>JAPPUR010000011.1:0-1396155 GCA_027569015.1 Ascodesmis sphaerospora | reverse complement strand
CCCCCCCCCCCCCCCCCCCCCCCCCCCCCCCCCCCCCCCCCCCCCCCCCCCCCCCCCCCCCCCCCCCCCCCCCCCCCCCCCCCCCCCCCCCCCCCCCTCACCCCCCCCCCCCCCCCCCCCCCGAACCCCCGTACCTCCAATCTTGCCCTACACGCCGCACTTCCTCTCTATTTATTCTCCACGTATGAGGTGATATTTGTTTCTTTATTTTTCATAACAAAACGCCCCCCCCCCCCTCCCCCCCCCGTCCCATCTCACCCATTGGTATCCATTGGTTCAGCTATTGCTGAAGATCCCAGCTAGGGGGGCGAGGAGGCAACACATGGTATAGTTCATGCACCAGTCAGCTTTGATACAACCATGTAAGCGCTGTTCTCTATATTGCCTGGTATTTTACCTATCGTTTATGATTCACCACCGCGTCAAAATTGGGGGGGATGCTTTGCGCGGCTAGAATGCCTCGCTTGTAGCCCTTCAAGCCATTCACAAAACGCCATGCTCTTGTAATTGATACTGTACAAAGTTGTCGGGGAACTCCATTGTAGAGCCACACAAACCAGGCCAGGAAGGCCCTATATTGCTGTCGGGTTGGGAGACTGGGTGTTCAGAGTGGTCGAGATGCTCCTGAGTAAATTGGCCGCCACCCTCTAACAGAGAAGAAGGATCTATAGTCGGAAGTGTCGGTATCAAAGGGTCAGGGGGTGTCCAATTTAAAAACTCAGGACTCATGGTCATCAAAGGCAACGCCGCGAGGCCGCCCAACATCTCAAAGAGGCTCTCCCCAATGAGAATGTCAAGACCCACGGGCAGCAACATTGTGCTCATCAGATTTGCCCGCACGGCCGACATGCCGGTCAAGGTGCGCATTTGGACCATGGCGAACGACGCGAACGGGGCCGAACCGAAGCGAGTATGGATGAGGCCCGGGAGACCAGGCGGCATCATGATCAGCGATATCCTTAGCCGATGAACTGTGTCCTCGCTGATCAAGGAGTGTCTTGAGGATAAATCAAGAGCGACTCGGACGTGTTCCCAACCGCCCCTTTGGTCGAATATCTGAAAGCCCGATAGTTGATGGTGATTGTGATCATAGCCATGCCGGGTCCAGTCTCCCACAGGATGTTCGCCACTGGTCGAGAAAGGAGATATCGAATACTCCTCTACCCGATTCATGTGAACAGGGCTGGCGGATATTAGACCTCGCCCAGTGTCAAAGTCCTCGGAGCCCGGTGGCGTGTCGTTCCTTCTCGGGTTGCGTGTCCCATCGGTATCATCCTTCTCCTCGGTGCATTCATCGCCCAGAACAGCCTTGACGTATTTATCGAGTGACGATGCGGCGGACGACTCCTCACTAACAGAAGATGAGAAGTATCCGCATGCCCTGGGCCATTCCTGGCGGTGAAAGCGATATCTCTTGAGGTCACAGCCCAGCAAGTGCACAAGCTCCCTCCTCAGGAGTGAGCGTAAGTATGGGGGAGGTTTTCCAGCCTGGGGGTTTCGTCGTCGACGCTTCATGAAGTTTTTGATGTCGTATATCTACATTTAATCAGTCTCTCATGGCGAAGTTTCTTTTCTCTTGCTTTCTAGTTGAGGTGCATGTTGAGGATAGGGTGAAAGTGAGGCTTTCGAGAGTAACAGAAACAAGCACATCATGCCTCAGAAGCCGGTAAACGTACAACACAGATGAGGACAAAGATTCGCATTGGGGGTTGAAAACTTGTCAAGAGGTCGGTGATGGCCACGGGCGGGTGCCAGCACATTCAGCCTGGATCCAATTGTATCGAGTTTGAGGTAGCCGAGCCGAGCCGCTCAACACGCAAGGTTGATCTTGGAGATGTCAATGGCAATGGCAGTATAACTGACTGAAAATGACTTCAAAGCAAGAATAGAGTGGCGCATTCGGGGTTTATCACCTCTTTCAGCGCAAATTACAATATGATCTTGAGCCACCAGCACAGATGAGGTAGGATAAGATCCAATAGGAGCTGTGAGTTGTTCCTGAGATCTTGATTGGTTTATAAAATCTACACTAATTGGCCGCCCACGCTTTGTGGCTTACGTACACAAATCGATGGGTGGAAACAAAGCCAAGGGTGAAGATTAAGTCGGTCGGAGCTGTCAATGCCTTTCTACGCATGCAGTCACAGGAGAATGTTTGCTGCAATGCAGCCCACATGTATCGTCACATCGACCGCCCCGCCCAATGGTCCGATCCCCCCTCCATTCCATATGCAAGCTGCCAAAGGACTGGCCTTCATGCATCTCCAGCCAACTGACGGCATCCTTCGCCCATACAGAGCAATGGGCGCCCAATCACCTGGTGTCATCTCAGAGACAAGGCCGCGCACATCGGTCTCCCCCCAACCGTGGTTTATGACATTTGTAATTTCAACTTTCCCTATTCACAGTTGAACGTCAAGAAAGGGGGGCCTCGAAGTTGTGCCCAGCACTCTGCCTGGGTCGTATATATTCAAGCCCATCCTAGCTTGAGGACTCGAACATCAAGACAGACCGGGCAGATCAATTCCACACATAAACAATGGCCCCCCAACCCTCTTTTCCCCCTTATGAGGTCTCCCTACTCTCAATCAAGTCCCAGAATCAGATTCTCTTCTGCGACCCCAGCGAAGCCGAGCCATCCTACTTCTCCCAAGAGCCCAAAGTACTACACCTCACCAACAGCGGCGATTCAAGCTTCATCGGCCTCGAGTGCCTCCAGAACTTGTACGCCGCACAACTCGGCTCCGACAAAGCCCTGCCGGAGATAGACGCCAGCACAGAGGTGCAGCTCCGCACCCGATTCGTCGGTGTAAAGGAAGCCCAAGTGACGACCCATCGCGTCCTGTTCGCACCACAATACGATATTATATTCATCAGGCAGGACTGGGAGGGACCAGTACAACAATACTGGACGAAGCTGAACTCTGAACCCAAGTCAGGACACAAGTCCAGCCCCAAGTCGAACAAGAGGTCGAGCCGGAAGAAGCAACATAAACAACACCAACCCACGCAGCGGAGAAAACGTGCAAGGACACTCAAGCGATAAAACACCATAGAGAGCCTGGATCTGAATACGGGGGGCTGGACAGATTTGTCGTCAATTCAATTGACGTTTCTTTATCGCCATGTTACATGTAATCACGGCTTTGTTAGAGGCGGCGTAGTCTGGGGAACGGTCGATTTACACATCAATATTTACGGGCATACATCATTAAAGATTGAAACCGTTACTGAAATCTTACCATCGTCTTTCCTCCGTTCATTATTCATCCCAAATCGAGAAACGCGGTATCCATTCCCCCAAGTACTATTCTCAGTACTTCATCTCTCCTACCAATCCAACCAACTGTATATACAGGTCACTTTGTCCTCCCCAAGTCAGGGCAAAGTTCCTGGTACCCCTCCCATGTCAGTTAGCCACACCGTTTATCCTGTCTGCATAAGGCCAACGGGAGCATGCAGGTCAGTTGGTGTCAAGGCAAGCGAGCTGCAACAACTATACCAGGGATGGTATTGGACTACGCCGTGCAACCAATCTATCGTAAGATCGTCCCTATTGGTATTATTACGGTACCGATCTGACAGGCTGGGTGTGCTCAACAGTTCCTTGTGTCGGGGCAACTTATGACATACCCAACGCTGCTTGAACTACACCGCACCACTCAACTATGTACGCGTTCACGGTCAACACGTTGTACACAGTGCTATCAATGTGTTCTGACAGAGTATATGTGCTGGTTCCAATATTTAATAGCACCTCGTATCAATTGCAAACGAGTCGGATGACCGGGGAACTTCGTGGTGGCGTGCGTGCTTACATGGATGCTTGATCATCCGGGACGCCGGGAAGAGCGTGTCAGACGGCGGAGGGGAAAATCGGGACTACAAAGAGGTATCGATAAAAATACTTAGACACTTCTGGGACGTACGTTACAGAAGTGTAACCTAGTATTTTTGCCGCCTAGTCACTTTTGTCCCTTGAGTCCCGTTTATTTCGTACACCACCTGCATGTGCTATGCCATCACCTGCAGGCAATAGAGCTTGGTCAAGGGCTCGAAGAAGCGGCAGGCAATGTAGCAAAATCATCCGGTCTCGTATATGTACTGTGAATGTTTACTCATCGGGGACAACCTCTACACCATCTTCAAATGTGTAAGAAGAGAGTCAGGCCCTGAGGGGCGTCTGTCCATCTTGAAGCCCCATAATGCACATCTGAATGTCTATATGTCACGCCGCGCGTTAACGGGGGCAAAGTATACGATCCAGGCAAAACTGCAGATGCAAAAACATCAATGATCATCTGGACTGTGTCGTCTTACACCAGGCTGGCTGGCGCCTGGTCTCTCGATTCGTTATTTCAAGGCTTTGAACCCACACACATTGTCAGCACGGCAAATATCCGATGTTCAAC
Organism: Ascodesmis sphaerospora; assembly: GCA_027569015.1. NCBI lineage: Eukaryota > Fungi > Ascomycota > Pezizomycetes > Pezizales > Ascodesmidaceae > Ascodesmis > Ascodesmis sphaerospora. Next base: position 1,391,743 of record JAPPUR010000011.1, on the reverse strand, counting down.
TTGTAACTGATTGGCTTATGAGACAGAAGTGCTAACAACATAAGTATGCTGCGTTCGCACAATGTGCGAACGCGTCGAGCTTCGTAAGCCTCCATTCTCCATCATGACTCTAACAGCGTTGGACCCCAAAAACTTCGCCCGGCCATTGTGATGCCTTCGGTAAGCGAAGCCTAACGAGGCTATGAATAAAATGTAATGGGGTGCATCAAAACACATGATCATCATGAGATGGTATGCTGATGACTCTCACCCTCTCCAACTTGGCAGGCACCCATCCATTGTCAACTGGTTGGCCTCAATCAACTTGAAAATCCTATTTGTTGCCTCTCAGGCCATCACTCTGCTGAACCGTTCTTTAGGCCATAAAGTCGTCCTCGATGCTACCTCGCCCACTGGGCTGGTTGAGGTTCAGCCTTGCGGCCCCATCCACAATATCTGCAGTGTCCTGTGTTCCCGGTGCAGATGTGCCCGAGCGAACCTGGACCTTGACCTCTCCCTGAATACCGTCGACCCTTATTGTTGACACCGTAGTACCTCCAGGCGGAGGTCTCAGATTGGGTGGTGGCGAAAGGTTGACAAGCTCGCGGAAAAAGTTGTTTGCGGCCTCACACCCATCCAACAGCCACTTCAGGCAGATCGTAACTCGCTCCTTGGCGAAGGGGTTGTGGTCGTCGTAGGCGCAGCAGTTCAGCAACGGCACTATTCCGTTGTACTTGACCATCTGCATCTGCACATCAGGGTTTCCAGGACTGCTCTGTCCAGGAGGCGGCTGCAGTAGTGTGGCAATGATGGTGAAGATCTGACCCTTGATTCCAGACCAGGGAAACTTGTGGGCTGGCTCTTGCAAGGGTGGCGGTGGTGGTGACGGGGGAAGGCCATCATCTGCGGTAGAATATGGACGTTCAACCATGGGGTTGCTGCCAGTCTCGTTCCGGGGTGATCGCTTTGGAAGTTCGATGAGAGGCTTCTTGGGTACTCCAGCCTCGAGTCCACTCAGGATGGTGATGAGATCATAAACAGCCTCCCACTCGATCAGCTTCGCCCGCGTGTCCATCATCTCGGCAACCGTAGTAAGGAAATCGAGATACTGAGCAAGACCGTCCTTAGCACGCTCCATGTCCCAGCTGTCCACGGGGAAGTCAGATGGGTCACAGTTCTCCTCCCGAATCTGAGCTTGAAGATGCATAAGCGCCGCGCACTCAGGGACAATACGGCTTCGGAAGAAGCTGAAGAAGAAATGCACCAGCTTGATATCGCGAGCATTGTCCTTTGACTCCTGGGAAGAAGGATTGTTGACTCGGGCTCTGAACATGTGGTTGACAAGTCGCAACAAGACAGTCTGTGCAGGTGAGATGATATCCTTCGAGATGCGCAGAGAGTTCCACGCATAGGGAATCAAGGCGCTGTGATGAAGTGCCTCCACGATCTGCGTCGTCACTTGGAAAATGAGTGACTGCTCATCCTTCTCCCAGACGGCGATGAAGACTAGCATCTCCCGCAGAAGACTCTTGCCGCAGTCGAGTGCCAGGAACATGCGGCACCGAGTCTTTTGCAAGTTTTCGCCCGCCCTGGTGAGTCCTGAACCAGCATTATCCAGAATACAAGACTTGACAATCATGTGCAAAGCCTCGATTTGCTTTGGATCCAGGATATTTGGTACTTCGGTCAACAAGCCCGTCAGCGGCCCCTCTCCATATGATTCGTCATCGTCAGCATCTTCATCGTCCATCATGTCTTCAACATAGTCATGAGCGTACTCATGATCATGGTGGTGGTGATGATGGTGATGGCCATGGTCGCATTCGCACTCGCACTCGTGGTCATCGTGGTCATGGTCGTGGTCGTGATCATGGTCGTGGTCATGTTCGTGGTCATGCTCGTGATCATGTTCATGGTCGTGCTCGTGCTCGCAGTGATGGCAATGCTCATGATCAGAAAGCTCTTCTTCTTCCTCCACAACTCCAGGCGGTGGAGAATGGTCTGTTCCGCAAGAGTGAGCATATCGGTGAACCAGGTTGTTGCGGCAGTGCTCCGTACGTGTCTGGGCAAGCTCCACAGAGGGCATTCCAGCCACCCAGTCCTCGTAGTTGGGGTCCCGAGCATTAAGCCACCATGTGTCGATCTCTCGAGAGACGCGGCCATACGCGCGGTCTTGCTCGAACTTATCCGACTCATCTGGCTTCCAGATCGGGTTGATCTTCTCCTCGGGGTTGGTCATGTCAGCCGGAACATCCACAGAGCCATCAGGGAGCCAGTTCCAAGCCAAGGGTCGGATGGGAGCAAGGTTTCCAGGAGGCTTGTCCGCGTGGTTCTCGGCGTAATCCTTCAGAAGCTTCCTCGCAGTGTCGCACATCTTGGAGTTACGATCGAGCCAATGCTGAACCTGACGCTTTGCAACATCTGGGCGGAACCCTGAGCCATCTCCAAGGGCTTCCTCAGGGCCAGAGAGCGCACCGTCGTCGTCAAAGAGGACGTCGAACCAGAAAGACATCTTGTTTCTATCATGCTTGGCTGTCCAGTTGTGCGCCTGTTGTAGTGAGGTTACAAGCAGCTTCTTGTCTATGGCGAGTCAGTCTCAAGTCACCTAGATGAGTAACTCAAAGGTCAAACTCACAAAGTTCTGTGACATCAGTCAACTTGAGCCTCTGGTTTTCGTCGATAATCTCGCCGTCGTATCCCTTGCTAGTGACGTTGACGCAGAGAATGATTGTCTGGTAAACCATCTGGTCGAAATGCACCGCCGCGCAGATATCTTGGGGAACCTCGGGCTCGGCATTAACGAGGAGGTTGCGGGCAATGTGCATGAGCTTGATGAGGATCCCGAGGTCCTCCTTGATGGACGCATGGTGGTTGACGATGCAGGCCGTGCTCTCCTGTGGCGTGACGCCCTTCTCTGGGTCGTTGAGGCTCGACAGAGGTCCCACGGATCGAGTCGTAAGGCTTGGGATGGCAGCGGCGAAAATTCTCGTGAGCCAGATCCAGATCGCCACATTCCTCGAGATTGCCTCACTACAGACTACCATCAGTGATGAAGCTCTTGGCGGGCGCGAGTCACTTACCGAGCCTTTCGGAGCGTATGTGTCTTTTCCAGCGTCTTTGAGATCATCGAGCTCACTTTTGCTGATGTTTGAGGTCCCATGGGGGGTGACTGAGTGTAGTGGCCCTCGAGGCAGATGAGAGCGGCAGAGAAGCATCGCTCCTCGATGGTCTCGCCGGCGCCATCTTCTTGTGCCTCTACCGGCAAGCTAACATAATCAGGTAGGCGTGTCATGGCGTCCTTTTATGTCTTCGATATGAGGACGGCTGATATCAAATGTGCTGCTGGTAGTTCACCGGATGTTGTGGTGACCTAAAATTCGGCGGGGCGCGGAAAATTTTGGCCGGCTTGGTCAGCACCTGATGAGAACAACGAGGTAGTCGTGGTTAGGTAGGTAGCCTGTAATTTACAATATGCGATTGCCACTTTCCAATATTATTGTTCTTGACTAAAACAAACAGAATGATGACGTCGGCAATCAGCTATTATTGAGGGCCTGTTTGATTTTCTTCTACTTGCTGAGATATACGTTGATTACCTGAGCTCGGAATGGAATTAACCTACACAGGCTCATACAACCGGCACTGCCGGAGTTCGACCTCAAACAATTTCCATACCAACGCAACAAAGGGCCTGCAAGCATCCCGCCAGGAGGAAATACATATTCTCACAGGAGTATGGAGTGGAATATATGGATAGGTAGGTAAGCAGGCAATGTCAAGATCGGGAAATACTCACAACGTAGAAATTCATAGTCCCCATGCGATGATATCATAACCTCAAAACCTACCCTGAAGTGTTCACGCAACCTCCCCAAACCTTGTCCTCGTTGAACTCGAAACATGTAGGAACATTTCCTATTGGCCCCTGGAAGGATCTGAACGTGAGAAACCTTATTCCGTCCTATCGATATTGTCATGAGAGCGATGTCCCTTTCGAGGTCGATAATGCCCAACGTACCGAGCCAATGAAAGAGCCCTGTGAGGCCCACGACCCCTCCATGTAGCACGCAAGCTTGGGACGTTATCCATGGTGGGGTAATAAGTTAGTAAAGGTTCTCGTCAGCATCGGGCACGAGAAATATCTGTGTCCCCCTCCAAGCGACGACAACGACTTCTTTCCTCCTCATCGACGCCGTTCTCCTCTCCCTGACCTCGACCCCCAGCCTAGCTCCGAGCCCGCTCCCCGATTACAGCCGCCAAGATGGGTGACCTCCCCACGACCTTTGACAGTGCGTCCACCAGCCAGCTCATTCACTGGATCTTCACCGAATTGGCCGAAGTGCAAACTGACACGTTCTCCCAGAGCCCGTCCATATTGCCGTCATTGGCGGCACTGGTCTTGGCCAGCTCGAGGGCTTCGAGCCCATCGCCGCCCTCAACCCCATCACACCGTGGGGTGCTCCCGCGTCGCCTATCCAAATCCTCTCCCACAAGGGCGTCAACGTAGCCTTCCTCGCCCGACATGGCATCCACCACCAGTTTGCCCCCCACGAAGTCCCCAACCGAGCCAATATCGCTGCCCTGCGGCATATCGGTGTTCGATGCGTCATCGCCTTCTCCGCTGTCGGTTCGCTGCAAGAGGAGATCAAGCCCATGGACTTTGTCGTTCCGGACCAGGTCATCGACCGCACGAAGGGTGTCCGCCCCTTCACCTTCTTCGAGGGCGGCGTCGTTGGACACGTCGGCTTCGCCGATCCCTTTGATGCAGGCCTTGCCAAGGTGGTCAAGACGTGCGCTGAGCATATGGAGGGAGACGGCGTTGTCTTGCACGAGAAGGGCACGGTCATCGTCATGGGTAAGCAAGACATAGATCCCTGCCGAGAAATCTGGTCATGATCTGACGAGTAACATAGAGGGACCCCAATTCTCAACCCGCGCCGAGTCGCACATGTATCGATCGTGGGGTGGATCGGTTATCAACATGTCAACCCTTCCCGAGGCGAAGCTCGCCCGCGAGGCTGAGATGGCCTATCAGGTGATTGCCATGGCCACTGATTACGACTGCTGGCACTCCTTTGAGGATGTCAACGTCGAGATGGTCGGAAAGTACATGAAGGCCAACAGCAAGAACGCTAAGCGCCTAGTGGGAGCCGTCCTGGACCGTCTTGCCGACCTTGACAACAGTGACTTGGTCCTGGCTAAGCACTGGCAGGGTGCGTCCCAGGGCGCCGTCAAGTTTATGACCAAGCCCGAAGGCCGGGACCCCGAGGCGATGAAGCGTGTCGAGTACCTCTTCCCTGGCTTCTGGGAGGAGTAAAGCAGGAGCTGGGATTGGCTAGAGTTGAAGAAACGCCAGACTTCTGGCGTTGATGATCGGGCGTTCTGGGTTCAGCGGCAGAGAAAACATGGATGTCTGGCATGACTTGACGTGAAACCACCTACCTCAACTGTGGTGGCGGCTGGGAATTAGATTATAGAGGCGACCCTTGTGCATAGACGTGGAGGACTTTCGGGATCCAAGGCCGGACTTTTGTTTCTGAAATGCTGCATACGAGCAGCCCGACTCGAATGCGCATGCGACGCCGTCTTGAGCATGATCCAGGGAAGACAAAGGTGTCGAATGACCCCTGGTCCTTGACAAGGGGCCCTCTTCTCGCTGGGGTCAACCTCCAGATGGGACCGAAATAAAAAAAATCTTTCAGGCGCTTCAGTGTCTGCTGCGAACCCTTGACGTCTTCTTTCCTCCTCTTGTTCTCTCAGAGCCTGCATCTGCCAACCGACGTGGCTTTAATGCGGCTCTCGAGTTGGCAATGGCAAGGCCCACTGCGGTGCATGCATTGTGTCTCTGTTCCATGTGTTTGCGACGGGGTATCGACGAGGAGGAGCGAGCAACTTGGAGAACAAACACTGGACGCACCTTGCAAGGGGACCAAGCAATATGGCGTGAGAGGGATGAACAGCATGAACCAAGGTTCTGCAGAGACGGCCCCGACTGGGGTTCCTTTCGGGTTCCTGGAGCGTTAGTGAACCTCGACTCGGCAACGGCCCGTCCTGGAGGCTTGTGTTTGCCGGGGTCCTTGACTAATTGCGCTTGGCATTTCTTGCAGCTCACATTAGTGTCGTGGGGAAGTGAGGGCAGGATTGCAACGACATCCATGACGCCCTCCGGCTATCATGGACCTTCGATTTCTCATCACCGTGCCCACACCCACAGCCAACAGCGGGATTCCGCTTCAAGGAAAAATGTCGATGCACCTCTCATGTTTGTCTCGGTTGGTTGACAGATCGTGTGTCGAGAAACGCCACCACTTGCACAACATCGTTTGACGATGGGGGACATAGCCAGAGGGGCATCTGCCGCGCCTATGAGGTCTGGAACTTCTTGCTCTCTCACACCTCACGCCCTCCTTGCTGCTGCGTGCCCTCTGCACGCAGGCGACGCTCGCGGGGGCTGAATCGACAATGACTTATCTCGGCCGGGTCCACGGCCCAAATCCTGCAGCATCAGGTGTCAGACCTGCTCCGACTCCGCGGTCCGTCCAGAGTTGCTTGTTGTCTCCCGTGTTTTCTCTTTGAGGCAAACCAGGCACGCCCCAGCTGGACTGATGACATTGCCGAAGACCATGTCCAGGTTGGGGGCCTCGGAATTGAACATGCCCAATGAGATGCTCGGTTGATGACAGGGCTCAGAGCCACGGCAGCTGTTATCGTAGCTCCGTGAAAATCACCGTCATCGATGCAGGAGACATCCGTGTTTTGTGTGTCCGTCTTGTCGTAGGCCCCGTTTTCCCTTCCTTGCCCATGCCTCATCCCACAATCCCCATCAACAGCCTAGGACCAGCGGCCGGCAGTGTCGACGCGCGTAGCTGCAGAAGAGCGGTAAACATTGGGTTGCGGCGCAGCACAAGGTATACATGGCAATGAGAAAACATGCCGGCGGCCTGGGTCCGTCGTCTCCATTCCGGCCCGGAGCGAATCGGTGCCCGAAGACTTGAGAAACTGGCCAGTTGTCGGCCGGGGCGCCTTGGCTGGATTGGGAGACCGAAATGGAACTTCGTCCCGGACGCGGAGCCCAACGCCCACGTCGAGCCAACACCGCCGCCGAAGACCAGACCCTCACTGGCTCCGGTACCGAGAACAGCGCTCGGCCGGGGAGGCGGCGCGGTCTGAGCGACAGACAGAAGCAGAGGCAGCTGAAGATCGTGACCGTAGTCTCGCTCATGTCTCAGAGCCTGGTGTGTCGTTAGTGTTGGTGCAATGGTCAGATCACCTTGTCTGGCGAGTTTGCTTCTCTAGCTTCGCCCGTCTCCAGCCAGCCGAGCGCAAACCCACCAACTGTGGGTTAGGCCTGGCGCCAGGCTGTAGCGACGGCGTCTTATAGTGCCCACAACGTCAACACTAAAAAGTCTTAGCATGCAATGGCAGCCTTCGTGCCGTGCGCCTCTTGGATCCGGCTTGAGAGCACGACCCGTAGGCCATGGCTCGAGCTCTTGCTGATTTTCAGCCGACTCCTTGTCTGGTTGTAAATCAAAACCCGTTGGATCTATGCCAGCGCACGATGTTGCTGGTTGCAGGTTTGCGAGCTCGAGCGATCGTGAGCGTGAGATGAAACAAAATTTCAGTGGATTGATGCCCATCAAGTGGTTGGTTGGCTGTGTCAGATTCGAGTCGCGTGCGCACTGCACAACCTGTGCAGGCCTTGACCTCCAGTGGCCTCCATCTCGGACAGTTCTTGGCCAGAGTGGTCCACAACTGTGCCTTGCTTAACCCGCGCCGTGCATTTGCACTGCCAGGTGCTGTCAATGCTAGGTGCTGCAGGCACAGATGGCCCTTGGACGGGCTCTCTCATCTGCCGGTCTCGCAGTAGAGTGAGCTGGATACGTACATGAGAGCTGCAGTAGGCTGCTGTCAACGCCCGGCGTCAAAGCGGCCGGCGAGACTATCACCATGGACCATGGGCAAGCCCCGATGATCCCTCTGCACGCCCGTCTGTCGACACGCCCTTGTACATTGCTATCCCATCCTGCCGTCTTGGAATAAGATGGTTCGCCGACAGAAGGATCCTGCCGGGGGAACAGAGCCTTCCGGCAACCAAGCAGCGAATGGGTAGCACCGCCGAGGATCGTCGGTTGGAACTTTTTAGTGGGCGTTAGCTATCAAACCCACGTGGCGTGTGACGCTCCGGAAAAAGCAATGCAAGGCGAAGACCGCAATGAACACCCACCAGCCTCTGGTAACCCATGATGCCACCGGGTCGTGCCATCTGTCGTCTCTGACTTGCTGGAGAAACGGCCCTGGGACGAGCGTGCGTGCGAGCATGCGTGCGAGGCTAGTAAGCGATGGCGTCGGGGGTTGCTTGGGTCAGGTATTCTTGAGTACTGATAAGTTTGGTGCACTGTGGTGATTCCGCCATCTCATTTGTCCATCACAATCGACAGAAATGCACCTCTTGGAGCCGGCGAGGTTCTGGGGAGAGCGGCAGGCTGTTCCGTCAAATGAGGAGAGCAAACGTTTCTGTGGTGGCAGAAGGTTTAGCTCAACAGCCGTCAAAATGTCTTGGATTACGATGGGCTCTGACCTGAGTCAGCCGCGCTACTGCTGATTGGGCGGTTGCCGTGACTCCAGCTGTCGCGATGAACTGTTCCTGCTGTTTTTGTTTTAGAGTGGATGTTGGCGATGATCAAAACTCCCCAAATGAGGTTGGCGACAACGGCCCAGGCACCAACGTTGACTAGCTCCAGAGAGGACCGCATCTCGCGCTCGGGCATCTCCACGATATTCCCGACAGGGACACCGGACGGCGTTTCCGTTGAATTCCGGTTGGGGATCGAGACTGGCCTGAAGTTGGCGCCTCGTGAGCGATTATTCATCATGTTGACGTTGTTGCTTGTCTCGGCCTGTGCTTGCTTTGTTGAGGCTCTCACCACGGCCATTTGTCTTTGTTTCTTCTGCCACAGCCGTAATAACAAGGAGTCACAATTCGGACACGTCCGGTACCTGGTCACGGGCTTCCAAAGTTGCCAAGCTGCCGGGGTGTTTTTGCTGCACCCCTGCTGGCCCACCTAGCGCGGCTTCGCTTGGTGGTTGTGCTACCGCCCAGGACCTTGTAAGGCGGCCGTGAGGGTAGCTCTTTGACATTGGCAGCACGATGGTCATGTCGAGACTATCGAATGAAAGGCCCTGAAAAGCTTCGGAAAGGAGCCGACCAAGCCAAGTGAGGTCAACGTTACCAGTCTGTCGGGAGAGGCAAAAGGGACCTTTGCTCGGTCGTCCTGCCGGATTCGAAGCCGGGCAGTAAGTAGCCCATGGCACGAGGTAAGGCCAGGCAAGGTGCCGCACCCTCTTGCTCCCCCAGAGCGCAGGGCAGCGACCCCCTATCGCGATCTATCGGACCGCCGTCTGGGGCGCAAGATGGGGGGCAGCCCAGCTCAGCAAACCCCCCGCCCCTGGCTTCCACCTCACTGCTGCTAGACCATCTCGGCCTTCGGGTTGCGGCTTGAAGACTTCTGTTATGTGCGTGCCGGGCGGCATAAATCCCTCTCAAGCGGGTCATGGCCAGCTTGTCAGGCGAGGTGCCGGTACGGTACGGTGCGGTACGTTGCGGCCTGCCAGCTGGGAGTGTCAAGCTGGACGGGCGTGCTTCGGTGCTGGGTGATACAGCCTGATGCTGTTTCTGATGGTAGATGGATGTTGTTGGCTGTCTGTCAGTGGCTTTTTGTTTTAGCTCGGTGTGCCCGCACGCGGCCTGTCGATCTCCATCCTCGAACTCACCCGAAATAGGTAGGTGTTCTGGTTGGATGCTCGATAGTGCCATCGTCATTCGTCATGAGGCTGCCGAGCTTTCATTGACGTTCCAAGTCGCAATGGGCCCTGGATGGATGTCAATGGATGGATGGACGGATGGAGCAAGCTACGCTATTGTGCAAGCGCCAACCACATTGGGTCCCAGCTAAACCATGTCGATAATTCGCAGAGTTTGGCTTTCCCCATTGTGTCAAACACCACAAACTAGGGTATGAAGATGGAGGTGTCTGGATGGAGTTCCCAGGATGGAGGGATGGGTGTCGGCCAGGGTGTGGTGGAGGGGTGGCAGCGGTGGTGGAGGACAAGGGCTGGCGGCCCTTCCACGACGTCACTTGTTAACCCCTGCCCATCCATGGATGGTTGTACAACATTCTGATCATTCATGCTCGGTTTAATTCTTCTGGTGATTCTACTATTACAGATGACCTTGCAGATGTGACGGTGGCGCTGTCTGCATCGGCAAAATGAAAAATGAGAGCTGCATGGCATGGATGGATGGATGGATGGATGTAGGTAGGGAGGTATTGTATTCATGGATCATGAGGAAGGAAAAAAAAGTGCTCGTCATTTCCCACCGCCATCTCATCTCATGGGGAAAAAAGAGACTTCCCAACGTCCAATGCGGGAACAAGGGCACATCCCAGTCACCTCAACTCTGTTTTTCAAGGCAATTCGAGCTCACAGGCGCGGGTCTCACTTGGAGACATCCATATCCATAGATCTAGTCCATGTTCACCCGTGGGAGCGAAATTCTAATTATCTTTAGCACGACGGGAGTTCCCTCGCCTCGCCTTAGTCATGATAATTTTTAGAACAGCTCCATAAATTGATTGCGCGTAGGTTTCCTATCGTGTCTAAGCACACATCTTCCACCCCAAAAGCTTCGAATAGCCGCCCATGTTTTCAAGACCACGGACATGTACGTAACAACCTACGAGATGTGATGCTTATCCTTGCCCCATTTTCTCATTTCCGAAACAGGCACCGGAACCCACGACCACAGCTGCAGCTCACCCACGCAGGACAAAAGACATACAGATACATACAACCGAGCAAGATGGTCTCTGACAAGAATGATACTTGAGCCATTGCCTCGACTCACACACCCCTCCTGGTCCATGTAGAATCCTCGGTTCTGCAAATGTAATCTCCATGGACCCCAGCCGAATCGCGACGCAGCAGACCACACCTCCCTCAACTCAACTCATTGCAACCTCCACACCACCAACAACGTCCCGACCTGGTGCTGAGCCGTGCCCATCCCCGTCATGATTTCTCCCACAATACGTAGCATCTACGCAGAGCACCCCACCACTACCATGTGACAGGACGTTGAGATGCGACAGTGATCTGTACCGCGGCATAATGGGGCAGAGATGGGGCCAGGCCTGGTCATGGAGCCTGAGAGCAGGCTCTTCCTGATGCTTGATCAAGAGGCGGTCAACGTGTCTAGATTTTATCCCAGTGAAATTGTCTCCATCGTCTCAGAGGCCTGCTTTCAAGGTATCTCGAGTGAGCTTGGTGGTGGGCTCGGCCAGGAACGGCGCCCTCGACATTGCATTGAAGATCAACGGCGCTATTGCACCACCCGCGATGCTCGACATGGAGCTCTCATTAGGGGCACCGAGCCTAAGCCATCATGCCTCTAGGCTGCGCAGAGGACATGCCACAGGGCCTCGGGCCCAATCAAGCTGGGCGTCGGAACCACGCTATCCTCCTGCCTGTCATGCTCATGCTCCTTGTCTTAGCGGGACACTTCTTGAACCATGACGTGCATTTCCTCCCACCATCAGGGCCGGGGTTGAGAAGCGCCACTGTAGTGCAGCCACCCTGATCGGGATTCACGGCCAGCCTTCTTGCTCTGCGCTAAAGTGACCAGTCATCTCGTCAATGCTTCCTCCCAACGTCGCCTAACAAACGAAACGTTGCGACAAGACCGTACCGCGGCCGAGGGGCGGAGAGAGGTGGGAGAGACGGCGGGGGACGGCGGACGAGGCCCGGAGTCGACGGACAGAGACGGGACACGTGGAGGTGGACGCGGAATAGTGCTGGATTTAGCACCTATGGAGCGAAATCTTGCCGATTCAGTGGAGTCGACGGATGTGCCCATCTCCATCGTCGACGACGGGAACGGTAGGTTGGCGCCTGGAAGCGCCGTAGGTAGGCTTGTGCTCCCTCATGAGGGCGGCGGTCCCTCCCACGGGAACGCGGGACCCCATGAGCTCTCCCACCATGGAGGGCTCTTGTTTCTCACCACACCCTGGGGGGCCGCGCCTGGGCTGCTAGCGCTTGGGGGGGCAGCAGGGGACCGGCCAGGGGATGGGTATCGTGACAGATGGAGTCCAAGCCGAAGCCGGATGCCGTTGGAGGCTCTGGCCCACTGTAATGGACGTCGAGAAGGCCAGACGAAACATGCTCTGCTCCGAAGGGGAGTGAGACAGTTGCAAAACCAGTGAGCCGGGGCCCGGATTGAGTCGACGTGAGAGAGAAAAAACAAGGGTCTCTTCGTCTTCCCCAGCGGACGACGGGTCCCCCATGTCTGACGGTGGAGAGAGAGAGCCATGTTGGAGCAATGCCACCCTCCATGCATCGCCCTAATGTAGGACGAACCACTTCTGGCCAGGTCCCGGCCATGGCCAAGATTCGCCTCAAATTACTACGCACGCAACACATGCTGGGGGGTGCTCTTCTAGCAGGTAGGTCGGTAGGTAGGTTGGTGAGTAGGTAGCAGACAAACAGTGGAGGTAGGTAGTGTAGTGAGTGGCCTGGCCGGCCGTACAGGGACGTAGTCGAGTTGGCGAACCGGCAAAAGGCCATCATCATTTCACCAGTCTCGTCTTTTTTTTTTCTTCGACTCGACTCGACATTGGATGTCTGGGCACTGAGGGGCGTGCTTAGGTGGTTCTCGTCGTGATTCACAGCTGCATTTGCTCTTTTCGCTTGAGGCGTGCTTTCTCCTCTGCCGCTCGCTGCAACAACACAACAGTTCAGGCTCTTTTCCTCGGGTGGAGTGAGTAAACCCCAGCGGCGCTTCCATTCCCAAATCTCCTCCTCCTGCTTCGATCGCGTGCGTGTACCTTCCACTCTTTTCTCATCTTCTCGTTGACTCGACTTCCATTGATCCTGACTGAGGAAAGTGCTCCGGGTATAAAGATTCTCCCAGCGCACTCATGCGCCTTAACACATCAGGCTCTTCTCCTCCTCCATCATCATTACCACCACCACTCGCTCAACCACAATCCGGGCGACCGCAGTCCCCTCCTTCCAGCCTAGACCAACGAATCGTGTCGTTCGCCGTTGCGTTGCCGTGCTTGCATCGCGCCGCTTCGTTTCCGAATATATAGATCGCCCGACGTCAAGCGGTTCTAGTCGCGCGTAATCGGGCCCCGTCACCACCTAGCCTCACCTCGACCTGCTTGCCGCCTTGACCAAGGCCATTGACCACTCATTTCCTCGAGGCTCACCCACGAACCGCGGTCGACATCATGCACTCCAAGACTAGTGTCGCCACCAATGGCACTGTCGTCGACATCGGCGGCAGTAAAATGTACGACAGCGTCGCAGAGAGACTGGCCGAGACTCTCAACGCTCCATACTCGTCCACATCCAAGCCCGTTCTTCCTGACGAGCTGCTGTATGACGACGTTGGCTTGCCGATCTGGAACCAGATCATCTTCACCCCCGAATTCTACCAGACCCACGACGAGATAGCTCTCTTCGATAAGCATGGCGCAGAAATTGCGAAGCGCGTTCAGGCTGGTGTCACAGTGATCGATCTAGGAGCTGGGTTAGTCAATCATTCCCAAGCAGCACACCACCATTGACCCCCCCGCACTCTACCTAACCCTCCTTGGTTGGAAGCTTACCCGTTCTTCGACTAACACCCCTTCCCTCTAGTGACACGCGCAAGGTTGGCCACCTGTTGGCCGCCTTCGACAAGGCCAAGGTTCCCACCAAGTACCTCGCCCTCGACATCTCTAGATCCTCCCTGGTTCACAACATTAGATACCTGGTTGGCAAGCACTCCAGAGCCAAGTCTTCGGTGACGTGTGCTGGTATCTGGGGGACGTTCCAGGATGGCATGGAGTATGTGCAAAAGATCGAGACACCGCGTCTCTTCCTCTCCCTGGGTTCCGTGCTGTGCAATGATCCTTGGCCCGAGGCGTTGTCCCACCTGAAGTACTGGGCGAGTGCGCTGCGGCCCGACGACCTACTGCTCATTGGTATGGACGGACACATTCTACCCAACAATAGGGAGAAGATCTGGGACGCGTATCACTCCTGCGACGACCTCTACCACACCTTCTTCCTCAACGGCTTCAAGCATGCCAACCAACTAGCAGGCGAGGAGTGGTTCCGTGAGGAGGACTGGGAGTTTCTTGCCCAGCTTGAGCATGAGCCCACGACTCGTCACCGGTTCTTCTTCCGAGCCAACAAGGACGTCAAGCTCAAGATGGGGCGCACCATCAAGAAGGGTGAGGAATTCGACTGGTTCGACTCTCACAAGTACGGCGAGGATAGCGTTCGCCTCATGTGCTATAAGGCAGGACTGAGCGTGCTCGAGGTCTGGCAGGCGCCCAACTCGGAATTCCGTGAGTCCCCTTCCTTAATCATGCCGCCTGTGGCGCCGTTTACGATTCCATGCTGACGAATGCAAGGTCAATATCTCGTACGCCGGAGAGGCGACAAGGACGAGCAAGACGACGCCGACAGCGCCGTCTCAGGAGTCAATTAATCAACCCCAAGACCCGGGTGTCACATCTTCCCCTCCAAGCCCTATAATACTTTTACCCCGAAAAAAAAGGTGGGCAATTATTGCTGCGATTATCTGAGAGAATACCACAGAGGGATATGGGAGGCGCAAAGGCGGATAGACGCTGCGGTCATCTAGGTTAGGCATAGGGTCTCCTCTTCCTTTTCATGGACGCTTGCGACGAGGTGTTCCCACCAAGGATACCTCTTGCCGATAGACTTGGATAGGGCCGAGGGATCAGGGGGGATCTGGACATCGTGATCGATCCAGGCCCAGATGCGCTTGAGCGCGTGGTACAGAGGAGGGACGCTCTGGTGAGAGGTGGTCAGCACTTTAATTCTGTAAAGCTATTGCAGTAGACCGAAGAGTGGCAGAACCAGGCTGCCCTATAAAACGGACTGAATAAAAAGGGGAGGGATTTTGACTTACGCTGCGAACTGGAGTCCGAACCACTTCCTCAAACCAGTCTCGTGAGACCTTCTTGTGGTCGGGGTGAGTAGCGAGCATGCCCAAGAAGAAGACTGGCAGTAGAGGTGCCTGAGCCGTGAAATGTGAGCCCGATGTCGGCATGATGCGGATGCATTTAGCGAGATCGGTCAAATTGTCAAGAACGTCGGGGTGGTTGCGAGGGAGCCTGAGAGTTGATTAGCACACTATGCCTCACCATGAATCATCTAGCAGGAAGGAGCAAGCAAGCCTCCCCCTCCCCTCCACATGACGTCTCTTCCACCCCCTCATCCCCAGCTGTTCTTCTCATATCCATACCTGAAGAGTCGACATTGCAAGTAAATGATGGCGGCAAATCTCCACGCCTCGGCCGTCACGTCCGTCATGGCCTGGTTCGAGTCGATGATTGTGTCGTCCGAGCTCTCCCTCACCCACTTTATCACCTGCGGATGTTCCTGTGCCTCCTCCCATGTGATCCCTTCGCGGCTCCATTGTCGCATCTCCTGCAGTTCACGGTCAAGGTATCGTGCCGTGATGGGGACGATGGTGCTGTCGGGTTCCTGCTGCAGGCGGGCAGCGCAGTATGTCACTTGACTCATAGTGTGCAGGAGCTTCTTTGAAAAGCCGCAGCCGCCATGGATCTCGAGCATATCCTTCAGCGTGCCATAAAGCAGCCAACCGAATCTACCAGACTCCACCTCGGGGTCAAGTGTCGCTGGCGAGGGGAGAGCCATCATCGGCTGGGCGAGGATGACGGCTCGACCGACGATGATGGACTGAGAGATTCGCAAATCGCTATACTGGACGTTGGTGTCTTTCCAGAATCGCCCCCCCGGATCTGTCGCCTGCAAAAAGTATTCACCTTGCTTGAATCCTTCTAACCAACGAGGCTTGTATGGTTTCTTCAGCCGTCGTTCGGTCAACACGATCTTCATGCTGGTTAGAGCCCACCACAACAATGCTAACAAAAAACGCAGGAAATTTCCGTCACACTCACATCTTGCATTGAGAGAAGAACGGCCATGGTAATGACTTCATCACCACCCCCAATTCTTCTACTCTCCGGAGCGACGAGAAGTTTGCTGAAATACTCGTCTGCCATAATGTATCGTTCATTGATTCGTTGTCGAATGCGTTCATCCGGAAGGTAATCATAGATATAGACACCAGCCAAACTCTGGATGGCATAGCGGATGCCTTCGTTCTTATGCATCGGGGCCAAGTCCCTGAGCCATAGGTTCGTGTTGTTAAGAACACTTCTCCCAGGGCACCAGTTTTTGGTATCTAACGACATTAGCTCCAGATCGGTTCTCGCCCAACACACGCCGTTTTCTCGTGAAAAACAACTGAAGGAGAGAACTCACAAAATTCGAATAACCGCCTATCAATCCGATCCATCTTGGCCTGGAATCCGAACTGCGGTGGCAGCATTCTTGGCTCATTTGTCGACATGAGCTGCAATGAAGACTCCGGGGGCGTTATTGGCGAAGATGTTGGCATCGTCGGTGATGAACCAACTGACATCAATGTCGAATCTGTACTCACAGGGGACACAGTCCCGCCGGTCAACACGGATGGCACAGGCACGGGCCCGAAGATGGTCACTGTACTAGGACGGCGACTCGCAGCTGTTAGCTGGGTTGAGTTCGTCGGGATCTCTTCAACATCATCGTCTGATGAAGGTTGTATAACGGTAGACGGCCGTCTCGATGGCGCTCTTGAAGGCCAGTTGAACTTGACATAGCCGTTCACCTGGCCGTTCTCCGGGCGAACATAGCGAGGAGCGTTTGACAGGATTAACCGCTCGCCATTATCAGTGAACGGGCTGACGGCAGGAACATCCGCTGGCACATGCGTCTCGATGTCTCGGGCCTCAACAGCAGGCTCCGGAGAGCCGACCGGGACCGCGGGAAGGAGACGAGGCAGACGAGGCGGTTGAGAAGCTTGGTGAGAAGCCGGTTGATGTCGAGGCGATGTGGCTGAAGGAAGGTTCAGTCCCGCAGGCTGGGGTGCTGCATGGAACGTCAGCTCACCGACTCGATAGTCTACCATGGCATGACCGGGTCAATGGAAAGCTTTGATTCCTCTGGATCGGAACTGGAACGGGAACGAAGTCGGGAACAAGATGGATGAAGATGGGTTCTGAGCCGGATTGTGCGACGGGGTGAGAGTAGGAGCGAGAGCGGGGTGGGTGGGTGCATCATGTTCTCTCTCACCTCAACGCCCAAGGTTACACGTCCATGGCCCGAGACCCATCTCAAGATCCCCCACAGGGATATGACAGGGACGACAAGGCCAAGATGAGAGGGGAGACCCCGTCAACAGGGTGAGGGAAATGGGTGAGGAGAGAAGGGGGAGGTAAAAGGAGGCGGCGGACGAGGGACAACAGGTTCGTTTCCTCACCTGGAAAACTCGGGGCCCAAGAGCCGCTGTTGAGGTCTTCGGAGAGGCTGAAGAGCACCTGCGACGGAGACGCCAAACCAGCCGGCAGCGGCCATGTATTGTCAAATATCGAGACATCGGTGGTCATGGGCCCAGGTATGCCGTCGGGGGCCCGTATATTGGGCGCGGCTATATTCACTGGGATTATATCGCCATCCTGCTGCGCGTACTTGACGCGCTTCAGTGGACGTTCTGACTCTGGCGAGTCCTCCATCTGAGCCGCTCACGCAGCAGCGAGCTCGACAAGCAGCAAGCAGGGCACGGCGGCGGGGGGGTACTCCGATGGGCCTGCAGCGCAGGACCGAGCAGGAAACTGCGTGTTGCAGTGAAATGGGGAGAGAGATGAGAGAACAAGAAATGGAGTGGCACTCGGAGTTGGCCGGATCAGGGCACAACGGAAGACCAGCGGCAGCGGGTGGCGGTAACAGGAAGCAACGGCAGCGGTTCGACGACGAGAGAGGCCAGTGAGACGAAGAGCCGCCGGGCACTAGGGAGCAGCAGCGTTCAGTCGTTGCGGGCGCGTCACTTGCGAGCCTGTTGAGATACCAACGGAGTGGTTCGCTTCGAAGCAAAAACCACGCCTGCCGAGAGTGGATTGGGAGGGGGAACCACTGGGATTGCGGGGGCGAAAGGAGACAACAAGAGAAGCGAAGGAGGAAACAACACAGCAGAGGGGTGTTGAAGCAGAGTCAGGAAGAGCGTGAGGTCATGGTGTGAGTCTGGGGGGAGAGTACCTGCATTAAAAGGCACGCCGACCGGGAGCGTCCAGCTCTCTGGGACCCGTTCATAACTATACTACTAGCAGACGGGCTCGAACAGAGCCGTTGGACAAACGTCGAGGCTTGATGGTTGGATTGCAGCCCCTCCCCACTTGCGACCTGACGAGCCTAGGGCCCTTAACACAAGAGTCGACGGGCGCGCTTCGAATGGCTAGCATCACGTCGCCTCACGATAGCAGATGCAGTGTCGCCCGGTCACGATCGGTAGGGCGGGAGACCTGAGGGCGAATCTCACCCACCATCCCCTCGCCTGCCGCGCCTCACGCGCCTGCCGGCGCCGTCGAAACATCGAGCGAACGGGAGGCGGAGGGGATGAAGGGGGGCGGCATGGGCAAGCGTGATGGACCTGGGTCTACGGGCGCCACTGGTCGAGATGAAGGACCAGGGGTCATTACGAGGGGGACCAAGATGAGTTTAAAGACAAGGCACGAGGTACTGCAACGAGCCACCAGCGGGGAACACGAGAAAAAGCCACGGTGGATCGCCATGCCTCTCCTGCCGGAGGTCCAGGGCCCAGTCGCCCGTCCCGTCACATTGGGGGTCACACACACTCGGTCAAAAGCAGACGAGGCAGTCCAGTGCCAACAGTACAGCAAACAGTGCCGGGTACTTGCTGTGAGACGGGTTATGGTGACCCCCGGTGCATTAGCGTCGCCCTGGCTCTGTTGTCTCTTCTCTCAGTTCCCTGTTGTCTCTTCCCCCATCCCCCATTGCCCACGCGAAAAAGCTGTGCCTGTGCCCGGCACCGCGTGTCTTGCCTCTCTACCGGCCTCATAAGGAGCAGATTCCAAGAGACTGACGGGTCTGGCCGCAGCATCCATATTGTCGACCGTCGCTGAGGTATTACCGTCGTCGTCCCCCGCGGATCCAGAGACGCAGGACGCTCACCGAGTGACTGACAAAGCGGCCCATCTCGAGCGCCTAACCTTGCCCCTCGCCTCTCAGTACTGGCTTCCAGGCCAAAGTACAACCTACGCAAGCAAGCAGTCAGTCTGTCTGTCGAACAAGCAAGCAAGGCCGCCGATAGGTGTCCAATCTTGGAACGGTTACGCTACACGCTGCCCTTCTCTGTCCAGCCCGAGCGCGCGCATCCCTTTTCTTCTGTCTTAGCAGCCCGAGTGCGAACCCCTACGTCGACAGGCACAAATCCCAACCGCCAGTCCAGTCCCCTCCCCCTCGTCGCCACAAAAAGATTTTGCGTTCCCGCCGTCGCCGCCGCGCCGCGCCGGATCCGGGACCTACCCTTCCCTTCCTTCTTCACTAGCTTCCGTGCCACAGCTTAGCCCGATACTGCTAGGTCCCGCGTGGTTGGCTCAGTCCCTCCCGAGCATAGTACCGAGTACATCTGCTCAGCTTCCGGCACTAGTATAGTCTTGAGGCAAACTAAGAGCTTCAAGCTTCCGGGAGGTACCATGTCGATCCCGACAGTTGCCCACGTCTTCGAGTCCGGAATCAACGCCGCGCCCGCCAGCGCCATGGAGAACAACTCGCTGGATAAGCTGGACGCCTTGGTCCGGCTCCAGCTTGCAGCCGCTTCCAGGGAGTTGGCCATGAATGCTGGAGGCTCTTCGCCTCCCGACAACTCCAAGAACCTCATTAGTGATGTCGGAGAGTATCTCACCCAGACGGCCCAGATGTGGTTTTCCTTGACAGATAAGCTTGTTCAAGGACCTCATGTGGCGGTGGCTGCCGAAGAGGCCCACGAGCAGAACTTTTCCAAGACTCACATGTCCGACTTGAAACCCATGGCCATCATGGACATGAACATCACCAAGCTTAGGTAAGGAACTCTCAGCCCTCAAAAGCAACGCGCTGCGTGTATCCTCATTGGACTAACCCCATCTCTATAGCAAGATTCGCGACCTGACCGAGAAGTTCTCCCGGGATGTTGAGGAGATCTGGCGGCGAAGACCTGAGCCTGGATCGGTGGTCTCTGCGCCATCCTACCAGACCGCTTCTCCGTTTCCCACCATCAAGACCGAGATGAGCTGGAACCAGTCGCCTGTCGTGGCAAGTGATGTAGATCATAGAGTCCACAGCGGCCAGAAGATGTTGCTGACGTCGCACATCGCTGATGGCCATCCGTCGCCTGGGCCGAATGCATCTGCTTCAGATGAGTCCGAAGACGAGGATGAACAGTTCGCCAAGATCGACATGGAAGCTCTCAAGCAGAGAGGCAAAGGCTCTTACTACTGCCCCTTGGGACACCGATGCGATAAGGGCGGGGTCGACAAGGAGGGTAAACTGGTGCTCTTTGACAGAAACTCTTCATTCGCGTATGCTTGCCACCTAGTGGTCCTCAAGTCGGACCCAATTGAACGAGGCATCAGCCATTCGCTAACCCCAGTCACAGGCAACACTGCAATAAGCATCGAAAACCATGGCGGTGCGATGTTCCCGGGTGCCCAAACCCACCCAAGAAACGCAAGTTTGCGCGCAGAGATGGCCTGGAAAGGCACAAAGCAACAGTCAAGCATCGCGTCATGACATGAGTCCCCTGGTCATCAGCTCGATCTTGTGCTTTGTTATGGGGTGCATGACCTCAACCGGTCAGTTCCCTTACATTTAGAAGCTAGGCTATGATTGGGGGAGGATGGCCGGTGAAAAAAAAACCCATGCGGCTCCTCAGAGCCCGAGCTGCCCGAGCTGCCCGACATGCAGCATGAACCAATGGCGCCGCGCCCAGAAGCCTCGGCCAAAGAACTCGTTCCAGCCAGCCCCAAGCGTGGTTGGCAACAACCTCTGGTTGCACACAGCAACCAAGGTTGACCTACACATCCATCCATTGTCCTTACAGTCATGTAGGAGATGAGACCACAACGTGGTGATGATCTGTCTGTCCCTGGGGAGGTGGAGGTCATGGTCAACAGGTACAGACCATTGTCGCCCTGTCGAGCGTCTTGAGCCACCAGAGACGGTGCAACTCAAATCGTGACGCTCCGTCATGGTCTCCACTGTACATATCAGTTATCCAGCATCTAAGGAGGGAACACAGCTCATCCCGGCTGCCTCGATGAGGATATTGCAGCCGGTCATGGGTTGGGCTCATTACCGGTGAAAGCCACCAGACAAAACCAGTTCTTACATATGCAGCTAGCCCTTGGGCGAGGATGCAGGGCATCATCCAGACAATTGCAGACGACGTGCGTGCTTCTGACAAACATGGGTTATCTTGCTGGGCGGCAAAATAAGTAGCTCAGATGGTGTTGCATACTCGGACGACGACTCGGGAGAGGCCACGCATCCGGGCAGGACTGGGCCGTCGAAGCCCAAGAAAAGCCCGAGGTGAGGCGAGGCGAGGCGCGCAGAGTAGAAGACGGATAGCGACATCACCAGAGCAGAGTCGGCAGTAGATGACGGACCTTGACGCTTTGGTTGCACAGCCGCTGCGGGTCGCCGACGAGTCGTACGACCGATCTACACGCCCAAATCCTTCGAGAAAAGGAAGCACCGCCACGTCTGCGGGTGAAACGGGTTTGAGGTCTCGGCAGGGATACTGGAACAAAGCTGCCAGTTCCCGCCCAAGAGATGCGTGAGACAGCGGGGGATGGTTGGATGGGCAAGGCAGGGCATGCTGCGGTTTCGCCCGCCTGCGGCGAGAAGCAAGACGCATCCCAAACTCGTGGGACAGTCGTGCCTAGGCAGGACAGGGCAGCAGGAGCTAGATGACCTGCAGCCGGAGCATCTCGAGTTGCAGAAATGCGACGTTTCGATTCAGGGTACTCTAAGGAAACTCTCCGGAAGAGAGAGGAGGGGGGAAGGGGGGGCAGTTGTGCAGCCTTTGCTCACATTTTTTTTCTCCGTCATCTTGGATGATGATCTCCTAGCTAGGATCATGGGTTAAAGAGACGCTACCCTGGCGATCAAAGGGATGGACCAGCCAGTTGGAATCAGCGATACCGGGGAAATGCGCACGGTGACGGAACACACAGATCATTCTGGTGTCATGGCAGCTGGGTGATTCAGGGGCAGTGGCGAGCGTGATAGGGCAAAGCAGGCGTTGGGGGGAGATATCCACGATCCAAGATGGAGCCTCAAACCGGCGTTGCGATCCGATCTAAATGGCCAATCTACGCTTCTCCACACACCCTTGACAGGCCGACGTGACTGAGAACGGACTCGCTCCGCGCAACACCCTTAGTGGCGCACGTGGCTTCTTAACGGTGCGGGACTAGGGCCTTAGTAGGTGGGAGCTTGCATGGATTGGGCGAGGTGACATCGACACCAGGCGGAAGGGAGGGAGATGAGAAGAGAGCAGAAGGAGAAGAGAAGAGAGGAGAGGAGAGAGAACAGAGACGAGAGAAAGAGAGATGAGCGGTGTGAGGTGAGCCGGATGAAGACGGAAAGGCACATTGATGACACAGCGCCAACTTGAGCTTCAGCTCTCGGGAAGACGAGACGAGACGAGACGGGTCAAGAGAGAACAATCGACAGTGCGCGCCCAAGTGTCCACACGGGCGCCCAACAAGCTGAAGACAAGAGTGATCGCACCGTACTGTCACTTACTACGTAGCAGGTATGTACATACAGTACCTACCTACCTGTCAAAGATTGCGATCCGTAGCGTCTACCTTACGTACCCAGAGGCGTGGATGGGATGGGTATGTCCCGGGAGAGCAGATCTCGTGGAGATCCCAACAGGCCAGCAGGCTAATGCGTGGCGTTTGTGGGCTTCCCAGAGTTGCTGCATGTCAGGGACCTACTATGTAGGAGCAGTGCGGTGACTAGCGGTGCAAGTTGCAGACCGACGGCAGCACGACACCTACACAGAGTGACAGCCATTGCGTTGTCTCAAGTGCTGTTGCAGCGCTTATGTCGTCTGTCTGTCTGCTGATGGATGAGGCGGGACCTGAAGATGGACTGCCCTTCCCTGCCCGGGCGAGGCAAGGAAGCACGGCGGCGACGGCGGAGGAGGCCGTGGCACGGAGCGACAAGGACGCCAGCCATGCCGAGAGCGGCAGAGGTTGATGGAGCAAGGCGAAGCTTACTGACCAGCTAGCCGGGGTGTTTTACTTTTTTCTCCCTTTCCGGGGGGTGGTAGGGGGGTGGAGCAGCTGGAGAGGAGAGGAGGAGAGAATGAGGTGAGGGAGAGATGGAGAGAGAGACGATGGATGGTCTCTTTTCTCTCGTCGCAATCGGCCGGGCGTAGATGGCAGCTGGAGTTGTCGGGTCGGCTGCTATACAGTATGGACCGTAGAGAAGGATGCCAGTAGACGCCAGGCCGGGCCAGGCCAGGGTACCTGGGGAGCTGGGCTGGGCTGGCTGGTTGGTGTATGTACTGTGCTCTGATTTCTTGTTTGAGGCACCCCCGTGCAGCCAACGAACGATACACAGTCTCTGATGGGTGTTTCTCTTGCCTCGTTTTTTGTTCCTTTTTTGGCGGCCCCCTCCCCTGCTGATGCTGAAGCCGTCGAATCGAGACTTGAGGCTGGGTCGACACGACACGACACGTCAATCAATCTGTGTCTGTTGATGAGGGCACCCGTCCCCGTAAGGAGTACGGATACATGGCTACCCCGTGAGATTGGTCCTCCCCTGCGCTTTGGGGTTGGGCGCCTTGCGACAACGACATGCCTAGCCTTGCACAGCGCAGACGGTTCGGTACTGTACGTAGTACATCGCCCTGCTTGAGCCTGGGCGCACCAACAAAGTACCTTTTCTTTTTGTTTCCTGTCCCCCAAGATCAATCAACGGAACGGGCCATGGATGGGTTGTTGGCGTCAAATGAGTCGACCGCTACTTGCGCTGCGCAGACAGACGGACAGGCATGGCCTCCTCCGAGTCCCGGGCCGGCTTTGGTCTGGTCTTGTCTGGTTTGGTCTGATCTGGCTTGGTTCGATTCGGGTTCGGGAGTTGGCGAGTAGGTAGTTAGAGTTAGGTTTGTGATGCAATATAAAATCGCCGTGCGCACCCACGGCAAGTCTCATGGCGAAGGCGAAGATCTCCATCTAAGCTAAGCTAAGCAAAGCACATAGACTACACCTCCCCTTCAAGAGGCAATCGCGACCTTTCCACCTTCCTTTTTATTATTCATCCTCCTTCCTCTTGTTACTCTTGGTTGCCCATTGGACATTGCGTACTCAGACTTTTCACCTCCATCCTCAGAAGAGAACAATGGCTGCTACTTCTCCCTCCCTCCTCATTATAGGAGCCGGCAACTTTGGTGCCGCTACCGCTCTGTCCCTCCTCAGAAAGGACGCCAACGCCAAGGTCACCATTGTCGACACGGCCGCATATCCCAACCCCAGAGCAGCCTCGCATGATATCAACAAGATCGTCCGCGATGACTACCCAGACAAGCTGTACATGCGGCTGCTGAAGAAGGCCATGCCCCTCTGGCGGCAGGACGATCTATACAAGACGTGGTATCACGAGGTGGGCATGCTCCGGGCCGACGCTACCTCTTTTGGCGAGGACAGCATCGCCTCGTACCGCGACATGGGCATCTCCAACGACTCAGAGATGCTTCCCGTGGACGAGGTGCGCCGCCGCTGGAACGGTGCCTTTGCGACTGCCGACTTCAAGGGAGTGGACCGGATCCTCTGGAACCCTAGCGTGGGATTCGCTGAGGCTGACAAGGCGCTCGGCGCGGTTGTCCAGGCCGCCGTGGACCTGGGTGCCGAGTACGTCGTGGGCGAGATGGCCAAGCTCGAGCTCGGAGCCGAGGGCCAATGCACAGGCGTCGTGCTCAGCGACGGCAGGACGCTTCGGGCAGACCAGGTGCTCATGTGCACAGGCGCGCGGACGGCACCGCTCCTTGCGCAAAGCGCGCCGGATCGACCGCAGCTCCACGCTGGCGACAGGCTGTTGGCCACAGGCGCCGTAAGCTTCTACGCGAAGCTGCACGGAGCGCAAAAGGACAAGTTCTCTACGATTCCCGTGCTCAAGAACTGCTTGCCGCAGGTGAAGGGTAAGGTTTCGATGCAGCCTAGTGCATGACATTGACTGAGCAGGGTGGGCTAACATGCGTCGCGCTGCAGGTGAGGGCATGTCGATACTCGATGACGGCACTATCAAGTTCAACTGCGACCTATGCTTCACAAACTACCAAGTCTTCCCCGCGACCAACGAGGCAATGTCGGTGGTACCCGACCAGTCCATGTACAACACGTGGACGGGACCTCGCTTTCTCAAGTTCTTTGAAGATCGTGCGCGGCGGACCTTTAACGGGCTCTACGGCAAGGAGGTCGAGGATATCAAGATTGAGGCCTACCGGATGTGTTGGTAAGCATAACCCCCCCTCCCTCCTCGCACTCACCCTCGGCCGGATGGGACTCGGACTCGCAGCTGACCGGTTTCTCTTCCTTCAAACAGGGACGCATCTACGCCGACGCACGACTTCCTCATCTCGCCGCACCCGCACTGCGACAACCTGTATCTGGCCACGGGCGGCTCGTTCCACGGATGGAAGTTCTTGCCCGTCATCGGTGACTACGTCGTCGACATGCTGCAGGGAACCCTGGACAGCGACTTTGCCGACCGGTGGGCCTGGGACAAGAAGGGCGGCGACGGACACTCGGCGAATCCCACGTACCAGATTGTCGGGGACCTGCAGGACTGGACCCGAGGATGGGCTAACTAAACTAATACTCCCCTTACCATGACGGACAAAGGATGAAGGACAAACGACAACAGCAACTACAAGGCCGAAGCCATGGCGTTGGGAGGCGCCAGCCCCGTCAGAGGGCATCAGAACTCTCTCTAGTGGGATCAGGATCAGGACCAACAGGGACAGGGTCCAGCCTAGCCTAGCCAGCCTAGGCCCCCCTGGTCGACTCCCCATTGATCTACCTCTACCCCATGTCTATCGAGAGATTCACCTGGTTTTTTCATTTCTGACAGGGGACGAGCATGGCCAGCAACTCGGGAGTTGGCAGCCAACAGAGTCGACTGCAACCCAATCAATCCACCAACCGACTGACTACGCCTTGTGCCGAAACCCGGCGTCGGGATGAGTGCCGTCTATACCCAGCCAGCCAAGAAGCGCCTCTTTTCGCCTTGTTTTTGGTGGAGGTGGTGGTTGTAGTGGTTGTCCATGCTGTTGTTCCTGTTATTCTGGTTGCCTCACTTGGCCCCATGCCTCTTCCTCGTCGTCTCCCCCTTGTTCTTCCTTGCTACCCGCCCCTGATTTTTCTTTTTTCTTGATCCTCTTCTTGTTGTCGGATCTGGAAATTAACTGTACTGTGCTTGAACTACAGACAGGGAAACTCTTGCGAGATGCGGAGTCTGTGGTGGCTTTTTCGATATCCAGGGTTTACTCTCTCCTCTTTTCTTTTCCCCCCTTAGAGCCATCTATAATCTCACCTTCAGCTCTATCCCTGTTTTCATTTCCATATTTCTTTTTTCACTTTCATGGGTTGTCTTGGGTCATCATACGGTCAGCATAGGGATTTTGGATTGTATTATTGCGCGAAAATTGGTGAGGGAACGAGAGGTGCAAAGAGAGGGACATGGACATGGCATTTTGGAAAGGAAGGGATCATAGCAACATTTATTTGCATTTACAACCAGATAATTCAAGCACACGCAATTCGAACATGTCTGGACAGAACTCGAGTCTACACTACAGGATCAAACTGTCTGTCAACCGGCATCCCTCGCATTAGGGCGGTCTGAGAATGATAGGTCCAGAGTCGACCTGGTTCAACCCTTGGGCTTGGCTGTCTGATCGATATGTGACAGAAGCCGTGGCAGAAAAGAGACGAGTCAATCGCGGCAAGGCAGGGAGAGACAAGACGGCACACACGCCCACACGGTCAATGCGCTCGTTTCAATTTGATCCTTGATGACGACATGCCAGGTCAAGGGATGGGAATAGGAGATGGATACTACAGTAAAGCCAGGTCATGCTGTCAAGTCACGAGGATACCGATGCCCCACGATACCAAAATGGTCCAGTCCACCCCTGGAGCTGTAGGAAGATAGCACCGAGATGGGCAGATGCACGTCTACTCGGTAGTTGGTGCCTCTCTCTCTCTCTCTCGTCTCGCGGACACCGCTAGATGATCCCGGCGTGGATTTATGCCAGGGATCAAGAGTCAGTCAAGTGGCAACTTGTGGTGCTGAAGGTCAGGGATTTGATGCAACGCACGGCCTGGAGGGAGCAACTAGAAGGAAAAGAAAAGAAAAGAAGTCCTTGTAGACAAAGATCTCTCTCATCTCCTCTGTCTTCCCACCGCACTCGTTACCCCCTTTCAGTCTTACCCTCTGGAGCAAAGGCGGTCAGAGTTTCGTTCTCGAAAAGAGAGTAGGGGTCTCGTCCCTGCAACATGCGATGCGTCCCTGTAGTTTGGTAACCGTGGCTTGAGCGTGTGGGAGTGAGTGGATACGGATTTGACTTTCTGCGCGCGTGCGTCCATGTGTGCGTGAGTGCGAGAGACCCTGACAGGTTCACGTCATTGGCATGATGGGAGGGAGTTGTCATGAGTTGTGCCCCTCTGAGCAAGGGGGTTTCTGGTCTTCTTTCCGTTGCCTCGCCTCGAGCAGAGTCAAAACAAGCGAGCTATCCGTCGGGGCCGACAATGTCTTCAGCTTCTGTAGATCCGCGCTATCGACGCTGAATCCTCAGGCTGGTGCTTGCTCCGGAAATCCCCCACCCTTAGGGATGTAACCGTAGCTAGGGTTCCGTTCCCAAGGAACAGGGTCGTTCTTCTGTGCCTAATCGCCGATGACCCTTTCTTTCTCAATATGACGAAGAAAAAGAGGGCTGGTGTCACGCGGTTGGTGCCGAGAGACAAGACCAACAGCAACAGCAAGGCAACGATATGCCTCAAACACGGGATATCTTCCTCTCTCTCGTTTGGACTTCCGTCCGTCTGCGGCTGCTCGCTTCTAGCGCCAAATGCACGAGCAGGGGAGGGGTCCTCTCCTCTGGAACCAACTGAGCGGTCCGACCACCACAAAATGCGCATGTACATTGCATGCTTCCTTTTTTCCCCATACCGGTCTGAGTTTTGAGTGCCCCACGGTTACGTAGGTGGGATGTCCTAGGTGGTGTTGGTTGGAGCGCAAGTCCGGGTGCTTGGCGACCGAGAAGATGCCCTGCCTTGCCTTCTCTCCCTGCATGATGTCTGTTTTGTCTTGTTGATTTGCTTGTGTTGTTGTTGTTTGTCTCTTATGGTTGAGATGATCTCTTGGCTATGCGGTTGACGGAAGACCTTCTCCTATCTTGACAACTCAAACTTCAGTCTTTCAGCAAAAAGCCCGCGGAACCGCTTCTAGCTCCATGTCATTGTCTCGGGCAGTCTCCACCTCCGACGACGTCCTCGGGATACCCAGTCAGCCGGGACAGCCCTGGAGGAGCGAGTGAACCCCACGAGCTGTGTGCACTAATCGAGCACACACCCATATTATAGGTACTTCTGCACCTTTGTATCTGGTACATCCAGAGGGGAACTTGTTCATGGGTGGTGGAGCAAAAAAAGGACGAACATGTAGAAAAAGCAATGTTTGAGGGAATGGGTCCCCCCTTGGATCTGCGAGATTGCACCTGAAACAGACGAAATCTCACCGCTTCCCCCCGGGAACAGCTTCACTTGTAGGCATGGTAAACATGGGAATCCCATGTAGATCTCAGGAGGTTGACGAACGATGGAGATATCACGGTGAGAGTATCATCATCATACATGTGTCCGCCTGATGTGAGCTATCGGGTTCCCAAATCAAAACTCGAATATATCCATGCCGCCGATCCCTCTTTTCCTTGCTTCCCATCCAACCAACGCAGGGCGGGAAGTCTGCATCACCATCTTCATCATGTGATGATGGCGTTTGCCTCTTGCATTTTGCATCTCTCCCTCTCCAAGTAACGGCCGGCCGCCCCCTGTCCATCGTGGAAGGCCTCGCAGTAGCCTCATCTTTGAACGGGTTATTTTACCGTCCCGTCGATCAGAAAAAGAGTGTGTGTCATTCGAAATTTCCACAAACTTGGCGACCGGGTCCGATGTGGCTGCCTCTCGAGTTTTTGCTTTTTCCTTCGAGATCCATCATGAGCCCATTTTCTTTCTTGCCATGACTCGTTATCGTATCGGATCGCTTGGACTTGCTTCTCACAAATTGCTTTTTTGTTATCCTGATTAGAGAGAGGGGAACGGTTCAGGGTGATTCCGTGTGTCCACCGGTTGATGCGGGAATCACCCACATGTTCCCACCCGAAGTGTTTGATCTCGTTTCTCCTCGGGTCGGGTACCAATATCGGTAAATTTTGATCGAGATTATGTGTTTTTGTTTAGCCCTGCGAGATTTGCCTTGCTGGAATTACTCCAGATCCACGTGGGAAAAAGTTGGCCCAGAGACACGAGTTTCAACAGCTGTGAATGCAAGTCGGCGGGAGGACCCGCAGGAAGGAGTCTGTCTCTGGTGTTTTGTGTCTCTGTGTAGGGTATGTTTTCGGATGAGTTGGGGGTGATGGAGGAGAGTGTCAGACTGTTTAGGGAACCGGTGAGATGGGTTTGGAGTGTAGAGTACAGCCGGTGACAACTTTCTTGGATCTAGAACCTGTCGGTTGAGTGAGGATTGTCCTATTGGAGGCCTTAGAGGGCCTCGACTGAGTGGATGACTGCATAGGCCATAACCGTGGAACAAGATGCTCACCTATCCACGAAAAGTTGACCGACTTGGCTCTATCCTCTCGTCCGAACAACTCATGGCTGCATGGAGGACCTGTATAGGACCCACCAGAATAGATAACCGACAAGAGAAACCCAGGTACGCGTATTCCACCTTGCAGGAAGCCATGTAACTATCGTGAGACTGGAGTCAAGGTTGGATGTAACAACTGATGTTATCCGCGGATCGCGTAGGAATATGGATTCCAATTGTGATGTCCACCGTCATCAAGCGAACCAATCCCCTGTGGCTTAGTTGGCTAAAGCGTCCGACTGTTACTTGCAGACAATCGGGAGATCGGAAGTTCGAGCCTTCCCGGGGGAGCATTTGCTTCGATTCATTTTTGCATTTCATCTCATTTTTGCTACTATCTCTCATAGACAACCCTCTCCAAGGGTTGTATATCTCTTTTTGTCAGGTGGTGGTGGTGTGGGATCTGTGTATGGACAACATCAGACATCCACATTACTTGATGTGCTGGCATACACCATCGCTTAACCCAACACACAACAACATCACCATCACAAAATCCGGGAATGCCCTCACTTCCATAGCCAATCCCAAATAGCCAAGCCCTGCGTCGAGACCGAAAGTGCAAAGCCGACCCTGTTACCGGCCAGATGGTCATCCACCACCACCATCAGCCAGACATACAGACCAACACGCATATACCCAGCATGACCAACGTCACTCTGCTTTCAAGCCACGTTCAAACCACAATGTCTCGTGGCAACCAACAAACCTCCTTCCCATGGAAACCCCAATTAGGCATATCCCGAAGCCCAGCCCCCGTTGGGCAGACACTCTCCCAACCACGGCGAATTGCTGCCCGACACGGAGCGACAAAAGTTTAATCTGAAGCTCGGGTTTCCCATTTCGTCCCCCGTGATAGCGGCCTCCCCGGCTATTAGCGGGTTTCACCATCTGAATAGACTCGAGGCCAGCCAGGT
Organism: Ascodesmis sphaerospora; assembly: GCA_027569015.1. Taxonomy (NCBI): domain Eukaryota; kingdom Fungi; phylum Ascomycota; class Pezizomycetes; order Pezizales; family Ascodesmidaceae; genus Ascodesmis; species Ascodesmis sphaerospora. The sequence continues at coordinate 1,360,982 of JAPPUR010000011.1, read as the reverse complement.
TGTCGACACCCTCACATGCCTCGATGGTTGGTCCTGTCATTTCTGCATACGAGATGCTAGACGTCGATCGAGGAACTTGGGTGCGATACTCCGGTTAACATCTGGTTTAACCGTTAAGCGCGCTGAGGGTCTATCAAAGAGAGCTTGTGCCCAACATCCGCCGTCGTGATATGTATGCCCAACGGGTTGAGACAGGCAGACTGCTCTGGGTTAGCTTGGACCCAACGACAAAGGAAAGGAGGTTCCGTGTAGATGACACAGCATGGCGGTTCACAGTTTTCAAACACAGTGTACAAGGAGATAATACCAGGACTGACTATATTCAAACGCTTCAATGCTGTCTATACATATCCAAGCACCATTTTAGACATCAATCATATCGTGCCAACATAACAAGAACTCTAGTAGACCTCGAGGACATATCGTCCCTCCTCCTTGAGCTTCTCAATCTCCTTGCGGGGATCAATCTTCTTGCCCTGGGCCTTGGCCTCGTGGGCGATGGCCTCCTCGAGAACCTTGGTCACGTCAGGAACAGGCCAGGTAGGACCGCACAGGTAGAAGCTGCCCTCGTCCTGGATGTAGGCCTTGGCGATCTCCTTGAGAGTCTGGCGCATACGATCCTGGATGTAGATCTTCTGAGGCTGGTCACGAGAGAAGGCAGAGCCGATGAGAGTGACGACGCCAGCAGCCAGGTAAGCTTCCCATTCCTCGCCGTAGAGGTACTCCTCGCGCTGGTGACGCGAACCGAGGTACAGGAGGATGGAACCAATCTCCTTGCCCTGAGCCTTCTGCATGGCACGGTACTGGACAAAGGCACGGAAGGGAGCAAGACCCGTTCCGAGACCAGCCATGATGAGAGGAGCAGTGTCCTTGGTGGGAAGCTTCATCACTGAAGGCTTGACCGAAGCAGTGAGCTTGGCGCCGACCGGCAGACGGCTGAGGTAGCGAGTGGCATGGCCATATCGAGTGCGGCCACGGGGGTCGACCCAGTCGACCACGACGATCATAAGGGACACCGAGTTGGGAGTGACAGCCTGGGCAGAGGCGATAGAGTACTCTCGGCGCTTCAGGGGGCTGACAATCTTGACAAGGTCGTGGAAGCTGGGGTGAGCCGACTTGAACTCCTCTAGAATGTCCACATAGGTGAGGGTGTCCACCTCGGATCGGCGCTTGAAGTCTTCGGCACCTTCCTGTCCTCCAAGGGCCTCGAGCTTCTTCTTCTCCGCCTCGTCGGTGGCAAACTCGGCAAGAGCCTCGTAGAAGCGCTTGGGGGGCTTGCCGAGGATGTCGACGTTCTGGACGAGGGCCTGATAGACGGTGCGGACCTCCATCAGAGAAGGATCATCGCGAGAAGGAACCTGGACCAGCTCGGCGGGGTTGAGGCCGTAGAACTCGATGAACTGGTTGACCTCCTCGACGTCGTTCTCGGCGTGGATGCCCAGAGCCTCACCAATCTTGTAGGTAAGGCCAGAGTCGCCGAGGTCGAACTCGATGTGGAAGATGTTACGGTCATAGTCCATGGGAGTGAGACGTCGGTTCTCCTTGACAGTGATGGTGGCAGTCTTGACAGAGAGGTCGGGTCGGAGGGCAGCCCTGGTGCCGTAAGCCTCCTTGAAGGCAAGGGACTTGGCGGCGACCTGCCAGTCACGGAGCTCAACGGTCTCCTCGACCTCCTCCTTCTGGTGAGCGACGAAGCTGTTGCTCTGGATGGTGCGGGGGAGGTTGGGGTTGACAAAGTCAGCCTCGACCTCGGCCCAGGCGGCGGGAACCTCGAACTGGCGGAGGCACTGGCCGATGGCATCAGTAGCCTCCTCCAGAGTAGGGGCCTGGCCCTCAGCGAGGATGTGCTGTCCGATCTCCTTGGGGGAGACATCAGGAAGAGCAACCTTGAGGAAGGACAGCTCAAGGAGCAGCTTAGCGAAGAGAGGATCCTTCTCGAAAGCAGGGGAGAAGGAAGCGTCCAAGATGTAGAGCTCGGCAGCCTTCTCCTGAAGTCCCTTGCGGAAAGCAACGGGGAGTCGCTTCTCAACCTCGTCATCCTTGAAGTTGGAGAGCTTGATAATGACCTTGCCGCCATCGGCGAGACCCCTGATGATATCAACCTCCTTGAGGATCTTCTCATCACCAACAACGATGGTGCTGGCCTCGTTGATGTCATAGGGAGCCTCAAGAGCCTTCTTGGAGGCCCGGAGGTCACTGCGGACGATACCGCCCTGGGTGAGGTTGTCAAAGACCTCGTTGACGTAGACGTTGGAGGTAGACTCCTTGGAGAGGAGGTTGCCAATGACGCTGAGGGAGTTGATGGCAGGGGAGTCATCGAGCTCCCAGAAGGTGAACTGCTGAGCCTGGATGAGAGAAGGCAGCTTCTTGGCCTCGCCGTCGTTGCCAAAGATCTTGTGCAGGGTGTTGACAAGGCCCTGAGGAGTGAAGGCCTGAGCGGGAGTGTACTTGATGTCAAGAACATCAGGCTCGCTGTCAAACTTGCCAGAGAAGGCAACAGTGGTCAGAACATCGCTGTAGAGGGCGGACTGAGTAGCCTCATCCTCAACGGCGAGCTCATCCTTGACCTGGCCGAGAACGGCAATAGTGCGAGCAGAGGCGGGGATGGCCTTCAGGAAAGCCTCCTCGATGAAGGGGCGGTATATTCGCACATTGATGACACCAACCTTGGCGCCATCGGCAGAAAGCTTGGCCAGAACCTGCTTGGTGACCTGAGACTCAACGCTACCAAAGGCAACGAGGACGACATCGGGGGTCTCGTGGCCGTGGTACTCAAAAGGCTCATAGACAGTGCCGAGCTCATCGTTGAAGAGCTTGAGCAACTCAACAGCCTTGCCAGCGGTGTCGAGGCGGGTGTTGAGCTTGCCGACTTCGGCGGAGAGCTTGGTGTACAGATCGGCAACGCCGTTCTCGCTCAGGGCATCAACGACACGGAGAGTCTCCCTAGCGACACGGACACCATCATAGATGTGAAGAGTAGGCAGGAGAGAAGCCAGAAGAGTGGCGAAGACGGACATGTGTTGGGCCTCATAGGTAGAGGTGCTAGCGACCAGACCGAGGCCGAGGTCCTCAGCAATGCGAAGAGCAGTATCGTAGTTGGAGATTAGACCCTTGCTGTCCGAGTAGTCGAGAGCGGCGATATGGGCGACGAAGGGGCTGGAGACTCCATAGAGGAGGGACAGCTGGTCGAGGGTTCCGCGCAGCTGCTGGAGGCTGCCCGAGGGCGCAACCAGAGACTGAGGGATGTGTCGCTTGGAGACATCGAAGTCGGGGGAAAAGATGTAGCCAAGGGCGAGAGCACCGGCGCCGACTCGGGTCTGGAGGGGCAGAACGTCGGTAGAGTAGCCGTGAATGTTCTTCTCGTTCTGGGAAGCCCAGTCCTTAAGGGCAATGTCGAGGTCGAAGGTCTCGGGGGAGTAGGAGAAGATCTTGTCGGACAACTTGTAGGCGATCTGCTGGACGAGCAGCTGGGCGGTCACGTAGGTCGGGCCGGAGATGGAGGAGAGAGGAACCCGCTGGCCGAAGGGAAGGCTGGACGACAGCTTGGTGAAGTCGGACGAGTTCGTCTTGGCCACGGGGGCCTGCTCCTGATGAGGCATCCTGGAGAGGATTTTCTGGTGATTGACCCGAGGAGTTGGAGGATCAGATCGATTGAAGGAGGGGAGGGGTCAGAGAATCGCTCTTGACTGCAAGGCAAAAAGTCAAGAGAGTGCCTCCAACTCAAAACTGCTGACTCTCAAGAAGCGAGATGAGAGGATGTAAACACAGCGTTTCCCAGCAGCGAGGAGGATGAAAAAAGAGCGCTGAAGAGGGAAGGAAAAGAGGGGAAGAGATGAAAAGATGTGCCCTTGAAGAGGCGACTCAACGGGGCTGGATTTGTAACGAACTCCATCCTGTTCAAACTAACGGCTCTTCTTTTTTTCTCTGGTTGACGGATCTTGCTCGGCCTTGAGAATTGTTGATGCTTCGACAGAATCACGCAATTGGGCTAGGCTGTTTTAGGAAAGGTGTTGCGATGTCGCAAGATGGCATTGTGGGGTGACAAAAAAGACCTAAGCAGCCACCATACAATACGCCCTCTTCAACTGTCAATAATTCTTTCCCCTCCCCCACACAGAGTCTGGCCCCTGATGGAGACCCCGAAATCCCGATGTGCCAGCCTGCTTCGTCTTTTTCTAGCCTCCTCCGAGTGCCGGCCGGGCCGTCGGGGGTCCTGTAGCCGGTTGCCGCCCGAGCGAGACTCTATGTTGAGGTCAATTGATCATGTTGACGGGTAGTAATCTGACGAGACGATTGCATTAGACTTTTGATACCTTTTGCTCGTCTGAAAGGCCCGCCAAGTCTTGCTGTCTGTTATATTTCAACCGCGTGCCTGGTGAATGCACCATCTGCCAGGCTAATGGCGTCCCTTGATCAACGGTGCCACCACCGAAGCAGACTTTCTTCAACCGATGTAATTGGCTAGTCCCTAAAACTTAAATACTAGAATAGTCAACACCAGTAAGAGAATGAGAATGGATTGGCGATATCTGCATCGAGTCATAGTTGTGGCACCAAATTTGACCCCTGTCCGGCACGGCGTACCATTCTCTCGCCCTGGCTACTCAGGCACCTTGCCCTACAACCGAACTTGGATAGGCTAAATAACAAAGGCCAACATGAGAATAAGAGGGGTCCTTGAAAGAGAGACTAGGATGGGGTGGCGTTTAATCAATTAATTAATATCAAGGATGAATACTGAGCATTGAGGGCAACCCCGGATCACTCTGCTACGGTGCTTAAGGTTCAAACGACTAAGAAGGGGCAAGTTTCCCTAAGCAATATTGAATCACAAAATTAGAATAATCAAACAATCATCCAAAGATCTGTTTCCTCCGATGTATAAAAGGTGTCGTTAACTATTATTCCTTGGCTTTATCTCACCCAAAATGGGGATCAAAGCATCTCAGTCAAATCTCGATAATTTCAACAATAAAGGCTCTATTGTGTCGTTAACTATAGATGCATTCTCCGGCGATCCGACATGAACTGTGCATGATTTGGCGCCAGCTCACAACTCCCGAAAACTCGGCTATGATTACCACGGGTGATTATTACGAAGTCTGGTAGATGTATCTGCTTCTATTTAATACACATGTATACTGTTCTGCTGCTTGCGAAGTTGTGATATCAGCCTTGCTGGGCCCCAACAACAACCCCGCCAGCCCGAGGCTCTTTTCTCCTTCGCCTATCAGTAAGTCTGAGGAGCCCCCAATGTCTTGTTGGTCTCTCTGCGCCATGTTCTGCCGTGAGGCGGCCGGACTGCCTTGTCACCATCAACTGCAATCGCTATTGGTTCTCAATCCCGGTCGACTCGACACTTGGCAGAGTTCAGCTGACAGGCCCAAGGCGCGTCGGCATTCGTCTCAAACCAGGCTCTGCATTTGAAGACAACCATTTTCAAGGTGCTACCCCTCTCGCCGTGGCTCAATTCTTGTTCCTCTTCTCTTCGTTCTTCTCCCCTTCAGCAGAACCTCCAGACGAAGCTAGTTCAATGGTGAGTCCTCGACTTGCAGCCCTTTGCCACACTGTTGCCTTCCATGAGCAGCTTTTACTATACCTTGTTCCCCAAAGGCCCAAATAGTCATGCTACGGTCGCCTAAGTTGAAGCGGGGCCAAGGCTGGAAGATGACAGTGTCTCAAACGCTTGTGCAGAAAGGAAGGTTCATCTGGAATAGTGCTGATTTTGAACTGTAGCCTTTGAGACAGCTTTATCCCGACCCGGAAAACACAGCGAAGGATGAGGCGGCTGTTGAGTATGCACCGAGGGTCTGCCCCCTGCTGTCCATTTCTAACATGTCCTAGCATCGTCGCAGTCCATGGACTGAACCTCCGGAGCAAACCCGACCAAGAGCATGCCTGGGACACATGGAGAACTCCAGCTGGCCCTGAAGGGAAGCTATGGCTCCGTGACGAGCTACCCAAGGAGCTTCCCCAAGCTCGGATTTTCCTCTACGAGTACAACTCGACGGCTGTGTATGGAAAGGACCGCACCACCTTTATTGACAAGGTGAATGCATTCCTTGAGGCCATGAGAATCGACAGGAGGAAGGCACCCCGACGGCCATTGCTGCTTCTGGGCCACAGTCTTGGAGGTCTCTTGATCAAGCAGGCCCTCATTAACGCCCATGGCAATGAAAAGTATCAGGACATCAAGCTTGCCACACAAGGCCTCGCATTCTTTGCTACTCCCCACGATGGCGGAAGGCAGTCTCTCGTCAAAATTGGTCAGATCGCAGCAAAGATCGCTCTGAACTTGGGCTTCCAGAAAGGCGATAACATCCTGGAGACACTCAAGGAAGGAAGCATTTTCAGCGACTTGATGCACGAGTATTGGAAGCAACTCCTGTTGGAGTACCCAATCGTTTCATTCTGGGGCACATTGGACACCGTACGCAAGCTTTTACCCGGCTGCCTGAAGTTCTACTAACGTCGACTTAGATCGTCCCAAGGGAGAGTACGTCGTTTGGCTTGCCGGGGACGTACGAGAATGTTGTTTCGCTCCAGGCGAGCCACGGAGGCGTCTGCAAGTTTGGAACAAGTCTACAGGACCGGGACAACTTCAAACTTGTCCAGGCCAACATTCAAGATCTGTACGAGAATGCCATCGCGAATAGTGAGTTGGTCGCAGTTCCTGAGGGAGACCCAGTGGATGAAGTACTAGAAAAAGGCTTGACTGGACTCAAGGCACACACACCTTCACATCTCGCCGCACTATCCGACTCAGGCTATGGTTCAGTTTCGAACTCAGCAAAAAGCTCACATATCTTGAGTATTGGCCGTGAGACTCAAGCCCTATCAAAAGCTACGTTGGGTGCGCTCGAGGAGGAACAGGAAAACGAAGCTGGGATGGATGACACTTCCGATGCCATGGATGACTGTAATACTGTCTACACCGACAACCTGTCACTCTCTGATGTGAGGTTAGAGAGCTATATGGTTGCCCTGGTGGATGACCTGTCCCAGAAGATTGGGAATTCGCTTCAAAGTCCCGAAGTTGTTGAAGAGATTGCGGCAGCTCTACCAAGAGCCTTGAAGGCATTTTCTTGCAAGCTTGGGTACACAGGTTCGTCGCAGATGCACCGAGATGCGATGGTATTTATTCACAAATATCGAGAGTGGGTTCCATTTATACTTGGGCATGTCTGAACCATTACTAACTTGAGACAGGGCCATGGCGGAGATGTTTAGAGAACGATTCGCAGATGCAGTGGATAGTCAGCAGAATCCCCAACCCCCCCATCGGGACCGATACCCTCCCGAAATGCTGGACGGGTGGTTTGCATCGTCAGTTGGTTCGAATTATGAAAACCCTCCAGAGGAGACTTGTGAGACGCCCCTTACGAATGACTTTGAGAAATCCCTGGAGAACGAGCTTGAGGAGGATCACGAGTTGAGTGTTCCCGGCATCGAAGAGTACAAACACATGATCTACACGGCTCCAAGCTACCAATGGGTTCTTGGTCAACTCCGTCGGGAGGTACTCCTATCGAAGCCCAACAAGTTCAACACTATGGATGGCATCAGGGAAAGGATACTGGCGGCCGTACCAGGAAAACGCCATGTCAGCAGCAAAACAGCATCCCAGGCGGTCCACATGACTTACACTGTTGATTGGGACCTTTTGGCCTTCCTCCGTGGCCAAGAATACGATGAGTCGGCGGATGTGGCCATCGCAGGGGCTGTGACATTGACCGGGTCTCAAGCCGATGCTCAAGCTTCCAGCTGCCAGCAGTATCTGGATCAGACATGGCCGTGCACAGGTTCGCAGACACTGATGCTCATTCAAAAGATGCTACGGAACCAGGATTATGATGCTCAAGTTTTCGGTAAGTAGTATTTATCTCCCTCTCTAAACCATCGAGCGGAAAGTGCTGATATGATCCTCCTAGTGAGTGAGCCAAGTGCTTGTAGTCTTGCTGCCTCCTTCGATGGCGGAAAGCTCACAATCAGTGCCTCGGGGATTCCGGAGTTTGTTGCAGAGATCGGCGAGCAGGTTGCTTGGATGGGCAGCGCTTTGCAGTTGTCTCCGTACGCAAACAAGGTGGTCACCGAATGCACCCCGTTCATCGACGATGTTCGACCCATCAAAGGCGTATTGAATTGCCGCATCAGGTTTGACTTTCAACCTTGCCAAGAGCAGTTTGGGACTGTCAATGGCCAATGCTGGCATAACATGTTCCGCAACGCTGTCATTGTCCGAGGGTTTCCTATTCTTCGCAGACCAGAGACGAACACAGGCTTGGAGATGCCGTTGAACCTCATGACGTCACTTACAGGAACACGACACGTTGAAGAATTTGATTCAAAGACGTACATCAAGGGGTTTTCCACAATGTTGGTCCCTACGAAGCTATCTGATGGCATGATATACTGGCATCTGCTCTTTAACATCAACCCAACAGAGCGCATTTCGTACTTGGACTGTCGCACTGAACATGTTAGAGTCCAAAAGGCGGATCTTGAGACCTCACGTCATGTCTTGGGTTGGTGTTCAGATGCAGTCAGTACCGCGGGTAAGTAATATGAAAATCTAGGCTAGGATCCCATCGTCCGAGTCAAGTCCTAAACCGGATGTTGAAACAAAAGCTTACACTATTTAGGCACCTCAATGGCGAAATACAGCATCTCTAGATCTCAGCTTCCAAAAGCACATTCCAGCTGTGCATTAGAAGGTATTGAGATCCACGCAGGTCAGTTAGTCACTGGGACTGCATGCATCTCCCTCGGAAACAGGGAAAAGCCTGTTCACATCTCTAGAGACGGCTATTTCACCAAGCTTCAATGGATCTCCTCTAAATGGATCGTTTTCTGGGAAGAAGGGGAGAAGAGAGGTTGGCTGGTGAATGGCGCAAGCGCACTACTTCATATCCTACGTGCTTCGCTTACGCACAGTAAGCTCAAGTTCAAGTCGGCGTTTCTCGCGAATCTTGAAGATATTCTTGACCCAGAGAACGCTATGGGGGCTGACGCTGCCTTGCAGCTCCTGACGGAGGAGAAGAATAGGAGCATTCCGCTATACCCTGACATTGCCGAGTATGAGAACTCTAGCACAGATTTGGGCAAAGGCAAAGAGCCTGAAACTCGGTACAGGTATTACCGGTTGGAAAACAGAGTTGAGCACATCTACAACATTCTGGACAAGCTCATCGAGCACCAAACAAATGCCGAGCAGCGCAGCGGGTTGCGACTACATACCCGGCCGAGGCGGCATCTAGAGGGATGGGATTTCAAAGACCTTGCCGCCGATGGGGATCCGTTCTTTGCGCGAGTTGCGACTCTGAACGCCCTAGGAAAGGGCTGGGTGGACTTCATTAGGTCCATTCATGCCGTTGTACTGTTGGGGCGAGGGTTTGGTGAGTTGATACAGCCGCAGTGGACCTCGAACAGAGGTTGTACACGGTGGTTGACACTGCCCACTAAGCGGTACTATCTTGCGGCCCGAGTCTCTGACCTGAAGGAGATTATGGAGGATCATGGTGATGCTCAGGCAAACCCCATGAAGCTGTGTGACGATGTGCTGTGGCCTGTGAAGCACGCAGCATTTCAGTCATGTCCTTGTGGGGCCACAAAACTGTCGCTGAAGCATTACGAACCAGTGCAAGCACTCTTCCCCATGAAATTCGAGCGCTTACTTGGGAAGAATCCACTTGTTGAGCTGCAGGACGCGGGGGCGGTTGTCTTTGGCCACAACATCAACATTCACTGGCACTGGAAAGACTTTGGAGATCCAGTCAAAGGAGATCCTCCAGTGGAAGGGTCTTCAACTGCGTCATTTGAGGATAGTGGTCTTGGATCGAATCTCAACTCTTGCGAGAGTCCTTCCGGTTATGATACCGCCCATACTCCATCCTCTACCAGCCATGCGTTGTCAACTGGGGCATCAGATCCAAGTGGCTCCCGGATTCATGGCGACCAGCAAATGCTTACTCCAGCAGGGCCCTCTGGAAGTGGAAGGGGTAGCGTGCAGGGGGTTATTTCTTCGATCAGAGGAAAGGTGAAGTTGTCGAGATGGCGGAAGACGAAAAAGGATGAAGAACATCAGTCATGATCGTCTATCAGGTTCCCAAGTCGCCAACCCATCGACCTCGGTCCAGCGTGATGGAGAGCGAGAGACGGAGCATGGGGAGGATAATACTCTTCTTCATTGGAGACTTGGCGGGGAGGATTGAAGACCGTACTGAGGCTATATTACGGAGGTGAGTATAAGGATAAGTTGCAATTTAGGGAAAATGTAGATACAGTGTTATGGCTAAGGCACGTTAAAGCTTGGATCTGAGTTGTGAACAAATTTGTCTAGTCAATAGTGATTTTGGGACGGGGGCTTGGGCAACGATTGGTTTCCTAGAATATCATAACATGTCAGTTCCCATAGGCACTTGCAAGATCCCGTATCGTAGCAAAAGTGACTTGGAGAAACACTGCCACGACGAGCGTATGGTTCTGGTGGTAGGGGAAACTGCTCGGCCTCTTATATTGGTCAATCGGGCTGCCAACGCACATGGTTCATAGTGGTTGTCAACTACTTTCGACAGGAAAAGCCGCATTGGCGGGTCCCAAGTTCGTCTGCTCTAGCACTTGGGTACCTAGGCAGGTAGATGTGAGGTTGTGAGGGTGAAGTTTCGTGGTTCCACGTGACCTGGATCGGGGTACTCATCTTTGGCGTGCAGTCACCTGGTGCCTGAGAAGGAGAAACTGGGATGCACTGAACACTAGATATCATGGTTCTAATTTGCCTCGACTTTTCGAAAGACTATCGCTCATATCATCACCTCTTTCCCAGCCACCTCACGCCTTCTGCTTTTATGGGAAATTTTGTGCGCATCAGGCTTGCACAGTCTCGACAGACGAAAGAATGCAGTAATTTGGAAAGAACGGACGACACGATATTCATGGTCATAGGTGACTCTCGAGATCTTGATTCTGTTTCTGGAAATTCAAGATCAAACATCATCAGTTCTAGAGCGAACATCATCAACACAACACCGAATATCACCAACCATGGCTCCACCCAAGATCGAGTTCAGTTACTAGGACTTTCACGATGGTGAGTTGATCAGTGCCGTCATTGCTCCATACCCGATACTGAGTCTGCTAGCTCTCCAAGCTTTGGATGCCGAGATCGCCAAATCAGAGTACCTAAAGGCAGTCGCGCCTCTCAAGCTGGTGTCCTCCGGTGGATTCGTGGCCGTCGACATGCTAGGCACTCGCGAGATGACCACCGAGATCGACTACATCCTCAATCCCGATTCTCCCGACCCCGGGAAGTTCAGATGGGAGCTCTACAGAGCCATCGTACATGTGGCACGGAGTCACAACATCTCTCGAGGCTGGATAAGGAACATAGGGTCATTTGTACAGGGGGGCGAAAACGAAAGGCAACGTCTTGTTCGTGATTCCATCACGCAGGACATCCCTCTCTGGCGGGGAGCCAACCTGACTGTCTACGCTGTGGAGTGGCATTGGGCTCTGGCCCAGAAGTTGAAGATGATGGAGGACGGGAGAGAGACCGATACACGCGACGCAGTTGCAATTCTGAGCGAGTTGTACATGATCTGTCAGGGCCCTATTCCCCGGAATATCATCCAGTCTTGGGACAACCTCGTCAAAAAACCAATCAAGGACTCGGCCATTGACCAGCTCGCCGCCGCATTCCAGGCGCGATATGGATATGTCGGCGTCGATAAAGCCTAGGAGATTCCTTGACGATACATAGTTTGTTTTCATGGGAGTCATTCCGAACAGCGTCGGCACAGATGGACCACCAACGTTGGTCCTTCTCCTCAATGAGTGGATTTGAATTTGGGCAGCCTTTCTTTCTCGATAGCAGCGCCACAGACAATACTAGAGTTCCATTAAGCAAGCCTGACCCGATTGTGATTGGTGTACAGAGCCAAGACCATTGGTGAGATCCTTGGCCATGGACTGTAATGCTTGCCGCGTATTTGGATGAATAGCATGACTCGGGAGCTTGGCATATTGTGCTTTGCCACGGAATAGGCGTGACTCGACTGCGTGAGCTCTCCCATTAGCTTGTAAGTTGAATTGTTCTGGTGTCAGTGCATGAATTTCTATCAACAATGAGGCGCCCTTGACATGTACGGAAATGGCTTGATAGTGTTGTCCACACAGTGACTTCTAGCCTAATGGGGATAATTGATTGATAATTTATGGAAATTAAATGAAACTTGGAGACTCTAGTTTGAAGCGCTCGGCATTAATTCGATTCTCCAACGGACAGTGACACCTCGGACTCCCCTTGGGCAGAAGACGCCGTATATTCGGCCGAGAGATGAGCAGTCACTTTCATTTCCATGGCCACAATTGCCGACCGACTACCGACTAATGTGACATCAGGATCCAGGGTAGGCATAGGGCTTTGGGTGAAAGATCGACACTCTTGATGCATCTCTTGGAAGTGGAGTTGCAAATCCCGATGTTCGTTCCAGATCACCCAGAGACAATCTTGGCCATGATCGAACCCCATGACATGGGAGAGGTAAATGGGATGACTTAGAGTTATTCAGGTCAAGCATAAACTTCAACCAGTAATCAACCCGACCACAGTCAAACGCCCGTAGCATCTGGCATTCTGTCATTGTCCAGCCAGCCATAGACCTCGGGGGAGTCGTCCGATGGCTTGACCCTAGAACCCCTGGGCCAAAGGTCCTTTTCCCCCAGAACGACGAGAATGGGCTTGGCTGTTGATCCATGCTCGCGGGTTCCTGCGTGCGGGTTTCTATGGCAGACATGTGGACCTGAGACAGGAATGTTGATGGGGCGTCTAGACTGCTGAGCTTACCCAGACACAGAAGAAACTCTAACGAGAACCCTGACCTTGCTTCTTTTCCATTTCCGGCCACTCAAAATCTCCTACTGGTTAAATTATAGGACAAAGTGTTCCTGGACCCTGACAGCTTCGTGGGAGGGCGTCATGATGGCGTACACCATACCGATCAATAGCGCGGCCACGATCCCACGAAGCCGGATCAACACGTTTGCCCATCAAACTACGCAACTTAAGGAATGCACCAGGCCCGGCCGCACCCTACCCATTGGACGAGGAATCTTCCGTCGAGCTTGCGTACATGTCCGATAGAGTCTCGGACCCCCGCGTTGGGCGCCTCCATTCTCAGACACCTTCTATCTCTTCCCGCGTGCAAATCCTCCGTCGGTGGTGGCGAGGTATTTGGACCACGACGGGCGTTTTCTTGTCTTCCAAAGAGGCATGGACTGATGACGCCTCTTCAGGGTCTCGCCCGAGAACCTGGGTGAACGCAGAGACTTTGTCTCTGATAGCTGCGATAGCTCCAACAGCTGTGTCTCATCCTGTATATAACTCCTTGACGATGCTTCCCAACTGAGACTCTCTCTATCCAACTCACCCACACCTTCATTCCCTCTCTTTCATTCCTTCCTTCCTTCCCTTTCCTTCTCTTCAATCCTTACCATTCATTATGGTCAACTTCAAGAACTTCGCCATCGTGGCGACCACGCTCCTTGGCTGCGTAGTAGCAGCTCCAGCTTCTTCCTCTTCTTCTTCCACTGGCCCCAGCGATATCATTCCCGGCAGTTACATCATCACCCTGAAGCCCGAGATCAAGGTCGCCAAGGTCAAGGCCCACATCAAGTGGGTTAAGGACGTCCACAAGCGCAGCATCCACAAGCGCGACGGCGACAACGGCATCGAGAAGACATATGACAACGAGGCTGGCTTCCATGCCTACTCTGGTACCTTTGATGCCTCCACCATCAAGCAGATTAAGAAGAGCCCCGACGTAAGTGCGACAGTGACTCAGTTCCGAGACAGTGACTAACATGCATACCAGGTCATCGCCGTTGAGCCTGATCGTCTCGTGAAGCTCACATGGAATCCTCAGGTCGGAGAGCCTAGCGAGAACAACCAATTCGGAGAGCGAGACCACGTTGAGGGTCATGAGGATGAGGACGAGGACACTCACCTCTCCAAGCGAGCCGAGACCAACCAAAAGACTGCTCCCTGGGGTCTCGGAACCATCTCTCACCGCGCCAAGGGCTACAAGAACTACCTCTACGACTCTGACGCCGGCATCGAGTCCTACGCCTACGTCGTCGACAGCGGTGTCCGCGCCACTCACAAGGACTTTGGTGGTCGTGTCAAGCAGGTCTGGACTGCCTTCAAGAAGGACCACACTGATCGTCTGGGTCACGGCACTCACGTCGCGGGAACCATCGCTGGAAAGACCTACGGTGTCGCCAAGAAGGCTCAGGTCCTGGCCGTCAAGGTGTTCCAGGGCGAGTCTGCTGAGCTATCCGTCATTCTCTCTGGTATCAACTGGGCCGTCAACGACGTCGTCTCCAAGGGCCGACAGGAATTCGCCGTCATCAACCTATCACTCGGCATCGACGCCCCCTCGGCCGCTCTCAACAAGGTCGTCGAGAACGCCGTCAATGCCGGAGTCATCACCGTCGTCGCCTCCGGAAACGCGGCCATGGACACGGCCCAGACCTCACCCGGCTCCGTCGCCAACGCCATCACGGTCGGCGCCATCGACAGCAACTGGAAGGTGGCCAGCTTCTCCAACTGGGGCAGCTTTGTCGACATCCTCGCCCCCGGTGTTGGCATCGTCTCTTGCTCGTGGAAGTCCGACACTGGCACTGCCGTCGAGGACGGCACCTCCATGGCTGCTCCTCACGTTGCCGGCCTCGTCCTCTACGCCCAGTCCATCGAGGGCATCTTTGGCGTCACGCAGACTTCCAACTGGCTCAAGAAGGTCGCCACGTCTGGCAAGATCACTGGCAACCTCCGAGGCACCAAGAACTTGATCGCCAACAACAACAACTACGCCCAGAGGAAGATCAAGATCTGAGGTAGTCCGCCGATAAGAGACGGCACCTGAGATAAAGGTGGAGGGGGACGGGCATACAGCAAGCAAGCATGCATAACAGGGTCATAGACGGGCGCAACGGGGTCATTTACCTACTTATTTTCCTACTTTTTTCGGGGTATTTCCTTTTGGTCTCTCGTTTTCGGATCTGGGTCTTCAAATGTCCTTCACTTCACCATATATTTGAATCAATGGGTGACTTGCATGAAACCATGCAACTTCAACGTCCTTATCTCTGTCCCTGCTCGTGAACATTGCCTCGAGGAATATGACCGTTGGCCGTCATCTCGCCAATACTTGACATGCACCTTGAATCCGTGCATTCGTTTAGCCAGCCACAGTTGCAAAGTTCTTCGCAACCACACCAGAGCATCGGATGTGCCCCAATGAGGCAGGTCAGTAAGAACTAAGGTGTGTTGCCTCCAAGCTTATCAGAGACAAGAAAGCCGGGGTAAATAGGCCGCGCAACTGATAAAATTAACCCAGAAAACGTGGCCTCCCTCACACTCTATCCGAGCATGCCGAGCCCCCATGACAGGGTCCATAAGTCTGGGCAAGATAAGAAGCGGCCTTGGCCCTCGATTTTCTTCCCCCCCAAAATACCATCCAAAAGGAACTACCGACTTGATCCTTCGAACGCCGCCCTCTTATCTCTTGGAAGCGTCATGTCACGTCACAACGAGTGCAACCATGTCGGTACTTTGCATGCTTGGCATCCGGGGTCGATTCAGCCAAGCTTCGCTCAGCTCCGAGCAAGGATCATGGCGACCAACTCTTGATCAAAAGCCAAGCCTTCGACCACCAACTCGTTGTCTTGGCTGCTGATTCTACATCTCAGTTGTCACATTTGCACCCTTGATCGTCACTTCCAAGCAAGCCATTCGTTCATCATCAATCAATGTGTTTGTCTTGTCATTCAGTTCCAACTACTCTGGTTGGTAATACGAAAAACGATTACGCTTCAACGCCGGGCATTACACTCTCCATACGTGGATACACACAGTTCAAGTCATTTACATCTTAGACCTTGTTGGAGGCGTCCTTCTCGTTCAGATCAGTCTCACGGGCCTCCTCATCAACCATCTCAGGGGGATCCTCAATTCCAGTCTGCTTGTAGACGATCATTGCAGCAAAGAGATCGCCAGAGACGTTGACGGCCGTGCGGAAGCGGTCAAGGAACCAATCGATGGCCACGATGACGGCGTACATGCCGGTCAGCTCGACGTTGACAGAGCGGGCAATCATGATGGAAAGGACCAGCGAGGCCGAGGGGATGGGGCTGACACCGATCGAGGCCAGGGTCGACAGCAGGGCCACAATGATGTAGTCAACAGGACCAAGCTTAATACCCTGAGTGGCAGCCAGGAATGTAACAGCCGCGGGGAGGTAGATGGCAGTACTGTTATCCAGGTCAGTTTCTGTTTCATGAGGTGCAGAGTGTGTAGCAACTTACCCGTCCATGTTGATCAAGCAACCCAGGGGGCAGGAGAACTTGTAAATGGTAGCAGGGATACCTCGAGCCTTGGCGCATCGAATCGTCACAGGCAGAGTGGCGGCAGACGAAGCAGAACCCCAGGCAGTCACCCAGGCAGGAGAGATCTTGATCCAGTACGAGTATGCGTTCATCCTGGTAAAGGTGAAGAAGATGATGGGGACGATGACCAGGATGTGGATGAGCATGGTGGAGAGAGTACCGCCAATGAGGATGCCCAGGTTCAGACCAATCTCGCCGATGTCGAGCTTCATCAGGTTGGGCAGGATCAGGAAGAAGACACCGATGGGGGCCATCTTGATGAGCCAGGTGATGATCTTGGTGATCATGCGCTCAATCTCCTCAGTGACGCGGATGATGGGGGACTGAGGGCTCTCGATGAGGTACCCCACAATGATGGCTGTGATGATGATGGCGAGCAGCTGGTCGTTGGCCATGGCACCCACGACGTTGGAAGGGATAAAAGACTGGAACATCTCAAGGACGACTTGGTGGATGGGTCGTTCCGAGGTGTCAACCGATGACTCCTCGTCGTCGTCCATCCTAAGAGAGTCCTCGCCAACCTCCTTGAACTGGTGTGCCCAAACCAGACCCGTCATCAGGCATGAGAGGGTGATGGAGATGAGGGTGGTGATGATGTAGTATCCGACAACCCACTTGGCAAGCAGCGAACCGCCGCCCGACATTTCTCGAAGCCTCGTCACCGCGAGCAACATGGAACAGACGATCAGGGGAAGCACTATGGGTTGGTTAGTTGTTTGTCTTTTGAGAGCTAATGAGTGTAGGATCGGCGAAACTTACCGACAGCCTTGAGGGATCGGAGCCAGAGATCACCGGGGATGGAGATGATGACACGAGCAGCATCGGGGACCTTTTCGACCTGGGTGGTGACAATGAGACCGATGGCAATGGCAAGGAGAGCGGCGAGGATGATCTGAAGAGCCGATCCGGGCTCCTTGATGCTGTGCCACCAAGGCTTCTTGACCTCGTGCTCCTCAGTCTGGACGGCAGCGACATCAGGGGCATTGGCCCCTTCATCGGAGCTCTTCTTGTTTCTGTGCCACCATTGCTTCTTGGAGGATTGGTCCTCAGCGGTGATGGTTGGGTTGGAGTTGGTTCGCACCGGCTGGGTCTCAGTCCCGGAGATGTCCTTGGACTCTAGGGCCGACATTGCTGCAAAGACTTGCTCGACTTGGGTGTAACTGACGAACGAGAACAGAACAGTTGACTGACTGAATGGACTGATGGGAGGTGGGAGAGCACACGAGAGAGAAGGAGCAGGCTCGAAGGGCTTCTCCGTCAAGCTTTATAGCCCATCCTGACCCCCTCTTCGCCAAGCTCTGTGGGAGCAGATGTTATGGGTCATCCAGAGACATTGGCATCCATGGAAAGGACAGAAACAACGGGGGGTGCACGCACGGGTGACGCGCCCAGTCGGCGGATCAGTCTCCAGAATGAGTAGCGATGCGACACAGCAAGAGCTTGGCTTGGCCTGCTGGGAGGGGAAGGTTACGAGATTCCTCTCGAGCGCCAAGAAGAACAAGCATCAGGCAAGCAACAGTCACGGTCAAGGGCTCTGGTGTAGGCCTGGCGTCTGGGCATGACGAACAAACGTTGGTCCGCCGGCTCGGGTAAGCCGAACCAGAGGTGCTCGTTGGCAGACCATGTGGAGAGCACCTGTTGATGAGACTCTGGATTTGCCCGAGGAGGCGACGATGCCAAGAGAAAAGGCGCGCAGACGAGTCGTTTGAGAGAGAGGGCCAAGACTCGAGGCAGCCGTCCAGCCCATAGCATGTTGTACCTCGACCCCAAGCCAAGACGCCATGGACGGCCAAGTACCAAGGATGATGGCGGAGAAGGAGGGAGGGGTCCCACGTCGCAACACAGCAGAGAGATAGGGAGGGACTGCACGGACGGGGGGATCCAGTATTCCTGTTTATCTGGCTGGGCATTCTTAGCATGCAGGAGAGAGCTGGTGAAGATGCAGTTGCAGTGCCGCAAATCTCTAGATGTTGCTGGCGCTTGTACAGCCGCTGCCGCTGCCGCTGAGGCTAAGGCTAAGGCTGAGAGATAGAGAGATAGACAAGAGCCTCTCCGCTTGCTGGGCTGAACCAAGCTAGGGTGACGACAGCCGGGCTGTGCGTGTGTGAGCGAGCGGGCGGGCGGGAGGGTGCCTCACCGTGAGGGAAATAACCATGGAAGGCCGGCAGATCTTGAGGTTAGGGGGCATCGACGGGAGACGCCACAGAGTCAGTGGTGGCGTGTTAGGTGCCGTGCCATTGGTCGGACCTGCCAAAAGAGGCCGCGCTGGCTGCTGCGACCAAAGCGGCAGATGACTAACCGCATTGCTAGTCACTGACCTTATCCTCCCACCTTATCTCGACCGCCTTGTTGCGACAGGACACACGACACACACAAACGGCAGTCATTGCAAAGAGCTTGTCAGTCAGTCTCGCCACCCTGTGCCTCGTGCCACTTCCCGAGAACAGCCAAACCCCTGCGGACCCTTGAAGGATGGATTCAGGACGTTCCTTCTGCTACGTAGCAGCCGGGTCGATCGATGGACGGATGCCAGTGTCTTCTATGCAGCACCCACATTCCACATGGAAGCTTACCGTCAACGGCGGCGAGGCAAACCAGCGGTCGCCAGAAAGCCTGTGATGACCATGCCTGCAATGCACCGCGTCCTCGTGCAAACGACGCCCGGCAAGGGTCTCTCCCTCGAGTGGACCCGCCATCCGTCGTTACCCCCTGGGGGTGGAACCCTTGGAAACCCTAACGAACCCCGGCATCATTTCCTCGCTCGCAACCGTCCACGGGGTTTGGACTTGAATGGGGGCCATTGCCTTTAATCGCGCTGTGATGGGGCCTAGTCAGGGACAGGACATTGCTCTCATCCTCCCCGATTGGCACGGCGGCTAATCCTCACCTCGGGGTACGTATTCGTCTCTCTCCCACGTCCACATGGCGCTCCTGACCTTCGGGGACCCTCCGTACACACTGTGCTGCAAGTACTTACCCAGGAGAGCATCGCCAGCCGCTGGGTGGATGTCCTGTGGGTATCTCTTGAGTTGTACAATGCTTATGCGCCATTGACCTGTTTATTCAACATCACGAGTGTTATTTGCTGCTCCATTTACAGTCCTGTCAGCCCGGGGCCGTGGGCTGTCTCATTGTCTGGTGTCAGCTTTTCCATATTGACCGGCTTCAAATCTGGTTTTTGCCTCGAGCTACAGAAGGTCCAACATGGGAATTGCAGACGGGTGAGTCAAGTTGACGCCCGATGATGGAGGCGCCAGCGTCAGGAGATAACCGGGCATCGCGACGCCATCCCGTCACCTCTTGCGGCTCAATGGCATTGGATGAACTGCGAAACGCCAAACGAACTGCTGCAGCTAAAATCGGCAGAGGTCTTCTCGTCTGCTTGACATCGAATGCAGACTAGGACATGCAGCCGTACTAGCAGGCTCTAGCAAGGGTAAGGAGCCGACTTCCAGCAGTTCTGGAACAGGCCCAGAAGAACAGTCGCGCCTTGTAATGACAACAAGGCGAAGTTGACTAGGGAGTGTGCAAGCTTATGTTAAGCTTCCGAAAGTCGCCCTGGGGAATAATCGCCAGGATTGCCATATGCACTGCACCTCGTTCCGCGCTTGCTATTGAAAACGAGGGATATTCGGTTATTGTCTTATTCCCCGTCAACCTATCCATCTACGGCTGAACGCCCGGACGATCCTGCGGCCAACGTCCATACGGAGGAGACCTCCTGCACCAACAAACGGCCCATTTCGCCATCGGGGCGGCCTGGCCTCTGCACCTTTAAACAGTCGACGCTCCCCGCCGAATACTGAGTTATTACGTTTTCGAATCCACCTCTGCCCGCTGAATAGAGTAAGTCAAGAAGCTCAGCGGACCGTACGCCCTGTTGTCCTTTAACTTTCGAGTCCGTGTTGGCGCCTCGTCTCATCCTGCGGAGAAGTATCCACGTTGTAATCTTGCCGTCCTCAAATCGACTCGGAATGGGTCACTTATCTCGACCTGATACCCTTGCAGACACCCAGGACACGCCGAGAGGAACACATACAGCCGATCTATCTAGAGACACAGAAGTAGCCATCTCGTTTGTGGAGAGCTGGTAGCCTTGGCGGATAGAGATTGGAGCTGACCATGCCACAACAGGCAAGTGGAAAAGTCTTGGAAGCCGGATGGAAACTTTGAGAGGGGGGGAACGCCTCATGATTTGGAGTTGGGGTCTTGGTATTGGGGTCAGCTCTACGCGGTTGTCTCTTTGGAGGAGGTGATATCAACCATGTCAGCATGGTTTGCAGGGACTTCTTGGGGATGCTCAAGGATTCCCAAAGGAATTCAAGGATTCACAGGAAAATCCCAGCCCGCCTGTAACCGCCGCTGACCTCTTCTGGCCCTTTCGCCCCTCCCCCAGACCAAGGCCAAGTCTCTATTATGCAATTGATTCGATCCCCCACAACCAACAGATGAGAGCATCTTCTTCCCCCAGAGTTGGTACGTAATGGAATGATAAGACCTCCGCATTTGCGGGCGAGAAGGCCTGTTCCCAAGTACGCTCGGATGGTGACGGGGAGGAAGCTGTTCGATTGTCATCACGATGGCTTTGATTCCTGGCGAGGCTCGCCTGGTACCTGGACGATCGGCCATTACAGGTGGCCCAAACATAGGGACTTGTGTGGGCATGGCATGTCTCGCGGCTGCGGCAGTCCGAATCCACCAGAAATGTCCGGTGAATGGGTCCTGGAGCCAGGCCCTGTCCAGTATCCTATTTCCCGCTCCGCTAGCCATGTTGTGTGTGTGCGTCCGAGGCGGAACCGTACCTAGAATGCAATCACGCGTGCTGACTCGAGCTGTGGCACATTGCTATGGGGAAGACGCCATTGAGTGCGACGCACCACCTGATCCTGTCCCATCCGTCTGGTCGACCTAGCAGTTTCAGCCGGACCTGTTGGTCGGATCATGTTTTGTCAACTGGAGTCGACACTCTGGCTGACGAGTTCTGGAATCCTTGGCTAAACTCAGGTAGTTTGGTTTCCGCTGTTTCGCCTTGACAGACTCTGGCCGATGTTGCTGCTCAACCTCCTGTTTCTGTTGCACATAATTGCCAACAGAAGACGGACTTGGGTCTCCGTTGAACAGCAAAGGCGGTGCAGCTCCCTGTGCTGGATGATTCATGCCGATAGATTCGACAAGGCACCGAAATTGAGGCTCAAGCTCGTGTCAAGTTTGGCGGGATTCCGCTCCCTGCCATCGGTATTGCCTACATGCGGATGCGACTCTGTTTGTTTGTTGATCGAATTTCGGTGCAACGTTGGTTCGCGGGAATTCATTTTGTCGCATGATGCATGAATCACGGCGACAAGGACGCTCTTCTACGATTACGAATTGATTCGGGTGCCGTCGTGTAGGCGCTTGTGAGTCTTTTGCCTTGTCATGGCGAGACTCGCTACAATTGCGGCCTGTGTCCATGAAATGCCATCCGTCACCTTGATGAGGCCGGGCAACGTCGGAAGCATAAACCCGTGTTTGGTCACATGATGAATTGTTTCCGTTCTTGCACGTGATACACCTCACTCCTCCCGCTCCGCCCCGCCCCGACGAGAAGAATGGCTCCCGCTCACTCATGCTATCAACAGGTCATGATCAAGTTGAAGAATGACTCCATATTGAGGCCCTTTCAGATGGCGACCCTTCACATGCATTTACTTGACAAGTCACTACCAACAATGAACCATGGCCAGATGTCGTCTTGGCCTGCTTCTCGGCTTCCGTCACCCGCCACTCTTATCTGGAAGCATCCGTCTTGGCTGAGAGATGTGCATTTGATGACCAACAGGGCCGCACAAACAGCTCAAAAGTATCACCATGGTGCCTTGGCTTATTGATTGTCGAGTTACATGGACCTCCAAAAACGCCTCCGCACAAAGAGCGCAACTGGACCCTGTTGACGCTTAACCTGTTTTGGCCAGCCGCCACCAAACGTCTCCACGGGCGCCATTCACCGGGAGGTTCACCGGTGGCTCACGGCAGGTTCAATGCATCGCGGGACAGCAGAAGCGTTGGATTTCCAACGGGAAGAATGCAGATTTCAATGTCTATTCAGTGGGCCATGGCGAAAATTGAGCGTCCAGGCCGTTTGTTTTGTCATCAACCAACAATGAGATTGGTGATGAAAATTCTGGTGTCGTGTTGCTAACCCTGCACCGCTAGTCGCAAGCCATCATCATGACAGCTCCAGATTTGCGAGATTTGTGCGGATTTTGATCACGAATGCCAGATGTTAAATATTCGCCTCTGGAAGCTGCTGGTGGGAGGAAGGAACTCTCGACTAATCCATCTACACCATTTAATCCCAACCATCACTTGTTTTCCATCTTGAAAAGACCATCTCGCTGCTCTTCGCTCAACATCGTAGGGCAGGTGAATTATCCTTACTAGCATTTTCACTACACGCCTGAACCAATCATATTCGACGCTTCCATCGCAACAACATAGCAACCTCTCAGGTGCGAGAGACATCAGCAAAGATGGCGCCTACAGACGTTGTCACGACTTCCTACCTACTGGGCAACCTTCACTGCCCGTCGTGTGTCACCTTGATCCGTTCACTCCTCCACGAGACTTACGGCGACAATGTGCTCTGGGTATCTCCAAACCTCGTCACCTCGGTGGTGACGGTCGAACACAAGGACAACACTCCAGCTTCGGTACGCAACATGGAAAAGACCCTCGAAGATGTCGGCTTCGAGGTGTGTGGCGTCAACACCACCGCGAGCTCCTCCATTGATCTATACCGCACATCCCAAGTTGACCTTGGCGAGAGCAGCCGCGCCATGGAGAATTCTAACGGATTAATCGACTCATTCTTCCAGCTCTGGCGTCCTAAGCCGTCGCCTTCAGCTGCAGAGGCGGCCCGGGCAGCACACCTCGAGAATTGCGAAGCATGCAGATCCGAAGCACTCGGCCATGATGTGGAACACTACGAAAAGGGGAAACTAGCTCGCATCTCCTCCAAGACATCCGATACTTCCACAAAACACTCCTCATTGCCTTATCCTCTTCAAAAAGTGGTCACGGACACGGCTCCCTCTTCGCTGTGGCGGGTGACTCTCTCAGTCGGCGGCATGACCTGCGCTGTCTGTGTCAACACCATCACCGAGGAGATCCGAAAGTACCCCTGGATCTCAAAGGTTGTTGTCAACTTGGTATCCAACAGTGCTACTGTCGAGTACACTGATGGCGATCGGACGCAAGACATCGTCGACGCCATCGAAGACCTAGGATACGACGCTGCAATCGATCAAGTTGTCAACCTCGAGGAGCAGAAGCAATCCGCAGACGAACGAGAGGTTGAGATCCGTGTCGATGGCATCTTCTGCTCAAGGTGCCCAGATCGAATTATCACAACTCTAAAGGGTCTTGCACCAGACCGACTCGAGATTTACCAGGAACCTACCGTTAAGAACCCCATTGTCAGGCTTCGATATACCCCCAAGGCACCAGAGTTCACGGTGAGACACATTCTACAAGCCATTGAGGCTGCGGACGAGGCTCTCCAGGCTTCCATCTACCACCCCCCTACCCTCGAGGAGCGGTCTAGGGCTATCAGAGCTAAACACCAGCGCGCTCTGTTGTACCGTGAAATCCTTACCATCATCCTTGCCATACCTACGTTCATTCTCGGTATCGTCTACATGAGCCTTCTGCCCAACTCGAACCACGGAAAGATGTACCTGATGAAACCATGGACCTCTGGACTCAGCCGCCTTGATATCGCCCTGTTCATCCTTGCCACACCCGTCTACTTTTTCGCCGCCGACGTCTTCCATGTTAGGGCCATCAAGGAGGTGCGAACCATGTGGCGCTCGGGTAGCCGCATGCCCGTGATACAGCGCTTCTATCGATTCGGCAGCATGAACATGCTTGTTTCCCTGGGAACCAGCATAGCCTACTTCTCTTCGGTGGCACAGATGATTGCTGCGGCTACCACGAGCAGACACCACCAAGGTTCCGGTGCCGAGATGTACTTTGACTCGGTTGTTTTTCTGACCATCTTCCTTCTCGCGGGTAGACTCATCGAGGGATACAGCAAATCCAAGACCGGTGACGCGGTAGAGATGCTGGGCAAACTTCGTCCGACAACAGCCCTCCTTGTCGAGAAGGACAAGGCTGGAGTTCAGACGACTAAAACTATCCCTGTTGATCAACTTGACACTGGCGATATTATTCGCATCCCTCATGGCGCATCTCCAGCTGCAGATGGCATCATCGTCACAGGAGAGACCAATTTTGATGAGTCGAGTCTCACTGGCGAGTCACGCCTTATCAAGAAGGCAGAAGGAGACCAGGTCTTTGCTGGAACCATCAACAAATCATCTGCCATCACTGTGCGTGTCACCGGTACCTCTGGGAAGTCCATGTTGGATCAGATCGTCCAGGTCGTCCGAGAGGGCCAAACCAAGCGAGCTCCCATCGAGCAGATCGCCGACCTCCTGACCACGTACTTTGTTCCCGTCATCACACTAATTGCCATCCTCACCTGGGTGACTTGGATGGTTGTCGGTTTCTCGAATGCCGTTCCAGATCACAAGGCAGAATCGTCAGGCGGCTGGGTCGTCTTTGCCCTTCAGTTTGCCATCGCCGTCTTCGTCGTCGCTTGCCCCTGTGGGCTGGCCCTGGCAGCTCCGACAGCCATCTTTGTAGGCGGCGGAATCGCGGCTAAGCACGGTATCCTTGCCAAGGGTGGTGGTGAAGCGTTTGAGAAGGCGAGCAAGATTGATTGCGTCGTGTTTGATAAGACGGGTACCCTCACTGAGGGGGGAGAGCCACAGATCACCGACGCTGCCGTCTTCCCGGATGGTTCGGCCGACGACAAGGAACGAGGAGCTCTGATGTCGGCTCTCAAGGCAGTCGAGGAGAGCAGCAGCCATCCAATTGCCAAGGCCATCGTTTCGTTCTGCGGAGCCGACACCCAGGCTGCCGATGTTGAAAACCTGGAGGAGCTGCCTGGAAGGGGCATGAAGGCCTCGTACAAAGGCACCGACAACCAGCAAAGTGACATTATCGTCGGGAACGAGCTTCTCATGCAAGATTTCTCCGTGGTCATCTCGGGTCGTGTTTCTTCGCTCCTCCAGACCTGGAAGACTGAGGCCAAGTCTGTCGCCCTGGTCGCCACCAAGCCCTCAACCAGCAACACCTGGACCCTCGTCGCGGCGCTCTCCATCTCGGACCCGATCCGTCATGAAGCCGTCGCGGTGATCCGGGCCCTGACGGCGCGGGGAACCCAAGTCTGGATGCTGTCCGGTGACAACGTAACCACCGCCCGCGCGGTGGCGCAGCGCGTAGGGATCCCAGCCTCCAACGTGTTCGCAGAGGTGCTCCCGTCAGACAAGGCGGCCAAGATAGCGTCGCTCCAAGCCTCTCTCCACGCACGCGGCTCGACGACGCGGCGGGCCATGATCGCCATGGTGGGCGACGGCATCAACGACTCCCCCGCGCTCACAACTGCCGATGTGGGCATCGCCATCGGGTCCGGCAGTGATGTGGCCATCAGCAGCGCCGCCTTTGTGCTCGCGACGTCTCATCTCGCCGCCGTCGTCACGCTCCTCAACCTCAGCCGCGCCGTGTTCCGACGTATCCGCGTCAACTTTGGCTGGGCCGTCGTGTACAACATGATTGCGGTGCCCGTCGCCGCCGGCTGCCTGTACCCCATCACGACGGGGGACGGGAGTCACATCAAGCTGGACCCGGTGTGGGCAGCGCTTGCGATGGCCCTGTCAAGCATCAGCGTTGTGTTGAGCAGTCTGAGTCTTCGAACGGGGATCCCAGGGGTTGGATTTCGGCATCGGGAGGTTGAAGTTGATGAGTGAGCAATGATGCAACAGGCATTTTCTAGTGTAATAAGCCCTTAATTGTAATTGAATAATCAGGCCCCCAAAAGAAGAGATAGATACCCCGGGGGACTTCCCCTGTCAATCAAGATGCACAGCTTACTGTTGATTCTCCAATGCATACGTGATACGACCGTTGAAGAAAAACGCCATGCAGTCACCAAGATATATCCCGATACAGCCAATAGCTGAAATCTCGCAATCGCCAACAGTAGTAGCCACAAGCCGTGTAAAAACACACGCCCCCTTTGAACAGCCTCAATCCTTCCTTTCGGTCCCGAGCGCATCATTTCACCAGTGAGATGCCAAGTAAGCCCATACATAATCTTCCCCATGATCCATGATCCATAATCCATCGCCCGAGAGATCCGCCTGCATTCATCAGCGACCCAAGTTTAGTTCACAGCCACCACGACGCCTGTTTTCTCGCATTTTCCCCCTCACGCGAGGAAAACATTCGACAATACTTGCCCATTTTAATCATGTTAAAAGTCATACAAGTGAATAACCTGATTACAAAACACAGTAGCTAGAGTAATTTTTATGCTTCTAAAAAAAGTATCCAAACGCGAAATAAAACATACCTAGTTCCATGCCCAAGAACTCGTATCAAATAGATGGAACCACCTTTATTTCTATCGACAGTTTGCTGTTGGATGCTACCCACCCTCCACATCCCGTATTCTCCAACTAAACAAGAAAAAATCGCAAAGTAAATACGCCACGCAATACGCAATCCCCGTACACGTAACAGTAACCCGCAGGTTCCGCAATCTTTGCCCCTCTCCTTTCGTTTCTTGACAATTTGTCCTTTTGTAGATATTATTTTCGACTCACCATGACTCTTTTCCTTGCTATTCCCTGTCTTCCCCGACGGCGCGGGTTAATTCCAATTCAAGCCTCATTCTGCTTACTTGCGTAAGTAGGTACACCGTCGGACTCTGACTTTTCCGAACACGGGCGGCGGGTGGCCGTTAACGGCTGCCGCTGACTCATCGTTGATTGGTCGTGGGGCTGCCTTAAATAGTGGAGAGTCCAAGGGTCCAAAAGGTCAGCCTACCAAATTTGGCAATTGGCTGAAAGGGGAATAAAAAGCAGATCACATGGGCTTAGATCTCGCATCCATGGCAACAGCCAACAGCCAACAGTGAAGGCAGACCGCCAGGCAGTGAGAAAGGCAGATCTTGATTCACAAGAGTCAACATCTAATTGATTAATGATTGCGGGTCACAAGGCAGAAGAGAAGGCATAGTTTGTAGTTCATGAGGCTCTCGGCCTCTCTTTGTATTTGACGGTAATGTAATCTAAACTGCACCGCCCAGTGTCTGTCTGGTTGATTCCCAATGATTAACTCCACAGCCCAAACCTGTTGAAACGTGGCAGTGTATAACCCCATTCCCAATCCTATATGCCACCAACCCATGGAGCGTGATACCAAAAGCGGCCGTCAAATAACACTTGTGATCGGATGCCAAAAGTCCAAATCCTGCCGATGCCAAAATACTCCCCCCTGTAATGCACACGCCCCCCGGTCACCAGGGGGCCGTCTCGATCGATTGATGTGAATCCCAACAACGCCTGTAGCTGAACACCAAAAACAATAATAAACAAGTAGAGTCGGCGAAACAAAGAAAAAACTGCCGGGGAGATGAGTGCCGAAGAGTCATCAATCCCCGTGGTGTATCTGGTTTTCTAAAAGAAGCAGATGTGAAAAAGCAAACCGACGCCATGCCAAGCTTCTTCTTTTTCAATGCGGAAATGTTGTCGTCATGCCGAAAAATTGATCCCGTGAACGCCAGGAGTATGCATTAAGTTATGAATGTCGATCAGGTCACGTCTAGTCAGATGGTTCATCGCACAGCGACGCTGCCACCGAGGAGACGACCCCACATGCCTCGCCTGGGACGCTGCTGCTGCTGCTTCTTGGAGGCGGCGTCCTGCATCTGGTACTGCTGGTGGTACTCGTCGGCGCTGATCTCGTAGGGAAGCATGCGGCTGCTGGCCATGTGTGCCTTGGGGTAGTCGACATCGGGGACGATCTGGACAGGAGAGTCGTAGAGGCTGCCCTGCTGCGACTCATAGTAGTAGTAGGGCTCAGGCTCCGAAGGCTCGAGAGGGGTTGTGGCCTGAGAGTAGGCGGCGCGTCCAGAGGAGACCGAGGAGGCGTAGGAGCTGGTAGAGCTGCTGTAGCTGAGGCCAGGAGGAGAGATGGAGCCGCTCATGTTGCGAATGTGCTGCTCGGGAGTAGCACCGCGAGATCGGGAGTGTCCTCGGGAAGAAGGAGGGCTGGGGTATCGGGCGCAAGCAGCAGAGAGCTCCTTCTGGCGTCGCTTCTCCTCGCGGTGTCGCATCTTGCGGGCGTGTCGCTCGGCGATCTTGTGGCGGAGGGGCTCGAGGAAGTCGTCGAGGTCGCGGTAGAGGTCCTCCTCAGTGATGCGCAGGTCCCACTCGAGAAGGAAGAGGAGCTGCTTCTCCATGAGGTTGACCTCGGTGCGGCTGAAGCCAAAGTTGTAGCAGTCAGTGGTGATGTGGCTGTAGTTGGCCCAGTGCTTGTTCTTGGGCGAGCTGTCGTTGAGGTACTTGGCGGCGAGGATGAGAGCAGCGAGGAAGATTCGGTGGGCGGTACATCGCAGGCCGCGGGCCATGGGCTGAAGCTTGGACTTGAGGCGGCCAAGGTAGACGAGGGTGGACATGAGGGTGGGGACCTGGACGTTGGAGGAGACGACGAGCTGAGTGATGAACTCCTCGAGAGTGGGAAGACCACCATCCTCGGATCGAACGGTCCGGGGCTCGGGGCTCCGGGGAGGAGTCGGGAGGTTATTTCGGGGGTCGACGGGAGCGGGAGGCATGAGGGTCGAGTCGCAGGCAATGACGTGGTGGGCGGCTTCGGCAAGATAGGCGATCATGTCGCGACCCACAGGCTGGTAGACGAACTGCTCGAGGGCAATCTTGTTGAGCTCCTCCATGGTGAGGTACCGTGTTGATGAAGAGTCCATGTTGTATGTGGATGTGTGGGATGAGGAGGAGGAGGATTTGGTTTGAGTATTATACACGGGAAGGGCCCGCGTGTAAGTGAGTAAGTAGTGGGGATGGAGGGAGTAGAGGATTAGGTCCAAGAAAGGATTGGATGACCTTTAATCCAAAAGAGACAGAAGAGCAGATGATGGGTATCAGTGACTGAGGCACAAGAAGAAAAGTGCCAGGGGTGAAGGATGCGTGAGGCTTGATATATCAACCAGCAAGAGACAGATGGCTCATGTGAGGGTTGGGGCGTTTCTGGCTTCGTAACAAGTGACGTTTTGGGGTGGAGGGGGAGTGTCCGGGGCGTGCGTGCGGATGGCGGCGCAGTGAAGGGGGTGTGGAACAGTGGAGGACAGGGGTGCTGTGGCTGACAGGGGGTCACCAGCAGCGCAGGGGTCGAGTGTGGAAAAGGCCGTCGCTAGGTCAGGTCGACGGGATGGGCCAGGGCAAGTCTGTAGGGTCTGTAGGGCTTGGAGAGAGGGTCTGGTCGGCGGTCTGGCCGATTTGAGGGTCGTGACTGGAAGAGAAGCAAAAAGCCAGAGGCCACGAGAAGAATAGAGAGTGGCAAAAGCACCAGACAGGCGGCGTCTATGTCGGTGGCTTGGCTTGGTTTGTCGCGTTACGTCGCCGGGGTTAGATGGATTGTTCCAGTTATCCTTGTTTCCTGCCTTGCTTTGCACTGCGTTGCAGAAGGATCAAAATGAGAATGTCTCTGCTTTTGGCGGCAAAGTCGGCGGTTTCGGTCGCTGCTCTGGCCGTGTGTGTCTCGCTCGGTTTCGCGAAGCGCCCGCGAAAGCCGAATCAAGTTAAAAAATAGAAGCGGAAGTAGCGAGGATGCGATGCGAACAATGGGTCAAGAATTAATTGTTTGATTAGAATGCCAAACAATTAATCAATTTACCCGAAGAGTGAGACTGAGTCCAGAACGGATAGTGCACCTTCTTTTTCCGTACAGAGTTGATCAACGGCGATCCGATCTCTCTCGGCAGGTCCAGATTCTTGACAGTGGTCGAGGCCTTGTCGCAACGGGTCGGTGATGCGCGAGGGGAATGGATGTGTAAAAGGCACCTTTCCAAAGACGAAAAGGTCTGGCGGGAAGAAAAGCTCTTTAGACTTTTATCGCTCTCGATTTGTAGCGTCAAGGTTTGCGCACTGGCTCGCAGGTTTTGATGGATTGTCAAAGCCGAGAGCAGAGCTGCTGTGGGGGAGGCGTTTTGTTAGGCTGAGATCTTTGAACGGAGAGACAGGCACAGGAATGGTGGTTAAAGTGAATGGGACGATGAGGGGAAATTGATTTGAAATAGATGGGTGAGGCTGGTGATGATGCTTGTGAGGCTGGTGTTGTTCAGTTGAATGCTGATGAGAACAAACGGCAAACAAACAGCGAACAAGACGAGATATTTAACCAGATTCTTTCAATCAAGGACCAGCTTGACAAGGGAAGCAATATTGATTCTTGGTCAAATTGGCTTCAACCTTGAATTGGTGTAGAGTGCGGGGTGATGATCAAAATCGGGAATTCGAGATTGCATACAAAGGGAGAAAGAAGGGCACACACTCAATAGTCTTCAAAGGGTTTTTTTTGGCCTTTTTCGGATATGGTGACCGGCACCAAGAAAATCGATGAACAGCGCGAGGGAGAAAAAAAAGCGAAATGACTGAGACGAATCGTCAAGACGGCGTGTTCTCGTCGATTCTGTTCCAAAGGGAGAGGCTGGTGGTGACGGATTTGTTCTGCGGTACCTGCCAGAGGTATGCGGGATGTGTCGAAACGTGGCAACGAAATAAATTGAAACAGGAAATATAGACACGGCCCAAGAATAGAATTCCAGTCCTGACCAGAGGAGTAAAGGAAAAGGGAAAAAAAAGGAAACGAGGATTATTGAGATGGGATGAATGATGAGAAGAAGGGGGAGAAACAGGTCATGAAACGACGTCGTCTTAATACTCGTCAACTATTCGCATGAGATTCCCATTCTACTCCAGAATTAAATCCCCCCCCTTGTCTTGTCAGCCATACTAACGCCCAGATCCGCCAATACTACACTGAACGAAAAGCCCTACGCAGCAAGCACTCGTAGACCAGGTAGATTCATTGGCTAAAGACGCTGGACCCTCATGTCCTTTTTCCCAGCTGCGAATGGAACGACAGCTGAAGCCTGGACATGAGAGAGAGCCTGAACATGTTCTGCTCCAACCAGCCTCAGCCACGGAACGAGATGCGATGAAAACAACGACGACCAACCAAGATGCGATACTGCCCATGTCCATCAAACAGCAAGACCCCAGCTGGAGATTTTGACTGGTTCGGGGGAGCGTTTGACAGCAAGCTGGAGGAGATGGAGGGTTAATCGGGTGCTCTAATTGGCTCGTGGCCGACGCCTTGGTCAATTCTCAAACGCGCCCCCGTTGCATTCAGCCATGTCTCCGTATTTTGCAGATGCAGCTCGATTGGCTTGTCTCCCATACTTTGAAACCGCGCTGTCTGATACAAGAGCCTCTCACGACCAATCGTGACGCCTCGGTGGCCAATTTTCAAGACTTGGGGAGGCGGCGATGCCATTTTTGTTTCTTGTTGTTGATCTCGTCTCTTTTTTGATCTGCGGATAATCTTGACTAAAAAAGACCCTGCGTCGCGGATCAAGGTGAACCGAGGAATCCTTTGGAAACCCGGATTAAACTTCAAAACATGAATGCTTGCCTCAAGTTTGTTTCCAACTTGTACGCAAATCCATTTCTTTAAGCGCTGGTCATTTGAAGCACAGATCACCCGCTTGGGCCATCATGTAGACAAGGGCGGCGCATCGACGCCTAAAAAAGAAGCAATCTGTAAAGCCATGCGCATTGAGCATAAACAACGATGCCCGTTTCATGGGCCGTCAGGTTCACTTTGGGCTGCCCTGTCCATTTCTTACTGGTTGCACAAGCACAGACGTACTGCTCGCCTGGAGCCCTCGCACAAGACAGACGGGCTCCCCTCGACGCTGCATCTTGCATGTTGATCGCATACACAGACACAAGAACACGCACGCGTTTCACGCAGGGGTTGCATTAGAGGCCGACCAAATACGTGGCTGGTCTCTGTGATCGTCGGCAAAGACCCTTTTTGCTGTTACCCTCGAGAGTGCAGATCAGATGTTTAAAGGGTAATGGGGTGATTATCATCGGGCACTCATGAGTTACCCTACGGTACAACCTGAACAAGAGATATTCATTAAAAAATGCCTCTCGAGTTGTTTCTACATGGCTATGCCAAGGCAGAGCTGGCTTGCGACAAATTTTTCCAAACAACGATCCATTCATTCAGGGGTTAAAAAAAATCCGACGGCCTCCTGCTTGTTTTTGCGGTTACACCGCATCATCTGAAGCGAAGCCAAGATGGAGACACAAACGCCAGCGGTTTCTCATCCCGTCTTTTTTCAGTTGACAGCCCACACCTTTTTTTACTCAAGTTGCACAATTAAAGACCAGCGCCCACGTTTTAGATCAGCTGCAACACACCGGGTTGATATTACTCTAGATCAGAGGAAACCACTGTTACGCATGCCTTTCACAAACACCGAACGAAGAAGCCCTCTTGACTATCCCCATCGCTTAAACATAAGCCCCTCCCCCCCTGTGGCGGTAGCCTCAACCCCTCGGCGCCCGTCAGAACCGAGCCCTTGGGATCAAAAGAAGCCAGGGACGAGACTTTGTAGCGGATGCGGATGTGGACTGGAGGGGGCGCTCGCTTGTAGTTCGTCACCCATCTCCGAGTCACATTCCTCATCCCCCGGTACCTGCACTTTATATCACTTTCCAAGTCCGAACCCGTTCGGCGATTACAGCCACCGAGGTTTCTCGTAGATAGAGTGTGCAGATTGAAAAAAAAATCAGATCATGGCAAGGTTCAGGTCACACATTTGGAGTTTGCATCGTGTGTGAACGGTCAAACTTGATCGGATGGCCCGTGGAGCGAGTATCGTATCGAAAGGAATCAAGCCTCGACGTCTGATTACCAAATCAGGCCTATAAACGTCCTCTCTTGGCCTATGGATCCTGCAGGTCATACATCCGGGACCCAGGCGGCGAACCCGTCAGAGGGCCTCCCGCTTCATGCAGACAGACAAGCTTGGTCTTGAAGCCCTTGACCAAGCAGAGAGACGGGCGACGCAATAGTCGAGTCTTGCAGGGCTCGAGTTTCTCTACAACGCCTGGATACAGCACATCCCTTACTGATGCGTGGAATTTGAAGCCCTTTCTCCTGCAGATAGTCACCGCCTCCTCGACCCCTTAGCCCTCCTCCACGATCTACGCCGTTTCACCCTTCTTCTACCCGGACTATCGCAGAACGGAAGGAGAGAGAGAGCAGCTCCTCAACACAGAAACACCTCCCGTCCTGTCTCAG
Source organism: Ascodesmis sphaerospora (assembly GCA_027569015.1). Lineage (NCBI taxonomy): Eukaryota > Fungi > Ascomycota > Pezizomycetes > Pezizales > Ascodesmidaceae > Ascodesmis > Ascodesmis sphaerospora. The sequence continues at coordinate 1,327,262 of JAPPUR010000011.1, read as the reverse complement.
TCTCGACAATAGCCCCGTAGATAACCCCGTCCAACTCCATCCGAAACCCTACGTACGCCCCCTGCTTTTCCGGGACTATGTACAAAGCCACCCCCTGCACAACACACACACACACACAAAGACGCCATGCACCCAGTTCCGTCGTCGGCAGACGCCACTAGCTCCCTCGGGAACAGCCCGTTCGAGGAATGCAAAGCGGGGGGGGGGAGGACGTCTCAAGCGAAGGGAGGGGGAACACAATGGCCCGCCAAGAGATGGCATTCATCTATTATAGCGAGAAGAAAGCTATTGACCTGGTTCCCAAGGGCAACCAAGAAAAAAGTGATATAGAATACAAGGAAAACCTTGATTTGATCGGGAGGGCGATCGAAAAATGGTTGGAATCTGCGTGCCATATTTCAGCCCCCTCCCCGGACCCTTGCGCTAGACCAAACGCCCAATGACCCGCGAAGCTGGGATCCTCTCTCGAGCGGGCCGCCCTCGTTGAGATGCAGCAAGGATTTTTGCCTCTCTCTTTTTAACTCCGGGTTTGGCAGGCCAGCAGCAAAGAGGGTGCGGCCTAGACTCCTCGTCCTCTGATTGGTCCCGAGGAGACTCGGACGGGACGAGCCCACGATTCTCGACCCGTGAACTGATGGGAATGGTTTAAGGCTGTTCGATTTACTTCAAGGCTATTGGCGATCCCATCGGGCCTGCAGAAGTCATCCGAGAATACCTCACCACAAGAACATGGTCTGATTGAGCTTTTACATGATTTACTGAAATGTGACTTTCGAAGAGTTCAACTGCTCCCAAAACATGGCATCACACCAAGAGGCGATAAAAATTCTCACCGCTGTTGATCTTGGTGTTGTCATGAATCACGACAACCACTGACAGCGCAGTCCCATCCCATCCCATGGAGGAGATATTCCCCTGACCCCTGACCCCTGAACCAGTCACGACAGGCCAGTAGCATCTCCATCGTCGTTTGACTCGACCTTTTCCTCTTTTTTTTCCCTCCACCATCAAGAGGACACCCCCTCAGATCCTGTCAAGTCTGGGCTATGATTGGCCAGCCCCGCCTTTCCTAACCCGGCGCACGCCATCCCTGACGCCTGCATGCCAACCCTCGGACGCGTGGCTCTGACTCGCTGCAAGCAAGCAGAAAAGCAAGGTATCTTTGAGCTGGTCAATTGTGGCTGGGCACAGCTGTCAAAATAAGTGCCGTGAGGCAGCAGAGACAGATGGCTGGTGCCTTGATCTGCATTAATGTCAGTACCCCTACCTGTGGCTTGCACCACACCGCGCAATGCATCCGTGGCTCAAACATCAATGGTAACGGAAACAGTCCCGGATGTGGCTAGTGGGTTCTCTGTGGCGAGGGAGGCCACGTGAGTCGGTGACGACGAGCTGCTTGCGCATACTGCTATTCTCCGTGATGCCTTCAGTCCCTGAGTACGAAAGCTTGCACCGCCGCAACGGTCTGGCTGGTTTCATCGCCATACGCTACTGCACCTCTAGATCGTAAAGATATTCACTCAACAGAGAACGCACGAGTTGCAACACAACAGTCAAGCTTGGACGCTCCATGTTAGCCCGTGACATGCTCCCCCTCCACATGCTGTATCCACCGCCCCCCTCTACAAACCCCATCGAGATAATGAGAAGCAGAGCAAAAGGCATCACTTGATCTTGATTGCACCCCAGGATCACCATCCAAAGGAAAAACAACTCCATCACCAGCCACGCTAACTTTGCCCTACCGCGGCTCATATGCCTGGAGTGAGGGGTAACTCATTACTTGCAAGCTGGGATATATCCTCGTTGAGGCCCCTCATGACCTGGGTGTGCGCGTGGGTAATGGTCGAGTCTAGCCCGTGATGGGATGCGGGGAAGATCCGCCGCGATCGGGTATCAAAATGACTCTTTTACTTTTCTTTCACATGTTGCAATAGATTGCGGTGAAGGAAAATGACTAGCAAGATTTCCAATGCTGTATGGTTTTCCTTGGAATTGTGCAGTCAAGGTGCGTAATCGTCCCTCCAATACGAGCATCTCTTCCTCGTATTTGCCATTTCACCCAACAGGATATATCCTTACCCACATTATTACCAATCACTCCCAGCAAATCTTCTTCCCACACAGCCTTGCTTAAAGGATTCATTATGCATTTGACAATACCCAGATTAGGTTTTCTCCTCCGTGTCCCGAAGCTTTCCCTTCTCCGCCCCGGCCGGTCCGCGGCGTTCCCCACTTAAAAACTCCGGGCTGCCTCCGGATGAAAAAGGCCGAGGCATAGGGCCTCCAGCTCCACATTTGTCCTTCTCTCCCTCTCGGCTCAAGCCGAACCCCAGCTTGGCCTGCAAAGCTGGTTTTTTGCACAGCCGCCAGAGCTTGCCTGAAGATTATATTTCAGCAGTGTAGGGATTCTCTATGCATAATGACGATCTACTCTGCAACGTTGCAGGATTTCTATCCTAGGATATTTCCGTAAGGTAGCCAGCCAAGAGCGCTTGGATCGTTCTGTTGTCTTCTGGAGCATTTTCGCTGGTAACCAAAAAGTCGTCGGAATTATTTTTGGTGTCGGGCGCTTAGATCGCCTAGACCCAATCTGTTTGGCTGCCTCTCCCCCAATATGCACCTGCAAGCGCCTTCAACATGTAATGTACATGTAAAAGCACAAACAGCGTTTCCCCTGCAAGACGCCCGCTCGCCCGCCCGGCAGAATAACGCTTCCGTCTACTGTTATCGTTTCGGATCCTTCGTGAAACATGACACCCAACCCAGGCGCTTACTTACATGCCTTTTCAGCCCCCCCCCTCCACTCTCACCCCGCAAGCGCCCAGTTTCATGAACCGCACACATCTGACCCTTGTTCGGGCGTCTAATACACATACACGCCGTGAGGTTAGTCTCTTTCTGGGGTGAGGATGGAAATAGATCATCGCAGGGTACGTGAACGGGCGGCTCTTGGGCGGCTCCTCTGTCATGCTTCAGTCTACGGGCGCTTGTTGAAGCTATACTCGTCGACCCAACTTGACTAATAGACGCTCCATCATGATCCATTGGTATGAACGACTAGATCTACTAGTTTGGTGCATTGGTGGGTTGCTGTGGCAGTGCTGAGCATGCCTGAGACGGTTGGAGCCTCATCTGTTGTTGGTTCAGTTTCATCTGAGAATGCCTTTGCTGAAACCGGATCCGACCCGGAGCTCACCACCCAAACGCATTCGCTCCTAGTGTTACCGACGGGCTGGAATTGGGCTGTGTTTCTGGGCCATCAACTGTTGGTCATACTCCCAACTCTCTCCATCCATATCTGCATCGCCACGATGCGGCCGCTGTTGGCCATCTCCTGTCATCTGCTGCATCCTCGATTCCTGTCAGGCTCCCACGTTCGCATATCACGGGCTGTGTGCCACGGATCAAGTGCCAACCGTTCATCTGGATTCGTCTCCTCATGCTGTTGGGCCATTTTGTTGATTACCCTGCCCTGTCATTCTGGAGAACTGCATCAGGCATTACGTGCCACCGTCTATTCTGTACATTCAAAACCACAAGCCATGAAGAAAGGAAATCCCGCCCGTCCTAAAAATGCCTTGTCCTCGCTTCCGTCTGTCACGTTCCTCTTTTCCATCTGCCCAACCACATAACAGAAGGAACTCGCTGTTGGCTCACTTCATCGCACTGCCCCTCAAGTCTTTGATGAATCCTTCGTTGGTTGGTATTGGGCTCCTCGCTATGGGTGGATGTTGGCTAGGCGGATATGTGAGGGGTGAGAGAGTAGACGAGGTCCAAGGCCGAGCAAGGCAAGGTAAAGCAAAGCAACCAATGCGAGTTCTGAGAGGCCCCCAACTATGTCATATCATTGGGCATCTTTCGTCGCCTGATAACGTGTGTTCCGTTTTACGCCCATATCGTTGAATGTCCCGGGGCTTGGTCGAGGTCTGGGCACCTCGCCGTATCCTGAAAAGCAAAGGATACTGGGTAGGCTCCCGCCAGTCAGCCCCGTACTGGCAAGGAGGCGTCTAATGCATGTGCGTCATCGTGAAGGATCCCTGATATCCCATCTAGTGATAGTATCCATTCGATTGATTGGACGCATGCTGCTCTTGCTGTATGTACTCCTCAAAGTAAGGGTGGTTGCAAGCTGCCTTGGCCGAGATGCGTCCGGCAGGGTCGTAGACGAGCATCATCTCGAGAAGCTCGAGGCCGGCGTCGTCGAGGCTGTGGCAGAGGACGTTGTTGTAGTCACGCTGCCACTTGGGGAAGGATGACTTGAAGTCGGGGTACGATGTGACACCGGGCCAGACTTCCTCCGAGGGTGTTCCAAGCGTCCTAGAGATGGTCAGTACTTGTCGTGAGGTCGAATGGAAGTCAGTGCTCACCGGAAGATCTTGAAGATCTCGTCAATCTCAGAGTCACCAGGGAAGAGGGGCTTTCGTGTGCACATCTCGGCAAAGATGCAACCGACGGACCACATGTCGACACCAGTCGAGTACTGACGTCCACCCAGCAGAATCTCGGGGGCTCGGTACCACAGGGTGACAACCTCGTGGGTGTATGTGCGCAGCGGAACACCAAAGGCGCGGGCAAGACCGAAATCGGCGAGCTTGAGGTTGCCCTCCTTGTCGATGAGGAGGTTCTGGGGCTTGAGATCGCGGTGAAGGATGCGGTGGGAGTGGCAGTACTTGACGCCATCGCAAAGCTGGAGCATGAACTTGCGGACGACCTGATCACCAAGGCCGAGCTGCATCAGATGCGGCGAAGAGCCCTCGGGCAGGGCCTTGCCTCGACCACCATCGCTCACAGGAAGAGCCTCCATGTACTTCTTGAGGTCGAGGTCGAGGAACTCGAAGACGAGATATAGCTTGTGGCCATCGGCGTGCACGATGTTAAAGAGACGGACAATGTTGGGATCTCGCATCTCCTTGAGCAGGGAGATCTCGCGGATGGCGGTGCTGGGGACTCCTTCATCCTCAGCCTCGAGGCGGATCTTCTTGAGGGCGACGATGCGACCATTGTTGGCGAGGTCTCGGGCCTTGTAGACGACACCGTAGGTGCCTGAGGGGGGGTTAGCATTGACCTTGGCGGTGACATGTCGACGGGCGACGCAACGAACCTTCACCAATCTTTTCCAACTTTTGGTAGTTCTCCATGACTAGAACTCGGATGGGTGACGACGTGAGGGACAAGGAATGGCAAGGCGGACGAGTCGCCTTTGAAGGATACCAGCAGCGAAAGACCCTGCGTCTGTGGCGTCGATCGTCGTCGAGCTTGGGGGTGGTCGTTCGGTGGAGGAGGCTTGACTTGTGGAGGTCAAGATGGAGATGCGCGCATGCAGTAGAAGGACGTTGAATTTATCGTCGAAACGGCGCGAGTGAGGCTGCTGAATCTTGGTGACCAGCGACAGCGATGATGACACGCGAGAGAAAGGTTGTTGTTTCGGTCGAGAAGTGAGGCGGCTCCAACGAAAGGTTCAGGTTGGCGGGGAGGAGGTTCCAATAGAATTTAGGTAGCTCGGTCTCCAGCTACAACAGCAGCGAGCGATTGGAAGCGGGGTGAGGAAGAAAGGGAAATGAGATGGCGATTCCCGACTCTTGACCCCAGCGAAAAAAGGGAGTCTCGTATAAACTCTCGTACGGATGCACCCAGGTCGTTAAAGATGACCTTTTTTTTTTTCTTAAATGTCGACTTTGCAGGTGGCTTTGTTTGTTCCTCTAGAGAAAGAAAAAATGCATCAAGTGTCACGAGTGTTTACTTTCTTTGTTTGGTAACGAGGGGCCCTGCGCGTAGGTTGCCCGCGCCAGTAAAAACAACAAAAAGTCCGCTAAAGCTTCAGCGCAGTCTCTCCATGACAGCGGATTAGCGGACATGGCCGTCGACCTGACCTACACTAGACCTGAGTGACACTGTCAGCTCAATGGCCCCCGGGCCAATCATTGGCAAGAACCGCCTCTTCAATTTCGATATTTACAGCTTTGGCCTCGGCGGCGAATCCGAGTGCGCGGAGCTGGCCAACGCGTGTCAGACGCGTTTTCTTGGTCTCGGAAGTATTGATTCTACATCGGAAGGGGAGAATCATGTTTAATAGTGATCTTTGACTGTGGCTGGCTGATATCAACAAGGGCATGCTGGTAGTTGCTAAACCTTCAACACCACGTATTACATCACCAAACAAAAAGAAAGCCTTCTACACCAACACCTCGACACACAGGCAAAAAGAATCAATCGACGTGGGCCTGATTCGAACAGACGCCTCCGAAGAGAATAGATTTCTAGTCTATCGCATTAGACCACTCTGCCACCACGCCTTGTGGGATTGATTTGATGGCGGCGGGTCCGGTATTGTCGCTCAACTCCACAGACGGGGGAGGAGGGTGTGAGGATATGGCATTCCAACTTTGGTGTTTTACATACATTTACGGCTTCTACTGCAAGTATCTCAGGACTATGATAAGTCAGGATATAATGATAGTAGCTAGTTGTACTAAGATTGCTTACAGGTCAGTGTTGCATTAGGCTAACCTAGACTATGAGACATGATTGATTCGAAAGTGAAGGAATGCAACTCTAGCTCGATATTTCGTTGAAATTCACTGACGAGTCCGTCTCTACCTGTGAAATGCTTGGAAATGAATCTAGATGAAGACTACAAGCTAAAGTACAATGCATGCCATCGTGGATTGCAGAAAACCGATCGATCCATAGCCTAGAGACAACCTTATACAGGAGCTCTCTTCCATGCAATGCAGAGAAACAAGGCAAAGGTTCGACAGTTCTCAGTCACTGTCTCACAGCGGGAACTTCAATCATTGGCAATGAGGCTGACACGACGTCCACCTGGGAATCAAACCTGCCAGTGAACAAGTTGGCAAACTAGTCAAGATGGAATGGCACCTCCATCATAGAGTCTAAAAGAGTCTCATTCGAGGCATTCCTATCGTCATTACTCTAATGTCAAACACCATAACCCAGCGCCCATGTCTCGGCAACTACTAGTTGACACACCAACGCCAGCCTCACCTATGGACTCGTGCAGGTATCTGTCTCACGCGCTCTCCTTACGCCTTAGATCCAGTATCTTTTCCAACTTCAACGTTCCCTTGGCACCCCAGCCTGCCGGTCCAGCATCCACGTCTGGTCGCACGCTCATGTACCAGCTCCAGGCCCGTTTGTCTAGATCACTTTGGCTCAGCGTGCCCGCCCAGCTCGCAAATAGTAGCCGGAGGGCACCTAGTACACGACCCAGGTGCTCTTGTTTCTCCTCGTTGGCTGCGGCAACTGTCTTCTTGACACCTGTCTCTGGTGGCACAAAGGCTCGGAGAATGTAGTTCCGTGCTCCTTCGGGTCGGTGGATAGCCATGCCTACCGTCGAGGTCGTGGGCTTCTTATCCTCCGTGTCGAGTGCCCACACAGGTTCCCCGTTGAGACTGGATATGCGCTTCTGGGATGATAGGGCGTCGTTGAGACACTCTCTCATGAGACGCCATCGATCTGGACCCAGCATCACGCCGCCATACCATCTCGTGAGCACAACCAACGTGTTACTGATGTCAAGTTCGCGTAATTGCTGAAGCAGGAAATTTCCACAGCCCGATTCTCCATCGTCAAAAGATGCCTCCTGTTTCAGAGGCGAGTTTCCAAAACTTGTCCGGATAGCCCAGGCATTGTGAGTCGCAGTTTCGAGCTCGGGCTTCTCAGCCATCAGAGACTTGAAAAGCGCTGGCCGTGCAGCTGGTGATGACACGGGGATGGCGTGAGCTATAAACACGGATCCTTTCGAGCTCAGTTTCTGACTTGCGGTCCAGCCCTTGGGTTTCGGTTGGCTTCCTTGAAGTGTGACTGAAGACGCGTTGGACGACGACGGTTGGGATGAGCCGGACCAGGTGTAGCCGCCTCGCTTGAGGACCGGGACTTGACGACCCATGATGCTGATCTTTGGCTGGCCTTCCGGGATCTTCTGCTCACCTCCTGGAGGCGCCTTTTCAATGCCTATGCTTACGGCCTTCGACCGCGAGTTGGCGCTCACCACGGCCTGGGCCAGACTCAACCGGCTACTTGGTGGTTGCTCTGGCATAGTGAATCGCAGCAACTCAACCACAAACGCCAACATCAAGGGCGCCCTATTCGTCACAACAGTCGTGTTCCGAATAACCTCCTCGTCCTCCTCCAGGGGTAGCTCCAGCGCTGTCTCGAGTTCATCACCGGACATGGTGCTGTAGTCAAGATCCCGTCGATGCGCCTCCAACTTGGGCTTCTTCGCCGCAGCACCGACTCCCCCATCCTCCGCCGCACGCTTCCCTCCGGCCTTCTTCCCATGAGCCTTACACGCTGTATGCAGGCTCTTTGCCACCTTGGCATCTCCGCCGAGGGCTTCCTCGACTGTTGCCAGGGGCGCATCGGCGATCTGCGCGATGCTGGGTGATTAGACGCGTCAGCCTTGCAGAGTTTAGAGCTTGAGGAGTTGAAGGCAGACCTTCTGAGGTTCTTTGTCTGGAGAGCTTTTACTTGGCCCATGGCCGCCATCATGGACATTTTGCGCGCCGTGAGCAGGCGTAGCAACTCTTGGAGGTCATTCTGAGTTGCCATGGCTACGGCACCGCCAGCAGGAGCAAAGAGATCCGATGATGAAATAGTCGCGATTATCGAGTGTTCTAGTTTGGTGTCATATGATACATTTGATAGACGAGTTGTCGATGTCGTTGTAAGTCACAAGTTCAATCCCCCCGTTCACGTCCGTCGCAATGCTGCCTGCACCCCCAGAATCGGGTCCACTTTTCGAACCGGCTTGTCGGATGGAGCCGACCCGCTCCGGGGCGGGAACCCCGTCCAGCGGATTTTGAATCTATTTTCGCACAGTCATTGAAACCTCAGAGTCACAACGTTCAACAGCTGCGCCGGTCGCAGTCTCGCCCAATTTCTATTCCTAATGCATATACGAAAATCTCCTCGATGATATCCCCGACTAGAGGCCTCATCGCGAGGTCCGTTCGATCTCAATGGCGCCTTGCGAGCTCTTCCGCTCGAGCTCCCCGCCCTTCAAAGACACCACACAAACCTTCGCCCAAGACCACGAGACCCTACAAGCCGTATATCTCCTTCTAAGCAGTCAATTGCTTCTAAATTGACATCCTAACACTATCTACAGTAAACCCCAAGCTTCTTCACAACCGCCGCCCCCTCCCCCACCCCCTCCGAAAGCCGAAACCCTTCTCGATCTCTGGCGCTCGACCTGGCTCCCTCTCACCGGCGCAGCCCTCGCTGCTGGCGCCCTCGGCTTCTACATATTCGGCACCGTCGCCGCGTCCTTCAAGACCTGTCCCTGCAGCGGACCATGCGAGCACTCCACCCCGACCGGCCGGCCGCCAGCGCTCGACGGCGACAACGCCGAGCAGTTTGACAAGGAACTCAACTTGCCTGAGTGGTGGATGGGCATCACCGGCCTACGGAAGCGCCTCGCCGCGCGTGCGACGGGACATGTCTTGGAGTTGGCTATGGGCACGGGACGAAACCTCGAATACTACAACTGGGAGCCACTGAACGAGCGTGTGTCGGAGGCAAAGGGGGAGAAGCGAGGCAAGGCTGAGGCGCCTCACGGGATAACATCATTTACCGGCCTCGATATCTCGGTCGACATGCTCGACGTCGCCCGGAAACGCCTCGTCAAGACCGTCCCGCCCATGAAATCATCCGCCCCGATCGTCCGCGCATCCACCATGGCCGACCATACCGGTGGCCAGCTCTCCTACCTCGACGACCAGCTCCGCCTGATCCATTCCGACGCACACCATCCTCTCCCCGGACCCTCAACACCATCGACGAAATACGATACTGTTATTCAGACGTTTGGTCTGTGCTCCGTGTCGGACCCTGTCGCTGTTCTGACCAACTTGGCATCAGCTGTCAAGCCAGGATCAGGGCGCATTATTCTCCTGGAGCATGGAAAGGGCTGGTATGGCATCGTCAACGGACTACTGGATAAGAATGCAGGCAAGCATTTCGAAAAGTACGGCTGTTGGTGGAATCGAGACATACAGGGTATCGTTGAGGAGGCTGCCCTCAAGACGCCCGGCCTCGAAGTGGTCAAGGTGGAGCGGCCCAACATCCTTCAAATGGGCACCCTGGTCTGGGTCGAGCTGCGAGTGAGCGAAAAGGACCGATCATGATGCGTGCTCACCGCCTTGGGGCCATGACGTTTCAAGGGGACTTGAGTGGGAGAAAGTGAGAAGGGCTTGTAAAATATGACTATGTACAGTATTATCCAAGACGTAACGTAGAGAAGCTCAATCTGAGTGGCATTGCACATTTTCCGATCCAAGATACGCGCGCGTCCTTTTTATGCGCCAAATAAATCAAGTCATGAGGGATCTCCCCCGATCCCCAATCCCAATCCCATCCCCAACCAAATCAATCCAAAACACCAGGCAAGTCTAATAGTACAAATACTTCCGCAGACCCCGCTCCATGCAATTAGTATGTATGTATCATATATCCGCCGTCGCAGACAAGGCGGAGTCGTCATCTCAATCATCCTCTTGTAACTCCTTGCGCCTGCTCAAAGGAGTTGTCGTTCAGCATGAGTCAAACAAGCAGTCGATCTCGTCAATCTCGATGCTTTCGCATGGTCTATCCCATTCCATAAGCTTGCTTAGCTTTGCCCAGTTGTCTGCCTCTTCGTCTTTGCGCGCGCTCGGTGTCATGGTCGACATCGGCTTCATGGCGGGGCTGGTGAGGGAGACATTCGAACCAAGCATGAGGTGCTCGCCGAACCAAAAGTCGTCGCGGTAACCATACTCGGAGGTATGGGTGCGGTCGTTGGTCTCGGGAACAGGCGCCTCTTCCGTAAACTTGCGTTTCAGCAAGAAATCAGCCGTCTGGGTGAACTCACGCTCATCCTTTTCCAGAGGCGGCGAGTTGCGACGGCTGTCGCGGCGGTTTGGTACGTAGCGGTGATGGGAGGGAAGAGAGCCAATGGGAGTGGCGGGCATGGTAAGGTCATCGTCGCCTTCGTCAAAGTTGTGATCCGACAGATCCACCTCGGGCGATGGGCTGAGCTCACGCCGTCGGGCATCCGTGTCATCTGAACCGGAATCGTCCGTCAGCGATACCGAAGGAGTATCGAGGGCGCGACGAGAGGGCACGACGGAGCTGGGGTCAGGAATAGGCTGACGAGGGCAGGTGGTGAGGAAGAAGTAGGTTCTCCGAGGATGGACGCTCTCGAGTTCTTTGGCAAGAGGGCATGGTTTTTGAGCGCTCCAGCATGTGCGCTTCAGATACGAAGCCAACCGTGAGGAAATAATGGCACAGGGGTTGGCGGAGCTATGATTGGAATGTTAGCGCACGGGAGGCGGAGGGGATGAGGGGTGTGAAACTCACTGTTGGACAGAGGCGAGACGTTGAGCCAGAACGGTCGCCAGCTCTTTGACAAGATGAGGTCGGTTTCCGGTTGACTGTAGTTGAATAATAACAGCCTCGACAATGTCGTCTTTTACCGCCTCGAGGTCAATCTTGGACTGCTCGATGTCTAGGTCGAGGCTCGAGTCCGGTCTTGGCGAAGGAGGCGGTGTCTGCTCAATGGCAACGTCGTCGGCGTGCGATCGCTTCTGTCGCTTGCTGGGATGCGATTCGGAGCCCTCGGTGCCAGATGTGGGTGGCGACGAGGCAGAAGAGGACGACGATGGCCGTGAAGCGCTCTTGGAGGCAGCAGCAGCGGCAGCGCGAGCGGCGTGTGTCATGGGAACGTGGATGCCCAGACTGGGTAGAGAGAGCGACTTGCGGCGCGTATTGTAAGGCATGGTGATGATGTCTAGGCGAGAAGAGGGGTTTTGGGGCTGATCTATCTGCGAGAGAAGCCAAAGTCGACTTCCATGGATCGGTTGCTGGGATGGAACGGTTGTTGAAGAGCAAGCGAGCTGTCTATCCGCAAGTGTTGAAAGTAGATCGAGAGATCTATCGAGTCTATCGATCTGGAAGAGGCGGTGGTGACGAGCTAGCTGGGGGATGAAGAGACGAGGAGGTGAAGGAGGAGGAAAGTCGCAAGGGGATACCGAAGGGGTGGGATTGTTTGTTGTTGACGGGATCTGAAGGGTCGAGGGGGTGGAGGAGAGGAGGAGGAGGAGGAGGAGAAGAGAGCGGTCTGTCTACGGGGGGGTCAACTACAGGAAGGAGCAAGGGAGCGGCGATGGATGGATGACAAGCACGAGGAGGAACATGGAAGGGGAGGATGGGGGCGGAAGGTGGGCGACGGACAACTGGGGAAGGCACAACGGAGCTTCTCAGGCAGTCAATGAATCAATGCTTGTAAGCTGATAGGTCCAAAGGCAAGGTACTCGGATCCATCACGGGCTGGAGACTTGCAGGAGCAACGCCTCCACCTTTTTTTCTTGAAGGTGAGTGATGAGGAGAGAAGAGGGACACACAAAAAAGTGTGTGTGTCTCTCTCTCTCTCTCTGTCCCCCAGGCAAAGAAAGAGCACGAGAGCTCGAACTTTTTTTTTCGTTTCAGGAGGCGCCCATTGGCTGGCACTGGCTTGCATGGCTGCCGTGGGTGGGGCACGCTAGACGTCAGTGGGGCCAACCTAGTGGGCATCTGGGAAGATCCATGTCCATGGCTGATGGGGGACCCCCCCCTGCAACTGTACATCCAGCCGCAAGAGAGAGGGAGAAAAAAAAAAGCAAGAGGCACAAGAAAAAAAAAAAAGTTGTTCGAGGAGGGGGTTCCGCAGGCAGATGCAGGCAAAGAGCGCGCACTCTCTTCAGGCAGCGGTGGCCCCAACCTCAGCCCAAGCAAACAATGTTGAACAGAGACTTTGATTTGATTTGACTCTTTTTTTTCTGTCCTGTTTCTTGATCATGGCAGAGGCAATTGATGAGAAAGAGGTAAAACGATCACGGCGGCTCAAAATCATGGCCTCGGCATTACGTTTACAATTTTCCGTCTGACTCGCCCAGCGTCTTCTGCTTCTTTTCTGTTTCTAGTTTAGCCCATGCTACTCCAACGAGGACCTCGCGATCGAGCCTCGCCTCATCCCAGCAGGAAGAAAAAAACGAGCAGACGCTTGCTCGTTCGCTGTTTTTTCCCGCCTCACCCGCCTCCTTCTGGCCCTTCCGGCCGCCGGGCCACCTCGGGTCGGAGAGGGGACCGTGGTCTCTCTCGTTAGTTTGTAGCGCCTTTGGGGAGGGGGACCCTGAAATCCCATCGGACCTCTTTTTCTGGGTCTTTTTTTTTCTTGGGGGGAACCGCCGAGGAAGCGAACTTCTGGGCTCCGGACGTGGAAGCGAACTCGAAAGAGCACACCGCATTGTTGCTCTCTGGTTCCGTGCAACCAACTTACACCGCATGCCCTGCGCTTATGCTGCCTGTATCATGCACGAGCGTCACAGCGAGATGCAAAAGGGTCCTGGGCTGGTAGGTACTTGCAGTAGGTACGGAACGGATACGGTTCAAGGCAATGTCCCTACCAATGCAATGTACCCACCCTCATCTTGAATTCGATGGGGATGACGAGTGGGCCGAATTCATCTCGAGGTCCCTCCCGCCGTCGCCCATGGCAATTTCTTGTCGCCGAGGACCTGGTGTTGCAGATGTCGATACGTATGTAACTGCGCGTGGTCCCCATCCCCATCCATGCCAGGCCAAGTCCCTGGCGCAACCCGATGTGTAAGAGAAAATGTCTCGACAGTCTAGGCTTGACGACCAATCACGACGTCGGTAATTCGGTGTCGTTTCCCTTTTCTCTATCTTCCTGTAAATCCCTCTCTCCCTCTCCAGTGTACGAGTCCTGGTGGATTTCAAGCCGCGGCATCCGAATCTTCTTTTTTGGCCCATGATCATGGCTTACACGGTAGGCGAGCAAGGTGGTCAGTTCTTTTCCAACCCTGCAGTCTCCCTGTGTAAGTCGCTGTTTGTGGCCATTGTTGTCGATAATGTCTCTGGCGTTCATTTCAACCTCTAATTATCGTTATGTCGTTTCCCGGTGACATGCTGCTGCTGGAACAGTTCGTCTCAGCCCCTGTCTCATGCCTTTTGTCCGCCTGTTCAAACTCGACTTGTACACGACAAACATCCAATTCTCGTACATGACTTACATAGGTACCTGGTCCAGCACCGACCACCGAGCAGACCCTGGCCCCCAACAGTAACCCCTCCTTCGCCTCGCCCTGGCCGCGTCGTCATCGCCATCTCTAAAAAAGAATTCGCCTCCTCCTGATCGTCCTTGAACCGAGTGATTGGCATAAACACTTACCCTACACTGCAACCTCGAAACAAGCAGCAACATGTCACTCTCCAAGCTGAGATGCCACGAGGTGGGCTTCCATGCAGCTACACTAGCTCACGCCCCTTGCCGCGCCAGTCTCCAACTGACATGGCCCATGGATTGGATCTCTCCACTTGCGCCTAGACCAGACTTCGACCTCTCCCTGATGGATCTCGCCCAAGCTCCATCTTTCTGGTTGAGCAAACCCCCCGAAACCGGGTCAACACCCATGCCGCATCGTCTGATGTTTTTGTTGTGAGTAGACTCGCGCTGCGCTTCCAACGAGGCTGGCATTGCCGAAGGACCGCCTCGGATATAGGTCGAAGATGGAGAGTCAGTCTTGTGAATGCTACTGTACGGAAAAGGTCATTTCCCCTTCATCCACATTCCACAGCTCAAATCTCCGCCCTCACCAGCTGCCCTCCACCTGTGAAGTCATTGGCGATAATCAGAGCTGTAGATCATCAATCCCTTTCCCTTGCAGCTCCCTCGACACTCTTCACGTCCTACCTAGTCCTAGCGCCAACAGCCCATCGTCTCCCTGCCTCGAGGCGCGCCGCCTCTGCCGTCCGCGCTGCCTCAGGCCGGACCGCGAGGCTCTGCTCTCCAATTCGTCAGACCACCCCCTCCTCTTCAACACAAGGCGTCGGCTGTTCCGCTCCGCTAGACTTTGGTGCCTTACACAAGTGTAGAGGCCGGCCGGCCATGGACGGTGGGACGGCACTTGGCGTGGCCGGGTCGGCTGATTGAGTTACCCTACACCGATGGGCTCAACTCTCCTGACTCAGGCATCGCCTATCATGCCCTCTTTGCTTTTTGCTTCACCTCGACCCCACCCCACCAACATTTTCACTTCGTCACATCCGGCCGCTATCACTCTGGTGACGTCTCCCTCTAGATTACCATACAGTAGCATCCGACACCAGCCTCATCCAGCCAAGCCATGGAGTTTCCCTTTGTAACTCTCGACGTCTTCACCACGACCCGTTATCGCGGAAATCCTCTCGCCGTGGTCACCATTCCCGCCGATGTCCCAAAACCTTCGCAGGAGCAAAAACAGACTATCGCCCGCGAGTTCAACCTCTCCGAGACTGTATTTGTCCACGACGTCAACCCAGATGGCCCCGAGAGTGATGTCACCCGCCGGGTGATCGACATCTTCACCACCGACGAAGAGGTTCCCTTTGCCGGCCATCCCACTATCGGCACTGCCGTCTCGCTTATCCCCCAAGGCGTCAATACCGTCATCACAAAAGCAGGCCCAGTTGCTCTCGTCCAGACTCGCCCTGGTCATATCCAAGCTGCTATCCCGCACAACGTTCGTCGTCATCGTAGAACCCTCGCCCAACTGCCCTCTCCCGCACCAGGCCAGCTCTCTGCCGACCTAGCCATCCGTCAACTCGAGCTCGAGGCCCCACTCTTCAGTATCGTCAAGGGTTTATCGTTTGCACTTATCAATCTACCCGACCTGGAGCATCTTGCCAAGGTCCGGACATGCGTCGTGCCCTTCTCCGCCGATGGGCTGCTCGATGACGACTGGCAGACCGGCCCCTTGTTCAAGTATTACTACGTGTTTACTGGTCAACGACAAGAGAACGGAGTAGACGTCTTCTCCATCCGCACAAGGATGATGGAAGCAGCAATGGAAGATCCTGCGACGGGCAGTGCCGCTTGTGGCCTTTCCAGCTTTCTCACCCTTCAGCAGCCCGACCTCCAAGACCAGACCTTTCGCTATGAGATTGACCAGGGAGTCGAGATGGGTAGGGAGAGTAACATCGTAGTCCAAGTCACGGCAAAGGCGTCAAAGATCG
Organism: Ascodesmis sphaerospora; assembly: GCA_027569015.1. Taxonomy (NCBI): domain Eukaryota; kingdom Fungi; phylum Ascomycota; class Pezizomycetes; order Pezizales; family Ascodesmidaceae; genus Ascodesmis; species Ascodesmis sphaerospora. Next base: position 1,311,209 of record JAPPUR010000011.1, on the reverse strand, counting down.
ACAAAGTCGAGCTCTCAGGGACAGCTACCACAGTGATGAGAGGCCATGTCACCATATGAGGGTATTCGCTGGTCATCTCGACAATATTCATATGCATTCGCCCAAAAGTGATACAGCTTTGTTCGTGACCAACCATGCGCCTGGTGTTTTCCGACACATCCTAAAACTACTATCATACAGTGATACAGTATTACAGCAAAATGTGATGGGTCATGAACCGCCCCGTCCCCCCAGACGAGGTTGTCCCTGGACCGCAAAGACACTGCTTCTCTATAATTCTCACTTCTTTTTGGACCCAACGCCCCTCCCTCTCAACTATGTGCCGTCCCAAACCAGAAAAGTCCACCAATGGCATGTGCTTCCGTATAGGTTCGTTCCTCCTTGTGCCGTTATACCCAGTTCCCGCCATATAGTCAGTCACATCATGCATCTTAACCTCGTTGAACCACCTGGCCAAACTTCTCAGCAACCTATGATACTGTTAGCGTTCTGGAAGCCTCTGCAAACACGGTTCAAACCTACCTCGGGAATCGCCTTAATGAAAGGGAGCTCAAAGAAATTGTACTTGTCGCACTTGACAATCTCCACAACTGTAAACAGCAGGCCCCACGGCTGCGGCCAGAAACTAACCAGCCGCTCGAGGAGGACCCGCGTGATTCCCTGTCGGATCTCTGTCTCCTCGGGATCCTCCAGGTCCCTGCTGAAGATATAGAGGAGGGCCTGGCTGAAAAAGTCGGTGTGCGCGTTGGGGAAGCGTAGCTGGTTCACCACGCTGACCAAAAGATAGTACCTGGCCTCTGCAGGGAGTTCGTGGATGATGAGGGACAGAGTTGAAACCTCATGCTCGTCTCCAGACACTGTGACAGCCGTGCCAGCCTGAGCTGCCTGGTCCGCGGCGTGCTGCCCAATGTAGATGACCACGGCATTGATGACGGCAAGGTTGACCGCGACAGGTACATGGCCGTATGTTGTCACCTTGGGAGCGTTGTGTGTCATGGAGTGCGTAATGTTAGCCACAATGTCCTCTGACGGGCCACTCTGGAGGGCCTGGTCGACAACGCCCAGTAGGCCGGCATTTCGGAGGATTGCAGTGGCCTCGTTCACCAGGCCGGGATGGACTCTGGACTCGTCGGATCGATCCTTGGCATTCATCTCGACAAACTTGGGACTCTGCTGTGGGTTGGCGGCCAACACGGCGTTGATCAATTGTGTGCAGTGCGGCGGGATGCTGGCGCAGATTCTGACGTGGTTAGCCGCAACGAAATCGGGGAAGTCGTGTTGCAGGATGATTAGGAGCTTGAATGCGGCTCGGTAAATGTCCTTGGCAATGTTGGACACTTCAAACACCTTCAGTTGATCCCCAAGAGACTCAAAGAGCTGGCACACGAGGTCGACGAACAGTCCCCATCCGGCACCATCGGGCAGTTGGAGGAGTACCGGCATGAAGGCACGGTGCTGAACAAGAGAGAGCCAGCCATAGGTAAAGCCAGGAATGAGAGCAGGGCCCATGCCAGCAAGCCGGGAGGCGATCCTGAGCAAAATGTCGCGGCGCTCCTCTTCAGAAAAGTCCTCCGAGATGGCGTGGATCTCGTGCAAGAGCATCGACAGCAGTCGGAAGAAGACCCTCTGGTTAAGCTGCTCCCCTCGCTTGACGCTGTGATGGTTGAGGACCAGTGTGATTAGTGCCATGGTCGAATCCACAAATGACGCTCGTGTGGATGATGTGTCAAACTGCAAGCTGACAAAGGTTCCAATCAGCTTGGCGAGCGCATCGACGGTGATGTAGACATCGGTGAGAGCGCCAGGGTGAATCGTGTGCTCGAATCGCTCAACCGATGTATCGATGGCTGTACGGAGAAAGACGAAGAAATCATCACGGTCTCGGATAACCTGCTTGGCCTGCAGTTGCTGCACAAAGATCGACCCAGACGCGTCTGAAGCATTGTGGTTGTTGCACAGGTGAACCCACTCGTCCAGGACATAGTCCATCTGATCTTGTCGATATAGTGCCTGGTCGTCGGCCTGCGAAGGATGCGACAATCCAGAGCCGATCAGCTTGGACCTCACTCGTTGACCAATAGCCGAGCCGGGTTCTTCTCTGATCCAGGCCCATGCTGCCTCCAGGGTCCTGACAAAATCAGCATACAGGGCGATAGGCCGGTTGTTGAGAAGTGTAAGGTCAAGCATATGCTCTAAGAAGTCAAGCGAGCCCTCCTTACGGGCTTGGAGGGCCTTGGACATGGCAAGATCAATGTTCCTCCAATCCAACAAGTCAGTCCGGGTCAATGCCGCCAGCAATGGTAGGCTCAAGAAGGTAGGCCCTGGTTGTTGGCTGAACAGAGCCCGGACACGGTTGTTAAGTGCAGGGCCGGATATCTTTCTCAGCGTCTCCAAAACATGAACCAGACTCTCGAGCGTCAAATTGTCCTCCACCGGCGAGAAGATAATCTGGCTAATCTGCTCAGCGGCGTATATGGCGAATTCCTCCGAGTTCTGCGATGTCTTGATGATGTGCTGAACCAAAGCATCGACAACGTCCAAGACAGGATGGGGTCGTGGTAGGCCTTGGAAATGATCCTCGCGAGCCTCAGTTGCTACCCTCAGGAGTTCCTGAAGTAGCTTGTTAACTCGCTCAGCCAGGCCGCGGACGTCCATGGTGAATCCAGGCGACCTTCCGTTAGACATAGCATTGGCTCCTGCGTGGACCGGGGCATAGGGCTGCATCTGAGTGCTTAGATGTTGCTGAATCGCAGGGGTTTCAGCAGGAGTCGGTATATTGGGCATAGCCGTGAATTGCTCCTGCAAAACCTCGTTGGCGAGAGATCTAGTCGCGTCGGATGTCGAGGGACCATGGGAGGGAGCAGGGGCAGCGGCGCTGCGGGGTTGTCGAGCAAAGTCCTCATATATGGCCATCTGGTCGCTGTTCAATCCGTTGCTGGTTGGCGAGAGCTTGTACGGGTGAGGGATGGTCATGGCCCAGCGGCTGAGGCTCGAGTCGAAGTAAGGCTCGTTGGGTCGCTGCATTCGGTGTCGTCGACGAGCTTCCAGTTCTCCCTCCATCATCTCCTCGATCTCAGGCACCGCCCTTTCCTCTGCCTGCTTCTCGATAATGTTGCAGGCCAAGTCAAGGTTGGAGTTGACGCACATGATTATGGTACCCTCTGGCAGACCTTGAGGAATGTCGTTCGACAGGTTCCGCATGTAATTGGTAAAGTTGGCTCGAAGTGGCTCCTTGGACGTAACAAGCGCGAGGCTTCCTGCTGTGGCTTTCACCATATTGATAGCAGAGGTTCGCACGCGGTTCTCATCGGGCTCGGTAGCGAAATCCTTGTGAATCATCTGCTGCGTTGAGATGGCAGCAATAGTGACGGACCGGTCCACAACAGGCTGAATGATATCCTGCAGGGCTCGGCTGAGAGCAGTCCGCACAATATCGTGGAGTCGGGTAGAGGTGACAACCATCTCGTTGGTTGGGGGAATGTTGATGAGGGGGCCGAGGTCTGGAATAGTCGGTGCAATGGCCTGGGGGGTGAGACCAGCGCCGACGGCGGATCCCATGCCGTTCAGAGATAGATTTTCAAAGGCATCTATCTGTTCTTGAGGCAGAACATCCGCTGGTTCCTCGATGACTGGTCGGTTGAGGATTTCTCCCGAGGGCTCGATGCTCTTGTGATCGAGATTCAAACCCTTGCAAAGGACCTCAATCTCGAACTTGAGATTCAGCTTCAGCTCAGCATGATGGTACAGCTCGATCAGTAGGTGGATAATATCCATCAACCAAGGGTTGGGAGGCCGGAATACCGCCGATGTGGCACCTTGGACAAGGACTTTGCACACAAAAGGGATGACGACGATAAGCCTCTTCGTATCATGCGCTTCGATCAGTAGCTGCTTGAATGCAATGTTCCTGTGCTTGATCGGTCGATCGCGCGCAAGAGTCATGAGACCGAGCCAGCCTCCGAGATTCTTGAGATGTGTTCTTTCCGTAGAGTTTTGCATCGTAGCCTCGGAGTTGAGCATGCGGGACACGCTGACGTACGTCTCACGCAGCACCTCGCTCCAAAGAGCCGTGTCCTCCAAGAGCCGGACGAGTTCGAGATACACATGATGGTAGTTTGGCTGCATCTTGGCACGCTCTTCGACAAGCTGGCAGGCGAACCATTGCTGATGCCTTCGCTCCAGGGTCTCTCGCAGCTCGCTGGACATCGATACCAGTGTCCCCTCCGTGATGTTGTTGAGAACAAACTGGACCTTATCCTGCTCGACTTCGTTGGGGTCTTCGAAATCCATCTCGGGAGCTGGGGGGTCGACGTTGATGGAGGAGAAAGCAGGAGCCTGGCGGTCTGCGTTGGCTTGTTCTTCAGAGTTTCCATTAGGAAACGTGTCTCCTGGATAGCCGACTCCATGTGGCGTTCCCGTTCCATTCGGGCCGCGAGAAAGATCTTCTTCATGCTCCATCACGACCTCCTCGGCCTTCTTGTGCGCTTCTGTTCCCATAAGTCCCGGGATCAGGACCAACTGCCGACAGAAAAGGGGCCATTCCCGGAATCGGACTAGGAGTTGCATCAGCGCTTGCAGACCGAACTTGTACATGGGATCATCGGGCACATGGTCCCTGACTGCTTCCAAGATCATTCCAAGTCCTATCTGGAGAGGCAACCCTGAAATGAGCTTGTGCGAGATGATGCCGCCAAACAACACGGCTGTTGTGGCAAGGGCTTCCAGTGGATAATCGACGTAATGGCTGTACTCGTCAAAAAGTCCATGAATCATGCATGCAAAGACATCCTGATCCAGGGAATCCTTGGAATGCTTGTACCGATCAAGAACCTCGACGATGTTTCGAACCTGCATCTCATCGCTGTACATTTTTTTGTAGTGCTCCTCCATCTTACTGTTAGCGGTCGGGGGAAGGGCATTTCCATCCTTGCCATTGGCGTCGATGATGTCGTCGTAGCCTTCGCCATAATTGATCAGTCGCGGGTACGCTATAATGCAGTGCCGCTGAATTATGATGAGCTCCTGGACAGGACCCTTGGGTAAGAGATCCTCGAGGATGTGTAATAGCGCTGATACGGTTCGAACCTGCAGAGTTGTCGTAGTCTTTGCAAGCGGTTGCCCATCAGGACCACCTCGTTGGTATTGGCTTTCTAGGTTGGCCTTGATCATTAGGAATTGCAGGAGAGTGCGAGACATCTCGTTTCCCCGGTCTGCGTAGAATCGCGCCCATTTAGACAGGTCCAGATATCCCTCAGCGTGAGCCAGCGCGGCCAAGTCGATACCGAACCCGTTGGCTAGGTACACAAGCGAATCCAACCAGTTGTGCTTGACAGCATGCTCAAAAACAAGGGGAAGATCAACAGGCTTGATGGCGTGCGCGTCAATCAAGCGCTGCGTTACCCACTCCTTGTCCTTCTTCCACAGGCTATCGAGGACAAAGTCGTACTCAGGTGAGCGCTTGTAGAGGAAGTTCTCGAACAACGAGTTCAGCGTATCAACGGCCATTGCTGCCCAATGCTGGCGAGGGACCTCGAAAGCGGAAACGAGAAAGATGTCGAGATTCGGGACAACCACTTCTTGAAACAGCCTTTTCGCTTCGACGCTCGTGGATGCCACAACGGAACTGAGTGCGACGTTGAAGATTGAGGAGAGAGCGGCCACAGAAACGAGCGGATGTTTGACAGCCACAGCAGCTCGCTCGCGAACATTGGGAGGGGAGTTTGCATAGTCGTCTAGGGTAATACTGCGTCGAAGCCCAGGGATCGTCGTCGCGTCAAGCTGTTCGGGGGTTAGAGAGGCGTATGCACTGACAAAGGATAGCTGCGCCTCTGGATGCCTCCACACGCCACCCCAAAGCCGCTGGATGTCCAGACCAGAGTTTGGATCTTGCGCTATTGGCAAAAAGGCGTTGTAGAGACGCAAGAACTGCTGAGAAGAGACCCTAGCGGACGGCTGATCGAAGTAACCAATCACCTCCATCCACTCAAAGGATTTCGGCAGTACCCTCCTGAGAGCCGCCACCAGGACGTCAGGGTCATGTTGCGGGGTTTGGGTGATAGTTGTGAATGTCAGGGCGGCGGAAACTTGTTCGGCGGTAAGCTGTAGGTTGCTGGCACGGTTCTGTAGATACGAGACACAAGTTTCCTCGTCTCGCGTGAATTCGATGCCGGTTTTTTGAAGGTACCTAACCAAGCCATTGGAAGGTCGATCGGCCAGCACTCTGCTCAGGTCAAGAGCAGCTAGAACCTCGGAAGGCGGCGGTTGATCCACGCTAATATATCGCTTTGCGAGGTAGCTCTCGAGATCTCGACGAGAAGAAGGATTAAAGCTGGGAGGGTGATACTGAAGGAATCGGTCGATGATTAGGGCGATGAAGGAGGGGGTAAGGTCAGCATGGGCTTCGAGTTCGGGTCGAGAGATGATATCGACAAAGGTTGGGAAGTTTGTCGAGAGTATAGCGTCGGCTACAAAGAGGATGAGTCTGTGGTTGCGGAATAGTGTTGGATAGGATGCTCACCTTTGGTCTTCAAGTCGGTCCGGGAGCCAAGCTTGAAGGCCAGAGCTAACAGGGTCTTTTCCAAGGCGTCGAGCTTGAAATGCTCCATAAAGGTCGAGAGGTCAAAGTCGCGGAAGATGTCTTCAGTGCCGCTCTCAATTGACTCGGCGATCTTGCTCGCTTGCTCTGGATCGTGCGCAATCTTCCGCATCTCGCCGACGAGGATGTGATAGTTGCCTGGATTCGAGACAGGCCTGTTGAGGCCGGGGAATATCTGCGGCGCATTGCCGGCGACAAGCCGGGTGAAGTACTTTGAGAAGACTTCCATACCGTGTTCATCGATGAGCTACAAAGAGGTTGCACCGTCAGCAAGACGCGGTGGCTGAGATGGGATAGAACCCAACCTTCTTCAATTGGTCAACCTGCAATTCCCACTTGGCGCGGTCCTTATCCTCCTTGATGGTGCTAAGCAGAAGATAGACCTGGGCCACGACAATCTTGGTCAGGGAGTTGGTGCCCGTCGGACTGCTGGCGCTTGGGCTTGCGCCAGCACTGAGGATGGCGGCCTGCGATGGGTGGGGAGAATGGCTCGAACCCGTCTGAAGAGTCTGCGCAGGATTGGGCGAAAATGATCCCGCTCGAGGTGGTGGGACCATGGAGGTGTATTCGCAGCGTTGGGGGATGAAAAAAGGGAGCGCCTGCCCTCGGAGTGGTGGCAGACCGTGAGGCTCAGGAAGCGAGCGGGCGAGTGAGTCTGTGGGAGGAAGAGTCGATATAGAGGATTCCTACATGAGGGAGCGGCAACGCGGGACAGCGATCGGGATCGAGAGGGGGAGGCTCGAAACGAGGGAGGCTCGAGAGGGGAGCTCGAGAGCGCGCGATCGTGCAACCGAAGTGGCAGCCGGGAGGGGACTAGAGGGCCTGACTCGACTTGCGGGTCGAGGTGTGTGTCGTGTCCAGTGATTGTCGTCGCGAGGGGTACAGCGCCGAGAACGCAGCGTATTAGGAAGCTCTGGGGGGAGCCTGGAGCGGTTCGGCGTCGGTCGACGAACAAATCGTGATGAATATGCGTATTGATAGTTCGTCAAGAGTTGTCCATACATACACGAATGGAATGGATGTGGTTGGGGTTAGGTGCTCTGTAAGGTAGGTCGGAGGATAAGGTAAGGTCCTGAAAATGACAATGCACCGGATAAATCCCGGTCCTACAAAGTCGGGGTCAGCCTTTCCGCCACGGCAGCCCGCATCACGTGCTTGGGGGTCGACACACGACCGTCGTCACTCGGCCGGGTCTGCAGTGCCAGCGACGCATGGCCCGTGCTCCTTGGTTGTCCCATCAACCGTGTCCACGCCACTCTAAACAATGCCAGGGCCAACCACCTGGCGGTCCCATCCTCCTTATCACAGCTCCATGGAACGCTATAGCTCATGTTTCGCTTTCTCCATCTAAAGCTTGCAGTGTAGTGCGACTGAGGCTGGTCCCTTTACCGTCCTTCTCTTTTTTCAACATCAATTATCACACACTACACTAGCTTGTTTGTTCGTTGATTTATTCCAGGCAAGATGCCTGCGTCAACGATAGAATCACCAGCCGTTGCGCTGTCTTGTAAGGAAGCTTGGCTCGCCCTCGATGGACAAGAAATCACTAACAGGAGCAATTGCAGTTGCAAACAACTTCTGGGGCAAGGACGATGCTGGAGTTACACCACTGCTGGCTCGCATGGCAGCGGCCAAGACGACATGCGATGAACTAAGAGCATTCTATGGTGGTATGTCAAGTCTCCAAGTCCCCCCTCAGGGTTTCACTTCTAACGCATACCTCTCCAGCACGAGCATCGATCGAGGAAGAATACTCCCGCAAGATGATGAACCTGTGCCGGAAGCCGTTGGGATCCCAGGAGACGGGTACCTTGAAGACATCACTGGATACTGTCCGGGGCGAGGTCGAGCAAATGGCCAAACAACACCAGAATATCTCTGCGGAGATGAAGAGTGAGCTTGAAGAGCCGCTCGCCGCCTTCACCGGTGGCATGAAGGAGCGTCGCAAAATCATTCAGAACACTGTCGAGAAGCTACTCAAGACGAAGACGCAACAGACACAACATGTGAACAAGGTTCGTCAACCAACCGTCGATAATTCTAGTCACATAAATACTAACATGATGATAGACTCGAGACAAGTATGAGCAAGAATGCCTGAAGATCAAGGGCTACTTGGCTCAAGGCCACATGGTCATGGGTCAGGAGGAGCGTCGGAACAAGGCGAAGCTAGAAAAGACGCAAATCAGTCTCGCAACATCCAACACAGAATACGAGAACGCTGTCAAAGCCCTGGAGGATACGACAGCAAGATGGAACCGTGAGTGGAAGGCGGCGGCCGACAAGTTTCAAGACCTGGAAGAGGAGCGTCTGGACTTTACGAAGAGCAGCCTGTGGACTTTTGCCAACATTGCTTCCACGGTTTGCGTTAGTGACGACTCGTCGTGCGAAAAGATTCGACTATCTCTGGAGACGATGGACGTCGAAAAGGACATTGTCACCTTCATCAGCGAGAAGGGAACAGGTCAGGAGATCCCCGATCCGCCCAAGTACATCAACTTCTGCCGAGGCGACGTCAACGACAGCCAGTCTGAGGCTTCAGAGGACGACGCATATTCTGTTGCCCAATTCCCCCGTAACATCAATCCCGCCTTCAGGTCATCTTCCCCGCAGCCCTCGACCTTTGAGTCTCACCACGATCCCAACTCTGCGTTGGCCAAGGACCTTGCTCATAGAGAAACCGGTCCTTTGAGCAGACGCGAGCCTAACCCTGTACCCCAGAAGTTGGTTCAAGCGCCTCCCGATGAGACCATTCAGGCACCTATTCAACAGGCTGTCCAACCTCAGCAAGCCTCGCAGCCTCAGCAGCTACAACAACTACAGCAGTTCCAACATCCTTCTCAACAGCGCCACCAGCCACCATCTCAGCATTCGCAGCAGGTGGCTCACCACATGGGTCATCACATGCCCCAGCAGATGAGGCCCCATGATATGAGACCCCTCAACACGCAGCCTGCCGACATGAGGTTGACAGATATGAGGCCGACTGATATGAGGTACCAAGACATGAGATACCAGGACATGAGGCATCAGGACATGAGACACCAAGATATGAGGCACCAGGACATGAGACACTCTGAGAGGCATAGCGGCGGCAGACAAGCCTTGGAGATGAGGCAGCCTGAGACCAGGCCAGCCCTGGAGATGCGACATTCCGGAGAGGTTCGACCTGCACTCGAGACACGACCTTCAGCCGAAGTTCGACCTCTGGGAGAGATCCGACCCACGAATGACATGAGGCAACCCGTGGATTCCAGGACCTCGATGGAGGTTAGGAAACCAGTAGAGGACCCTTACCGTCGCCAACAGGCGGCAGCTCAAATGGGCTATGACATCAACCAACATGGCCCGGTAGCCGCAGTCCCTCACGATCCCTATCCTTTGGATGGCATGACCATGCTCTGCCGAACTGGCCCAAGCCCTATCTCGGACCGCAGCTCCCAGGTCACATCCGCGCGACCATCTAGCAGAGACTCCCACAGTGATTACTCGAACCCTACCTCGCTCTCTAGCATCGAGCCGCCCAGTGGAAAGACTTCGCCTTTCAAGCAGGATCCCATCATGCCTGACCCAATCAAGTCCAACCCGATGGTCAACAAACCAGACCTCGGAAGACCAGCTGCCACCTCAATTCCGACCCCAGCTCCGGCTCCAGCTCCTGTTGCTGCTCCAGCTCCTACTCCTGCCTCAGCTCCTTCCCCGACCATGGCATCAGCCCCTAGTCCCACCAAGGTCGTCGCCAAAAAGAAGAGCGGTGGCTTTTTGAAGAACCACAGCCCCTTTAGGCGCAAGAGCACGAAGGATATGCAGACATCAAACAGAAACACATGGCACGCACCCAGTGCGCAAAACTCGGGCAGCCCAGTACGGAAACCACTCATGTATAACCAAGAACCGGCAAGTGTGACGACAGCGCAGCGCACTCAGAGCCCAGAGCCTATCGATGCCAATGCAAGCCTGGCTCTTGGTGTTGGGCAGAACGTCTTCCCTGTTTCCAACCCAGATGCGAAGAAACAGCCTGGAGCCGCTGCTAAGGAACCAGAGGACATGGATCCCATCGCCTTGGCTCTTGCAGAACTCAAGGGTGTTACCCTAGGAAAGCAGTCTTCGGTTCGGATATCTGCTGATCACTACCATGGCATCTCTACACCCGCACCAGGATCTGAAACTTCCAACTCTCGGGAAGCAGCCTCGCGATCAATCCCAACCCCCGGAAACAAGGACTTGGCGGCAGCAAAGAGAGGAACACCCCCTCCGTCGTACCAGACCCAAGCTTCGACGCAAATCTCGCGGCTGGGCGTGCCTCCTCCCGCTGTAACCTCAAGGGCAATGAAGGAGGCTACAAAGAAGGCCACTGCCCAGACCAGGAACATGTTTACGGAAAATGCACGCCCTGGATCCGGTGGCTTCAATTCTGCCACTTCGCGATCTAACACTCGAGCCACAGAAACAAAGCGAGCTGAGCCTGCGGTGCAAAGCACCCCTCCAGTCACCTCCAGGCCTGCGACTCGAACAACCAACCACGGCAGGGGAGATAGTTTCAGCACCTCCCCCGTTGCCGCCAGACCGTCCACTCGGGCCACGGACCATGGTAGAGGTGAATCTGGTAGCTACAGCGGCTCCCCTGCTACACGCCCGGCAACTCGTGCCACGGATACTGGAAGCTATGGGTCAGCATCTATGTCACGAACGCCAACTCGCTCCACAGAGACAGGTAGAGCCGAACCGGGAAGCTATAACTCGGCGTCCATGTCACGAACACCTACTCGATCTACCGAGATGGGCCGGGCCGGGCCTGGGAGCTATAACTCCGCGTCCGTTTCCCGCCCGCCAACCCGAGCCACTGAGATGGGGCGAACTGATACCGGAAGCTATAGCTCAGCATCTGTGTCGCGACCTCCTACTCGAGCGACAGAGACGGGCCGAGCTGAACCTGGCAGCTATAACTCAGCATCTATGTCTCGCCCAGGCACCCGGGGTACCGACATGAGCCGAGGAGAGACAGCTGGTTACCACACGCCACCTGTGACAAGGTCAGGCACTCGGGCAACTGAGATGTCTCGTATGGATACTCGTGGTTTCGAGCCCCCACCGCCGCTATCACGACCTGGAACAAGAGGAAGTGATATGTCGCGAGGATCTGGAATCTATGGCTCATCTCCAGTCTCTCGACCTGGCACTCGAGGCACTGATATCCCCAGAGCTACCTCCCCGGCGCCAACACGTAGCGCTTCTCCTCAGCCACCCATGAACGATTCTTCCAACATGAGCTACAGGTCGGCATCGCCAAACCCCTATGCCCCTAGCCAACGCTCTCCATCTGTGATGAGCTCTCCCCGAAAGCGTGGATCTACTCAAGAATACTATCAGGAGTCCACGAGCCGAGGGCCTTCTCCTTCGCCATATGGCCAGTACAACCGACCTCAGAGTAGCTATGCAGGCAGCGAGATGGCGGTCCAGCTGGCGCCAACTGACGACCCCTATGGATCTCAAGCAAGCCGCGGCAGCCGCCCTGCTTCCAGGGCCATGAGCCATTACGGCGAGGGCAGTCCTCGTCAACGCAGCCAAAGCGTGGCTGACCCTTCACGACTCTACACCACTGACGGTAGACCTATCTTGCATTATGGTGAGTTTGCAACTCCGACAAGTTCGGTGAATGAATGTATGCTAATATGAGATGTTTGTAGCACGAGCATTGTACATGTATCAAGCAGCCATCCCCGAGGAACTGGGCTTTGCCAAGGGTGATTACTTGGCCGTCCTCCGTCACCAAGATGATGGATGGTGGGAGGCCGAAGTTCACGGCGGAGATGGACGTGTCGGGCTGGTCCCAAGCAACTACCTCTCGGCATGCTGATTGATTAAAACGATATGAGCGATTTAGCGCCTTGTTTGTGTGGCTTTGGACACTGAACCATTGGGGATTGATGGTTCTTTCTTGTTGACGACTGGATTATACCTTTCTTTCTTTACGCTGTCTTATTGATGGTTGGTTGGCATGGAGCCGGGGCTTTGCTTTGCTTGTTTTGTTGTATGGTTGTCCTTGTTACGACTTGACGTTTGGTATTTGTTACGCAGGCAAAATTGTATGAGCTGCCCTTTCTCTTAGCTAAGCTAGGGATACTTTCTTAATTCTCAATTCAACTTTATTCCTTATTCTTGCTCTCTGTGCATTGCTGTTGTTGCTGTTGGTGATGTACTTAAACTGTAGTGCCACTGTTGCAGGTGCAGTACGTACCCTGGCATGACGTGGGAGCTGCCCGTTGAGCTCCAGGTGCCAGCCCACGTTCACATGCCACACACGGCCTCAGCTCCATTGCTTTGCTTCTCCCTTGAATACTACACTACTCCAACAACCAACCCTTCTCTCGCAACATCCATGCAGTCCGCGCCGTCGGACATATTTGGCCTAGCATGGTGAGTTGTCGCTCCAGAATTGGACAGACAGCTGTAAGCGACTGACACTTTACCTGCGCAGGATACCCTTCAAGAGACTGCCCGCATCGTCACGTCGAAGCCAGTCCAGCGGGCATTCGTCAACAGCGTGCTCCTGGTGTCTGGTGCTGTGATCCTCTTTTGTACAGCGGCCATTGCTTCGGCTCTCTTTTTCCAGAATTTCCTCCCCCATGAGGTGGTGACTATGCCTGTCCACCTCCAGTATGGGTATGTAACGCAGCGCATCGCAGTCAATTTCAAGTTGTGGTTCGCTAACATTGCTGGCCGCAGCTCCGGCGTCAACCCATATGGTATCGCATCACTCGAATTGCCGCCCATGAAGTCGCAGCAGGAATATGATGTATCGCTGAGCTTGACCATGCCACGATCGAACCCGAATGTGGAGCGCGGCAACTTCATGATAAGCCTGCACATGCTCGATTCCAAGGCCGATTTTGAGCTTCAGGCCAAGGCTGGACAGCACGCAGCCGAGCATGGTGGTTTTGGAACCACCAATGTCCTCTTCAGCTCACGCAGGCCCGCCCTGTTCCCTTACGTGGATCCGTTCGTCTCTCTCGCGTCTCGCGTCCTCTTTTTGGCCTACCATCTATTTGCGCCGGGGTCAAGTTCGAGCACAATGATGATACCTCTAGCAGAAAGGGTGTGGTTCTCTAAGGGGTCCATGATCCCAAAGTCGGCTTATATCGAGGTGGAGGCGGGCCAGACAATACAGATATACCATGCTGCACTGCAGCTTACAGCCCAGCTTCGCGGACTCCGCTGGCTGATGGTACACTATCGAATCTCCACTTTCATTGCCTTTACCTTTCTTTTCTGGATCTGCGAGATCATCTTTATGGCCGTGGCCTGGGGAATATGGACTCTTGCCGCGGGACCATCCCCCGAAGATGCTGACGGCAAGGCATGGCCGCAAGGAGTCGAAGAAGACGAAGAGGAGACGGACCACCCAGAGACGTTTCCGACGTATGGGAAGCAACGGCCTCTCAAGTATGAGCCAGATGTTAAGCACGAGCTGGACCCTGAGCAGCCGTTATCAGAAATTCCTCGCGCAGGAGCTGATGCTGATGATGAGGATGAGGGAAGCTTTGAAGAGGAGGAGGAGGAAGAAGAAGATGTGCAGCACAAGGACTCGGGAATTGGCACAAGCTATAGTGAGGAGGGCAGCTCGAGTATCCGTAGACGATCATCGCGGAGTAGGATGGAGTAGGGAGCGAGGAGCCAGCTCCGGAGGGATGTCGATGTATAACTAGTGACACAACAGGATACCTTGGGTTCAGGGGAATAATTCTATTCTAATGGCGTTTCTAGAAGACGAAACATGTTGCAGCATACGATCATGGCTTGTGTAAAGTTTACCTTTGAGTGGATGCGTTTCTATGACGACGTGACAATTCGGTAGGTAGCTATTGTAGTTATGGAGTTGACAGTTGAGGGAGGGGAATCACGAATAAGGCATAAATGGTTGAAATGGCTCTTGTAGGTGATTCTTAGATTAACTATTGAGAAATCTCCGATTGCGATTGTTTGTGATTATTTACCTTGACTTTCCGAATTGGGAATTGATATGGTTCTGATGAGGTGTTGGCCCTTGAGGCTGAAAGGCGGTCGAGGTACTTCTATGATTGACCTCAAGTCCCGAGCATGTGGTTTTGGCTGAAACCACACCGCTTCGCTGGTCGAGACGGTACCCCGGCTGTCACTGAAAGGTACTTTCAAGCCATCGGGGATATCCTACTTTCACGGTAGCCAGCCTCCACTAATCTCGCAGCGGGCTTTCTTTCATGGGATGGAGTTGGAGGGAGGAGATGACCCCTCTGATGTGGCGGGCGCCCTGTCGTGACCCTCCATTGCACAGTTCTGCGCTGTACCTGCTGTACAGTACCTGGTGGCCCAGCCCAGCCGCCAACACCCCCCGGTCCTGCCTGGGCTCATCTTGGAGCAATCGTGAACCTCCCTCTCCACTTCTATCGCACCGCACCGCACCGCGAACAAAAGTCATCTCGTTCCTCCGTTCTCGGTTCATCACCGTCGACTGGCTGGGCTGCGCTTCCCTTGCTCTGTGAAACCAGGTTCCTCTCGTCACTCTTCCTCTTTGGCTGCTCGTCGATTCCAACTTGTCGTCGTCCAAAGAGACATGGCTCTCGACCATTGATCTGTCGCCCCCACAATCCTCCACCACCGACCGCCAGCAACCCATCCATCCATTGCTAGTACTTGCTATTCACTATTGCGGGCTAACTTTCAAACTACTGCGGCCACCTCCACCGCCGCCCGCTCGTTCCTCTCGACGCCTCCTCGAGTCACCTCCAAACCCAGACCATCTCGACAAGGCTTGAGCTGAGCACACCAACTGTCTTGCTTGGCTACCATCGGCGAGCGACCGACCGCCTTTGCTGCTTGCTCCTCGCTTGCTTGCGCTGAGCTTACAGCAGCTCGTTCCTGTTCGGCCTCACCCGTCCCGTCTCGTCTCTCGCTCCCGTTTCCGCTCCCGTCTCCGTCGTCCTCGTCGACCTCGCTCTCCGCCTCTCCTCATCCCGACCTTTGCTCCTTAACCCGCTCCCGCTCCCGCCACGATGCCCTGCTTCAAGGGCATTGCGGTCAGCATCCATGCGAATGGAGCCCCGCTGCCAGAGCACGGCATGCAGAAGCAGTCTCGTCTTTCGCGGATCAGCACCTACATTCCCGTGCCCCAGCCTCAGCTGGCCGAGTCCAACAAGCCCGAGCCTGCAAAGTTCGCAATCTCAATCACCCTCCTCACCCCGGGTCTGCCTATTCCCTACTCGACCCCGAAGCCGAGCGAGGCCAACCCGTACCCAAAGCCTCAGTTTGTTGGGGGTATGAACCACGACTCTCATGGCGAACGCGGCAAGTACTCGGGCGTCGTGAACCCCTATTATCCCATGACCAACTCGGACAACGAGACCATCGCTGCCTACATCTACTTTGACGGCCGAGCCAAGGAGGAGGTTGCTACTCTGCTACGACCGGGCGAGGAGACCTGGGTAAATAGCCGCTGGGTACAGGTTCCCGATTCGGAAGGGGGCGGCCTGGCTGAGCGCGAGTTCCTGTTCCGCGAGGTCGGCCTTGAGCGCTGGCTCAACGGTCTCGACCTGCAGGGACATGACGCTGCCGAAAAGCTAGAAAAGCGTCGTCAGAAGTTTGAGAAGCGTCGGCGACGACAACACGCCCTTGAAGGCAACACTAGTGATGGCTCTACCCCTCGGAGAGACACGCTACGCTACGGAGCCGACGACAAGTCGCCAATCGAGCCTGTCATTGACGATTCTGATTCCTGGTCCGACGACGACGACGAGCCGCCCGAGGCGACTGGACAGATCAAGGTTGCCATGTTCCGCGTCCTCGCCTCTGGTGAAATCAAGAAGGGTGAATACTCGCCTCAGTTCGACGCCCACGACGGCGACGAAGATGACATGGGCTCCAACAAGGGCAACGGAATCGATGCTGATGTCGAGCACACCACGAGTTTCGCCAAGCCAAAGACTCTTGACCCTAAGACGATCAGCACGCAGACGGTTACAGGTATCGATGGGCCAGATAAGCCATATGCCACTTTCACCTTTTTCTACCGAGGCGAGCGTAAGTATCATTGGCATTCATTCTTGACTTGACAGACGCTGACATTAGATATAGGGCAATTGCAAAAGATCGGTGTTCTGCAGTCTTCGAAGAATCCTCAGACGACCCCTGGCTCAGCCAAGCGACGGTCTGGCCAACTCGACTTTTCCAACTTGGGACCTCTGAAGGCTGGAGGTACCGTTGGTTTCTCGGCTTTCCGCGACCAGGCCACCGAGGCCTCGAGACGGCGCAAGGCGAGGAAGAAGAGCAACGGAAACATTGCCGACGACAGTGATGACGATGACGACGATGATTCTGACGAAGTCTTGGCCAAGATGGAAGAAGTGGATGATAAGGACATCCATACCAAACTTGCGCCAGAAGATGTCAAGTTTCAGGGCGAGCTTGCTGAGGGCGTGGATCGTATTCACGTAAGTTTGCTGGCATGTTCTTCCAGAGCCGAGACTAACAACGGCAACAGCTTAAGAGGGCACATTCAGCAGACCCAGACGGCAAGGCGACTCCCGAGTCTTCGCAAACCCCCAATCCCGCAGGGGCATCTACCTCCCAAACATCCACTACAGGGGCATCTCCTCTCAACAACTACCTAGCCAACGCGGCCGGCTTCGACACGCCCAGCGAGTCAATTCTTCAGAGCCCACTCAAGAAGTATCGGCCCAGTGTGGACCACACTGCCGATGGTATCAACCTGTCGGCTACGCAAAACCTTAGTGCTGCGTTGGACTCGGTTGTCGGTGGTGGTTCTGGATCGGGAACACCGTCGACGGCTGAGGTGCATAAACCAAAGGCCGAAGAGGAGGAAGAGCTGTGAAGGAGCGAGTCTTTTGTCTTTTAGACTGATTTTTACTCATACAGCGTCCCTTTCGGCAGATGGCCTAACACCAAAATAAACCAGGAACTATGGAAAGGGGACGGGCCAAGCAGGCGGGAAGGCTGGCGTTGGGTGTCGATGTGAATGGTATAGGATAGATACAGACGACCGGCGGGCCATGGCATTCGAGCAAAAACTGTGGACAAAGGGAGGCCCTCTCGGACGGGAATATTGTGGCACTCGTCCACAAAGACAGGACTGGTCGGACTGGCGTGGCTTGTTACTCCAGTGTTGAGGGGGAACAAGGCTTGTTTTGTATCGAGGCTTCGATTGTGCATCTTTGCAGGAGACCAGAGGCTCTTGATGTTGGAGGCATTGGGAACTAGAGGCTGGAGGATCGAACAGGCCGAGCTCTCGAGCCCGCCAGGTGCCATGGTTTTTGTGTAACAGAGACATGTAGATAGTATGCTGCTTGTTCAGACAGGATATGAATCAGGTACCAACCTACCTTGCCTTGGCGCCACGATTTTCCTATTTCAGCGTGAGGGACGTCAACCGACTTGACATGGATGACGATGGCGTTGACGTAACAAGTCTTGCTTGAGCATGCACTCCGTGCTGTATGTTGGTGACAGCCACGTGTGTAAAGAACCGAACGACACACCTAACATCAAGAGGGTTCCTAACTCTTTTCAAGCATGAGGATTAATTGACAGAAAGTATAAAAAAGATAGTAACGTAGTTGAGGGTATATTGTAACAAAGGATACACTTCAGGGCCCTCTTATCTATACCTTATACCACTTTGTTAGCTATTCTACGGGATGATTATCATAGGTCCTGGTGTCCCTTTTTTTCCTCAACAGGGTGACAACCTGCATAACCGTCTCCCCATCCGCATGCATGATACGTATGATAGTCTTGGCACTTACCGCCTTTCTCGATCTGTTTTCTGTGACGAACCATCCCCTTTGTTAGTGAACATGTCTTATTTAGGCGGTCAATTTGACCTGTATAGGAGGCTTACATGCCTCAAGGCCTTGCCTGAAAGGGCAGGCCGATGACTCTATGCCGTACGCGTACACACAAAGGACTGCAGCTTTTGTCTAACGCACCCCGGGACAATATGACCCCGCATCGTCATGGGAGACGACGACTGAGGAGTGTAGATGCGATCCTTCAGGCTGTAAATCTCTGCGGGGATGGATATATAAAGTCAGAAAGATTTCTGGGGGCTTAAGAGTGGGTTTGACGGCAATGCGTTCATCAAAGTAATCATCCTGAGTAGAGCTATACCGGGCACACGGACAACGAACGATGGCCAAAGCTGAGAACCCTTTGACTGAGGAGCTTGCCAAATTCGTCAAGGAGAAATTGGACGAGTGGAAAGTTCCTGGCATCTCGGTTGGAGTCATTGAAAAAGATCAAGTGTTTACAGCGGTGCGTCTCTAATTCTACAAAATATAAGTGAAGCCTGTGTCACTGATATTCAACTTGCAAAAGGGCTACGGCACTGCAACGCTCCCAGATACACCAGCCACGCCTGAAACACTCTGGTACGCTGGGTCTACGACAAAGGCATTCACAGGAGCCGTTATTGCGCAGCTCATCGACTCAAAGAAGTATCCCGCCCTGGAGAAGGGATGGCAGACGACCATCAGCTCTATACTCAGAGAGGACTTTGTCCTACAGGATGAGTGGGCTACGAACCACCTCACGCTCGAAGATGCGGTTTCTCATCGCACGGGGATGCCGAGGCATGACCAGTCAGCGTTTAGACTCGTGGATGATGGAGATGGGGGCAAGAGACATGTTACTGTCAAGGACGTCACGCGCAACTTGAGGAACCTGCGTCTGTCTGAGGAGCCGCGCGTCAAGTTTCAGTACTGTAACTTGATGTTCGGCGTCCTGTCGCACGTCATCGAGACTGTCACGGGGAAACCCCTCGGCGAGGTGATGCGCGAGCTCATCTTTGAACCCTTGGGCATGACTTCGACATATCTCTCCCTGGACGATGCAAGAGCGAGCCCGAAACACCTCTCGGCGGGATACTACTGGGATGAAAAGACTAGTAAGTATGTTCTCGTGGAGGACGTTTCTGTGGTTGAGCATGGCGGTGCGGGAGCCATCATCTCCAACACGGAGGACTATGCCAAGTGGGTAAAGTGCATGCTGTTCGAGAAGGCACCCTTTTCCAAGGCTGTCCACAAGGATATCCGCACGCCGCGCATCGTCCAGAGCATGCCCAAGGAAGGGAAGGATGTGACCACGTATGCGCTGGGCTGGGATCGGGTGCTGTATCATGGCCATCTCATGTACAGCCACGGAGGAGGCATGATGGCTGCTGGGAGCTCAGTCATCTGGTTGCCAGACGACGAGCTTGGGCTCGTGGCGTTTGGGAACACGTCGATAACTTGCAACGCTGTCATTGACACGGTGCTGTACAGGCTCCTTGATGAGAAGCTGGGCATCGCGCCTGAGAAGCAGACGGACGCGGCTAAAGGGTATGTGTGCCTTGACATTTGATAACAGACACTGACCAGGTACAGGTGGCGCTCATTGATTGATCATTTCATTCAAAGTTACGATAAGTCTATGGAAAATCTATTTCCCAAGAGGCCTAACCCTCCCATCCCATCGCCGGTGAGGGTCAAAGACCTCGCAGGGAAATACTACGACCCTGGGTACAAGACGATTGAGCTACGGGCGGAGCCACACCCCGACAACGAGGGAGAGGAGATCCTCGTGGCGGAACGCGACGACGCGACGTGGGTGATCCATATGAGGCTACACCACGTCTCGGGCACCTGGTGGATCATGTACGCCCATGAAATGGGCAGCCCTAACCTATTCCGCGAGTCCGAGCAGGTCGAGTTCAAGATCGGACACGACGGCAGGGCCACGGCGCTCGAGGTGGACTTTTACTCCCTCATTGGGAACCAGCACGAGGGCAAGGTCGTCTTCAACAGAGTGGAAGAAGCTTAGTACCTAGACTTTGAGGCGCCAATGTTAGCAAGACTGCTTCTAGCACCAGGTGAAAATGTGAAAAAGTGTCAAGATGGGAAACATGTCAGACTGTTGAGCTTGATAATTTTGAAATCAACATGGTGATTCAGTTGGCCGTTCTTAATGGAAGATTTTGTCATCATGAAGAGGGTGTTGGTGTGTAGGACAAGGCGGGAGAGCTGCCGTGTCGTGGCTGTGAAACGTACCTTGCAAGTTATTCGTAGACATTGCGATCCCATGAACCAGATGTAGGTCATGAACTGCAGCTAATCAGGGCCATCCTCACTTGAGGTTTTCCATGTCGAGACAGCAAATCGCTGACTGTGATTGTTGGCAGTCTGTGGTTTGTTGTAGACAGAACAAGAATTTTTCTTCCGGCGCGCCTCAATTTATTCCACAGCCGAAGCAGGGGGTAGACCCATCCTAGTATCGCCCTAACCAAGCTCCATCCCGCCATTTATGCCTATAACGGGGCCGCACTGTGCCAGCCCAGCCCCAACGCAGCAGAATCGGGCACGTTTCCATGGCAGCAGCGTTGACGTGTGTGCCCAATCTGCACTGTGCCCCCTCCCCTCGCCTCAACCCCACCATCGATCTCATCTCCGTCGTCCTCCCCCCTCAGGCAGACTTTGCGACAAACCCAACCTTGACTCTTGTCATCTGCGAATTTCTTCTTTCCCTTTCCAAACACACATAGCGATATACCCAGACCAGAAAGGTCTCCAGATTTCAAAATGGCCAACAGTGAGTTTCTCCGAATGCCTTGCAGAGAGTGCTATGGGAAGAAACTAACCGCGCACAAACTTGTAGACTTTGAGGATGTCGCCAGTATGTCCAGACAACCTGCGAGCTCAGCCGCGAGCGAGCAAGTACGTGACTTTACGAGTCGCTAATGCACTCCGACAGAGCAGTTCATCGAGTTCTACTATAACACGTTCGATTCCGACCGCAAGACCCTTGCTGCTCTCTACGTACGTGATGCAATATTGTGGCGCTTTGCTTCCTACCTTGCTGACAACTTGAATAGCGCCCCGAGTCTATGCTGACTTTCGAGTCTGCTTCCGTCCTCGGTGTCGATTCCATTATCGAGAAGCTGAGCGTATGCAACACTGCTCCGGTCGAAATTTAGCACGGCCCTTGCTGACTACGTACAAACCAGTCTCTTCCCTTTGAGAAGGTCAAGCACCAGGTCTCGACCCTCGATGCCCAGCCCTCCAACGGCGAGGGTGGTATCATCATCCTCATCACCGGTGCCCTCCTGGTACGATACATAACAATTGTCTGACGGCGCTTCTGTGGACTAACAACTCTCTCCAGGTCGACGAGGAGCAGCGCCCCATGAACTTCAGCCAGTCCTTCCAGCTGGCCCGCGATGGCCAGGGCCAGTACTTTGTCTTTAACGACATCTTCAAGCTCGTCTTCGGTTAAGCTAGTCAACGACGATACTCTGGCGCCTTTTGTTGGGGGGGAAGGAGGAGAAAGCGAGTTAAACAAAGACACACATCAAGTGGGGCGACGACAAGAGGGCAAATTAAAGAAGCGACGGCGACTCAAAGACGGCTTTTTTCCTTTTGACGATCTGATGAATTTTAGAGCACGGGGAGAGGGATGTGGGAAAGAAACCAGGGGAATGCATACTGACATTGGTCTTTCGACACGTCTTTTTGTTCAAATTCGAGACGGACAAAAGTACCGAACTCAGCTTTAGGCCTTGTCAACAAGCAGTAACAACAACAAAAATGACTTGCATATTGCGTGAAGAGAGGAGACAATGCGGTTTCTTGCTGGCATTAAATGTTTGATTGGTTCTCGTCAACAGCTCGCTTGGAGGCATGGCATCAGCAGGGGTGATACATTGACGCACATGTGCTTAAAGACAATCACAGAAGAACACAACCTTTGGACTGTCTGTATTCTCTCCCTTCAGCTGCCACAAATTGGCTAACATAGACGTATTGTTTGGCTATGACCTACTTAGGACGAGAGCAGCTGCTGAAACCTGGGCAAAACACAGCCAGCACAAACAAAGGCCGCCAGTAAAAGAAGATCCTTTTCTAATCATTCACCTTGGTCAGGAAGAGAAGAAAACCTCAATTGATTTGGTTCCAATCACTTCTGACCAACATGACTATGTTATCAGGACATGATGTGTGCCACATCACCAGTGGACGTGTCGAGATCATGACTGCTTATGCCCAACATGCCTACGGTGGCCTAATGATTTGAACCTGGTCCGGGCCTGGACAATGGAGCCGTGGCACCATGCCCTGGTAATTACTCTCGCTACGATTCGATGGATGGCAATATGTCGTGGGCCAATAAAACTTCACTCTGCCGCAAGTCTTATCCAAGAGCAAGCTCATCATCTATTTTTTGAGGTCCGGAACCGGCCCCACAGGTCACTGCGAGTGGGATGGGACAAAACGTAACCCGAGAAAAATTCATTCATTTTCCATGCCCTGAACCGTGCAACACCGTTTGATCCCAGAATCGCAATGCATTGTGAGGGGTATTAAGAAAGAGCCTTAGATCTTGGTAGCAGCCTCGATAGCCTTCTGCTTCTTCTCAATCCGCTTCTGGGCCTTGGCGCCCATGATACCACCACCCCACTGTCGGCGGGCCTGGTCGTGCTTCTCAAGGTAACCATCCTTGACAGCGGAGACGAGCTTGGAGAGCTCGTTCTTGTCCTCGGAGCGGACCTCGGTGATGGCGAGGACAGCAGCGGTCTGGTGAAACGTTAGAAAGGGTTTGATACTTGTAAGTGTCTTGACATACCTTCTTGTGGACAACAGTGCCGAGACGGGCCTTGCCCTTGACAATGGCATAGGGGATACCCATCTTCTTGCACAGAGAGGGAAGGAAGACGACGAGCTCAATGGGCTCAACGTCGTTGGGGATGAGGACGAGGGAAGCCTTCTTGTTCTCAATCAGGCCGACGACGTGGTTGAGACCGTACTTGACGGTGTAGGGCTTCTTGGAGACATCCTCCTTCTTCTTGCCCTCCTTGACGGCGGTAGCCTCCTGGAGGAGACGCTCCTTCTTCTCGGCCTTGGTCTCAGGTCGGTACTTGTTGAGGAGCTTGAAAGCCTGGGCGGCGGTGTTGCGGTCGAGGACGTGCTGGAACTGGGCGAGAGCAGGAGGAACCTTCAGGCGCATCTGAAGGATCTTCTTCTGTCGCTGGAGGCGGACATACTCGGGCCACTTGACCATGCGGGAGACATTTCGCTTGGGCTGGATGTCCTGGCCGACACCGTAGCTGCGGGGTCGCTTCTCGAGGAGAGGGTTCTGATGATTGTCAGCGACCGACGATCCTAGACGGAGGAAGAGTTTACTGACCTTGGGGGCCTTGCGACCAGCCTTACCCTGAGGGAAAGGGGCGGGAGCGACCTTCTTGCCGGACTTGGGAGGCTGTCATTGAGAAAAGAAGATCAGCAAGGCGTTCAAGCCAAAAGGTCTTCTCTGAACTCTAACGAGAGCAGGTCGTGGCATCTCTGCGCACGCCGCATCTCCAGCCAAGTCTTCACCTGCTCGACACCGGTCAAGGTAGAAGAGCAGGCGGAATACCGACAGTCAAAATCGCGAGGAGCGACGACTGCGGCTTCAATTGCGCGCGAGGCACATTTGACTCACAAAACTGTGGCCATTAGAGTCCAGATGTGTTGTTTCATGTACTCACCATCTTGGATCTGTGGGTTAGTTGCTCGTGGGTTGAAGAGCAGAGTCCGGGATGGCGATGAGGGATGGTTTTCAAATGGAAGAAAAGGCACGAAAAGATTTTGGTGTTGAATTAATTAGGGCTTCCTGCCGCGAAAAATCAGGACCCACCTCCTGCTCCACTTGGAGGGGCTGGAGCCGAATCCATTTTCGTGGTCGGTGCACGTGACTGAACCTTTCACAGTGCAGCCCGAGTCATCGCCTTGAGTCAAAGGTCAGGTATCAGAGAAAGTGAGAAATGGGAGCCTAGATTCGTAAATACATCATCGACAATAAAATCGAGCATCGCTATACTCCCAACGAACTCCAGGGAGAAAATATTCGCTGGTCTTCTAATATCGGGCCCTGAAATCCCCAGATCTTGCGTCAGAGGGGCAAATCTCAGATCTCCAGTCTTCTTAGACACTTTCAGCAAAACCACGATAACAAAGAAGATAAAATGCCGCCTACGCCTTGCAGCCGGTGTCAGAATAACAGGGCCGTCGTAAAGCGGCCCAAGAATCACCACAAGCTATGCCGAGAGTGCTTCCTCAGAGTCTTTGAGGATGAAGTACACCACACAATCACCTCCTCCCAACTCTTTTTCCGAGGAGAGAGGATTGCTATCGGAGCATCCGGTGGAAAGGATTCGACAGTGTTGGCCTCTGTGATGAAAACTTTGAACGAACGACACGACTACGGACTGAACCTGGTACTTTTGAGTGTTGACGAAGGCATCAAGGGATACCGAGATGATTCACTCGAAACGGTTAAGCGGAATGCTGTTCAGTACGACATGCCCTTGGAGATTGTGGGCTACGACGAGCTTTATGGATGGACTATGGACCAGGTTGTCGAGACCATCGGAAAGAAGGGAAACTGCACCTACTGTGGTGTATTTCGACGACAGGCTCTGGATCGGGGGGCAAAGAAGCTCGCTATCAAGCACGTCGTAACAGGTCACAACGCAGACGACATCGCTGAGACTGTTCTCATGAACCTTCTTCGAGGAGATCTACCACGGTTAGCTCGAAGCACCAGTATCGTCACTGGCGATTCCAACAGCGACGTCAAGAGGAGCAAGCCTCTCAAGTACGCATACGAAAAGGAGATTGTGCTCTACGCCCACCACAAGAAGCTGGACTACTTTAGCACCGAGTGCATATATAGCCCAGAGGCCTTCCGTGGAACGGCTCGAGGTCTCATCAAGAATCTTGAAAAGGTTCGGCCAAGTGCAATCCTGGACATTGTCAGAAGTGGGGAGGACATGGCCCGGCTCACACCAGAGAAGAACCGGGGGTCATGTGCCTGCGACGAAGGTGAAGGAATTGGAGGCTGCGGATCAGCCAACGGACGCACCTCTGGCAACGAGATGGCCGAGGTTGAAGCCGGCCTGAAGAAGAAGGCCAACCACAAGGCCCTGGAGACAGAGATCACGGCCAACGGAACTCCCAAGGAGGAGGCAGTGGCCTTGCCAGTAAGGACTAAGCGGCAGAAGGAGGCTACACCATTGCAGACTCTGGGCAAGTGTGTCAAGTGCGGATACATGTCAAGTCAGACAATGTGCCAGGCTTGCACACTACTTGAGAACCTGAATAAGAACAGAGCAGAGATAGCCATTTAATAAGATACCCCTGCTGTCGACAGCAAACTCAAGCACTTGTTCACGATGCACCGTAGCAGGCCAAATCTAATGATTGTTTGATGTTCTCTTTCATTTCTTTCTCCTATCCGTTCGTCTCTTTCCATTGGCCTGATGCCCATCTGCTCTCTTATGTTGTATATGTACATTTGCTGGCTTGCGGCACTTTGACGATTCGCATCGGCTTTCGTCCCGTCCTTTAAGCGTAGCGTTTTTCCAGCTATTGTCTCGAGTCAGTATCCATGAACAAAATGCTGGGGTTCAATGGCACTCACCTTCCAAGGGTTGTTCAACTCGAACCCTATGGGCGCCACTGCTTTGTCCGTTTGTCCTCGTAGACTTCCTGTAAGTCGGCGGTCACGCTCCATCACTAGTAGCCCTTGGTCAGTATCCAGGTGGTCAATCGTAAGTTCGTTCAAGGCGTATCATACTTTGCTGCAGAGACAATTAGCATCAACTCAACACTTTCGGCAACAGACAACTTACCTTGTCCCACTGGTCCACGGAGTAACGGGGTCGCTTGCCCTCGTTCTGCATGGACCTGATGACGGCAAGGCCAGTACCAGAGATACCGAACATCTATCACTCAATGAGCTTCCATATCCTCGTGTCGCAGGGCCGAACCGGACGTACGCCAATCATGATGGCGTAGGGAAGAAGGGTCTCGAAGGGGACGGGCATGGTCGCGTCGGTGCTGCCTGGGCAGACTTGAAAGTATCCGCTAGGTCTCTCTTCGAAAGAGGAATCGAATTGGCTAGGTCTGACCTGTCGTCCGGGTCTGTCGCGGTGGTCGTAGGTATTCCGAGCGGCCGGGCCTTGACTTGAAGCTCACGTCGTCAACCGAGCCATTGACGATTGAGCGATTGGTTATTAGGTTGGTGCCTGAGGCGCGCATCGGCTTCGGCCGTGCAGGCGAGTGGACAAAAAGGAATGGGCACCTTAAGCTGATGACAATTCTGACCAAAAAGACCTAATTACAGTAAAATAATGAATTTGAACGATATTTACGCTTCTATAGAACATATAAGCCAGCTTATTTGAAGTTTAGAACACTTCAAGCGTTGAAATGAAGGTCCTAAGCATCAAGAGCCTCTCTTTATTCACAAGCCGGCTCCCAATTATTTTTGCTCACCTTAGCCATGGCCCCACATTCATCCCTGCACGTCAGGACAGTTAGTCATGCTGAATCTAGCACTGTACACTACCAAAATCCCCGGTGCATTACCCGAGGCCGGAGTCGCACGCACTGTGGCAACAAGCTCCGCGACAGCTGGTTGATATCTCGCAAGTTGAACGCGCTTTACTCCAGCGCTTCGCCTTAATCGCATCCCTACTACGGCGGACTCTAATACGGACGCGTTTCTCGAACACAGTCGACTAGCTTGATGCAATTCTACAATTAGCCGAGGGCGACCTACCCTTATTGTTACGCGCACGGGACCCCTCGATCCAAGGCCGCGTCTTCAGCCCCAAATACGATGAGCCGAACGTGATCGCATCGCGAGAGAACAGTCGCAGCGCTCCCAGAACGATCGATATGCAATATCTAGGCTCTCGCCACTGGGAATTCTTCTCTGGGTTGCGGGGATAGCCATGACAAGCGCGCAAGTGATGGAAGAAGAGCTTCAACAAAGTGTAATGGTTTCCGACGAAGACGCCGAATACGAGACAGCGGGTGATATCCCGACGATGAATGCGATGACGTCCGATGCACTTGATGCCAATATGGGCGCTGGAGGCGCTATCGAAAACATGGACGATGCTGAGTTGAGCGATCGCGACGCTTCTGGCGAGGAACTCGACGTCGATGCCGAAGGCGAAGAGGACAACGACTTTCTCCTGGATCAACAAATATCTGCCAATAACACCCACGAAATAACACAAGCGGAAGACCACCAAGACGAAGAGGAGGAGGAGGAAGAGGAGGATGTAGATGCGGAGGGAGAAGAATACGACGAAGACGAGGGAGTGGGCGACGTCAAGATTCAGCCGGGTCAGGAGCATGATGATGAAGCGAGCGACAGTGAACGATCCGAGTCACCGAGTGCGATCGATGAGGAGTCCGACGAGGATGCTCCATGGGAAGATGCTGGGGAGGCTGACGAAGATGAGGACGAGGACGAGGACGCGGGACCATCTAACAACTGCACGTTCTGCAAGCAAGGCGAAGATGAAGACCCAAGCGAGGAGTTTGAGGTATACCTGGCATGCGCAGGTTGTGGCGTAAATGGTAAGGCTCCCATGCTGTGATGAAGAGCTCTCGTGTTAATGAATCACAGCACATCAGCAATGCGCCCGCGACGCTGCGGCAATGAGTGAGGATAACAGTGAGTATCTGCAGCGCCCATCTTCTGGTCTCGCCACTAACCAGCGCAGCCCCCGAGAATTGGAAGTGCCCCGAATGCTATCATAGGGATTCCGACGTTGAAGAGCACGATGAAGATATGGACGACCAAAGTGTCAACCACGACATGGGGCTCCCCTCCCAACAATCTGATGTTCCAGATCATTCTGGGGAAGTACGGTTTGAACCAGACACAGATAACGAGCCCCTAACTTCTCAAATCGACGATGAAGCTCTGCCCGAGGAGCCTGTGGACGAGGCTCGCACATTGAGAAAACGAAAGTCATCGTCTCTCGAAGATGACGATAATGTCATATCGTTAAGAAAGCGACGACGTAATCAGTCGAACGAGCCAACATCTTCACACGAAGACACAACACGAAATGGAAGCGCCGAGCCAAGTCGACACAACCCTTCTCGCACGCTTCGTCTCAAAGTCACGCGGCCCCCTCCCGTCACCATGGAGAAACGTACACGCACATCACTTGTCCTAAAGATCCAGGTCAGGCCCGGAAACCTTAAGGAAATACTTTCTCGCAAAAAGCGTGACAGGCGACCGCCCGGCAGTGCTGCCAGACCTTCATCCCACCGACCAGCAGCCACTCCCAGAGCTAATCCTGTCCCTACCCCGATAGCCGCCCTCCCAACACCTTTCACATCAGACAACTATTCACAACCATTCTATTCCTTCTTTGACCGGGAGACGGACGAGATGAAGGGCAAGCCATACGGCGGGATCCTCACCGAGGCGGAAGCCGATACGTCCAAGACCCTTCCAGCGCCTGAAGATCGTCGGAAATTTGACGACGCCAACAAAAAGGCCGAGGATGAATGGAGAGCACGGGTCCTCGCCATGCAGGCAGATGCCGACATGCCTGTTCGAAAGCACAAGAAGTCGAGCGAGAACGCCAGCCAGATCGAATGCATCGAGTTTGGCGGCTGGGAGATTGACACGTGGTATGCTGCACCGTACCCAGCTGAATACAGTCGGAACCGCGTGCTCTACATCTGCGAGTTCTGTCTCAAGTACATGAACTCGGACTACGTCGCCTGGAGGCACAAGCTCAAGTGTCCAGCTAAACACCCACCAGGAGATGAGATCTACCGTCACAAGTCGGTGTCTGTCTTTGAGGTCGACGGCCGCAAGAACCCTGTGTACTGCCAGAACCTGTGCCTTCTTGCCAAGCTGTTCTTGGGCTCGAAAACGTTGTACTATGACGTTGAGCCCTTTCTCTTCTACGTTCTATGCGAATACAACGACACCGGGTATCACTTTGTGGGATACTTTTCGAAAGAGAAGAGAGCCAGCAGCCAGAATAATGTCTCGTGTATCTTGACATTACCAATACATCAACGCAAAGGCTACGGCAACCTCCTCATTGACTTTTCATACTTACTCACCAAGGTCGAGGAAAAGACGGGCTCGCCTGAGAAGCCCCTCTCTGATATGGGCTTGGTGTCGTACAGAAACTACTGGCGTTTGATTCTCTGCCGCTATTTCCTGAAAGTCATGGAAACCGATGACCACAAGAGCGAGGGTCTCAGTATCAAGCGGATATCTGACGACACAGGCATGACCCCAGACGATGTCATCTCCGCCTTGGAAGGCCTCAGGGCTCTGGTCAGAGATCCACAGACGAAGCTGTATGCGTTCAGAGTGGATGTGGACTACTGTCGACAATACGTCAACAAGTGGGAGGCAAAGGGTTACGTACAACTGAAGCCAGAAGCTCTCGTCTGGACGCCGTATGTCATGGGCCGCAGCAACGCAGTCAATTTCGAGCTTGGCCCACCCATCAACACCATCGCGCCGAGAGAGGACGATGAAGCCAAGATTGATGAAGGAGCCGACACGGTTGGCACCGAGAGCCAACCAACTACAAATGGAGAGGGCAAGAGTGTGCCTGATGCAGATACAAATGGAGAGCACCCTCTGGTGAATGGCGAAGCTGCATCAACCCCAGTTCAGTCCATTGAGGAGGTTGATCCAGATCAGGAGAAGGAGCCTGGATCACCAAATGACATTGAGATGGGAGATACAGCGGAAGATGGGCCACCAGCTTGGGTTTTGCCATACAAAGATATTCCTCCCAGCCGGTTTGAGGTCTTCCCAGCTGTCCCTGGTGGTCGGCGGGATCGTTCACGGCAGAGTGCCAACCGGCCATCAGCACCTCGAAGTGTCAGCAGCGCTGCAAGGCCCAAACGCAATGGTAAGAGTCACCGACCTTCATCATCCTCTCGACCCAAGAGCGCCTCAAAACGAAAAACTGGTGGGACGGGTCGTGGACCCGGCCGCTGGCCAAAGGGGACCAAGAAGTCGGACTACGGAAACGCTGATAGCGGTCCTGGTCTACCGCCTGGGTGGTTGGAGAAGCAAACTACCAAGCTGCTACCCATCACGGAGGGCAACGATGCGGAGCAGGAGGTGGCGGGAGAAGAGCCAGCGGAGGACTCGGTCGTGGTCTCTACCAAGACAAATGGTGCTCCGACCAACGGAGACGCTGTCGAGCCCAACGGTACTGAAGCAGCGACGGACGGTGAACACCACGATGACGACGAGGGTGACGTCGACGCAGAGGGAGAAGATGTTTGAACGATTATCAGCGAGGGCACGGGGAATTGGAATTATGGCTGTACTATACCATGGAGGATTAGGCGCGGATTGGGGGCTACTTAGTTTTAGTTGGCTAGGGTCTGAAGGTCATGGGTTATTTTCTTGTAGCGAGCGGACTGATATCGATTCACTTTAGAGAATAAAAGGCCCAGGAGTCACGTCATGGAGGTTTCGCAATGTATGGAGAATAGTGGTGTATTTTTGTAGTAAAGACAAAGGAAATCTGATTTAGTCAGTGTTTTTGTTTTGGCAGGGGAGCTTGTTTTCATCAGAAGCTCGCAATGTTACCTTTGAGTGTTGGTGTCCTTTGCATCATCTGTATAGCAGGGGGCTAACTACTTTGCCGATGCTTGAGTGAGCAAGTATCTATCCATCTATCTCCCCTTCCTCTTTGGCGTCTGCTGCGTCATCAGTTGGACTATCGGTCGGGCTGTTAGTTTGGCTACGGGACAAGAACATAGCCAGCGGGTTGGTAGACGCCTTGATGTAAGGCGGGATCAGTGTGCTGAAGCTCTCCGGATCAATCCTACCCTCGATCGAGCACCTGTCAGTCCTGTAGAAAGTAATCTTCTCGGTCACCTTGGCCACGGTGCGGCCCTCGATAAAGGTGTTCTCCCTAGGCCAGTGTTCATCACGAACTGCCATGAGGGTACAGAACGTGTCCTTCCCCTCTGGTTCTGGGTCATCCACGTCACGCACGTCAAAGTACTCGCAGGCCAATGCCTCTCGGCCTTTGAGGCCTCGGCCGTTGTACGAGTATAGGGGTATGCAGACGACGTGCTGGGCCCACTCCTCCACGACTATTAGCTTGCGGTACTTGGAGTAGACGATGCCGAAGCCGGAGAGGGACTTGTTGAACTCGTCGATCGACACCGTGTTCTCCCGAGCTTGGTTGTGGATGGCTGTAGAGATGATGGTGCCGAGCCTGAGCTCGCTCGCATCGCACACCCGGTCAGTCCGGCGCATGTGGCCGTGAACTACATCACCTTTGCTAATGTCGCGGTAAGCTTGACGAGCGCCATAGTAGCCATCGTCTCTTTCGTCACGTTCTCTTCCTCCTTTGTCATCAGCATCATCACTCCCTCGTGGGGTTTCGATGGAATCAGCAGGGCGATCTGAGGACGAGTCGGTATTCGAATCAGAAGAAACCCACGAACGAGTCCAGGAACCCCTAGAGCCTTGACTGCTGCTTGATGCAGGGGAGTATCTTCTATTGTCGAACCGGTCTCGTTGAGGTTTGTTGCGGACAAAGGTGTTGAAGTTGCGATCTCGCAGGACGTTGCCGTTCCAGTTCCTGCTCCGGTCGTTGTCGCCAATAGATCTGATGTTGATGTTGTAGTTGTTGCTGACACGGCCGTAGTTGTTGTGCACCAAGTCTTCCCTCTCATCTCTGGCGTCCCTGCGACCCTCCCGTTCACCTCTACGATCTCTGTGGCCATCTCGCCTGTCTCTGGTGTTTCTGGAGTCCTCTCGTTCACCTCTACGGTCTCTGTTGTCATCCCGCCTATCTCTACTGCTCTTGTGGTCCTCCCTGGAATCCCTGGAATCCCTGCTAGGAGTCCAACTATCGGTGCCGTTCCGGCGATCATTGCGGCCCCTCCGAGTTGGAGGTGGCTTTGAGACGCGGCAGGATCGATAGTGTGCGTGAGTAGGCATTGTGGAGGTTCTTGGACGACAAACAGGCGACTCTCGAGTCAACTGGCAATGCAGTTATGAGAAGAAGCCAACCAGTAGCTATCTCGATAACTGTTCCTGTAGTCTTGACAAGCCAGTCACGATGAGTTGTGGTCGAGTGGGCAAATCGATTCGCACGGCAGGGGTTGTGACGTGAAGTACCGGAGAAGACATTTATACCACAACATTAGTTTCTTGTTCATCCCTTTTTTAGAACTTTTCTAATTGTTCATCTATCTTATTATGGATAAGAAGCATGTTCAGTGGCCAGTGCATTGGTGAGTTTCGTCCTTGAGTGTTGCTTTGTGGTGCACCAAGGGACCTTTGTCTCGATTTCTTTGTTCCAATAATACGGCCAGTGGTCCGGGTCCTACCAGATAATGAACAACAGGATAGCACAATCCGGCAGTCCATCTGTCCGAATTAGGTGTCTTCTATCGTCAATTGGATATCGAAGCTATTCTGAATCTCGGGCGAGATCTACTAGCGCACGCGTCAGCTTCACCTGGCGGGGCAACTTGGACCTTTCATCTACATGTAAGACGACTACGAAGCCATGTCTCATCGCAGTAGAGGTTGCCTACGGTGCCGTCAACGACGAGTCAAGGTGAAAACTCCCATATGCAAGTACCTAGACAGACCTCGCATCTAACGATCAACTTTAGTGTGATCGCGGCCGTCCCTCGTGTCAACGTTGCATATCTCGCAATGAACTCTGCGTTGGGTACAGAGACGAGGGTGATCTCATGTTTCAGCATGAGACGGAAAAGGTTGTTCAAAAGAGTCAAACCGCTTCGATTTCTACTGCTTCAACTTCGTCTCCACCAAGTCGACGTACAAGGAGTCGGTCGCTTGAGCGGGCGTCTGAGAGCTCATTCACATCGAGAAAATCCTTGAGGCTCTCACCCGCGTTTCCATGGCTCAAAGATCCACCGCCAACCAAAACTCCTTCCGACGAGGACCAAGCTGCAAGCTTATTCATGGACAAATACGTGCTATTCCCATGTAATGAATCGTCCTCTCCAGGCTTCCTGCAGCATCTCCCTTGTCTGTTCAAGGAAGTTAATGTAGAGGGTCGCTACGCGTTACGCTGGGCCGTTCAGGCATGTGCCTTTGCTGATCTCTCACGGGAACAGTCCTCCAAGGAATTGGTCAGAAAGTCGCTGGAGTGCTATGGCAACGCACTAAACGCACTCGGACAGTCTTTGGCTGAGAAGGACAAAGCCCCGGATGATTACGACCTAATGGCCGTAGTCATCTTGGACATATTCGAGGTCAGAGCTCATATATTTATATGCTTGATCCCAATCCTAACTCAGGAGATAGTCTTTGTTCATGCCTGACTCCTCCCTTTCTGGGTCCCACGTTCAAGGCATGGCACACATTCTACGACTCCGCGGGCATGAACAGTTCCACGACCCTCGCGGATGGGGTCTATTCCGCTTAGCGCATCATCGATTGGCGAGTTTTGGGTCTTGATATACCCAGATACCATCTACTGACTCGTGACCAGCAAAAGCAGCAGCTCGCCAAACAAATGAGCCCGCTTCCAGAATCCCATGACTGGCTCGAAGCACTAAATGAAGACATTTCTTCGGTGCGACTAGAAAAGGACGGCCTTGCGATTACAGACCTATGCCAAAGGGCAAATGACCTGCTTCAGTCTCTTGATTCCAATGTTCTTACAAGCGACCAGCTCCGCGGGCTGGTTAACGAGATGCTACGCCTAGATAAGGAGGCTGCCCTCTGGCGTGCCAAGCCTGAGTGGTCCTTTCGTACCATCGCTAGGGCTGGTATTTCAGGTACCGAAAAGAAAGGAGTTTGGTTCCCAGAAACAGTTCAGCTTCATCCGGATATATGGATGGCCTATGAGTGGAACTATCACCGGACAGCTCGAATCATCCTCCACCAAAAGCTTGTGGCTTGCTTGCGCAGAGCTTCTTTGCTAAGCTCTACGAAAGAATCCATTGACTCAATTCTGGTACAAGAATCTATAAACATCATTCAGTCTCTAGCAGGCGAGGTTTTGTCGTCGGTTCCTCAGTCCTTTGGGGATGTCGATCAATTAGGGCGCTATTGGACTGATGAGTCGAAACCTCCTCGCTGGCAAGCCGTGGGTGCCTATCTTTTGCTCTGGCCCATCAAGATTATTAAAAGTCCTGATGGGTTGGCGACAGAGTCACAGAAGACGAGTGCACAGTTGGTTTTTGATAGGATCCGAGAATGTACAGGTATGAAGTCGGAATTAGGTCATCTCTCGGCAATATAGCTATCCTTATATTCTCAAATACACTCCAAAATCTTTTTATGAGCCTCCCGTTCCTTTAAATACAGTCTCCTCGAAAGTCGTGCCGTCTTTCAGCTCGACCTTTTCTGCACCCATCATGACACAGACAATCTTGCAAGGCACATCCCCACGGTTAATCCACTGATGATTCACACCCTGCTGAACAATAAGTTCTCCCTCTCTCACAGTCTTCTCCTCTCCGCCATCGAGCACCAGCACGATCTCGCCAGACATGACGACGAGGTAGTCGAGGCTCTGGGTGCGGTGCATGGGCGCGCTGCCGCCCGGTTGGATCTGCGTCATGCAAAAGATGGCACCTTTTGGTGGACATCGTGGAAGCGTGTTTGTAAAGGAAGGGATTGCGTCCGTATTGTTGGCTGGGATGGATTGACGTGTGTCAAAGATGCTGAAGACGCTGGCTTGGGGGCCAAAGGGTGCGTAGGGCGCGATGTGGGTGTCGGAAGCAAAGACAGAGGTACCATCCTCCGCATGGGTAGTTCGCACGACACGAGTGGTTGCGGATTGCGAGGATTGAGCACTCATGATGAAAGAATAGATGTGTTGGAGTCGAGATGGTTGGTTGGTATGGTATAAGTGTGTGTAAGTTGAACTTGAGTAGAAAGATAATAATACTCTGAGGGTTGAAGCTATGAGCGATGGGTTAAAGGAAAAAAGAAAGCTCCAGTTGAAGAAAGACGAGCCATATTTATACATATTTTCTATACAACTCGGTCTTTCGGAATCGCGAGGTTTACGTCGTCATCATGCCTCGCCATCATCTTCAACTCGAAGGATGCTACAGGCTTGCTCGCGTGGCTTTCCCAATTAGGAAATGGACACGAGCTTCACCAAACAAGAGTGGACGATCAACAAGTCGCTCGGTGTTCGGCACGGGTTAGCATATCCCTACCAATAGGCGGCTATAACAACAAAGCAGTGCAATATTAAATAAAAGATATAGAAAGTATTGGATTAATTTTGCATTATCTTATCATTATGTTGTATAAAGCAAAAGAGGTCTTTGGGATAGGTCTTGTCGCTGCTGACGAGGACATCACTATAGCATGGCCCAACTCTCTGACAAAAGAACCCAGGCGTCCTCCGGCTTCCTTTCTCGGCCTCTTCCTAACGTCTTGTTTGGTTCCGATCTCTTCCGATAGACAGTCGTGAGTGCATGAAGGCACAATGCAAATGCCATTTGCGTGAAGCCCATCAGATTCAAGCAGAATTGAAACTTCAAGATCTTGGACGTGTCGACGCAGTCGCGGGTGAAGATGACATTTGCGACGAGCAAGTTGATGGCGACAAAGTAGACGAGGAACTGGCTCGCCTCGAATACGGCGTCAAAGTTGCTCTTGTACCGTCTATATCTGTCCGTGTTGGCTATAGGTAGGAACATGTTAGTGGAGTATCGTCAAATTTTGGAAGAGCATGCTGTACCTGGCTCGATATTCATATGGCGGTTGTTTTCGTAGTGCGAGAAGACGAATTGCGATCCCACCCATATTGCAGAGTAAAGCAGGTGGAGGAGTGCATTGGCAGAGCCCATAGGCATGGCTGAACCGACTGAGAAAGGCTGCATTCTGACGTGTGGAGATTGTGAAAGAGAGTAGTGCTAAGGAGTTGAAGAGTTCTAGATGTGCGAGAGTTAAAGATGGGTAGCAGTGGATGTGAATGGACCATGAGGACACGAAGACGTATCAAGTAGCTCCATGATGGATTTTATTGAGTTCAGGCGCAGCACAGGCAGCCATCTCTATAACCAGTGACAAGAACTGCAAAGTTGCACCGAGGCTTCTAACTGACTTTGTCTCTTGCATCAGTGTCATCAACACTACGTTGAATCTTGGAACAGTTCCGCATGAACAAGTTCACTATAGGAAACCACGTACAAGAGGGAACGATCGTTCTTGTCGTCCCATGTGAGGTTCTGCAAGACCTGTGCAAGCAAGAACCTGATCTTCGAGAGCCATCTTCTACCAACACAGCCCCTCACTCAAAGAGAATACTCTTGGAGCATCCGGGTTTTTCTTCTGATGCTTGGCTCTCGTCAGGCTCGAAATATCTATTTTCCCCATATTGTCGGCGCACTTCATCTAGATCCGGTACCAAATTTAGCAGGCCGATGAACAACAGCACGAACAGGATGCCAAAGCTGAGGCAGTCTAGACGTTAAACGTTAGTCCGTAACTAAAGATCGGGCAACAGGATTTAGAGTGCTTACAGGCTTCTGTAGGAACTTTGTTGGTTTGAAAGGGTGCCTCTAGTGCTGGGTCAGGGGGCAACATCCTGGTGTGTGGATGTGCTTGCTCCGGGAGAACAAGACGAGTGATCTTTCATGATGAGGCCGAGGACAAAGAAATCGATGAGTCCGAGGTAATTATAATGGAAAGTTGGACATTGGAAGATGGATAAACTTCCACAAAAAGAGCCTGTCATGCAGCCGAGTTTGCGAATGGACAAAGGGGTACGGCCGAAACACTCAGAAGGAATCACGCCGCAAGTATGCAAATTCTAATGCAAAGGACACATCACCTTGCTGTTTCATCTCAATAAATTGCTTCTGTATTTAGAGGTTAAAGATGCATGTATGTCTCCTTTCTCGTCTTTCCTCCTGCACTTTTCTCCCAAAACACTTGCACAAACATGTCTTTAAACACTACCTACGAAGCGAGATGCGGCTGTGGCGCTATCTGTACGAACGGCACTCATACATATTGATACAAAGCCCATGTCTGACTAACTGCATCTAGGGGTCATCGTACTCCTTGGAGTGGTAGGCCTGATGTCTTTTCTCAACATCTTTTCACATAGTGGCTTCAATGGCCCCGTCGAAGAGGCTGTCCGTAAGCTCCGCGTCTACAGAGATCCGGGTGAGGATTACGCACTGTTCACTTCAGCGCCCAGCTCAGCTGACCTTGTTGTGACAGATCCCAGACTTGACGAGTACCATCGATATATTAGGGTGCGACAGGGTGTCTGTGGCATCATTCTGCTCTGGATATACATTGGTTCCTGGGTGGTGATTTGCTGCATGTATTACGATGGAATGACACGACCTGAGCAACTTGCCATCGGCACGGGGTTTGGCCTGGCTGGTATTTCGATATACATGATCACTTTGAGTACAAAGTGGAACACGGGCTATTACGTGGAATGCCTCAACAAAGAGATTGAGCACCTCAACTCGTCTTTATGTTAATAGAGCCCTGTGTGTTGAGAGAGGCTGTTAGGTCGCTAGGTTGATAATAGCGCATTCTGGTAGGCACCTAGGCAGAAAAAGGTCATCAATTGTATTCTGACAGAACTTCCGACTATAGTTCTTAACATCTGCATCTAGCAGAATGTTGCCAAGATGAGGCAAAAGAGAACAACAAGCCACGGTGTGCTCATACACACTCTATCCCCAAGCTCCGCCTCCCAGCAGTTGTGGCTTCCTTTCGGTCCGAAGCCAAGTCGTTGTCACCCAAAAGTACCAGCTGTTGCTCGTTGGGATCAATCTTAAGGAAAGAAAGTCGGTACGTGATGAAGCATATGCAAAATCCGAGAAAGACTGGTGGTAGCTGCGCCATCAAGTCGGCCTTCTGGTCACGGCAAACTTGGCGAACCGCGAGCCAAGCGTATACTAGACCCGTGGGCCAGAAGACAGCCAGGGCGCGGTAAAGATCCCTCTCATGAGCCTTTTGAGCCGGGTGAACGAGACGAGGGAAATCTGAGGATGGTCAGCGAATGAGCCTTGGAGGGGTGAATAATTGCCTTACTAAAAACGTAGCTTGGATAAACTGGATCATTGCAGACACAGGCCCCGAGCATGAAGAACAAGGGCACAACAATGAGCAAGATGTAATCCAGAAGCATCACTGTACAAGTTAGACAAAGAAAAAGATCGAGGACAGGGAGAGACTCACAGTATACTGCAGTCGCGTTTAGCTGAGAAGCCGTGACGGTGGACGTCATTGGGGTCATGAGCCCCGAGTCATAGTCTTGGACCATCATGATGAGTGATTGTTAAAGGCTGAAGATTTGTTGGTGTTGAGAGCAGAGTCGAGATTTGGATGCAGAGATGAGATTCTTGATTGAACATATTGCAGAGAAGAAGTCCTTATATGTCCATTATCCATTAACAAACGCGCGGCTCGAGATTCAAAATGCACTGGAGAAGCCAGTATGACTACTATCAAAACATAGTTTTGAGTCACTCAAGGTTCATTCACGATACTGAAAAGCTTTTCTCATTGAGTTATTGAGTGTTGTTCTGCCTAAAGTAAAGGTAATTGTTGGTAGTTCGTCTCCAACACTACGAGTTGGTATCACGATGCTGACTCTTCATTCCCATCGACTTTGACCTCCTCATCTGTCTTTCCCTCACCGTCTTGCTCATATTGCTCATAATTCTCATACTCATACTCCTCTGCCCTTCTTTCTCCCCAAAAGCCCTTGCCATAACTGACCAGGATCTCTTCTCCCTTTCGGATACCCCCCGCCCCTTTCTTCTTCTTCCCACTCCCAAGAACCCAAACTCCAACACAGAGCTCACTCCATCGTTCACACCATACCGTGCGAAACTCGGCATTAGCTCTTTCACCCACGCCTCTATAGTCGTTCACGTAGCGCCCTTCGTTGCCCTCACGTGCAGCGTCCACCGCGGCATCCGCTTCACGGTCCAGCCACAGATCGTAGTCACTCTCCGTTGAAGAGGCGGCGCTAGAGTGCACGCGTCCTAGGTATGCGAGGATGAAGCTACCTGGTGCTAGATTCTGTGCTGCAAAGAGACCGCTCTGGCCATTGGCTGGATGAGAAGGGTTGGTGATGGGTTGGATTCTGACAAGAGGACAGGGGGTTGCGGTAGAGGAGGATGGGATAATCGGGATGTCGCTTGAGGGCTTGTTGTGGAGCGACTGTATATGGGCCGGGCTCAAACTCTTGTCGTGGAGCGGAGCATGGAGGTAAGGGAAGCCATCAGGCCAGTTCCTGGGCTTGGACATGACGATCTTTTGTTTCGGATGTTGTGCATACGGTTAATGGTAACAGTCAAGGATGGAAACCAGAACGTGAAGCGTGAAAGTGGAATTGATGCCCAATCACCAAGTTTTTCTCTTAAACCGGCACTAAAAGTTAAACCTCTAACCTTTCACTATCAACACAAACACAATGAATTATAATACCATGAAACTATTGAAACAGGAACCAATTTCTCTTACAAATGCTGATTGAGATGTTGTCAACGCGGCTTGGTCCGGCCGGTAGGGTAGGGGTCTTTTAGTTGCAGCCCGGCAGGCCGTGACGTAGTTGTGGCTAGTATTTCCTATTCGGACACAACGACTGTGCGAAAGCCTATCAGACACCATAACTAAGCCTCATCCGCCTTGGTCAGCCACAGTCTGGGTCGAGGCCTCGGAGTTCACATCTGGATGTCTCGGTCCGGCAAAGCGTGATAAAAATTGATGGAAATGAAGGAATTCACGCATAGAGGAGGCATGCCAGCTGCGACCGAGGCCCCCTCATCTCCTGCCAATAATGGATGCCTTGAGAAGCACCCGAGATGCTGTCTCGCACTCTCGACCCCCGCAAACCTTGGCGTGGCTAGTGGACTCGCCAAGGCGCATCGCCTGTCACTGCCAGGTGCTTTGCTGGCAAAGTGTAAAGCTGGCACCGCTGGGTGGCCATGTACGAATACGTAATCACCCTGCGCAGCCACTGCCACTTGCCTTCCATTTCCATGCCTTGGGCCTTGGTTCCATTGCTCCCGTCGCCGCTCGCTCGCTCCCCAACCCGCCCGACAGCGCCCACCTACAGTATTCATCCTCTTGCTCCTGCACTATCACTTACGAGTCGCGTCCAGCGTCCTTTTTTATATCGCTCAGCTGAAGCTTCTTCTTGTAGGCGGCAGACTTTGCATATCCCGAGCGCTGCTCTCTCATCTCCTGAAGCGCCCTCACCTCCCTCAAATCCGCGTCCGAGCCGCATCCCAGATCGTGCTGGACATACGTCGTCGTCTCTGGCCGGCTTCCCCGACCTCTCCAAACCCCGACACTACCTAACGCAGGTGGCCAGTCACCCCACGACCGCATCCGCCAGCCTCTCCTCTCCACAAACGTCTTTGGCCGTAATAGCCAATTCAAACCAAACATCGGAGTTTTTTATTTGGGGTCTTTGACTGAATCTATCGCAAACGCCGCGTCGCCATCGTCGAGAGCGGGACTGAGCATCTCGTGACCTTGGGAGCTTATTGGGACCCTGGCATACCCCCTCCCTGCGCCTCCCTCCGTCGACTTCATCCACGGAGCGCATTGGAATTTTTGTCGCCGATATCGTCTTGCTTCAGGGCCTCTGACCGGAATACGCCCTCTGAGAGCTTCGCCGACTATTGAAGGAAACCTTGCGGCGACCGATCGATTGGCGCCCAGGACGCAGCCCCCTACTTATCCCTACACCAATACCCCGACCGCAAATACCAAGACTCGCCCACCATGTCGAAGGTGATGCGAAGCGTCAAAAATGTGACCAAGGGTTACTCCAGCGCCCAGGTCAAGGTCCGAGAAGGTTCGCACACTGGTTACTACTCCTGCGCCTCGAACGCCTGCTGACGAGTCGAACAACAGCGACCAGCAATGACCCCTGGGGTCCGACTGGCACTCAGATGAGCGAAATCGCTCAGATGACCTACAACACGTACGTAGGCGTACCAAGACCTGGTCCAATTCTCCTTGTCGCAAAGCCCCGAGTACTGACTTGACATGGCGCGATTAGTTCCACAGAATTCTACGAGATCATGGACATGATCGATAAGCGTTTGAACGACAAGGGAAAGAACTGGCGACACGTCCTCAAAGCTCTCAAGGTTCTTGATTATTGTCTGCACGAGGGTTCAGAGCTTGTCGTCACTTGGGCTCGCCAGAGCATTTACATTATCAAGACCCTGCGAGAGTTCCAATACGTCGATGAAGAGGGTCGCGATGTTGGACAGAACGGCAAGTGAATTGACTCAGTCGCATATGACGGTCGCTAATGGTTGAAAAGTCCGAGTTGCTGCAAAGGAGTTGACTGCTCTGATTTTGGACGAGGATAGACTACGAGCCGAGCGAAGCGATCGGAGATCCTGGAAGTCGCGCGTTACCGGACTCGAGGAGTTCGCCCCCCAGCACGCCGAGCCCGCCGCCGCCGCCGCCGCCGCACATGGGAACCGGCGCCAGCGCGAGAGGCGGGTGGCGAACGATGAGGAAGATACCGAGTACCGCTTGGCTATCGAGGCTAGCAAGTATCAAGAGGAGGAAGACCGGAAAAAGCGAGAGAGCCGACAGCATGGGGTGGAGGATGATGATGATCTGCAGAAGGCGATCAAGCTCAGCCAGGAGGAGGAGGAGAGGAGGCGCAAGGAGTTGGAAGAGAGCAATGCTCACTCTCTCTTCGATGATGATCCTGTCCCCCAGCAGCAAACCAGCCAGCCACAGTATACTGGCTTCAACCAAGGATACCAGCAAGGAAACCCAGTCGACTTCTTCGCAAACCCCATCGACCAGAACCAACCCCAGAACACTGGCTACATGGCCAATGCCTATACCGGGTTCCCGCAGCAGGGACAGCCCACTGGCTTCCAGACAAACCTCAACACCGGCTTCGGCCAGCCTATGAATATGGATCCATATGGCCAGCAACAGGCCCAGCAACAGGCCCAGCAACAGGCCCAGCAACAGCAGCTGGCCTTCCAGCAACCTCAGCCCACTGGCTTCAACCCCTACCTGCAACAGCAACAGCAACCGCAGCTGCTGCAACAGTCACTATCGTCACCAGCTTCCCCTGATACCACTCTCCAGCCCGGCAGCAACAATCCCTGGGCAACTCACAACCAGGGTCAAGCGCTGCAGCCCACCCCAACTGGATCCAACAACCCGTTTGCCCAATTCGGCCGCCCACAATCTGCCCGACCCAACCCCATTTCTTCCCTGGGCGCTCTCCCTGAGCAGAAGACTCTCAATACCTTTAGCAGCCAACCCCAGCTGCAACAGCAAAACAGCTTCCCCCAGGCACAACCGGCATTCAACACTCCTCAGAAGGAGATGAACGAGCACGAGACCCGGCTCAACTCGCTGCTCGCTACCGGTGACGGTATGGACACCTTTGGCAACACAGGTAACCTCCGTATCCCCGCCCAGCACACAGCCCCCGGCACATTTGTCAACAGTGCTGGTGCGGGTGTGGCCCGAATCAACGCCGAGGCAACAGGAAACAACCCATTCCTTCGACAGCAGTTTACAGGCATGCCCACCGTCAACTACGGCGCACAGATGCCTGCGGCTACTGGACCTGCGGGCTTGAACGGCCAGACCAACAACCCTTTCGCTGCCCACCCAGCACCGCAACAGCAGCAGAACCAAGACCTGATCCAATTCTAACCCCAGCTTTGAGATCTTGACTCACGTCCCTCCATCTCTGCCAGCCATCTCTGGCTGAGCGATTCCTCTATTTGATCATCCACCTTTTCTTTGTTACACCTTCATCTTCACACCTTCCGGACCCGATCCGATTCCCGTGTTTTGCGCAGGCGAAGTATGGTATTCCCCTGTTCACAGTACATTTTTGTGGCTTTCGACCAAAGTTGAGCTGGTATCTGGGAGGCCTAGTTGTCGGGAATAGGAAGCTATTGCGATGATGGACTATGGGGGATTTAGACAGCGCGCCTGACGCATTCAAAAACAATTCTTAGATCTCATTGAAATCTACTCCATACTCCGTTGCAATCCTTTGCGCCATGCCCTCCTCATCCTCGTTTAAAGCCTGACAATTAGCTAGCCAAATGCTGGTAAAGACTGGACCTGCCACTTCGCCTGTCCCAGCTGGTGCGTTGTTGGTCTTGTTTGAATCCGTCACATCTCAGAGTTATGTGGATGACTGAGATGAGTGCTTGCCAAAGATGACACTGGCAGTGAATAACCCTCGACCGTCTAAAGAAGACCTCGAAAATTGAGGTCTT
This sequence comes from Ascodesmis sphaerospora, assembly GCA_027569015.1. Classification (NCBI taxonomy): domain Eukaryota; kingdom Fungi; phylum Ascomycota; class Pezizomycetes; order Pezizales; family Ascodesmidaceae; genus Ascodesmis; species Ascodesmis sphaerospora. The sequence continues at coordinate 1,267,520 of JAPPUR010000011.1, read as the reverse complement.
TGAAGCTTGACGCGGCGAGTGGGAGGCGCGTAAACCCTTGACGATCTGAACGCTGGTTCAGGAACTGTGGCTCCTTGTCTGCCGTGGCCTGGCATGTCCATGATATCCATGCCCTTGAAGGGCCCTCTTTAAATATGCGCTTACCCAGCCTCCTCCATCATCTGGATGAATTCCTCCAGGTTCACACCGCCCTTGCCCTCGTGGTCCAGATGCTCAATCATGCTTTGGATCTCTTCGTCCGTCATTGTCCTCTCCTCTTTAATGTCCGAGGCCAAGCGTCGCATATCCTCGAAGGATATTATGCCATCTCCATCGTAATCAAACATGTTGAACACCTTTGTCGCTTCTTGTCGAGGATCTCGATTGGCTAATAGCTTGGCGGCGCATAGCCTGAACTGGTCGAGATAGACATAGAGACGGTTTACGGGACAGCTGTGGGGGTCCTGCCAGTCTGGAGGCACGGTGCCGTATGATTCTAGCTCTCTGAAGTAGTCGGGCTTGGACATGTCGAACCCGAGAGCTGCTAGCGAGTGTCTAAACTCGTAGCTGTTGAGCCATCCCTTCTTTTTCATATCCATGAGGTCAAACTAGTAGCGGCGGGCTGAATGTGAGCTAAGGCGTCTTGGTGCTTTCTGCAGCTGGATGGGCGCGACCTACGACTTCATCAATGTGCTCGCGATCCTCCTCGGGAATGGTGCTGTATTCTTCGTTGGATGAAACTTGAGGAGCCACCGGTTGTCGAGACTGAGGCGGGTGACTTGAGCCACCGCCGCCTATTGACCGCACGGGAAAGGCAGGGCGTGGTGTTGTGTGCGAATTCATTGTTATTGCTGCAAGACGCAGGTGGCTGGGGGAGGAATTCCGAAAAAGGCGGCGCGGGTCGACGAAGAGGGCAATTGGAGAGACGACACCGCTTGAGGAGAGAGATACTGTCGAGATTCTGATTTAGCTATGATCGCGGAACTCGATAATGGCGGAGCAGGTCGGCGCGAAGGAGTCGAGATGCAGGATGGGCGTGGCGCAAGGGACTGCTTCGTGGTGTTGTTGCTCGCAATGGATATGGATGGATCCATGAGCTGAGAGAAAGCTTGCGACGCGACCAACCAAAGACGCGCTCCTAGCTTCGCGCCCGGGTGGGCGAGTCTGCCTTAGCAGGAGAGCTAGGGGTGCAGGAAAAAATAGGGTACCTACAGCAAACTGGCAACTCTAAAGTGTTGAACCCAAGGAAAAGCGGACGAAAGAGGGTTAAAAGGGGAAATTAAACGCAGGAGTTTTCCAAAGGGTCTTTAGATTTTACAGCATGATTTTTGACATAATTAAAATGCATTTTTTTTAGAGATTAAATCTTTGCCGTAAAATAAATGTTCTGCGCATCTTCACCGGTGTCTCAACTTTTACTGATACTGCATGCCTGTGTACCTGCTGACCATGTCACTCTCTAGGCATACCGCAGGCACCAGTGACTCAGCCTGCGAGTAGCCCAGCCCCGACATTTAATTGGCCAATGTTAGTCAGCACAGTGACCGAGGCCAATAAGGTACAAAGTTATTGTCTGAGGCAGCAACGCAGCAGCTGCCAACCTGCCTGAGCACGGAGGTCCGCCCCAAAAAAAAGCTGGCTGGACTGACGGCCGAGAGAGACTGACCTCACCACCAACTCATCCATCGCCACGAGCTCGAGGTGTATAAGGGCGCCCATCTCTTCTGGTCCGCTCTTTCTCTCCCTGCTCTTTCGATCATCCCCTCCTTTCCCGTTTCCTTTTTTCCCCCCTTCCTTCGTGACACACGCAGCCCTTGCTGCGGCCTCTGGCGCTCGCCCCGAAGCGCTTTTTCCACAGCTGCACTCTCCCCTGTTCCTTTTTTCTGCAGTGGTGGTGCAACACAACAGCGCGTTTTCGCAGCTCTCAGTCCTGATAAGCTCGGCGCCATCTCACCATCGCGAGACTATCCATCGTCGATTCATCTCGGACGATCGGTTTTGCGACTACACGCGCGATTCGCATCAATTCGACCATCGATTTCGCATCGCGAGCTATCCACAGTAACGACAACAGCGCGACAGCTGCTGCAACCTCGCCGCGAGAAGTACACACCCTCCTCTTCCGAGCCGCGTCGATAGCGTGACCGACATCATGTCTTTCGGCGGCGGTTTCGGTGGCTTCGGCCAAAATAACAACAACACGAACCAGTCGTCAGGCTTTGGCGGCTTCGGAGCCAATAATACTACCAACACCTCAGGTAAGCAACATGCCTTTTCAACCACTCGGTGGATGATGATGGCGGCGGTGCTGATTGGAATCGCCCGAAAGGCTTCGGAGCGAACAACGCTGGCGGCGGTTTTGGCCAAACGAACACGTCCGGTGGCCTCTTTGGGGGCAACAACAACAACGCCACGAGCGGCTTCGGCTCATCGACCGGTACGCAGAATCTGCTTCGACGCGCCGCTGCCATCTACGATTGAGAGAGGAAACGGAGCGGCGATCAGCGATCCTCGACACAAACATACTGACGATTCTTAGGCGGATTCGGATCCAACACGACTGGCGGCTTCGGCAGCAAGCCTGCCACCACCTTTGGTTCCACTGGCAACACTGGCACCGGCCTCTTTGGATCCTCCAATACCACGACCAACACCGGAACTGGCTTTGGAGGATTTGGCAACACGGCCAACAACACCTCGACGTTTGGGAGCACCAACACTGGAGGTGGTATGTTTGGAAACAACAATGCCAACAAGACTGGTTTCGGGGCCACGGCCAACACTGGGGGTTCGCTCTTTGGTGGTGGAAACACCAACACCACTGGAACCGGATTTGGAACCGGATTCGGCACTTCCAACACCAACACCCTCGGCGGAGGTGTTGGTGACCCTCCAGGAACTGCTATAACCCCTTTCCAGGCCCACACCGAGAAGGAGCCAAACAGCACCTCGACCAATTCGTTCCAGAACGTTCTCTTCCAGGACCCTTACAAGAAGTGGTCGGCCGAAGAGCTTCGACTTGCAGATTATGTTCAGGGACGGCGGCATGGCAATGCCAGCGGCGGCGGTGCGTTTGGCGTGAGCTCGGGTTTTGGTGGAGGTTTTGGCACTAACACAAATACTACCACGACATCAGGCTTCGGAACGAACACGAACACAACTGGCGGTCTCTTCGGTGGAGGAAACACCGCCAACAACACCACAACCACAGGCTTCGGCTCTACGGGCTTCGGCTCTACAAACACTGCCAACACCACCACCGGTGGAGGCTTGTTCGGCAACAACGCCAACAAGCCCGCAGGTGGTCTGTTTGGTAGCAGCACAACGAACACGGGTGGTGGCCTCTTCGGAGGAGGAAACACCAACACCAATACCAGCGGTTTCGGCGCCACGAACAACACCGGAACGGGCTTCGGCCAAACCAACACGAACACCGGTGGTGGTCTCTTTGGCGGTTCCCAGCCCAAGCCTGCTGGTACTGGGTTCAGCTTCGGCAACACCAACACCGCGACAACTACAAGCGGGTTTGGAAACACCACGAACAGCGGCTTTGGAGCAACCAACACGAACACCAACACTGGTGGTGGCCTTTTTGGCAACAATGCCAACACCAACCAGACTTCAAGCCTGTTCGGTGGCAACACCAACAACCAGCAGGCGAACACTGGCACTGGATTGTTTGGTCAAAATAATGCCAACACCAACACTGGTGGAGGCTTGTTCGGCAACAACGCCAACAAGCCTGCAGGCGGCCTGTTTGGCAATACCACTCAGACCAACACTGCTGGCGGCGGCCTTTTCGGTGGAGGAAACGCCAATACCAACACCACAGGTTTTGGCGCCACGAACAACGCTACCGGTGGCGGCCTGTTCGGAAACAAGCCTGCCACTGGAGGCGGTCTCTTCGGGGGCAACAACACTGCCCAGACAAACACTGGCGGTACCGGACTCTTCGGTGGTATGGGCTCCAACAACACGAACCAGGCGACGACTGGCAGCTCTCTCTTTGGAAACGCAAACAACCAACAGCAGAAGCCCAATGTATTCGGTGGCACCAACAACGTCACTGGATCTAGCTTGTTTGGCGGTCAAAATGCAAACCAGGGCTCGTCTCTCTTTGGCGCAAGCACCAACCAGCAGCAGCAGGTGAACGGCTCTTCGCTGCTTGGCAACAGCCAATCAGCCAATGCCCCCCAGGGACTGACGGCGAACATCAATGATGTCTCGGCGTTTGGCTCCCCTGGTTTGTTTGCTGGCTTGGGCGGCAACGAGGTCCAAAACCCCGGTCCTCTTGCTACTCCTCTCAACGGGAGCTCTAAGCCTAGGAGAAGCTCAATCTTGCCCATGTACAAGCTGGCGCCTGCATCCGCATCCCGCTATGCCACTCCTCAGAAGAGGGGCTTTGGTTTCTCGTACAGCACTTACGGCACTCCCTCAGGCAGCCCTGCTAGTAGCATCTCGAGCACGCCTGGAAACGGAAACCTCGGCCACAGCTTGCTGGGCTCTAGCAGGAATGGTGGACTGAGCAGGAGCATGTCTACCAACAACCTTCGTCGCAGCTTCAACACGGAGGACAGCATCCTTGCCCCCGGAGCGTTTTCTAATGGATCTCAGCCTCGGTGGTACGGCAGCACTGGTTCCAAGAAGCTTGTCATCAACAGAGACATTAGAAGTGACCTGTTCTCGACTCCTCAGAAGGACAAGTCGTCTGACGCTGGCACCGGATCCCGCAAGCTTTCGAAGCGCGTCAGCTTTGACACAAGCAACGTCGATGCCGAGGACAGCACTCCTGTTCGCGGTGCTCTTCCCGCCCCCGAGGATGTCGGCAGCCCCTCCAACGAGGAGACTCCCCGCCAGACTCGTCCGACTAACGGTTCTAACGGCTCCAAGACTCCTGAGATGGAGGAGGTTAAGGGCAAGGAGCTTGCCATCGTCCATGAAGAAGACAACACGGCCACTCCGGAAGCTGCTTCGGCTAACTTCGATAATGCTCCCGGTCAATACTGGATGCAGCCCCCCAAGGAGGATCTGGAAAAGATGAATCGCATGCAGCGACAGAAGGTTGACGGCTTCACTGTTGGACGTGACAATGTTGGATACGTCTCGTTTAAGGTCCCCGTTGACATTAGCAACATTGATCTTGACGACATTTGCGGTGGCCTGATTGTTCTTGTACCCCGATCGGCTACCGTCTATCCTGTGGCAGCCAAGAAGCCACCTGTTGGAAAGGGTCTCAATGTGCCTGCGCGAATTGCCTTGGAGCAGTCCTGGCCTCGTGGAGCTCGCGACAAGAGAATCTCCAACGATCCCAAGCGATTCAACAAGCACGTCGAGCGTCTTAAGCGAATCGAGAACACGACCTTTGAGAGCTACGACCAGGATACGGGCATCTGGGTCTTCTCGGTTGAGCACTTTACCACCTACGGCCTCGATGATGATGACTCGGATGATGAGGAAGATGTCACCCAGCAGGAGCCTCCGCCCCCCCAAGAAATGGCTCTGGATACCACTGACAGCACTCCCATGGAGGACGACACCTTTGAGTTCCGGATGCACCGAGGCGTGCCCGGTGGCTTTGACGAGCAGGCGCAGATGTATCAAGGTGATTTCCCTGCCCAGCAGTCTTTTTTAGGGGTTAGCTCCGCGGATTCTGCACCCAACGATGTCAGGCTGTCTCTCGATGATGAGTACGCCGAAGACGTGGGTGAGGAATATGACGTGTCCGAGGATGAAGACATGGCGAGGTCTTCCCTTGAACACCATCTTGCCGCGGAGCATGACGATGCCTCGTCCGAGGATGCCCAGGACGCCGTCAAGGCCACTCCTGGAGGCATCCTCAGAGCTAGAATGCGAGCTGTGAAGGACTCTGCTGGTCCTGTGCAGCTCGAGGTTGCAGATGGAGATGACTGGATGGAGATGTTGAGGAAGACTGTCAGCCCTGTCAAGCGAGATCGACAGCTTCTCAGGGAACTGAACGAATCCCCTTCGAGACAGACCGGTGTGCTGATCGACCTTGATAAGAGCGGGAACGACACATTTCGGAAGTCGTCGATCTGGAGGAAGAGCACAGCCAAGAATGACAGGATGGATAATTTTGCTGCCAGTACTATTGGCATGGACACGGGACGTGGTTTTGCGACGAGTATCGACCTCATGAACTCTCTGTTCGAGAAGCCCAAGCCAGCACCCCAGAATCATCGAGCCTCTATCCCTGGCAAAGGCTTCCCTAAGGTCGGTTCCCTAGCAGTTGCCTGAATGGCCCCAGATTGAACACGCTGGAGGTTTATGTAACTATGACTTATATATGAATTGATGCTAAGATTGGATAATTAGTGGCCCTACGAGCGACAAGACAAGAATTTGACTATTGATCATGGCGAAAAGGTCTTTCACGACGCAGGCCGGCCGACCTGGGGACCCGACGAGACACTCGTTGTTCCTCGACCGTTTGACCCTGAGACCGGTCGACGATCAATTTCTCGGACCTCGGACCTCCTTACATTCAAGCGTTCTTCTATCCAGACGGAAACGCAGGAGCTTCGGTTGGCCACCTTCTCTTCAGATGTATGTTTTCCACCGAACACGCCTTTGTGTCACTCTACTGACCAGCATATGCAGCCCTCTAAGAGATATCTCAACAACCAGGATAAGCTGACCGAGATTCGTGTGGTTGACGATATTCCCGTGGCCTCGCTCAAGGCAGCTAGTCTGAAGGATGTTTTCCATCAACAAGACATGAATGACCCTTCTAGTATGCAGGAGAAGCATGTCTGGGATCTGGCGAGCATTCTCTTTGACGACCTGGAACCCCATCCTACTCAGCCCGAACACCTGATTCGAAGGGCTGAGTTGTCTCATTTCTGGACCGACCTGGTTGATCAAGCTTCATCAACAACCATTGGCCTTGCAGGTTCAAGTGAAGAGAAGGCTGTCGCTTGCCTTGCCGGCCATCGCGTTACTGAGGCTTGTAAGCACCTTCTCGATGGCAAGAACTTCCGCCTTGCTACCCTCGTCCCCCTCATTGGCACCAATGATGCTGCCAAGAAGGACATGAGGGAACAGCTCAAGGCCTGGCACGACTCGAAGATGCTCTCAGAGTTCTCTGAATCGATCCGAACCATCTATGAGCTCCTGAGTGGCAACGCGTGTGTCTGCGAAGGCATGAAGGGAGTTCCTGTCGAGGACCGACTGGACTCGTTTGTCATTTCCAAGAAGTTTGGATTGGACTGGAAGCAATCCTTCGGTCTCCGACTGTGGTATGGAATCGCGCAGTTTGACGACCTGGCGGCCGCAGTTCAAGGGTTCAAGAATGATGTGGACCAGGAGAAGGAGTATCTGCCACTCCCATGGTACATCGACCAGGGCATCAAGCCACTGTGGGACGATGTGGACTCTGACCGCAGACAAGATCTCCTCTGGGGTCTTTTGCAGCTTTACGCAAACGATGCTTCTGACCTGGAGGCTATCTTGCGGCCCGAAAACTCGCAACTCTCACCTCTTGACATGCGGCTGACATGGCAACTGGGTCTTGCACTGGTCTCTACTGGCAAGGTCTCGTTTGGAGATAGGGCCACTGAGAAGGCCGATGCTGCTACCATCGCCTACGCATCACAACTTACCAGTGCTGGCGAGTGGCTCGAGGCCGTCTTCGTGCTGCTGCACCTGAGCAACTCGGTTGCCCGAAAGATGGCCATTCAAGAACACCTGGCCCGACACGCCGGCTCGATTGGGGATGAGACCAGCACGGCATTTGGAGTCCTGGTCGAGAAGTTCTGCATTCCCTCATCGTGGATCTGGGAGGCCCTGGCTCTGTACATGCGCAGCGTGAAGAAGGATGCATATGCTGAAGTTCAATGCCTTCTGCGCGCTGGCTCTTTTGTCGAGGCTCACCGGGTGCTGGTCAAGGAGGTTGCGCCTTTGGCGATTGTGGAGCGCGAGTATGACAACCTGTCGGCTCTCATCTCCCAGTTCGAGGGTCGACACATGGCCATCTCGAACTGGTCATTGGGCGGAGAGATTTACAACCTCTTCTTGACGCTGATTCAACACCGAAGCAAGGGCGAGATGCTACCAGCTATTGTGTTGGAAAGACTTCTCGCTGGGCTGCATGCGATGGATAAGGATGTGGCGGATTCAGAGGTTCTGCGGTACGCTGCTGTGTCGGACATGGCAGATGAGACTGCCAAGGAGATTTTGAAGGCTACAAAGAAAAAACAGGTATGTCAAGATGCGATCCTTTGTTATGAATCAGTGCTAACAGACTTTCAGGATATGGAACTTCGGGCCAAGATTCTCAACTTGCCCCTGACACAGGACCGCCTGCTGGCATACTCGGTGGACCTGGGCATGGATCGTTATCGGGAGGTGATGTCTCATTAAGAAGGAGTGCAGAGTGGGAGTGACTGTATAGGCGTGTTGCCGCATTCGGGGATTATACGATTGCGTTTTGGTAATGTTTTATTGAAGAAGCCGAGGGCCTCGAAGGATAAGGCCGGGATTGTAGATTAGTTAGATAGTTACAGGAAGAAAAAGGATTGGGTCTCTACAGCTGCCGTGTCAATCAAGGATCAAGAATCAAGACAACATGAGAAGTATGTTGGAAGTGAACATGTCCCGTGTGAATGAAGCTATGCGGCCTTTTCAAGCACTCAACTCCAAACCCCGTCCCCGTCTTCTACGCGTTGCTGAATCCCAGGGCTAGACCGGATTGGGGGGAAGCTCAGTATCCGCTCGGTCGACGGGGACGTACGCCGTGACCGCCCGGTGTCTTGACCGGGCGCGCGTGCACAGTAATTCGCGGTGGGGGAGATGATGCCATGAGACAGCACATGAGAAATGTTCCGAGGAAGCGCGTTTCCCCATTCTCGGCTTCTTGGCCCTGTAAATCAACCATGGTCAAACTCGACTCTTTTCAAAGTCGGCTCGGATGCACAACCGGCAAGTCTCCGCGCCGACTTTGTCCCCATCCCACGTCCGGTTTCGCCATCCCACGTTCTCTTCAAGCAAAAAAGAAAGCTTCTTTGACAGTCCCGGCCCCGTGGAGCCGTGGCTTGCAGTCAGGGCTTCCGTTTAGCAGAACCTATCGGGCGCGAGGGAACAGGGCGAAAAAGGTTCTGCAGGGACAAGGGTCCCTCCCTTTTCAGTGCCGATGATGCCCTGCCCATTCAGGTACCGTCTCGTCCAGGACTCTGATGCTGTTCCTGCTTCTTGGTCGGGAGGGAGCCTCAAGCCCGGTGGCTGGCATCGGGCAGCCGGGTTTGCATATGACGATGTTTTTGGGGTAGTACAAGATGTGATTGTTTCATCATTAGGTAGGTAGAGAAAAGGTTGAGAGGAGAGTATGCCTAACTGCAAATGTGTCTTGAATTCAAGTCATTAGACTCGAGTAGAAACCGTTGAATGAACCAAGTCTCATCCTCTTTCCTAAAACAGCATGCAAGCGATCGTCACCTGGTCGGAGAAGAGTCGGCGTATTGGAATCTGGCTGACCTTCCGTCTCACCGAGGAATCTATACTCAGAGAGAGAGGGAGAGGCTAATAACTTCCCCTCCCCCAGGTCTCGCCGTCTCTTTCTCATCTCCACATTCAATCCCATCCTAAACCCACTCTTGTCCTCTTCGGCGTCGTCCTATTTCTAGCCGTTAACCTCCACCGTGAAGCTCCTCCGCCTCGTGGGGGGGGAGTTGCTTTTACCCCGTTATCGCTAAGCCCGATAAGACCACCACCACCACCACCACCGAAACAAATTCCCTCCCCGGCCCGGTCTTCGCTCGGAGGTCGCCATCTCTGACTCTCTCTCTTCTTCTTCTCTTCTTTTTTTTTTCTCAACCCGCGACAATCTCCGCTCTGCCTCTTCTCTTCTCTTCTTGTCTTTGCCCGTGTTCTCCCGTCCAGTCGCCAAAATGTCCAACAACGACAAGCCCCTCCCCTTCGTCTACCAGTTCGCCGCAGGTAGGCATCTCCATGTTTGAACTTGGGGCGCTTCGTCCGGACTCAATGGCTGACTTTTTCGTGATTAGGCGCCATTGCTGGCGTCTCGGAGGTATGCTTTGCGCCGATTGTTCCTCTTGTCGAGAAGAGTTGTCGCTAATTTGCCGCTTGGTGTAGATTCTGGTGATGTACGACCGCATTTGTCGCGTGCTTCTGAGACACTCAACTAACAAATCTCTCCAGGTACCCTCTTGATGTCGTCAAGACCCGAGTGTAATTCTTCCAACGGCGCCCAAGATACGAGCCAATTGCTGACTCCAACAGCCAACTCCAGACCAATGCCGCCGGCGCCGACGCCTACAATGGCATGCTTGACTGCTTCCGCAAGATCATCAAGCAGGAGGGGTAAATGCCAATGCCCAATGCGCCAGCAATCGCGCTCCAAACTATCAATGCTAACCGCGATAGCTTCTCGCGACTCTACCGCGGCATCTCTGCGCCCATCCTCATGGAGGCTCCCAAGCGAGCCACCAAGTTCGCCGCCAACGACGAATGGGGCAAGATCTACCGAAACTTGTTTGGCGTCACCTCGATGAACCAGCAGCTCTCCATCCTCACGGGCGCCTCGGCCGGAGCCACCGAGTCCTTCGTGGTGGTGCCCTTCGAGCTCGTCAAGATCCGCCTGCAGGACAAGGCCTCGGCCGGAAAGTACAACGGCATGGTCGACTGCGTCGTCAAGACGGTCAAGAACGAGGGCCCCCTCACCCTGTACCAGGGCCTCGAGAGTACCATGTGGCGCCACATCCTCTGGAACGCCGGCTACTTCGGCTGCATCTTCCAGGTCCGACAGCTCCTCCCCAAGTCCGACACCAAGCAGGGCCAGATGGTCAACGACATGATCTCGGGAGGTGTCGGTGGCACTGTCGGAACCATCCTCAACACGCCCCTCGACGTGGTCAAGAGCCGAATCCAAAACACCCCCAAGGTCCCCGGTCAGGTTCCCAAGTACAACTGGGCTTGGCCTGCCGTCTTTACTGTGGCCAAGGAGGAGGGATTCAGCGCTCTTTACAAGGGTTTCCTGCCCAAGGTGAGTTTCTGGGCTGAGAGTGTACAATGCCATTCTCGTGCTGACATGTTTACAGGTTCTGCGTCTTGGTCCCGGAGGTGGTATCCTTCTCGTCGTCTTCACCACCGTCATGGATACTTTCCGCTCGTGGCACTACCCTGCCAACTGAGAAGTTGGGTAAAAAGAGCCAGGAGACAAGAATTAAAAAGAGAGTAAACATTCAACGATACCACGCCGCGCTACACATACAAGGACGGCTTCCGGAGGGCATGGGCATCTGAAGAAATCGGAGTGGTGTACTGAATATTGCGAGTGCCACGCACGGTACGTTCCGTTTCAGCTAGATGGTGTTGGGCCGGTTGTATAGGATAAACAGGGGCAGGGGCAGGTCGGTTTGCATTGGAGTAGGCTAGGCTAGGCTACCTATAGATCTCGAGCCAATTCAATGTTTTGAATCACACTCATGTTCAGGTCAAGGATGAACGGATTGGTAAGTTGAGGCAGAAGCCATACGATGATCACTCCAGGGGCCATTAAGTGATCAATTGCTAGAATTGGTTCCTAAGCTACCTTGTTCAGCCAAAATCGACATTTCGATCAAGATAAAACTCATCATGTCCCCAGCGCCAACTGTTGCCTCCTATTTAGCCACCAACTTGGATGTGATATCCTACTCTCCTACACTCAACCCTAACTCAACCCAACAACCTAGTCATCATCCATGGTCAGGTCGACGACCTGCCCACCACAGCCTGGCGAGTACTGGTTGACGAAATTCTCAATCTTGTTCATGATGCGGTTGCGAGGGCGATACCCAACGACAAAAGGGGCCAGCTTACGAAGTCTGCAAAACTCCATGGCCTCCTCCGTCTTTTCGCGGCGCACCGTGTTGTTCAGGTCCCTCACAAAGGTCCAGTCACGGACGGGCAGCTTGAGTTTTAGGTCAAGCCACTTGTCGTAGTCCCAGAAGGTGATGCCGTTGAGCCCCCGGAGCACATGGAGGTAGTCCAACCCCTGGAGAGTTCGTAGGGCACGGAACCGGCGGTAGTTGGGCTGTCCGACCGTCTTCTCGGCCATGTACTCGACGACGTGAGGGGGTTCATGCTTGCGTCGCATGTACCCCTTGGATGACTCGGGAGTGTAGATGGAGATGGACTTGAGACGGTGGACCTCGCTAAACCAGGCGAGGGGATGCGTCCGCCGCGACGTGTACTTCCCCTTCTTGTCGCGCTTGTAGATGAGGCGCTGGGAGCCAATCCATAGGATCTCTACGTGCTGGAGGTGCTGGAGCCTGGCGCCGATTCCGCTTGCAAAGCGACCCTACTCGCCGATGGAAGAGAATGCGAACGTGTTGGCACCGTAGAAGATGCTGGCCCCGAGATAGTTGAAGTGCTTGGACACGAGGAGCGGAGCAAGGAGATCCTGTGGTTTGATGGTTCCAAATGTCAGGGAGACGCTCTCCTGGCCGATGTGGAAGCGGCGTAGGAGGGAGACTCGACCGTTGCAGTCGCGAGGTACCTCACGAGGCTTGTGGTACGGGTCTAGACGGGAGATGGCATGGACTAGCTCTCCCTCAAAGACGAGGAGGTAGGAGAAGATCCTGATCTGCAAGTCGATGTCGAGTAGTTCAAGGGGGGATCGCTGTGGACCTCCTAGAGGCGGTGCTTGACCTGGAAGCGACGGCCCATTTGGAGGTGGCCCTTGGTCTGAGCCTGGATCAGGGGATTCCTCTTCTTCATGTTCATCATTCTTCTCTTCCTCGGTGGGTCGGCGCAGCTTGAGGCATGGATGCGTCTTCAGAGGGCCGCAGCACCACGACATGTTCTCCTCCTTGCACGAAAGTCTGTAGATGTCCACCCAGCTCCGAATCTCCGGGGACCCCAACCCCTCTTCGATCCATTGGCAGATGACTTTGGGCCACGACTTTAACCTGTCAGTACATCTCTAGAATGCGATCGCAGAGTTACAACGTACCTTTTCGTGTGGACGACGCTTCTTGCGAGCCTCAAGCTCTCTGATCCTGCGTTTGAGGTCACGGACTTTTTGACGACGTCTGGTCTTTTGGTCGCGGAGCTCGGTAGCCTTGTGGATGAAGCGTCTACGGTGTCTCAGGAATAGATAAGCGACTTCATCCCAGTGAGGTTTGCAGGTTCTCAGGCATGCTTCGGACCAGTCGGGCTCAGTGACGCCTTCTTCACGGAGGGCCACTTGAAGGGCAGCGTCTGCGTCCTTATCGGCGTCGTCGTCGTTACCATCATCGCTTTCGTCACTGTCGTCGTCGTTGTTGTCATTGTCTTGATTGTCTTCGTTGTCATCATCACTGTCGTTCACGTTGTTATTGTTCCCGTTGCCGTTCCCGTTGCCGTTGCCGTTATTGTTGTTGTTACCGTTCATGTGATTGTCATCATCATCTTCATTCTCTTCGTCCTCGTTCTCGTTTTCATCATCATTGTCATTCATGTCATTGTCATCATTGGCATTGTTGTCATCGTTGTCATTCATGTCGTCGTCATCGATGTTGATGACCATGTCGTCGATATTGATAACAGTGTCGTCACCGTCGTCGTTATCATTGTTTTCATTGATCATGAAGCCCTCGTCATCGGGTTCGTCGCGAACAAAGAGACTTGAGTCAGATCTCCCTCGAAGAATTTCTGGCTCACCGTCGTCCTCGACGACAACAAAGGTAACTTCAGTGGAAGGAGGCGGCGTCTGGCTGTTGGGGAGAAAGAGGCTTGATTCTTCTCTCCCTCGATTCTCGTCATCGTCTAGGTCCATGAGGTCCTCAAAGCTGCCAGTGAGGTCAATGTGGTCGACCTCACCCTCTTCGGAGGGGGCGCGGGGCGGCATGATGTCTGGATGAGAAGGTGGAAGAAAAAGAGGAAGTGAAAGTGGAAGATGAAGAGGAAGAAGAGGTGGAATTGGAAGTGGAAGTGAAAGGGGAGGTGGAAGAGGAGGTTGAAGAAGAGGTTGAAGAAGAGATGGATGAGAAGGTAGATGAGAAGGGGGAAGAGTTGAGTGGATGAGGAGAAAAGAACAAGAAGAAAAGGAGACGGAAGAGGTGTTTATATATTCAAAAGGGGGGATGATTCACAGTCGCTGTGAGATGTGTATAGCAACAACCACATCTCATCTCCCTGGCCTTGACGCTTTGCACCCTTTGCAACCGTCAAGCTCCCCATATTCACATTACCTAGCTTATACCTCCTTCCAAGCTGACTTCGGCCTCCGACTTCACCCACGAACAGAGTTCTACAATAGCAAATAAGAGACGCCGGGGCAGTACTGTACAATTCCAGACCAGTGCAGTTATAGGAGAGAAGACGCCTCAGCTACCAAAGACTCTAACATTGGATAGGCTAGTATCGACTCGACATAACCTGATAGTAACCTGACTTCCGAGTCAGACCTAGCTAGACCCATCCCTCGTCAAAGCAACAAAAAACTCCGTATCCATTCTGTGCTTCCAAGTTGCAATGCATACCTACAAGCCCCGTTGACGCCAAATCACTTCATCAACAAGTAGTCACCTCCTACATACCTAGCCAAGCGACACCCATGCGCCAGCGCCATCCTGCCAGCAACTCCTTGGTCCTCGAAATAAACCTATGTGCTCTGCTCTAGATGGCTCCCGTAAATCTTCCTCCTCTTGTCTGAAGCAAGTTGATGCTGTATCTGTCCGTCGTGTAAATGACTCGAGTATGCTGAAAAAGCACATGAAATGTACGCAAGCTGTTGTTGTTCAGGGTCTTTACCACCCTCGTCGCGAGGCGCTGCGGCTCTCGTATCCTGCTCGGTCGGAGCCGATGCCTGGCGCGCCCTGGGCACTACCCCGTCCCTCTTCGATGCTCCGTCGGCCTTGAGCATCCATCTCTGAGAGATCAAAGACCAATGGCTCTTCGCCGACCGAGTCATCATCTCCACGCCCCGGTCGGTTGATGGATCCGGTGAAGCTTCCACGCGAAGACTGTGGTGGCGTCTGCCTGTGTGAAGGCATTCCCATATATCGGCGCCGTCCAAAGGGAGAGCTGGACGTCACCGCTGGGATGAGCCCTTCAGGAGGGTTGTCTTCCGAGAGTCCTTGCTGCATCATTTCTGGTGGGTCAGTACTCTCGATCTCGGCAGCTGGCTGGAGTCTGCTCGACTCCCTTGCCGTTGACTCCTCCTCCAGCTGCGCCTGTCGGCCCCGCAAGATGCTCAGGCTGGGCACCTCTCTGTCATCCGCCCCCAAGCTGATGCTGCGATGCGCAAATGCGAGGTCCGTCTCGTCCTCATCAGCCAACGCGCGGTTCTGCAATGCGACAGAGCTCGCCCGTCGCTGGTAGGTCCCCAGTCGTGGTGACAGGGGTATATCGATGGCTCCAGTACCATCTTGAGTGACCGTGTTCTCCCTAATGGGTCCGGGGAGGGCACTATCCGGCGCCTGTCTCTGCTGTGCAGCTATCCGGCCTTGGCTGTTGTAGTCAATGATTGAATTCTCACTCAGCCGAGATGGAATCGCTGGTGTGTGAGGAGTATGTGGCGATAGGGGCTTCCCAGGAGATGACGATGCAGACATGGACGCTGGTGCTACCATCCCCGGCACACTTGTCAGCTGCCGGCTAGAGGAGCTTGATGATCGTTGCATCTGCACTGACGATGTCATCGACTCGGTAAGAGCGTTGTTGGAGTCCTTCATCATATGAAACCGCGAAAGCTGTGCCACCGTCCTGTTTGTAGCCGATTCTCCCTTTTTCGAAGGCTCGAAGCTCTTTAGCGTCTTCTTACTGTCGAGTGCCTTGAGAAACTCGGAGATGTTATCATCCTCGTTCTGGAGCGACTCGGAGCTGGTCCCGGCGACTTCAGCGAGAAGTCCCGAGCCTGGCTGGACCACTGATGAGGCTAGACTCTGTCTTCCACTGCTGCCCTGCTCATCATCGCCCGCCCTGCTGGCACCTCCAAATGACAGGCGTCCACGGCGGTGGGTAAAGCTGCTGCTGTATCGGCTTGTCGAGGCCGGCCGAGGAGACCCGGTGACGGCGTTGTCGACAGACTGAGGGGGCCCACCCCGTAGAGATGCCGGCATACCGGCCGTGAGGGACGTGCGGTTGCCCGGTTGCCGAAGGGATGGGATCATCCCCGGACGCGTCAGGGACTGGGGAGAGGCTGGCTCGGGATCGATCTGGCGGGGAACGGGCGATCCTGACAATGAGCCAGCCTTGAACGGCTGAAATGACACTGATGGCCTGCGACTATGAGGAGTTTCCGTTCGTGCCGGCACTCGTGTTGAGCCCTGCCGAGTTGGTAACGAGTTTGGCCCATCCACCTCATTGTGCACTGGTAGAGAACCAGGAGGTGAGCTGGTGTCGGATCCAGGGGCCCGTACCGCCCTCAGCGCTGAGATGGGGCTGGTGCCCACAGGAACGTTTCCATGGAATGTTGAAAGGCTTCCATAAACCTGTTGCATATCACTCAGATTCGGGCGGGCACGATTATCTCGTAATGATCCGACCTCGGCCATCGGCACACGTGGCCTATCAGTCTGCTGAGGAAGTGAAGGTCGGAAGAAGTTTTCGTCTACGCCCATGAAACGAGAGCTCAATAGGGCTTCAGAGTCATCGACCCGGAAGTTGCAGTCGTTACGATACGTAACAACAGTGCTCAGTCGTCCCACGGGGATCTCCAAATCACCAAACATGTACTCTGTTACGTTATCTGGTCTCCCATCGATGGAGAACCGTAGTTGATCATATCGTGGACGCTCCGAGTCGGACATGCGTACTCTGCATCGCGGAGTGAGTGCTGGGTGGGAGCTCTTAGCTGGTCCCTGGCTAGCAAACTTCCACGCTGGAAGCAGGCGGGTGGCGGTGAAGAGTGAGCGGAAGAAGACGATGGCCTTTTTGTAAACGGTGGGCAGGATGAGGCCAAAGTCGGTGGGCGGCATGCCTGCGTGCTTGAGCTCAACTTTCCATCTCTCAATGATGACCTCAGAACTCCTCCGGGATGCGCCAGAGCTGTCTGTTGAGGACCCTGAGGAGTTGAGCTGCTCCATCACGTCCCATCTTTTGCCATTCTCGTCAACAATGACGAGACTTTGACTTTCTTTTAAGCGAGATGTGTCCAGATACACCTCGATAACCATCGCAGGTGGGTGATTCTCGAAACTGCCACAGGTCTTCCAGGTCTTGAGATCATCTCTAAAGTCGTCAATCTCATCCGTCTCGATTTGGAACTACTTAGTGGTCAACAACACGACCAGGAATAGCAGCTAGTAGACATACCCATTTGTTAGGTTTCCGTGCGCCGTTGGCTCCTCGTGCAGGCTTGACCTTGATACGGGAATCGAGAACTAATGTTGCTGTCTTGGCATAGAAATTCTGCAAATGAAGCATCAGCACCTCAAGATCAAGCTCAATGTATCCATCCCGTCCGTACCTGTATTATCTGATCGAGCTTCTTGATCGAATCGGCGGGAAGTCCCACAGGCGGTGGGGTCTCAAGAGTCGGTGATCTAGGAACATCTCTGCTCGAGAAAGATGACCCAGCGCGAGGCCGGGAGCCCAACGCGGCTTCTCGGGCGGTATTTGATCGGGGGAGATTCGTCTGGGGCTTCGCGCCGGGGCTCGAGACCCGTGCCGGGACTCGGGGTTGTTGATGCATTGTAGGTGGTGGTGTGCGCGGGTGGTCGTGGTAGGTATCGGGAGGGAATGATCACAAGCGTATAGGGATCTTGGTCGGCCAACGGACCTGCTCATCCATGGTTCATATCTCTGGGAGCAAGAAGCGGATAGGGTTTCAAGGGATTGGCGAGCTTCTTGAGTAAAGTTGTATCGGTCCGGGGTCGGTCAGGGACAGGCGCAGGCGCATGAAAGTGGGAAATAAAAAAATACACTTTGATGCCGACGGTGAGCTGGCGACTAAGGCTTGGGCCGTTGACAGCAAGATGCAGGCGCAAAGTTAGAGGGAAATGGGGATAAGCGCAAGGCAGCCAGACGCAGCCGCCAGGGTTGTCGTCGATGAAGGTACAGGATGGGTGAGCAAAGAGGGCCTAGCACTGCACTGTGCTGTACCACGCAAGGGTAGGTAGGGCTAGCTCGGTTTGTTTGTGTATGGAGTTGTTGTATGTCTGTGCCCGTGACGATATGGATGGCGATGGTAGGGTTGCTGCAGCGTTCGTCCCGTCGCTGCAGCCGCAACAAAAGTCAAAGTCTAGATGAAAGAGACGAGTTGCTCGCTCGAGTCGATGAAGATGACAGACAGAGTAGACCAGAGCAGATGGAGGTCACGACGTCGCAAGAACCAAGGGCCTCGTGATGGGCGACCGGGAGTGGATTGGACGGGCGGCTGTCGTCATCGGCTAGAGCCGCACGTCACAGGTCCATATGCGTCTCTCTCTGAGTCGAGCTTGCGTCGATCCTGGGATGTGCTGAGTCGTTCCCGATGACGGTGAGCTAATGGATGTCCAAAGTTCTTGATACAAAGACTCAGTATGCTGCAGCCTTGTCAGGCGGCAATTGAAGGATGAGAGACGAAGATGCGGATGAGACGGGGTCGAGAGAGAGACGAGATAACGACAATGGATGGACCTTGGCTCCGGCAAACGGATGGATCCATCCATCCTCCACTGCCTGCCTCGATCGCCTGCGTTGCCGAATGGGGGATCACCATCCAAACTGGAAGTGGACGGGGCGGCCACCGAGCATGGTCCTCCAGGGGACGTGGTCAGTGCGGTTCAGTGGATGCTTCGAATCGCTCCGGGGGCGTCTGGGCGGTGGGTACCCCTGCAGGGCGCTGACTTCCAGCGCTTTGATTGCTCCCGGCCGGCGCCTCTTTTCGGCCCCCACAGCCGGCGACCTCTCCAGCTTCTACGCCGGGAGTCCTACACTCCACTGCTCCTCCGTGGCATCACTCAGGGTCTCTCTCTCCGCAGAGGTTCTCGCCTCTCATCAGGCAACATCATGGCATGGACAAGCATTGAACAAGCTCCTTGCTCTACATGGGAAACGTGCAGCTCCCTCCTCCTCGCTCTGGTTGGCTCGTGATGGACGTTGTGACAGTTCACAAAGCAAACGAGTCACGGCTGATTGACTCATGGCCGCCTCTCCCCCCTCCTCCCAAGCCTTTGAGGTGAGGTGGGCTTATCTCGCTTCAGGCGCTTTCGAGATAAGCTGCCTGGCCTGACCACCTCCTCATCCGAGGATGGACTTTTGCTCCTATATCTTCTGTTTCTAGTCTAGCCTCTTGGTAGATCGTAAATGGTCTTTGGTGCTACAGACCCCGCAGATCCATATTCACATGAATGGGCCCATTCATGGTGGTGTTGCCATGCTCATGGATCCATTCTTCTCATGTTGTCTTTGTATACCTTGAGAGCCATGACAATGTATTGCTGGAGTAACGGCGCACTGATTGATAGTAGCGCATTTCTTTGTCCCACGGACGTATGCGCTTTTACCGTTTATGCTATAATTTGAGCATGAGGCATGAAAGAACTGAGACAAAGCCGTCGAGGTTGGGCCTTGGGCTATCAGACCTGCATGGTGAGATGGGTAGTTAAGATTACGATCACCTTGAACAGTTATGCTCAGCATAACCTTTGCTTTTACCGACCACAACTTGCTACGTCTTCACATGTCCCGTTCGAACATGAATGTATATACATTGTCCTCGGCTAGATAGCCACGGGTAAGCCAATAGATACGGCGAAACGTAAACTCAACACTATCTATCCAGCACTCAACTTCTTCAACCTGGCCAAGTTCCTCTCGAGTCCTATGCTCCTCGAATGCAAACCAATTTCATCTCCTCACGTAGCCTGGGACTTATTACCTCGTCCCTTCCCCCCTCTGCCTCGACCACTTCCTCCTCGCCCACTGACCGATGGCCGGCTATTGGCGTTGGCACCGGCTCCTCCGCCGCCTTGCCCACCATCTGCTGCCGCTTCACCGGCATTCTTGGCCTTCCCCCCTCTGCCTCGCCGGCCTCGTCGCGCCCCCTTGCTGTCCTTATCTTTGGTCTCCTTCTGCTTCCGTCTGGCCTCCTCCTCTTGTGTCCGCCGGCTCTCCTGGTCCCACCACTCTTGGAACGCCTGTTCCTGTTGGATCTCTTGGAGTGACCGTTTCGCAACGGCTTCCTTTACGGCTTCCTGCTCGCGTTCTTGCTGACCAATAATATCAGCCAGGGTGAACCCGAGAGTCGGCTCGGCCTTGGGTGCTGGTGTTATGTACGACTTGGAGTGTGGCACCAACGGTTTGCTGGCTTGGGCTGCTGAGGGTCCTGCGACGATTGCGGGGGAGCTGTTTGTTCGACCCTGTCCCGGAAACCTTGTGTCGGGTGACGCGGTGCGACGTGTCGCAGACTTTGGCTTGGTCTCGGAAGCTACCAGCGGCTTAGCCTTGACAGACGGTACTCCAGATATCTTGGCATCTGCCGTCATTGCCTCCTTCAACGATGTCTTGGGCCCTGGGCTAGCTGTCTTCCAGGGAGCAGGCTTTCCACCTGCCGGCACTGGTTCCCATGGCACTCGGTTGGCCGTTTCATCTCTGGCCGCCGCTTCAGCCGCCGCCTGCGCTTGAAGCTGTCTTTTCCGCTCCTTTTGTGATATCTTGGCCTGAGGCTTATTGGCAGCTGCGTCTTTTGTCTTTTGCGCCTGGAGCCCGGCGGTCAGCGCAGATGTAGATGCCTCTGACATGATGTCTTTCAAGTCGAGTTTTGACGTGGCCAGCGTAGAAGATGCCCAGGGCGCCCCAGGCTTTGACATTGCACTTGATGATTTCATAACCTCTGGCTCTGATGGCTGCAGCATGGGTGACAAAGAGAAGGCATTGGGTGTTGGACTCTGGGAAACATCCAAAGGTTCCTTGCCCTTGGCTTCCCTCCAAGCCCTGGGGAGCTGCGGCATGTCTTCAGTATCGATGGGGAGACGGAGGCTGGATGGTCCATTCATGGGTGACCGCGTGTTGGTGAGCATCGGGTCTTCCTCGTCGTCCATATCAAAGATCAGGTCAGCCTGTGACTGCTTGGGTCGTAGGTTAGGACTGAAGGGTTCGTTGCGTGCACTTCTTGACTTGCGCCGGGTGTCTGGTGTCTGTAGGGGACTGCCATCATCCAGGCTCCCAATCCGTGCCTTGAAGGATGATGAGAGCTTCTTTTCATCCTCTCTCTGCATGGCCTTGAATGCCATCTCTTTGATCCTGATCTGTCGCTCCTCATCAATATCGGCAGCCAGCTCTGGATACTTCTCATGAAGTAGCAAAGTTGCCCTTCCGCTCCGTGCAAACGGAAGCCGCGCAAGTTGATTATCACGGACTACTTCGTCGAGCTCAAAAAGAAGGTCTTCATCCAAGTCATCCAGGAGGTGGTTTTCAAGCATCGATTCGAGCTGGAGACAGATGTATTCAAGCCCAGTGTCCTTGAACTCTGTAACGGAGCACGGGCTGATCTCGTTGAGCAGGTTTGAGATGTTCCGCGTGGTGACGAATTTTCCAATGAGGCTTTGGCAGATTTGGGAGAGCCGGTCAAGCATCAGCTCGTTTGCAGCGCTCATGACGCCCAAGACAAGCTCTGACAACTCATCGAGGTTGGCCACTGAGACTTCGTCAAAGAGCTCTTGCCCGATGTCGGCATAGATGAACGACATGACGTAGTGAAAGATGTCAGGATCGATGTGCTTGAGATCAACCCTGATCTTGTCCGCTTCGCCCATGCCGTCCCGGCGTCCAGCGAGCCATTGACCTTGAGAGCGGCCATTGAACAAGCCCTCAAAGAACGGGCATCGCTGGCACAGTAGCTGGCTATGGGCCATGGCATCTTCTCCATCTAGTTCAAGGATGATATCGCCATCATCAAAGAAACTTGGATCGGAAATCGCTTGCTTGAAGTCCGTATCGAGAGACTCGTCCACCCCTGTCTGCAACCGAACTGCTGCCTCCAGCTTGGGCAAGGCGAGTTTCGTCGCCACCTTCATCAGCTCAGTCCTGACACGCCGGAAGCGGAGGGCATCCGCTGGTGATTCGCGCGTGTACCTCCATACAGGCACGAAACTGTCTTGATACGCGTGGACAACAATGTTGAGAACGGTGTAAATATCAACCCCAAAGAGCGTCAGCAAGGCCTTGTCGTCGTCGATTTCGAGACTGAAGGAATCCGTGCTAAACGATGAACCACGGCTGCGCAACTCTGATAACCCATGCCGCAGGACTGAACTTCTCCCAGCAAGAACCCAGCTATGAACTGGTATCCTCACTTCGGGCACATCAGACGAGCAAACCGACATGTTCATATCACCAAACTGGAACGAATTCATTAAAAGCCAATTCAGCAGGTGCTGCACGATATCGGCCGATCGAAGAATTTCATAAGGAACCGAGCCAGGCCCCTCACGGACGATGGCCTTCTCGAAGGCTTCGCGACCAGTCGTAGCCTTGCCCAGGTCAGGGGCCTGGAAACTGTTGAGGCAGAGAAGGGAGCTGATTTCGTCACGTAGTGACTTTTCAGAGATCCTGATCTCTTGAGCCATCACTTTGCTGTCCTTTCTAATGGCAGCAAACGCACCAAAGATGGAGCTTCGAACGGCCACGCAGTTGGTGATGTAGGGAACTCGCTGGAATTTGAAGTCTTTGCGCTTTGCTCCCGACTCTGCGAATCCAGTCATTTTCCCCTTGGTACGCTTGACTCGTTTCCAGACAGCCCCTGATTCGGTACAGATGATGACTGAACCATGCTCGCCGACTCCCACCGATACGGCCCCATCCTTGCGTGAATCCCAGATGCATTGGGGTTGGGTCAGGGCATTCTTGATCTTGACCGGATTGGTGGTGGACGCAACAGACTGGCTGGGGTCCCCCTTGTGGTTGAGATGTAGCGTGAAGAGATCTCCGCGTGCTGTCACGGCAGCGATTGTCTCGCCTCCTGAGGATATAGAACTGATTTCTCTTCGACCTGGGTCATACCGATTTGAATAGGAAGAATTCATTAAAGTGTGATTTGTGAAAACGTCGGGGAATGGAAATTTGACTAGGTTGTAGCCATAGTGGCTGAAAACCCAGACCGTGTGGTTAGAGAGGAGACAGATGGTAGCCTTGTCGATGGCCGAGACCATGTCAATTGGGGCTGCGAGGAGGGAGGCGGCAACCTTTCTGGGGGTAGGTTGTACGTCGAGCGACCTGGAGTCGGCGTCCATGAGAGCAAGCTGCCCTACGTTTCGCCCCCAGGTGAAGAGAGAGGATCCCGTGTGCGCAACCGAGTGGTTCGCTGATGCAGCCACACCAAGCACGATCTCCTTTTTGAGGGAACCAAAAACCTGGCGTGGTGCGAGGCTCATGGGTTCTTCATCTGCCTTCATCGGTGGTGGCAGCGCATATCCGAGCTGCGAGCAAGAGTTCAACCCCCAAGTCCAGAGTTCTCCATTTCCTGCGACGGCCATGGAATGGTTCTGTCCGAGAGCAACCTGATGGACCTTTTTGTCTATGAAGGGGCCCTCCACAGGCACAAACCTAAACTTGGTATTCTCATGGCCAAGACCGAGTCTTCCCCCGCGTCCAACTCCACATATGTAGAGATTTGAGACTGGGTCGGTCGTCAAGATGGCGCTGTGAAGTTTCGACATGGTTACATCTTGAATAATTAAAGGGCGATTGCGGACCAAGGTTGGGATTTGATCAAGATCCAGTGAAGCGGGAGGGTCCATATCCAGACTTTCAAGGTGCGAGTGGTGAAACCGATGCACAAGGAGGTCTGGACGGGAGAGATGGATGCGCTCGGGATACTGTCGATCATCCTCGTCGCCAACTCCTAGGGACACATTCTTGTTGCTGCCAAACACAAAGAGCTCGTCGCCTTCAATGGAAGACTGAAAGGTATGAGGAACCTTGAGCGTTCTACGAACAGTCAGTCAAGTCAGGGGGTCCATGTTCTGTGTGAACCTACTGATGTGCCCCGTCGCCTGTGCTATCCACGCTATCAGCGTCACTATCCGAACTGCTTCCATCGTCCGTATCGTTCAGCGATCTCGCGGCAATCGTCGAGTTGTAGACATCGAAAGGACTATTTCCCTCGTGGTCCTTGGTCTTGATCAAAAGGCCGACCTTGTTGACAGCGCTCAGGTTGTGATTCGTCAAATCGACCCGTTCCTTTTCCAACAGCAAGCGCGCAATCGAAACGTTTCCAGCATACAAGGATCGGTGGAGGGCATTCCAGCCGCTCTCGGGGTCTTGGGCGTAGAGGTCGATGGCAGGATGGTCGATAAGGACGCGGACGAACTCGTAGGCATTCGGTTCGGTCGACGAGGCAGCGCGCAGCAATACAGTGAGGCCGGCATGGTCGCGGCTGTTGATTTCGGCTCGTCCGATGTTCGTGTTGACGTCCTTGGACTTGGCTGGAGTCTGCGGGTGTCCGGATGCCCGGCGCTGCTTGGTAACTGATCGCGGAGATGTGCCTGGGGCACCATAACTTCCTCCAAAGAAGCTGCCAGATCCTCCTATGGCCGGACTCCTTGACACAGCCTGCGCATTATAGCTGGTTGGGGCCAGCAGACGCCGAAACCTGTCGACATCATCTTCCCAGTAGTATTTCCACAGTAAGTGACTCATGGGCAGGGGGCGAGAACACTCTCCCACGCGCGAAAGGCACCTCGCTGTGAACTCGATGGGTCACGGCTTGTTTAAAGGTGCAGATTGAGGCGCTGGAGAGCTCGGAAAGGGTGGACGAGCTCTGGATGAAGCAAGAGGCGCTGTCAGGTTGATGCAGGGCGTGTCGCAACGGGTTTTGAGCTGGATATAAGTTGCCACCGAGCGCAGATGGGAGCGACTA
The DNA here is from genome assembly GCA_027569015.1 of Ascodesmis sphaerospora. Classification (NCBI taxonomy): domain Eukaryota; kingdom Fungi; phylum Ascomycota; class Pezizomycetes; order Pezizales; family Ascodesmidaceae; genus Ascodesmis; species Ascodesmis sphaerospora. The sequence goes on along the minus strand of JAPPUR010000011.1, from coordinate 1,242,757 downwards.
ACAAGGGGTCGAAAGGGGCGTTTGAAGGTCGTCAGGGGAAGTTTGGGAGCAAAAATTGATAATTTTAATGTTGGCAAACGAATTTGATAGATGCGATAAAGGCCTTGAGCTGCAAAGCTTTGCGAGTCAAGACTCGGTTGAGTTGGAAGGGCAAAGAAGCACTTGGTAGATGATGACTTGGAGATTCGACCTAGTACTCTAGGCTGTACCGAGGGGCCGATTGTGCGCGTCAGTTGCCCCAAAAACGAGCCCCAAAACGCGCACTGAAGCTGGCCCGGGCCTTACCCCGCCACGGCGTACCACTTACAGAAGGGTCCCTTAACTACTGAGTTAAAGAAGAGCCAATAATGGCTCGCAGCAACAAGGTGTGCAGCTGTTGAGCTCTGTAACTCAACCCGAGCTTCTACCACATGGTCGGACCCGGCGTCTTTTATTTGTCGTTGTCGAACTCTGTTCCTGGATGAAATCGGAGGCCGAGGGGTCTTGTGATGGCATTCCCGGCATCAGAAAGTTGATGAGCTGCCAAACGTGTCACCTGTAAGATAACTTGGGGGGTTTCAAACCCCCCCTACTTTCAGATCTCCGGAGACAGGTAAGGTATGCTGATTGGGCTTGATCAATTAACTAAACATCGAGGTTTTGACAGCCAAACAGTTTTATCCGCAGCAAGGGGAGGTCTGAAAGACCTTGAGTTATCTTACCTCGGAAACCCGCATCGAGTCAGTTCGCACGCAGGTTGATAGCTCTGATCTCGGGCTCGGAAGTCAGGTGACTATCAGGTTACGTCGAGTCGATGCTGACCTATCCAATGTTGGAGTCCTTGATAGCTTAGGCGTCCTCTGTCGTGAATTTGCTCCCTCCCCTCACACCTGTAGGGCTCGGTCGTGGCCAGTTGCGCGTCCGCAGGCTCGTGACGTCTTTGGTGTGGCGTCTCCTTCCCAATTGTGGCACCTCGGACTCGGAACCTAAAGAGCGAGATGAGAAATACACGTATTACAACCCGTATTTGGAGATTGCATGGGTATCTTGGAGGTAGCTCGGGCTAGTGCTTGTGTGGCGCGTGCGTGGCCTTACTGGGAGGGGAGCTGAGCCCAGAGCTCTCTCTGCCTGGTCTGACTGGCCAGAGCAAAGTGAACAGGCGGGAAGGCAGCTAAGCCCCGCTGATTTCCATTGATGACGAACAGCGCGGCGAAAGAAAGTGCCTGAGCCCCCCCAAGAAGGGAAGGACGGACCTGGAAGCCTGTTTAAACATCCGCTCACGCAGCCTTGGAGTACCAAAGCCAATCTCTCTTATTGACCATCCCTATCCCTGCAGTCCACGACGACTTCTCGCCAAAGGGAATAGAAAAGAGAAGCCTGAGGGTGTTCTGTTCAGCCAGAGTGACGTGCCAGTGTGGAGAGCCACTTGCGCAACGACGCCGACGACCGACGATAAACTGGGGTTCCTGTCCTCGCATCATCACCACCAAGAACCTACCCAACTACCTACCTACACCTACACCATCTCCCTCGATACGCTCCATACCTAGATATCCAAGGCATCCAGCCAAACCAAAACACCTCGGCATCTCGACCCGACGCTACTTTTGCAGTACTCTTTCCCCGCCGAGACCTGCCCGCACCCACCGATAGCTTGATACCCAAAAGACAGCAGCCTGCTTGGCAGCACCAGTCATCATGTTTCGAGCCTCAGCTGCAGGCCCTTACGACGATGTCGTTAGTACGTTATCCGCTCCTCGTCTCAAGCTTCGTCATGCAAAGGCGTCTAGCTAGACACCTATCTCTTCCCCATATGCTAACTCCAGGATAGTCAAGGCGACTGACGAGAGCTTCACCTCTGAGGACTGGGGCGCTATTATCGAGGTCTGCGACAAAGTCTCGGGCGACCAAAACGGCCCTAAGGAGGCCGTCCAGAGCATCATCAGGCGCCTCGCGCATCGCAACGCAAATGTCCAGCTTTACACGCTCGAGGTACGCTGGAGCCTGTTAACAACCTGTCTGTCTCCAACTAACTGCGATATAGCTCGCTCATGCGCTTGCGCAAAACTGCGGTAAGAACATGCACCGCGAACTGTCCAGCCGTGCCTTCACCGACGCCCTCCTCCGCCTCGCCAACGACCGTAACACGCACACACAAGTCAAGTCCAAGATCATTGAGCACATGAAGAGCTGGACCGACATGTTTAACGACGACCCCGAATTGGGCATCATGAGCGAGGCCTACCACCGTGTCACGCGAAGCAACCCAAACCTCCAGCCTCCGAGTGCACCCCAAAAGCAGGGCCTCACCGACTTGGATCGCCAGAAGGAAGAGGATGAGCTGCAGATGGCACTCAAGCTGAGTCTACAGGAGGAGGAGCGCAAGAAGGTTGCCGCCGCCGGCCCAAGCACACAAGCCGGACCCAGTGCTCAGACAGAGAGTCCCGCCCCTCCCGTGCCCGCCGGCACCACAGCTGCCACCGTTAGCCGAGTGCGTGCCCTCTTCGACTTTGTGCCCTCGGAACCTGGTGAGCTTGAGTTCAAGAAGGGCGACATAATTGCGGTTCTGGAAAGTGTTTATAAGGACTGGTGGAGGGGCTCTCTCAGAGGCAAGACGGGTATCTTCCCACTCAACTATGTCGAGAAGCTGGCCGACCCCACGCCGGACGAGTTGCAGCGCGAGGCTCAGATGGAATCGGAGGTGTTTGGCGAGATCAAGAATGTCGAGAAGCTGCTCACTTTGCTAAGCACCTCCAACACGGCACCTAGAGATGAGGATAATGAGGAGATTGGCGTAAGTGTCTGGTCTTGAGCCTCCTGTGCTCAAATATGCTAACAACCCTGCAGAAGCTATATCACCAGACTCTCGCTATTCGGCCAAAGCTTATCAAGCTGATCGAGAAGTACTCGCAGAGGAAGGGTAAGTCATAGAGTTGTCGTTGCGCAAGTCATGTCACTAATGTGGAGCAGACGACTTCACACAACTAAACGAGAAGTTTATCAAGGCGTGCCGAGATTATGAGGCTCTGCTCGAGTCTTCCATGGCTCATCCTCCTCAGCCTAACTATCAGCAGTATGCCATGCGGCCAGGTCCACCAGGTCAAGGCTATCCCCAACCCGGCGGATATCCTCCTCAAGGAGCGCCTCCACAGGACCCAGCACGATATTATACTCCTGGACCAGGAGGTTAGTCACCCCGATTATCGCTTCCATCGCTTATACTAACCAACATATCCCAGACCGCCCTCAGTATCAGGCTTCATCCCCTCCGCCCAACTTCCAAAATCAGGGCCAAAACCCTCAAGCACCCTTCTATGTAGCCGGAGCTGAAGTTCCTCCTGGCTCACAGCACTTCCCCCCTAGAGACGAGGCTCCCGCTGGCGGCCAACAGCCTGCTCCCATCAGCACCTCTCCCGCCCAGAACTACACTCCCTACTCTCATCCTCCCCAAGGCGCCAACCCCTATGCTCAAGGCCCCGGCGGTCGACCAGGCAGCACGTACGGAGCTCAAGAGCTGGCAACGTCGGTTTACGACTCGCCTATTGCAACCAACAACCCTACATACCCAGGCCCTGCATACTCACCTGATGAGACAGCCGACAATGCAACAGCACCACCAGGCCCTTATACTTCCCAGCAACAGCAGCAGCCTCAGTACCAAAGCTACAACCCTCATGGCCCAGCACCCCCTGCTCCCACCGGCTCCGCCCCTCCCCCACCTCAGAGCGTCATGACGCCTCCTCCTCTGCAACCCGGAAACGCTGCCGCCTACGATGCCCGCCATGGTCTCCCCAGCCAGAGCGGCGGTGCTGCTGGAGGTCAACCTCAGTACAAGCCCTATGTTCCGCCTGGTGATGGACCCTCTGCCCCAGCACCAGACAGCTACTACCAGAGCGGCGGCGTGTATTAGGTAATTGTGAGTTAAGGATACGAAACTGTCGTCGATACAGCGACAAGAGGATTTCTCCATCGTCTTGGTGTTTCTTCCCCCTTCACTAGCTTTGCTTAAATTTACTTGATCTACATAGCACATGTGTGTCTGTTGGGTGGTTGGTTTCCCCAGGTCTGTCTCGTCACGTCTTTTTTTTTGGGTTCTTTCGTGTATGATACCACGGCCGCAACCATTCATTCTTTGGGTGATGGATGACTGGATGAGGAGTTTGTGAGCAGAAGAGGAAAAGAGACGGCTTCTACCTAGGTAGCTAGCAAGAGAAGACGTGAATTCCAGCTGATCGGCACCTAAATATGCAGTGAAAGATGGCAGGAAACTTGTCAACATGAATGCTAAACTTAACAACCCCTCTTCTAAGAATCCAGACACCCAGTCTAGCGTGTCCTGCTCTCCCCTAGTATTCTCCCCCTCGCTGGTGGTAAACCATCTACATCTAGTATGTTTAACACCAGAGTTGTTCAGGACATTGAAGGTAAACTCGTGCATATGTCATTATCGGTATCTCATGTTCAGTATCTCATGTTCTAAAACCCTCCAACGCCATGTCCAATACCCTCTATGCACGCCATCCGTAGCTCCCCGCCCCTTTCCAAGCAACGAACTGCACGCAACAGGAGATAAACGCTCACCACCTACGCCCGTAGGCGGAGCTCTCCTCCTTTCTCGGGCGTCCAGGCCTTCTCTTGATCATACCCGCGGCCCTACGACCCTTGTCGTCGACGCTATCGCCATCTTCGTTGGCGGGACCAAGGAGATCGTCGTTCTGGGCAGAGCCTGGCTTGAACAGGGCAATGATCTCGTTGAGACCGAGCTTGAAGCCCTCCTTGCGCATGCCACCCTCGATGGCCTGCTCAGCAAGGGCACGCTTCTTCTCCTGCAGGTCGAGGATACGCTCCTCGACCGTCTTGGTGACGGTGAGCTTGTAGATGATGACGTCGACGGTCTGCGTGAGACGGTGGACACGATCAATGGCTTGTTCTTCAACAAACTAGGTCATGTTAGCAGACTGTTCCAAAGACATTACAGATACAAAGACACATACTGGGTTCCAAAATGGCTCGAGGATGACGACGCGCGTCGCCGCAGTGAGGTTGAGTCCCAAACTACCGCACTTAAGACTGCACAGCAGAATGCGCGTCTTTGGGTCACCCCTGAGGCGACGCAGGCTCTCTTCTCTCTGGTCGTTCTTCATGCTGCCATCGTAGCGCACAAAGGAGAAGCGCTCCTTGCGGAAGAAGGGTTCGACGAGGTCAAGCATAGAGGTGAACTGGGAGAAGACGATAAATTTGTGCTCCTTGACCTCGGCTTGCAGGATCTTGATGAGCTCGCGGATCTTGGACGACGCGAGCACTTGAGGCGAGTGAGGATCGCGCGACGGGTAGAAGATGCTGTCATCCTCCTCGGATGAGAGATCCGAGTCGTCGTCAGAGCCAGAGTCTGTCTCCGACTCTGAAGCTGATGATCCCGAGGCGGCAGTTGTATCAGCTGCTGTGGTATCGGCAGTTGTGGTGTCAGCAACGACTGACGGCTCATCGTCCAATGTCTGGGCCGCCATCCGCTTCGTAATCTCCATAACAGACAGTAGAGAGTCCTCCGAGTCAGATGCTTCACCCATGGAGCGGTATCCCTTTTCCTTCTTCACAGCCTCGTCGTCCACGATGAAGCTGCTCAGGTTGCTCTGCTCCTGGACCTTGCTCTCCTCGTCCTCCGAGTCGTCAGAACCGAGCCAGTCACCTCCGCCCTCGGCGTTCTCGTCCTCCTCGCCACCAGCCCTGCCAAGATGGAGAGAGCCTTGCTCACCCTCGGGGACAAGCCAGGAACCCTCCTCCTCGTCGTCACTATCGACGATGGCATTACGGTGTCTGGGTTGTCGAGCTGCCTTGGGTGACTCATCAGCCTCTTCGTCCTCGTCATCGCTATCGATAACGGCATTCCTGTGTCGAGATCGAGGGGCCTTCTTTGGTGATTCTTCCTCGTCGTCATCGTCGTCGTCATCACTATCGACAACAGCGTTTCGGTTCCGAGACCGAGCAGTCTTCTTCGGTGACTCCTCTTCCTCATCGTCATCACTGTCCACAATAGCATTATGATGCCGAGGTCGGCGAGCGGTCTTCTTGGGCGACTCTTCAGCATCATCCTCGACGATCTGCCTGTCAACAACCTTCTCGTCAACAATCTCTTCCTTAACGGCCCTCTTGGACTTGTGCTTCTTCTTGCTCTTGTCTTTGGACTTCTTTGGCTTCTCTGGTCGCTCATGATTGTTAAAGTACGCCAGATCATCATGACACTCGGTGCAGATGTCCCTCCCTGAGTTGGTGTCTTCGCTGCTCAGTCCTCGTCCGCAGATGTTGCAGTCTTTGGAAACAACGCTCATGCCAGCAAACATGTCAGCCATGGCGTCAATGTCCGCATCTTGCGACTTCTGGCCTGAGTCTGTCGACAGGGCGTCCTTGTCCTTCTCCAGCTTGCCCTCGACAAGCTTGGGATGGTTACAAGCCTGTCGCAATCGCAGGAGCAAGGTCAAGGCGTTGGCGTAGTTGACCCTGCCACGCATCATGGCTTCGATGCTACGGTCAGCGCGCGCTGCCAGTCGATCGTAGAACTTGCGCTCTGCAGGTGACAGCTCCGTTGCCACGGTCACGACCTTGCGCTCAGTGACCTTGAATCCCGTGGCGGAGCCTTCGCCCTCGGCCGACGGCTTGCCGCCGGGGTTGAGAGCACCGGCTTCTTTGAGGATGTCCTTGGTTCGGCGCTTCATGAAACATCTGAGAAGACTGTGAAGTCTGCGGATAGCAATGTGTCCTTTGCCGTTCTTCAGGGGGAGGTCAATGTGTTCCTTCCACTCCTTGAGGTCATCGTAGGGTCTGATGCGGAGGAACTTGACCAGAGATTGTAGCTCATCCAAGTTGTTCTGCATAGGAGTACCCGACAAGCACCAGCGGTACTCGGACCGCAAGGCATAGCAAGCTTTTGTAGCCTTTGCATTGCGGTTCTTGATAGTATGAGCCTCATCGAGAATGACTCGCCACCAGTGCAGACCAAAGCATCCTGCCTTGACACCATTCTCAGCGTCGGATGAATTGCCATGCTCCGAGACCAGAATCTGGTAGGTCGTGACGACAACATCGTACAGGGCAAGGTCCTTGAACCGCTTGGTACGGTTCGGTCCATGATGAACGCAGACTTTGAGCCCATGGGACTTTTCCACTTTATCCTTAATTTCGTGCTCCCATTGTCGGATCAAAGCCAGTGGGGCCACCACCAGTGTTGTCTTTTCGATGTTTTCATACTGCTTCTTCCAGCCAGTGCCATCCTTCTCCGGCTTCTGGTTGGTGAGTATCAGCGAGATGGACTGGAGCGTCTTTCCTAGACCCATGTCATCGGCGAGAATGCCACCCTTGGGCACCCTACCTCGCTTGACAGGGCCGAGTTCTCGTCCTCTCATCCACTCGACACCTTCCACTTGATGAGGGAGTAGCTTAACCTTGAGGCCGTCAATGGAGCCATCGTTTGCCTCCTTGACCTCTTCAGGTTTCTTCTCACCATCACCTTTGGTCTCCCCCTCTTCATCTTCCCCTTCGTCCATGCCACCCTCAAGCAGAGCTTTCAAGTCGGCACTGGCCTTGGCGGGGTCTGTATAAAACACCTCCTCACGGGAGTACGAGGCCGGAGCAACGGGGGCGTTGGAGCTAAACATCTGCATCGGCGGTGGTTTGCGGTCTTGGTAGGTAGGTGCTCTGGGTCCCGAGACTCTAGCAATGCTGTTGCTGCCTCGGCCGTCGAGGTGATGCTCGGGGCGGGTCCTCTGATGCAGGAAGACGTCTGCTCTCTGCTTACGAGACGACATCATCTTGGTAGGATGGCCGAATGTGGGAGTGGAGGTGGCGTCGGTTGGATTGAAGGGGTCGCTCATGGTCTTGACGCTCCCCTTGACGGAGTCAAAGCCACGCATGAGGGCGGTGATATCATCGTCGGGGGACTTTTCGCGGGACAGGTTATCGCCATCCTTGGTAGGATGTAGGGGCGCCTTGGGCGGCGCACGTTCTTTGACCATGTCTCCGAGTCTCGCAGGACAGTAGAATCGTTGCGGTGTGTGTTGATCGTCTCGTTGTCTGTCGAGGCGGGGGTTGGCGGGGGCAACTTGGAGAAACTGAACTCGTGTGTCGACTCGGGGGTGCTCTGGTGTTTAAATGCACAAACCAGCACCAGGCCTGTCAGTCGTAGGCTTCAAAGACGCGTCTTCACAACAGCTCATGAATGGTCAAAGCCTTGAGTGAGGTGATGTGCCATCTCGTGAAACCGTTGTGTACCAGGAACTTTAGCTAGGGTCCCCGTTTAGAAGCGTTTGTTTGCTGCCCGCCCTGGATGACATAATGCATTGCCCCAGCAACTGACCCCTCGCCCCCAATCAGACAGTCGCGTGTAGCCCTAGCGCGTAAAGCACTGTGAGGCCATGAACTGCAGTGAGCCGCACCACAAGCCACGGCGTACCTGACCCCTGTTGTCACAGTGCCATCAACTGGAAGTGACCTAGAATCGACTTGCGCCACTCACACAAGCCACCCAACGACGAGATCTTGGACTTTACTGTCCAACTTGAATAACTACAAACACTAGCCGGGTTTGAAAGTGATTAGATGATACTCGTATGGGCATGAGTATACTAGTTTTAAGTTTCATGGCTCTCCTATCGAATCCCGTGGTCTCAAAACTGGATTGGATCCATGTCTGAGCAGTTGTCCTGGCACCACTTACACCCATCTTTGGTACGCCAAGCTGGAAACCGACATAGAGGACATTAATATCCATAGTCACAACGCATTTTCAAACATGGATAAAATTAAAACAAAGTCAGAAATACATTATGAGGGTAAGTAATCGGGAAAGTGAAAAGCAGAAGTCAATCGTTGTGGGAATATGATATTGATGAGCACTCTTGTTAGATCCTTAAGAGCTATAAGCGGTGGAATATTCAACCTCACTTCACAGAAATGGATCCAGATTTAGATGATATATACTTTTCTATTGCAGATTCGTAAAGCTTTGTTCATGCCTACATTACACACAATCTCATCCCTATAAACCTTTCAGACAAAAACATTTGGGCAGCCGGTTCTTTCGGCCGCCATGATATGACGCCGGACCCAGATGGAAAACAGTTGCTTTAATTTGTCATGACCCATCGAAAAAATTCGCTTTCTCTTTTCTTCTTCATTCCCAGCCTCCCGCTTAGACGGTGGGGCCGGCCTTGACAACGTCCTCGGTGGCCTCGCTCTCGTACTTGGTGAAGTTCTCGCGGAAGAGCTTGCCCAGGTTGACGACGGCGGTGTTGAAGCTGTCCTCGCCGGCGGTCCAGGCCTTGGAGGGGTTGAGGAGCTCCGAGGGGACGTTGGGGCAGGTCTTGGGGACCTGGAGGTTGAAGACACCGTAGTTCTCGTACTCGACCTTAGCGAGGTCGCCAGAGTGGATGGCGTCGAGGATGGCGCGGGTGTACTTGAGGGGGCATCGCTTGCCACCCTGGGCGAAACCGGCACCGACCCAGCCGGTGTTGAGGAGCCAGGCGTTGGCGTTGTGCTGCTCGATCTTGTCGGCAAGCATGGAGGCGTACTTCATAGGGTGCAGAGCAAGGAAGGGCTGGGCGAAGCAGCTGGAGAAGGTGGCCTGGGGCTCGGTGACGCCGTCCTCAGTACCGGCCATCTTGGAGGTGTAACCAGAGATGAAGTGGAACATGGTCTGGTTGCGGTCCAGCTTGGAGATGGGGGGCAGGACACCGCGGGCGTCGCAGGTGAGGAGGATGATGTTGGAGGGAGCGTTGGGGGACAGGCAAGGGATCTTGGCGTTGGAGATGTACTCGATGGGGTAGGCGCATCGAGTGTTCTCGGTGAGGGTGGCATCGTCGTAGTCGACTTCGCGGGTGGCGGGGTCGAAGACGACGTTCTCGAGGACGGATCCGTAGCGGATGGCGCCGAAGATATCGGGCTCCTTCTCAGCAGACAGACCGATGGTCTTGGCGTAGCAGCCACCCTCGATGTTGAAGACACCGTTGTCGCTCCAGCAGTGCTCGTCGTCACCAATAAGGGCTCGGTTGGGGTCGGCGGAGAGAGTGGTCTTGCCAGTACCGGACAGACCGAAGAAGAGAGTGACGTCGCCGTTCTTGCCCTCGTTGGCGGAGGAGTGGAGGGTCAGGACGTTGTGCTTGATGGGCATCTCGTAGAAGAGGACGGTGAAGACACCCTTCTTCATCTCACCGGCATACTCAGTACCGAGGATGACCATCTCCTTCTGCTCGAAGTTGATGGCGACCGAAGTGCCAGAGGTCATACCCTCGGTGTATCGGTTGGCGGGGAACTTGCCAGCGTTGTAGATGGTGTAGTCGGGGTGGAAGTCCTTGAGCTCCTCGCGGGAGGGTCGGATAAGCATGTTGCGCATGAAGAGAGCATGGTAGGCACGGGCGCAGATGACTCGGACGCGGATGCGGTACTTCTCGTCCCAGCCGGCGAAACCATCGATAACATAGATACGGCTTCGGGTGTTGAGGTAGTCGACAGCACGCTCACGGTTGATCTTCCAGACCTGTAGAGATAATTTTGTCAGCCATGATTGCTCGCAGGGATAAGTTCAAGTCGGGAAAGCGGCCGGAGACCTTGCCCGTTTGGGTAATCAAGGTCGGAATCGGGAAAAGTCGTGGTCGGGGGAGAAAAGAGGGGCAGGCCACGGCCGAAGGCTTCGGGGCTCGGGGCTGGGCTCGGTCTGAAGCCGTGGCACCAAGCCGCCATGTGGCTACTTTGCCGGGGAAGAGAGGGGGCAAGAAGAAAAGGGAACGAGTGCGTGTGGGTGTGGTCGTCTGCGGGGTCACGATTGCCGACCCCATGACGCCAACCCCGACCAGGGGAAAGGACTGGACCATTGAGAGTCTTGGACAACTGCTAGAAAACCACTGGGCCAAGCCTCTGCCAACCAGCGACCAGGCAATTGGGTAAGAGAATAAGCACCGGTGGGCAAGCCATGGGAGGCCATGACGCTCACGCCACGGGTACCCTCGGGGCAAAGGCAATTCTGGTCGCTGGAATGGAGGTGCTGTTCCGACGAGGGTCTAGGCGCTCGCTCGTGATGTCTGCAAATTTTCTGCTGCTGCAACCGAGGATGCAAAACAGGAGACAAAGTGCCACAACAACGAGGTCCATCTCGATGGCCAGGGGATCGGGATCATGTTCAGACTGCGTGTGCAAGCTCTTCTTACCTCAGGAGTCATGGGCTTGTTGACGGGGCCCCACCTGGAGATTCCATGTTAGCTGCAAGCTCATCTCGATTTGTGCCCGGCACCTGGAACTCTATTGCCGAGTCTCGGGAAATCACGTACCAGATGTCGTCCTTGGAAGAGTCCTCCTGGACAATTCGCTTGTCGAGGGGCGAACGGCCAGTCTTGGCCCCAGAGTAGGCAGTCAGGGCACCGCTGGAGGTGATAGCGGTACCGGTCTCGTAGACGAGAGCATCCTCGTAGAGAGCAGCAACGGAAGGGTTAGGGATCTGAGAGAGCAATTGTCAGTACAAGCGTCTCTGCCGAGGCTTTTAAAGCCCAATTGAATGCTATGGTTCTTACAATCGCGACACGGTCGTAGTCGATGTGAGCCTTGTCGTGAAGCTCCTGCTCCAGCTCGGTGTGCTCCACGTGGGGACTGTGGCATCCGTGTTAGTCGACCTGTGCTCACAAGAGCATATTGGGAGGAAACGTACGCAACACCGGTGGGGTGAAGGGAAGTCTTGTTGACGTTGTTGGGAAGCACTGCGACAGAGTCAGCAACATTTTTCGACCTTGTGTGATTGTCGACAAAGTGTGTGGTGGTAACTTTGTCATGAAGCTAGGTAGGAGAGGTAGGTGGTCGTGTGAGGCCTTCAAGAGGCGGGAATGATGATGAGGAGGGCAGGGTCAAGACTCACTCTTGAATAAACCGGTTCCTGAAGCCTGAATCTGGGACCTTGGGCCTTTGACGTTTGGTTCAGAGTAAGGAGAAGCTGTTCTGTAGACGGGGTCGTTCATGGCTTTTATAAAAGCTTCACGAGCAGCTCGAGATCTAATGCTGTACGCCCGGGGGTGTGCGGTTCGCGGTGTGCCTCTCCACAAGGTGGGTTCCTCAGATAGTGCCCGCCCTCGAGGGTTGAAACCGAGGATGGAGAGGGACGGGGAGTGATGGGGTGGGAGGCTCTGGTACGGGCGTCGAGTGGCAGAGACAAGCGCGTAGTGGAGCCGACGAGGCGTCGCAGGTGACAGGCACGAAATTATACCGGAAGAGATTTCTTGGTACACGGTGACCGGACGGTACACCTGGTACAACGGGCAAAGCCTGGGCGCCAGCTGGGATTGCGGGACGGAGGAGGAGGGTCACAGAACGTAACCCCGGTCCAGGTTTTTCCTTTCCTTTGATGGGCGACGAAGCGTCAGAGTTTGGACGGGGGGAGGGGCGTGCAATGGCCAGAAAGCCCAACCAAAGGCCGAAGGGGGGAAGATGCCGGAGAATGCAGGAGCCAGATGGGCCAGATGGAGCTCGATGGTGGTCGATGCTCGTCGAGATGGTCGACAAGCACGGGAGATGAGTGGTTGTCTGTGGACAAGTCCCGACCAAGAGTCTTGGGATCCTTGGATCTGTGGGTGATGCCGAACGGATGGCGCCTTTGGTTGACGTATTGACGTTAATGTGACGGCAAGCCCATGTACACGACAGCAGAGTTAGTGGTATTGCTAAGCCGCAGCGTTGTTGAACAGAGCAATTGAGAAGCAGCTGATTGTCAGGATGTTGATTGATGTGTGAAGGAGAAAGTGGTGATGACGACAATCATGGCTATCTCTCTGCTTGTGTCATTCTTATATGCGAGTTCAGACGTCCAAATCCCCCCTCTGAACTGCCAAATTCCCCCAGATCCCCGCTGCAAAGCACCTCTTCTCGATTCCAGGTTGGCCGCTGGGAGCGCAGAGTTGCCCTGGTGGCTGTCTGTCTTGACCATCCAAAAGCATTGTTTGGTTGCTCGTGGGTGAACCCCAAGCACTGTGTCGTCATGATCGCCGGCCCAGCACGAGCCAACCAGGCTCTAAACGGTCGAACCCAAGCCTCCATATCCCCTCGTGTTGGCCGCCATTAGATAATGGCACAACCTCCAGTTGCATTGTCATTTTTTTCTACCTGATAGAATCAGTTTTCCAGTTCCAAGTACGTACTCACAAATGCACGAAATCCCTTTCGCTTAATCCATGATTTTTGGTCAACCTGTACCCCCTTTCGGATGACCGTCTCTTGGTCCCATTGTCCGTGCCGTAACCTACCGTACATTACCGTGCCGTGCCGATTCCAGACTCTCACGCCTTGGGTCCGGCTCCCCCGTCCTCCGTTCTCCGTATGCTTTGCCATGTACCCCGATGGGTGAAGGAGCGTTCCAGCCTCCCCTCGCTTCGGAGCAGCACGGGGCGGCCGCGGAGGAGACCTGGGGCAAAGGGGAGACATAGACAGAGCTGGAGGGGGTGAGAGCCCTCCGGACATTGATTCCCTGCGCCATCGGGAGGCGGCTGCAACCCCGGTTTGACGGTAGAGGGCTTCATCACGGGGGATTGGCTGAGTGTGCGGCCCATGCTCTTTCCAACTTTGGCGCTGCTGCTGATGCTGATTCCCTGGTTGCTTGCTTGTTTGCTTTGCCTCTGTTGGATGGTGGAAGGATACGGTACACACTGCGGGACGGGCATGATGTGGGGACATGCAAAAGCGACCTGCAAAAGATTCTATCGAACCGGATGAATCTATTGGCTAGACATGCAGGTGTGACGACCTAACGGGCAATCAAGGGACTAGGATGCCAGGGTGCCTGGGCATCGTGAAGTACACTTCACCTTGAAACCCACGAGAAACGAGAGGCAAGACAACAGGCCGGGCGTCCAAGTCATCGTAGCAGGTACTTTTACGTACCAAGATATACATGGTACCCGAGGAGACTGAACCCTTGCCGGCCAAGAACCGGCAAAGGGCAAAAAAAGAGAAACCTGTCTCGAAATCAGATCACATCAACAACACGTGAAGAAAACCGCCACAGTGACAAGGAAAACAAGCTCGCCAAGGCGTCGTCCATCGACAGGAACCCGCGACGGATGGGAATGACCCAGGCGTGGGAGTGGGAGCTAGGGCTGAGATCAAATTGCGGAGGAGGTGAGGGAGGAAAAGCAAAACACCAAGCGTCAACCTCCGGGCTCAGGTACACGATGTCGAGATGGGTCTGTGCTGCTAAAACTGGCTGGTCACCAGACAGGAACAAGCAGGGAGACAGTGGAGAAGACACGGAGAGAAGAGGGCTCGTCTGAATCCACCGCCACGGGTCCGCTGGTGAGAAGATGCAAAGGCCCTGCAATGCAAAGCACAGCACAGCACAGCCTGGCTCCGGCTGATGGTGTGGCTATTGCCGGCCGCTTGTTGTGGTGTTGTTGTCGTGGTCTTCACCGTCGCCAGTGCTGATTCTGGTGTAGTCGCCAGCGGGTAACTTACCCCGATCTCTTCCCGTCCTCTGAAAACTCAGGGATGGTGTCTCGATGAAGCTGGGCGGTAAGAGAGGATGGGCGGGAGAATGGATGAATGGATGGATTCTGAGAGGCGGCTTTCTGTAAGTCGCGACTGACACTTTTGACAACGCGCATTGCAGGCGCCTTCCCTCGTGGCGGTTTCCCCTTACCCTTTACCCCGCGATTTCCCATCTCATGGCAGTGTGGTAGGTACTCATCATGTAGGTGTAAGTCGATTCACGGGAACAAAACGGGACGAACCACCTTGTCGTTACACAGCTGGTACATTCATGGCTTGAGCCTTCCCGAGATGACAGCTCTCGGCCTTCGGTTGTCCGCCTCTCTCGTGTTATTGCCCTTTTTTCGCCTCTCTCTGACCATCAAGATATGTTTTCTTTTACATTAAAATCATATCCTTGAAATTCTCTATGCAGCGTCTACTTTGAGCCGGCCGCAGAAAAAATTTGATGAATCCCTTCAATGTGGCTTCTCGTACCTGGCACTAACACGAAGACAGCCGAGGAGACCGCAAGTCTCTGGGCTACTATTTCGGTCACCACCTGGCGTCTCACGAGACCTGTGGTCAAGAATTCCCCATGCTTCACCGTGGCTCAGCTTGGCCTGCCCCCTTGACCATGGATGATGAGCTTCTAGACTCTTTTTACTTCTGCGTTTTCCTCTTCCGGCCCCGCATGCCCTTGCCCCCCGTCAAAGTGCAGAGTACCGCAGCCCGAGCCGAGTGCAATTCCGGCGTCATTCGCAAGAGGTCGCACATGACTTTGGCTACCTGGTCAACTCCGTCACGACTCGGTGAAGAAAATTCAAATTCGTGGAGCTAAAAGCTCGGAACCAGGCATCGTGACCTTGGTCTCACTGATATTTGGGCTCGATAGTGGACCTTCATTACAGTACGCCCCGGTCCCCGCTGTCTCGATCCCCCGGTGCAGGACCAAGCCTCCGCAACTTCATGGATCTAATCGTTGTCACTCGTCACGCAAAAAGGGTCACGATAATGCAACAGTATCCCCGTCGGTAGCCTCTGTCCCGAAGAGTTTGGTCTGCGTGACGTACCTACAAGACCATGAACTTGCATTCCCCTGATTGATTTTTCAGGCTCTTTGCTTCCCCACTCCTCCCCACTTCCAGGTGCCCTGTCCGTTCCCCGCCACGGCGACCTGCCGAGGCGGCACTTGTGATTGGCTTCACTTTCGCCGTGTCAACACACGCCCCCTCCGCACACTGCTCTCTCACCTTTGCTCGCTGTGCTGGACTGTCCCGACATTCTCCGGGCCTCCGTTCGTCACCGTTCCCCCGCGCAGAGCCTCCGTCTCGTTTACGTTTCTGGGGCTGGGGCTCAAGAACTAAGCGGGGAACGGGGGGTTCAGGGAGCCTAGACCTGGAACACGCTGCCTTGGTCTGGAGAACCGCTGGCAAAAGGTACATGCAGTGACAATGCCCCGGGACGGTCTCCCTTGACGCTTGCTACACCCCTCTTGGACTTTGGGTTCCGTTGCGGGCGCTTGTCTACAATCACTCGGCTAACTTCCTGACCTCCGTGCTCCGTTACCCGGCTCCGTATACCTCCGTATACCTCCGTCCGCCTCCGGTACACGATACCAATAACAGCCATCCAGTCGCTGGATCACTCACCTTGATCAAACCAACGTTGCAAGGCCCCCTGGTTTTCTATGCCTCGGGCGTACTGCACCGAGATAAGTCGCTGATACGGCGGATGGCGATCACTTCTAATCGCTGCTGCGCGCCGCAAGCAAACAAACCTGCCGTGTTTTACTGCCGCTTCGCCGTCTGTCCGTCCGTCAAATCCCCGTGAACCAACAAATACAGACTTCAGCTCTCACGAACCCCTTGATCCCGGTAGGCTGCATCTTTTCTCAACTGCAGCCAGCAGGGGCAAATAAAAAAAAATAGAAAAAATTCGCATCAACACGCAATATCAGGAACCACTCACTCACTGCCTGGCCTCAAACCAAACAACATGGTCCCCAGAATGCCCCACCTGGAGCCCAACGGCATCCCGTCCATCTCCGGCCGCTCGGCAACCTTCCGTGAGCCCTGGCTATGCTCATTGCCATTGCCGCGCTGCCGCCGGGTCTCACCTTTGGCCCCTTGGAATACCTTCATCCGGGGACCGCACCATGCACTCCTCACCTCAGCGCTTCAGCCCTTTCCCACACCTCACCACGCCCCCAATCCCGATCCGCTGGGCCGCCGCCAGCCAGAATAGGATCCGCACCTACACAGAATTTCTTCCCTTTGGTGGACCTTGACTTCCTGACCACACTCATTTCAGGTTTCCCTTTCGTCACCGCTTCCCGCTTCTGTAACCAAGCAGTTCGGGAGATGACGCTCTTTGCAACGCTTCACCCTCGAACCGTCCCGGCTCATTATCGTGCCCGTGTCGTCGCTAACAGAAATCTTTGCTTGGTGCCTCCAACGACGATAGGAACTGTACCCCGACGTCAGCAACTCCCCCATACGCTCCACTCTGCTTCCGTTACTCACTCTCGGAGACCGTCCCCCAAACCGTGACCCCTGCTCTGTCCTGCAGATGGAAGGCTGGGGTTACGTATCGCGAACTGCACAGGTCGAGGCTTGCCCGCGATTATCGTGACTTTGACGCACGCTTTCGCGGAGGGGTGCATCAAGGACCACGGCGAAATGGCCTCGTTGGCCGAATCTTGCATTCTGCATACCTAATTGACCGGATCTCTGCATGGACAACGGGCTCCCTCCCGACCCAGATCCTAATCTCACGATAACAACTCGGTCTACTGTTTTCGTCTTCCCCTTCTTCTTCTTTCTTCTTCGTTTCACCCTCGACATGTTGCTGCAATGCAATCTCACCGCCATCGTATCATCAGCTTCAAGTGAATATCCGAGGTCAATTATCCCCTTGTTCCACCATCCTCTCTGTCTGGGTTTCCCGCTTCCCTCCTCCCATCTCACCTCCCCTCGGTTCTACTCAGTTCTCCTTCTTCCTTTCAACCATCTCATTCTGTCGGCTCTTGCCTTGGTGATGTGTTCTTACTGTTGTGACAAAACTGATTTCCTTGTTGGCTTCTTACGCTTCTTCTTGCTCTTGCTCCCCTCTCAAAGCTTTAAGCATCTCTAGGGTCATCTCACAAGACTCATATCCACGAGAGCAAGAGCAAACACATGTCTTGATACACTTTCCCTCTTTTCATTGCTTGCATCTATATAGGTAAAAGCTCCGGGAATGCATGGTATCCATCATGTCGCCCACCGTCTCTGTTCTTCTTGTTGCCATGTCTTGACGTCCTTTGATGGACACGACACAGGTGGTCTTTTCATCACCCTACTCAAATCCGGTATCACGCCCCTGGGTTTTCCTCTCTTTTTCTCTCATCTTCTGCGCCAAGTCGTTAAAACCGAGGTAATTGATGATGATGATGATGAATATCCTTTACATCTCCCATGCTGTTTTACATTCATTCATCGACGTCTGTCCTTTTCTTTATTTGACACGCAGCCTCATCTGGGTGCGATCCGAGGAGAATCATTATTCATTTAGGCATCGTTAAAGACGAGCTTGGTGATCTTGCCAATGGCAATGGTTTGTCCCTGAGTAAAACTCGTGTTAGTGATCTTAGATCTATCATGATGAGGAGACCCCCCGTCGATCCCCACGCCACCGCACAGTGGCAGGTCTCCCCTTGGTCATCTCGGGAGTACCAGGAGAGAGGGAAGGGTATGGGGTTAGTCGAGGGGGGTTAGGGGGGGTGAGTAAAACCAACCTGGTCTCGCAAGGTGAAGCGACCCATCTGGGGATAGTCCTCAAACCTCTCCACGCACACGGCGCCTGCTCCGCCAATCACCTGCATGCGCGCAATGATGCTGTCGCCTCTCTTGGCGTGCGTAGGTGGGTTCTTGCTCTTGCGGTTTGTTCCCTTTTGTAGCTTGTGCAGAAGAGCCGCAAACGTCACCTCCTCGATGGCCGAGTGGACGTGCAGCACGCAGTTGAAGCCGGCTGTGAGGATGCTCTTGAGCTCCAGGATGCGGATCTGCGCCTCGAATTCAGCCACAGTATGCACCAGTCGCTTGGGCGAGCAAAGCACAAAGCCGGGCAGGATGTCGTCCTCCTCAATGCCCTTGAGCCTTATCCGCACCTGGTCACCACACTGGGCCAGCTGCACCTCATCCTCCTGCTCGCCGTAGACAGCAGCAGCTTCGACGTTCTGCTTGTTGGGCATCATGATCATGCTCATGCCCTTCTTCACCACACCAGCCTCAATCTTACCCTCAACCATGGTACCCAGGTCACGGTACTTGCCGTTGACGGGCAACATGAAGGGGGCGTTCAACTTGCGCTCAAGGGCCTTCATGCTATCGAGATACTCGAGGAGCGAGGGGCCCTCCCACCAAGGAGCCACATCCTTGGGGATGCGGTTCTTGATACCGAGAGTCTGCTGGGCGGCGATGGGCAGGAAGTAGACGTCATTCTTGAGGTTGTAACCGGTACCCTTGAGGAACTGGGAGAGCTTGGTTGTGCACTCATTGTATCGCTCCTGAGACCACTCGACGGTAGGG
Source organism: Ascodesmis sphaerospora (assembly GCA_027569015.1). Taxonomy (NCBI): domain Eukaryota; kingdom Fungi; phylum Ascomycota; class Pezizomycetes; order Pezizales; family Ascodesmidaceae; genus Ascodesmis; species Ascodesmis sphaerospora. The sequence continues at coordinate 1,223,723 of JAPPUR010000011.1, read as the reverse complement.
TCGTCCATCTTGTTGACGGCCACGATGAGCTTGTTGACACCCTGAGTCTTGGCAAGCATGGCATGCTCACGGGTCTGTCCACCACGCTCGAAACCAGTCTCGTACTCGCCCTTTCGGGCAGAGATGACCAGAATACCAACATCGGCCTGGGAGGCACCACCAATCATGTTGGGCACGTACATCTTGTGGCCAGGGGCATCCAGGATACTGTAGCGGCGCTTCTCCGTCTCAAAGAAGCCACGTCCAACCTCAATGGTCTTTCCTTGTGTTCGTTCCTCCTTGTTCAGATCCATGACCCAGGACAGATACCAAGACTCGCGACCAAGGTCCTTGGCCTCCCTCTTGTACTTTTCCATAGTTCGCTCATCGACCATGCCAGTGGCATAGAGGATGGATCCACCAAGAGTCGACTTGCCGGCATCGACGTGGCCCATGAAGATGATGTTGACGTGCTCCTTGCCATAGATTTCCTTGAGAGTCTCCTGGTCGACATCGGCAGCCTGCTCCTTCTCGACGGCATCAATCTCGCGGGCTGCCTTCTTCTCGCCAGCTGAAGGGCTGCTGCGGCCAGAGGCTGGGCTGGGGGATGTCTTTCCAGAGGTCTTACCACCGGAAGCAGCCTTGCCAGCCTTCTCGCCGGTCTTCTCGATAGCCTTGGTGGCCGTGGCCTTCTGGCCAGCCTCGGGTTCGTTGCTGGGCTCAGCCTTGGCAGGCTCCTCCTGCTTGACAGGTGTGGCAGCGCCAGATCCAGAGATGGAAAGCACCTTGGCCTTGGGCTTGGGTGCGGAGGAGTCGGCGCTGATGCTGATCACCTTGGGCTTGGTGGCAGCTGGCTGAGTGGGAGCTGCGGCGGGAGCATCAGCCGGTCGCTGGGCAATCGTAGGGGCGGCGGCGGGTTGCTGAGATGGTTGCTGTTGCTGCTGCTGGCCGTACTGAGGGTAACCACCGCCGGCTGTATGTTTGGTTAATATTGGTCAATTCTCTAGAATAGAAGCAATTTTTTTCTGGGGCGCAAACATCATACCATAACCTTGGTTGTAACCGCTACCATAGCCCTGGTTGTACTGGTTGAAACCTTGCTGAGCACCACCGTACTGAGGGTAATAGCCTTGCTGGTAGTATTGTTGTTGCTGGTACTGAGGGGCATACCCTCCATATCCCCCGCCGGGCTGGAAGGACTGGGCAGTGGGCTGGAAGGAGGCGACATTGGGTCGGAAGCCGCCTTGCGCGGGGGCGGGGTTGTTCACATTGAGCTGCTGCTGAGCCTGCTGGGCGAGGTTCTCGTCCTGAGCAGCGGGATCGTCCTCCCAGGAGTTGGGGGTCGCCATTGTGAAGTTGATTTTGGTGGAGTGACGTTTGCCGCGGGAATTAACGAGGTCGAGGGGAGGTTCTGCGATGGTCCGTTGCGGTCTGTGACGGGGGTTGCGGACTTAAAAAGGCCCTAGATATGCAACCTATCTGGGTCGTTCGCTGTGAAAACGGGGCTGGGTCGGTAATCTTGATGTGTGCCAGCGGGAGAAGAGGTCGAATGGAGGATGACGGGGACCTCTTTTTGACTCGGGCAATATGTTGTCGAGAGAGATCCTTGGGCACCAAAGAGGCAAGGGCCGAAATGTCTGTGCCTAATGATGGTGATGGTTTGTGCTTGGTGGAGAGAGGGAAGAGGTCAGGTTGTGAAAATTCGAGCCCCACCATATGACGCCGCCCCTGCCACAAGAGAGAAAAAAAATGTACGGAGTAGAGGGGTTAGGCAGGTTGTACAGTGTTTGGGTTAAGGCTTCGCACGTACTAATGTGGCTGGTGGAAGCACCAAGATCCAGGCAGAACTCGACGTTGGCTTGGGGAATCCTTGAACGCGATGTTCTATTGATGACCAACTCAGCCTTATGACTCTATGCTTGACTCACATTAGGCATGATTTTTGCCTTTGTGACTGCTAAAAAGACCCGAGCCTGAGGGAGCTGGGTAGCCATGGCAGCAACCATGAAAGCACGTGCCACAAAGAAGCAGCCTCGAAGCCAAGCAAACGAGGGGCATCCTGGTACACTCGCACTGTACACGTTGCCCCTCTACTGTGTACCAGTGCACATGGGTAGCTGGAGGTCAAAGAAGATCTAACTCCTATCAAGAGAAAATGATAATAGGTTTATTTAAGATATTAGATTTTATGCATTTATTCTTTTTTAATATCACTATATGCCAGGGAAGTGTAAACCAATATAAATGCGCTGTTGTCTTGTTTTTCTTTGTCCCTCGTGTCGTGGACCTCACTCTAAGCTGCCCCAGGCGCTCTGCGCTGGCGGCGGTCAACTGCAGCGAGTGAATGGCTGCCAGCAGGACGGGACGGGAATCAATGCAACATCGGCCTCGGATCGTGCATCACTCTTTGTTTCCTCTCCGCCTTGAATACATTCTATTCGAAGCTTTTACATCTTCTGCAAGCTCCTTCCAGCATGAATAAAACTCTTACCTCTTCATGTCGCAAGCACCCCGGTCATGGATGATTTCCTCGCAGCGGTTGGTGTGCAGGCCATGAAATATGCCATACGGTCTGGCATCACCTTGACTTCCACCTACGCCCTGGGTCAGTGCTCGCGTCTGCTCAAGTCTGTCGAGGGCAGGGCTGTTTATTCTGAGCTCAAGTCACTGCAGAGCACTCTCGACAGCAAGATCAAGGTATGATTGCTGCTGTGTCGTGCATCATGCGTGCGAGGCCCCCTACATAGGTAGCTAACCAGTCCCTGCAGATCATTTCACCAGCAATAGACTTGATCGAGTTCAAGTAGGAACCTCATTCGTTGCTGTTGTGCGCCGACTGACAGGCCCCCCACAGATCAGGTAGAGGAAACCTATTCCTGGAATCAGCCACCCCCCTCGCGAAGTCGCTTCATAAGGAGATCGTCTCGCTAGGGCGCCGTATAGAAGCAGCAAATACACCGAGCTCGGATTCGGATAGTGATCGAGCTCAATCCAAGTCACCTCCTATCAGTCAAGAAGACCTACTAGCCATCGTCACAAGCATCAAGGCCTTGTTGGAACGGATAGACCGTGACATTCCTCTTCTCCAGCTGGCTATTACTGCATCAGGGGAGAGCCTTTCGACTTCTCTGCCGACCGGCATATCACCTTCCAGACTTTTGCAAGCAAGCACACTTCTCATTGTCGGTGACACGCAGTTTGCCCAGGACCCAACAAGGCCGGTTCAGATCGGTCCAGCCTTCACCTTGTCCTTATACATGCTATTTCTCGGGCATGCATCTACACTAACACCACAAAGTGCAACTGGAACCCCGACAAGCAACGGAGCCCTTGCGCCCAGTGGTTCGGCCCAGTCTCTAAACGATAACAGAGTTTACGGTCTAGGCGAAGGGGACAGAAAGCCATTGTGGCAGGAGGTCTTGCACAAGGCACGAGTTCGCATCTGCAGAACCCGAAGGGACTTCTTTTTTGACAGCAAAACAGGCTATCACGCAGGCTGCCTGGCCTCTCTCCCAACTCCTATGTCGTCTGAGAACGGCTGGGAGTATGCATATCATTTGGAGATCATTGAGGATCTCGACGATGGACGCCTCCACGACGATGAGCAAGACGCTCGATCATATGACGATATCCCAAAGGCAGGAATTCGCGAGTCTATCCCAGTTCATGAATTATCCAAGATATTCTACACAGATACAGGCAGGATCTTGAATATTGGATCCGCCACCGACAGCGAACAAAGACCAGTGCTGCTCTTGAAACGAGATACTCGAGCTACCCCCTCCAAGCCTGATACCAAAGGTATAGCAGGCTTCATCGAAGATTCGGGGGATGGTGCCAAGAGCACCATGCTTGAAGCGGGGGGAATGGAGAACGACCAGGCCGATGTTGACAGGCAGCTCCTGCAGGAGTCTCGAGACTCTTCAACCAACCCCAAGAAAGCCGCACCTATCGGAGAGCACTCTAAATGGAAGTTCCCGGCACATCTTGATCCGGAATGGATCGCGCTGGAGGTGTTTGAGGAGGACGATGAAGAAGCAGCAGAGGATGACGACGATGCATCACTTGACTCTGGCACCATGGGCAAACAGGAGACGCCTCCAAGGCAGGGAACTCCTCGTGACAGAAGATCCCTTGACTCCAGGGTTGTCGACCAGATCAAGAGGCTGTCACTGAGTGGTCCTGAGCAATCCAGCTCTCTGCAACCAGTTACAGCGGCGGAGACGGAGAACTTTGTCGCCCGGTCCCCGTTTGGCACCATCACAACCTCCCTGTCGCTGATGGAGATGCTGATCCGACTGGCTAGTCTCCAGGAGTTTCAGCAGGCATCCCACCTCTCTATCCCGGATCACATCTTGACATTCTTCCTAGAGGAAACATCGACGACGGGTTTAGTTGGGGAGACACAGTGGAGGGCACGGAGCGAAGCGAAACGAAGGATGGGATTTGATCCTTACACGGATACCCCAACAAAGTAATGGTTGAAGCATCAGCTGGGGAATTTGGTGAAGAGTCCGACGGAGAAAATGGGAATGTTGAGATGGGCGGTGTTGCGGGGGCTTGAGAGGTGGCATTCCGCATTGGAGAAGTTGTTAGTTGAGACTAGAGGAAACATTGGTGCGAACCGCAGCGACGTTTAGCATCAACAACTATAATGATCCAGACGAAATTTGCGTATGTATTCACTACTGTAGAGTTTATATGAGCATGTAATTAGAAAGGAGCCCAAGATAGGGAATACGAGCGAGGAAAAGAGGTTGTCTTCTGTAGGTTAGCTTACTAGTCTACCTACCTACCCTACGCGGGCTGACGACATGACCGACGGGACATTGAGTTGCCGACCGGGTTTCACATCAAAACATATAAAGCACTAGCCCCCGACCTTTGAATGCTAATAGCTACCGTCAATCGAGTTAATCAGACAGAGTCAAAGTCATTTAATCAGTGAGAATGGCGCCTTTAATCCCTCGGATGCATCTCTTTGAGATTGATGATCAGCCCTGGTACGTATAAGCTAGGTCCACTCGTCACCACCTCTTCCCCCGCTGGAGCTTTGGCTGTGATCCTACACCTTCAAGCTTCACATTCAGGCCCAAGAGCTATGAGACACCTGGCTTTGGACCTAAAGCTTTGCTCTATGCAAACGGAGCTTTGACTGCGACTCTTGCTACCCAACTCGATACTGACACTCGTCATAGGTTCCCGGCCTTCCTCCGCGCCCGTGTCCAAGATGCCCTCACCCGCACCTGGATGTCCAACACACCTCTTCAATCGCAATCCCCCGCCAGCCTCGCCGCCTCCCTCCTGATCGAGCACCTCGACTCGTCTCTGCCCGACTACACCTTTGTCGACTTTTGCGCTGGCGGCGGCGGCCCCACGCCCTCGATCGCCCGCACCGTCAATACGCACCTGCACTCACGCGGCGCCTCGCCCGTCCGCTTCGTTCTGACGGACCTGCACCCCAACGTTGAGGCATGGGACGCCGTCACCAAAAGGAACCCGCTCGTGACCTATGAGCGCGAGCCTGTCGATGCGAGCGCCGCGCCAGAGCATCTGGCAAGGAGGGATGACGGGACGAAGCCGTTCCGTCTATTTAACTTGGCGTTCCATCACTTCGACGATGACCTTGCGAAGGCCATCTTGCGCGACACGGTCCAGACGAGCGAGGGATTTGCCATATTTGAACTGCAGGACCGCAGTTTCGCGAGCTTCGTAGCGGTCACGTTGCTGGGCATCGGCGCTATCCTCAGCGCACCCCTGTACGCGTGGAAATGGCGATCTCCATCAACCTTTATCTTCTCATGCCTTATCCCCATCCTACCCTTTGTCCTCGCTTTTGACGGGTACGTCTCGGCGCTGCGAACTCGGACGCCTGACGAGGTGGAGGCCCTGCTGCGGAGCTGTGGCGCTGATACGAGTAGGTGGGAGATGCAGAGCGGTAGCAAGGTGCATCTCTGGCCTTGCGGGTATCTCAATTGGATCATCTGTAAGCCCGTGTCGAAAAGCTGAAGTGTGGAGATCGCTGTAGTTGAAGTATACAAGAAGAAACGGTTCAGGTCATGATATCATCGGAACCACCAGTTGACGGACCCGTTCAAATGCCCCCTTGACCCTTTGCTTTTGACAGAATGCCACCAACCATTTGGGATGAACAAGGCATCACCAGGCCCCAGCTCGGCCTCGTACAGCCCTTCTGGTAGAGGGTCATATTCCCACACAGCCTCGTATAGTGCCTCCCTCTCCTTTCCCTCCATCATCTCAACCGTTCTTATACGGCTGTTGCCCTGTTGTCGGATCCGAGACTGCACCTGGAAGTAGAGCCTATCGCCTAACGCTGGGGCCATGAGACGGATGACCTTGCTGCTGCACAGCTGACAAAAGACATTGGGGTTCGGGTCGCGGTGTAAGGGTGTGTATGTTGGCTCCGTGCCGAGCCATATGCTGGAGCTGTAGACGTCGCCCTTGCCAGCACTTTGGACTACATCCGGAGTTGGGAGATCCTTCTGAAGAGCTTCGGGGAGATCGGTGAGAGAAGACTGGGCAACATAGAGGCTAACGGGCTCTGGTTGAACTTGGTTAAACTCGAGGGCTTTGAGAAGAAGTCTTAGAGGCGCAAGGAGTTGGAAAAACGATGCGGTCTCCAGCTCTTCGATGGATGGTTCGAGGATGCTGGCAAGGAGGTGATCGACTGGTTCCTCGCTTGAGGAGAGCCAATTGCGAAATGATAGCAGGGCTTTTTTGTTAGGAGCCGATGGTGTAACAAGCTCATAAGGAAACCCCCATTCTTGGAACTGATCCATGTATGATGAGAATTTTGTCGAATTCACATCCAAGTCGGTTGTATGCTTCTCGAACCACTTGCTCACCGCGGGTAAAAGCGCTGCGGGAGAGCCATCATTTCGTCCAAAGAAGAATGGTTTCTGAGGTTTAAAGGCCTGTTCACGGAACGTGTCGATGTTAAAAAGTTTCGAAGTCGAGGGCGTCAAGGCGATTGGTTGAGTGACTTGTGTTGATAGTCGGCGACAGCAAAGAGTTGCCGTCTTAGACAGATGGTGGATCCATGATGAGTTGATGAGACTTCCCATGACCATGGGGTTGGGGAGCGATTGGCTCAAGGAAAGTCAATAATGAAAATAAAAAAAATAAGAAATAATTAAAATAAATCGAGCAGTATCTTACATGATATATCCGCCTTTTCTGGACTCATAGATAATCGCTGTTGGTTGGGGCAGACGGGATGGAAGAGTGATTGTATTGGATGCAGGTCGGAACCCGGTAAAACCCTAGCGCCGAGCCCACGGTGCAGGTGCCGGTCCACGCCAACCTGAACCCATCCATCCATCGTCGACCCTCTCGCCAGTTGCACCAAAAGGTCAACCAAAAAAACAGCTTTACTCGACCCTCCCCCTCCAAAACCCCCGCCCGACGTCGCTCGACGCCTTCTGCGACGCTGGCGCTCTGAGCCTGACTCTGCGATGCGATAGATGCTTCGTGCCCGGCCTCCGTATATATCGTGTCCTGCCCCCGTGGCTCTCTCAGAATCGCGCCCCTCACAAGACCGCCATCACCCCGCCTTCGATTAGAAGCGTGCCCGAGCACCCTCTTGACGCTATCGATCTTTCACCTCGCCTCACCCCCGCGCCGGCCGCCGCATATCGCGTCCCTGCGCCAGTGCGCACCCCTCCCCTGATCCCTGATCCCGACTGTGGCCTTGGCCTCACCCATCCCACGCCGCCATGTCGACCTCTTCAGGCGTGCCCGAGTCTTGGATCTCGAGTTTCTGTTCTCTTCTCGGTCACGAATACTTTGCCGAGGTCTCGGAGGAGTTTATAGAGGATGACTTCAACTTGACCGGGTTGCAAACCCAGGTGGCCATGTACAAGGAGGCGTTGGAGGTATGTTTTTTTTTCATGCCGATCATTGTCTATGATGCAAGACTAATGTTGTGCTCCCCTGATAGATGATCTTGGACGTGGAACCAGAAGACGACGAGGACGAAGATGAGGAAGAGGAGGAAGAAGATGAAAACGAGTCTGACCCGGAGCGCCTGTCCAGGCAACCTGGCGAGCGAAGGCATCACCGCATGGCGAGCGACCTGTCCGTCATAGAGTCTTCGGCAGAGATGCTCTACGGGCTCATCCACCAGCGCTTCATCTGCTCGAGGGCTGGCATCCAACAAATGAGCGAAAAGTACGAGCTCGGCCACTTTGGCTGCTGCCCCCGGACAAACTGCGACCAAGCCCGCACTCTGCCCGTCGGCCTATCCGACATCCCTGGCGAGGACACGGTCAAGCTCTTCTGCCCGTCGTGCTTGGACGTCTACGTCCCTCCCAACAGCCGGTTCCAGACTGTTGACGGCGCCTTCTTTGGCCGCACCTTTGGCTCCCTCTTCCTCCTCACTTTCCCCGAATACGACCTCACCAAGCGTGGCATCGAAGTCCTCTCCACCTCAGGCTCCCGAGTCAATGACGGTGAGGGCCTCATTAACGGCATGTATGCAAAGAATATCGGCCCGGGACTCGGCCCCGGCCGCATATACGAGCCGCGCATCTACGGCTTCCGCGTCTCGGAGCGAGCCCGATCCGGCCCCCGGATGCAGTGGCTTCGCGACCGCCCCACAAACATCAACGAGCTCGACGAGGCCCGCCTCTACGCCGAGCAGAACCCGGATTCGGACGACGACGAGGAGAATGGCAGCCAGGGCGGCGCCAATGGCCGCGTCATGGTCCGCCGTCGCCCCCCTGGAAACGCCCGCCTCCGCCAGAGGCAGAACCACAACGGCAGCCCCATGGCCCTGTCCACCAACGGCGCCGAATCTGAGCTGTAGCGCGGCACGGCGAGAGGGCGCGCCCCCGGACGGAGTCATCCGAGGACCCTGGGAACTGGGTAGGAACAAGACGGGGGGCTAATCTTTTATTTTGGGCACAACGAGACGAAATTATGTGGCAACACCATTGACCAGCGTGCAAGAAAGGATAGGCGGCAAACGGTCCGGCGATACATAGCGTTGTAGATGGGTTGGAGAAGAAGGGGGGATAACAAGGTAGCAAAGCGAGAGGGATAGGGAGGGGACTATTGGGTTTTGCGGTATTAATGCATAGACGGCGTTGAACGTTTGATAGGCTATGAAAAAATACACATCAACAACTGCACTTGGTTGATTCAAGCTGTTGGAGGGTGAGGGAGGATGTATCCATTGCACGTCGTCTTGTTAATCTGTAGACTGTTGATGTAATGAATACTTGGTATTGATGTCATGTCGTGAATGCTGTTACCAGATATTGATGCCATCGACACCGACCATCCCTCTCGTCATCCGTGATTAAATTCTTCGACCCTCCTTTTTTCTTGTCCGGTTGCCTTATGCATGTATTCATCTCTATCATGGGCGTGTCGCCAGCCCATCCCAACCCTTGCCGCCCCTTTGCCTGGTGAGCCACCATTGTCTAGGCCCAACGTTTTATGGTAGCCTTGTCTTGTCCATACCGCCATTACCCCTTCATCGAGCTCAAGCTCATCAAGAGCAACTATACATGAGAGGATGAAGGAATCGACTCCAAAAAGAAAAGAAAAAAAAAAGTCAAGAACCCAATCAACCACCCACCCAACACCAGACCCCGAACCCATGCTTTTCGTGTATTTCATGGCTGTCATTCCTCATCCCATCTATGATACCAAAACGCAAAAGACAAAGCAAAACAAGACAAGAGAGCTGGCGACATTATTGATCCTCGCTCTTCAATGTCGAACACCCCAACGCCGCGTGTGTTTCCGATCCAGTTATATCCGTCGCATACAAGGCGTGTATCCCAAGGGCTCAAACCATAAAAACACAAAGACAGGAAAAAAGAAGAAAAGAACCGACAAGAAAGATGCCGAAGCATCTGAGATGTAGGTACTGGTCATGCTGCAGAGTGATGCTTCGTTGAGCGCCATCAACAGCTGGGAGCAGAGGCCTCAGCGTCACCCTTGGCACCTTCGGCAGAAGATGTGCTGACGCCGAGCTCCTTGGCCGCGTTCTCGGCCTTTGGTGTAGTTTCATCTGGAGAGTCTGACATGACTTCAGCCCTGGACCCAAACCAGCCTCCACGCTCCCACTGGCCTGGTTCGTATAAGCACGTGTTTCGAACATCGACATCAGTGATGCCTGCGAGCAGAATGTTGAGTCGCTTGAAATCGATGGGCTTGAGAATCCATCCATCGAAGCCAGCATCTATGTAGGTTTGCTTCTCACGCTCGACAAGAGACGCTGAGACGGCAAAGATGGAGATACGATGGTTGGTGAGCGAGAGCACAGAGTGGCCGCGATGATCTGCCGATGCTTCCATAGACCGAATCATCTTCGTACTCGTAAGGCCGTCTACGATGGGCATCTTGTGATTGATTAGCAAATGATACAAGGCAGTCCCGGGCCAAGAAATCTTACCTGCATGTCCATCAAGACAACGTCGAACTCGGTTGACCTTTCACGATAGACTGTAGCACAATCCTCGCCGTTGACAGTGTGATGCACGCCGTGCCCCAATCTCTCCAACCGCTTTCTCAAGATTTTCATATTGATTGGGTCGTCTTCCGCAACGAGAACTTGGAGATGCTGAGTATCGGTCGCGTGGGTTCCTCCGCTGGTCACACTCTCTGTGCCAGCCTTTGCGGTGCCGCGATCACCCCCCTTGATTTCGAAAAGCACGCCAGACTGCTCACCACCTTGTGGCCTTTGAGGCATATCGGTATACTCATCAGGTATCTTGACAGCCCGGATCGGAGTCTTGGTATCTTGTACTTCTGCCCGGCCGGGTTGTGGCCCTGGAGCACTGACGGCAACTGGGCTCTGAGGTTCTTGACGTGATGGACTGGAAGAACGAGCACTGACACTAACAGCCCCGCGAGACCCGGGTCTGACAGAACCTCCTGAGCGTACGCTGCCTATGAGAGGAAACTCTCCCCCTTCTTTTTCGTTAAGGGATAATGGCGTTTGAATGGCGTCAATCAAGCGATCAGCGTCGCTTTGCTGGCTCCCGTGGCTTCCATGGCTGCCTCGACTCTGTCGACTTCCCATGCTTCCTCGGTCGCCAGTGAAATCGCTATCAATAGGCCCTGTTGTACTTACTCGGTCGACAAGCATTATCTCGCCCTCTGGTGCCACCGTCAAGGAAGCGGGGGCAGAGGCCACTGGGTTAGATGATGGCACCTTCTTGAGAGTTGGTTCATTCTCGCCTCCTGAGCTTGGCGCCTCGTCAGCTAGAAGGAAAGGAAGCTGGACCACAAATCTTGAGCCTTGGCCAATCTCTGACTTGAGGCGAAGTTGGCCATCCATGTTTCGAACAGTGCGGGCTACGACGGCAAGCCCAAGGCCAAGGGTACGCATCTCCCGTGGCATGTCGGCCAACTGCGAGGGTGGTCTGGGTATCTCCTCCGTGCTCACTTGTTCCAAGTCACGGAAAAGGGCATCGAGCTGAGCTGCGCTCATGCCGATGCCTGAATCCTCCACGACGAAATCCACCACAGCACGCCGATCTTTGACCTCTGACACAAACACCTCGACCTTGACATGTCCGTCATCAGTGTGTGCGACGGCATTTGCTGTCACGTTGGAAATGGCTTGTCGGATTCGTCGTTCATCTCCGTGTACGAATTGCGGCAGCCCTGGATGCTGCACGACCGTGTAATGAATCCCCTTTCGCTTGGAGTCAACCAGGAACGGACCAGTTGCTTCCCGAATACAACTGGCCAGATCAAACACCTCATCTTTGACAAGACTCTGCCCCTCCTCTGTTTTGGTCAAATCAAGCAGGTCATTGATCACGTAGATCAGAGACTTTGAAGCTGAATGGGATCTCGCGAGGTTTTCACGGGTTTCCTGGTCGAGTGTACCCTCAAGTGCGATTTCGAGATAGTTGATAATGGCGTTAAGTGGTGTTCGGACCTCGTGAGCAGAGTTAGCGAGCAGCAAGCGGGTGAGCTTGCTGTTCTGAAGGGCAGCCTCCTTCTGTCGCCAGACCTCGATAAATTTTCCTTCCTCCTGTCAGCAGGAACATCTCACAAAGATATCTCGGAATAGACAACTTACCGTATACAAGACACAGCACAGCGGCCGTCTCGACTTGCTCCTCATTCCACTCTCTGCACTTGCCCACCACGGTCTCATGCCATGTCTTGAAGCTTGTTCTCGGCTCAAGATAGTCGGCAGTACCCTCACGGACGATCTTCTCGTAGGGATTGCCAGCCCATTTCACCTCCTTAATCTGTCCCTTGCGGAAGAATACGATGAAGTCACTGCCGCCGACACTCAAAGGGACGTACAGCAGACCTGCGACAATCTGGAAACCAGGCGGATATCGTAGGTCGGGAAAATCTTCTTTGACATCCTGCGACGCCACCACAGATGTGAGCTTGCGCATACGGAGATATTCCAGCATGGCGAGGGCTTCCTGACTCTGCTCAATGATGCCCATGATTTTTGTCTCCCCTTTAATGGATAGTAACCCAAAGTCTGCATCAAAGAGCTTGAGTAAATCTTCCGATGAGGCGATGATGTAGCCTGAAGGATTCTTGTCGGTGGGGGCAGTGTTGATCAGCTTTCGTGCTTGCAGTCGCGAAGCATATGACAGTCGTTCGATGTTGCGAGATGCAGTGTCTCCGACTAGACGACACATCTTCCGAATAGGAAAAGATACCCGCATACCCTGCTTCCCATACGAATGACACGAGATGAGACCCCATAGCTCGTTAAAGGCGTTGATAGATATCGACATTGATGATCGGACAGCCATGTTCTTGAGGTACTTCAAGTGAATTGGGGACATGGCTCGGAGGTATGAGTGGCTCAGATCCAAGGGCACATCCAGATCTTCCTTGGTGCGGCAGACGATTCGGGAAGTGTCTTGATCTCGATCAAAGAGTAATCGAACCTTGTTGAGCTTGTAGAGATCACGAGCTTGACGTGGGATGTCGGACGCAGGAAAGTGAAGGCCTTTGTAGAGGTCTCTTGTCATGGAAGTGTCAACAAGCTCAGTCACAACCTTGCCGTTGAAGGAGGAATCGAATTGGTATATCATGACACGATGAAATCCTGTCAGTTCCTTGACAATGCCGACCAGAATCTTGAGGAAGGCCTCAAGGTTGGGGGCCGATGAGAGCTGCTCTTGAACCTGAGACATGATGTCGAAAACCTGCATGGCGCCCTGTTCGCCCCTCCTCTTTCGTGCGCTTCTTAGGATCCTGAGGGGTTTGCTGAGGACTTCGGTACTGGCCTCGATTTCCTCCAAGGTAGGGTTCGATTGTAGCGTATCATGGGGAGTATCCGGTGTCATCTCGTCGGTGGGTCGGAGGGGGTATTCGACATCGTCGTCCATTTCGAACTCGCAGATGATTAAATCGGGGTGTGCTGGGTTGATGTGAATAGCGCACCAAAGCTTCATGCTCTTGCGTTTGGGAGGCCGGATCGATAAGCTAAACACTTCGGGACCATTGATAGCTGGGTCAGCATCCTCGTCGCGGATGAAATCGATGTGGTCCAGAAGATTATCCTGCTGCTCCTCCGTCAAAATGTCTAGGAAGTTCTTGAGTCGGAATAGTTGCCAGGGGGTGTAGCCCAGTATTCTCTCGGCGTTCTCGCTGACATATCGGGCAATGAAACACCCGTCATTCTCCTCCCGTAGCGCAACAAGGACACCGAATGTTTGAACAGCACCAGGCGTGTGGATCGGTTCGTCTTCACATCGTTGGAGAACACCGTCTCGGCCAGTGATGACGGCATGGCCTTCATCGGTTACCACGTGGGTAAAGCGTGTGGTTACATGATGCACGTCGGTACTCGCCTGGCCAGCAGATGCGCCTGAGGGTATTTCAGGTTCCTCCTCAGTTTGACCGTGTGCAGCGTGCCCCAATGGGCCCGACTCCTCCGTTTCGTGGTCCGAAGTGGATATATCGAGTTGTAGCGGCACTGTGCTGCTGCCATGGCGCGCAGCATCTAGCTGTATGCTTGACATTGGGCCGCTAAGGGTGTTCTTCCTGCGCATGATGGCGGCGAGGCGTTCATTCTGAGATCGGGAGTGGTAGGAAGCTGGAACAGTATCTGAGCGTCTCAGATCTGGTCCCTTGTCAGTTCGAGAAGCACCTGGGAGCTGGATAGGAATGTTCCGGCCATCACCCTCGGGCATGGCAGGGAAGTAATCGTCACCGGCAACCTTACTGGTGGTGGGATCGAGGCTAATAACAGATCTTATGGGGAAGACCCGGTCGCCAGAGATATCCGAAGCGGCAGAGTGATAGCCCAGCTGCTTATCTGAGTTGATGCTCCAAGGAGAAAAGGGAGGGTCCGAGTTGACGACGCTGTTCTGGTCGCTCGGTGCAGCAGACGAGGCAGCGCGGGTCGGTCGTGTTGGTGTTGCGCTAGGAGTGTCGGTGCGAAGTTCTGCTAGTAAAGTATGGCTTGCACCTCTGAGGGTCGATGAGGATTGAGTGGAAGATTGGGGCGGCCGAGGAGGAATAGAGGGAGGAGGAGAACCAGGAGCAGCTGCCGGATCCTGCTGCTGAGGCTGGGGCTCGTTCAACTCCTCATTCTCACGCGGCGCTTCCATGGCGAACCTGGCTAATCGCTAAAACCTAACAGTCGCGAAGCTTTGAAGTTCAAGGTATGAAGGGAAGGCGGCGAGAGCCTGGGAGGGGCGAGGAGAAATTACTCGGGAGATGATGACAGCCCTACAGCGTCGCACATTCCCGTGATGTCCAGACTAGTGAAATTGCTGTAAAAGAAAAGAAAATGACGGAGGACACCGAGAGTAGCGAGGATCGGAGACTGAGTGAAGTCGATGTCGTTGGAGACTTTGTTGGAGAAGGGCAACAGCTGAGGCAACAAGGTGGGATTCAAGATCAACAGGGGGCCTAGGGCGTATCAGACGGAAGCTATCAACGGCTGCAGAGGACGGGGCCAGGTCTAGAAGGAGTGACGAAATGTGCGATTGCTCTCAGGAGGCTCGAGTTGTTGGTTTAGGTGTGAGGGCATGGAAGGCAAGACGAGGCAAAGAAACAATTTCCTCCAGCCATGGAGGTCTTGGTGGAGGATGATGGGAGCTACACGGGCTCGGTCGGTGCAGTACCTACAGAGGGAAGGTACCCTGGGCTTGGTGCGTAGGGTGCTTGCTTGCAGCCCACCTCAGTGCAGCAAGTGCCTGCGCTTGTGGAGGTGGCGATGCACAGTGTGGGAGACTGATTACCTATCGAGGCTGCCCATCGCTCGTCGAAAGAGAGTCAGAGGATCAACATGGAAGTGGGCAATTGCGCAAAGCATGACTTGCCCGCCAATCGGCCTCACATGTTGCTCTGTTAGCCCCGTCGATCTCCTTTCCCCTCTATCGAGCAGCGCTCAAAATCCCATCTTGGGACCCCGTAATACGACAAGAGTGCGGTCCTTCTTCTGGCCCTACGACGAGGATCAGTGGAACGCCCTAGTGCGTCGCACCAGCTGCCGACACTTTGACCGGTCACGACAGTTTTTCACCTGCTGGTGGGCACGGGAGGGGATGACATGGTCCCGCCATCAATGTCAATGTCCACGTCCATGACGGATGCTTTCGTCTATCGACGGCGGTCTCGTGGTGGAATTTGATGGACTTGATGATCCCGGGACCAGGACATCAAGACCCAAGCCAAAACCCAAAACCCAAAACCGCAACAAAGGAAATGCAAAGTATCCATTTCAAGCAATGCCACGGCACACATGGAGGACCAAGAGCTCGTTTTGCGCGTCTAACTGCTGAACGGAGAACCATGTTTAATAATTACTGAACAGCCAGGCCTTGGCATCATTAGCTGGGTCGGCTTCAACCGCCAGAGTTGCCCCCATGACACTTTTTCTGCCGGCAGATTGCAAACAGAAGAGACTTTCATACTCACAGGAGCGATACCGGCCAGTCTCGGTGTACTGGCAGAGAGGAACAGTTTGGACGCACAAAGCCAGCAACCACGTCTCGTCCCGAAACCGCGTCCTCTCGGACTGGAATCCTCACAACAAAGGCCCATATATCCGAGATGCCTGGTGGTCGGTCATGATACGCTGGCATGGGACCGGCGCGCTAATGTCAAAGAAATACAGCAGTTGTCACCCATAACCTCTGCTTCCCCGAAGAATACAAACGCTCCTGATGCCGCGAGTCGTCAAGTCTGGCGCGGATCGAAGGCTTCTAGACGCATGGCTCGATTTCTTTGGCCATTCTGCTGCTGAACCCCGATAGTCCGCGCACCGCGCGTCTAGTTGGGCCCATGGCTTGAAACAGATGCCAATATCGTGCTTGCTCGCACGACAGGATTGCAGAGGCGACGATTACCGGCAGGGCCAGACCGCTCGAACATGTCGTGAATCGGCGATCACGGCGCCTCCTCCCCACTCTACCCACCCAGAGTCCCTAGAGTCCCTTGAGGTTTTGCTGGACCAGCCCACAGTCGCCTTAGCCTGAACCCCTCTTGTGTTTTCCGGGTCCAGGGGCCCTCGCCGACCGACCCTGCCGTCCATCATGAGGAGATGGCGAGGCAAGGGGTTCTTGGTGGCCATCGACTTTTCGCCGCAAACGCAAGCAGAGTTGTGCCACGTCTCAAAAGGTTATGGGGTCCTCTCTTATGCCTTATGCTTTGGTCTGCGGTGCGGGGGCCTGCCTGACTTTGAGGCGGCAGGCTGAGGCGACAGCTTGGGTGTCTCGAGACGGTGGCCCAGGGAAGATGCCATGTCCCAGCAAGAAAGAAGCAAGCTCACAAAAGACGGGCAAGACGTACAGTCTGCGCGAGGCCATGAGCACTGTATTCGCGCCACACTTTGAGGTCCAAGATGCATGACATCATGCATGCCGGTACGTCTGCTCCGGACGACAAGCATGCTTTGCTCGAATCAGAGGCGCTGGACGGCTCGGTCCATACCCGGCGATCGCCCCTCATCCCCTCATATCGCGAAGATCTTCGGGCACAGCCACACATGTGGCGGTACGATCAGCCCTCCATCCCACTCTTAGCTTCGGCCGGATAATCGTTCTGGTCCAACTATTCAAGTCAAGCCAAGTCAATCTCATCTTCAACGGTTACAACGTTCTCAGAAGAAAGGGGTCGCCTTGCCTTTGACGGCTGGATATCGCATGATTTCTGACTCGCCTCCTTTTCTAGGTGTAAATCAAACTGCCGCTGGCTCCAGTTTCTTTTCAGGCACGCCAATCGGTATCCCGTTTGGATTGGACATCAACATCCATCCCAACGAGGAGGCCGGCTCATCACCTGTCTAACACGCGTCAAGTTTCACCGTCAACGTTGACAAGTAGCTCGAAATATCGTTCCAAGTGGGCCGTGGCAAGTCTCCTCTATTCTCCCTCCGGTACCGAGACTCCATGTTCGGACATGTTCTGTGTCCGTGATACCGTTCGACCGTCTTTCATTTCGCTAGTCAAGCCTCATGCATCAATAGTGGCCCTAATACCAAGTCATGCCTAGGCATTCCCCAGATCACCCTCTGCCGGCAAAGCCAGATTACGTTCAGTTGCGACACTCAGTGAAGGAGTTACCCGAAACTTGAGCCTGACCATCAGAAGGCTTCCCGACCTTGTGCCAAGCGACACTCGATGTCTCACCCTTGGGTCACTGCATGTCCTAGACCAGACAAGAGCCAACACATGGCTTTGCGGGAAGCCCATTCACTATTGGGTTTCAAAACAATCGAGACCGAGCTGGGGTCATGGATAGGGACTAACGCCCTGCGACAGAGCGGGCACCATCGTCAAGACCATGCCGGGAGAGTCTTGAGGCCCGGCACTATGGCCCAGGACTGTTCAGTGACGCGTGAATAAAGTTCCAGGCATAGAGCCCACGGGCTTCTATTCCCTCTACGCTTAGGGCGGCGGCGCAAGTGTAACGTCCCGTCTTCAGCCTCGACTTGCAAAATTCTGTAACCGAGCTGACCAGATCAGCCCTACACCCTGGCCCTAGTCCTCACATAGGAATCCCTCGAACCCCTCGTTCCAATCCCCCGGGTTCGCCCACACTATATTCACCTGTAGCATGATTGGGGTTCCTTACCGATAAGAATGGGCCTGAGGCCAGGAAGTGTCTACAAGTGCCGAAACTGTGACGTTGATTCAACACAATCCAAGATGGTACTCAGCATTGCTGCCGGCATATTGAGCCTCTTTCTGATTGTAACACGTCAGATTTCCATGTGATCATTTCGGAGAATAAATTTGCAAGGGTCCTAGGAGGGGTCGCCGTCATATTGATTTTGTTACATTGTCATGTCTCAGCCCTCTCGCCTGTGCCCAAGCCATCAAGCGATCTCGTTCTTAGCTCATTCCAATCTTGACTCTGACCTTTCCACAAGTCATGTTTTGTATCAACGTAAACGTCCAAGTGAAGAGTCAATGGGAAGACAGTTTTATTCAAGGCATCCTTATTTGTGATTTTCCTCGATCCTAGAAGTATAGACTGATCTTACGGATCGGCACGAGATTGTAGGCCTGAACCACCAACAGAAACTAATTAGATCACGACATCCGACCTCTCGAGACACCATTAGGGTTAATCTCCTAGGATGAAACTTGGTGATTACAGCCAGACCTCTGTTTGGTCCACTGGGAATAACAAACGTCATTTTGGCTCTCCCCCGTTGTCTTGATGGCTTCTGTGAGAACCAGCCAAACCCCCGCGAATTGGATGGAGGAACCACGTGAACCTCCTTTCCGAGATCTGATGATCGACTGTGCTGACGTCTGTGGAGAGACAATAGGGAACTCACCGTATTAAATAAGATGTAGTTGATAGGATGGGCACTGACCGATGGGGTACTTCTGAGGTAGATCAACACCGTTTTTGATCTTTTGATACCACACACCTGTTCACATACTCAACAGCGGTGTCCAGTCCCCCTATTCTAGTTCGACCTGTTATAGCAGTCGTCTTTACTGATTGGTCGGGCACTGTCCTAAGCGTATAAACGGGCATGGACTTGCGTAGATCATGCTCAAGGTGTGCCATCGACGTCGGGTCTGCCTCTCGACCATGGTGATAGCTTTCTACAAGCACGCAGTATGAATAAACTTATCAGCGTGGTCATCAATAATACGCTCATTGGCAGCCTTTCTATCCTGTTGGGGATGAGTTGGAAAGTGTGTATAGTCACTGAGTTCTGAACGACCATTACAACTGGAACTAGCCACCCTATCATTGCTGCCTGTGATTTAATACCTAGATTTGAAGTTTTGAGCGGATAGGACTGACTAGATCAACCGCAACATTCTTCATACCTGTTTTCTCCTTGTTATGCCGTTGTTGGTGCTCTACGTATGTCCCATGGACTCCAGCTAGTGCGCCTCCGACCACAAGATTACAAGGAATTCTCTGCCGTTGCTCGCTAAAATGAATACAGAGCAATTCACCAAAGAAGCTTTTCCTCTTTGAAATCAGTAAGGGTCCTCTTCGTCTTGTCTAGAGTGAACAGGGGGCAGAAAGTGGTCAAGTGATGACACTCTGCTCTGATACCAGGCTCCGAGGTGGTGATGGGAGGAGCCTGGCCCGGCGTTTCAATGATGGCTGTACCAGGCTCGGTGGCAGAAGGCTCAGTGATGACGACCGTGCCTGGCGCCGTGGTCTGTCCAGGTCCTTGGTAAGGCCTATACACTGATGTATGAAGGCTCAGGAGCAGCTTCTATAAAGGGGCCCTTGGTGTCCAGGGGGAACTGTTATGAGCGGCATTCGATTTTAGGCCACTGATTCTTGTGTATTGGTTAAGTGCCAGGTCTCATCGCGGACTCTACCTCTATAAGTTGTGAGTCTGATTATCTCATGAGTCGGCTGAATGATGATGACTGCACTAGGTTCGCGTTATTGCCAGAGTGTGTAATTCATTCAACATGGTATCTTTGGGTGGTACATCAGAATTGGTATCATTTGTACGTTTCAGATCGAATCGTGGTGTCGACTCAGAGGATGTTTATATGCCATGTTCACTGCCGATAATAGGACCAAGAAGTAGGTGACTGGAGAGATTACTGAGTGAGCTGGGAGATGCTAAATCGAGAGTCCACGCATCTGGAGGGCTATAAGATGAAGTCGCGCTTTGTTCGAAATATATTGGAGAAGTGGTTCGTAAAGCTTGTACTGTCTAGACGACTCTGTCCTTAGTAGAGTAGCACGACTCTTAGCCACGCACTTAATGATGCTGTGAATTTGTTATATCTGTTTGTATGTACACAACACTGGGGTAGAGATATATGTACAAAAGGCACTCTAACGGTATTAATGACCACCTACAGCCCGAGGCTATCTATCAGCTCTCAAGACGTGGCCTCCCTTAGTCTTCTGCTGGATAGACTGCTTTGGGGGCTACTGAGCTCATAGACGGGATCAACACTGCACAAATTTAATGAAGTTGGGATATCGAAACCTCGTTTCTAAAAAGAATCACAATATATTACTCTGGGGAGACCTTGTCATCTCAACTGCAGACTCTTATGAACACCCTCAGCTCGGAGCATAGTATTTAGGGACACCATAACTGTAGCTCTCGAGGTATCAAGAATAGAAAACCTAGCCCACCAGCGTCTCAATTGAAGGCTCAAGTCCATTCTGATCACCCAAGTTCGGTTTCTGTATGGTAGACCCCTGCTGCTAGTGGACACGTTGAGAAGCATTGCAGGGCGGCTTGTGAACTGAGTCGAATTCGGGGGAGGATCAATAGCGAAATCCGGGGCGACGCTTTCCGAGAAACGTTTGTTAAATGCGAAATATATATACGGCCAATCTATATAGACAATTCTTACAGAGCGAGCATAGTGAGCCCCTCTCTAGTGGTATTGCGTCTCGAGTGCGCACCTCGCCATCGCGGACCATAGGACAGCTCAAAGCTTCCCCTTGGCCACCTTCCTCATGGCCTGAGCAGACCTCAGAAGCGCGTAGAGGCTCTGAAGCCTCGGAATCTCGACACCCCTCTCCCTCGCGATCCTCACCGGGTTCCCGAGAATCACCTCGAGCTCCAGGGGCTTGCCGGCCTCCCAGTCGAGAAGCATGCTCGGACGGGCACCCTTGTTTCGCGCCGTGCTCTCGACAATCTTCTCTGGAGCGGCCATGTACTCAGGGAAGGGCCGTCCTAGGATCCGCGGTACCGCGTCCCGGATCTCGTGCATGACGCCCAGGAGGTGTCGTCGAAGCTCATCGTCGGCTACCATGTCAGCGTTACCCCGTCCGCCGGAGAGGACGGCCGAGGGGTTCATGGCAGAGTTGATGCACAGCTTGTGCCACCGGACCGTCTGCAGGCCGACCTCGTCGTGAGGCTCGACGTCGCGGATGCCGCCCAGGTCCGTCCACCAGCGGCGCAGAGCCTCGGTGCACTCGGTGCCGCGGCGGCCGAGCTCGGAGTCTTCGGCACCGAGACCGTCGGTGTAAGGGCCGATGCTGATGCGCGTCCAGCGGTTCTGCCGGATGGTGCCGGGCGACGTCTGCTCCGCGCTGACGACTGTGACGGCGCTGACGATGGGGGTGTCGGGGAAGCGCTTGCGGAAGGGCTCCTCGACACCGACGCCGTTCTGGATGAGCACGATGCACGACTTGGGTCCGACCAGCGGCGTGATGATGCTCGAGTCATCGCTGATATCCGGGAGGGCCTTTGTGGTCACAAAGATGTAGTGCCAGTCGCGCTTTGCCCCTGACGAACCCTCCGGAGCGGCGGCGGCGGCATCAACAGAGGGAAATGCTCCATCCGGAGTGAAGGTGTAGTCGCCAAAGGTCCGAGTAAGGAGCTTGACGCCGTCCTTCTGTATAGCGGCGTAGTTTGAGCGCGCTACAAGAGACACATGGACATTGTGGGATGGCTATCACGGGTCAGCTTGTGTGTATGCTAAGCACATGAGGACCACGTTACATGATGGAGGCGGGAAGCATAGAAGCAGCCCACGGCGCCCGCGCCGATAAAGACGACATTAACACGACTGTATAACGAAACCTCGTGTTAGCCATGATTTCTCACGTAAGTTCTAAATCCATCTCTCATGACCGAGAGAAGGGGGATGGTAGGCATTCACCCGCTGTCCGCCATGGCGACGTAATAATAATATCCGCCCACGAGGCGTTCTCTTCAATCTCACCGGGAGGAATCGAACGGTGGGTACGAGTCGAGCAGACTAGGCCGATGGGTTGGGTCTGCTGGTGGGATGGTGCTGATGTCGGGTCTCTGCTCTGCTGAAGCTGTCTCTCTGGCCTGATACGTTTACCCGCGAGCGAGGATGAGTTTAGCAGAGGAACCCCCCGCCACGGCCACGACCGACGCCCGAGGTTCGCAGAAGGAGGCTTGAGCACACCATCGCCCAGCCAAGCAGCTTACACCGCACCAGGTAGGGGACCCTGGCCGCTGTTCCTCGCCTCTACAAGGGATATACGAAAGCGTTTGCCCGACCGTCACCAAAACGGCCAAACAGACACAGCCAGGACACACATCATGACGTTGGATCTATTTTCTCCCCTCTCCCTCGGGCGATCGTCCGTGGTATGAATGCCCCATCATGCCTGTTCTGACCGAAACAGGCCAGTCAAATGTTGGACACTTGGTCTGGAAATCCCACTCGGAGACAGATCATTTCCCCATTTCTCGCCAACCACTGACTGCCGTAGCTCGTGCTTTGCTTGGATGAACCACATGCCCGTCTGTCGGCGTGTCCATCTGGCAGCGGCCTTGACTGATAGATGCCAGAGTGGGATAGGATGGATGGGATGGGATGGGATGGGCCACCAGACCTTGCAACCTCGTGATGGCCCCCGAAACCTGTCCACACGGCACGGGTCCTGTAAGCCATTTTGGCACTGCGAAACCTGTCTCTGGCTTCTGCCATCGCGAACTACTCGTGGCGTTCTGGTTGCTTGCCTGATTGCACCCCACGGACCCATGTCCGTGTCAGCATCAATCACCATCACGGTTGTCAACCTCTCTGTCTCTCGGGAACCGTTCCCGCCCGTACCAATCGGTGATGCCGTTCTACCATCTCCGTTGCGGCTTCGGAACACCCCGCCGATCGTTGGCGATCTGTTCGGTGTGCGATCGGGTTGAGCTTCAGCCAAGCAATGACGGGCGAGAACCGTCACCATCCCTCCCACGAGGCGACCGTCAGACTGGACAGCCCAAAGCCACAACCACCACGGCGCGGGCGGCACCCCACGAAAGCTTATGTCGTGAACCAACTGCCGGCTGGCGAAATCTCCAAGTCGGTTCGCCGTCGGTCCGTTATCTGTACAGATCACACATCTTCACGTCACCAACGGTCCAGTTATTCCCGAAGCATGTCACTGTGGCCGACATCGCGTCGAGCATCTTCGTCCTCAACCAACAATTCACAAACAGGTTGTCATCCTGACATGCATGTGCCTACAGCTGATTCCCGGCTTGTCCAAGAAGTCAAGACGACATTCTCAAAGCCGGGTGCCCAGCAACGAGTTCAATTCATCTATGCCAGAGCGAAAACAAGCAGGCCAATGGAGAGCAAGCGCTGCATGTCGATTCTACGTTGAGAAGTCTCAACGTAGTTGCTGGCAAACAAAGTTATTGTTGAGTACGTATGTGGTTGCTGTATGGGGTTGGTTAGTGTTGGGCTATCAATGTTTCGTGTATCAGCATGGTTCATCGCATCCATTTCATCGCTTGCGTCAGATGAGGCTCTGGCGGGAAGGGATGACCGCCATGTTGAGATGCAGAGCGAGACGGACAGCCTGTCCGTTCAGGCGCGTCCACGAATGATGCTGCCGAAATGGCGGTCTCGCACGCACACAAGGCTGATGCCTGTTGTCTGAGAAGTGATGCTGACGATCCTCTCGCATCTCTGCCAGACCACCCGGGCGGGTGGCCATCACCGCTCCGTCTCCCGCAGCGCGGCGGAGGCCGAATCCAGGCGACGACGAGGCCAAATCATGGCCATATTGCAGGCGCGGAGACGGTCTTGTCCGGGTTTTGAAGGTTGCAGCATCTCTCGGCGATCAGCGGCGATGGATGGATGGATGAGCAGAGCAGAGCAGCTCGTGGCGCTCAGATTGAGACGGTGGTTGAGATTCGTCCCCAACTTGTGTGGTTGCAGGTGGAAAATTTTTCTGTCTTGGAGCGATACGGGCGAGTTTTGATTTTGAATCAGGCCTAGTCAGCGTGGGGGTCCTGATCAGGGCTCCGTGTCTGGTTGCCCAGCGGACCACCGGGCATTAGATTCCAGGCATTGGACCCATTAAGGGCCAGTGGTTAGGTAGTTAGCCCTGGAACTGCTTGGCTGTCACTGGCTCCAGCACTCAGACGCCCCCAATCCCCAGCCGCTGGGCCATTCTGGCCAATCAGTGGCCGCAGCCCCAAAGGCGCGTTTGAGTTGCCCTTTGCGGTCATGAATGACGGCGCAGGTTGTCGGTGTCATCTCGTTGCTGTTCGTCCAAGGACCCCAGGACAGGGCGAAAAAACTGGAGAACAAAGAGAGCCGGTCCGTTTGAGAGATCCTCCATCTTGAAATTACATCCGCGGCCAATTCCATCTCCGAGAACCGCGGCTTGCCATGTCATACCGAGCACCACGGCAGCGGCCGTCGAAATGGCTTCATGTCCATGGACGAGGCTCTGACACAGCTTCTGCAGGTGCTCCTTTTGGGGTCGTGGCCAATGCACAAGCAGATGCCACTCGCAGTCTAGACTGACTGGGCTTGCTTGGGTGGGTGGCGCTTATCCCTTCGACCTCTGCCACCTCGTTTCGTTCCGCCCCGAGCTGGTACCGAAGCCCTTTGCCATCATGATGGGATGGGTGATGGATGGTGGAAATGAGGACCCTGGCCCAGAGCCCAAGGAATGACCCGAGCGCCCCTCCCCCTCCTGCTTGCACTGGCTGACCTGAGACGACGAGATTGGCTATGGATCGAGGCAGATGCGGCTAGACGGAAGCGCCATCGCAAGACTCGAGGGGCAGATGCCATCGGGTCCAATTACGCAGCCGCACCGAGTCCAGCTGTGACCAGAACAACCACCAATGCCTACTCGACTGCAACAAGTCGGCAAGTCCAGCCGCCAGAGATCCCAACGTGATGGATGTCCTCGAGCGAGCTGTCGTCATTTGCTAGTAGCTGTCTGCAAATCCCTATTTCCCAAACGAGCACTTACAACAGAGGTAGGGCCTCCTCCCACAGCAGATCAGCACAACGGGTGGAGGTCAGCCACATTGCGGGCGATGGCTTGCAACAGCCGTTCATATCGGCTTCAAGCGTGGAGAACGACATGACACAGATGCCGAGAGACGGAGACATGCAATCACGGGGTTCGACCAAGTTTTCCAGCGGCGCCCGCACTGGCAGGTCTCGTTCAGTCCACGGAGCCATCACCACTGGTTGGTGAGAGCTGGCATCACCACACACACACAACCACACGCGCCCAGCTCTCGAGCTGCAGCTACGTACCTTGCCTGCAGAAATGAGAAGCCCCCTTGGCTGCTTGGTCCAAGCTCCTCATACAGGCTGCAGGGGCGCTGGCTTCTAGAAAGACTGATGGAACCCAGCGGGAGCCAGGGCCGGGGTGTGAAGCCAAAGAAAAGCTCAAATCCTGTTTGGGGGATGTCCGCTATGCCCTTGCGGGCCAATCATGTCTTGCTGCGACGATGCGGGATGGTGGGACAGGGGCTGGGGCCCCAATGGCACGTCTGGAGTCTTGATCAATCCAGGCAAGGCTTCCGGTCCATTTTCGAGTGACTTGACAGACAGTGCGAGATGGAGGCGCGGCAGACGGCCCTAGGCTACCATGGGGAGGATATGGGATGGGGTTCCGTTGTGGTTGTCTGCGAGTTGTGTGCAACCCATCCATGCGTCGTCGTTATGCGTGTGATGGCTGAGTCTTGTGTGCCTGTCTGTCCTTGGACCGGGGTTCACCAAGACGGTGCCACCAGACAAGTGACTGATGATGAGGCTGACCTGGTCTGACAATTCGCCAGGCCATGACTGACAATGGCGGTGTCCGTGCCATCAGAGAAAAGCTGGGGAGCTAATACTTCATGGCCGCGCAGCTAGGAATGCTGTGGGTTTTCCTGCAGAGAGTCTTGTGCCTAAATGTCAACAGCCGAAGTCGCACAGCCATGAAGCGGTTGAAGGCGGCCTGGGAGAATCGGCGCCACCTTGCCGCTACCTCTGAAGCATACTTGGATACTTCGGTCTCCTGTTCGGGTAATAAACACTATCGGTGGTGCGGTGTGATGCAATGCCAACACTACTGGAGGGCATACTGCCCAGACATCAGGCACTTCAGCGACCAGGTCGGGATACTCTCATGGCATATGGGGAGACACGGTAATCTGTAAACCCCAAGCGACAGTGGAGCCAAGGGCCATCCCTATCCCAGTCGGCTCCCTGAGGAACTGTTATCATGAACAAATTCACGATGCGACTGATCTCCAGTGTCGTATTTCTCCATCATAACCAGAGACCCCATAGCGAGAATTGCGCGAGCTAAGCATGAACCCCTGCTCTTCATCCCGCGGTTCCGCCCAAGACAAGTCACAAGCGACAGTAGCAGCAGCAAGAGCAAGGAACGAGCAGCTCAGGACCCTGCGTGAGCCTCGTGGGCATGGGAGCTTTGCGTGAGGGCTTCTGCGCGGGCGCAGGACGTGGGGATCGAAGTGAGACCTTCACAAGCCTCTCAGTGATTAGTTGATGGGAAAGGTCACCACCTTTGGTACCTGCGTGGCTTCCGTGACACTGCAGTCTCTCTTGGACATATCGTGAGATTTGACCACCCACTCTTGCCCCGGACAGTGAGGACAGGCCATCATCGATGACTGGTCGTCTGTTCCTCCGATGCTCGCTCGGCGTCCATATAGAAGCGTGAGGAGTGGTGGGGGTTAGCACTGCGCCTGTCGCTTTGGGCGGCTCTCTGTCACCATTCGATGGCGATCTAGCGGCCGGATCGCGGAGCCCAGAGACATTCTTCTGGATTAGACAACTCCGGCTTGTCGAGAAGAGCTTCACCTCTTGGGGTTTCTCCGGCCGGTGAGATGGTCGACGAAAGTGGGGAGAACACCACACTCCTCTGTTGCATCGCATCATTGTCATTCGCACGAACTGTCATGGGCGGGGCCAGGTGGATAGCTCAGGGATCGTAACTCCTGTCTCCACTGGCTACTGGCAGTGGCCATGTCGGCCAGAGTGCGAGCTGGCAAGCTATGATCTCCAGAAGGCTGTAGCCCCTCTAACAAGTCAGCCAGCGTCTTGCCAACACAGCAACGCCGCACCACCATGCATCTGCCATTTATATGCGATGCATCAATGCAGCGGTAGAATTCGGGGCCGCCCAGCTTGCCCGCTCAGCATGTCCGCTCATGTCCCGGCCGGTTTAGGTTTCCGCCGGGGCATGTTTTGGGGTTGGCATGGCCGGCAGGAAACATGTATCTTCTGACAGGTGGAATGCCAACCGATGCAGACCAGGGACCATAACCATGACAGCAGCCCGAGAAAGCAACCCGAGTTTCCATGGCCAGAGGATATCTGCGTACGCGTCGGAAAGACGGCAGGGCGATAGTGACGACGACGACGATGACGACGAACCGGCGATGATGGCACATCTCTGTCCCAGCTGTCTGTTCTTGCGCTCAGCAATTGCTCAGGCCGTTACTGCCAGTAACACCTTCTTGGAGGAAGCATACATCCATTGGAACTTGCCCCGGCACCCGCTCGCCCGCGCTGTCCCGTCGGGATCCGTGCTGACATCGCGGGGGAAGTTGGGGAAATAGTGCAGCCTCCGGCAAAGAATGCTGCGGGATGTTCATGTCACCAATACATACCCGCGACGCAAGCCTCCCGCGCTTCGGGGTGTATCCGTACGCACGTATTCCGAAATCGAGGCCGAGTGACTGGTCCGTAGTGTGCACACACCGGGCAGAGACGGGCTCTAGTACAATGTTTATTAGACGAGAACGTGACGATGCCTATGGATCAAAGGATGTCTCACCTCGCGGGAGCAGAACGCTCCAGTGAGCCTATGATGAACGGGAGGTCAGTCACAGCCCGGAGCTGAGCGTGCTCAGAGTGCGGCGAGGAGGATTTCCGCTATAGCCCAGGTTCAGCCTGGGCTTGAACCAACAAGGATAGGCTAGCCAAGGTGAGGCATCGCATCGTGTCCGAACGATTCTACCAGGCTAGGCAATGGAGCAGGCGTGAGGCTTGTGTCCGGTTTGCGCAGGTAATAACCAACTTGACCAAAGTTCAAGGGGCTATGAACACCGTCAGCAAATCCAGCCAAGACTGCTCAGCCTGAACCGCCCACCCCTGGATCGGCGGTCTGTACATAAGTGCGCTTGTTGTGGTAGCACCATCAGTGCTTAATTTGGATATTGAGAGGCGCCCTAGAGAGCCAATGATTTGCAGGGTCCAAGAGGGTCCTCAAGATCACCGTCTTTGCGCATGGCAAATCCGCCGTGACAAAAGAAAGCACAAGATGTCGGCTAATGTCAAGCACAACAGGCGGCTGCACTCCCGGCCCTGACGTATCTTTACACTGTGCCCTTAAAGGTAGACGAACGGGCCGGGGCGCGGGCTTCATGGGTAAAGCAATCTGGGATTATGGATTTCTGACAGTCTGGGCCTCCACGGGACAGTCGCGTGGACATGCTGACCAGGGTCCTTGGAAGCACGATGATGTCGTTGCCTGCGGCAAAATGGAGTCAGCAATTATCAAGACGGCCATGATGAAGTGATGGTATCAGACGGCAAAGCAATTCAATTCAGATGCCACAAAGCAAAGCAGAAACAAAACAAGTGCCAAGACATGTTGTCAAGGCATAACAAAGCAAAACAGGGCGCATGTCCAAATAACAAAGGCAGAATTAGAGAAACGCAACAGCTGGCTGACCATGATGAACCTTGCAGCTCGCTGCCGCACCATGCAGAACCCGAATCTGATCCAATCAATCCTGGGAGGGGCGGCGGCGAGCCTCGTCTCTTCTTGGGCATGCTGTTTCCGCCAAGGTCCAGGGTCGTACATCGAATCCATGATCTTTCGGGATAAAAGACGGATGTAGTCGAAGGGTAAGCGCGCGCCCTTTAGAGAGGAGAGGCGGAAGTCAACGTGGAGAGGCATTGCATTGCTGGTGGAGTCGAAGCTGTGCTTGTAGGTCCCGTGAGAGGAGAGTTGTTGACGTACGTCAGAGAGAAGGTGCTGTTAGTTGGTGCTGTGCTGTCCATGTCCATCCGAGACAGGAGTAGCATCGAGAGGCGTCTTCCTGGCTGGAGCTACCTACCTATGGTCCGGCAGGCGGCACAGAGCCTTGCATTTGCATCTGCGCTTGTACGGAGCATTTCGACAGCAATTTACATGGTGCATGCTGGGATCTAATTGACCGAGGACGTCAATAGCGAATTAATTAATGAACCCGGTCCGGTGGTAGCTTTAGAGTAAGTGCACAGCGAGTTTCCGAGTAGAAACCGACCATCTTCTGCATGTCTTGTCTGAATGGATCGTCCCGAAGACGCTCCGTTGACGGTGACGATATGTACGTAAAAACTTTTTTTTACTTTTTCCCCTTCTTCACTACATGGAGCCGCTAAGCTAATCCGCGATTAGATTGCCTCGAGAGGAAGCCCAGATGAAAAACGTATCCGTATCTGGAGCTTGGGTCCGGCCAATGATCTCAGGCTTCCCCTGCCCTGACCCTGCCCTGGCCCTTTCGTGCCGTGGTTGATTCGCTTTTCCAGGTCCCCGGCAGGACCCAGGCCCCAAGCCCCCAGCCAACGGCCGCTAGAGTGTGAGATGTCGATGCTGTAGTGCCGTGGGAGGTGCTCCGTCCACTGCAGCACAGGGCAGGGCATGTCTTCAAGCACACGACGATGCCTGCTTGCCAGGCCTCTGAGATGCATCCGATGTCCGGCTCTCGCGGGGGCACAGGCTTGCCCTTGGATCTGACGGGCCGAGTCGCAACTGGCATTCTGGCAGAAAACACTCGACATCTGCTGCAACGCCCGGCTTCCCATTGCTTCGAAGCAGAGGCCTGACTGTCCAGCGCTTCCACGGCGGTTCAGCGGCTCTGTTGTACTGGATTCGGCTGACTCGAGGTGGCTGCAACGTGGTGGAAGAACGCTGTGGCTGTTTGACAAGTTCATGTCGGCCAGTCAGATTCTCCCACGAGCCCGGATTCTCCCATTAAGCATATCCGATTGGAATTCCGATCATCCCTCCATACTAATTACCGTCTTCCCGTTGCCGTCTCCTTTTCGGTAGGTGAAACCGGGACGAGCTCCTTCCAACTCGCGCTTGATTCTGGCGGTACGTACATCGTAGTAGCATGTGCTGTCCTGCCCGCGTTGCGAAGTGGAAGGAAGCAGCAACTTACCATGCGCTGTGCTGTGCTGCGGCTGCTCCTTCTCGCTTTGTGCAGTCCGTCAACTCCACCGTAGTTCAGCCTTGACCAATCTCGCTCGTTCTTCATGATCCATCCACTATCACCATGGTGGACAAAGCCACCATCCCACCGTCCCCAAGCTCCACTGCTTTCCAAGGAGTCTTGTTGAAGAGCATTTGGCTATTTCCGGCCACAGGCGGAGGTCATCGGCGACATTGTTGTCTCTCAGCGGGAGGGAGGAACATGCCCCTACGTCCTCGGAAACACATGAGCGAGCTGCCACAGTAGATCTGACAGGAGTCGAAGCCGACAGCCAACATCATTCATCTCCGGTCGCCCAAATGCTTCTCCAGTGTCACAACCTGAACCCTTGCAGAGCACTGAGAGGGCGCTATTCCTTACTTGGGACTGATCCCACTCTTCACCCACGGGCCATGGATGATGGGCCACAGGCCACGGACCACTAGACAGTTTGTCGTGGTGATGGTCTCTGACACGCTCGTCATGGTCACTTCAGAACCCTTGTCCTCTGTTCCAGCCCACGCTTTCCACCCCGGCGCCCCAGCCCGGTCGACTCGCCGCTTGCGCCATTCGTCCCACACACTGTACAGCCGAGTATCCTCGATCGTGCCCGTGTCCGCGCCTCCACGCCTCGCCTTGCTATTCCGGGCAAGGGCCTCGGGGTCTTGGGCCTGGGGGATTGTGGGCAGAGGAGCAGGCCGGCCGCGGGCAGGCAAGAAGCCAGGCATTCTCAGGCGAACGCAGCCAGCGAGGAGGCAAGAAATCAAAGCATGACGGGCGATGGGATTTGGGTCGGGAGTTGATTCGATTTGACGGGATGATCAAGGGACCATGACAGGGCAAGGGACCAAGGGGCCAAGAAACTGATTCACAGACACAGAGCCCGCTGTGACCTTGCCGCCCGCCGGGGCGTGATACCGCTGTCGAGAATATTGGACCTGGGTCAGGCTCACCTGTTCCATCGAGATTCATAAAGAGCATCATGCCCGGCTCGCTACCATCTCTGCTCGAACTTGGTTCTCCTTTCTCTGCTTTTTCGACTTCCCACCTTCTGCGCGCACTCCCATCTCGCTCCTTTGCGTGTGAGAGTACGGTGTGTTCCTGTGGGTGCGCGCTTGGTTGTGCGGTGTGCTCTTTTGTTGGAACCGGCCGCCGACGTCACCAAGCTACCAGGTCGACGAACGACGCGAAACGAAAGCCTCTCCAACACTCCGACCCTCCGACCCTCCGGGCCGACATCTCCACCCACAAACGTCTCCAGCAAGGCGGCTTGGTCTTGGCTGTCGACGACATCGACCCTAGGTGGCCCCCGAGCTGAAGGCGCCAAACCCGCTTGCACACACGAGACTGAGAGAACCCCGGTCCTGCCGCCGACCTCGTCCACCCATCCATCACTCACTCATTCCTACGGCGCACTCCCCTCCACACCCACCCGCACTCGCACACCCAGTTTAGCCAACGATCCAACCCGGCCACAAAGCTAGGTACCGTACCTTCACAGGAAGGACCCCAAGGCTCTACTCTCTCCAAGGGAAAAATCCCCACCCACCGGCCGGCGCATCTCCACTCCCGTTCCTCTCTCTCATCAATTGGCTTTGTCCAACTTGCCCTCGAAAAGTTTTATTGCCTTCTGCTTCTTCTCTTTCTCCCAGTCTGCCCGTTCAGCCTCTTCCAGCTCCTGCTCCAGCTCCGCCGCGACATGTTTTTATGACTGTCCGGTGTCCCAAGCTCTCTCGACCCGTTTTCCCCATCCCTATCCCACAGCACTTAGCGTGGAAGCCATCCCTACCTGCGTCGCCGGAACACTTACAGCAACCCCTTCGAGGTCGGTGTTAACAAGACGACACGGTGCCCCAACAATTTCGACAACTAGTTTCATACAAGTCGTCGAATCCTCTCCGAATATACGAAGTCGAGTTTCTCTACACGGAAACTACTTCCCACTTCAATAACTTCTTCCGCCGCTCAGCTCCCGACCCGACTCCCAGCCTTGTCTAGTCACAGCCCCCGCCAACATGATAATTGACGGAGAGAAATATGCTTGCGAGGCTTGCGTTCGCGGCCATCGTGTGAGCAATTGTCAACACTCTGGTATGTCATCGATTCCTTTTGGGCATGTTTCCCGGTTGGAACCGTGGTCATCGTGGTCCCATGCCTGGGCCTCTCCCATGGCGCCCCGCTGTCCTCGGGCCTCATTTATATGCGGGCATTTGCTGATATCCCGCGCTCTGTAGACCGCCCTCTTCAACATATAAATAAGAAGGGTCGGCCAGTATCCCAATGCGCACACTGTCGCGCCATGCGCAAGTCGCGTTCCGCTCACGTAAAATGCGACTGCGGCGAGAAAACCAGCAAATGTGCCCACTTGCAGCCGACCGTCGAAGGGCACACCGGTGAGCTTCCTCTCGTCTCCTCAATGACCATAGACCTGAGGAGACATGACGGATTTGAAATTTTCTAAACCTTTCGCAGAGACATGCTGCTGTAACCATGGCGGCCGCTGCAGCTGCTCTCTCAAGAAGGAGCCTGCTCTTGATACCGTACCCGAGTCCGACTCGGAGCGAGAGTCCCTGACAATGAGCGCTTCCGGTCGTCCCAAGCCCCCGGGTCGCCGACGAAGAGCGAACACGGTTCACTCGGACGGTGTCTTGACCTTTGACCAGAATGGTCACCATAAACCTGCCCACCGAGGCAGCCGAGTCTCGCAGAAGTGTGGCCCCTACCAGCTCAACAGGGTCAACTCAGCCCACAGCACTGGCAGCCTCGGCACCGATAGCATGCTGAAGGGCACTCGAGAACCTCCTAGCAGCCGGGCACGTGCCGCCTCGACCCGAGAGCAGCGACGAGTCAAGTCGGAAACCGCTTCGCCGCTCATGAGCGGTGCAACCGGGTTCCAAACCCTCAACGGCAATCTCCCTCCCCTGGATCTGTCAGGCATCGAGTATCCTCCCTACATGGCCAACAGCACGTTTGACCTTTTCGGATCGGGGTTCAACTCGGAGGCGGATGCTCCCATGTACAGCGCGGGACTGAGCGCGACATCAGTAGACTGGAGCCACTACGATCTCACAGACATGAAGGGCGACAGCTTCACCCCTTCAAGTTACAGCCAAGCCGGAACTCAGAGCTTCAACGGTCTCTTCGACTTTGGCAGTGGTTCAGAACAGCTGCCCCATCTTGCCAACACCACCTCAACTTCGGGTGAGGTATCTGAAGTCGAAGACTTCTTGCCTGGAGGTGAAGGTGATTTTGACGGCCTCGACGGATTCGGTCGTGGCAACAGCTTCATGCGACAGAGCGGCAGCGTCATGGCTAGCTCAGCTGACCTCAGCAGCATCGACTATGACAGCTTTTACAAGGGAGCCGACAGTGGCCCAATGGCTGGCGCCGGTCTCTCAATGGTCGAGGACGACCCTGCTTTCTGGATGCCCAATTACAACGAGCGCAGCATCACTACCATGGACGAAAGCCCGGATCACCTCGGCCCTTCTTCGATGCCCACTTTCTGGGACATGTGAAGACTTTGGGGATGTCGAATATTATGGCGTACACTACAATACCAATACCCCTTTTCGGTTTTTAGTTTTGAAATCATTTGGGCAACGCAAAGGAAGGCGTTGAAAATACCACACGATAGGAGGTCATGAGGGGCATAGCCTCTCGAATTGAGCGAATACCAACAAAATACATACGTTTTACTACGAGCGAGACAGACGCTCAAACACCATGGAAAACCCGAAAGTCGGCGCACACACGGCGGGAGTCAAGTCTCGTCCGCATCGACAGACCTCTCGGGCTCCAACGATGGTGATGATGATGACAGACGACGTTTTCATCGACGAGGTAGACCAATATCTGGTCATGACAATCAACAACTTTATTTCCTTTCTATATATTTCATTGGGGGCGGTTGGGACAGGTGGTACAGGCGTGATTGGTGTTTTGGATTGGGCACGAAAACAAAGCAAGGACGCACGATATCATGTTGGCCGATACAGAAGGAAGAGCAACGGAATTGATGTGCTGAGTCGAGTTTGCGAAAGAATGCGAGACCAAGGCGGGGGATACGGATACTCAGAGTCGAGTGCTGAAGCGACGGCAAGGAAAGACGGACGGACAATGGCTGGTTACCTGGCTAGCCATGTCATGACACGACGCCCAGAGCTACGACGCCCGTTTTGGTTGATATGCATGCGAATCCATGTGCGTGGGGAAGATCGAGACCAGATCAGACACATACAAGATTGAGAGGGGATGAGATGAACTGCACATATGGGTCGAGATAGACTTGATTGTCAGGTGTTTTTTTCTTTCTTTATCCTTGTTGCACCGACATTATTCTGTTGCTCGTTGTCGTTCTTCTTTACTCTCTATTTACTTTGTCTGCCTCCTGACATTAGCCGGCTACGAAAAACAGTACTCGGCGAGGACGTTTTACGCAATAGACATATGACTGAGGACCAAGACCAACCGAGTCGAGGTCCATGAGCCAACACCACCACAAACTGTTCCGTCCCCGTCGACGTGCGCGCAATTGGTGATGATATTGACAAGGATTAATTACATTCTAGCATATCTCATTCGACGAGCTTGCCTCGGGCCTGGACGCTGGTGTTGGCATTGCTAGTATCAGACATTTTGTACAGCCTCTCCCCTCCTACAGTCCGTCGCCGGACGCCCGGAGATCGATGCTCGGATGGGCCGAAATCCCGATGGGATACCCGACAAGTTCCCCTCGTTTTTGGGGTTCCTGAGCGAAGAAGGGTGCTTTCTCCAACAGAACAGGCGCCCTGTGTTCCGGGTTCTGGCGCATCGTGGTCTGGGGGGGCGGAAGCCAACGTACCGTAGGGTTTTTCTCATTTCTCTGGGGGTGTAAGGTCAGAAAGTGGCCCAATGCGCCGCCACGCTCACGCTGTCCGGCCACTGAACTGCTCCCCCATCTTCCCCCCCCATATTCTTACCCCCTGTTCGACCCCGGTCTGGAATCCCTGGAATCATGGGGAGACGAGGACGTGCACCTCAGAATAGCTCGGTGGATGCCAGGACCATGCCATCTTGGGGGGAGGAAGTTTGATGTGTCTTTGGTTACGTACAGGGCCCGCTGTGATTACTGGCCATTTCTCATATCAAAACCCGACCATTGTCATGAAGATTTTGAACGAGGAGATTGGGGGCTGGAGACCTACAGCTTGCCCCACCAGACACCATCTCGAATTTGTTTGCCGCTCAAATCCGTGGATAGGGATTTGAGACGTACGTGACCTGGAGGTGGTTACCTGCGACTGCGCCAGAGGTATCAAGAGAGGCGAATAAGCGGTGCGGCGGCTAAGCATGGTCATCTAAGGCTGAACCAGACCTCGCAGTATTGGATAATATCCAAGAAAGCCCATCTGGTGTGGATAAGATCCTCTTTTTTTTTTCTTTTAATCCTCCGGGAGTTTGAAAAGGTCATCCATCTAGGCCGTCCTGTAGTTGTACGGAGCAGGTGGAGAAGCCTTCATACAAGCTACAGCTCCAGCTAACAGTTTCATCTACCAAACTTACCAACAGAGAGCGATCTATTTCTGTTCTGCTATTCTACCGCCTCAAGCCCCTAGGGCAATGATGCGACGCAGACGGAGCTGCACGGCATTCTTTCTCTCACGAAGATCCCCGGTACCCCGGCGACTCGAAACAAGAGAGACCCGGGGCGGGACAAGACAGGTCAGTTGACCCGGGGCCGGGCCGGCCAGGTACAGCCAACAGCCGACTTTGAACCTGGGTCTGGGCCAGATCCTTTTTTTCCCTTTGTTTTCATATTACCTGCAGTTGGAAGGGGCGTACAAGTCAGTCACATCTTGTTCCTGATTCCCCAGTTTGAATCTCTCTGTGTCCATGTCGGGGATTGGATCAGATCGAGATCGAGACCTGTAGAAAAAAGACCAAATTCGATGGGGAAACCAAAAACCAACGGCGTCTCCCCAACTGACCGCCCTACAAGTTGCTAATTGCCCCCAATGCCAGCTAGCTTAGTCTGCGTCGTCATGTTAGAGCCATCTCTCCAGAGAGTCATGCTTTGAAACGGAGCAACTGTCCGCGTCGTTCGGCATCATCCAATCATAAACCTGCGGTATCGGGGGGCCAACGTTTTTGTGGCAGACTTCTTTTCATTCTGCAGATCAGGCACAACAACACGGCAACTGGACAATCAGGGTCTTGGGAGGAGGGGGCGAGGATAAACTTTTCCTTCTTTTTTACTCGATACACTCAAAGGCGTGTGTAATGTAATTGAATGGATGGGATTAGAGTTATGACGACCTTGCATCCAAATTGATGCCGGACAAAAGTCAATTCCAGACGTTGAGTCCTGGCTGTATCTGGCCTAGATCCCTTTCATCTCTCGGTTTCCATTTCTGCTTCCGCTAGGTGAAGGATACAATATCCATGTTGCAATACCTATTACTGCCATCTACCCATATACAGGGCATCATCCCTTTGTTCAATACAGCATGCCCTCGTTGTAGCAATAAATCTCATATAGGGGCGTATTACTCGTACAGCGCTTCACACTCCCGTTGTTCCGTATCGTGATATTTCCCTATGCAACATCCAGATACCCCGATGCCAGCGACGGGCCAAAGGCGATATCATCACCTCCCGGGGCGATGCCTTCGTGTGCCGTCGCGAGATCCGCCAGGTGCTGGAGACCCTGGCTCGCCGTTGCCTCCACCGAGGACGTTGGGCGCGTCTGCTCCGAGAGCTTATCACGGACGCCGTCCCATATTCCGGGGGGTTTCTCCGCAATGTCCTTGATCAACTGTGTCGCTTCCTCTCGCGAGCTGTCAATCTTACACAGTTTCGTTAGCGACATGGAGACCAGTGAAGCAAAGTGGTTGACGAGGGGACTACGCAGGTGTCCGTTTGCGAAGAGAAGGTTGACCAGCTCCTTGGTAGGCCACATCGTCTCTGCTGGTGTCGCCCCGGGCCTCAAAAGAGTCACGAGGAGCTTGCAGTGCCAGTACGCGAGGTGAACCATGGGGTGCGAGGCAGGCTCAATATGTGCTGGCAAGTCTTCCCTGTAGTTCTCGATATAGTCCACCAGAATTGCCGCCATCGGCTCCTCTGTTGTTGATGCTCCAGGTTGAAGTGTTGATACAACATGTGATACACGGTTGAGCAGTTTCGACAGTCCTGATGGAAATGTTAGCATCTGGATACACTCCTTCAGATAACAGTTATCACTTACGGACGAGATAGAAGCACACTTCTCCAAGCATGTTCTCAAGACCAGGGGGCGCAACAACACTACTGTCAGGTATTTGCGCCGGCTTTCCTGTGCCTGCCGCATACCAGCGATCCATGAGGATCAGGGACCACCATATCCGCACACACAGTTGATCATCAGAGTCTGGTTCTGACGCCGACTCCATGGGGGTATATCTCCAGAGCTTCATCGAGTTGGCCAGCGCAACGGCTCGAGCCAGCAGGAATGGAAGAGTTGGGGATGATCGCCAGTCTGCATCAATGATGAGCAACAATAGCGCTTGGGCATGGACAATGTTAGTGGCCTGCGTGTGCGACGCCTCATTGCTCTCCCACTCATTGAGGAGAGCACTCGCCAATTTTGTATCACCACCAGACGATGTCACAGCAGGAAGAGCGTTGACAAATGCCGTCTGAACAGACGATGGGCACTGCGCGAGGAGAGCTTGCAGTCGGCTCTTGTTGCTTGGCAGTATCGGGTAGACTGGCTGGACACTGGACAGGTAGCTACGAGGCTGTCAGTTGGAATCCAAGTCAAAGGGAGTTACAAGCTTGCTTACCTGTGCAGCATGCCCTCGTCGACATCAGTCACCTCACCGGTATCAGACATGGTGATATCCATCGCAGCCATGGGGGGCTTAGATGGTGTTTCGTCCGTCTTGATGGCGGTGGGCTGGGGAGCCAACGAACTCGTGCTGTAAGGAGCGTATCCCTCCGATGTCCCAGGGGACGGCTGGATCCGGTGCTCGGAGCCCCATGGTGTTTGGCGTGTAGGCGTGGCAAAGTCGTTCGTCGAGATACTCGAGAAAGGCCGTTTACGGTTGGAGTCCTCCCCTTGACTTTGGCGTGGCCTGTCCGAGACGAAGAGCCTATCAATATCGTCTTGGCTCAGGGCGCCTTCTGACTCGAGCTTGTTTTCGATGCTATGAATGCGATCCGCCAGTTCCTTGATATATCTAGGGCGTTGTCAGTTAAGCACATGAACAGAGTGTGCGGATGATGTACCCTTTGCTTGGACCTCGTTTCTGAGGCACACGACTGAACAAGCATCTGATGGAAGATCGGGCACAGCTAGAGCAGGGGGCTTCTCCAGTATCTGACTGAGCGTCACACTTAATCTTCTTGCGCCGGCACTCATCACATGCTCTTGACACCTTGGACCGTTTGCGAGGTGGGATGCTGTTGTCGATGGGGTACTGGGGAGGCATGGGCGGGCCAACTGGGACGGGCATGGCATGTGGCACCATCGGGTCGGTAGTGGGAGTGTCTTGTACATAAGACGGAGTTTGTTGCTGGTCAGGCTCGGGATGAGGCATGATGCTCCGCAGATTGGGGTCTTCAACATTCATGTTGGGGTCTGTGGTGGGCATCATGGAGGTCCCAGCCAGGCCCTGACCCAGCTGGGCGGCCAGCTGCAGCTCTTCAAGATTGGCGGGGCGAGTGATGTGCTGCTGAGGGGTCTCGGGTTCTGGAGGCAGTTCGCCCTGATCATGCTCGGGGACCGGCACATGCTGCACCTGGTCAGGGACATGATGCTCTGGCTGCTCATGGTGCTGCTCGTGATGAGCTTCATGGTGCTCATGGTGTTCTTGGTGATCCTGTGCGCCCTCTCGACCTCCGGTGTTGTAGAAAGGACCGGCCTCCATGGCCTCGGCTCCAGGCGAAGGGTATGTTATGTTGGCATCCTCCGCCTCGGTGTCTCGACTCGTGCTCATGGTGGTGTACTTTTAAAGATGCAGTTGACAGAACCGAACAAACGCGCTAATCACGGGACAGTACGATCGTCACTTGGCGCACAATAGATGCGCAGTAGAGGTTGATGGTGGTTGAGCTCAACCGTCACGACAGGTGAGACGCGATATGACCGCGACCCAGCTAGACCCTTCGCGACGCGCAACGATGTCACTGGACGAAGCCATTGTTAGCAGTGGCTCAACGCGATGATGACGAAATATGCGTGATGGTGAACGAGGGAAAGCACGGTAGGC
Organism: Ascodesmis sphaerospora; assembly: GCA_027569015.1. Lineage (NCBI taxonomy): Eukaryota > Fungi > Ascomycota > Pezizomycetes > Pezizales > Ascodesmidaceae > Ascodesmis > Ascodesmis sphaerospora. The sequence goes on along the minus strand of JAPPUR010000011.1, from coordinate 1,184,147 downwards.
AAGAGTGCAACGTGGACGCGACGACAACGGCAATGCGCTCGTTCGTTCGTGCGGTGGACATGCAAAGGGCTACATCTTGGTCATGGCGACTTACACGACTCTCTCTTTTGGGGATCGGAGCAGGATAAATGCGATGCGACGGCAACGCCTCGACGGAAGAGGAAGAACTCGGCCCCGATGACTTGGGAGCGTCGGCGGGCTGTGTGGGTGTTTTGACGAGATCACGGAGAAGGAAGAATTTTTCGGAGGCGGCGGGGAATGCTCGGCAGGCAGCGAGGAGTGGGTGGAGTGGAGTGTCAGAGCGGGAGGTGGTGTGATTAGTCATCCTATCCAGACGTGAAGAGACGAGAGTTGCCCTCATGCTTAGAAGTGGCTGTCTTAATGCTGAATCCGTGCCAAAGGATTGACCAAACTCACGTACTACAGAAAAAAACAAGCCACTCTCTTGATGTTGGTATGTGATCTTTTTGTTCTTCAACATGGCTGGTGTTTGTTCAATTGATCCTACCGATGTGAATCACAGTGGGCTCTCTCGCCAAATACCTCCCTCTTGACTACCTGCATGAATGATTGTTCATTTTACAACTCTACAAACACCACCTTCAGGCGAAGCACCAAAATATCTCAAGGACTCAGTCAATTCAACTGCTTGATCGAGTATTTAAAACATTTCGCTGCAATGCCCCATGCGGATTGTTTCCCTCTCACGTCGCAACGTTATGCCAAAGGAACAATTGAAGCTTGGGCTTTAGATCCACCGTCTCTTAGGTAATTATGATCCGACAAATCGCAATGACCAGCCGTCTTGTGATGACTCCCGGCATGCTCTAGAAAGAGATCCTAGAAAGACATGAGTAACACTTGACTCCAGGCAATGACAACCAAGTTTACTCATATTCAATATTCAGGGGCTCACGAAGTACGCCAGGCCGGTTTTGACCATTACCCCTTGGACAGGATGACCAAGCACAGCCAACCTTGTTCCTGCGCCAGGCTGGATACGTAGGTAGTATGCTCCCGTCATGTCAGGCCGTTGGGAGGAGTACGTACTGTACTGAATTAACCCTGGCGCGTCTAATAGGCGCCTAACCCCGTTCATGATCAGGGCCAGGGTAGCCTTAGGATGATAGAAGCGTGCCAGAATTCTGTCTCGCGTTCTTGCTCTTATCACTTGATGGTAACATCATCCCCCCTCGCACTGTGGTACCTAGGTACCTAGCCAATGCCGTTTCCAGCAATTACAAGACCAAGAGCCGGGGGAATCGCACAACTCCCCGAACCGAATAACCTTTCGCTTGTATGGGGTCGCATCCATCAAGGCCTCCTGCCTTTAACCGCTAGAGCCGCTCGAAATCCTACATATTCATCCTATGCCATGTCTGGATCTGTGTGCAGCCTACTAAGTCGTTGATGACAAAAGTGCAGATTTTGCAAGGTTGGTTTGGTTTGCAGAGTCGGGTCCGACACAGGAGCCGCAGCAAGATAACTACAGCTCTTCCCAACAAGATTGGCGTACCTCGACCAACAAAGGCCAGCCATGGCATCTCACATAGGCTAAAAAGCTGAGAGATGGATCGGTAGCTTCGGTCCTTTCGGTAACGTCGATATGAAGCGACCCAGTACCGACGGCACGACGTTGGTGGTGATGGACCCCTGACATGCACAAAGTTCTCGGCGTCGGTTCCGAAGAGGCTAGCGGGCAATAGCCTACCTTGCCTTTGCAGATGGACCCCCACTGAACAACTTGGACAAACGAGTTCGCAACCAAGGACTTGTCTCACAAAGAGCTCATGTTTGCTTCTGCTCAGTGACCTCGAGTGATGACGGCCAGAGGGCAGGGCCAACCAGACAGGTCTCCTGACAGTTGATGGTTGACGGTACCGGCCGGGCAAAAGCATAAATGGCGTGTTCGGCGATCCTGATACGACCAAAGAGTTTGCTTTTGCTCTCCTGGCCATGATGTTGTCTCTTTCCGTCCCGGAGTAAGACACGGCCGGGGGATCCGCCGGCAGCTGCGGACATGATGAGGCTCTGTCTGAGGCCCTGCGGTGCCGCGTGTTGGAGGCGCTGACTCGCCCGACTTATCTGGCATCGGAAACTGCCCGGGCTGGGTCGAGGTGAGCCGCTGAGAAAAGAGGCTGGATGGATGGATGGGGAAGAAGGGTTCGTCCGAGAGGCGGGAGAGAACAGGCGCGCGCTGAAACATGGACGCTTCAGCAGGTCTCTGCAGAAGCGAGCATGACCCCGGGGGCTCCTACTGGCCGACGGGCGCTGTAGCGTCCTGTGGTTGCAGCGAGTGGGTGCCCTGAGTGGCAGCACCCTTGTCATTGTCTGCTGGTCGGTCAGCCACGTCGCCCTTCCAGAAGCCAAAAGGGATGGCCTCTATCATGCCCATGCCCATGCCCATATCCATGGGCATCTCGCGCGCGCGGGTGAATGTCATGGGGTCCTCCATTGAATGGATGGGTCCTTTCAAGGAGCGGGCCTTGCAAATCACTCCGCCGCCCGTCACCTCATCGTCGTCCCCGTCCGCCGACAGTTAATCTTCCTAGTCCAGACTGGCCTCACTGGGGCCATTCCCAGCAGTGTCCTCCAACCGCTCCCTGCTTGGTCAACTCCTGCTTCCATTCCTTCTACCCGCCGACACCCTACCCTTGTCCCTTGCCTGGTGAGCAGGGCTGTTAGTCGATTTTGACGGCATGGAGACTACAACGTAAAGAGGATTGGGGAGCATTTTGTTCTTAACTCCCGTGTTAGCCTCCACTTTCGTGTCTCAGGGTTCCAGTTCCGTTTCCCTCACACTTTCCATCTCTGTCTGCGTCTTTTCCCTCTCCCTTGGATTCTTTTTTAACCCCCCCTTGCCTCGAGACTACATCGTCGCCTTGTCCGATGGCCGTCCTCGCTTGCTGTCGTCATCTCTCAATAGCTCAGACGGCGGTTTTCAGGTCTCAATGACCCCGACAAAATAGCCCTCCCCCCCCGTCTTGCATTACACGTTCCTCTCTTAACGCGGAACACCGACCATTCAAACCTTCTTCAACCACACAATGTTATTAAGCATGGATGTGATGAAGATGCGAGACTGGACCTATCTAGAGGATCCCCCTAAAGATATCGGTCCAGCTCGACATATTCTCGAGGTATACAGCAAAATTCCCTACAATGACCTCGACGATCACATCCGCCGTGTTGTAAGTGCTGCCCTGGCTCGAGCACCCCGATTTTCGGCAACTAACAGCAAATCCCAATGATCAGCGCGAGAAGGCATGGTGCATATCCCGCTACCCCTTCGTTGGGCGATGGAAGTTTCTCTACATCCCCGACCCCAAAGACCCTCGCTACCAGCAGGTCCTCTTCCGCCTCAACGTCGCTGGCTCAAGAGATGTCCTGCTCGACCTGGGCTGTGGAGTTGGACAGGTCATCCGGCAGTTCCGCGCTGATGGCGTGGATGGCGCACAATTAATTGGCACAGACCTGCAATCCAAGTTTATCGACATCGGCTACGACCTCTTTCAGGATCGAGACCTGCTCGGTGCGACGTTTGTTGCAGGCGACATGTTGGATCCCGAGGACAAGGAGCTGGACACATTGCGCGGCAAGATCACCCTCGTCCACGCCGGCAGCTTCTTCCACCTCTTCAACTGGGTTCAACAATTGTACATGGGGAAGCGTCTAGTTGAATTTCTCAAGCCCGGGACGAGGAACGCGATGATATATGGCCGCCAAGTCGGGACGAACCATCCCGGTCCCTCCTCGACCAGCAACCGATCTGCCTATCTACATGACCAAGCAAGCTTTCAACAGCTCTGGGATGAAGTCGGTGCGATGACAAAGACGCGATGGCAGGTACAGCTCGAACCGACTGGAGAGCCAGTCTGCAAACTGCCGGGCTTTAGCAACAATGCATTCCCGGTCAACTTTACCATCTACCAGGTCTCTTGAGAAGCGACATTGAACGGCTTACTCGGATGGAACGGCGCCTGTATTGCGACCCTGGCCTCGCCTCCTTTCTCTACGCTGTCCGTCAATGTTTTTGGCGACGCTGTGTCGCATGCGAAGCTGGAACTCTAATTCGACAACGAGGATCTCCACCAATATCCGTGAAGCGACTTGCCTCAATTCGGCTGACGGACAGGTCTACTTAAACTAGCGCCAACACCCAGGCTACACATCGGATCCGCGATAAAGAGGGCGGAAAAGACGGGGCATGGAGGAGCTGACGGAATGCTTGGTTGGCCTGGACTCGACCTCATCGACTCGCGAGTCAACAACCCTCGATGCTTATCGATTTGAGTCCGGGGCGACACGTGCGATGGCGTCCGCCTTCAGTCAACACGAGCGACGATCAAAGCTTCCCTCAGCTCTCGGGCGTACGGCTTTCCCCTTTGTTTTTATTTCCGCGGACGATACGATCCCCTGTCGAATCTGGGATGAAACGCGCCCTCGTCTACAAGAGGAGCATCGATGCGATCCTGCAAGCGGGCTCCTTCGCGCGTTTGATGAAATGGCGAGATTTCGTCGTTCTAACTTGCAATATTTAATAATGAGCCATGCGCGTCATGGACCTCGTGGCATTTCCCCTTGGACGGTGTGGCAAACGCCGAGGGGGAGCTACACTGCTACACCATCAGCTCGGCCAACACCATCCCGAGAAGAGTTTGGCTGAAGGAGTAAAATCATGTGGCATAACTAATGATAGATGAGGCGTTTGGGAACACGTGGGCGCTTGATTTTGGGTTTTGGGGCATGTATTTTCATTGATAGCGGCTTGCATTGATTGGCATAGAACAGCGTCATGCTGAAGACATAGAAACGAAGAATAGAAGAAAAGAAGATTTTCGGCCTCATCAAAGATCGAGTGAGGCTTGGGGCCAAGAGCTGAGATTGCCACATTCTCGGCCCTGCACATCTTGTCAGATCGCGTGTTGCTGCTTGGCGCATGTACGAGAGATCCCAGTCAACGCGCATTGAATGCGAGAATCATCTCTGAGTCGCGTTTGGAATAAGACGATGTGCATCTGTAGATATGCAGACGTGAAATGCAGGCATGATAATAAGCTGTACACGTCAAGTTGGGATGATATTGACAAACCCTTCAGTCTCCCAACGTATGAGAACTAGCGTTTCGATACTTGAAAGCACAAACGGCCGTTTCAGTAATATGCACCACGGGGAAGAAACATTATCATGAATATCTCCATCAATGCCGAGTTCATAAACAGACCAGGGTTTGCCTCTTCCCGCGCTCCAGTCGAGTCGTCCCGTCCTTGGTGGCCCCCGCAAGCGTCAATTCCACCCCGCCATCAAAGTACCTCCCCGTGCAACTGCAGTGGCTGATCCCAGCTACCCAGGCAAACAAATGCAATTCGAGTCAAGTATACTTCAAAAGCCTGAATGCAAAACATCTTCACTCTCGCGTTTTAAAAGTCGTTTGAATTTTACTTTAGCTCTGCATTGCTCTCACTGTTGCCCTGCCAATCAAGTACATAGGGACCTCGATGATTGCCCGCCGGGAGAACATCGGCTGGAACCAAGCTCACCTTGAACCGCTTCCCAGCTCAGCATCCCACTTCTGCTCTTCGTAAACATCGATATCCCGCCCGATCAGCCGCCCATTTCGCCTCTATTCTCTCTATTTCGGGTCCAAGCTGTCGCCTGGGTCTTGGAAAGCCTGGTAATCAACCCAGCGCGCTTTCTTAAAGCTATGCGCTTTTGGAGAATGTGGATATTCTGCCACAATGGACGGTGATTGGGATGAGGTATGTCTGCCCAACGGCGATGCGCCCAGCTTCGGATCGCAGAGACAAGTCGTCCTTTCGCGCTGGTTTTCGAGGTCGCGATAGTATATACATTCTCAATAAACATGCTGACGGTCTGGCTCTTCCTAGGTCGCCCGGATCCAGTTTCCGCCTCCGGGCGTGCACGCGCTTCCCACTCCTGTTACGACCATGACATTTGATACGTCGCAAGAGCTCCTCTGGACTGGCAATGACTATGTGTGTTGCGCCAATCGAACCTCCTATATCGCCCAGGACGACACTTACACACGATTCTAGGGCCGGGTTACTTCTTTCTATGGCACAGAGCTTCAGCGATACACCTCCTTCAAAGCGCACGCGTCCGCCGATGGCCCTGTTCGCCAAATACTGGTTAACGAGAAAGGTGTTGTGGCTCTGGGAGCCAAGGATGTGCACATGGCGATGAGGAGGGGGGTGCCAATGTGGCATATCAAGTAAGGAACCCCGGAATCCCGAAAGGCGAGGCTTCTAACGACGAGCAGACGTGAGGATATGGATGATTTACGATGTATGAGTTTTACGTCAAAGGGAACTGCGGAAATCATTGTCGCCGGGTTACAAGATACAATGCTTGTTATTGACCTCATTAAGGGTGATGTCGTCAAACAAGTGAGTCGTGATCCGTTGCGATCTAATGCGTCAGTCTAACATGACTTGCAGGTTCCAACTGAACACCAATATACTATCATGAGGCGCGGCCGCTACATTTGCGCCGCAACAAACAATGGCTCCGTCAACCTTCTCGATCCCGTCACATTCGCAGTTGTCAAGACTTGGAATGCCCACTCGGCCTTGATTAACGACATGGACGCCCAGCATGACTTTGTCGTCACCTGCGGATATTCACTACGCCAAGGACAGAATCTGATGCTCGACCCCTTCCTCAACGTCTTTGACATCAAGAAGATGACATCAATGCCTCCTATTCCCTTCCCTGCCGGCGCTGCATATGTGCGCATGCATCCTAGGATGCTGACAACAAGCATAGTCGTCTCTCAGGGTGGCCAGATCCACGTGGTGGACCTGATGAATCCTAACACAAGCAACGTTCGCCAGGCCAATGTGCTCTCATATCTTAGCATGTTTGAGATCGCACCCTCTGGCGAGTCAATGGCCTTGACTGATGTCGAGTGCTATGTTCATCTTTGGGGGTCGCCCACCAAGCTTCACTTTGTTGATTTACCTACTCCTATCGATTTTGCAACCCCTGAGGAGCCTGTGCCCAGTATCGAATGGACATCAGAGACGCAAGTTATCCCGGCTAACATGGACTTGCTCTCATGCTGACTGAAGTAGGCCATTTAACACTATTGGGTTACCATATTATCGAGACACCCTTGCATCTGCTTGGCCAGACATACCTTGCGATGTGGGTGCGCCTCCCGTCAAGTTCGATGCGCAATTTCTCTCCGGACTCAAGGCGACTGAATTTGGATTGTACGGCCGCAACACTCGAGGGCTTCGACGAAATCAGGCCGAGGATACTCGTAATGTCAACAAGGCCGGCAGCTCTGGACTCAAAGCGCCCAAGTTCCTCAGCGAGAAGGCCCGCGAGCTCGCTACATCGCAGGCTGCGGCCTCGGACGACAAAACGGACGAACTTGCCGGTCCCTTTACCGAATTGGAGATTGAGAGCAAGAAATCGGAGGTGCCGGTTATGTATCGCAATGTTGAGATCAAATACAGCAAGTTTGGTGTTGATGACTTTGATTTTGGGTTGGTTTCCCCTCGAGCAACGGCTATTCATGAGCTTGGCTTACCAGACGCAGATTCTATAATAAAACCCGACATTCTGGACTTGAGATTCATATTTCGAACTCGTACGCCAATTCCCTCCTTCAGATTATGCACTTTACTCCCGTCATCCGAAATCTCGCCCTACAACACGCCGCCACCGCATGCGTTAGCGAGATTTGTCTTTTGTGCGAACTCGGTTTTCTCTTCGATATGCTTCAAAAAGCCGAGGGATCTATCTGCCAAGCAACAAACCTGCTCAAGACGCTTAGCAGTCACCCACAAGGTATGCTTTCTGATACACATAGACGAAGTCGATCACTGACCTGTCTAGCTGGACCGCTTGGACTTCTTGAGGAGGACCCTCATGGCTCATCTTTGAACGTCATGTTGCAGGGCCTGACTCGGTTCCTCTTGGATAAGATTGTTCACGACCACAAGTCTATCAACCCAGCATCTTCTGCCATGGATCAAGTGCTAGCAACATCGGCGACCAGTTCGATCAAGTGTATCAGCTGTCGAAGCGAGTACACACGTCCTGGGTCGACCTATGTCAACGATCTACTTTATCCATCAAATGTGAGTGCTGCGGGTGACCATGAGCCACGCCAACTTACATTGGATCAGAAATCTGGAAGCCGGGGCGCAAAGATGCCACGGATCACTTTTTCTCAGGTCCTCAAGAATAGCGTCGAGAGGGAGACGACCTCTAAAGGATGGTGCAGTCGGTGTCAACGGTACCAGACGATTGCGACTAGAAAGAGCATTCACAGTGTCCCAGCCGTACTCATGCTGAACACGGCCATCACCAACTCAGACCATCGGATCCTTTGGTCGACTCCCGGTTGGCTTCCTGAGGAGATTGGAATCATTGTTGAACATAATCAATTCTTTTGCTACGAAGGGGAGGACTTGAAGCTCCATCTGCAACGAGGCATGCACAATATCACGGTGTATTCGCTGATTGGCATGGCCATCAACATCGAGAGCGGTCAGACGCAAAAGTCTCACTTGGTCTCGATGGTCAATGGTACGTCCCCTGAGCTGCATCCAATTTCATGACTGACCAAATCCAGTTGCCCACGCGGAAACCGAGGCACCTGGCGAGAGTCAATGGCATCTCTTCAACGACTTTTTGGTGAGATCTGTCAGCACGGAAGAAGCCCTCACTTTCAACACGTCCTGGAAGGTCCCCTCTGTGATTGCATACCAAGTGAAGGAGGCCAACAATAAGATCGACATGTCGTGGAAGAAGAATATTGACACATCGATCCTATATCAAGATTTCAGGTACGACTCGCCTACTCACTTTCAAGCTACAGTACTAACAGGCAAAAGCCCTACTACGGATCCGGAGTCAAAGACGTATCAGATCCTCAATCCCGAAACTGAGGCGCCTGGACCCGAAACCATTATTGCCCTCGACACCGAGTTTGTTGCAGTGCGACAGCCAGAGATCGAAATGAACTCGGATGGTGAAAGAGAGACCATTCGACCAATTGTGTATGCTCTTGCTCGAGCGTCAGTTGTGCGCGGGCAGGGCGAAGATGAGGGCACACCTTTCATCGACGACTATATCTCCATCAGGGAACCAATCGTCGACTATCTCACGTCATACTCTGGAATTACCGAACAGGATCTGGATCCTCGAGTTTCAAAGCACAGCCTTTTACCCCTGAAGATGGCATACAAGAAGATGTGGATTCTTCTCAATCTTGGATGCAAATTCTTGGGTCACGGTCTGAAGCAGGATTTCCGAGTTATCAACATTCACATCCCCAAATCACAGATTATCGACACTATCGACCTGTTTTTCCTCAAGTCCCGCCTGAGAAAGTTGTCATTGGCCTTCCTAGCGTGGTACCTTTTGAAGGAAGACATCCAGATGGAGACGCACGACTCGATCGAGGATTCCCGGACGGCCCTCAAGCTGTATAAGAAATATCTCGAGTTCCAGGATGCCGGGATTCTCGAGACGATGCTACAAGACATTTACCGTGCTGGCCGAGATGTGAACTTCAAGCCGCCTCGCAAGGATGATTCGCACGTGCCGAGGTCGGATACGCCGCCGCCTCTGCCTGCCGACACCACAGAGCCGGTGACGCCAGTGAGGAACATTGGGATCCCAGTCCAGACACCCGGGTCAGCGTTTGGGGGCGGCTCGAGCTGGACCCCTGGGAAGGGATCACCACTACCGTAGGAGGTGGATCGTGGGAGGATCCCAGGGAGTGATGAGGCGGATGATCGTGGTTGGTTTTTCGCATACTGAAGATGTGAGCGTCTCATCTTGGAGCTGGCACGTGGTCATTAAAAAACTTGAGACACTAGGAGGGCTGCGCTCAGTTGAGTCCATAAAGAATATTCACTTTGCAACCTAACTATGAGCTAAATCAGAAATAAAAATGAGAAACAATATCATAAATCTTGAATGTTAGAACAGCGTGGATGGTGTTGCATCTGGCCTAGGGGAGCTATGTACTGCCGCGTGACAAAACAGAGTCAAGTTCATTTCAAGCGTCCTATCATGTTCAAACCCTGTGCAATGCCTACGATGAGATTGATATGAGTGTGTACGAGAGGCTGACGGAGTCCATCTCAACACTCCGAAATTTGGGCAATTTGGGGCATGTTCCTTCCCAAGCAGTTCGTCTCGGAATGAAGAAGGCAAGACTGCTTAGGTACCTCCTCAGCCCAGACGCCGACAATTATCTTCTTCTTTGAACGATGCTCTCTCTGCCCATTCCATCTTCTTCTCCCATCGTGTTCAATCACTTCATACAGCACACTCTCCCTCTTTTATCCGCCCTATCTCGTTATCATGCCGACGTAATTCCCCTTTTCACCTACACACCAGCATTTGCCGAGAATACACCTACAAGCAGTATATCCGAAACCTTGCCCCGACAACATGGACGCCAACGACGACGATGCGACCCGTTGTCTTCCCAAGTTCCCCCACATCTTCTCGCCTCCCCCTCAGACCGAGATCATTCTTTACCCCGAAACCCTCGATGCCGGAAGTTCATCGCACGGCATTGCAAGTCATGGAGCCACTCTGACCAAGAAGCAAGGCCACACCGAGGTCAAGATCGAACCTGCCCCCAAAGAAGCACTCTATTCTGGCCTCGTGAGCGATGGAACTGGAAATGCCATGGTCTAGAAGACCAGTGCGGAGACGCCCCCAAAGTCCCCGAAAGTTCAAGCAGTGGAGGGATTGACGTTGGAAGCTTCGGAGGAACCTACGACAGCGGGCGACTCTCTTCCTCTCGTGCCTGGCCCGGAAGATGCGCAACCAGATCAGGATAGTCCGGACGAAACCACAGAAGAGCCATCTAAGATTGCTACAGTTGCTCGTGGGTCAACCGTCAGTTTGTACGACGAAGATGACGATATGCCCCAACAGTCAAAGTCAGACAAGAGAACCCCAGATGTCGACTCTGCAATTCATGAGAGCCCCAGTCGTCCCCCATATGCCCTCACAAAGAGTCATCTCAGATCAATTCCCGAATCAAAGCTCTACAACCTGGGTGCCATACCGAATCGGCTTCAATACGAAGCATCCAAGGCTGCAACTACAGGCAGTGACACCCCACGACTGAGAGACTTTGATACCGAGTCAATTAGCACATTTGGAACTCCCGAAGCATCTCGCGAGTCCGAATACAAAGTCCATGGCGTGTTCGATACACGATCCATTAGCTCAGCATTCCGCGGTTCTCAAGATGCAGAAGACAGAACTTCGTTTATTCTGCATAACAGACCACGCCTTTCCCGCAGAGCTGAGCGAAGCTCTAGCGACATGATGAATATCGGCCCTGAGGTCAGTCAAGACATTGTCAAGAAAGTAAGCGACAGGCTTCAAATGATTCGACACTTGAGGGAGCACCTTCACTTCATCGATGGCAAAGGGAAGCATGTCCCAGCGGCGAACGGGCTATACCTGGTGGGTGACGAGGATATCCGCGACATTGTCAGGATTGTTTTGGAAGAAGGTGGGAAGAGAAAGTCAATGGCTGAGACGGAAAGGAAAAGTACCAAAGGTTCGGCTAGAAGTCGATCCCTCCCAACTCTTGACGAGTCTTCAAACGCCTTCATACCTCAGTCGGGAACATTAGCAGATCCTGCCACAACCATTAGCTTACCCAAGACATCCTACGCGAACATCAACTCGACAGACATGAAAGTTCACACCAAGACTCGAGGGGCGGATACGGACACCACAGCCACAGTAGTCTCGCGTCAGAGTGTTGCCGAGATTACTTGGGCCCAGAACTATCCTCCAAACTACGATGAAGCCTCAGGAAGTCATGGTCGAGCCGCCTCAGACTGCTTCTCCCCGACTCACGGTTTCTTACCTTCGTCTTTGGACGATCGTCGACAGAGCCATCCTGCAGCGGCCAACAGCGACTTTGTCTTGCGGCATTATACCACTTCAAGGAGCACAGCCGAGATCCTAGCAGACATCATGTGCAACAAGAGTTTCGAGAAGCATCAGCGGATAAGCGACGGCACAGTCATCACGTCGTTCCCCAAGCTCTTGTCCCGCCACTGCACCAGCGACTGGCAAAGTCCACCTACTGAAATTGGAGACTTGAATAAGCATACTTCGTCCAGTTTGTACCGCCGGGGTGTCGATGCACACTGCGGCAATGAGTCTTCCAGTTCCTCAGGTTCTCGGGACCTACCCCTGAAGCCAGGCAATGCAGACCGCTCTCTATTTGCTGAGAACCCCTTCTATTCCAAGTCAGACTGTGGAGGCACCGATACGTCCAGGCTGACAACAACTCTGGCTGCAGAAAAGAGACTCAGCGCTTCGCTGGGGTTAGACTCGGAGAGGCGCCGCAGCACTCAGGTAGCTGGCATCACAAACGAGACAACAGAAGTTCACGGCAGAACGCGGCCCAGCTTGATGGAAAGAATCAGGCAAGGAAGTCACAGGCTTTTTCACAGACATCATTCTCGCAAGTCAAGTGAGGTCTATGGTGCAGTCACAGAGGAAGAAACCCTGGCACGTAGTGCACCCCGGTCAAGGGACAGCATTGTGATCAAGAACACGCCAGAGCCACCAAGGCCGGATAAAACAGGGATATACGAGGCCTTGACGGGTGCCAGACTTAACGTCCATCGCCAAAGGAAGAATACTTGCTCAGAGGATAACCGGCCGCATGTTTGTGAAGACGATTTCCTGACACCAAGTCGAGCAGGTTCCCCAGCGTGATGGACAATGATCATTGGGCGAGGAAGCTTCTTGTTTATGGAAAGTCTGAGATACCTAAAACCCTAATCTTGAGCCTTGAATAGACAATAGACCTTGTAATTATCAAACATTGTGCAGCATGTCGGCGGGCGTGCGACTTCAGGGGCTTATACTAAGCACCCATTTCATCGGTATCATTGCCTTGACACAACAGCCAGAAGTGAATAATTGGGTTGAAGATTATATTTTACTTCAACGCTGTTTGGCTCTTCCGATATAATAAACTCACGGATCCGGTCGGGTTTCGTTCAAGATGTGGTTCACATTAGATGTTGTAATAGTCATTGTTGTATTTGACCACAACGTTCAGCACGACAATCAACAGGCACCACAACTTAGAAACCCGTAACTGAGTTAAAAAGGACTTACTTTTAATTGAGGCCAAGCAGTATGTCCGTCACTCTAAAAATGATCAAGTTCTTGCACACTTCAGTGTAAAAAGTCATGTGTAGGGTAGGCTACGCAAATCCTGACAACCCAAAAAATTCATGATGGACAGTATAAGCAGGGAATATCTCGTCATCGTATTGAATTATCGTTGATTACATATTCTAAACGGCCTTGTTGGCCCTCGCCTTGTTCTCCCGATGCCTCTTCTCCTTGGCAGCCGTCTTGCGCCGCTTCATCCAAGACCGGTTCAGGTCGCGTCTGTTATCCCAGAACCAAGCCTGGAAGTCGCTCGAGCCCGGCGCAGGGGCTGCCGTCTCTTGCTCATCGTCTTCCTCATCGTGCTCCTGCTCTGCCTCGCGCAGGGCATCTGCCATGTCGGCGTCCTCGTCCTGCTCGTCGGCCCAGAAGTTGCGCATGCGAGAGGGATGCGCCGTATCTGGTGTGGGTGCCGCGCTTCTAACGTTACGCCACTCGATGTCTTGACGGGTGAAGGGGGTCATGGGGGCGGGTGTGCGTTCGATGTGTCGCTCTTCTTCAATATCATCGTCGTCACCGCCGCCACCAAAGAAGCTGAACGGTTGAGGCTCTTTAGCAGGAGTCTCGGTGGTGTCGCCTTCGGGCTTGGAACGTTTGTAGAGGGCCTCGAGAGGGTGGACCTTTGTGGCAGAGGGGGTGATGGGAGGGGGTATCTTGATGGTGAGGCTTCTTGAGGAGCTCGAGGACATAGGTCTTGAGGCGTCGGCTTTGATGGCTGAGAGGGGTGTTGCGTGTTCAGGTTGCCGAGGTGATTCGTCATCTTCATCGTCGGAGGAAGAGTCTTCAGAGGAAGAATCTTGGTCCTTTTGCGGCACTGCCTTGGGCTTCTGCACCTCTTCCTCTTCCTCATCTTCATCCGAGGACGAGCCACTACTGCTAGTGCCACTGTCACTCGTACTGTCGTCATCCGACTCTTCCACCGGAGGAGGCGTGACCTTCTTCGACTTCTTGGGCGTAGACTTGGTAACCTTCTTTGTCTTGACAGTCTCGACCACCTCGCCATCCTCATCCACCCAGCCCTGGCCCTCTACGTACTCGACAGCCGTCTTGGGTGCGTCCTCGGGCACAGAGTTCTTCAAGAAGCTCGGGAACTTTGTCGTCTTTTCAAACTCGTGGACCGTCACCTCGCGCGACTTGCCCTTCTTCTTGCGCTTCCGGGGCTGGCTGTCCTCCGAGATGTTGGCGACGGCGTTGGGCGGCACCTTTGTCTTGAGCAGGCACTCCTCCTGTTCCGTGTACTTTGACTTTAGCCGCTTCTTCTTCTCCGTGTGCTTGCCGTCCTTCTCCTTCTCCTTGTCCTTCTTGCTCTTCTTCCTCCGCTGGTCTGCGGGTTCTGTCCAGCCTCGCTTAACCTTGCGGTCGGTCAGGACGACGCCGTCGACGACGTCTCGGTCGCGCTTCCGCTTCTTCGATCCATCTGCAGAGTCCTTTGACTTTTTCTTGCTCTTCTTCTCTTCCTCCTCCTCCTCCTCCTTGTCGAGCTCGCCTGTAGGTTCAACCTTCTTTTCAGGACGGGCCTTTTCAATCTTTAGCTTGGTACCCTTGAGAACGGCGCCATTGAGCTTCTTCTTGATCTTTTCAGCTTCCATGGCGGGCAGCTCGACAAAACCGTAGCGGCGCTCGGGAAAAGTCTCGATAGTATGGTAGGAGACGTTGCGCGCCTGGGGAGCGACCGAAGCTGGCAGGACGATCTTGAGCAGGTCGGGATCGAGAGGGGAGATGTGTAGCCGCGTGAAGTCGCTAGAAGAGGCCGATGATACCTCTGGGGACATGGCGAACAGGCTCGCTGTCGTGTATGGTCTTTTGCGACGCAGAAAGCGCCGTGAATTGGTGATGTCGCTTCCAAGGAGAAGGATTGAAAGGGCTTGATTTCCCCTGCGACTGCTAGATAGAGTCTAGACTAGATTGGCTGAAGGGAAAAAAAGTTCCAGGGACCACGGGAAGGCTGTGGACGCTGATTGGTCGAATGGAGCTACGTTGATCCGGGCTCTCACAGCACCTGGCTGTGTGTAAAATCAAAACAACAAAAAGTCTGGATGATTCAAAAGGGGAAAAAAAGCTAGATATTCATAAATCCAGAAAGATATACAGGGATTTACCCTGAAAGAACAAAGATCCAAGAGATTCCTGCGTCATCCCAGTAACCGAACGTCTCAATTGGCGCTCAGATCTCGACTCGACTGGTCTGTTACAGATTCGTTGCCTAATCGGGAAAGTAGACCACCAACCTGAAGCAACCCTCAGACAAAGGAAAGCAGGAAATGCCATCGGGGTTTAGCTCAAACGGGAAACGAGGGTCGGGTATGGCTGCTGAGCCACTTATATGGGGGTTATGTTAATGCTGTCAACTGAGTGGTAGTATGGCCCAAGTTTCAGATGTTCAGATGCAGAGGCTGGGGATCCTTGAAACCCTTCTGCAACAAAGTTGCCGAGGGGATGACCTTTAGAACGAAGAGCGCTACTAAGTTGAGCTAGTGGGGATTTGTCAAGCTCATGGCTATGACATTTTCATGCTCGAATAGTAACAATCCCGACAACAACAATGCCCACAGCTTAACAGGTACCCTTAACCACTTCAGATTATCACGATTGAAGTTGTGTATATTGCTTAATAGTACAAACTTGGGGGCCGTTACCTAATACTAACACTCGCGAGGTAAGTGTTAGTTCTAACCCTATCCAAACCATGGCTATGGGTATTGCCGCTCTTGCCGGGTCCTCAGGACCATTCGAAGGCATTGCCAAGAATCGGAGTAACATGGCATATTATTGAAGGTTGGCTACGTCACAATGGATAGATCGCGGCAAGAAACATATGCAGGACCTTCATGGACGAAAACTTAATTATGGTTATCGTTACAATATGATTCATCCCATCTGTGTAGTTCACTATCCGAGAGGGGATGATCATGAATCTATCGAGTTTGGAAAACGTGAGACGCTAGAACGATCTTGGGATCGCAGAAATGTGGGTTAATGCTTCACTTGGGGCGTTGCAAGAGGAAGGCTGGCCAAAGACGGTGAGAGCCTCCTGACGGCCTCGTCTGAACTCCATTCGCATAAACTCAGTGACTGCATATAACTATAATTCTCTACCCTAAGACATCCTCTACCTATTCTGGCTGTTTCCATATTCCCAAAAGCGACGTTTTCCCTAACGACGTTGCACGCGCCTCTCCTGGTGCGTCCCATGTCTCAAGGAGACTCGTCAAGCTCGGTGGTGAGACGAACCCCGTCGGGAATGGCATCAAAGCTAGCCCAAGATGAGAATACATCTCGGTAAAAACAAACTTGTAGCGCTTGGTATCAAACTCAGGTTTCAATGAGCCTTGGCCTTCGAGATAGGTGTTTATAAAAGGGCTTGTAGATGCCCTCTGGATGGAAATGTTGTAGCAAGCCTCATCTGTTCCATTCTTTGAGTTCTCTGGAGAACCATATTTTTTCGTTTAATCTTTTATTTGCTTTCATTCTCTCTCTCTCTCTATCTCCCTCTCAGTCTTTATCTCGACTCGCATATTCATTACAACTCTCGTTGAAATGTACTTCCCAGCTCTGATCCTCCTCGCCGGCACTGCGCTCGCAGGTATACTCCCCTTGATCGCTTCATCTACTGTTCAAACCAGCTCACAACTCTCAGCGCCTCAGCTTGCTAAGCGCCAGAACGCTTGCTTCCTAGTCGGATCTCAAGCCCTCCCTGAAGAGACCTCTGGACTGGCCGCCTCTCTCGCCGGCACTGTTACATGCGACACCTCTCAGACAACCATCGACGGCGTCCCTGACGTCTCCTCCGGCGGCGTCACTTTCTCCTCCATCAACTTTGCCACCTCGGGCCAGACGCCCCTCGCCTTCGCTCTCGACCGATTCGCGACGACTACGCCGCTGGCCAACAACGACTTGCAACAGTTCCAAAACGAGCTCAATGTCTACCTCGCAACTGAGGCTGGCATTAGATCCGTCGGAGGAAACCTCGCCATCAAGGTCCCCAAGTTCTTCATTCAATTCCAGATGGCACGCATCCAACAGGCCCAGGGTGCCGTGTCTGACGTCCCCGGCATGACGGTGGATCATCAGCTTGGAAAGGTGCTCAAGAACGCGGCTGGAGAGGACCAGGCTCTGCTGGACCAGGTAAACAATTTGGCCGTTACTCTGAACTAGGCGTTGCCGAGCCCAATGATCCTGTATAATACAAAAGCGATATAGTTTCCCCCCCTTCGCGGCTCGTACAAGTGACATTCAGTCATGATTATAGAAATACAGCCCATCCGTTAAATCCAGAGAGGAGAAAAATGCAACAAGCGTCCCTAGCCAAAACATGCATCCGTCGTGACCCAAGCGCCTAGAAATCGACATCCGTTACGAAGTACCCCGGAACCAGGGCTGGGGGTCCTGCTCCCGCCTGTCGCCGCCGATGGCCTTCCACCACACATCCGTGCTCCATCGGATAATGCGCTCGGCCGCGCCTTGAGGAGTCATGGCAGGGCGCACGTCCAGGTAGAAGACGGGCTCGCCTGTGACCTCGGGCTCACCAGAGTAGTAGTCGATGACATATCGGACCTCCTTCTTCTCGCCGTTGATGTCCCGGGAAACATACCAGTCGTGTCGGTCGAAAGGAGGCTCGGTTCTTCAAGTTTGTTAGGCAATGTTCTGTGATTTGTCAGGGAAAAGCAACTTACCCAAACTTGGAGGGGTAAACCCAACCCAAGACCTGCAGCATGGTGGCCTTGGGAGTCAAGTCCTTGGGCCGGCCCTGGAAGCGGACGAGAGTAGGCTCAGAATCCGAGCCGTCCCACTGTCGGTCCAGTTCCTCATCAAAATGAGCCTCGCCCCTCTTGCAGAGCTGCCATCCCTTGTACAGTCCCTTGGAGAATCGCTGCTCCCAACCAATGATCTCCTGCCATGCGCCCTCGTTCAGAAAGTTGTGCACTGAAACCATGCCTTCAACGGCCGTGATGTCCGTGTCTGTGTATCCCTTGCGCAGGAGCGCATTGTACATTTGCTGAGGGGAGGGGTACTCCCAGTTCCCGTCGCCCGAGCCCTTGGGGATAGTCGATTCATCTCGTGTTGTTGGTAGAGCGAAAGCCTGGTTAGGTGCGGGCTTCTGGGATAGGTCGGGGAACATGTAGTTGAGAGGGTTGAGCTGGGAGATCAATGACTTGGGCTTCTCCTCGGTTTTGGCGGCATGAGGGACGGGGCAGCCTGATGCAGCTGGGGCGTCTTGGGGCTTCTGGCATTTGGCGTCGGGGTTGAGTTTGTCGAGAGTCTTCTTATGCATAGGGCAGCCAGCCTGGAGGAGAATTAGCGAAGGAGGCGAATGGTTGAGGATATGAGCGTACTGGAGGCGCCTTGTCGGCGTTCGCGGGGACAGGCGGATGTCCAATGGGGACATGGACGGTCGCGGGAGTAGCATCTGCCCAAAACCAACCCATTGTGAAAGACTGTAAAGTAAAAAGGCGGTTGTGATGATAAATGTGAAGAATCACGTCCCTCAGGGTCTGAGACAAGAGCGCCAAAGAGTCGCAAGAAGTGGTTGTCAATGATGACGAGGATGAAGATTTGGAGATGGTTGAAAAGAACGGACAAATGGGCGAGCAGGAAATTTGCCTGACGATTTGCGTTATCGCCGCCCATTAAAAAATTCTAGGCGCAAAAGGCAAAGGCAAGAACGACCGTGCCTTCCCACTTCCGTCCCGGCGCCGGGGGAACCCGTGCGAGATCCTTGCATCCTTGCACCTTCCCAGCGTGCAGCCGGGATGAGGCACGTGTTTTTCCGATTTATTCCCGAGCGCCATCGGAATAGAAGGTACGTCACTCGACTCCCTCGACGTCACTTTAGTCGGCTCATGTGTGTCTTTGCGGGCATCCTTGCAAATAAGTCTTCGCATCATACCTACAGCGATATTTTTTATACCTATTGGCACATGCTATTCACCTCCCTCGGATGTCGTCCCCCCCGGATATGAGAACATGATATTGTTCGCGTCTCTACACTCTGATAACCACGTCTTTCCTTTTTCGAGATGAGGGCTGGCTCCTTCGTATGCCGGTTCTTCGTCCGTCCGGGCTTTCGAACATGTCCCAACCTCAGCGTTACACTCCTTAGCCGTCGATTCGTCTCCCAGGGCGCCCGACGATATCGACCGATACAATGGCCGGCCGGTAGGACGAGAACAATAGCCTTGCGCGCATCTGGTGGCGCGGCGGCGCTGGGAACGGCGGCATTTGTTCAACTGTCGCAACAAGAAAATGGGAGCGGGGATGATACGGGAGAGAAGCGCATGCTCGAGGTATCGCGGGCTGAGATTAAAAAGACCGTGCCTGCCGAGTCCCGAGGTGCCTCGCACTTGGTGAAGCGGATCACATATCTGCTGGACTTGTTGATAATCGAGCCCATCTGTACCGGCATTCGTTTCCTCCAACTTGTCGTCATCTTTGTCCCTGTCATCATCACAGTACCGGCCATCTGGTTTGGAAGACGACAACGAGATCGAGATAATGAACGAAGCGGTACCCTCTGGTGGTATGGGTTCTTGGTCAATGCCATGGAGCTGGCTGGTCCGGCCTTCATCAAGCTTGGGCAGTGGGCAGCCTCACGAACAGACATCTTCCCCACAGAGATGTGCGAGATCATGTCCAAGCTTCACTCCAACGCCCCGGCTCACTCGATGCACGCCACCCGTAAGACGGTCGAGACTGCGTTTGGGGGCCGTGCCTTTGAGGACATCTTTGACGAGTTTCACGAGAAGCCTCTCGGCGTTGGAGCCATTGCACAGGTCTACAAGGCCAAGTTGAAGCCCGACTTGGCTCGGCCGGATGAGATTGATGCTCAGGACGACCCCTTGCATCCGTTGGCACATAACGTGTTACGCAATGTGGACACTGTACTCAAAAGCTCGCCGCAAAGAGTACCTTCGTCTTATGTTGCCGTCAAGGTCTTGCATCCGAATGTTGAGAGGACGGTTCGACGAGATCTCCGCATCATGCACTTCTTTGCTTCTGCACTTAACATTATCCCGACCATCGAATGGCTCTCGCTGCCAGACGAGGTTGCTCAGTTTGGAGAAATGATGAAGCTCCAACTCGACCTACGCATAGAGGCAGCAAACCTGACCACGTTCCGCAAGAACTTCAAGGAAAGGTCTACGGCTTCGTTCCCCTATCCATACACAGACTTTACAACGCGCAATGTCTTGATCGAAGAGTTTGCTCAGGGCATTCCGCTGGCGGACTTTATGGAGAATGGCGGTGGCGTCTTTCAACATGATATTGCTGACGAAGGTCTCGACGCTTTCCTTCGCATGCTGCTCCTCGACAACTTTGTTCACGCTGATTTGCACCCTGGCAACATCATGGTCCGCTTCTACCAATCCGCTCACCCGGACTTGCGTCTGCGGAAAACCATGACCAAGGCTCACCCTGATGCGCAGGAAGATGTTACCGAGCAAGTGCTCGAGCGTCTTCGACCATATAGACACCGAAGGGACCCGGCGGCGTGGGAAGCAGAGCTGGCCAAGATTGACGCTGAGGGATTCCGACCTCAACTCATCTTCATCGACACGGGACTAGTGACTGAGCTCAATGCGGTGAACCGCACCAACTTCCTTGACCTCTTCCGCGCTGTGGCAGAGTTTGACGGCTACAAGGCCGGCCACCTTATGTGCGAGCGCTGCCGGCAACCGGATGCTGTGCTTGATGAGGAGGTGTTTGCCCTCAAGATGCAGCACCTCGTCCTCGGCGTCAAGAGCCGCACCCTGGCCCTCGGCAATGTCAAGATCGGCGACATCCTCCAGCAGGTGCTCAGCATGGTCCGAAACCATCACGTCCGCCTCGAGGGGGACTTTGTCAATGTTGTCATCAGCATCTTGTTGCTCGAAGGCATTGGACGTAGTCTGAACCCCGATGTTGACCTGCTCAGCAGCTCGCTACCCATCCTTCGCCAGCTCAGTGCCCAGAGTGGTTCAGAGATGGTCAAGCATGGTGACTTTTCCATGCTGATGGTATGGGTGGGACTTGAGGCGAGGAGGTTCATGCAGGCCAGCATTGAAGATGTAAGTTGTTCTCCTGTCATCCATGTACGCTCCCATGGAAGCTTCGAAATACTAATTCTTTACAGGTTGAGCGATGTGTCAAGTACGACCAACTGTCACCCAACGTATAATGTAACAATATAATCTTTATAAACAACCATTCACATGGAATCGGTGGGCGTACGGATGGGATCAAGCGTGGTGGATTTTGCATCCATTGTTGGCGGCTCAGCTGCATAGAGACATCTAGACATACACACAATCACTTCTCATGTATATTCAACCTTGAAAACCTGGATATAATCCTCGCTTGCATTGATAATAGTACCAAGACAATTTACTCATATCATGACGTCCAGACATGACGTCGTCTTGGCCAAACCCCTTCTCTAAGTGTTCCCCAGTAGTTGTACAGTTTCCCATTACCCCCCTCGCGCCGTAACGCCCTCGTATCCCAAAACGTATAAACACGTGCTCGAGCAGAGCACCTTTGACCTCTGCAGATAGCCTGCTCCTCTTCTGCGCCAGCGCCTTGCTCCCCCTCTGGGTTGATATCAAGACTCCTAATCTACGGGACCACAGAGTTCCTAATCTGTGCTCGCACTCAACTCCATCGACTTTTCCCACAGATTCCTTAGCAAGGCTGCTGTGCCGTCCTCCTCCTCGCCGCCCACCAAGCTCGAGCCGCTAAGCCGGTCTGTCAACCTGCCGTCGTCGTCCCCGCCATCGTAGCTTGATGCTGCACCGTTCGTCCGCACCGAATTAGGCCTCTTAGGCGTCACTGGTCTCCGAGCGTCGGGCATACTGACGTTGCGGGTGTGATGACGCATGGTGAGGTCGAGGGATCGCTTTCCGTTGGCGGAGCCGAGGCTGGCGGCTGGGATACGAAGCGACTTGTCCATGCCCGGGAGGCGGTTTAGGCGATCGATGGACCTTGAAATCGGGTTCTGATGTCGACGAACGACGAGGTACTCCATGCCGGTGCGCTCCAGAAGCTTGCCGACTCGGGGGTCGCGGCTGTTTGCCCCATCATAGCCGGGTCCGCCGACGCCAATCAGCGGCGTGTGGCCGACCACACCTCCGACTCCGCCGACTGCCTGTCCCGGCTCAATCACAGAGCTAGCCCGCTGGAGATTCAGCTTCTGCTGTGTCCGTGACGTCTGGGCGGGAGGACCAGCTGTCCGTCGAGAGGACTTGGGCGCCAATGCACTGTCGTCGACCTCTTCCTTCTGTTGCGGCGCGCTAGTAGGGGCGTCACGATCTCCCGAGATGCTGGCAATGGAGCGAGGTTTTTGAGGAGTATCGTCGAAGCGGTGGTAATCTCCCCGAGGCGGCCGATAGAAAGATCCCTCACTGGTCAATCCGGACCCTGCGGCCTCAACGAAGCGAGAGGTAAGCTCATCCTGGTTACTCCCCATAAGAGTACCCGAATCTCGGCCCTCAGCCGAGGCTGGAGCGAAGCGTTGGGGCGCAACCTGCACTAGATCTGCGCTCATCTGGGGCGGAGCTCCGTGTGAGGGAGTGCGCTGTAGGATGCGGGATGTGAGGTAGCCTTTCTGGTGAGATGTGATGCGCTCCGGGCTTGACATGGGAGGTTGCTCAGGCTGGTCCTGGTGGCCCGCCTGGGCTGAACGGACGGGATCGACGGGGGTGATCGGTCGAGAGGTCGCGGCGTGGTCGTCGGGATGATGGACTGAGTGATTGCTGCTGTTGAGGGAGCCCTTGCGGGAGAGGTATGGCGAGTTAGACCCACTGGCATCGACCCATTCGTCGTCCTGGCCGTCGTTGCCCAAGTCGAAGTGGACCTGTGACTTTCCCCCGGAGGTCTGCGTCTGGTAGACAATGGTGGTGCTCGAGGCGCGCTTCAGCTCCGCGGAACGGTTTCGCTTGCCAACCTCTGTGTGCGAGCGATTGCGCTTGAGCTTTGAGTGAGATGGGCTCTTGACGATCCTTGACTGGGAAGGACTCTTGAAGAGCTTGGTTTGCGACGAGCTTTTGCCGAGCTTGGCCTGCGACGAATTCCTTGTGAGATTGGCTGATGAGGACTCGCGGGACGATAGTCTCGCGTCGCTGGCAGTTCGGCGGTGGGAATTGTTGCCCGAGGATGCGGTTCGCTGTATCTGTTGCTGATTCTCGTCGGCCGGGGAGGTATGGCGACGGTTCAGCTTGGGCTGTTTGGGAGCGTTCTTGGCGGCGGGCGCGCGAGCGTGGTGCAGGTGGCCGACGGTGTGCTGTCGCTGGTGATGGCGGACGTGGTGATGTCGGCGCTGATGTTGATGGTGGACGCCGCTGCTCTCGCTCTGGGAGTCGCTCTCCTGATGGTTGAGGGGAGGCCGTTTTGATTGGCCGCTTGTCGACGATGCGCTGTCGACGTCCCGTGTGTGAGGCATGATTGCTGGCGGTGCAAAGGCAATTTGCTCTCGATTGAGCGCTCTAGATGATTAAATCGGGTTCTTTTGGGATTGTTTCGTCCCTGCTATTATGAGAATATGTCGTTATGTTCCTCCTGGCTAACCCGACGACCCGAGTGCCTGTTATCATCGGCGCTGAAGGCGGCGCAGGCAGAGAGGAATGAATGCGTGATCGGATTAGGAGAGATGAGTCGGAGTCGAATCACAAGCTGTTCTCGGCAAATAAACAGCCTTGCAGGAACTAGAAGCTGCAGAGGAAATGTTGCTGTAGCTAAATGTAGCGGCGTTCGCTTTATAACCCGAAAGTCGCAGTGATGTCAATGGATCGGCCGAGAGAAGAATCGGTGAGGGTCGAATGCAGTGGAGGAGCGGAGACGACGGGCGATCACTTTTGCGATCTGGGGATCCAATGCGATGCGATGCGATGCGTGTGGGGGTAAAGGGTGAAGAAGAGGTGAAGGAGAGGGCGCGTGAGGGAGAAGGGAGGAGAGTTGAGCTTCCCGCGAAGAGGAGAAGCAACTTTTTTGGGTCAAGGAACAATTCCAGACCAAGCCTAAAGCCCCAGACAAAATGAACAAGCAAAACGGCGCGAGATGAACTAGTGTTGCCGAGACACCGGGCTAGGACTAGCTGGTTGGCGGCTGGGGGCACGTCTCTTTTGGTGGGTTTAGAAATGCGCAATCTAGAGGAGACGAGATTTGAGAAGGGGGGAAATACTAGCGAGTCAAGTCTTTTGCGAAATGAATGAACGAGTGGACGAGGGGCTCGTGAGTAGAGCGAGCGAGCGAGGTATGAGCATGTGTTGAGTGAGCCTACAGTACTACTACAGTGGGGGGGACAGACGTGTCCGTCGCTTGTACAAACCTACACCATCAGCCACAAAGGCAAATACTACTAAAATTGTGTTATCTCTGGTTTGTATTGAGATGGCTGCTTCAAGATGGTTACAATAGTAGGAAACACGTCCTAGCAACACTGCGTCAGTGTTGAGAGTGGATAGTCTGAGGGTCCATCTTCTCCCACTGTAAGTGAGCAGCACGACACGTACTGCAGGATAAAATTACTTTGACCATGCAGCTGTTAGCGAACATCTACTGTACGGTAAGTGCGTGAGAAAGAATGGGTAAGAAAAGATGGAGTCATTATTATGGGACGTGAACACGAAGTAGATGGAAGCCTGTGAGAGACCGTTCGACTATCAGAGACGCGACTGGAATTTTAGGAATCGCCGCCTTGCCAGGCAGGCCAAGCAAGCGTGAGCATATGCATGCAACGTACGAATCATCCCGCGGGGGGTCTTGGCTTCTCTCGTGTTTTTTTGTCAACCGACAGCGCAGCATGGTGCTGGATGCGTGTGTCCCAGTGCATCTTGCGTCACTCGCGAGATATACATTACATTAGTCTGGGGCCCTGGAGCGAACAAACTCGGGGCCACCGGGGCACACAAACACACAATTCTCATCCCGGGCCGACTGTAGGCGTAACCCGAGCATGGCCTCCAATGTTGCAATCCGCCGGGAAATTCGAGGACTAGAGTCAGCTTGTGTTACCAGAGCACAAGTGGGAGTGGCCGACTAGCCCAGGATTATACAACCATAAACCCTGTTGTGAGAGACATGTATTCCCAAGTCGTGACCGTGATGTTCAGACGCGAGCTGTAGTTGGAGGTTTGTAAAGATGAGCAGATACAACTTGCTCGTGTTAGAATGAAACCATATAAGTCTTCTCTAACCTTGAGACTGTCCCTTGTATAATACATGGTTGTACTTTTATGAAAGAAGTACATCAGAATAGAAAACTGTACAACGCCCTCTCAACCCCAGAATTTGAGATACGGCGCTATTCCCGATTGGTTAGACCCATCTGTCGGAACTGCCTATCAACCCCAGAATAACTGTTCCACGTTCAATTGATCCTAAATAATGCGGATAGATAATATAGCGACAGATGTTTCTTCATCTTTGACTTCAATACATGCGAAAGAGCAATTACAACTGACCAAGAAGCACACTTCCCGCTCGTTGCTGGGCGACTGATCGCACACAGCTGGTGGCCAGTGGTCATTTAAAACAGCACGTGACGTGCACATGCAACCACCATCATCCGCTGCAAACATCGGGATCCTCATTTGCCCAACCAACTCATCGCCGCCGCTCCCACGTCAACTTCGACTTCTCCACCACTACGTCCCTACATCTAGCATCGCATCCTCCTCCTTCACCGAATACATATTCTACAGCCATGTCGCCTTTATCCGATCTCGAAGATGAAAAGAAGCAGTACCAAGAGCAGGTACGACAGAACCTTTCGCCTCAAATTTGAATCATACTGACTGTTGCCTCCACAGCTGGACATCGTCCACGGCCAACTACGCGACGACCCCGAGAACGTCGAACTCAAGGCCCTTCAGGAGGAGTTGAACAACTTCATTGATCTCCTCAATGAGAACATTGCTGAGCTCAAGCCCAAGCAGGCGCCCAAGCCAGCTCCCAAGCAGCCGTCCCCGCCACCCGAACCGGAGAAGTGGTCCCGTGAGAACCACCCCGCCTTTAAGAAAGCGACCCCGGCCGAGGAGAAGGAGGACACGCCCGTCCACTACCAGGTCAACGACACAGTGTTGGCGAAATGGGTCACCGGTGACAAGGCATTCTACCCGGCGCGTATTACTTCCATCACAGGGTCCTCGACAGACCCCATCTACATTGTCAAGTTCAAGACGTATGATAACACAGAGACCCTGCGATCTCGAGATATCCGCCCTGTCTCGAATAAGCGAAAGGCAGACGGTACCCCATTGTCCTCGGCACCCGCCACTCCTCCTGCCCCCGGATTGGTGACGTCGGCCGGCGCGACAGTGTATCCTGAAGCGAAGAGAGAAGCGGAGAACAACGGCGATGTGAAGCCTCCCAAGGCGAAGAAGCTCAAGGCGAAGAAGGAGCTCGAGAAGAACAAGAATAAGTGGCAAGAGTTTAGCGCCAAATCCAAGTTCGGAAAGGCTCACAAGAAGGAGAGCATGTTCCGAACTCCCGAGGGTGTTCACGGTAGAGGTAAGCATCATGTGTCGAGTTGTGAATGCAAATGCTGACTTTTGTGACAGTTGGTTTCACAGGCTCCGGCCAGACCATGCGAAAAGACCCAACTCGAAGCCGTCATGTCTACCAAATGAACGATGAGCTGGACTAATGAGCATCTCTCTCAGCAGGGCATTTTCCGCGATATCAAATTGGCGTGCAGAAGGCGTTTGGAAGTCTCGGGAGCTATTGCTTTGTTTGGTAACATGCCTTGCATTTGATCGTGGCAGAGGCTAACGTCTTGTCTTTTCTGGCGTTTTAACCCAGTTGCCTTTTTTTCAGAATCCAAGCACATAGGAGAGCTGCGACCTGAATGGGCCAGCCGAGGTCAATTGAATACCTGCTTCATGGCGTACTTTGCTGTCTTGGAGTTAAGTGCATACTAAACTGATATAGCAGGCTAGTTGTTATTATGGACGTTAATTGTCCATTGTTCTACACGTCGGCCAAGTGAAGCGGGCAAGGTAGATGCCCACTTCACTGGTACCTAGTTATTGCCAAGGCTGATCTTGGGACATATGTCCTGAGCGATCTTCAAGAAGGCGTTTGCCCTCTCACTTGTTGGCTCAGCGACAACAGTTGGCTTTCCTCGATCGCCATCGTCTCCAATATTGGGATGTAATGGAATATCACCGAGAAAGTCAATCTGGTGCTCCTGGCACAACTTCTCCACCCTTGCGTTGGACCCAAAGATGTGTGTCTCTCCATGGCAGTGAGGGCACTGGAAGAGAGACATGTTTTGCACCAGGCCGAGAATGTTGACGTCGACTGTCTTGAACATGTTGATGCCTTTGACGGCGTCTTTGGTTGCTAGAGTGTGCGGTGTAGTGACGATGACGGAACCTGCGTAGCATCAGTAATAGTAGAAGGAATACCTCGTAGACACGCACCATCCAGTATGACTTGCTGTGTAATGGTAAGTTGAGTATCTCCGGTTCCTGGCGGCAGGTCGAGGACCAGGATATCAAGACCACCCCAGTCAACTTCATGAAGGAGCTGCTGAATTGCCTTCATCACCATGGGACCTCGCCACACGACGGGGGCGTTCTCGCCGACAAGGTAGCCCATCGACATGGTCTTGACGCCATAGTTTGTGAGGGGGATCAACTGGTTCTCTGCAGAGTTGTCAGTGTTTCGAGCAACTGGCTTGATATAACGGTGGGACTAACTGCTGGATAACCTAGGCTCC
The DNA here is from genome assembly GCA_027569015.1 of Ascodesmis sphaerospora. Taxonomy (NCBI): domain Eukaryota; kingdom Fungi; phylum Ascomycota; class Pezizomycetes; order Pezizales; family Ascodesmidaceae; genus Ascodesmis; species Ascodesmis sphaerospora. The sequence goes on along the minus strand of JAPPUR010000011.1, from coordinate 1,156,237 downwards.
CCTGAGAGATCAAACAGAGTGGGGATAGACGGGCCAAATATGTCAGTGTCGAGGATACCGGCGCGGTAACCGAGACGGGCAAAGGCGAGAGACAGGTTTGCTAAAATGCGTCAACATGGGTGTATATCAATACGACATGAGTTGATGTACCTGCCACTGTGCTTTTACCTACACCACCTTTGGCAGATGATACTGCGATTACCTTCTCGACGCCAGCTATGTTGCGCCTTTGAGGACGTCGAGGCCAGTTCGGGGGTGTACCGGACCTGGGGAGACCCTGCCATTGGTTAGGGAAAGGGTGATGGTTTTGTAAAAATAGGCCAGGGCATTGTTTACCAAGGGATTCTCATGCTGGAGAGCCCGAAGGGTTTGAAAGAGGCGAGCAGAAGTCGGACGCATCTTGGGAAGACTTGGGTATAGCTGCGTCGAGTTGAGATGCCTTGGCTTCAGTTCAGAAGAACCAAACTCTACCCAAAGTCTGTTTGACTATAACAATGAGAGAAGACTTGGAATTCAGACTCCAAGCATCTTGTTAAAGCAGGAGCTGATAGATCATCCAATACTGGATCTCAACTCAGGCTTCCATGCTCAGTTCAACTTGTTAGCGGCCCTCGGCGCTATCACTCACTGCCGGCGCCACTATTACTGAGCAGCGACAATTCTGCCGTCTGTCACCGCCTAAAAGTTCAAGACCATCCTAGAAAATTTCCAACCTACGTGGGGGCCGCTACCATTGGTAGGAGAGCTTTGCATCTGATCCAAAGACACTTTTTGTCCAAGATACATATCGACAATGGCCAAAGCAAAGGGTCGCGCAAAGCAGTTTGAGGACTTGGACGAGCATATCGCCAAGGGTACGTAACTCAATTTCTCATGCGCCACGTTGCGCCATCTTTCTAACTCGTTTCTAGACCACGATCCTGAAGCCAATGTCGATGTGAGCGAGCACGGCAGCGGCAGCGACAGCGAAGCGAGCGAGAACGAGAATGCTGGCACAGAGCACTATGTCTCTGTGGGAAAGAGCAAGCTGAGGCAAAAGGAGGGCGTGTCGCTCGGTCCCAAGTATCAAGGCTCACGAGTCTCAAGGGCAGCGCTAGAGCAGGAGAGCGAGGACGAGGGAGATGAGGACGACGATGAGGACGACGAAGAATTCGACGATCCTGAGACTGCAGACTTGGAACGCGACGAGGCTGAGGCCAACGACTCCGAGATTTCCAGCGACAATGCCCTCGGCGAGAGCGACGAAGAGCGCTTCCAGGACTTTACCTTCCGAGGGAGCTCGAAACCCAAGAAGCCAGTGAGCAAGTCCAAGAGGGCCACTGCTGCTGACTTTATGTCTTCCTCTGACGAGGGCGGCGAGGGTGGCGCCGATGTGGACGAGGACGAAGACGAGATGAGCGGCGTGGAACTCGATGGCTCTGACTCTGAAGAGGATGACATGGATGATGGCCTCGACGCTCTTGTCGACGGCGCTGGAGATTCAGATGACGAGTCTGAAGAAGACGACGAGGAAGACGAGGAAGACGACGAAGACGAAGACGCCAGTGATGATGAAGAGGAAAGCGACGATGATGAGAAGGAGAAAAAGGCAAAGAGTGTAAAGCCCGTCATGGCAGCCTTTTCAAACCGCACCGATGTCAGCAAGGGTCTTGCCATTCGAGAACAGCGCAAGGTCTATGACGGTCTGCTCAACCTCCGAATCCGTCTACAAAAGGCCCTCATTGCCGCCAACACCTTTGCCGCCATCGAGGACAGCCCCGAGCCCGAGTCTGAGCCCTACGAGGCTGCCGAGGAGGCTGCTATCAAGCTGCTAAACACCATCAGCAGCCTCAAGGACAACTTTGGTTCGTCTCGGGCTGGCGATAAGCGCAAGCGCGAGTTGGACGCCTCGATGACGACTCAGGAGATTTGGGAGCAGATGCAGGCTGAGGAGGAGCGGGCTGTCAAGGTCAGAGAGGCTAGCCTAGACAAGTGGTCGCGCAAGGTCCAGTCTGTCGACACCACAAGAGACAACCTCAAGTCGCGAAAGGATACGCTCGTCACTGCGCTCCAGGAGCAGCTCTTGAACCCGGATAACCGCCTCGCCAAGCGCTCCCGCGTTCCTCGATCATGCGCTCCCGCACAGGCGGCCAAGGGCGTGACGCAGGACGACGACATCTACGACGACGCCGACTTTTACCAGGTGCTCCTCAAGGAGCTCGTGGACCAGCGCACAGTAGACGGGTCCTCGGCGTCTGCGGGCGCCGTGCCGACGGTGATGCTCACAGCGGCCAAGGAGGTCAAGACGCGCAAGAACGTGGACCGCAAGGCGAGCAAGGGTCGTAAGATGCGCTTCACGGTGCACGAGAAGCTGCAGAACTTTATGGCCCCCGAGGACCGCCGGGCGTGGGAGCAGGAAGCCATCGACCGCTTCTTTGGAACCCTGTTTGGCCGCAAGATGGAGCTCAACGAGGACGAGAGCGATGATGATGACATGGAGGTCGACGCCGAGGAGGCGGGCTTGAGATTGTTTAGAAGTTAGACTGTATACATGTATAACTCGTGGTACAGAGTTCCTTTTTGAGTATTTAACCCAAATACCAGGTATAGAGAAACATGGTTAATAAAATCGAGTGAACTCCTAAATGCACCACCGGTCCTCCAAGTGTACTCCTCGTCTCAGCCGTATCCCCCTCCAAAGCGCGTCCGCTCAGCCGGGTGTAAGCGCGGTAACAGGGCCAGACATGCCAGAAGGCAAAAGCGAGGGCGACTTGGCGGCTGACGTCGTCGAAAGGTCGGCGGGCGAATATGAGGGCGATGAGGTTGGATGTGAGTAGTAGACCGCCGAGAGATTGGAGGAGAAGGGTTGCTGCTGGTGTGAGGGGTTGGAGGTGTAGGGATGGGTATAGGATGAAGGAGAGGGCGGCTGGTGTTTCCACGAGGGCGTGGATGGCGAAGGGGATTGTTGACATGATTGGGGTTGTTGGGTTGGTGATGAGAATTTGTGGTGTTGAAGGGGAAGATTTAAGTTGGCGGCGGGGGCTCGCTTAGAGGAATAGCTATTATTATTGAGGCTGACATTGTCTCATACCTGTATAATTCCAAGTTGTGGGACTTGTTGAATGCTTGAAATGTATCCGAAATATTTTTCTGATCGCTACCGTGATAGATGGCTTGGAGTTTCAGCATTGCATGAGGTTGTCTGATGCTGGTCGATACTCCAGAGCAGTCACCAAAGAAGCACACCCAACACGATTTTAACATGGAATCCTTCAAGGACGAGCCAATGGTAATAGTTTCTTCTATTTTTTATCTGTCAAAGTAGCAATCAGAATAGCGAAGCATCCATTTGTGCCAATTTGTGTGTTGGGGGATATCTAACCCTCGCCTCGAGACTTGTCTGGGGTAGTACAAGCGGTCTCAGGCTTCTGCTTTGTGTGTTTCAGAGCAGAGTCCTGTGCAATCATTGCAATCATTTTAAAGCCGAATTGATATTAAACTGCCCCTGGGAGCTCCCCAAGTCGTTCATTCTTCTTGTTGTACCCAAATCTTGCGCATTTGGTTGTCTAGGTTCGCTGCTCCGCCAATATCTGAACCTACGAGGTCCAGCTGTCTCTCTTCCCTCTGATTCGAATCATCTTCGACACACCAAGGCCGAAGAGCTTTATCCATAGCTTGTACACTTACTACAGACCCTAAAAAGAGGCAAAGCCTGACTATCTGACTGTAAACGCCAGCCACACTTCACCCACAGCTTACACGCATCCTCACCTTCAGCCTTACGAACAAACCCCGGCAGCTTGATTCGCCCCGTCGGCGCAACTGACCCGGAATCGGGACAACGCTTCGACGGGATGACGTCGTCCTCTCCTCGGGAAGCGACACTGCCGTGAACCAGAGAGGTCCTCTGTATATCTTGGGCGGCCGCCCGTGACTGGGGTCCAAAGAGGCTGAGCCACAATCCTGGCGCCCGGATAGTCTGCTTCAGGTCTAGTCAGGTCCCCGTTTCCGGCAGATAGTCCCGAGGTACGGTTACGAGAAGAGAAAAACCTCACTGTATTTGACGAAAAAAATTGAATGTAAATAATGTTATTGGCGAGGGTGAGAGAGACCCTGTGACTAGACTTTAAAGATGGTTGATGCAGCGCCAAGGCGGACACTAAACGCTTGCACGCATCGTCAAGGCTGTTTTTTTTGTTCTGCTACAACCCAAGCGAGACACTTTGTAACATGGCGAAACCGAACACGCGGACCGAGATAAGGGTTTGAGGACTGGACGTATATTTAAAAGGGAATTCCATGTCCTGAATGTTTGTGTTCCTCACCGCTTGGTGTAGCAACAACATTGTCCTGTCTACAGTTCCCCTCACCTGTCTACCTACCTACCTAATCGAGGATATCCGAGACATTCCCGTATTATTCTGCAACCAGCACTCATCAAACCGTTCAAAACCTTCTCTTCTTCTTCCATCCCGTTGTCTCTCCTTCTTCCCCGTCTCGTCACGATCGCCATTGAATCTTCAGCTTCTTCCCCTCACTTCAACCCCTGTTCGTGTAAGCAGCCTGGCGTCGAGATAGCGTCATCGATATTGTGTCAGGTTTCCTCCCCCACGCACAAACACGGCAAAGATAGGATAGCGACGTTTCGAGGCGTCAACGATATTCCCAGAGGACTCAATCGACCTCTCTCTAGTCTGGTCTTGTCGATTCGGTCACGTAGAGTGGCTTTCTTGCCGTTCAGGCTCTCCTCCAATCTTTCACGCACTCTCAACCAAACAATCTGTTGGGGAAATAAAAGCCCCCCCGACAGCTTCAGCCATGGCAGCACCCAGCACATTTGGGGAGCTGAACCTCTCCATCATTGGCATCGGCACTGAATACCCTCCCTATACGCTGGAGCATACTTGCCTCGATATTCTCAGCGAGAGGTTTTACCCAGATACACCATCGTAAGTGCTTGACACAGCAATATGCGCCATCCTCGCTGACCACGCTCGTAATCTTAGCATGAGAAAAGTCCTGGGGATCAACAAATACACCGGCATCGAAACACGATCCTCCATCGGACTCCCAGACCACCCGGTAGTCAACCAGAAAAATGCGCCATCGATATCAGAACTTCACCAGCTCTTTCACTCAGACGGTGTCCCCCTGGCCATACGCGCCGCTCGCAAGGCCATCGCCGAGGCCAAGATCGATACCCGCTTCATAACCCACATCGTCGCCACGACCTGCACAGACAGCGCCAACCCAGGCTTTGACCATTTCGTTGCAAAGGGGTTGGGAATTACCCATGGGGTCGAGAAGGTTCTGTTACATGGCGTCGGCTGCAGTGGTGGATTGGCCACCCTGCGTACAGGCGCGAACCTGGCCCTGGGACATAGAGCTCGAGGTTTGCCTGCTCGCGTATTATGTGTCGCACTAGAGGTCAGCACTACCATGGTGCGGAGTGAGTTGGATAGCATCAATGAGCTGCAGGAGACGAGGATAGGCGCATGTCTCTTTTCTGATTGCGCCAGTGCTGTTGTTTTGAGCAATGGAATTGGTGAGCCTGCCGAGTCTGTCTATGACCTGCTGGGCTGGGACCATAGGGTAATACCAGACACAGAGCATGATCTAGGGTTCGACGTCGACCCTGTTGGTACGTTATTGACAAGTACCGCCAAGATATTGCTCACGATACTGACCCCGAGACAGGCTGGAAAGTCATTCTAACCCCACGGGTCCCAAAGCTCACAAGGGCTGCAATTGCACCTGCATTCAACGACCTCAAGGCCTCGTTGCCGCGTTTACCTTCAAGTTATCAGAGCGCCGCCGACTTTGACTGGGCCATGCACCCTGGTGGTGCTACCATCCTCACCGGTGCCGAGCAAGCCATGAATATTACCCCGGAACATATGAGAGCAAGCTACGACACCTACATCAACCATGGAAACTCCAGTTCTGCCACCATCTTCAGCGTCATGGACCGCCTGCGTTCCAAGGACATGGATGCCATGAGTCCCGGTGGCCGTCTGCGCGAGTATGTCGTGGGATGTGCTTTTGGGCCTGGGATATCCGTAGAGATGTGTATGCTGAAGCGCAATCTCGGCCTTGGCTCAAGTATCGTCGGCATACAAACTCCACCACAGACACCCCCCGAAACGGAGAGCGAGCCAAGTGAGGTCGGCGACGGTGAGTGGGGCCCCGAGATGAGCGGGTCTTCGGACGGGAAGGATGAGGATGCGGTGATCGAGTCCCGGGATCAGGACGCGGCGTTTGTAGCGAAAGCTTTGGAGCATCTAGACCTGGATTAGAGAGGGATTGGGTTGCATTGGAGGATGAGCGAGCAAGCTGAGGCCGCTGAGTAATGCTGTTCCTAGAGATATAACAAGGAAAGGATATAGCCATGGCGAGGCTTAGGTCCACGCCAGTCGTTGACGATTTTCGACACCCATCTTGAACACTGTTTCTATCGTGCCTGCTGGATGTGATGTGGCAAATACAACGGCTCGCTTGTTGAACCGAGAGACATGACTATGCCTCTTGTATCAAGACTCATCATCAAAGCTGAGTGCCTGGCGGTGAAAGGAATCTTTGAACCCCCTTACATTCGATCGAGTAGCGACCTGGCGGTCAAGATCTGATCTGTCTCCAGACATGCGCGTCCTTTCTGCTGATGGGAGATTGCGACTAAGCTTTTTAGCTTGGTCGAGAACCGAATCCGAAGAGATGATATGATGATATGCTGCGGGGGAGGTAAGTCCTGCCTGCCGGCTCACTGGCTCGCTCGTCTAATGTACGGCATTAGGTACTTGGCACAAGGCATAACAATCTACCTAGGCCGCGCCAGCCGGCAACTGCCGTGTTTCCCAGTACCTGAGGGAGGTATGGAGCCTAGTTAGTGTCCAACACGAGGAGTATCGTGTTGCTGGCTCGAAAAATAGGCACCTTCGTCAATCGGGCAAGCTGTTGCGTGTCAGACGTGTCAATATCCCGTCCCGCCAGACTAGGCTGCCCCTCAGCATCATCGCGTGGCTTCTGACTTTTTTTTCGTGCCGCCCGTTTCTTAACGCCGGCCACTAGAGAGTGTGCCGGCCGCTGTTTAGCGGTGATAAACAGATGCCAGTCGGGCCAAAAAAGCAACGAAAGGAAGGCCAGGAGATGTCAAGTGGGAAAAGGCGTGGGTGACAAGAAACGGGGCGAAATTGCCAAGAGCACCCTAGATCAGCCTTGCGAGTAAGTTGACAGGGGACCATGCCAGGGGTTTGACTCTCGCGGGTCGAGCTGAACAGCAAAAGGGTAAAACAAGAGGATGATCGTTGGGCTGAGACGTTAGAGCCCTGAAACCACACCATTCTGACGGAAGAAAGATCGTGTAGACGTCATCTCATCAGAGACACGAATATGAGAATGTCGTGTTGGCGGGAGATCTGCATCTTCATCATCTATAAACCGAGGTTAGTGGAGATCTCGCTAAAGCATTGTACGCGGATATACATGAATAAGTGGAGAGAAATGCACCCTTCAAGGGAGTCATCCATCGTGTCTTGACTGAATCTTTTGACATCGTAGTCACCATCGAGTAACAGCAACATAGGACAGCTATCAAAGAAGGGCAAGACAACACACACACGTCCGCTGAAAACGAGGGTCCGGTACGAGATCTTGAACAAGATTAGTTCCCGACGAGGACCCAAAGGCCAAGAAGAGGGAGACGGAGTTGTCGAGCCCACCAATGTTACTGGCTGCTCAAGATCACGAAGAGTGGATTGCTGGAGATTGGCCCTTTTGCGCTGGGCTTTTTTGCTTTTGGGTCCTGCATATAAAGTTACCATGTGGATGGATGGCCATTCACCTCGTGGCACCAGCATGGGGGCTGATAATAAGCAAGGCCTGAGTCCCCACGACTCCGCGCCTCTAGAGCATGGCTAGAGCTTCAAGAAGCTTCTTGAAAATGAAGGTCAAGTAAGAACCGGGATTCAAAGCTTGGACTCAACAAGGAACCAGGGAGTCTTGCTCTTCAAACTCAGGGGATCTTGAAGCCACCACCTCATAAGAGCGACGAGGGCCAATCAGGTGTCGAGAAGAAGCGAGAGGCTGTCCCGAAAGAGAAATTCGTCTAAAAAAGCGCCCTGTGGTTTGCGGTTTGGCAGCAGGCCCACTCCCACCTGCCGCGGCGTCGGGTTGATATCCCACGGACGGTTACTGGAAGCGCGGCAGACGATGGAACTTGGCTCGAAAACAGCAGATCTAGAGTCGTATGCGAGATGGGGAGGCGGCTTCGGAGGTTTCAAAGTTTGAGTCAATGGGCACCCGCGATGCACGGCCCGCATGGTGGTTGTGTTGGTCATGGCTTCCGGGAAAAGTATCAAGCTTGGAACTCCAAAGCTTGACAGACGATCCCTTGCTGTCGTCGTCTCGCAACGGATGCGAGATCTCCCTGGTCCTCCGCAAAGTGACAGATGCGAAACAGCAATCAAAGAAGCAAGATATGCCCCATTCTGAGCATTGTGCGTTGCGTGCGGCGCCCAGGATGTCCCACGATAGGCAGGCTCGGCGTGTAGGGTGCGATGCCGGACCGCCCGGAGAGGCCCAGTTGACATCATGGTGGCCTGAAGAGTGAGAATTGCCCTCCTGATCGGGCAACCGGGGTGGGAGGCCACGAGGAGAGGGGCTGGCTTCGAACGGCGCCCAGGGAGGGCGTGAAATTCGCTGTAAGAGATGAATGTTCCCGACACTGGGTGTGAGGCGCGCGAACGAGGTACGAGTACTAAGGCATGTATAGTCAGTACGGAGTAGGCAAGGCAGAGAGCAAGGGCGCGAGCGCGGACGTGGGATAGGTGGCTGCTGCTGAAGCAGAGAGAGAATGAGTTTCATGATCTCTAGCTCCCTTTTGTTGTTTAAGTTGGACAACATCCCCATCCGTGACCGCGTCCCCAACACCCCCATACCACACCATTCCCCAGGATATGCCGCTCACATTCCGCGGTCTGAAAGAGAGCTGCCGTGACATGCGCAGATGCGACAGAGTTCGGACTGGACGGGAAACGGGTTGATCGACCAGGCGGGTAACTTGCGGTTACGTTTACGCGGGCATTGATCATCCGCAGGAATCGACACTCTTGACATACATCGCAGTACCGACAGATTGGGATCTCGTCTGCCGAGATTTGGTGCCAACGCTGCGACAGGAGGACAGGATACTCGAGACAAGGTCCACGAAAAGCAGCAGAGGAGCGGAAGAGGCGCAAAAGCGCAGGGCTTTGAACAAGCCACCAGCAGCCAACCGTCGTCACCCATCTACCACCACCTATCATTTGTCAACATCGGAACAACATAACAAACAGCCAAGCAACAGCAACGTCGCACAAGATCATCCCGTCGATACATACCGATTGCAAAACCGAGTCGACTCCTTCACTGCCCGCCATTGTCCGCTTCTGGCCGCTGAAACAACCCGAGCTCGGCTCAGAAGACAGCGCAACCAAGCTGGTGGGTTCGGGCGTCCGCGGACTCCCTGTCAGATCCGCTCCAGAGTTTTGGGTCGCACGTACCACGCCTCGGTACATCTCCACACGAGCGAATCTGGTTCGCTGCGGCTGGGGTTCCTCTCACTGGCTGGACTACCAATTCCTTGGCATTGTCGATTTGAGGATCGCTCAGAGTGTGGAGAACCAGGCTGAGGCTTGGGCTTGGGCTTGGAGTGGTGAAGGGAAAGACGGAGAAAAGGCAAAATAGGTCGGAGAAAAAGGTCGGCAACCCTGGAGGACTATTATCCCGTGTTCGGGGTGGGAGTGGGTGAGGGAGAGGGGGAGGAACATGGGCAGGAGCCAGGAACGGGCGCTGCAGGTGCGATCGGGACCCCAACTCCAGCAACAGCCGGCGCTTTCCAGACCCAAACACTGATACTGACTCTTGAGGCAGGTACTGGGAGATACCCCGGTCACGTGGCGACAGGCCAGGCCAATCCCGGCCTCCGCAGCGGCGAGGGTAACACCTGGCGCAATTCCCAGCGGGCTGCGGACCCGGCAATAATGCCTTATGATGGCGGGCAATTCGTGCCAGGTCCAGGAGCGTCCACTCCTATTCCATTAGCCGTGCCCGTCCCAGTCCCCGGTCACTCTCACATCCACGCTCATCATCCGCATCCGCATCCGCACGCGCTTCCCTCACATCCGCATCACGCCCACGTCCACGCTCGCGCTCACGCCTCGGCCGGTGGCCCTTTCGGCGCGATGGAGCAGATTGAGACGCAGGCGAGCGACCTGAGGTTCCTCGCCCAGGTCCCCGTCCTGAATGCGACCCCGACCCCGTCCTCCGGCCCCGGCCCCGGAGTTGGGCCAGGCGGAACTCCCGGCGGCACCCCCGGCGTCGGCGTGGGTGCTTCCGCCGCGGCGGCTGCTGGCTACGACACGACGCCGCAACCACAGACACAGGCGAGCCCAGGTTCCGCCTCTGTCGGAGAAAATTCCGCCCCAAGCGTGAGTACGTCCAACGCAAACAAGCGGAAGTCGCTTGATGATGGATCTACTGCAGCGGGCAAACAGACAAGAAGTAAGAGGAATCGGGTGAGTCGTCTACATTTCTTTGTGTCAGTTCCAGGTCGCCATGAAGCCAGAGTGATGAGATGCGATGACAAGATATGGATGGAGTGAGATGAGATGGGGCAGACAACATGTGAGAGACATCCAGTCTTGAGTGGACACATCGTCGACCTGTTGTACTACCTCACTGATGTCGACTGTATGGTGTTGTCACATCCTCGTTTGACTTGACACCATGCTCTATCATCTTCATCCATAAAATGTCACGCCATCTCATGTCGTCTTATCACCTGGCCGACATCGATGCCTCTTGACACATGAACCACTTTGCTAACCTTCTTTTCCTCCTATCGATTCAGTATATATCAATAGCTTGGTTAGTACACTCTCATCTCATATACCCCTCTCCGTTGAGGCGCTGTCCGCTTTGACATTTGGCTTGTGCCAACAAGCCTTGCAGAAGCAAACATGTTGCTGACCATTCACGTATAGCAATGAGTGCAAACGCCGAAAAATAAAATGTAATGGAGAAACGCCTTGCCAGCGGTGTGGCAATCTCAACCTGGCATGCCTATACGCTCCGAACTGCTGCTCCAACAACTTCAAGGACTCGGATGACTTTAAGCAAGTCACCGCACAGCTCGGTCGTCTCCAAGACGAGGTTGTTTGGCTACATCAAACCGTCAAAGTTCTTCAATCTGAATCCACACGACTCGCCTCCCTTAGCGATCGTCCTATGGCTCTGGGCACCTCAACTGTCGCCCCCTCACCCTCCCAAAGTTCGAGTTCACTCAATCGGCACGACGGACTAAATTCCAAGTACGGTTCATTTCGTGGCCCGACCAGCATGGCTTTCAGTCTAGACGTTGCGAACAATACCATCAACAACATGGGCTATAGAGGCATTTCAGATGGGGACGAGAATGCCCATCACAACGATGGCCTGGGCATGCCGATGTCTCGCCCCTTGGATCCACTCCATGACTTCGACAAGGACGAGATGGTCCGGTTATGCCGACTACATGAGGAGGAGATCGGCATCATGTATCCGGTCCTAAACGTGCAAAACGTTATAGCACATGCCAAGACTCTTGCGCCTTTCCTGGAAACAATGCGACACCAGAACCCCAGGGAACTGATCAACGACGAGAAGACACTCCAACTCAAGATTATCATGTGCTGTGCCCTAGTCGTGGAGGAGCATGGGCATAGTGATAAAGCGATTCGGTTGTACGACAGCATGGAGTCGGTGCTGAACCGCAAGCTCATGGCTGAGGCTGCTGATGTTGCCGCACTACCACTGCTAGCACTCGTTGCTGGCTACCGATTTTTATCCAATGATGAAGTCCTAGCATGGCGTGTGATGGGCCAGGTCGCACGATTATGCCTCGAGCTCGGCATTCACCAGAGGACAGGTCTTTTGAAGATCCAGGACGAAGAGGACCGCAAGAATGCCCTGACGAGCTTCTGGTCAGCATATGTCTTGGATCGACGATGGGCTTTCGGAACCGGGCTTCCTTATGTGGTTCAAGACGAGGAGATTGATTCACAACTGCCCTTTCCGGTCAGCAACCCAATTCTATTCCAGGGAGTCTCACTAACGGCATTGTAGGATGAGTATCCATATCTCGTCGCCATGATCACCTACTCTCGGATAGGGGCAAAGGTTTGGCGGCAGGTTTCACATTTCGGACCAGTTCTGGCACGCGATTTGCGATCAGAGGAACTGGAAGGCGTGGACCAAGAGCTTCTGCAGTGGTACGAACAGATTCCCGAGGAGGTCAAGGTTCGCAACTGGGACAAGGAGAAGCAAATAACATCGACACCATCATATAACCTCCAGCGTCTGAGGATCTGGACATATTTACGGCTTAACCAGGTGAGTTGGAAGAGGAGAGTAGAAGTTCAAGTTACTGACGGTTCTAGATGCGGATCTGGCTATATACGCCAGTGCTACATAGCGCAACAAGCATCATGGCGCATCCGTCGCAATCAGAGCGCGTGGTGGACATCGCCAAGGATACGATTCGATATCTCAACCACCTAAATAACACGACAAATCTTTACCGCCGAGTTCAGGTCTTTTACCACCAATTTCTGACCTCGGCGATCGCTGTCGTTTTCCTCGCCTCGGTTCATGCCCCAGTCAGGTTCAGCGCCACCTGCAGAGAGGAGTTTTACATGGCGCTCGAGTTGGTCAAGGACCTTTCCGCCAAGAGCTGGGCATCACAACGGCTCTGGCGAACAATTCGCTCACTGAAGGACGTTGCACCGCGGTTTGGGTTGGATTCAGAGGATGACCCTCAGTCCACGGCAGCATTGGGGATGATAGGGCTTGCGCGCGGCCAGCAACAGCAGCAACAACCGTTCCGCAAGCCATCGATACCAGGCCAACAATCACAGGCGGCAACACCGGACTCGGTGGCCCAGAATGGGAGCAGGATCGGGGCCGAGATGTCGAGGATGTTTGAGGGATACGTTGGTTTGAATGGGTTCCAGTACAATGGGAACGAGGAGCAGCAGCAGCAGCAGCAGCAAGGGCCGGGATCAAATACTGACATGTCGGCCCCTGAGACGCCGGGAGGCATGTACGGAGGTGATGGAACCGTTTTTCCCCATTTCAGAGAAATGTACTAGCGATACCTGTTCTCAGGGACTTGGGCGAGGTTTGGGAGCATAAATGATATCCTCTGTATTGTTCGGCATGGAATGGCTTGCAGGTTGAGAGGACTTGGAGCATTTGAATACGCACTGGGAATGGCCAGCATAGATTCCCCAACTCATAGTGGCGTTCATAAAGTGAATCAGTACTACCTTTGCGCATTGGTGAAACACATCCAGATTGTTTGCTCAAATGGTGACCATGGACTCCATCATGCTTGGACTTTGCCACGCGGAGCACAATATTCTTCATTGCTACCCCATAGCAATTCAACTTATACAAAACAAGGCCTGAAAATAATGGTAGTAGTCCTAGGGTGAAATCTTTATCTGGTCAAGTTCCTCCGTCGTGGTCGACTCGGGGTAACATCATGTCCGATTGAGACACCCAACGTCGCACTCGCGTCTGGTGAGGCTTAGACATTTCTACTTTACAAAACATCAACGCCATTGAGTATGACGCTTCTCAGCATCACAATGGAGAAAATATTACTTCTAATAGCCGTGATCGCTGTAATATTGGTGGTTAGGGAGAAGAGAACGCCCAAAATCACTCGCAATGGGGAGTCTCTTAGGTTCGTAACATGACCTACGTCAACACTCCATTTCCCCTCGTTTCAATGAGCGTCAGACTCACCATCTTGCTAGGAAGCCTCCCAACACACTCCCCATTGTAGGAAATGGAATTCTCTTCCTGCAACCTCGTCAGCGCCTCTTCGCATGGTTCGCTCACTGCGAGCGACTCTTTGGCTATGAAACCCTCCATATCTCGGTCCCGTCCCTCCCGCCAGGTGTAATCATCAACGACCCGCGCAACCTGGATTTCATATTCAAGAACGAGGGTATCTTTGAGAAGGGAGACTTTTTCAAGCAGCGCTCCTGGGACCTCTTTGGTCATGGCATTATCAATGTTGACGGGGAGTTGTGGCGGCTTCAGCGAAAGGCTGGCTTAAGATTCCTCGCTGCGCCAGCACTGCGGGCTCTTACCAGTGTTCGCTTACCTGAATATCTGGAACAAGCTGTAAGCGCTTTGAAAGAGAAAGCTGAGGCGGAGGAGGCTGTGGACTTACAGGCTGTGGTGCATGAGATTACGACGCAACTCATGGGACGGATGGCGTACAACATGGAGATGCACGCCGACGATGACTTTACCGTCGCCTTCGAAGACGCTTCTGGGGCTACTGCAGAGCGTTTCCAGAATCCGCTGTGGTTCCTCACGGAGCTCGTTACAGGAGGTCGGATGCGTCAGGCTATCGCAACTGTCAAGGCTTATGGACAACGCATCGTGACGAGCGCTGTAGCTGACCGTGCGAGAGCTGGCGATGAAAAGGCACAGTCTGATTCACCGGGCAGCTTGATACAGTCGCTCCTTGACTCAATTGGCGACGAAGGCCTTGTTGCTGATGCGGCATTAAACTATCTCTCTGCTGGTCGAGATACTGTTGCCCAAGCCTTGACGTGGACACTCTATCTCCTCATGCGACATCCCCACATAACGACTACACTGCGACAATCAGTACAGAGTCTACGTGACGAGGCTGGTGCTGCATCTGAGAAGCCTCTGGACTCTGAGCTCCTCACGCCTGCACGGTTACCCTACGTCCTCGCCGTCTTTTACGAAACTCTCCGCCTCCGTCCTCCCATCCCCTTCGAGATCAAACAAGCCCAAAAAGCCACAACTCTTCCAGAAGGCACCTCACTCCCCGCCGGTGCCATCGTCGTCTGGTGTGCGTGGGCCATGGGTCGCTCACAGACGACATGGGGTCCAGACGCAGACGACTTTCGTCCAGAACGATGGCTGACGACCTCACCGTCTGGGGACATGGTCGTCACACAGCGCCCAGCGGCCGAATTCCCTGTCTTTAATGGTGGACCGCGTGTGTGTCTGGGAAAGAAGATGGCGGAACTCGTTGCGGTGCAGACGCTGGCGAGGTTAGTGCCCATGTTTGACTTTGTGCCTGCGTTTGAAGGGGAGAGGGTGAGCAAGAGCAGCTTGACACTGCCGATGGAAGGGGGTTTGCCAGTACATGTGCGGTATAAGTCAACATCAACTGTTGAAAGATAATTATAGGAGTGCAAACAAGCATACTTTTATCTACCCTTGGTATCTCTATGTAAACAGTACGCTCAGTCAAACGTAATCTTTGATCCCGCAAACGCCGCCGTCTTCTCAGACGCCTTTGCCTGCTTCCTCGCGGCCCAGCTGGGATGCAGCGGACCCTCGTCATCCTTCTTGGTCGGCGGCCTCTGGACCTCAGGCTTGGAATCGGCGTCCTGTCTGGTGAGCGGGTTGCGAATGCCCTTCTTCCAGGGTGTGCGCTGCTGCTCGTCTCCTCCGTCCACGGCGCCGCGCTTCATGTCCCAGCCTGAGTCACGACCTCCGCGTTGCTTGGCCGGTCGCTGGAGGTGCTTGGCCCTGGTGCCGAACTTCTTCTCCCAGATGGCCTGGCGTTGGCGCTGGCCGAGACGCTTCTTAGAGGGCGCGACGTCCACGTCAGAGGCAGATTCGGAGCCCGAGATGTAACCGCCCATGAGGGAGGGGAGAAAGGTGGAATCACGAGGTCGGGCGGGAACCGTCTTATCCTTCTTCTTCTTCGCTGGGGGTGGCGAGGGCGAGAGGGAGACTGAAGCTTGTTTATGAGCCTCTGGTTCTGAATCCGAATCCGAATCGAGCTCTGGCTCTGCGTCTGAGCCGGAGACGGAGATGTCGTCGAGGTTCACCTTCTCCTTGCCCCTGAACTGTGCGAATCGTTCGTCGTCAAAGTCTTCGTCTTCGTCCGAAGAACCGCCTAGTAGGTGTTCGTACTTGGATAACTCCTTCTCCTCGTCGGCTTCATCCTCGCTGTCCATCTCTTCAACGTCCTGGGCAGCTGTATCGACATCCGAGAAGCCCTCAAACTCTGACTCGTCGTCGTAACCACCCTCCTCTTCCTCTACTGATGCTAACACATCGTCCTCGGGAGCTTCCTTCTCCGTCTTGGGGTCCTTTTCTATCCGGTCGGATGGCTGCTCCTCCTTCTCCTCCCTCTTGGACTTGCGTGATCGCTTCGCTTTCTCGGGGAGGGGGACGTTGAGTGCTTGGCACACGGCGGTGACGGCGCGGTCGACGGCTTGCTTCACGGGTTCTCGGTTGTACAGTCCGCTGGTAACATTATGCAGGGCGGCCTGCTCGTCGGGGGATAGCTCGGGTTTGGGGACACCGGCGCGGATCTCTTCGGGCAGGTCGGGGGACGCGGCGAGGGTCTTGACCTTGAGGAGGGACGAGTACATGTGTGCGCGAGCGGTCTGGTGAAGGTCGAGCGACTATCAAGAGGTCAGCCAGCAACAACAAAGCATACCCAAGAGGCAATCACCTTTAACACGGTCACCTCCCGTTCCAATCTCTCCTTCTTGTCAGGTCCAATGCCATCCTCACGAAGCCTCTTGCTGAGCCTCTGCCGCTCAAAGCCCTTGGCGGACTTGAGAGCCCGAAAGACCTCATTGCATTGCTTCTCAAGCTTGTCATCCAAGCTGAGCTCGCCGCGCTTTCGCTTGGGCATGTTGTGTGCTGTGCGATTGGGCTTTTTATGTTTGGACTCGCTTCCGCAGCTGTCGCAAAAAGTCGACATATCGGAGCCGCAAAGAAACGTCTGGTGGTGCGAGAAACAGCTGATTACTGTGCTGACACCGCATTATCTGGGTGCAGACACAGTGCGAAGCTAATAATGCGGGCTAGGGAGCGGCCTCATCCTTGCCTCAACCCACATGGAGATGGTGGGGGATTCGGCGATGCGGGGGCAGATGCGGCACCGCATCGTCCCGAACGACTTCATCACATGGTTTAATAAGTTGTTTTCTGTGTATTCGATGTTTTGTGTATAATGATTGGCTCTTGTCTTATCTGTAGAGACCTCTACGGTGCGAATTGGGGCGTGTGGCGGGCAGTGGCCAGTTTCAAACGAGTTCTACTGGCTGAAGGATCGTGAACTGGAGGTATCGTGACTTTTTACAGCTGCAAGATCCCGTGGCTGTCTGTCAAATTGGTCAATTGAACTAGTTTAAGATCCTTGGCATGATTCTTATATAGACATTGTTGAACCTACTATTAGAAGCTGATATTGAGCTCATGTCAGTTGCAAGCCGGTAGTACTCACATAAACACAGTTTTACAGACATGTACTCAACAAAACGGCATTGCTACAGATGTGCTTGCTGGTCCCCCGGGCTAGCTGAAAGTACGGCTTCTTCGACATGTGAGATCACAGGCTTCATCCTCCTCGGGTCCAATTGAGACTCCCTTAAAGCTGATCAACCGGAACATGCTCCCTGGAATTATTCTGCATCAAGCCCTCGGGCATCAACCGAGATCAAGACCGGCAACGCATCCGCCGGTTACTGGCCGTCAGCTGCGATGGTCGTCCTTGAAGCCGTGTTTTAATGCCCCTCCCTCCCTTGTCAAGGCGGAACATACCCGGAGGCCTCGTAGACGCCCAGCTATTCTCGAGGGAGATGATGCAGAAGGATTCACTGCGTCAGATTGCCACTTGCTCGAGTTTCTAGTACGTCATTCGAGTTGTCGACATTGAGTGAAATTCCCACGGCAGTGCTCGGTTATGGTGTTTCGACAGCTTGGAAAACTGGACACCTTGTCCCGGCGGTGTATCCGACAAGGTCGAGCAGGTCTCGAGTATAACCTCGGATATAGATGAAGTAGTTGCTGCTTCGCCTCTCTCTCTGCCTGTCCTCCCTGCCAAGAGCTGGCCTTTCATCTTTCTCGGCACCTGCTGGGACGAATAGATCACCGAGATGGTCATGGGGGGTGCATCGAGTGGTGGGCATCCTTGACGGGCTCTTTCATTGAGTGAATCCCTGGCCGTGGCGGTTCCAACGAGGCGGCGCGGGCGAGACATGGCTGGCACGTTGCTATATCTCGCGTCCCGAGCGGCCTCTTTTCCTTTCTCTCACTCGAGACGCCCGGCTCGGCATCTTGCCGGCGGGTCCCCCCATCTGTGAGAGATGCATCGTTAGTTACGAAGTTCCACTAACAAGCAGCGACGTCAAATGGAGAGGGACAGCGTTGACGATTTACGCAAAGAGCCACGGCTAGGACGTGAGAAGTGGAGCGGCCCGAGTGGAGAGTTGACATGGATCAGAGACAAGGGAAGAGAGAAAAGCCAAGAAATTCCCGCAAGTTAAAGTCCGGAAGGGGGTCCCGCTCAGGGGGGGTTGGTTGAGATCCCAAAGTTGGAGCTGGGTAGAGGCCCAAACTCAGCCACGGGGGTCTGGAGTCCTGGGGTTGAAGATGTCACAAATGATTTGATGATGGGACGGTGAGGGAGGGGAAATGGGCGAATCATGACCGCTCGCTGATTCAGCGTCGCCTGATGGGCTAGCACCAAGGCTGTAGAACGAAGATCCTGTAGGGCTGGTCCAGGCCTCGCACTTTGAAAGCCGACCACCCAACCAGTTGGAGGAGAAGTGAAGCGTTTTGTATTACCGGCTCGACCTACCCCTATACCTGACGGGCTTCGGAAACGTGGTTTTCCTTCGGACGGGACGTCCGAGGTACGACATCTGGCGATGTCGCGTTGTTGAACGGTCAGAGTCGGGTGATTTCTCGGGTCGAGTCTGATATTGGGGGGGAAGAACGGGCGCACATGGCAGCGAAACCTTGCTTGAAGGCTCACTTATTGATATAAGCTGGTACCCAAAGAAGCATCTCCACATGGGAGTTTTGTGAGGCGTCAATACCCGTCTCTTACCGGCGGCATGGGAGTGCCTGTGGCCGTTGTACGACATTGGAGATTGGGTTCCCTTGTGTGGTAAATGGAATGGGGGCCAACGTCGTCTATCTCTCAACGGCACCGGGGAAATTAACAAGACGTCCCGTCCAGCATGATCCAACACGCAATGACCGGGAGGGGTCTGCTGCGGCGGTCTAGGAGGAACATGAGGGCTTGCATAGGTAAGGGGGTAAGCGGCAGATTTCTCATCATGAGAGGCTGGAACCCCCAAAAGCTGCTGCTGCTGCTACTGCTGCTGTGTCAGTCATGATGATGACGCCCGTAAAAAAAAAAAACAGGTCCCTCGCTACCCACACGACCCCGTATCCTATGCAAGATGGCGTCCCCCAACGTGTCAGGGGAGGTAGGTCCGAATGCGCCGGAGATGTCATGAGAGATTTCAGACCCCGCGACAAGGACCACCAAGATAAGCACTGGAGAAGGAGAAAAAAAATCTCGAGATATTGGGGTTTTGGACTAGGGCTGAGCTCATTGGGGGTTGGGGTCTTGGAGATTTCTCCAGGGGTTTTTTTTTTTTTTTTTTTTGGGTCTCAACTTCGGAGTCGAGGGCCGAAGAGATGTTGCCATATTGTTGAAGCCCCAACCTTCACATGCCTGTCTATTTGTTGTTTTTTCTGTTTCGTTGGAAAAGGCTTATCATGGATGCTCATGGATGTCTTAGTCCTTGACCTCGTTTCGGACTCGGTCATGTCGACTCCGAAGCTTGTTCCTCGGAAACATCTTCCTCGGGGCCGGACTTGCAGAGACGAGACGACCACACGTAGCACCTAATATGGATCGTGATGGACCTCTCACCCCCCAAGAACCCCACAAGAATGGGCCCAAGCTCTGTAGGACGCACGCTATCTCAGCTTGAGGCTCTCTTGTGCTTCTAGGGGCCTGGCTTGTCTCTCCACTGAGCTGTACCGTAGCCGCCCACTGTTGGGGATGCCGGTTGTGTATCTGCGGCTAGAGGTGATCCCTGGATGTGTGAGAGAAAAAGCAAAGCCGACGTCAAACGCTTGTGTTCCAACGTATGTCGACATGTGCGCTGCAAGTTGAGCGGTTTGGTGTCTAAATGTTGGGCGACGTCATCGGCTATGGCGATTTCACCAGTAAATTACAGGCAACGTGCGTTTCATCTCGAGGTCTAGATCTACGCATGTGAGTGAGAGAGTCTTGGGGGTCGCTTCTTCAAGATTGTCTAGCGAATACGACGATCCCCAAGATTCACAAAGTCATTCGTTATGGATGGCATTGTCCTCTTTGAGGCCCGAACGTGCGCCCGCGCAAAAATCTCACTCATCAACCTCGTTCCTCGGGAATTTATAATCTTCCTGTCACAGAGATCAAGAGAATGACGTGTTGTCAATGTCCGGTGAGCCCATCTCATAGGCGTCTTGCCAGGTCCCATAGCCGAGGATATTTGGTTCGAGATGGATGGGACACGGGCGGCTTTAAGCGTTCGGCTTTGCCACGGCTGTTACTCTCCAGTAATATGTTGCTCACGAGAATAAAAAGAAGGTTTCTAACGTATCCGTGCATCGTTCTAGGATTTCAATGTCCTAGTTCCTCGGCCTGCAGTTCAAACGGGTAACTGACATCCATGCTTGGTCCCTGGCGATGACCAGGGGGGGCGTAACGAATGAGTGACGGTAGTGTAACTCTCATGCTTGCAAGTTTCTGTCTAATGATGGAATCAGAATGCGCGGTTTCTTTGTAAATGTCCCATGGTTTGATGTTCTATCAGAGCCGAGATGGTCCAGCTTCTGCATCCGAGCCGAGCGGTGCTTGAATGGAGATAACTATTGGCGAGCCGAGAGAGTGAATGGACAGGAAATAGTGAGTGGAGTCTCTTTGCATCGACGGGCCGCATCCACAACGAGCCGCGTATGATGGACGGAGGATTGTGTTGTCGATGGACGCATTTGGAGCTTTACCCTTCTGAGACGCCTGCTCACCAGCTAACGACGCGACAGGCATTAGCAATTCAAGCTTCTCATACAAACAGCTACAGGGCCAATGCCGCTGCCTACAACGCTGCGCTCTGTGGCGTCCTCACCCCCGCCCCCCCATGGTTTGGGCACGGCATCAAAAAGAAACGACTACAGCTGTAGGATGCACGAGAGAAAGCCCGAGATGCTTGTCTGTATGGCAGCCCCGGGCCGGTTGACAGAAGCACCAACCCGGCGCAAGCGGCGGCCGTGGATGAGATATTCAGGCTGATGCTGTAGAGAGGATGGCCAGGATGCTGCTCGTGGAGGTTTGTCCTGGCCTGCACAGCCGGACCTGCATGGCCTCAACCATGATGGCCTTTTCCTCTCACCACTTTCCCATCAGTGACACGAGGTTTCTGGTTCTAGAAAATCAATATCCGAAACGTACGCCCGCTAAAGGTTTCTCTACAGGGCAGGGGTTCAAACTCTGCGAGAGGGCAACCGTTTATTACCGTTGTGTCGTCATCACATCGGGCGGACATTCATTCCACCACCACAGGTTCAACAGCTGGTTTTCCTTGTTAACCAAGGTTAATCAACTTCTGGCTTGGCACCTTTGGGCTGAGCTCCTCCTCCTCCTCCAATGCCCACACCCGGCGTAACCGCAGCCACAAACAACGCTGTTCAAAGCCCCCTCCCCCCTCATCTGGAGCAGCAGTCAAGACATCTGATTTGATACAACTCTCGCTGGGCGATTGAGCTCCTCTTTTGCGCTGTCAAGAGTGGAGAGTGGGCAAATGCAATGCGACGACTTGTGGCTTGCTTAATCGACGACCATGGCAAAGGAAAAAAACAACAAGAAAAAAACCATTTGGGCGCCCGCAAAAATGTTCAATAAATGATCGCCGGCCCGGAGTTGCTGCTGTAAGATGAAGTGAGACTTGTGAGAGAGAGAGAGAGAGCTTCACGAGTGAGGGGGGAAATGGACCAACGGGTGAATTGCTGATTACCACAGCCAAAACGGTCATCACACGCGAAAAGAGGCGTCGCCCAGTTTGATCGTCCATCGCAGAGACCGTTCCCGTAAAAAGCCAAAATAGCCTTGGGATCTTGTCTCAACCCCGCAGTTGAGCAAAAGGGAAGCGGGAGAGCCATTCAAGAATTGGTTGAATGCGACGCTGTGGCGACGTCAACCACTCGGCAGACAGACAAGCTCTCTGGCTCTCAACCAGTGGCCGTGGCCGTCTCACCCGGGCTTCGTCGGGAAGCACAAGAGACACTCAAACTGAGGGGGGAAGGTATCGACGGTCTGAACCTTGGTATGTGACGTCCCTCGGTGAGTGGCTCGCCGTGCGCCCTTGGTGGAGGGTCGCCAGTGGTTGATATCAGCTCTCCTCGACTTCTGCTCGACCATCGATGGTAAGCTGTGCCTGCTTGGGGACCATCACGGGAGGTCTCGTGCTTCCCCCAGTGCATCAAGAAACGTCGCCGAACACCGTTCAACCGCCGAGAGAAGGGCGAGAGGAAGAAAGCATTTGTATCGAGGTCTTTCCCCTCTTCTTGAGACGTCACCCGTGTGTGTGTCCCCCTCAAAGGACCTGACCTCTTATTACTGCGTCCCTCCCACCATCCAGATTCCTTACCTCTTTCCACCTCCTCTGACTCGCCGATCATCGATATTCGTAGTGAGAAAGAGAGGCTGTTGAGTTCTGTCTCAATTCCCCAACTGATAGCTTAGCACGTCTTGTATTTTTGGCGTGTCAGTTCCGAAAACACCCTCCCTCAACCATCACAAGTGGCTTTTTGCGCCCTCTCATCGAATCCAACCCGAAATACCCGTGCTGAGTGAGCTGGACAGCTACAGCTACAGCACAGCTTCATAGCTCGCCGCCCATCAATCTCCGTCTGTAAGTCCCGCCCGGCATTCATCTCTCTTGTCGTTGTCGTCGACGTCGACGTCTAATATCCGCGGCAATAGTCGCGGCAGTATTACACGGGAACTCCACATCAGCTCCCGTCTTGGTTTCTCGTCGGGTCGCGCGCCTGAAACCCCGTCATCGGTAAGCTTTGCCCGTCCAAAACGTCGTCGTCGTCGTCGTCTTTCCTTTGCCCTGCATATTCCTGTCTCTGTCTGGTCCACCAGGCGGCGGGCGGCGGAACCCATCGCGGGATTGCACCCCCGTTCATACTCCCACCTACACACACGCCCCTCCTCCCTCCTCTGCCCCCCCTTGTCCTCCCCCGGACACCCCAAGCCTCGAACCCCCCACACCCCAGGGCCGGGCGTCCTCCGGCCGAGGATGAACCTCCGGATCTCTTCGGCCTGGACGTCATGCTATGGCTTGCTCTGTGCGAGGCCGTAGTCGGCTGTAGTCAGTACCCTCTCGGCCATTCGTGGCCATGGGCCGTGATATTATAAAGCCATCGTCTTCCCACGACCTTGCTCAGGTTCTGGACTTACACCAGACCAGTCTTCCCCGGCCCAAGCTCACCAACTCCTCCTCCTAGACGTCGACTCGCTTGAATCGATCCCGTCTGACTTGAAGAAGATACGATACACCACGCTCGAACCCGCATAGCCATCCTCAGACCAAACCTTCCATCATGAGCTCCTCAGGCTTCAAGCAGGCGGCTGAATCAGCCCGCGCAAAGACCAGCGATGTCCTTGGTGCTGCTAGAGGCGACTCGGCTGCCCTCGCCAATGACTTGCTGCACTCTCCTGTGGCCAAGGCCATCCTCCCCTTCGTCAACGGTGGTATCAGCGGCATGGTGGCCACCAGCGTCGTCCAGCCCGTCGATATGATCAAGGTCCGCATCCAGCTCGCTGGTGAGGGAACAGCAGCTGGTCCTAAGCCCACTCCCCTCTCTGTCACTCGACAGATCATTGCTAGCGGCAAGGTTCTCGACCTGTACACTGGTCTCTCAGCCGGTCTCCTTCGCCAGGCTGTCTACACCACCGCCCGCTTGGGCATGTTTGATACTCTCATGGGATCTCTTTCCGCCCGAGCCAAGGCTGAGGGCCGTGCTGTTGGCTTCTCCGAGCGAGCCACTGCTGGTCTGACTGCCGGTGGTATCGCCGCCATGATTGGTAACCCCGCTGATCTCGCCCTCATCCGAATGCAGAGCGACGGCCTCAAGCCCCTCGCCGAGCGAAAGAACTACAAGTCAGTCATCGACGCCCTGGGTAGCATCGCCAAGAGCGAAGGCGTCGGTGCCCTCTGGGCCGGAGCCGCTCCCACCGTCGTCCGCGCCATGGCCCTCAACTTTGGTCAGCTCGCCTTCTTCAGCGAGGCCAAGGCC
Source organism: Ascodesmis sphaerospora (assembly GCA_027569015.1). Taxonomy (NCBI): domain Eukaryota; kingdom Fungi; phylum Ascomycota; class Pezizomycetes; order Pezizales; family Ascodesmidaceae; genus Ascodesmis; species Ascodesmis sphaerospora. Next base: position 1,132,072 of record JAPPUR010000011.1, on the reverse strand, counting down.
CAGCTCAAGAAGCACACGGAACTGTCAGCCCAGACCCAGACCCTCAGCGCCAGCGCCATCGCCGGCTTCTTCGCCTCCTTCTTCTCCCTGCCCTTCGACTTTGTCAAGACACGCCTGCAGAAGCAGTCCAAGGGTCCCGACGGCAAGCTTCCCTACCGCGGCATGGTCGACTGCTTCTCCAAGGTCGCCAAGCAGGAGGGTCTCGGCCGATTCTACCGTGGCTTCGGCACATACTATGTCCGCATTGCACCTCACGCGTAAGTTCCCCCACGAAAACCTGGCATATCGGATAGACAGGATGCTGACTCTTTCGCAGTATGGTGACACTGATCGTTGCTGACTACCTTGGCTGGCTCACCAAATAAACAAACGTCCCAAGAGTAAAGAACAGTAAACAGAAACGGTCGTACGGATAGAAATCGAGAATTCAAAGGCGTTTATGGGATTTGGTGGGGTTCATTATCAATCGGGAAGGGAATTTCTGAAATCGAAGGGATACCATTTGCTGTCATGAGGGAAATTTTCTTATGTCACGAAGTACACAAGACTTCTTAAAAAAATTCAAAGAACAACTTGTCAAAAAAGACGCAAGCAAAATAAAAGTGATGATGTTCTCGTGCAGGGGGAGTCAAAGCATAAAATGGGTAGAGGGAATTCAACTTCCTTTGCTCCGTAGCGCTGACTAAATGGAGAATGGGTCCAGCGTCGTATCGTCTCAAATGGAAGATATCATGAGAACTAGGACTTGCTATTAGAGATAAGAAAGATCACATACGAATTGCAATTCAAGAATAACAAAGAACCGTGATGTAGTTCATCGTATCATGGATGTAAAAGCCAAGAAGTTTGACACACAAGCTCCACCCCACGAGTGGACCTCGAACGAAAAAGCCTTCATAAGTGGCATTTGGGCACACGGGCTTCAACCCAGCTTGTGACAAGCCGTCATCGTATAGGGGTTAGTACATCAGTTTGTGGCTCAATTGAAGCACTGAAAACGCAAGTTCGAGTCTTGCTGACGGCAAAGCATTTCTTTTTGGTGTTGCTGGGTGTTGTTTTGCACTTGGTGATGCTCCAGATGCTCTCTTTTTGGTGCTTAGGGTAAGCACAGCGACCAACAGAATGAGTAACACAGATGGACAGGGCAGGATGGCAGAGTATTAAATTGTATGGATATTTGGATGGTGAGTCGATGCTGCTCTGCAATTGATCATATAATCACTCTCCAGCATCGCTGTCTGGCAGGTGTAAGACCAGAAGCTCTCAACCTGTGCCAGCTTCATGCCAGACCATTCAGAACAGTCGAGGGAGGCATCAATTCGTCTTTCCCCTTGAAATACATAATCAGGTACACATCCCCACGTTTCCATGTGCTCTGCATCCAAGTCTCTCCAGTTGCCCAAACAGGGAACTTCCCGAAATAGCAGCTAGTATCGTGACTCGATGAGCTTATTCCAACGACTTTCGTGGGTAAAGCCGTTGAGAGCCAATGGGATTCCAACCGTTAACACGCTTTATGATAAGAAACCATGGGAAGAAGGCAATGGACATTGAGTACAGAGTAATGTGAGGTGGGTTGTTCATTGGGTCAACCATCAATGTCCAGCATCAAGGCTTCAAGATGGACCCAGCAAAATGAGATTCTCAAGACTGACATCTGACGACGATAGTCAAGCAGAACAGAAAGCAAAAAGAAATGATTTGCCGTCAGCAAGACTCGAACTTGCGTTTTCAGTGCTTCACAGTAGTCCACAAACTGATGTACTGACCCCTATACGATGACGGCTTTTAATTGGTGACACTTGCGGGATTCTTTCATGCTAAGTAGGTATGCGGAGTGCCCGGCCTACCAAGGCCGCTTTATGTGGGCTACCCTAGAGTTACACACATCAACGCAACGGCAAACAATGGTTATGTAGCTTCATCTGGGGATAAAGGCTCCGTCCCTTTAATTTTCATAGATCATCTTAATAACTACTCATATGCTAGAAGTATCTTTGACATATTGCCTACCCCTCCCACTTGGAGTTCAGTTCACAGGTGGCTTTCTTCAGCCGACTTTGATGGACTAATTCATCGACGAAACATTAGATCTATACATTCTCTGCTAAAGCTAGCTGGAACAGATTTTTCCTTACAGGAACTTCTCATAAGATTTGGCAGCATCGATGATTGTCTGCTCCACAGGATAATAATCCTTTCCTGTCACCCTGACGGCCTTTGAGCCATCAACGACCCGGTTCTCGTCGTACGCATATCCAGGGTTGTATCCCTTTCCTGGAGTTCCAACCTTGATGGTGTCCTGGCGTTCGGGGAAAGCCTTTCGGAGAATGTCGGCAGCAGCCTGGGGAGGGAACTGTCCTGATGTGAGCAGGAAGCGCTCTCCGTTGGCCTTTTCAGGATGGTCGACGCTGAAGACGGCAACACGGGCAATGTCGCGGACATCGACAAAGGATGAGCCCGGCGAGAGGGGTTCGGGGATTTCTTGTCCGGAGAAGACCTGCCAGATAAAGGCGGTTGTGCCACCAAGCTTGGAGAGTGAATCAAGAGCTGGAGTCGGTCCCATGACGAAGCTGTTGCATTGGGAATTAGCAAACCTGCAGAATGGGCGATTCGAGAATATTGATGAAACCTACGTTGGGTTCAGAGCGGTCATGGAGAAGCTGGGCTTCTTCTCATCTCGGAAGTCCCAGAAGGCCTTCTCACCCGCCACCTTGCTCGCGACGTAGATGAGCGGACCGGGAGTGTTCTTGCCAAGCGCCTTCACCAAGTCCAGAGCTCCAAGGTTCCAATCAGCCTCGGTGAAGCGATAAGGGACCTCCTTATCGTGGGCAGCAACGGCGGCGACCGAAGACATGAGAACAACCGACTTGATGGAGGGCTCGGTGATGGCAGACTCCAAAACACCTCGGGTGCCCTGGATCGCTGCCTCGAGGACAGGATCCGGGTCAGTGAAGGAGAGGCTCACAGGCGAAGCAAGGTGAGCGATGGCGTGGACACCTAGGAATGTCAGATGACACTTGATGAGAGCACATATTCTGGCATACCCTTTACAGCCTCGTCAAAGGCTCCTGGAGCGATAATGTCGGGAACCTCGACAATTTCAAGAGCATCGCCGTACTGGGACAGTGCCTTGACGAGGATGTCTGCTGAAGCCTTGGAGCGGACAGATCCACGAACGGCGTAGCCAGCTTCAAGGAAAGCGGCAATGACTGGGCCGGCGATGTAGCCATTGGCACCAGTTACAAGGACAATGGGCTTGCTGGACATGATGTGTGGTTTTGGATGAGGGTAAAGTGAGTTGTTTATCAAGAAACTTGAGTTGGAAGCAGATGCGTGTTGAGCTGATGAGGATCTTTCACTTTAGAGGAGCTACATATGTTCTTATTTATGCCCATCTTCTCAACATAGACTTACAAATTCCCCTCTCAATGCTTTCAAGAAGCCACCTGCGGCTGAATGCGAATAACCTTGTCGGATGAGTGGATAGCTGTTGCGTGATGTTGGACTGCAGACGCCATCTACCGCGAATCGCATCATATTCAGCCCGAAAAACTGAACTGGGGTCGGATATAGTATGTGAAAAGCCCGATTTTAACTATTTGGGAGCGCTGACAAAGCTGCAAGATAAGGTGGCTCCAGAGGGCTTTAAAGCATGGCGGTTGGAAAAAAGATTACTGATCGTGGAGACTGGCTAGGCCTCCTCCGTTACGTAGCGGAGCTTTGTCATTGGGAAAGAAATAATTGTTTAGATGAACCGAGGCATTGATTAGTTTCTATTTAACTTGATAGATACGCCATTTGCAATTGGAAATGTGCCTTGGAAGTTGATGGAGGGAGTTGTCGTGGTCATGGGAGAGTTGGGCAGCGGGCCTTTCTCCTCCAACTTTCTAATGACATAACATGCCGACGATGGCTCTAGAAATCCACAGGAAGAAATCACGGACTATTCGATGATCGAGATGCTGGATATGAAAGATAAGTCACAGGAAAAGAGACCTCCAACTCCTGGGTAAGATACGGAGGCTTGGGTTTGGGTGAGAATGCTTGGAGCCCATTAAGGACGAAGGAGCACGTGACTTCGCGATTCAATTCTGTCAGTGCGGACCTATGACGCAACTCGTTCAGCAGGCAATGACACGTTAATCGCGACCCTCCGCCAGCTTCTCCAGACCTCGAATCTTGGCTAATATTGGCATGATATCGTCATGGCCAGTCGAAAGCGAATCGCGACGAGGTCTAGCACCCGGAGGGGAGCTGCAGCGACCGCGCCGACTGGGGGAGAGATCTACCAGGATATGCTGGCTGAGGCGGGCGTGAATCCTCCAGATCAAAGCTCACCAGAACGGCCTCTGAAGCGTCGCCGTGCGGGAACCAGAGGGAGAGCGGCAGTGACCGAAAATTCGCCTGAACCTTTTCCTCCTCAGCCAGCACCGGCTCACAATGATGATGAGGAGGAAGAAGACGAAGATGAGGATATCGAATTTCAAGATGTAATCCTGCCGGAGCCGACCATGCAAACTATGGAACTTGAGTCAGACGACGAAGATGATGAAGATGAAGATATCATATTTGAGGATGTCGACTTCACTGCGCCCATTCATGCCTCGGCTTCATCACAGGAACCCAAAACCCTGGAGCTCAATCTCACGGCCCATCAATCGTCTACAGCACAAGGGAAGAAGGCTGTGGAGAAACGCAGACCGATCACCCGAGAAGAGCGTATACTTCGGAAAGATGTTCATAAAGCACATCTCCTCTGTTTGCTATCGCATGTCGCTCGCCGCAATCATTGGTGCAACGACGGGAAAGTGCAGGACTATTTGCGACCACACCTGACGGATAAGATGGTTAACTACCTCAATCCCGGGACAAATCTACCACAGTTTGGACGCACTGAGAGTCTGAAGAATGGCTTGAAACAGGCTGAAGGTGTTTGGAAGACGAAATTCGAGGTGACGGAGAGAGGGCTTCGAAGGGCGCTCTGGGCTGAGGAGCCAGACCACTTGCAAGATGTATGTACCGTGTCTCATATGAGGGCCTTTGCTAATTCATGGTGTAGTATGAGCCTCCGAGTGACATGGAATCATGTCTCGATCGCCAAGACTTTCGTGAAGCGGCAAAGAAGCTGCAAGGTTCCCGGGATGTCGGTGCCCAGCTGTATTGTGCGCTTCTCCGAAGTGTAGGAGTGCGAGCGCGGCTGGTCTGCTCCCTTCAACCTCTGGCGTGCACCTCTGGAGCTCCGACACTGCAAAAACCAAAGCCTTCAAAGGCGTCGGCGAAAGCTGCAAAGAATGAGGAGGTCAAGGCCACAATGGCTAAGTACCAAGATATGGCTAACGCTGGATATGGGTCACCTTCAGGTGGCTCATCGGCGCGCCGAAGACTCGGCCATCCAAATGCAACTGCGTACAATTTTACACCAAAAGCGGCTCCATCGAGACCCCAACCGACATTCGAGACACGCAAGCGGATTAAAGAATCGTCCTATCCGGTTTATTGGGTTGAGATCCTAGATGTCGGGCACCAGAAATGGCAGCCAGTAGATGCCGTGGTCACCAACACCTTTTGGAAACCTAAAGCTCTGGAACCTCCTATCACTGACAAGGAGAACTTTTTGTCATATGTGGTCGCTTTCGATGCGGACGGAACTGCAAAAGACGTGACGAGGAGATACGCGAAAGCTTACACTGCAAAGACACGGAGATCAAGAATCGAGACTGCCTCCGAGGGCGGCGAGGCTTGGTGGAGGAAGGTTATGAAACTCTATCGGCCTCGGCGAAGAACGGACCTCGACCAAATTGAGGATAACGAACTCGCGGGCATCGAGGCTAGAGAACCGATGCCGCGAAACGTACAAGACTTCAAAGACCATCCAGTTTATGCCCTGACACGGCATCTGCGTCGTCACGAGGTACTCGTTCCAGATGCTACGCCATCAGGGACTGTTGCGACGAGTAGTCGAGGCAAGCTCGAGAAGGTTTATCGCCGAAAAGACGTCCGGATAGCGAGGACGGCCGATAAGTGGTTTCGTCTTGGCCGAGAGGTCAAGCCCCTGGAAATTCCGGTCAAATGGCTGCCCAAGAAAGTTCGACCAAAAAACCCCTTGGAGGAAGAGGACGAAGACGATGCACAGGGTGATGCTGGGACACCAATTTACACGGAGGAACAGACCGAGCTCTACGTGCCAGAACCGGTCCGCAACGGCCGAGTCCCCAAGAACAAGTTTGGCAATATTGATGTCTACGTGCCCAGCATGGTTCCTCCAGGTGGCGCCCACATTATCCACGAATATGCAACGCGAGCAGCGTTTCTGGCTGGGGTCGACTACGCACCCGCTCTCACAGGGTTCCAGTTTAAGGGGCGACACGGAACAGCCGTGTTAAGCGGTGTCGTAATCGCAAAGGAGTACGAGGAAGGCGTGCGAGCAATTATCGAAGGGCTAGGCGATTTGGAGCAACAAGTAGAGGACGAAAGGAGAAAACATCGTGCGTTGAGGGCGTGGAGAAAGTTCATGATGGGGCTTAGAATCAGGGAGCAGATTTGGAGCGGAGTAGATGCGGACGAGAGGAGGGCCGCCGACGACAAGGCCGCCAGGGAAGCTCAGCTGGACCAGGAGATTGAGGACGCGCCGAGCGATGTCACTGAGGAGTTTGATATGGCTGACGACGATGATATGGGAGGTGGGTTCATGGTGGAGTGAACTCGTGTGACAGAACTGAGTTGAGCGGGCGTTTGTTGGAGTTCATCAATACCTGGGTAGAACTTTGATGCTTACGCGTCGTGTATATGCGTGATGAGAATAGTAACTTGGACGTACCTTCATGAGATTAATGCTTGAGGAGTTACTGCCGTTGGTAGGCTATCTGACGGGCTGCATCACGATTGCAACTCTACATTGGAACTAATAGTGGTTCTTATTCGGGATGTCTCCGTCAAGATGCATCCCTGGAATAGAATCATACACCGGTGGGATTAACAATACCCGTACCAAGCAAAGTCGCAGCTGTTGGCAAGCCGCTGAACGGTCCAGACCATGGCCGCAACTCCATGATGTCCAACGGTGGTCCTTGTTCGGGATAACCCCCACTCAGATTCGGGCCAGACCGATGGTGATGCATCTTGACGCATCGTAATTTACAATTTAACTGCTGACTACTACGGCGGCAAGGATTGTATTTCTGTAGCATTGCCCCCCTTCCTTGCAAGATCCGCGCCGGGGTTGAGACGATAGTGTAGATGACTGCATCTATCCGTGCTGCCGCTGTGGAACCTGAAGAGACGCTATCAATGCTCATTATGCTTATACAATCAAGAGCGGCGCCTTATTAGGGACCGCGCTCACCTCGATGCTCTGAAAACTCAACTCCGGGAGAGTACTCTCAACCGCCACCGCAACTCGACATACGTACGCATCCCCCATACACGAAGCGATATACCATAAGCACCCTAGAAAGCGGGTCATTTTCGTATCAGCTGTGCAGTTACGAATTTTCAAGTCTTGCAGGGAGATTGGAATGCATCGTCCACGTCGCTGGGCTGCCTCAGATACGGAACACGAAGTCGAGGCTGTGTACCCGCTGCTCTCCCGTTTCATCACGGGCGTTGTGAGACGAGGCATAAACAATTGATCAAGTGATTGAGGCTGATGAAGTTGATTTTGCATCAAATGTACGCCCGACTTGGCAGAAAGTTAAAAAAAACCACAGACGGAGAATAAAGAGATCGACGAACTCAGCCCTGATCTGCACGTGGGGATGGGTAAGCCCAATTTTCGGGATGATACCGCGAGCAGACCTTCCCCCACAGTGAGTGAGACTTGTAACCGATGAGAGCGAAAAAAGAGATGGTGGTGGTATCGCGACAGGGGCATGGTGACGTACGCGCGGTGGTGGCTATGCTGGGCGAGAGGTCGGAATCCGGGGCAAAATCATGCCGACTGTGCCAGTTTTGTTGTGATTTCCATGTTGTCAGCCCAGAAACACGGACCATTGTAGTGCGAATTCCTCTGTCTTGGCGTCATGATGTGCAAGTCTTGGTTATTGTTTGGAGATCACTTGGGACCTGATGTTTGTTGATAGGGTGAGGTTTAAGACCTGCGGCGAGCTGAGAGACTACCATCATCAGTTTAATCAAGTATACAAGGACATACGATAAGTTTGATAGATATTTTGTGCAAATATGCCAAGAACAAAGAATCAAGAATGCGTCTATCCAAAACCCAGAGCGGAAAGCCATTCGATCTTGGAACCCTGGTCCGGCTCCGAGGCTCGGCATTGGACCCACTATTGTACGGGCCTCAACTCCGTACCCGTGAAAATGGAATGACAAACCCACTCCCAAGAGATGGTTTCTTGGTAGGGTCACATTCATCCTTTGTTATCGCTCGTACTTCGTATCTGTAGCAGAAAGAAGCAAGATATGGATATACACCCACGTCTCACTTACACCCAAGCACAACTCGATTGCGTGGCTGCCTGCCAGGGCCGTCGTCTCCCCCTGCTAGGGCGCCCCTTCCATCGCCGTGCCCCAGCAGGTGGCTCCTGCTCTAATTAGTGGACACGCCCAAGACCGCGCCTTCTGGCAATTGACCAATCCGCACGGCGCTGTTATAGTGGTCGGCCACTAAAAGGCAACTGACGTTTCGGTCGGCGCCCCCAGCACCACCTTCCCGGCGCCAAGCAAGCCCCCCTCCGACTCGAGAGTCAACCCCCATCGTCCTCCGAAACTTAAACATCTCCACGTCCCCTCTGATAAAAAACGACATCATCATCGATTCAGACAAGTCGCCTATATCTTTCAACGTTGAGGCCACGACTAGCTCGGAATCAGTCAAGAACTCGGTCCTTCCTCGCTGTTCAAGATCTTAAGGGGCCTTCGACGATGCATTCTCCTTCATTCTAGGCTTTCTCTTCGGCAACGGTTTCGGTTCTTTATTCTTTCATTGTATCATTAAGCCACCCACATACATACATGTCGCCGGTACTCTATTACGTGGCATAAATACTCTCTCACATACTCCTCGTTTCCCCTCTCGGGCCTGTCTTGAACACTTCGACGCTTGACCAAGTGCTTCGTTTGACAATCCCTTTGGCGCTCGTCGCCTTCGAACCGCCGCCATGGCCTTCGTCAAGCAGGTTGTTACCCTGATGGGGAAGAACTTGCGAATACTTTTACTGCGGCACTTGGCTCTCTGCGTCTGGATGGCATTTGTCCTTCCCATCTTCCTTGCCTCACTCTTCACCTTTACCAAGAACCTTCTTGTCCCGCCAGCGAAATTCGGCATCGGCCACCCAGGCCCAGTCTTGAACCTCACCCAAGCGTTTGAGAGTGCCCGCAGCAACGGCCGCCTAAAACTTGCTCTCGTCGACAATGGCTTTTCAAGCGGAGATATCGACCGAGTCTTTCGTGGTGTGGAGAATGAGATCAACAAAGCCGCCGACTACATCGAGGTTGTTCGGCTCAACGACGAAGACGACCTTACGTCTACGTGCCGTACCAACCTTAGGGGTGTGTCTAGGTGTTTCGGCGCGGTAGTTATGGTCTCTTCCCCCGATCAGGGTCAGGGGGGTGTCTGGAATTATACTCTTCGCTCCGACGGCGCTCTCGAACAAGCCATTGCCAAGTTCAACGTCGACAAGAAGGACAATGATCAGCAAGTGTACATGGCACCCATCCAACGTACCGTTGACCAGGTCATTGCCCAGCTCAACTCGAGCTCCAACAGTGGCAAGTTGGCCAATACTCAGCAGTACCCTTTCACCAGCCTGAGCCAGGACGAACGTGACGACAAGATTCGGCAGATGTTCCAAAAAACTATCAAGGGATGGATGGGCGTCGCTTTTCTGGGAACTGTTGTTTGGGTGTCGTACCACCTTACAGGATTCGTCGCTACTGAGCGCGAAAGCGGCATGTCGACGCTGATCGACTCCATGATGCCAGTTCGGAAGCCCTGGCTTGCCATGACGGCACGAATCCTCGCTCATCACCTTTCCTTCTCTCTTGTCTATCTTCCAGCTTGGGTTATTGGGTCCCTGATCGTGCGCAGCGGCGTTTTTGCCAATACCAATGTTGGAATAGTCCTCATATTCCACATCCTCGGCGGTTTGGCATTTTCCTCCATGGCGTTGCTGTTTGCTTCTTTTTTCAAAAAGGCTCAGCTCAGCGGCATCACTGCTATTCTTTCAATCGCTCTACTCGGAATCCTGGCCCAGTCCCTTACTTCCCCTAGAACCGCCGTGGTTGCTGTTCTATCGTTCTTTTTCACACCCTGCACCTTTGTTTACTTCCTTACATTCATGGCACGTTTCGAAGAAGAGGATAGGCCCACCAACCTCCTCACGGTCGCTCCGAAAAGTCCCTGGAACATCTCTGGTATTGTCCTCTGGGTCTTCCTGATTATACAAATCTTCGCCTATCCGCTGATAGGAGCGCTCATCGAACATACCCTCTACAGCACTGATACACCAGGCCGCAAGGTGCTGCTGAAGCAGGACAAGGTGGATGCTCTTGGGGGAATTGCTGTACGGCTGCAAGAGTTCACCAAGGTTTACAACCCCAGTATTATCTCTCGGATTTTCAATCGAGGCTCCAAGAGGAAGCAACCCGTCGTCGCCGTCAATGGACTGAACCTGGAGGTCGGCCAAGGACAGATCGTTGCCCTCCTTGGCGCGAACGGGAGCGGTAAAAGTACAACACTTGATGCCATCGCGGGAATGAGCAAGTTGACGAGCGGATCCATACACATTGATGGGAGGGCCGGTCTAGGCATTGCTCCTCAAAAGAACGTGCTTTGGGACGACCTGACGGTAGAGGAGCACATTCGGATCTTCAACCACCTCAAAGCCCCCAATGCCCGTGCCACTACTGACGCTATCAATGAGCTCATCAAATCTGTCGATCTCTGGAAGAAGCGAAAGGCTTTTGCAAAGACTCTCTCCGGCGGCCAAAAGCGAAAGCTTCAATTGGGGATGATGTTGACAGGTGGAAGTGGTGTCTGCTGTGTCGACGAAGTCAGCAGTGGCATCGACCCTCTTTCAAGGCGCAAACTCTGGGACATCATTTTGGCTGAACGCGGTCGCCGAACAATGATTCTGACCACACATTTCTTGGACGAGGCTGATCTCTTGGCTGACCACATCGCCATCTTGTCCAAGGGAACTTTGCGTGCTGAGGGCTCGTCCGTGGCATTGAAGGATAGCTCGGGTGGAGGATACAAAGTTCATGTTTCCAAGGATACGGTCACCGGAAGCTTGCCTGATATTGAGGGCGTTGAGAAGAAGGATGCCTTTGATCTTGTCACTTATGTTGCACCCACGTCACAGCTTGCGGCTACCATCATCAAAGAACTCGAAGCTGGTGGTATCGACGAATATCGATTTTCTGGACCCACCATTGAGGACGTTTTCCTTCAAGTTGCCGAAGAGATCAAGGACGAGGAAGCTTTCCGCAATGCCAGCGCTGCCGCGAACGAAAAAGCGTCGTCGGATGGGGATGACAGTGGCAACCGAGGACTGAAACTGATGGACGGACGAAGGGTTGGATACGTGGAGCAGGCCATCATTCTCTTCCGCAAGCGCTTGACTATCATCAAGCGGAACCGGCTTCTGTACCTCTTCGCATTTATCCTCCCTATTTTCGCCGCTGGAATGACCTCGCTTTTTGTCCAAGGAGAGAACCCGCCCACCTGCAACCCAGCAGATCAGTCAACCCGGAACGCAGCGACCGAAGACGCCTTCAGTCAGGCCGATAAAGACACAATCATAACATTCATGGCTGGACCTTCGTCAAAGATTAGCACGGATGCTTTTGCACGAGTCATCGCGCCTCTCATGGCTGGTTTGCGCAGTGGCCCTGCGGCCACATCCGCCGTGTCGAAATTGAAGATTGTCGATACTTTTAGCGAGTTTGAAACCTTTATCAAGGATCACCCGAAAAACATTACCACGGGCTTCTGGTTAGGAGATGACAACCAACCCCCGACCTTTGCCTGGGTTGCGAACCTTTTCATCACCAGTCCCCTTCTCGCTCAGGGGTACCTCAACACTCTCTTGACGTCGGTCCCCATTGGTACGACATGGGCTGCCTTTGAACGCCCTATTAGTGCGACGGCGGGCGATGCTCTGCAGCTTGTTGTGTACATGTGTATCGCTCTGTCAGCGTATCCTGCCTTCTTCTCCCTCTACCCCAGCAACGAGCGCCGCAGGTTTGTTCGTGGCTTGCAATATTCGAATGGTGTGCGACCGTTCCCTCTTTGGATCGCCTATCTGCTTTTTGACCTTATCATTGTCCTGGTCAGCTCTGCCCTTATCACGGTCATTTGGGCTGCCGTTTCCAATATCTGGTTCAACCTTGGCTATGTCTTCCTGGTCCTATTCCTCTACGGCATAGCTTCTACACTCTTTGCCTACCTGATATCTCTCTTCACCAAGACCCAGCTAGGGACATACGCCTGGGCAGCAGCTACGCAGATGTTTGTCTTTGTCGTGTACGTTATTGCCTACATGTCAGTGCTCACCTACACTCCCGTCACAAGGGTCGATAGCAACCTGCGCATCGTCCACTTTGTTACTTCTATCTTCGCGCCGATCGGGTCCATGGCAAGAGCTCTCTTTGTCACTACGAATCTGTTTTCTACTGCTTGTGATGAGAACACGGTCACTACAAACCCGAGTGGTATTCTCTACTACGGCGGCCCTATTCTATATCTCATTCTGCAGTCTTTCATTTATTTTGGTTTAATTATTTGGTTCGATACTGGATCGGCTGGTGCCTCGCTCAGAGGTCTCTTTGAAGGTCGGAGGAAGAAGGCCGAGACTGAGGAGGAGACTCCAAACGAAGATGTTGTGGATGAGCTCAGCCGACTTACAGACAACCCAGACGACAATGGCCTTCGAGTGATGCACCTCACAAAGAGCTTTCGCAGGAATACTGCTGTCGACAACGTTACTTTTGGCATCAAGCGGGGTGAGGTGTTTGCACTCCTTGGTCCCAACGGCGCTGGCAAGTCCACCACAATCTCACTCGTACGAGGCGACATCAGACCTGATCACAACGGTGGCGATGTTTTCGTTGAAGATGTCTCCGTCACCAAGAATCTTGCTGTGGCACGGAAGAATCTTGGAGTGTGTCCCCAATTCGACGCCATGGATCAGATGACGGTGCGTGAGCATCTCGAATTCTACGCCAAGATTCGGGGCATTCAAGATGTGGAACATAACGTGAGGGCTGTCATGCAGGCCGTGGGGCTGGAGTCATTCGCGAACCGCATGGCGAACGCTTTGTCTGGAGGAAACAAGCGAAAGCTGAGTCTTGGAATTGCATTGATGGGGAATCCTACTGTTGTGCTACTTGATGAGCCTTCATCTGGCCTTGACGCAGCGTCGAAACGTGTCATGTGGAAGACATTGGAGTCGACTGTTCCTGGAAGATCGATTCTTCTCACGACTCACAGCATGGAGGAGGCTGATGCTTTGGCTGGACGTGTTGGCATTCTTGCTCGGCGAATGTTGGCTGTGGGAACACCAGATGGGCTCCGACATCGTTTTGGAGATGCTCTTCATATCCATCTTGTTTCTACCAGCGCACCGCGTACAAGCCAAGATGAGATGGCTCGCATCATCAATTGGATCCGACAGACACTGCCATCGGCTGAGGTTGAAGAGAAGACGTATCATGGGCAGATTCGTTTCTCTGTCCGCGCAAGCCAGGTCATTGCAGCGACCTCTGGCCGTGACGCTCAAGAGATGGAGAAGAGTGGTGAGGATCTCAGCCAGAGCGCAATTGGACATCTGGTTGTCCTTTTGGAGGAGAACAAGGAACAGCTGGGCGTGGGCCATTACAGTGTCAGCCCGACAACACTGGACCAAGTGTTCCTCACCATCGTAGGGAGGCACAACGTCAAAGAGGAGAATTCCGAGGAGAAGCCAGAGAGCTTCTGGAGAAAGGTTTGGAGGTTTGGACGGTCTTAGTTGTGGCCGATTGTTGTCCTCCTTCTGGGAGGTGTATTGTTATCCTCTCTTCCAAGGGTTGGGAAGGGGGCCCAACGCCGAGCGTGGAGAAGAATCGAAGGCCAAAGTACCTAATTTTAATAAGTATTGTTATGTTCAAACGGTTTGATGCTCTTCGCAAGTGTCATTGCTGGGACTTGTTATTCTGGAGCACACATGGACTGCCTTTGTCGTCGTTATTGTGGTCATGTGGACAATCCAGATCACGGTAGCTGTTCAGAAAGGGAACCCTTGTGCAAAGAAAAGGGGGCGAACACCGGAACAAAAGTCGCATAGACAGTTGTACACGTAGATATATATAATTACCTATATGTCGAGTCTTGTGAACCGCGAGAAGTAAGGCTTTGAACAACTGACGTTTAATTTGGAATTGCCGCCCTCTACAAATAACAAGCTTCGATTTTACACCATTTGAGACACCTTAACGAATAGGTAACAATGTGCTGGCAAGTTATCACTCACACACTTAGATGCGACGCGCGGCCGCTCATCTACGATGGCATGTATGGCAAATACATCGACCCATTCGTGGCGCCCACACCATGCAAATGCGCTGCTGAGCACCAGGCCCGGATCCAGTGCCCGAATCACGGCTGCTGCTACCTGTCGCATCATATAGTGCCGTGCTCTCATACCAATTGTACACAAACCTACGATATCCATCGCTACGAGCGTCTACCAAGGCAGCAACAAATCTGGGGGATCACGCCCATCTTTTACACAAAACCAAGTGATGACTGGGAGGCCATAGAGTATGTGGATGTAGCCCTCCTTTCGACCGACATACCGCCGCAAGTGATCGACTGGGCAGACGAGTTCAATGAAGAATTCACCAATGTCATCCTGAAGGGCCGCGAGATCAACTCCAAGCACACGGATCTCACCAAGGTGCTAGACGAAATCGATAACAAACGGGCGCTACATGCGACGCAGCACAGCGTCTTGTGCAATGGCACAACCTATGTCTGTCCGATTGAAGAAGATATCAAGAAGGATGAACAGACGGCGGCGAACCTGCGGTCCGAGGGCCTGGCGCTGTCGGTAGAGTTCAGGCGGATGTGGGCTGACGTGAACAAGAGGGTGGTGAGGTACATGGTCATGGAGCAGGTTAATGAGATGTTAAGACTAAGAGGAATAACATGAAAATTATTAACTCACTGATAAAGGTTCGTGGCGCTGTCTTTGTTTTGTGATTCTTGTTCTAGAAGTGATATTATGACGTTTAGAGCCTGTACCTCTGGGGGTGAGTTACTGTATCGAAGTGCCTTCTTTTGTTATGAACAACCACTCGTGTTATTGATACGCTGGGTGTTCTTGGGAACAATACAGGTTGTGAATGGGAGAGTGTTGTTTTGTTTCTGGACATACATATATGCTTCGTTCGTTGTTCTTCGAATATTTGAACAGGGCACGAAGTACAACCAGACATGTAGCTTTTATGGTATCAACGCGGTTCTCAATTAGAATAGTTCGTTGTATCTATAACAGTTCTTGTTATTATCCACTGTGACCACAGATATTGGCCATGATAGGGAGACATCTCTTCGCTACTCATATACCTGCCAGTCTTTGATCTCTCGTTCATCACATCTGTGATGAACCGTGAACATTTCCGCACTATGCCCGCCTGGGTCACAGTTTTCCGGACACTGTCAAATACTGTCCTTAGTTCCCCGCGGAAAACGTCACATTCCATGGCTTCCAAGATGCTCCTCCCTCACCTTTTTCTTTTATGCCGCGGGCGTCTGATTGAGTACTGGAAGGATCTCGAGGCGCCAAGAGACAAGTATGGAACGACACACTCCAAACGACCGGCCGTATAGGTCCCACCTTCGGCCGGCCTGTCTCCCGTGCAGGAAGCGGAAATCTCGGTGCCAGTCTGAGGCCTCCTCTGAGACATGTCTCATGTGCAGGGCGCACCGCACCGACTGCGTGTTTCCCTCCGGGCCGAGTGGGACCCCGGGTGCCCGGCGTCGGCGGCAGACCCGGTCGTTCGGGGCCTCTTCTCGGCGTACCACATCCACAACAGACACATCGGTCCTTGAACAGTCAAGTTCTAATCCGGAGACAAACTCACTTCTTAATCAAGTTTCCGTGCCGATATCCAACCCCCCCGTTGGCGCTACTCAGGGTTCGTCAAGAAATGGAGAGTGGCCGCCCCATCAAGACTCTCAACAAGATGAGTCCCCCTTGGCACTAGGATCAAACGACGAGCAACAGCACAACCTCCACATTGTTGGGCCGGCAGTCACGTCAGACAATAAGGTCTTGTCAGACTACCTATCCGCAATGCCCAGTGCAACGCGAGGCTCCAGGATGGTCATCCCGGTGCCGGGTAACAGATCCCGGCCTGTTTTATTCACCATGGTACAAAAGCAACCATTGGGGCTCGACTCGAATCGCAGACTTCCCGCGGAAAAGCTTCAGGTGGTTGAGAAGTTTCTGGAGCCTTTCATGGCTGATTTACTAGACGTGTAAGAGTTGTAATAAGTGGTCGCGGGCCGGGACTGACATTATGTAGCTATTTTGAGAAAGTCAACTCATCCTTTCCTCTCCTGGATGAGACATCTTTCCGCAGGCAATACAGTATAAACAAAGATGGAATATCTCCTGCACTTCTAGCAAGCCTGTACGCACACTCGATGACCTTCTGGGGTAGCTCTCCCCGTCTCGCCGGCCAAAGACGCCCTGATGGACGCTTCATCTGGAACCTTGCCACAGAAGCTACGTACTCGCAGCTGTATAGATCTCCAGGAATGTCAATAATCGAAGCAATATTATTGAATGTGGGCGGTCGACCAACCACCTCTCTCATCGGCAATGGTGTGCTCCTTGGATCTGCCATGGCCATGGCTCACTCGCTTGGGTTGAATCACAACCCTGTGCCTTGGGAGATACCACAGTCTGAGAAGAATCTTCGGATGAGAATTTGGTGGGCTTTACTGGTCCACGATAAATGGTAAGATAACTTCGCTGACATAGCTATTGATCTAATAAGGGCGCAGGACGAGTCTTTCTCATGGAACACCTCCACTCATCGCAAAGGTTCAATACGATGTGCCTCAACCCACAATAGAGAATCTCTGCGACAAGGGTTCGTCAGAAGAGAAAAGGCTCAAGGCATCCATATACGTTGCTCTTGTCGGATTAACCGACGTCTTGGATCTGCACCTGACGCACATCTACCAGCTGAGGAAGCCGGATGAACTTGGAGACGTTACTCATTTGGAGCTCGCCCTCAATAACTGGATTGACTCTTTGGGAGATAGAGTTCGTCGGGTTATTATTCGTGGGACAAACCTGGACATTCCGGGGGCACCGAATCTGCGCTTGGCTTACCTCACTGTTCGGCTTCTGCTCCAACGGATCGGGCTCGAGGCTGAGAAGCGCATCTCTAGTGCTGGAGATGGTCGCTTACTGAACTGCTATATGGAAGCTCGGAGGACATCGGAGGAGATGCTCATCTTGACTCAAGAGTTACAGCCTGAGCATCTTGCTGATTTCTGGCTACCCAGCAGCGCCTTTTCGTTCCCAGCCGCCGTGAGCTTTCTCCTGCGGTGTGCCCTCGAGACGGAGAACTCGCCTTCTGGCCTCTCACAGAGCAATTCATTAAAGATTGCTTCTGACCTACTCACGGCACTTCGATCTCACAAGGAGAAGCACGCATGGGATCTTGGAGATATCTGCCTTGCGCAGCATACCGAGGTTGTGGACAAGCTTCTGGCTATGGTGCCCACAGAGGAGCCTGGTCTAGACGGGGCTTCAGATTTCTCGGAATTTGCTATGCTTGATCCTTCTTTTATCGATCAGTTTCTTCCGAGTCTGTGGGATCCCCTGCAGAATGCTTGGTAGAGGCTTGGTTTCCCGCGGAAGAGTCGACAGCGAGTTTCGCATACAAAGCCAAGAGCTATTCGCTCACTATGCCTCCTTTGTTATTTGGATGCCAAGAAAACATGTATGCCCTTGAATGCTTTGTTCATCAGTCAATGCACCGACCTGATTGGAACCCGAACCGCCGTTGTTACAACCTCCTCAGGAAGTGCTCTCAGCCAGTCATACTCTGAAATTGGATGGATTGACTATATGATATGATGGCGGCCGTGAGAAAGATGACAAGAAAGCAGGAGTTCAAGACAGAAAGAAAGATCCGTAGAGAAGAAACCCAACGGAAAGGTTCCAATACAAAAGCGCAACATGCTAGGAAAACAACCGCCGTAGAAACCTCATCACATATCGCCCCAAGCGCCGAACTCCTCCCAGACAAAACACGTCTCTCTAAACGCCTTCACTTCTCTCGCCTCCCTAGCCAATCTGTCTTCGTCGAATACCAAATCCAGCCCATCGAAAATGTTTTCCTCCTCTGGATTCACGGCCTCGCGATCGAGAGCTCCTTGGACGTAGAGTTCCATGCACCCGCGGCACGGCTGCCTCGTGTGCTTGATGCACTTGCAAACTTCGCACATTTCTCGTCGTCGGTGCTCGATACGAGTGAGACTCTTGTTGCTGCAACCCATCATGGCCACGCACCGCTGGCAGCGCATCTTCCAAGCCGTATCTGGCTCCTTCTCGGCCATCTCGAGCTGCTTCCAGGGGAACTTTGCCTTTGGACGGATTCGGAAGCACATGTAGCAGGGGAAATTCTCAATGTTGGAGAACTCCAGGTCTGCCACGTCCTTTGTCCACTTGTCCCGGACGAAGCGGTAGCGGGTGGGAAGGGAGACCCAGCTGTTTGGCTTGACAATGTCGCTGAGGTTGTAACTTGCCTGGGCGAGACGGAGAACATCGTGAAAGTCCAGGAAAGAAGCAATGTTGACCATGATGTGTGTGGGGAGTGTTTCCAGTCCTTGGCATTCTCGTCGAGGAGACTTTGAGCAGAGGGCCAAGGCCTCAGCGACCTCGTCCTCGCTAGAGTTCTCATCGAGAAGATTGCCCTGGCACTTGGTGGACTTTGTCTGGTATCGACAGCAGTTGTGACAAAAGTAGTACTTCAGGGTTCTTGTCCCGTCCCAGATCTTCTCGCCGTGCGTGTAGTGCTTCAACTTGCCAGCGCAATCAAGACAGAAACGATTCTGCCACGAATCCTGACCAAACCAGGCAGGACGACCAAACTTTTTCTTTGGGAAGAATCGAAAGCACTTGTAGCAGGCGAACAGCTCCCTTCCAATCTCTCGAAAGTGACGATCCTGGTTCTCGCAAAAGTCGGCGACTTCAGACCTGGAGAGGATGGCAATGGGGTCGAGGATCTGGCGGAAGAAGCGGTTTGTAGAGGCGAGGTTGACGATTCCTGGGTAGTCGAGCTGCTTTGCTACTTCAAAGTGGATGTCGAAGGGTAGGTTCTGGAACCTCAGGGGGTTGTTGGGGTCCATCTTGGCTTGGGTTGCCAGGTATGGTGGTTCAAGTCCAAGTGAACTGATAGTTGATGCCGTCGAACCTTGGTGTAGCTGCTCACGGCTGATGCGTGTGATTTAGTTGCTCAGTTGTTGTATCTTGTTGTGTATGTCTCCAATGCGGAACGATGAGGTTACGAATCATGGCTTTGTTGGTGTAACCCATGTGTCGCCAGTACAAATCAGGGCATGAGTCAAAACAAAAGTAGAAATGCTTGCATATACAGATCTTGAAAAATTGATGCTTTACATCTTGAGATACTCACACTCCCGTTTTCCAAGCTTCTTTTATAATGAGTATCGATGCTGAGGTTGGCCCCCATTGCCGCCTGACTCACACGGCACATGCGTTCAACGACCATGCACAGTTTGGCTCAAGCCTAGGGAAATAGGCACTGCAGCCTAGAGATGATACTATTCCTTACTAAAGTACCAATCATATTTCGAGTCATTCGCGGGCACTATGTTGTCGTCTTACTCAGGGTGGCTGGGGTGGGCCGGGATATAGGCAGACGATTGCTAGAGACCCTTGGCGGTGGGAGTGAGTCTGGATCACGACAATGCCTGAGATAGAGGGTGGACACAATCAAGTAAGATGCCTAGTTACAAGATGTTGCGGTTCTTTATATGCGTGCATATCACATAATAAGAAAAAGTTAATCTGAGAGTCATCAATTTGGTATCTATTTGCCGGTGTACGCAGCAAACAAAGAAGTCATCGGCTTGGACCGTACTCATACACCATACGCACATTCAAATGCAGTCTCATACCACACTTATCACTGTACCTGCATCTGGTGGTAAGACCAGTACACCTCTCCGATCCTCGGCTTTCCCAGGTGACTCAGTTGAGCTTGAATGCTGGCCGTTGATGGTAGAGCATTCTCAAGCTGTTGTTCATCTTGACCATACCAACCTCGGTGCTTTAGGAACTTGGTCGCCTGAAGCGTCATCCTCCGATTTGGACCCAGAGCTGGTCCCGTCACGCTGCTATCAAGCCTCTTTTTAAGCCATGGGACCCTCTCCGGGGAGACTATGAGCGAGCTCCTGCAGTGCGAACACGATCAAGTCTAGTCGCCAACCCAATCGCCGTCTTGATGCAAAGGAAGACCCTCTGGATGAATTCTTTGACTTCCTTTGAGGTCAAGCCAAAGGTTGCATGCCCAACCGTATTCAGCAGGATAGTGCGCCCCAAAGCTCCGCACCACCAAAGCTCTTTGTTGATGCAGTCATGCTCCAGATGAACTTCAAACTGCGCATCATTCGACACCGTTTCGAGTGCTGTATCAACAAGCCTTGGCGACGCTATCCTTGCACAAAGGGCCCAGCACTGATGCTCGGCTCCATCAAAATGGTCTGTCGATAGCTATGCACAATGCGCGTAGTAAATCTCGGTTGGTTTTGTATGTTGGCCATCGTACTTGGGGCTGCGATCCTCTTGTTGACCTTCGTGTTGGTGAGTCAGAACCAGTAACCCCACGTTTTCAAGTAGCAAGAACTGTTGGGCGATCAAGATTAAGACAACAAAATATGTGGAATTAGCTATAAGACTGGGGTATATAAAGTCGTTACTCATAAAGTTCAGCATCAGGTGAACATGTCCAACGTTGCTCCAATGATATCCTACTCAGAGGATGAAATGCCCATTCCCAGGCATATCTGCTGTGATTCCATATACGAGCACTTCTCGCTCGCATCCAATTTCGGTTTATGTGGTTGAACAAAGGAACAGGTGGTCGTGTCGTCGTGTGGTGAGTGGGCTATGCCCAGTATTTTCGAGTGTCGGTCGTCATAATACTGCTCTCTTTATATCGAGAGAGGAAAGGTCGTCGACTGGAAGGTATGGGGAGGCTCTCGCTTTGAGCCGACGGTGTAGCTTGACTCGTTTGACAAGAGCCATGATGCAGACTCCAACGACCATGAGGGCTTCGATGCTGAGGAGGGCGATGTAGACGATGTTGAGAATCTTCTGCTCGCGCAGGTAGGCAAAGGTTGACATGCTGCTGGGCAGCGGAGCTGAACTTGGTACGAGAGGCATGGGAAGTAAAAGTCTAGATTTATCGCATTCTCTTCTTTTCTGTTGGGATCATCGTCAGTCGCGTGTCTCGATGGGCAACAAGGGGGCTCGCCACTCTCACCTTTCCCTCTCGATCAACAATCAAACTCCAGACGCCTCGCAATATTGAAAATGAAATATTCGCGCTCGCAAAAGAGAAAGTGTGGTTGTGTGTAAAGGAAAAAAAACTCTTGGGTGGCGGTGTGGGATAGTATATCATCAGCGTCAGAGAGAGAGTCGGGGGGAAGGGTTCCAGTTCCTTTTAGTTTGTTTCCTTGGCGCCGAAACGAATGGAGTCGCCCCCATGGATGGTGTGCTCCTTTGCAAGGACTATCTTAATGCTAGGGTTGCAAAAATGCAGTGCCGTCCGGGGAGGGGAACGACCGCTTTGACCGCCTTGATGCCCGTGTTGGATGGCCGTTTAAATGCGAGGCAGATGGGCAATAAGCCTTTGATCAATGCAGCGAGATGCGCAATTACCGGTGGGACGAAGGTGTATTGTGGCCTCATTGTCACCTTTTCGTTCCATACTCTTGCAGACAGAAGAGACAGAAAGCAGAGCCTTGCTGGTGCAGGGATTGCCTGATCCTGGTCTCGGGCGAGGCGATCGCCAACCTTTTTCGCCCTGTGACCAACTTGCTTGTCCCCCCCAACACTCGTAAACCGCAGTGGGCTTGCTCTAAGCTTGGCCAGATCAAGAACCGAGAACAAGGCTGGCGGGTCTCAAGCGGGCTCTCCGTCGCGTGACAGCGTCGCAGTGTTTGTATGTGGCATCATGGGAGAGTTTCTGGCCACCGTGACATGATGGGAGCATGGAAATTTCCCCTGAAATGATCGAATCTATGCTGCAGAGATGATAAGCGAGGGTTCAGACATGGTCAGATGAAGTGGAAGGGGGAAATGTCACCAACGAAATTCCCGCTTGTGGCTCTTGCATTTGATGAACAGGGGTTCATGGGTTAAGATGGAGTCGTTACCTCGAAGGCGGTGGCTGGATAAAGGCGGTGATGAGATGCAGTATCAGTCACTCCCAGACCGTCATCATTTTTCTGCAATAGAGGAGCATCACCATATCAAAGAGGGAGGTTAAGAAACCAACACAAAACTAAAATGCTCTGCCTCGAGCATCGCAAGTTACGCGTGTCAAGACGCGCAACCGACACATCGCGTGTCTCATCCGCGTGTGGTGAGTGTGCCATGTAAACGCCATCAGGTAGGCATGAACAGAGGCTGTATGATGAAGAAACCTCGGGAATGGGTGCATGTTGCAGATAAACCACCCATCGTAGAGGGGGTCTGATGCGCAGGAAAGGGTCTTTCACATGTCAGGGCCAGACATCCTGTTTGGTTGAGATTGTCTCATTGCCTTTGCCACGCAACGTAAGGGATGCGTTCCTGAGCCAGCAATCATCAGTGACAGTTGGAGAAGCAGTTGATCCCAACATTTCTGGAAAGACATAAGAGGATACTTGCAGATACACATGCCACAGTGAGGCAGCCACGTATCTCCCTAACACTCACCGCTGCACAGCCACGCCTGCACCGCCCATCATGCGACCAACGTGTCGATGACGTCGCCCTCCCCCGCATCATCCATCACCAGCTGCCTCCCTCTCAACTGTCCCTCTCACGCCTCTCCAAGCTAAACAAGCTCCCCACCAATTTGACCAAACACGCCTTGCCTCCCATCGTCACGATCCAGGTTGTGGTGTCGTCATTCCTACAAGTTTCCGCGTGTTATTATAAAAGCCCTTTGCCGCGTCGCAAAACTCAAGCTCTCAAGCCAGCTTAGATACCCCTCCATTACCCCTCCTCACAACATCCATTCCATTCAATAACATCACCATATATCCCTAACAGACACATTCACCATGGCTTCCAACGCTACCGTTCACGTCAAGAACATTGCCGTCGCGACCAGCGACAGCGAGATCAAGGACTTTTTCAGCTTCTGGTAAGTTCACCACGCCCACTAGCCACATGGCATCACGGACCTCCACTAACCTCGGCCACTAGCGGCAAGATCGCTGATCTCAAGGTCACCACCGAGGGCGAGACCAAGTCGGCCGACGTCACTTTTGAGAAGGAGACGGCCAAGAAGACTGCTCTTCTCCTCCACAACACCCAGCTCGGCCCCAACCACCTCGAGGTCACCAGCACCGGTGAGGATGCCGACGATGATACCGCTCACCCCACCAAGAACGCCGACCGCGACTCCGACGAGATCACCCAGGAGGAGAAGCCCCGCGCTCGTATCCTGGCCGAGT
Organism: Ascodesmis sphaerospora; assembly: GCA_027569015.1. Taxonomy (NCBI): domain Eukaryota; kingdom Fungi; phylum Ascomycota; class Pezizomycetes; order Pezizales; family Ascodesmidaceae; genus Ascodesmis; species Ascodesmis sphaerospora. The sequence continues at coordinate 1,108,353 of JAPPUR010000011.1, read as the reverse complement.
ACCTCGCCCACGGCTACGTGATCGGAGATGCCGCCATCCAGCGCGGAATCGAGCTGGACACCAAGCACAACGTCTCGAACCGCTTCCTCACCACCCTCCAGAACCTCGACACCAAGTACCACGCCACCGACCGGGCCAAGGCCACCGACCAGAGCTACGGCATCACCCAGCGCGCCAACAACCTATGGCTCGGCCTCAGCTCGTACTTTGAGAAGGCCTCCCACACCCCCACCGGCCAGAAGATTGCCCAGTTCTACACGGATAGCAGCCGACAAGTTCAGGAGGTCCACGCCGAGGCTCGACGTCTGGCTGACCTGAAGACGGAGGAGGCTGGTGGCAGTGCCTACAAGGCTGCAGGACTCGAGAAGGTGTTTGGCAAGGAGAAGGCCTCTGGTTCCGCTGCGCCCGAGTCGGGTCCTGGTGACTCCACCGGCACTTCCACTCAGCCTGCTCCTACGGAGAACATTCCCAACGTCAGCGCTCCTGAGGGTGGTGAGAAGCACTAAATATCATGAAACGATGATGATCATGAAAACGAATGAGAATGGGGATTGTTGGGTTTGACAGGATAGTCCTTTGTTGCTTTGTAACGAGTTATCACCTTCAAGCATGGCGCACGTGCAACATGATTTCAAATTGATTCCTCGATCATGGTTTATTGACTGCATAGTACGTGATTCATCAAGCTGTCCCTTTGTCAAATGATTCTTCCGCCAACATTTAACACTCCAACCACATAGGCGCGACGTGAGCTCTGCAACATGAAATCACTCCTTCTTGAAACCCTTGGCGAATTTTTCTTTTAGGATATCCTCGGTGATGGGCTTGGGGTTCGACACGAGGTTCTACAATTGTGTCAGTATTGTAAACTTGGGTGTCGTAGCTTGGACTCACATCAAGTTGACTCTTGGGGTCCTTGTATTCTGTCTTTCCGAGGCCACCCTTTCCAGATCCAGTAGGATCCTGTAGCTGGCGACCACTCTGGCCCTCAGGAGAAGGAGACTGACGACCCTCAGGCATGATGACTGTTGTTCTTGGTGTAGAGTAAAAAGGTTTGGGGACAAGTGTAGTTGAGTAAAGACGTTTGTTGAAGGTTGAAGAAACTGCAACGGTATCGAAACAACGTCTCTTAAATACAGCAGCAAGGGAAGGAGCTTGTGCCGACTACGGAAAGAGATGATTGAACATTGACGTCGAGGCGCGAGTGTATGCCGTCATAGGGAGAATTACATCATGACGCCAGATCGAGATGGCCTCTACGGATCAATCAATGGCTGAAATGACACGATAAGATTGCATTCATCCGGAATAGGAATTTTAGGCTCTTGATGGTCTAGTGCCTGCTTTGTAAAACCTTGGGGGCTGGTTGATTGGTGTGAAGCTCACAAGATGCTTGTATCACCGATATGGAGCTTGGGTTTTGGTGGTGAGGTTGGTAGATTCCCCTGGTCATGCAATGCAGCACGGTATATGCCGGCAATTGAAATAAAACAATGGTAAGTAGTCCTTAATAGTTATGCATGATACTCAGGCGAATTAATTATTCATGCCTTTGGGTAATGCTGCCCAAGTCTGACTCTTATGGGCCTTGTAGAACAATGACGCGCATACAAAGCTCCCCACGTATCCAAGGCCTCACAACGCCCTGATTCACTCAACAACAGCAATCTCAGCTCTTCATCACGGCTGTAACAAGGCAAACATCACGGCCCAAGCAACAACCGACACCGAGTTCAGGGGCTCTGACAGACCAGTCGGAACTCTCCAGCCGGTCCAGGGGAGCCTGTTTTAGCGCCCGCCTCATCCGTTCCAGTGGTGCCAGCGGCCCGCTAAACCCCGCACCCACGGTGGGAACGCGCGCCCGTAAGGCTCGGGTTCAGGGCGGTCGAGTCCCGTCCCGTTTCTCAAGCACGCGTCGGGCTTCGGCTTTACTCTTTCATGATAAACCGCCTTTATCCTCCCTTGAGCATCTTTTCAACTCGACCCCAAGTGATACCTCCACTCTGCAGCATCGGGAAGCAGCTGTAGCTTCAGCATCATCACCGGCATGCCGGATCTCAACTCGGTCCCTCCTTCGCCTCATTCTCTCGCGGTATCTCGCCGCCAGTCTACGAACCAGATGGCTGCTCCGCAAGTTCCCCCCTCGCCGTCTCTCAACATCCTCCCTTCGAATCAGAGCGCTGTCAACCAGTCCCATTCTCCTTCTCTCCCATCGCCAATCCTAACGGCTTCACAACCGCCTTCTCATGCCTCCGTCGTTCCTGGATCGGCTGGTGAGCATGGTGTTGGACCTGGCCCTGGACCGCTGAGACATCCTCGACCCTTGACCGCCGCGGAGCTCCATCTCCAGCTTGAAAAGGAGCAAGAGGCTGTGGTATGTAAAGAACAATATGCAAGCTAAACCTCTAGCATCTAATTATCATCATAGGTCAACCGCCTGACTCGAGAGCTCTCCCTTCTTCGAGCTGCCCAGAACGCCTCGGTCGTTTCAAACACATCATCCACCTCGGCCGCAAACTCGTCCCATGATGTCGCCGAGCAATCCCTCCTCTCCGGATCAGGCTTCTCTATCCCCACCGCCCGCCATCAGCGAACATCATCCACTGCATCACAGAGCTACGGCAATCAGCAGCTGTCGTCGTCCTACGAGGCACGGATCCATGCCCCTCGCCCCTCGCACGCTACCCCTCTCTCACGGCAGAACAGTTCCGCCTCTCGCAGGAGCCAGACAAACTCGCCCGCACCGCAAAATAGTCTTGATCCTTCCAGCTACTTCCAGCACCAAAGGATCCCTGCGCCCACGTCGATTCCCCCGAGCTCGGTCGGCGCAACACCGGGAAGCGTCAGCGAGCAACTGAGCCCTGGCATGATGCCAGCAACGATGCGATACGAAGAGACGGCGTTCTATAGAAACGAGCTCGAGACGGCCAAGAGGGAGAATGATGCCCTGAAGCATCGAATCAGAGAGCTGGAGAGACAAGTCCGCCAGAGGAGGACGAGCGATGCCAGCCGACCAAGGAGTGAGAGTGTCAGCACCACTGCCAGTTTCAACGTCACCCCGGCCGGAGGAGTCAGCATCGCAGGACCCCGAGACGGAGGCCTCATCCGCCCGGGAGGTGAGCGCGAGCGAGGAATGACAACGCAGAGTGTGCTCAGCGTGGCCAGCGTCGGTGTGGGCGTTCCAGAGGAGGAGCTTAAGGTTGGCGAGAGCGCGGCCAGTGCTGGAGTTGCTCCGAATGCGTAATTGGAGACTCTAAGTGTCGTTACGCAAAGCTCATAGACAGCTCTGCTTTTGGTGGTGAGCTTGGAATGAACATGAAATCACGACTGGGTATGCTGGTATTGGCGTTGGAGGAGCTTTAGAATCACAGGAAGAGCTCTGTAGATAATTTTCTTTCAAGAAGCAAGTGCTTAGATTTTAGTATTGCAACGACTGCCTTGGTCCAACTTTTGTTTCCAAACGCCGATTTCTCCATCATCGAGCCCATCCCATCTCATTATCAAACGCCTGTCTCGGCTTAGCCTGTCAAACTTGATCTACACATTGCCTACAAGTAAAATGCATCCCGTCGTCATCTGGCCATTCCTCAGATACGGAGGCTGCCCTCTGGGTCACTGTCCCCCAGTTACGATTCCCGGGCACCCATTCGTAGAAGGGATCCAGAGACGGATCCTTGTTGTTAATAAAGTCGAGGACGAGCCGCTCAGGTAAGATCCGGGGCTCCTTTGCCGCAAAGCGCCCTTCATATGAAGGGAAAATGAGGAAACGATGCAGCTTGAGTTCCTTGACCATTGCTGCGCCCCTGATGATCTCGACAATGCTGTCGTTGCTGGGACATTGGTGAAGAAGAATATGCTTCAGAGTCTTTGCATGATTTTCCATGAAATTTATGAAGAACCGGGGACTGAATAAACTGGCGAACTTGATCTTGATGGTGTGCAAGAACTTCCATCTGCAAGCTAGGAACACGGTCAACATCCACTTTGATTCCGTTGTTGGAGTGCGAAAGATTCCAGTTGGCCTAAATCTCACAGATAGCTCGCGGATATTGACAGCGTCGGTTAGGAAATATCGCACCATGGCTTCAGCGCTGTCCGACGTCCGCCAGTGATTCCCGGCCAAATCAGTCCGAAGGTCCAGCCGGAGGAGCTTCCCCAATGGTTTTTCCCAAGGCATGGGAGGGGGCTCTTGAAGAGGAGATTCTATTGAGGCCAAGCTTCTGAGACTCCTCCTATACTCTGGTAAGATGGGGACACCTGGATCATCTCCATTAAACACTGTGACTACGTTGAGGAGAGCTCTGGCAGGAAACGGGGTCGGGAACGCTGTGAGTTGGCCCCCTTGGGCTTGCAGACACTCATAATGGAGCCACTTCATGTAAGTCAAGGGATCTTGACACCTAAACGAGGTGATTCTCGACTCTGGTCTGCACATGGCGGGCCAAAGAGCGTAGACGAGCCCATCTATCTCGTCTCTCTCCGGGTCGAGGTCCGGGGGGCCAAGCTCCGAGGCAAATGTGTGCAGGTTGGGCATGGCATCGACGCTCGAGAAGAAGTGCTGGCAGAACTTCTTGATGTAGACTTCATGGCCGGTCCAGGTGTTGATTTGGCCCCAACAGTCATCGTGCGTGTCGCGTGTGCCGCGGGTAATCCAGATCAATTGTTGAACAAGAGGGGCGAGGTGTGGTGACAGGGCTATACTTCGAAGTCTCTTAATGTTCCTTTCAGCAAAGTTGATTTTGATGGTGTGAAAGAGACGAGGGAGGATGAAGGGCTCGAGAAAGGGCCAGCATAGGCGGATGGCTTTTAGTGACGAGGGGGGGAGGTCGTCGAGGATTTGGCGGATGATCTCAGTGGGGAGTTGCTTCATGGTTGAGAGGCGGCGAGTTTTCGTTTGGCAGACTTGGTGATTTCTGCGTCAATGGTGAAATCATTAAGGAGAGGAAATAGAAGATGGTTAGCAGCAAGCATTTGGGCTTTTGAACAAAAGGGCAACACTCACGACAGAGACGTGACAAAGGAGATGGATGCCATGTTCCGTTTTCGTGAGGGTTTCGGGTAGTAACATGGCAAAGAGCTTACAGGCCATGTTCATCTATCAAGCAAAGGGCTGTGAATTCTTTTGGATTATTTGTGTGGAAGCGAGTGAGGTATGTTTCCGCCTTGTATGGCTTCGGGAAGCTGCATGTAATAAGGTGGTCCGCTTGACTAACTGCACATTGCCATAGGCAAGCTGCCAGCAGACATGGTATGAAATGTATCATATTGATGAGGATGAGCAGAAGAAATGATAGGCTCTGCTTGGACCGCTGCTTGGCCTTCACTGAAGCAAATTATTCCTCAAACTCACGATATTGCCCTGTGGTACAATTGCTGCTTGGTCACCCGCCAACTATTCATGTTAAACCTCTCTGCCGTTACCCTGCAGGTTTACCTACTCCATAGGTAGATCGCAGTTGCGCCTGGCTGTCCATTTGCCATCCTGGGTGCTCGGCTGTTTGTTGGCGTTTGTGTAGGAAGGGCGCGCCTTGACTTGATCTGACCGATGCCAATGCCAGAACAAAAGATTCAAGCGACGGAGCATGCATGAAAATAGACAGTAATTTGTGATCAACGTAAAAGGATACTCCAATTGTCTCTGACGAGCTTTTATTCCAGCTCAAAGACATCCGCCAAGGCCTTATAGACAATGGCTGACCGATGACAACCCTGACAAAGAAGATGACCCAGAAAGAAATAGTTCAAGTGACTTCCCGCAGCTCCCAGCAATAAACATGATTGCTCGTGCAGTCAACAAAGGGTAGCAGGTCGCCAAACTATCCAGATTGCCCCAAAACTCCTGCATGGTACTCATATCCCTGTAACAATGTTGCAGTCGTACAAAGTTCACTCGTGTCGCCTTCTTTTGAGGTGCCGTCTCTCTCCATCATCGGTCGTCTCGTGGCTGGGCGTCAACGCGGGTGTCCGAAGAGAGTCGTTTGCTTCGTTTGTCAGAACGACACCGGCCTCCTTCAGCACGGAATCAACGTCCTTCTCGACCCATCGGGGCGAGGTCGCTTTCTCTGACAGCGAGTATAAGCGTTGAATCCTGGCTTGATCCTTGAGTGACGGCACAATCTTGTAAGCTGATTTGATGGCGATGCTGGAAACAAGGGCCTTTCGCGTCTTGTTGTGGAGGACCACGACCAGCTTCTCGATTTGTCGACGGTAACTCAAACCCTCTTTTTCTAGATCCTGAATGCGCTGCTGAGAGGATTCGTGCTTTGCTGTGAGGTCCTTGATGTCCCGGTTAGCCGCGACGAGGTTCTCGTCAAAGACGCGGCAATTCTCCTTCCACTTCTAGAGGCTTTCGTGAAGTTGCTGTATCTTCTGATCCTTCTCTACCATCATCTTTTCGAAATCTTCTCGCAGCTCTCTGAGAAATTTCATCTCGATCTCGGACTCCAGCTTGTAGTCGTTCAAGCTCTCAATCTCTTGCTGCTGGCTGTTACACCGCTCTCTCAAGGATGCTGTCTCGGCCAAAGCATCGGTGACACCTGCTGACAAAACATCTAGTGGAATCTTTCGCGCCATGTTGGTGGTTCCTGTCCAAAACGCGAGAGGGGGGTAGGAAAGGTAATGTAGGATGGCGCGAGTGGCCTGGTGACGTTAGCCACTTGAAGAGAAGGAATATTTGGACAGGGCCGGTACCAACGGGTGTGACGCGGAAGGATACAAGTTTGAGAAGAGGAATCAACAAAGGTTTGTGTCTTGACGGCCGTCTCTATGTTAATGGGGTAAGTGCAGCTGGCAAGCAGTGCCAGGCCAAGTGCCACTTCACTGGCGGCTGTGAATAATTGGTGAGGCCAAGCAGGCTTACCGCTACTGGACACTGATTGATAAAACCATGATGGATTTCATGGCCTTGTTTGGTCTCCTCTGTTGTTACGGTATGTTGTTAGGGTGAGCCATGACAATCAACGTCCAGAAAATGCAAAAGCCACATACCCCCATTCTTGCCCAGGTATAAAGAGAGGTGATGGACCCGGCTTGGAATGATTTATCCCCTCTACAAAATACTCGCATTTTATATACAGCAATGCTACATTCTCTCTCTTATATAGTCATCACCTCTCATGCGCACTTCGTTGTTCCAGCTGTTATCTCTCCGTGTCCGTGAGCTGATCATCGACAACCCGATGGGGCCTAACTTCTTCAAGTGGGGGAAGGGGCCGGTCGAAGCAGGCACTCATGAGCAAGACAGTCGAAACGGAATATTTGGAAGTAGAGCTCATCGAGCACACCGAGGGAGCAAGTCACAAGCCAGAGGACGACCCTCCACGCCGTCATATCGTATACGACAATGTCTCGAAGACCAACGTCAAGACACAGAGTTTTCAAGATATGGCCAGGGGGGTCTTGCCCATGGTCGCCAGTTGTTGCTCATTGGTGAGCTTTACGACAATGATCGTCAGCATAACGTTCTAGACTTGTCAGCTCTTCACAAGTCGAAGAGATGTCCTCTATTCTTATATACTACCTACTCCAAGTTCCTTGTCTAGGAACAAATGTCGGATCTCCAATCAACATCACCTGGTTCATCACCTGGCACACTGGGCCACTCTGGGGCATCGCTCGGCATATGGGCTCTGGCTGCTCCGCTGAGCAACATGGGAAGGCACTCGCCCTGGGTTGTATGATGCTTCGTGAAAAGCAACGACGTCTCAACGCCAAGTCGGTCATTGATCTCGAAGGCAAGATGCCTGGCAACTCTGAGCTTTGATTCAACATAAGTAGTGAGTCGGCATGCCAACAATACTCCCCAACACTGAGCTAACGAAATGACAGATACAGCATGGAGATGATCTCGAAATGGTCCTGCTTGGGAGTCGACAGCGCATGTGCCTTGATGAACACCACATCAAATGTTTTCCCTTTCAACAACGAGGGACTATACAGACAAAGGCCTCCCGCCGCCTTCGCGCTACAGACGATCCCTCCTCTGAATACATAATTCAGAACTACATTATATAGACGCGACAGGAAGGAGTCAAACGTCTAGGCTGATCAGACACCATGTCTCCAAAGAATAACGGGCACATCATAGATTGGTACGAAACCCCCTCCTCGAAGGGACCATCTATCAGTACCCTCATCAGCTCGGTATGCAGAGGGTTGAGGAGACCAGAGGTCCAGACACGCACGAATCTTTGGATCTCACAGGAAAAAGACGTCACCCTATGACTACACCCGCCAGGAGCCGCTCTCATACACTTCCACGCCAAACCCCTTTGTCACTCTGCGCTCAACTGCTGGAGGAACGATGGAGTTGCAATGCGAGTGCCCAACCATCCTCAGTAGCCAGTGGTCTCTTCCTTTAGCTATCGCAATAAGCTACAGTACAACAAAAAAATGTCCTGCCACCGCTTATATATATACTTGCTCCCCTCTCATCGCAGTGGGCTTCCTCCCGATCATCCTTGACACTGTGATATCAACGATGACGAGACCTAGCTCCCACAGCTTGTTGCAAAATGTCTCAGGATAACTCCTCGTCGGCGACACAAGACGTCGACCTCGAAGATGAAGTCGCGCATGAGAATCTATCTGAGGACCGAGAGCATGAGTGTGCTGCCGTGCCAACTCTTTTAGCCGCGGTACCAAACCTGGAATAGCTACGGACCCAACTCACAGGTAATACATAACGAGATCCCAAACAGATCGCCCTGCGAGCCCAATTAGAGATGCTGGCTATTCGCAAGACTCCTATCAGCAAGTTCAATCGTTCACGGCCAATGCTCTCCCTCAAGACTTTCTTCGGTTATACTCCCGCCTTCTGGTCGGCCTTCCACAGTCGGTCTACCAAGCCAGGTGTCGTCACCTTGCTGGTGCGTCTCACTCACGCGTCTCCTGTCAGCTGGCAACGCCCCGGTGGCCAACAGCGGGAACATCCTCTTACCGAAGAAGCACATAAGCTCCTTACTATGTGGCCATACGACCAGCTTCCTATATATCAATACACGGACAGAGTTACTTGCGGGTCAGCACCTGCTTTTCCATCATGCCGTATCAGTTTTATCCCTCCCCGATTCTATATAGATGTGCTGGGCTTTGCCTCGGTGCTCGTAAAGTCAAAAAGGGCAACATTATGGGCCCCTGGACGAGGCCCAGGACCACGACTTGACTGAGTATACCTGGGAAGAAACTGTTCGGGTGGGCAAATGCGATAATAGTTGCATGCGATGAGACTTACATGAGGTGGGAGCTACATGCGACCGATTATATACGGACGTTGATGCCCTGCAAGCCATATAGAAGTCTGCTCAAGCTCTGCCTGACATTCGGGAGCTGCAACACCAACATTTGGCGTCCAGCTGTCAACAGTTGCAGGAGATCGAGAAGTCTCTTGGAACATTCGCTCACCACAATTTATAAGTGGCCAGAAGGGATGGTTTGAAGCCAGTCAGCACTCTCGCGACGGATGTCGTCGGTTCTGCCGCAGAGAATGTCGATCAATCCTTTCCAATAAACGCGAGAATGACACCGAACGGAGATAGTCGAGCATTTCCAGGTTGGGTGTGCTCTGGCAGCCGTGCCGCGTCTCCGAAACCTTCGGTCAAGGCGCATAAGATGGCAGTGCTGTGATGGATCCAACGGCTGATTTGGTGTTTACTTTCTGGTACTGGTTAAGAATCTAGAAGCCTGCCGCCAATCACCTAGTCGATATATCTCTTGCAGACTCGTCACTGAAGACGATGATAAGTATGTAGTCGATGTGGCTACACTCCACCGCATCTAGTTCAGATGCCGATGAGAGAGATCCAGCCAGTTGATCATCTTACAGTAACTCAGAATTGGAAATATGGAATCATGGGTATCATTTGTTGAATATCTAAGTAAATGTTCTGCCTGCCTCTCTCTCATCACATGTGATCGCTTAGCCCTTCTATGATGGATGAGATTCCGCCAAAATGTGCTTTATGGGGAAACCATTGGCAATGGCTGCACCTTGCAACTGCTTAAGCCAAGGAGCCCCATCGCCTTCAGGAACCGGTCTGTGAGAAAGACTACAGTCGACAAAGATCGAGTCGTCCAGGTATTGGTAGTCTGACACCTCAATTGCACACTCAGACAGTGAACCGGGGAAGGGAGAGGCGCTCAGCGCAGCGCAGGTCCAGGCCATTTGTTGCAGAATCTCAATCATGGTGTGCGTCCAGGCTGAGACGCTGAGCCTGATAGAACCGTCTTCGACTTCGATGTGAAGTAGGCGGAGGCCAGGACAGAGAAAAGGGTCTTCGGTACCGTCCCAGATGGACATGCCCGTGAATGCGTGGCCGTCGCAACTAGATATAGATGCTTCCTTGACGGCATCTTCAATACAACCAAGAAGGAGTAGACCGCACTTGGGCCACTGCTTAGCCGTGTACTCTGATATTGTGGTGTAGACGCAATCGTTTGCCGTTCCAGTGATTGCTGGTAATGAGCCCATCTTTACGAGCTGTGGATCTCCGATGCCTTCGAGAGGGCCAAAGAGTTGACACTCGAACTTGAACTGAATGACATGGAAGCCATCGGGAGGTGGTCGAAAGGGTCTCTTTAGGAGAATGTCCCAGACAGCCGACTCCATGAGATGCATCTGAACATAATGAGGTGAGACGAGGACCTCACGAATCCTCGAGATTAATTGCCCGGCTGACTCTCCCGTGGTGATGTACGTATGTAGTGAGCGCGCGATCTCATCGGGTGACCCTCTGGGTGAGCGGGCAGGGAATTCTCGATCCCAATAGCTGCATAGGAGTTGCAGCGCGAGAGGAAGATCAATGCCTCGTGCAGTTGTCGACCATGTCGCCGGTCGTCGTGAGATTCCAGGGCCCAACTTTTCCAAGACACAATGTGGCGCCTCAGGCCCGTTGAGTATTAGAATTAGTTGACATATGGGCCCATCGAATAGTTTCTTGATCTGATCTCTTGAATCCGGGTTGGAGTCACAGTAGAAAGCCCATAGCTCATCCCACAGCTCCTTAGTAAACTCAGACAGCAACCGATCCAACACCCGATCAATATTGATGCGGACCTTTTGCTCTGGTAGGTAATAGTGAGTGAGAAGATCGTTGTTCAGGCCATCCGAGAGGGCTGTGGCAAAGGCGGCGACGACTGCGCCTCCTATGAGAGGCGGGACGAGGACCTCGGCATTGTTTGGCGACTGGGCGGTGCGAGGGCGTCTGCTGGGCAGAGGAGGCTTGATGCTTATAAGGGAGGCATTCGCGATATCGGTAGCTTGGTGCTCATGTGTGGTGGAGGACAGGGGCGGGTTCGGAGGGGGCATGTCTAGTCATTGCGGGTAGAGTCTAGGTAGTGGTGAAACGAAGGGATCGAGACGTGAGGTCTCACAGCGAGATCATGTTGAAAAGTCCATTTTCCAGCCAAGAGATAAAAAGGGATAAACTCATAGAAAGAAAAGGAACTCCCCGAAAAGAGAAGCAAAGAGTTTATTTGCTCTCAGAGTTAAAAAAATGCGGTCGGGTGTGCGTCGTCAAGCATTGCGTGGCCCGCTGACAAACGGGGTAATTCCATTAGTCGGACTCTCTTCGCTGCAAAGAGATGACGCCACCCGACGATGAAGGAGAAGAGATCAATTTTACCGAAAGTATATGAAAGAGATTGATAATGAAAAGAAGGAATCAACTCTATTGCCTTGTATTGAAGCTGATGCGGCCTCGTTGACGGACCTTGAACTCTGGCTGACGTCCTCACCTCGTGTAAGTGCCTCGCGTCTTTTTTTTTGGTGGATAATGGAGTCGAAGCGCGGGATATGAAGGCCGCGTAATGAGGACGCCATGGGGCGATAAATCACACCCCGTCTCCTCTTTCTTCCCCCTCACGAAACGGATCTTTTGCTAGTGAGATGGATAACCCCGGTCTCGATCTTGTTCGGGTCTGTCGTGTAAGGTGGTTAAGAGAAGGACGAGGGTTTTCGTAAAGGAGAAGTCGAGGAGATGTATGCCAAGATGTGCCCCTGGGAACTTGAGATGAAGGGTGACAGAAAAGTAGGCACATTACACAGCAGATCCTCGCATGTCCTTCGGTCTCGCTATTTTGTCATCATGGCCAAGGGTGTTCCTTGTTCCATTTCTCTCCAACCTTTGCCTCAAAGACCACGTAATCACAGTCTCAACTAACCAGCCCGATGCCTACGAAAGGAGCAGATCGCAATTATCGTCTGTAGTCGCATTAAGCACGACTTTTAAAACCACTAGACCCTTCCTCTCCCACCTCTAACGCAGTACCCCTTGAAATGGACATTTTTCGCCTGTGGATGAATACCCCAGACGAGCCATGACGGCTTGCACAGCCTCGCCGAAAAGCTTGGGTCTGAAGCTTAACCTCATGCATGAATGGTTTCCATCTTCCCTGCTTTTTCAACGGTTAATGGGTCCTTTACTCGGCCGAGAGATCAAGACATGCAGGGGAGAACTCGCTCATCTTGCAAGTATCACAGGCTGTACTCCGTATGATCCTTTGTTCCAGCCCAACACGCCGGCCGATCCAATCATCCCAAACCACCAGCAGTCACACTTTGGCAACCCCTTTAAAGAGATGAAATCATTATTGTATTACCACATCGTCCATTTCCATGTCCGTGCCGTGGATTCTATGAGTAAATGAAATAAACACAGCTAATTAATGCAGTAGCCACCCAAAGACATTAGAGCGCCACAATGTCTAACGCCGCCGTAAATCATTGTCATCAACGCTTTTCAACGTGTCGCATTTAAGCAATAGGAGCACAGGCAAATGGACCCTGCACCTCACCATTTCTAAACTTCCTTATCTAAAGCGAAGTTAGTATGAGTCCGAGATTAAAAGGATGGTGATTGCACTTACCACATCGTCAACGCTAGCATATGTACCGCCAACCAAGATGATGATTCCAATGATAAAGATCATTCCGTTGAGAAGACTCTTGAGAATATTCTCCTTGGAATGCCACGAACCCTTCTTGATCAAGAGGAACCACATCATGGCGGGGAAATAAAAGGTAAATCCTGAAATAAACAGGGAGGAAGAGATCGATAGCAAGTTATTGAAGAAGGGAATGGCCTCGGCGATGATCCAAGCGAAAAAGGTGATGAAGATGATCATGAGCAGCCAAGTAGCCCAACCCTTTGGCGTATTGATGTATCGAATGATGGAATTCTTGAAAATTCGCCCATGGAGATATCGACCAACGACAATTGTGTTGATCGATCCCGAGATGAAGATGACGGGTAGGGCAATGCCAAAGGTGACCTTGCTGACGAGCTCGCCGGCTGAGAGGAGAGCCGGAGACTTTACAGAAGGACCAACAAAGGCGTAGATGAGACTTCCGGTGAGGGTGTAGATGGTGATTTCGAGGAGGCCGAGGGACCAGATTGACTTGACGAAATCCTTTGGCGTGTGCATCTCGTCCATGAAGGAGAATTGGCAGATTGCGAAGCAATACGCAAAGACGATGTTGCTGATGGCAATAAATGCTTCAGTAAAGCCAAGATCCTCTTTAGGCCAGGCTGACCACGGCACGCTGGAAAGTCCGCCATTGTCTCGAGCCTTGATGCCGGTTGCGATGATGGTGGTTCCGACAGCCGCGATGATGGAAGCAAAGTCGATGTAGCCAAGGATAGCAACCTCGGCGAAGCTGGGCGGAATGGCAACCAGCAAGAGAAGAATGGCAGATACAAGACCGAAGACGAGGGAGCAGGCTCCGTCATCTGTGAGTCTGAGGAAGGCGATTGTTCCTGTTAGGCAGTGCGAGCCAACCAGGAAGATGAGCTGAAGAGAGAACATGACGCTGATCAACTCGTAGCCAAACCGGCCGTGTCCGAAGCGTTCCATAAGCAATTGACCCGCGTCTGCATAGTGAGAGACGTGGGGAAATGCTAGTTTGACTTGTCCGACGACGTAGGACGTGTAGATGGCGATCAGGCCAATGCCGATACAGAGGATGACACCAGCGACCATGCCGAGGGTTGCAAAGGCGGCTGGAAGACTCAGGCAGCCCAAGGCGACGGCCTCGACGATGAGGACGACGGTCAACCTCTTCCAGCCTAGACGGTGAAATCGGGCGTTGCCCTCTTCTGCCTTTTGCTGCTCGACGTCTGTGAGGCCAGCCGTGTTGAGGGGCCTCGCCGTGTCCTGAGACGTCTGGCGGGATGATGTATTATTGAATGTCATGTTAAGAAGTGTTCTTGATGTTGTTTGAATGTGTTGCTGTGGTACAATTGGGTTCTATGTTAACCCGGATTCTACATTCTCTTATATAGGCACTTTTTGCCATTTACGAGGCACAGCAAAACTACAAGTTGATGACCTTGGCCTCGCTCTCGGGCTCGGTATACAAGCGGCCGAATCCGGGCAAAGAAAAGAACGAGGTCACGAACATAGTCAGGCGGCAAGTACAAGTCCGCCCGTGCCATCGTGAGCGAAAGTTCTATTCCTGACGAGGTTCCCATGATGGTGGTCGAGATCTTGTTACAGGGGTTTGCGAAGGGCTCAAATGGGTGATCTGGCGGGTCGACTTGTCCGAGGGATCACGCCATGGCCAGACGCAGCGGGAGAGGCGCTGCTAAGAAACTCGGCATGTCCCGAGGACAAGGAGGAAAATACGGTCTTGGCGGGATGGTCGCGGGGGATTGGTTGGGGTGCCAAGAAGGGTGCTCGAGAAGGGCCGGAGACGACGGCATTCTTGGAGCTCACATGACGGCCTGCTCATGTTGTTTACAGTCAGAGATTCTCAGAGATTCGATCGAAAATCAAGCTTAAAACTGAGATGGATAAAAACATGGACCGAGAGCTGCACCGCCCCCGCGCCTGCTGATCAAGTCACCCCATGGGCAAATGGGGTCGTTATGATGCTGAATCTTGCTATCGGAGAGTTTCTGTTCTCCGCGGGGCATGATCGTGAGTCAATTGTATGCGCGTATTCGCCTGGTGTTTACGGATAGAGAGTCTGCCCCGGGAGGATTTGTTTTACGCTGCTGGTTTTGTGATGCAGGGTAAATGGGTCTTGAAGCGAGGTGGAGCTGGGGATATGTGGATGGTTTTTGATGCATGTGAGGACGGTCAATTAATTAGTAATGAAAATGGAGAGAAGTGATTATCTCGTGTCTTTTTAAATAAACATGATCTAGAAATCTTGAAGAGACTGGTGGTTTGCGTACATTTGAGTGGGCTCTGGAGTGCGAGATGCATGATTGTCATTAAAGATTGACTCAGATTTTTCACCAGTGGCGACGTGAATTGACTTTTACCTATTTGCGCGTTAAAAAAGAAGAAAATCCAAATACTGAGCTTTAATTAAGCCATTCATCGAGCAAGATATGATGTTCTTTAGGTGAGGGAAATCTGTTGTTCGCTTCATGGTGCGGGAGGCAGCCCATCAAGGGAGCAGATGCTAGAGGTGTTTTTTGCGCACTTTACTCAGACATTGCCGAGAGGGGAACTAGACAATACTAATAAGATTAATTCAATTGGCTGTGGGACTGTATCGATTATACCATCCAAGCTTCTGGGAAGGAGTACGATATCATCTGTACTCACTCTCATGATAGCGGAGAACTCTCCTTTCGGTAACCTGGCCATCCCATCACCATCACAACTCGGACCCAATCTTCTTCCCCATTGTAAAAGCACGGTAGTTTCCCGCATCCGTGTCTGAGCTTATTTAGATCTTGTTGGTCGTGCTCTTTGTGACATGTCCAACCCCCCCACAGCCCTTCAAATTCCCCATCTCTGAAGGGGTGAAGCGAATTTCTCGCATAGCCCACCCATGCAAACCTACGTCAGTATTTGCAGTTTGACAAGCACAACCGAAGCACACCTCCTTCGGCGGGATTCCGTATCAGAGCTTGCCGGCCAATCTAGCTGCATCAAGGATACCGAAATGGACACCCCTCAAAATAATGTCTCAGCACAGCCTCAGCCCCTCCCCCTAGGATCTAAGGTTAGACAGGAACATGTCTTGGCGGTCACTAGGCTTGTCTCGCCAAGAGCTTATCTGTGAGCAGAGATACTTGGCGCCTGGATATAAAGAACCTCCTCCCCTTGACAACCTCCAACCTGCACCAACAAACATCCACTGAGCGATTTATTTCTTGGCAAGTTGAGAGCGCCCGCTGAGCTTTACGAGACAAGTCATTTGTGAGCGGTAAATGAATCGGATATTGCGCAGCATGACCTTGTTTTTCTTGTCCTAATAGGGGTTGGCTCTGTTGTTTTGCTGTGAAGGCGGTGATGATCAACGGCGGCCTCCTGATGCCTCTTCTCTCACAGTTGGTGTCAGGCATGAGTAAATTTCCCCTCTTCTCATACGGGCTGTGCAGAGAAGAGGGGATGGACGAGTTGGGAATAGTTACTCTAGTGAATAAATGAGTATAAAGAGGTCTTTGACTGTGCTGGTCTGCTGGAATCCTCACTCAGTTCCTCCTACTCTTGCCTCTGCTCTCTCCTGCTCTCTACTCTATTCTTGCTACTGCACCCTTTCACCATGGCCGATCCCGACATCAAACATACTCACCCGGAGCGTATCCACTGGGTTGACGATGAAGAAGCGGCCACCAAGGCCAGACCGCCCGTGAATCGTGGCCTCTCGACTGAGTCCATGGGCATTCGCTCCATTAGGTCCAGACGCGGTTCGGTTGATGCCTCCGCTGTGCTGCCCATTCAATATCGCGCAGTGTAAGAGGCCTGACTAGACTGTGATGAATGTTCGCTGAGATGTTTCAAGGTCGATGGACATTGAAGACTATAACCAAAAGAATAGTCTCGCTAAGACAAAGAATGAAGCCGCAGCAGGTGCGAAATATAAACCTTGGCTTGTATCGTGACATTGTTGTCTGACTTGTTGTTCCCAGATCTCGCCAAACTCGAGTGGCACACCAACAACGTCGACGAAGTCATCAGACGCCTCGGTTCCTCCCTCATCGAAGGTCTCTCCCCAGATCAAGTCGAACGACGCATCGGTCGCTATGGAAAGAACGCCCCTTCTCCAGCCCCGACGCACAATACTAAGAAGATAATCGGTTACTTCTTCAAGGGGTTCGGTACAGTCCTCTTTGTGGCCGCAATTCTGGTCTTTATCGCGTGGCGACCCCTGGGAAAGCCCCCGGCGCCTGCGAACCTTGCCTTGGCTATCGTCTTGCTTGCTGTGTTCTTCATCCAGGCTGCATTTAACATGTGGCAGGACTGGTCTTCGTCGCGTGTCATGAACTCGATCAAGAACTTGCTCCCTGAACACTGCCTTGTAATACGCGACGGACAGCAGGTCACCCTCTTTGCCGACCAGCTCGTCCCTGGAGATATCCTGTTGATCAAGGCTGGCAACAAGCTCCCTGCCGATGTTCGTTTTGTCAAGGTCTCTTCTGATCTCAAGATTGACCGGTCCATCCTCACAGGTACGTGACCCCCTATCACCCCTACGCAACACACTTGCTAAAACCCCATAGGCGAATCTGTTCCTATCCACGGCACGGTCAACTCTACAGACGAAAACTACCTCGAGACCAAGAACATTGGTCTTCAGGGTACACATTGCATCTCGGGAACCTGCACTGGCCTCGTCGTCGCGACCGGAGACAACACTGTGTTCGGCAGGATCGCAAAACTCACGAATGAGCCAAAGAAGGGCTTGACCACCCTCGAGCGTGAAGTCCTTCACTTCGTCTTGGTCATCTGCTCCATCATGGCTCTCATGATCATTCTTGTCGTTATTCTCTGGTAGGCAACCTGTATAAGGCGTCTATTATGGATGCTAACAATTGTGCAGGGCTACATGGCTACGGAAGAAGTATCCTGACTGGATCAGCGTCCCTAACCTCATCATCTCGTGTGTGTCTGTGGCTGTGGCCTTTATCCCTGAAGGTCTTCCTGTTGCTCTCACGGCTAGCATGACCATCAGTGCCAACATGATGCGCAAGAACAAGATTCTTTGCAAGTCACTCAAGACGGTGGAGACACTTGGTTCAGTCTCTGTCATTTGCTCCGACAAGACCGGTACATTGACTCAGGTTCGTTCACAATTGATCCAACCAAGGTAGAACAATCACTAATGTATTATAGAACAAGATGATTGTTACAGAGTGCGCCATCGGCGACAAGCGCATGCTAGCAGACCAGGCAAGAGACGTCATGGTCCTCAACCAGCACACCAGCCCCAAGAACAACTCTCTCAGCCAGCTCCGCGCCGTTGCCGGACTATGCAACGCCGGTTCCTTTGACGCGGCCACCATGAGACTCCCTCTTCACGAGCGTGTCATCCACGGTGACGCCACTGACCAGGCCATCCTCCGATTCTCAGAGGGCCTTGGAGAAGTAGCTGAGCTTCAATGGTGCTGGAAGGTCAAGTATGAGCTTGCTTTCAACAGCAAGAACAAGTATATGATCAAGGCGTTCTGTTTGACTCATCCTGATGGTCTTTCGCTTGCGTTGCCGTCGGACATCGGGTCGATCTTTGCGCCAGGCGATGTGTAAGTGCTGTTTGCAACAAGTTTGAGAATTATGCTGACGAAAGTACCTAGGCTGTTGACGATAAAGGGCGCACCGGAGATCCTTCTGGAACGTGTTAGCTCATATGTCAACCCCTCAGGCGTTTGTGTTCACCTAGACGACGAGAAGCGCAAGAGTATTGAGATGATCAAAGATGATTGGGCGTCTCAGGGAAGACGAGTGCTGTTGTTGGCGCGCAAGTCCATCTCCAGCTCAGTGTTTCCCCTAAGCATGTCGGAAACAGCTCTCGAGTCGGAGATGTACAACCAGGCTCTGACTGGGTTGACTCTTGTTGGTCTGGTTGGCATCGTCGACCCTCCTCGCCCCGAGATCCCGGATGTCGTTGACACGCTCCGCACTGCTGGCATTCGCATCTTCATGGCAAGTTGTTCGCATCGAATGAAAGCTATCTCAGCTAATAAGAGACAGGTTACCGGCGACTTTGCCTTAACAGCACAGGCTATCGCACAAGAGTGTGGCATCATCACTAGCCAAAACATTGACACCGTGGAGGCTCTGCATCGTACAGTGACCATCGACCCATCCCTTCGCGCTCTGGAGCTTAACTATGGCGCTGATGGACCTCGCGAGGCCATTGTCCTCAGTGGCCCCGAGCTAATCACCCTTAACGAGGGCCAGTGGGATCAGTTGGCCGAGTACCGTGAGATTGTCTTTGCTCGAACGACCCCCGAGCATAAACTCCGCATTGTGCGCGAGTTCCAAGCTCGGAACCAGATTGTCGGCATGACAGGCGACGGTGTGAATGATGCTCCGTCTCTGCGCGCCGCTGATGTTGGTATCGCGATGGGTTCAGGCAGTGACATTGCAATTGAGGCGGCTGACATGGTGCTACTGGATACATTCGCGAGCGTTGTTGAAGCACTTCGATATGGCCGAATGATGTTTGACAACCTCAAGAAGACTGTGGCGTATCTTCTACCCGCAGGTAGTTTCAGCGAGTTCTGGCCAGTCATGACCAACGTCGCCTTTGGCATCCCTCAGATCCTGAGCAGCTTCCTCATGATCATCATCTGGTAAGTCCAACGTTGACCATGGACTGCATGAGTTAACACACCCAGTCTCTTCACCGACGCTCTCGCTGCCGTCGCCCTCGCATATGAGGCTCCGGAGGCCGACGTACTCCTGCGGAAACCGAGAGTGCCGGGCAAGGACCGCCTCGTTGATTGGCAGCTCATCCTGCAGGCGTACGGGCTCGTCGGCTTCATCGAGACGATAGCGTCGTTCGCCATGTCGTACTGGTACTTGCAGCGCAAGGGCATTCCCTTCTCCGACATTTGGTTCTCGTTCGGAAAGCTGCCTGACACGATCGATCCCGACTACTACCAGGCGAAGCTGAACGAGGCGAGCTCCATCTACTTTGTGAACCTGGTTGTCATGTAAGTCGCACCGCCGAGATCGGGGCTGCCCAGACTGGGCGCAATTGGAGCCACCAACATTTTCTGACACATTGCAGGCAATGGTTCAATCTTTTGGCCGTGCGGACCCGGCGTCTATCCATCTTCCAGCATCCTCCCCTGTTCAACAAGAACACCCAGAACTGGTATCTGTTCCCGGCCATGTTGTTTGCTCTCGTCATGGCCTTCTTTTGGCTGTACCCCAAGGAGTTTCAGAACGTCTTGGATACGGCCGAGGTGCCTGTCGAACATTGGTTCCTGCCCATGGCGTTTGGCATAGGTCTCATTCTTATTGACGAAGCGAGAAAGTATTGCGTGAGAACCTACCCAAAGGGCATATTGGCTCGGATGGCTTGGTAGGTCGGGTATTAGTGGACGAGTGTATTCGGATTCGATAGGCTTCGATATGCCTCGGAATAACAGTACATTAACAAATTGACGATGTCGTTGCCCTTTCCTCCATGATACATGATTCCATGCGTAACATGATGTCGATGAAAACATGATGCTGAAGCCAAACGTTAAAACCCCTCCTGCGGCATTGATTCCAACCCTAAGGCGCATTGGCGTTTACTGATATACGATCGGAAGCGAAATGGGCGTCATCGAGGTCGTCACGGAAACGGCGGTGGAACTTTGTAGATGGAAAGATTCACAAAAAGGCGAGAGGCGAGAGGATGGGACGTCGGTGGGTGTGTTCACGGAGTTGAATCGGCGCATCATGTTGGTCGCACGGGGCACGGCGAGCGAGATGGCGAGGGTAGAGACTAAAACTAACTCGTACTATTCTAGGAAGAGGTCGGGGGCGAATGGATCGCAAGTTCGAGGCCCTACATAGTTTGAGGCACAGAAACCTCGTCAGTTCTACTGCCCAATATCTTGACACATACCGTTCTTAGCCAGTTAGCCATTTTTCTGCTGTCGAGTCCTGGTTTGGCGGTTATTCCCTTGTCGTCGGTGTGGCTGGTTATTTGCCGTTTCTGGACCATCGGAATCCGTGCTTGAAAGTCGGTGTCGAGAAAAGGTGAGCTGAGCTTTGATTTCCTGACCTTGGAATCCTGGAAGGGAAGATGTCATGGGGGGGTCGTATCACGTGGGACCTGTTCATGGGTTGATAGGAGTCATTGCGTCTGGGCGGTCGTGGACGGAATTTGTGAGAATGCAACGGAAATGGCCATGGCCTGCGTTAAATGAAGGCGCCCTCATGATCAATGGTTTAACAAGAATCACCCATTTTCGGCGTCTAATCGCTTGTTCTTAGCTGCCGTCGGCGCTCGCCTGCCGGTGCCGGACGTGGTTTGAAAGGTGGCATGCTCCTGCCTGGTGCCAGGATCGATAAGGGATCCATCCGAGGTCTCCACCCGAGGTCGCCTGTTCCCGGCCCCACTATCGGATGTTGGCGTTGGTGATGTAAGACAAGGGGGAACAAAGATGATGAGGATGATAGCGAGATGCTATACGATGTGATTCTGATGAAGAGAAGAGATGAAATGAAGACCCCATTGTGAGGTTGGAAACAAGAGTATGGTAGTATGGACTAGTGATGCCAGAGGGTGAGGGGTTGGCCGGAGGCCTAGGATGCAGAACCGCCCTCTTTATGTGGGAATCGCCTCCTTGCATCTGGCCCAGCAATGGCAACAGCAGGCATGAAACCAGGTACAGAAACAGCGTCAGATGTGCTCAGGTACAAGGAGCACCGTCACGAGGGACATGGCACGCGGGGGTCAGTCATGGGGAGACGCACGTATCGGACGCCAGCACGGCAGTCAACCTGGAACGAACAGCATGATGCTGGTACGATGGTCAAAAGTCGACGACGATCGAGAGCAAAGTCTCGGACAAGGGTGTCAGAGTCGGCTGTCGAGCTACGAAAGCTTAGGACCGAATTGACACCCATCTCGATACCACAGTTGCAGAAGGCGCTTCGGCAGAGCGAACCAGGTGAGATGCTGTCGACTCGGCGCATATCAGCGAGAGCTAGGAGCATCTTTGCGGACCAATCGCCCGACCAACTTCCCCTCAATTCCATCACAAGGTTTCACGCGGCGCCCCGGGGGAGGGGAGCGAGGTATTGATTGTCTTGAAGCTGTCCTTGTCTGGCCTCGGCGTGGGACATGCCATCAGGTGAGCTGCGCCCAGAGAGCGCCAAAGCACGCACCCGCAGGCCGAAGGCTCCGGGGGACACGAGGGAGAGGGGCGCAAACTGGCGATCGCTCGTCATAGGCCGTACTTGGATGTGCCAATGTTGGCAGGCTTGTTCGCTTGCTCGAATCGGCCACACCACCAGAGTGAAGCAACCCCTCTCAGATCTGCATTCAGGCATTGACTTGAGCGTTTTCTCTCTCTGAAGCTCACCCGTTTTCCCTCGTTGACCGCTCGCAATTCAGACCACATCGCGGGCTTCCGAACCCGTCGATTGCATCACTTGATTGCCGGGCTCCTCCACGGTCCACACACGCCACCAGAACCCACAGCATCCGATCCCGGTGGGTCTGCGACAAGCTTTCCCCGGATTTTACGCCCCCCACGCTAACCCGAGATGGGCAGCAAGCGGGTACCAGACCGGTACGCAGAGCGGGTTCGGCTTGCACGGTGCGTTTTGCGTCACGCCGGCGCTAGTCCCATTGCGGCCCCAGGTCTGGTCTGCTGAGCGACGGAGTCAGGGGCGTCACGCCAAAGTCACGCGATCGTCCACTGCGCTCTCCCGCCCGCCGCCTGCGACCGAACGTGGCAGGGGTGGATGCGAGATGCCCACAATCCAATGGATCCAATGCGTGAGAGGTGAGATCACTGATCAGGGTCGGAGGGCGGCGCAGGCGCAGGCGCAGGGCAACCGCGCAACGCAAGCTTCCCAGCACCTTCCCTAGGTTACAGTACGCCTTCCGGGTGTGGGCAGTTACCCCGCCCAGTCTGACGACAGCTCACTGGTAGCAATGGGTGAGGTCCTGGATGGATGACTGAGGATCCAAGGATGAAAGCGTGATTCGGAGATAGACGACGCCAGACGGCAGGTGCGCCTGTGGTTGCAATGAATAACAACCCCCTTCCCCCTCGCTTTATCCTTCCATTCTTCTCTCTCCTCATCACACCTTCAGATCCCAAACAACAAATCAACCTCATTCTTCACCTTCCATCACCTGCTTTTGACGTAAAGGTTCGTGGCCATTGTCCTTTTTTATTCTCGGTCCTTCCTCTTGGGGACATCATCTCCTCGACATCACCTGTTCCATCAACCCAAGCATCTCGCTAACATATCTACCCCTCACTACAGCAGGCCAAGCTATCACCAAGTCGATCTCACAGATCAATCACACACAGAACCAACTACCATCATGTCGGAACCACTCAGCAAGGTCGACTCCGCCGTCCAAGGCTTGTCAAGCTCACCAAAGGAGGAGCACCATGTCAAGAAGGCTGGCCGACGACAAAGCTCACTCTCACCGGATGTCATGAACATCGCCGACCTTGGTAAGCTTCCAGAAGCCCTCGATACCCCTCGCATAGCTCCGACCGATGTCGGACTTGATGTCAATAGCTCTCATACTGACATTGTTTACTCCAGAGGCTCAAGGCATTGAGCTCGAGCTTGCTCCCGAGACCCAGAAGACTGGATGGTACGTACATCTCATGATACCCCGCACTTCCATCTTGATCCTGAGATGGCATGTCATGAATCGTTACTGACTTGTTCACTTACAGGAAGATCAACACAAGTCCCAACACTGTTGAGGACCCCGCACTCCTCAAGCTGCCTCTATCAAAACCTCTCATCAGGAAGATCGACCTCCACTTCCCCCTAGGGAAGGAAGTAACAGCCCGAAACCTCAAGGGTGTAACAATCAAGGATGCCCTCGATGCCATCCACAAGGCATACAAGAAGCGGGTAAGTCTCGATCATGTATAGCCACTTGGCCAAGATTGGCGCTGACAGTATCTTCCCAGTCTGATGATGAACTCGACCTTCCCTACCTCGCTGGCTTCGAGTGGGACAAGGAGGAGTCATGGACCCGACTTGTTGTGCACCTCCAGGCCCAGCCCTCAACCACAGGCGGCCACTCTGGCGGCAAGAAGAAGAAGAACAAGAAGAACGAGGAATAAGTGACTTGATGCCACCCTGATATCTGTTCCAATAGTTCCCTTCATTCTTGTTCGTTTCGCTGGGTTCGTTGCGAGTCGGCGCTCGGGATATTGCGATTAGATATTCTGGCCGGTCATAATCTGGCGACGCTGGGAGCGTCGCCTGGTGTACTCCACTACCGTTCTGTTCATCGCTGGTCGATAGATCGGCGCTGCAAGGTTCCAATATGGGCCTTTTACCTAATTGAGAATTCCTCTCGGCATGTTTGTGTCTGCTGCTTCGTGATGTGAATTTGGTGTGGAAGTTGAAATTAGCATGCTTGTGTCCACAATGCCAGAACGCCAGAACCCTACCAGAGTTCGGTTCACTTGGCCCCACCAACGTCTCTGGTTGTCAACTCAACGCCAATTGTCTTTATCTTATCGTGATGATGGCTAACGTGGTGGATGGATACCCTGAAGTTGGAGCCTTGGAGGAGCGGCATAGAGATCAACATTGATTCCGATTCCGCCAACCCCGCGATTCCGCCGTCTGGGGAAACAATCCACACAAGTCCCGTCGTTGCATTGGATTGTTCCGACGGCATGCGACGGAAGAGGGGAGATGAGCTCTATCAGAAGCTGTGCCGAATTGGCAGGTCATCTGTTAGAGTCGTTAGCGGAATCGAGGCGCGCTGACCCACGGCTAACATCGGGCCGGCCTTGGTCTTCCTCTGAAGCTGCAACGCGGAACTGCCGTTGCACGGCTTACACGGCGGTTGGACGTCATGCTCGAAGAAGCTCAAAGCCGTGGTCGCGCAGTTAAAAAGATGGTGTGCGGACGCTCCGGGGGCTGATCTCGGCTCGCCATCACACAGAGTCGACGAACAGATCAAGCTCCAGCACAATGCCTATCACAAAGTTCGAGACGAAGGAGAAGTATAGGTATCAGAATGGCTTCAATTGTTACCTAGAGTGAGTATCACATGCTGGTTCTGGTATTGTCGCGCTGACTTGCTGGGTAGATCAGAAGCTGTCGAGGGCGCCCTCCCGGTCGGACACAATTCACCTCAGAAGGTGCCGTACGGACTCTACGCCGAGAAGCTATCCGGAACTGCCTTTACGGCGCCGAGAAACGAGAACAAGCAGACATGGCTGTATCGCGTCCTGCCATCCTGCTCGCACCCTCCGTACGAATATGACACCGAGACGGAGAATGGTTCCAACAAGACCTTGGACGGCGCCGAGGGCAAGCTTCACTATATTCCGAATCAGCTCCGCTGGGACCCTTTCGATCATGACAAGGCTAAGCATCTGGACTTTACCACTGGTCTTAGGTTGGTCGCTGGGGCTGGAGATCCAACCTTGAAGGAGGGACTCGGCATGTACATCTATGCTGCTGGCAAGAGTATGGATGAGAAGACTGCCTTTTACTCGGCCGATGGTGATCTGCTCATTGTCGCGCAAGAAGGAGTTTTGGACATTCGAACCGAGTTTGGATGGCTGCTCGTCCGACCTATGGAGATTGCTGTTATTCCCCGAGGCGTCAAGTATCAGGTTCACCTACCATCTGGTCCTGCTCGCGGTTACGCTCTTGAGCTGTACCAGGGTCACTTTAACCTCCCTGAGCTTGGCCCAATTGGTTCGAATGGCCTCGCCAATGCTCGAGACTTTCAATCGCCTGTTGCCTGCTTCAGCGAGGACTTTGGAGCCACTGCTTCCGAGGGCCCCAACTCATACACCGTTGTGGTCAAGTTCAACAACACGCTCTTCAAGACCGTGCAGGCTCATACACCATTTGACGTTGTCGCCTGGCACGGGAACTACTACCCCTTCAAGTACGACCTCGGCCGCTTCAACACCATCGGTACTATCTCGTTCGACCACCCTGATCCCTCCATCTTCACCGTTCTCACAGCGCCGACCAACACGCCTGGAACAGCCGTGGCCGACTTTGTCATCTTCCCCCCTCGATGGCTTGTGGGTGAAGACACCTTCCGTCCTCCCTGGTATCACCGCAACACCATGAGCGAGTTCATGGGCTTAATCTGCGGTGGCTATGACGCTAAGCGTGGAGGTTCAGGAGGTTTCGTGCCCGGCGGCGCAAGTCTACACAACGTCATGAGCGGGCACGGGCCGGACGCGGAGAGCGGCGAGGCGGCCCGCAACGCCGAGTTGAAGCCGGCCAAGGTCGGTGAGGGGAGCTGCGCCTTCATGTTTGAGAGTTGCCTGATGGTGGGCGTGACCGAGTGGGGTCTGAAGACGTGTCAGAAGGTGCAGTCGGAATACAATGATCACAGCTGGGGAGGAGTCAAGACGCATTGGAAGTTGCCGGAGGGGTTGAAGGTGAAGCCGCATACTCTGTAGGGACTGAAAATTGGTGTGACGTGAGTGATACCTTGGTGGTACATAGCCTGGATATTGAATGTTGTCATGTATGAATGAAGCTTCCTGTTTGCTGAAGATCATATCTATTCGCTTCGTGATTCTTTAGTCTATGTCGTGTCTTGTGCGTTTCATTGCCCACCCGTCCTCATGAATAGGTTAGGCGGTAAATCACGATCCTTGAATTCGGGATCAACGTGATAGACCATATCATCTCCCTCAGGCTGGAATCCCATCTTGATATATACGTTGCGCCCCATGCTCGACGCCTCAGTAATAGCCTCCAATCCACCCCGACGCTTGGCCTCATCAAGGCCCCATTGCACCAACCGCTGAGCAATACCCTTCCTCTGATGAGCAGGGTCGACGACGCAGAGGTCAAACACCAGGACAGCAGGCGGAGATGCAGTGGCCTTTTCCTTGATGACCTCAATGCGGCGTCCGTGTAGCGAGCGGTCCAGTTGGACGAGGTAGCGCTGCTCAGCTTTGTTTCCCGGGTAAAGAGTTTCCAGGTCCATGACCTTGCTGAAGTCTTCAGGCTGAGGATCGCCGTAGCCTTTAACAACTGAGCACTGCTGCCAAATAGCGAATCCAGCAATAACACGGCGACCTTCGGAATCGGGGAGAGTCGCCTTGAGGAAGACGGTGTTGGGGTCTCCGTTGCGGTTTCGCGTGACCGAAGACCAGCGGTCAACGAGGCGTTTAATACCAGCAGCTTCGCCAGCGGGTGTATCCCACCCTGGGTTCATGGCGATCCAGATGCCATCGCGAGTCTGACGGCCGAAAGCTGCGGCGATGCAGGCAAAGGCTTCGGTGAAGTCCTCGGGGTTTGTGACGGGTTCGACTTGGATGTCTGCCATGGTTGGAAAATTCTAGGTGTTTTGAGAGAGGGATTTGAAGTTCGTGAACTGGCTTTCTTGGCTATTATACTGGTTCCACTTCGTGTGGGTGGGTTATTATCCATACTCGTTCGGTGTGAGTAATAAGCACGAATCGACTTTACCCAAGATGGAGACGGAGCCAACTTCTCGAGCCAACTTCTGATGCTATGGAATAACTAGGCCTAAAGGGGATGTCGAGTTAATTGATAGGACTGTATTAATATATATTTGTGCTGGTTACGATAGCCAAAGCCGTTGGTTCATGTGTGAGAACGTACATATGACCGAACATCCAGACCCGGCACCTGGAAAGAAGAATCTGACCTCCCTATTGGCGGGTTGGCCACTACTGGAAGCTTGGTTAATGATTGGGCATACTCTGGCGATTGCGGTTGAGCGCAAATGCTGCTGCCCTCTGGTCGGCAAGCTTGAATGATAAAGTGCCCAGCTTTCTGAACGTTCCAGGTTCTTGCCAGCCAATCCGGGTCCATCAGCGCTCTCTGCCATTTCACCACATAACAAGTTTCGTAGGGGGTTGAGTTTATAGTGAAATCAGCTTCAATGGGTACCGGTTCTAGTCACCAGATAAGGTGCCTGGAATACTTCAATCAAGGCCCGGGTCTCCCAGCCAATGCAGCAGGGTCAAAGGTTGGCACGAAAGTTGCTTGACATTCAAGCGCAGGTAGATAAGGCTAATTCCATACTCAAATTAAAGGGAGTTTAAGTCGCAACGAAGCTCACGGTCACTTTGGGGTAGGATTTCGAGACCTTGTCTCCTCTACTACGTAAGCTCCGTCACTCGAGCTCGGAAGGGGTTAAATTTGCAGTGAACCGTCAACGAAGCAACTGACCACTTTTTTTTGCGCCAACGAAGAAACTGACCACTTTTTCTTCACTGCAAATATAACTCGCTAGCTATGTATGAGCGAGGAGAGCTCAAGCGCGGGTCTAGTATTAAATTCCACTCCTCCAGACTTGATTAAGGAACTTGCTCTATTCCCACAGGCGTCATCTAATGATAAACTCAGTCTCTATCTTGACTGTTAAGCATTACTTGATAAACCCTTGCCCTCCTTTGGCCATAACAGGAGCAACGTCGCCAGGGAACTAGCTAACCATGCTATACGGCGATTCTCCGCTGGCCTGGTCCAGGTTAGTAGCATTAAACTATGATTCCTCGAGCAGCAGGTCGTCTATGACTGAAGATTCGCCTGCCAACGAACAAGGCGCTCCTCTTTTGATCGATGAAGATCCGTTGATACTATACCTAGCCGATATTCACTGTGCTTGCTGTGATAGAAAGGCAATCTAGATACCAGCCCTCACCGTCTACGGCAGCATTTCACTGCAAACTTAGCCCGTGATAGAACTGGATCCTCGATCTCTTGCGTAACGCCTACTCCCTGGCCTTATGCAACGTTTTGTCTTCCAAGTCCGCGTAACGGAAGATTGCACTGCAAAGTTAACCCCTCTCGGGGCCCGAATGCTGGGGCTCTAGGCCCCACTGTGCCGCGGGAGCTCTCCTCACCTTGACTGCGAATAACCTCTGAACAGGTTGGCCCTGGATTCCCCCCACTGCCTTGGCGTCTATAGCCAAGATTCTAGGATAATCGATAAAAGTAGTCCCCTTCCTGGACGGTGAGAAATTATCTGGAAACTAGCCGCTGATGGTAGGTTCAACTTTCACTGCAAATTTAACTCCCTCTGACGAGGCATATTATACCTGGTTCCACTTGGTGCAGATGGATTATCCTCCATCTTCAGTGAGTAATAACCTAACACGAGCTGGTTTTGCTCGAAGAGAAATACTACCCGATAGTAAATGCTACGCCTTAAAGATATATATAAGCTAATTGCTAAGGTTTCTCTTGAAATAAGTGTGAGAGCAAGACAATGGTCAGGCTCGTGATAACACGTGATGGACCCTGGCTGTTCTCCGGCTAAGCATTGTCTATTTGCGACCAAGAACCCCTCAGGCAGATTTCCACTGCTGCACCACAGCCCGTTAGTCGCCCTGCCGTTGTTTAAGCCGATATGTTTTCACTCGAGGATGCAAAGAGATCACTCTCCGAGGATGGATACGTTGAATGGAAAGACAGTAATGTCGGAGATATTGTTTCACAGCTCGAGGAAAGACGCTTTGCTTACATGTCCCGATGGGGCCTTGACTACTGCGACGATCATGTCTTTAATGACATAGTACGTCTCTTGCTCGCCTTTTCCTTTCTCCTTTGGGCTTCTCCTGATGTGTATTAGCGTTGCAAAGAGATGATAGGGAACATCCTGGGCCCGTGTTTTCTAGGTCACTGGCTGAGATTTGGCGCATTTCCCGACAACATCGAATGCTATCGGAAGGGTGGGATCGACGCCGGCCTAAAGGTTCTTGTTGTCCAGCATCTTTGCAAAGGATCCAAAGTCGAGTTCTTCCCGGGCTCACACCTACTCAATTTACCTACGAAGACTGGCGTACGTCTTTTACTTGAAACAACTCGAGATGATCTCATAAGAGCAGGCTGTCGCTCCGTCGTGGAGGACTACCCAGACGGAGGCCCGTGAGTGCCCCTCCGTGTGTCAGTGCTGCATATCCTAATTCGGTATAGGGTTATTCGAGATGCTCGCCTCTTTACTTCGATCAAGGAGGGATACGCAATCACTTGGTCATTCGGGAAACACGATGCTATCTCCAGCTGGGCCAAGATTGCCTTGCCAAACATACCGGATTTGATACGTAGGATTGTTCAAATGGAAACCTCGGACATCAAGATCAATTTCGAGATTGCGCATCCTGCTCCAAGTAACGCTGCGTAATTCACTGCTCACGATTGCGGTCCCCAACCTCCCATTTTCAACAACCACTATGGGCTGATATTCTTCATTGGGACGGGATGTTCCTTCACAAGCTGAGGGCTGAGGATATCGTCGATCAACGATGGCTGTTTGTTCTTAAAGCCATCCCCCTGGGCCTAAAACGATAAGTGACTTACTTGGATATCTTGAGGGTGCTCTTCTAGAAGTTCGATGGTGGAAAAGGATGCCAGGCAAGTGCATTGATTGGTTGACATCGTGTGGATTACGTGGTCGTGAAGCCTTCTTGAGTGGGAGCATGAGGGGTCTGTAATAGGTGGCCAGCATTCTCGACCGGTATATCTTTAACCCGTCAGGACAGCAAAACATCTCAGGTGATTGCAATCCCCTCCTCTGATAGACGCCCTCCAGCGTTACCGACATAGGAGCTCTCCCACAACGTTCCTCAAATACATCTCCTCATCTCATCGATAAACAAAGATGGGCTACTGCGAATTCTGCGACGGTAAAGGCGTCCCAGGGTATAGATGCCCTACCTGTGGAAAGTGAGAAGCAAGGTGAATCATGCCAGTACGGTTTGATATGCCCTTTACTTATCATGCTAGGGACTTTCATCTGTGGTCATTTTGGATGTATAAGAAGCGTTGGGTAGTTGGGTCTTGTTTGATATGAGAGGAGGAGCTTGGTACTAGCATTCAGCTTGGTGTTCAACATATTCCAAACTTGAGGTGTTTTTCTTCATTTTGCAAAACATGTCCGATCTTTGCGCAATTTTACACCATTGTGAGTTGTCGGCCGCCGTCCACATACCCGAGCTGCCTAAGAAGTACATATGGCGCAAGCATGAGCGCCCTCTTCACCCCATTAAGGACACGGCCGAGAGGACGGTCGGGCAGCCCAACCATCGCCGTTTCCGCGCTCTGCGTACCATCCTAGGGCTTGAATGCATCTACGTGTTCCGCATACTCTCGATCGCTCCTTTGAGCCGATAATCATTCCACCAGCCGTTGATCCTTACCTGCAGAACCTCCATCTGGGATGGCCCCCATCTGTGGTTAACCAACCACTACCTGTGGTTCACTCGTATAGGTTCGCGAGGCACATCCAGAATTAGGCAGACATGCGAAATTCCCTCTTCAGCGATGTTGTCATCCAATAAAAGTCATTATACAGTTATCCCCAGAGTTGTTGGTCGTGGCTCACTCACTGTGAGGGCAACCAACATCTCGTGTGATGTGATGCTCACCACAGCAAATTGGGCGCGGGGTTCACGATCGCAGTGCACTCTTGGAAGCTTCAAACATAGCAGGGGATAGAGAAGAATATATCGATGAGGAGATGGAATCTTTGGACAGGAAAGATAAATAGCTGCATAATTACTCTAGATTTTTATAGGAATCAACTCACGACCTGCCGAGCAACAAGTTTTAGCTCCCTTTGTTAGTCATAATAGTCCCTTTCCAAAATGAGCACAAATTCTGGAGAATCCGGCTTCTGCAAGTTCTGTGGTCACCCTATGAATGAGCACACAAAGGCAACCCTTTCGAAGTGCACGAAGTGCAAGAAGCGTATGCATGTCTGCCAAAGCGGTGTACATGCTAGGGGTGATGGCTGGAGGCTTTGTGATGTTGCCTGTGGTTGTGGCTCGAGGTATTACCCAAGCGTTGCGAAACAAGCGCGTCCTCTGGCTCCGTCCGAGTACGCGTCAACTCATCCTCTGTACGAGCCTCCATCTGACGTCGAGGACGAGGACGAAGACGAGGATGATGAGAGCTCGATCGGCATTCCTACCTACGTCAAACTTGCAAAGAATGGGGACTACCTGGAGTTTGTCGGCCACGACGGGGAGCTGATTTCGACTTTCAGAGAGCATTGGCAGCAGACGAGGATCTCTTCCCAGGAAGGGGATATTGACGTCTGGCGAATGGAAGACGAAACGGGTTATTCGTACTTTACCCGGACTCTGGATGTGGACGACAGCAAGGACAAGAGATCCCGTGGAAAACGAGTGGCGCATGCGCCTCAGTCTACCTCACATGGACGCACGCTTTCCGAGGAATCTATTGATCCTCTCCAATGGAGCGAAGAACAATTGGAGGCAAACACTTTGACGTCCGCAATGGAAGAGCTTACTGTTGGGAGTGGCAGTTCTCAGAAGCGCGTGCACGGCACTGCCCGATTGAGTACCTCTAGGAAGGGTACGGTTGTTTTCGAGGCAGCAAGCGACGGCCAGAAAGTGTATTCCTTGAACACGAGCTGGGTGAAGGTGAAGGGAGGGTTTATTTTTGAGAGCAAGAAGCACCGTTGCACGTTTTTTACCAAGGAGATTAAAAAGCCGAAGAAATGAAAGATCGTTATGCGGAGACAGCGAGGACAAGAGAACGGCTATAACTATTTAGGTACTTTGACACCTCAGGAAATCAACTGCTTCTTTCTTTCTTTTCATCAATGGCGTAGAGGCCGTTAAATAACCGAGCTTGACCCGCCGTTGCTACCCGCCCAAGACAGTAAACAACAACAACCATTGTCACCCTTGCCATCACTCAAACCACAGTTCCCTTGGCTTCTATGACAGCAATGTGATAGAGGCAACGTCGCCAAAGAGCTAGCTAACTATGGCCAATGATGACTCTCCGTCGACCTGGTCCGGATCTGCAACATCAACGGATGATTCCTCCAGCGACCATTCATTCACGACTGAAGATTCGCCTGCCAACGAACAAGGCGCTCCTCTGTTGACTGACGAAGAAGATCCGTTGATACCACACCCAGCCGATGTTTACCGTACTTTCTGTGATGGAAAGGCAACATGGAAAGCCTTTTTAGACCAAGCGCGCAGAATACCTTCAGGTCTCTGGCCAGCAGATGTACTAGACCCATACATCACTCTGGTGGATGTCCCGAGTCTACCAAGTCGACTTCCTCGCGGCGCCTGGCTGTACGGCAGGCCTTGTTGGGAGCTGCCTCTTGACATCGGGGGCACATTATGCGAGAACCATGACCCCGATAGCAATGTAGCCCTTGTCCACGGTCGCCGAGTCTTGTTTCGATTACAGGTCGAAAATACAATCCGCTGCGATATTTGTCCAGACGCAGCTTCATGCGCCCTAGGTGTTGGCGCGGAGACAACCAACAGCTTGGCTGTGTTGCTTATGTGCTGGTCATACATCTTTTCGGTTCGACTTCTTGAGATGCAAGGCCGGGAGGTACAATATACCGAGGACCGTTTATTGCCTGGTACACCTCAGTGCCAAAGCGGAGGTATGGTTGATCTCGACCTCGAGGGCGCGTCGCCCTCGCTCGTCAGGTGGCTTTGCGCGATCCTCAGTCCGAAGATGGGATGGCAAGCCAAGGATCAACGACGACTGCCGCCTTGGGCAGCGTCTTTCGGGGCAGACGTCAAGCTTAGTATCAAAGCTTCAGTCCCAGCTGTTAACACCTGTTTGCCCCCGAACTCTTCCGAAGCCACGAGCCTTCTCATCGAGCTATGTCGGCTATTCAATCTCGCAACCGACTCAAGAGGAGCTTCTCACTTGGAACCGATGCCACCCTACAAGGCGTCGTTTTTGGCCGCACTTGCGCTACCGATTTATAACTCCATGGAGCTTCAACCTCGGCTACCTCATCCGCATCTCACTATGCCGCAGAGAAATGGCACGTTCACCAGTTCCCATGAACAGAGCATCCGGGGGTACCTCAGTCTCATGCGATATTTCATGACTCTCAGCATCCATACCCATTCTATTGGATCTATTCTATGGAGTATCCTGTGGCAGCCGGATGTTGACTGCAACCTAGTTGGCCCGTGGCTCACATCCATCTTGGATACGTTGGAGCCAGTAATCAAGCAGAAACAAGTTGAGGTTTTAGTCAAGGCCTTTATTTGCCGTCGACCTCGAGTTGCCATTTGGTGGGTGGCTCTCTTCTTGTTGGGCGACCTGGCCCTCCTTGACTGGATTCGACGATATGCTGTGAAGATGGAAGAGAAATACGGGTTCGGATCACAATCGCCACCGGACCCGATGGTATCTGCTTGGGCTGGATCTAAACAGTCATTCCTGGATCTTGACAAGGATTCTCTCTACACAGAACCCTCTGATTCGGTATCTAGAGCTGATTTGCTTCGGTGCCGTTTCGACCTTAAGCTTCAGGACTCGGCTAGTTCAACGCTGGCATGGCGACCCTTTGGATATACACAGAAGGGGCGGGTTGAACTCGAACTTTGGCCGCAGCTCGAAACCGAGTATACTCGCAAGTACCACTCATTCACCTGGTACGTTAGGAAGAAGACTATCTCCGATGAGGGCTTTCGGACATGTACCGGGCGAAAGATGAGGGATATGCCGGATAACTTGGAGATGCGTACCTCGGCCGAAAATGTGGAGAGAGATCACCAAACCATTAATGTCCGGCCCTCAAAAAAGTCCACCCTCAGGATGATGTCGTTCCTGGTAGAAGATGCTGCAGGTGGCCGGAACTGGGCGAATGCTGATATGCCAGGAAAGCTTGAGCAACACCGCTGGCTGCACGATTGGGAAGGCCTCTGCAGCATGGATGAGGAAATCGTGGAACCCGACGAGAAACCGACCAAACCTGCATCATGGTTCCTGGAGGAATGGATCGAGGGCAAACACGAGGGACAAGACAAGAGGCGTTCTGGGAGCGATGGGTCCGAAGCACAGGTCGCTCTGGCAGTTTAGATGACAGGCACGAGGTTGGGAAATGATTCTCAAAGGTGCACACAAGGCCATTTCTGTTGTGGCTTAGATGCCTCGGCTTAGGTATCGTTCTCCCGTTGTAATTGCCGTCCCTCTCTTACTTATCTTGATCTTGGCACTGCGGGATAGTCTGGGGTAACCTCGCACTATTTGTCTAAAACAGGGAAGGCGTCCTCTAATAGAGCCATCCCGACGGAGTTTGTACTGTTAACTCGCATCTCAATGGGAACACTCGTACTATTTCTCTGGAACAGGTCGAGTATCCTTGGTGGATATTTCTTCTTGGTATGCTACTCCTTCTCGACCTATTTAAACTATTTGGAATGCCCTCTCGGAATTCTAAGGGCCAGTTGCTTCTAAATTGTAAAAACAAACGAAACCCAGCTTTATAGCATCTTGCCAAAACTTGGGCCAACACGGTTACGATATTAGTCCAGGCTCGGCTATCTCTCGTCTTTGATCTTAACTCTATCTCTTCCATTTATCCCGATCATATTAAACTGTGGACACTATGGCGGAAATATTCCCTTCCTCCCTGTCTGCCAACAACGCAGTTGCCTACTACAACGGCCGGGTATACACAATCGACAAGGAGAAGCCATGGGCCGAGGCCTTTATCGTCTCCCCCAACGGCATTTTCGAAGCAGTCGGCAGCGATGCTGAGATCAAGAAGATTGCAACAGAGAGAACCCTCGTAATGTTCAATCTGCGTCAGAAATTCATCATGCCGGGCATTCACGACGCCCACACGCACCTGCTTGTGGCCAGCATGCAGGGCTTGAGTGAAGCCCAGATTGGCCACGACGCAAACGAATACACTCTCGCCTCCAAGATTAACGACGCACAGTGTGCCTGCTCCTACAACAACGTCTTTGGGGACTGGGTTGTGGGCAGCTTTTACACTGCCGACTGCTTTCCAGACCAGAAGCCCGATAGGAAGTACCTCGACGAGACTTATCCTGACCAGGCTGTCTTTGTTCGGGACGTGAGCGTCCACAATGTGTTGCTCAACACTGCCGCATTGATTAAATGTGGAATCGACCCAGAGAATGCTCAAGACCCTCCTGGCGGCAAGTTTGTTCGCCGTCCGGACGGTACGCTTACTGGGGAGCTGTTGGAGAGCGCTCAACTGATGGCCTCCCGTCATCTCGGAAGACCTCCGCTGGCTTTCGTCAAGGAAGCCCTCCGCTTCGGCATTGAGATGTGCCACCGCTTTGGCGTCACCTCGTGCCAAGAGGCATCGGCGTCGACGGCATACCTGCACGCTGTGAGAGAGCTCGAGGCCGAAAACAACATGGGTATTGATCTGTATACTCACATTGTCTGTCATCACGATTTCCACCTCACCACGTCGGAGCCAAGGATCAGTCTTGAGGCCCTGCTGGATATCTCCGAGGGCTTCCGCAGTAAGCACGTTAATACTAGATTCGTCAAGATGTGGCTTGACGGGGCACCTCTACCCCCAAACTTCACGCACTGCAGCCTGAAGGAGGATGGCCAGCCGGACGACTTTCTGCTTATCAACTGGGAGGACCTTTTCGAGAACATTAAGAGATATGATAGCCGAGGCTTCACGATCAAAGTACACGCCGCAGGCGAAGGATCCGCTCGACGGGTTCTGGACGTTATCGAGGAAGTGCGCAAGTTGAATCCTAATGGTCCGAGGCATGAGATCGCTCACTGCAACGCCATTCACCCTGGTACGTCAAATCTGACGTCTTCCCGATTCTACAGAAAGGAAGCATATAACGGGTAAGAAAAGGGATCACACCTTTGCTAACCATGATTCTTTCGGATAGACGACATTCCTCGTATGACGAGACTCCGTGTCACAGGCGAGATGTCGCCTGCCATATTCCATCACGCACTGGAAGCTACCTACCCCGACATCTTTAGGTGGCCGTTTAACGAGCTCATGGCCGACGGAGGTTTGGTCACGATCGGATCCGACTGGGTTCTGACGCCTACCCCGAACTTGTTCGATGCACTGGCGTACATAGTCGACAAGCTCGAGTACGCCCCCGGTGGCGAGAGACGGCTCGTAGACAGCCGCAAGACTAAGCGAGAGATTGGTGGTGAGATTATTTGCGAGATCATCACTTTGAACGGCGCCAGGGCAGTAGGCGCTGACATGAGAACGGGGAGCATCGAGGTTGGTAAGCGGGCAAATTTCATCGCGGTTGATAGGGACCTGAGCAAGGGAGAGTTTGCCGGTGCCAAGGTTCTCAAGACCTGGTTTGAGGGCAAGATGGTGTATAGCTCGAATGTTACCGGATCTCGAACTTTTTGATAGTCGCTAGAAGATGGAGACGTCTTGCAATTGACCTTGCATACCTACCGGCCTGCCAAGAAGTCGGACCTCGAGAGCATCCATGATGGCCTGTCCAAATCAGCCAAGTGTTTCGATCAGGTGTGAATAAAGCTACCAGGAGCTCTGTTCTGCCTCTCTGAGTAGAATTGCCTGGTTCCAAGAGAGCCGAGTCGCGAGTAGGAGTACAAGAAGAATGACGAAGAACCCAAGCCCCATTTGAGCAACGTTATGGAAGGGTGAGATGCACAAGAGCCGGCAGCATAAACAGCAAAAGGATAGTGGACAGAGGAAATAATCCCCATGGTACAATAATCTATCATTTTGGGTCGTAACTATAGTCTATGCCATTATCATGCCCCCATCACCAGCTATACTACACTAAACCAGCCTGCTGGTCCTCTTCATTCTGTCTCCATCTCCGCCATTATTTTCCTCCATTAGATCGCCAAGATGCAACTCGTCGGTAATACTTTGATCCCTCATAATCGACTTCTTCATTTTCCCACCGCGCTGGTGAGTAGGTGTTATCCTGAGTGTTCAGGCGTACAGCATTAGGGCGGCTTGGCCGATCATCTTCATCGTCCGAA
Source organism: Ascodesmis sphaerospora (assembly GCA_027569015.1). Lineage (NCBI taxonomy): Eukaryota > Fungi > Ascomycota > Pezizomycetes > Pezizales > Ascodesmidaceae > Ascodesmis > Ascodesmis sphaerospora. The sequence goes on along the minus strand of JAPPUR010000011.1, from coordinate 1,070,697 downwards.
TCATCGCGGTCGTGCTCATAATCGGACGTCTCGTCATCCACATCACGAGCAGACTTGCCATATTTGGTGTTGTTGGGCACGGGTTTTCTGTGTGATGTGCCCTTAGAGCCCTTTGACAGCTCGAGATCCAACTCTAGGTCAGAGAGGTCCAGCTCAGGGAGCATCGGCTGAGAGGATGAGTGTCCCGAATGACCGGAAACAGTAGCCGGTTGCCAGTTAGTCTTGGTCGTAACCTCTTGCTGCCTGACTTCCTGGCTCTGCTCGGCATGCTGAAGCGTGGTGTTCGTAGGTTGCATATCTTCTGTGTCCACCCGACGAAGTTGAGAGGAAACGAGGAGTCCAAGGCCTCCACCAGCTGCTAGTACAGCAGCCCGATCGACCTTGCCGGCCTTCTGAGTGGGCGCAGGGTTTTCGCTTTGCTCCGACTTTGTTTCCTCCTTGTAATCCTCGGCCTTGACTCTCTGCTCCGCGGCGGGCACGCTTCCGGACCTAGGGGCAGAAGCGATAGGAGCACCTTGCATATGGCCAGGAAGAAGCGCCAAAGGGAGGCCTGCCATCGGGGCTGAAACTGGTCGCTTCCGTTGTGCCGGTGCCGCCAGGTTGGTGTCTATACGGGCCTCGGGTTCGATAGCGGAAGGCGGCTCGATCTCGACCTCTGGAGCCTTCTGTTGCTGCACCGGCCTAGCGAATGGTGACCCATGCCCGCTTGAAGGAAAACTCTCGGGTGTTGCAGGTTTCGAAACGGGAGGCGTGGACTTTTGAAATGAGGGAACACGGCGGTGTGGTGCTGTTGGTCGCTCGGGAGGAAGATGTTGAGAAATTGACGAGGCCTCGAAGCCTTCGAGCCCTAACAAGGAGGGCATGCTGTTGTTGGACTGAGCCGTGATGCCGCCTGCGGGCATCGAGTATCTATAATTGGTCTGGTTAAAGGCCCCGGTATCCAGACATCCAAGCCCGGGTATCATGCTGGGTGGGTGGGCTATCTGGGGCTGGGCAGGCTTGAAAGGTTGGAAGGTCTTTGTCGAAGCCGCCATTGACGGTGCCCGTGTTGCGCTAGAATAAGGAACATAGGCCTTGTCAAAGCTCTGCTCTGATGTAGAGTCGGCTGGGATTGACTGGTAGTAGCTCCAGCTCTTCCTGTGATCTTTGGAGCTTGACACTCCAAGACTAGAGGGCGCCGGTCCAGGCCATGCCACAAAATTCTTTTCGGACGAAGGGCGACTCAAGGTGACGCCAACCTCTCCCTCAAGTTCGGCGATTAGTGCAGATTGTCGATCTGAGAAAGCAGTTTCGTCCCTGTGGTCGCGGGTTCCGTCCGTTGAGGAAGTCGTCGAGTGTGTCCGTTCGCGAGCTCCATGACCTATGGCTAGGCTCTGAGGCGGGGTATTGAATCCAGGAACCAAGCTCAATGGGACCGCGGTCGATTGGGGCTTTGTTTGAACTGGTTCCTTGCGTGTTGTGGTCTTGGGCAGCTCTGACCCAGACCGGGGACGTTCTCGGAACTCGGAGACGTGAGCGTTCAGAAAGCTGAGAGCATCGTGACCGGCTTTGTCGACTTCTGGGCTCATGCCAGGGCTCCACGAGACAGCACGAGGCCTTGAGCTTGAGGGAGCCAGTGAATTACTGCCGGTATTGATATGCAGCTTAGGGGGCTGTTGCTTTGCATGGTGTCCCGACTGATCGTGTTGGATTCGTAATGTCGGTAAATCTGTGTTGGATGACGAAGTCGTGATGTATGAACGTCGCCTAAAGTCTATTGAAGCTGGGAATGGTTCCGTGTCGGATGCTGAGGTCGTACCCTCGGGGGCGTACGGCTGGTAAGCCTTGAACGACATTGGAGCGGCGGAGCTCATGTTGCATGAGACATGGGGTGAGTTTGAAGTTCAGTAGAGAAAAAAGTAGAGAGAATACGATCTGAGTTGGGCTCGAAGCTCTATTTCATAGACGGGAACACACAAAGAGGCGTAGTTAATAAGGGTCCATGCCCGCTGACGGAGGGCGCCAGGATTATTAGCTTCAGCATCGCCGCGTTTCCCTCCAGTTGGGAATGGATCTGGGCTCCGTGCGGATGGGGCTCTAGACGTTGGATCCCGTCTCACGCACAGCCGAATCATCCCCGTCATCTGGCTTGGCTGACTGCAGACGCCATGTAGTGGATGCTGCCAGCCTGTCATGATCCTTTGTGAACTGGCATATGTATCGGATTTTTCCTTGATAGGAGCGTATAGATAGGGTGACCTGTCCTGTTTAAGATCGTAATTTGCGTATGAGCTTCGTGGAATATTCCATTCTTAGATGGATACGCTTTTACGAGGAACTGGCCCACCGTCTTCAGCCACCCCCAAGGCTTGTTCTGTATGCACAGGGCCACGGGATAACATCCCTGTATCTTCACCAATTATAGCCAGAGGGAGACTCACGACTGCTTCTCAAAGTGCAAGAAAGAAACGGTTGCCGATGCCAGTTCTGCATCAAATGCCGACAGCCGTCCACTAGCCACAAGGTAAGACAAGACAACCATGACAGCCCGCTATTTGAAATCTTGAGAGGGTTGCTCTGCTTTGTCAGGTCCGGTTAAAAATAAACACAGCCCAAGCCCATGCGCAGCCAAGCCACCTGCTGCGCGTTTTCCCCATTGACTGACGAAATCCCGCCTTTTTCGCAGCGGCTGGTATCCGTGGCCGCGCCTATTGGTGTCCGGGCTCGTCTAGCCCCGGAGTAGTATTGACGCCGAGGGGCGGGCTTGTCTGGTTCCGTTGGCCGCGGTGTGTGACAAGCGCTTCAGCCCCGACTTTTGGTGTTGTCTTGGAGTATCGCAGGTTGGGCACACGTGAGTCGCAAACAAACTTGGGCGTTTTTGTGGCTAACATGTTACATTAGTTCTAGCAAGCCCAGTTGTGCGCAGCAGCTCCCTCGATGTGGACGGAACGGGACGACACGAGCATCCTTTGCGAATGAGTGTGCCTTGCGTTTGATGGAAGTGTACGGAGTACATGAAGAAGGTATCGACCTGCCTGACCTTATCTTAAGGTTAAATCGACTAGTTTCTGGGCTGGATCCCAATAGACCGGGGATGGGAAGTCCAGACTCCATTCCTGCATCTCAGCTCGGCGACCTGAAAATCAGGCTCTGAGCTGAGACATCTCAACCCTACAGAAACGCAAACAGACAGACACGATGTAAGGAGGAATCGACTTGAGAAAGCTCAGCTCAGCCTCGATCAAGAATCCCCAAGGCTCTATTTCCAGAAGTGCCTTGCATCGGCTGCAGCCCTATGGATGTGTTCCCCCAGGCGTTTCTTTGGTGGAGGCTATGCCAATCCTCCATCGCACACACACAATCAAGAGTCCAGACTTCCACAGAGCCTGATTCTCTAGCCGAGAGTCTGCAGCCGCCCCCAAGAGCCCCATAATACTGCAGAGGGCTTTCTCCCAAGGCTCTGGACTATTTCGTTGAGGCCATATTGACCAGGCTGTGGCGTTTTTCAGCTCTTCCCCCCTGCACAGGACCTCTGTAGGACTATAATAAAGCACACATGTCCCGCCGATTGATCCCCCGGCAAGGCTGCGATTCACATCATCCTCCCTCGACATCATGGGCCAAAGGTGTGCAGGCTACTACGTCAACTGCACGCTCCAGTTTGGGCAGGATGGCAGCGTGAGCAGCGTTGGCAATGTCACCCGCGGCGAGTTCAAGCCCAACGCTGATGTCGCGGGGATCGGCGTGAGTTCTTGGCCAAGACTTGGGTTTGTCTGGGCATTGCAACTGACAAGAGGTTTAGACTGTCTTGGCTCTGGTTATTCCCACCGGGTTTGGCCTATTTGTGAGCTTGATCATTGGCATGGCCTTGATCCTCGACCGCGTCCCAGGCGTTTATCGATTTCTTCGGAGGTGAGAGAGACTCTAGAAAGGACAACCTGATGGCAATGCTAATTCCCTACAGACGTCCTATCCTGCGAAATCTTGTTCCTAGCCCGAATCAAATTCCTGTTGAGCTTCCAACCGACAGCCAGCCCTTGATACACCACGCGAATTCGTCCACCACATTAGCATCGAACACAGGCTACGAGCAAGTTCCCCTTCAAGACCACCCAGAACACTCTCCGGGCCATTTGCAAAGCGAGAGGGGATCTGCTGCGACCTACTACGATGATCACCCAGAAAGACCCGAGCGTCGTGCTCAGCGACCGGCTCACACAAGAAATCCTCGCCATCACTGGGGTGGCTCCCGACCAAAGGGCACGATTTACTACCGGCCCATCACACAGAGAAACGTTGAACAGGCGGTAGCAAAGCCATCAGCAACAAAAAAGCGAAGCACCATCATGATCAGCTTGTCTCAGCTACAGGACTTTTCAGACCGAAACACTCTCTCAGAGACACGATACGACATGCTGGAAGCCATCATGCTCTGCATCCCCGATTCACAGATCCTCATCGCCCTGGCTCTCGGTCTCAGCTTTGCCTCTCGGAGCAAATGCACCACTTCACAGTACCACATGAACGTCGTCGTCTGGCTGAGTCTGATTGCTTGTACAAACTTTCTCCTAGCTTTTACACTTGTGCGCAACTTCTGGCGCTCAAAGCCGGCGGGAATCATCAGAATCTGCTGCTTCACGGGAGTTCTTATCTTTCTGATGTTTGTGTTTATCTGGCAACGCAGAACGGGCTGGACTACTGAATCTTGGCCCCCAGACGAAAGAAAGGATAGCTTGATCTTGTTCAACGCTATTTGCTTCATGCAGGAGCAGAGTCTGCACAACTTTACCCATCTCTCCGATAATCAGTACAGCAAAGTTGGCAAGCTTGTCTCGACCAGCCAGCCGTTTTCAGAGCTGGACTTGCTGTCCTATCTGATCATCTGCATCATCTTTGTGATCACCCTGATCATCAGAGTGTACCAGTTCTTCAAGTTCCGCACAAACGGTCCCCCGCGAGGCTCTCATACGGATGATGACACCAAAGGGCTCCGAAGCCTTCCCGCCAAGACGTGGCTCATCATGGCATGGTGGCTCGTCTCGTGGCTATGCTGCGGCATAATCTACATCATCGCGACGCGCCGAATCTTTCACTTGAGGAGCTGGATCGCCGACTCGGATTGGATGGAGTCGGACGAGTTTTCGTCGAACCCTGAGAACGATGTTCGCGGTTTTGGTCAGGTCACGCCGCTTGTGGCGACGGGGGCTATCATTCTTGCAGCGATGGACACAATGAAGCCTCGGTAGGTTTTACGACACAGTTTGCTTTTGAGGAGATTTTCGCTAACTGTTGACGCAGATATGTAACTTGCAAGATCGTGGAAGAAGAACCTGTCCAGGAGAATGAGGAGGCATAGCGAGATAATGGTAACTATGACTGGGCGTGCAAGGATCACTTTACTCCCTTAGGTGGCTCAATCCACGGCGGCTTTCCGTTTATGGGTGGATGAGCATGTTGACTTGGTTATCATGGCGAACAATGGCGTTCTGGTGATGGTATTGTGATATTGGACGTTGGGCATTTCGCAACAGAAACGAATGATTACAGTTTCTAGAACAGGGCATCTTTCATGCCCAATCAAAGTCAAACAAGCTCATAAACTACCAAGCCCATGCGAAGTCCAATCTTTTACTCCTTGCTGCTTTTCTTCCCCAGAACGGCATCAGGCTGAAGCGTCCATGATAGCATCTTTTGAGGAACCTCAAGTTGTACTATAATGGGGCACGCCTGTTGGGCGGTTCTGGTTTCCTCATTGAGCCCACTTCAGGCATCTTCACCTGCATAATCCTTCTACCGAGCTGACGGGTCAGTCAAGTTGCCAAGAGCGGATTACGCGGAGGAGGAGGTCTCCGGACACCTCGGGTTGAACCCCGCAAAATGGGATCTTGAGTAAAGAAGCGAGTCAAGATCACTCTCCTCGCAGATATTCCACCGACTTCCCTGCTAATAAACAAAGGCAATATCCCCGCTAAAAGCCAAACAATAGCGCCTTGTTCTGGTCTTGGTTCGGCAAAACTTCATCTTAGCAAGCTCGTGCAAAAGCCGAAGGGAGGTTGTTTTTGCATGTGACAGGCAGAAAGTAAGGGAATGAATGACTTTCTGACTGCGCCGCGTTAGTTGAAAGGGCTCACGTGGGACGGTTTCGGACGGGAGGACTTTAACAAATTCGTGGCTCTTTCCGTTTTCGAATCTGATTTCCCATCTACCCTTCATCACTCTCATTTATTTGTGTCTCTTTCCTTTTGATCCGGTCAGGTGAAAAAAAAAGAGTTTCTTGCCTGCGAGACATGCTGCCCTGGAGTCACAAGAGTCGCTGACGTCGCGGGGCACACTTCCAGAAGGTACATGGCCTGAAGTACCTGGGGTACAGTAATGACGCCTGGATACCGTCCAGTGGCTTACAGTGGGTAGCAGCACCTAGCAAGGACGGGACAGGAGACTTTTGAGGCCGTGTAGATGGCTGCCTTTGTGAGTTGTCTCTTTCATGAATGTCATCATCATCATTATCAACACCACGGCTGCCATCTTTTCCCTCCCTCTTCACCTCTTTCTCTTCTGCACAACTGCCCCCTTGTCATCCCCAGTCTATCCCGTCGGCACGGACAGCCCTAGCAGGCCCCATCAGCTAAAAGTGGCGCCCCCCATGACATAAACCGTCCCCGGGCAAGCTCTTTATTAGCCTCCACTGTTAGTGACTTGATTTGTGACCCTCTGACGTCGCGACGCGGCCTGGCTGAGCGTTCACGAACCGAGCGAGCACGGGGACAGAGAACACCTCTCCCTCTCTGTCTTGCTGTCTCGGATTCATCGGCGATAGCTTCACTTCATCTCTGGAACTTGCTGCTGACTGTTCAACCATCCCAGGATACCCCTTGGCTGTCCCATCTTGGATCGTCGCCCATGTCTTCCCGCGACGATGCCTCCCTCGGCGCATCGCCTCCCTCCTACGAATCCCATCCCTCGACTGGCGGCGCGCCTCCGACCTATGCGACTTTCTCGCCCGTAACCCTCTCCGCGAATACTCCTTCTCGATCCTCCCGTCGATCAACCATCCTCGTCCATCAAAAGAGCCCGCTGCTCCTTGCGACTCCGCCCCAGATCACACGAGCCCTTGCCTATAGTCACCCCTTTCTACTCCCGTTAAACAACCTAGCGGGGTTGCTCACCTGGAGCACCGGAGATCCGTGGCAGAGCTTCCTATTAGTCTGCTTCTTCTGGGCCGTCGTTCTCTATGGAGATGTGGTAGTGACATGGGCCGGGCCTGTCATGGTTGGCGTGGCCCTTATTGCTGGCATGTATGGCCGAAGATACAGTCCTCTCAGTAGTAGCGGGTGGGCCGAACCTCGAAGCCAACACAGAGATCCTGCGTCCCAAGGCGCAGCTCAGACTGGTGAGGCCAGCCACCAAAAGGGGAAGCCCAGCGTCAGCGAGAAGCAGTCGAAGCATGTCAGGGGAAACTCCGAGGTCACCAACACCAAGCACCAAAAAACGTTGGACGAGATTGTCGAGACCCTCAAGGAGTTTACAGGGAGATGTAATGTCCTTCTGGAGCCTCTCCTCGACATGACGGATTTCCTCAGCACCCAAAGGACGCCGACAAGTGCTACGACTCGACCGGCCGTGACCGTCATCTTTATGCGCCTCCTCATAATCACACCCATTTGGATCGCTCTGACTGTACCACCATGGAGGGTCATCACTACGAGGAGGGTTATACTTGTCGCTGGCACAATCATCTTGACATGGCATGCAAGAGTTATGAGGGTCTCGAGAGCTATCCTTTGGAGAAGCTCGATGGTCAGGCGCCTCGCAGCCGGAATCACCGGACTTCAGTTTGACACACCCGAGAAGCCATTCCGAAAAGATTTGGCGGTGGCTGCCACCAAGGGCTCAGATCGTGTGGCTCAAGAGTCGGAACTTACAAAGGCTCTGGGCAAGTCTTCAAGCTTTTCAACAAATCATGGACGAAGGAATGGCCACACCAAGACTGCGGGTGTCAAGTTCACGTTTATCATCTACGAGAATCAACGACGTTGGCTGGGTCTCGGGTGGACGAATAATCTTTTCGCATATGAACGACCTGCGTGGACAGACGAGCATAATAACCCGGTACCTGCAAAGGATGACTTTGAGTTACCCGAGGTGGAAGACGGGAGTCGCATGGAGTGGCGATGGGTCCAGAGTGGTCGTTGGCGCGTTGATGGAGTTACCGACGATCAAGGGGCCGTCGACTATGATGGAGAGGAGGGTAAGAATGGATGGATCTTTTATGACAACAAGGTATGCAAGGACAACCGATACAGTATGAACAATGGTACTAACACTCGCAGTGGCAAGGCGGACAACGAGGCCAGGATGGTTGGAGCCGATGGACGAGACGACGGAAGTGGTATCGTGATGCCGAGTTGGTTGAAGTGGACCAGTCACAGGATGCTCACGCCGGTGATGCGGTAGAAGCCAAGGACTCTCCCACGGTGGCCAATGTGAGGACTCAACAATACAACTCGAGCAACGAAACCATGGTTCCCACACGACCCGACGCGGCCGACCAGGCCCACGCCGAGGACCTCAGCATCGACGACGCGAGTTCCAAAGCAGCAGAGGATTCCCTGTCAGTACACTCGACATCTTCAAGATCATTCTTCCGGTCGCCATTAATGCGGAAGCGTGTCGCTGACCGATCCGTCACGGATAAAGAACGTACTAGGAGGGCCAGTAGGACCAGCAGCTTGTACAACGACGATGACGCGAGCTCCCTCGGAGCAACTCTTGCACTGGAGATCCAGAAACAGGGCAAACCGGGCGGACAGTGGGGGATTGGCGACGAGGCACGGATGAGCCTCGAGTGACGACGCGACAAGTTACTCTGACAGCGGCATTACCACGGCCAGGTCATTGGCGTTGACGGGTTTTTGCAGGCGAGTTTGTTTTATCATCTGGGTCGACGGTGCTTTGCAGGTAATTCTGAACTGTGGTTCACAGGCGCGACTGATTTATTGGTACTCATGGCTAGGTACGAGGGAACGGCGTATGGAAGGTTATCTAGGTATGCGATGGATGGGTGTAAGATAACGACGGCAGGGAGAGGATATCACGAATACCAAGTCTTTGATTGACAACATTTCTGTTACAGGACAAAGGAAACAGCAGTAAGTGTCTTCCTTGGCACGCCTCATGAGGCCCTAGTGGGAATCAAACCAGCACCGGCGTGATGACCATATCTAGAGTCTAGAACAAAGAAAGGGCTTGCGGTGCGACTCAACGATGGCGCCTCAGGGGATACACGTTACAAGGTTTGTCACACTCGGAATAAAGGCAGATTTTTGGTGGTAGCACTCCGGTTGCGCAGTGCAAGTAACGGTTCATTTTATATGACGCTTTCTGTTTGTCCTTGACCGAGGGGGTTCATGAGTTGGCAGTCCGACCCTTTGCACTTTGCCAGTGTTTGTCAGTGTTGGCGACTGTCGCTTGGTCAACATTGCACAACCTTTGTTCCTTTTTTTAAAACACGAATTATCTGAACTCCTCTCTTGCTTCTCAAACGAGATTTTTGTTCATTAGCTCCAATCTTCAAGATGGAGCGAGGCCCGATTCGCAAGAAGAGAGGCAATCGCGCAAGTAACCTCACAATCTCTCTCGCACCCGAACTCGCTCCTCCATCTTCTCGAAGCATCACTTCGCCTGTGAGACGTTCGCTCGCTAGACCCTCCCCCGCACAGCAATCAGCGCCCTCGTCTCTCGTTTCTCCTGTTCGCAGCGCCATCATCACTCAGCAGCGCAACTATTCTGGTCCATCGCCTGACTTTCTAGCTCCCCCGCTCAGCGCGTCGCTTGTTTCTGCTGATTATGGATCTATTCGTTCGGAACCGCCTGAGGAGAGGGCTGATTCTACCGAGACTGTTCGAGGGCCATTGACTCTGGATAGAGGGGGCACGCCTCCATTGACGCCTTTTCCTCGCTGGGTGAGCGATGACGAAGACGATGTTCGTGGATGGGATGGATCGGTTCAGCAATCCACACGAATGGACAATAAGCAGCATGGCTATGATGGTCGGCATATCCCCGTCACTATAGTTCGGCTTGAAGGGAGATGGATCATCAGCTCTGCTATTCACGGATTCGTTCTTGTGACGCAGTTTGCTGTTTCTCTTGGTGTTTTCAGTGCCCTTATGTGGGTTACTGTGTGGAAGGAGGATGAACCTGGAAACGACTTTACCGAATGGTGAGAGATGTCTTTTGTGGTGTTGAGATTTGCTCTAATCAGTTGCAGGCTATGGACATTTGCTGATCCCCTTCTCGTCACGCTTCTTCTTCTCTGTTCCGTCACCCTCCTCGCCCACGAGGTGAAGCTCCTCTCTTCTGTCGCCCTCTTATATCTTCAATCCCTCAATCTGGCCGTTACAACCGCCGCCAGCGTCATCCTCTGGGTGCGCTGCTTTCAAGAGCAGAGTCCCGAGGTCAAGGGGGTCTTGATGGGATGCAACGTGATGCTTTGGGGTCTTGCGCTGTTTGGCTTCATTAGAGCTGCTGTGGTGTGGAAGGCTGAGTTGAGTGACGAGGGAGGTATGGATGTTGAGAGGGGTATGGCGTATGGGACATTTGTGCCGTGGGGTGTTGGTGATGAGAGACGAGGTTCTATTTGAGGGACTTTGGGTTGTTTTATTCAGGGGCGATGTGGTCTTGTTGACGGGTGAGATATAGCCTACCTTAACATCCCAATGCCTCTACCATGGCAGAGACTCTGATCTCTGCTACAACTGCAATTGTACTAAGCACCCAGCTTGTCCCCTCTATATTTTCAAAAAGTCGGTCATTCCTAGGCTTCTGCCAAGGCTTTTGCACATGCCCTCCGCGGCAACCACCAGATACCCTGCCGCGACCTCGTCCCTTCTGGCGCTTTGGTGAGGGCTTTTTCGGTAGAGTCTCCAACTGAGGGTGATCCTTTAGCAATTAGTTTATCGGCGACAGGTTGACATGCGGGTATCAACTTACTTCCGTAGGTGGCATTGCCGCCTTGAAGAATCTCTTCATTTGAAGCTCGTCGTACTCAACCGCATGGCGGTGCCCGTGATAGGAATCAAATTCATCGTACCCGATCCAGCGATCTCGCATCTTTTTCCGAAGTTTGGCAACCCTTTAAAATAAGTCAGCAGGTCATCAGATATCGTCCTTTGGGGTAGGCAGACACCTACCTCGCGTAGCCCATGCCGGTAATCATAGACATGACCTGCTTCATTAGGCCGGGCTCTTCCCCTTTTTGTAATTTTAATATATTTCCAGCATCTTCCTCAGCAGCATGGTAGATACGGCTGTTGTGCATGAACTCGCTGCGTGGAGGAGCTCTGGGTTTGCCTGCTGCCAACCTCTCCTTGATGGCCGTGCGATAAGGGTCACCGCAGTACTCTGCTGTCAAAACAGGAGGACCACTCGCAATAGAGTTCTTTCCCTTGCTGATGCCGAATCGGTGGTTCGGGATGCCCATGACGAATGTATTGGCCAGTTTGTCGCGGACTGGGAGCTCACCGGTCGAGTAACGGCGAGAACGGGCGGGTCTGACTTGGTAGACTTGCCGTAGTAAATAGACGGCCTTGCGAACGGCAGTAGGGCTGGGGTTAAGAGTACGGAATATCTTGGGAAATACCGAGATTTGCAGTCCCTTTGAGCCAAGGAGTTTAAGAAACTCGGGTTGTGGCTTTGGGAATGTCTCCTTTGGGAGACTATCTACCCCATGAGCACGACCGTTCTGAGAATTAAACGGTGCGTACGCTCCCTTTGGATTTTTCTGACGATTAGTAAACCTGGCACCGTTCTTTCCATTGTTCTTTTTGGGGCGGTTTCGGGCTTGACGAGTGCCCAGGTTCCCTTGGCTGTTACGAGGCTTGGGATGTCGGTTTCGGGGGGTCTTCTTGGGACCATTGGCTTCTGGATAGTTTTCACTATATTGAAACTTGGCCGATGGCCGTCCCTTTCCAAGGACCCCCTTCTGAGTTTTGGTCGTGGGGTGAGCGGCGAGATTTTGAGGATTCGCCGGGGCATTCTGTCTCTGTGGTCTGTTAGGGATACAAGGAGGCTCGGACTGGTTGTTCCCCTCGCCACAGCTGGCAACGGGATGACGGCCAGGATTCTGGGGGGTTGGCGAAGCGTTAGGCTTCTTGGGGTCGTTGGCAACATGAGGAGACTTGGGTTGAGGGTTCCGCACGGGGTTGTTCCACTGACTGGGCATGATGGGCAGGCAGTCTGGGCCGATGAGAGACTTGGCTTCTTCGTCGAATGGGATGCTTGACCATGATGATTATTTTGGATTTCGCAAGTTCAATAAGAAGACTTTATACTGATGTCTATATTCTTCCTACATCAGTCACTAGAAGTGTTCTCTCGCATGCTTCCAACACCAGCAGACAGGCATCCATCTCCTATCGCCTATCCTCTCAAGTAATTCAAGGTGACTTGCAAAGCTCAGGATGGAGGAGAAAGTCGCGTTTGGAAATTTTGTCATTCTTTTCTATTTTGCAACGGTGGACATTGAAGGTCTGTGAATGCGCAGGTAGGTCAAGACTGAGTTGTTCAATTGACGAATAGGCATGTTGAGTTGCCCCGGCTCTCAATAGTGAAGAGGACATGGTATAAAAGCCTATCAAGCAGATTAAGATAATGTGACACGCGCGAGGAAGAGAAGTGGTGCCAGTTCATTCATTAATACGGCAGTCAAATCTTGAAGGGGCGCAGGGTGAATGCGACACAGGTTGTAGGCTCTTGATGTCAGTTGATGTGCACCAATAACCACTCACATTCATGGTAAATACGATGATCCGAGAGCGATCCCTCTTGTATTAACCGGAAGGATCATCATAAAATGTCAAAGGCATCTTGACGGTTGACGGTAGCTGAGTTGCCTACGGGAAGCCATGTCACGGAAAGGAACAGACGCGATACTCGAGACAATCTCGACAAAAGAAATGTTTTTTGTTCCAATGATGGACTAAAAGCTAGTGAACCCCAAATTCCCAACCACAAGATGTTCCAAAACCCAACCGTTCGTGAATCCACATAAACTCGTTTTTCCGTTTAAGACAACGCCCGAATCTAGACAGACACCAACAAGAACGACCCAACGTCTCAGAAGGGGGAAGAATGGTGACAAGTGTCACAGGGGTGGTGGTATCTCAATGATTTTCGATCATGGTTGTGGTGAGAGAGGGTGTTTTGAGCTGTTTATTTGCAGCCAGAGCAAGAGCCTGATGGTGTTAGCGAGGTGTCAAGGGTCAAGATCAAGATGATGACTTACAGCTAGAGCCGCAGTTGCAGCTAGAAGCGCCAGAGCATCCGCAGTCGCCAGCCATTGTGATTGTTTTGTGAGGGTTGGGTATTAAACCGAAGTTTGAAAGAGATTTAAAGTTGTTTTGTTTGTTTGACAGTTTTGAATCGCTGATGAAGAAAGAAGGCTGCAAGGGAGGAATCTGCAGGGCCTTATATAGAAGCTGCGGGCTTTGTGCGTCTGCGTGTTTTGTGCGTCTGAGATCCACCGGCTGATGCGGGATCAACGTGGGATGAGGGGTCGCTGGGCGCTGGTTGGCGATCTGAGATGGGGCGCTTTTGAGTGATTTTGGCGGTGGCTTGAACCTTTGGGTGCCGCGTGATGGGGTCATTTGTTACTGTAGCTGTAGCTGTGGTACGAGATAACAAAGTTCCGTCGAGAAGCTTCTCGATAAGCTCATGACAGACTAGGCAGACAGAACCTTGCTTGCTGTTCGTAAATGGAATCACGCTCTTCTTTGCCAGAAGCATCTTGACATGTCCACTGAAGTTACTGTCCCACTTGTCCGAAGAGCAAGGCCCTTCTTTGCCACTCGATTGACCGCCACCCAGATGCGTCAGCTCTGATCCAACTTCTCGTGCCAAGTTTCACACCTCGTCCACCATTTGTCAAGACACGCTTAAAGAGCATCGTCTCCAGATGAGACACCCTTGAACCCCTGTCGGCATGGATGACGGACATGGAACTCTTCCGAGACGACTTCCAATCCACCAACCATAACCTTCTCGGGGTCCCGATTGCACCCCCTCTTGTGCCCCTCTTACGCGAGGTTGCCGATGTAAAATCCGCGCCATCGGGGCGGGGTTCGCAAGTCGCGTCGAGAGCCCGAGACAAATTGAGCGTCCATGTTTCTTCTCGCAAGGGCTATGAGTTCTGATCGTGAATTTAACTTGGGATCAATCACTTAGTACATATCCGTAGTTTAGCTTTCTTTGCTATAGGATGTTTGAAGCCATTCCCAGTCGCAACCTGGGGCTGACGCTCTGATGCCAAGACGTAGTGATGGAGCCCTGGCAGCCATGTCTTGGGCCCTGAAACCCAACTGAAGCAGCTCATATCAACACATTTAACAGGCATAACAGAAAATTCCCGACATCTTATTAATATTCGTATCTGTATCATATCTGTTCCCCCAGAGCTCGGCAACATCTTGAAACCCAATCGAGACACGAGCAATCTGTCATGGCCTGATTGCTGTAACCCCCAAGATGAGTCCAAGTATATAGAATCGCACTCAAAACTGCCAAAAACACATACTTTTCTGCAGTCTCAACATCACCGCCTTCCCAGCACATCACCGGCGCATCTTTTAACATGGCTCAACCTCAACAACCATCCTCAACCCCTCGCTCCAACAGCCAGCGATCACACCAACCTCGACGACGAGGCACTCGTGGAGGCGGCAGAAAAATCCATTCAAATTCACCTCGAGCCAGCACCGCTTCAGAGGGTGCAGCTAAGACAGTTCACGACCCTGCTGCTCGCCAACAAATGAAGCAGACCATGGCCATCGCCCTCATGACCAACCCGGCCATCCCATTGCCCTTTCCGCTAGCCATTCCCCTGGGAATCACCATGTTGGCATTCCCGAATGGAAAGCCAAAAGAAAACGAGCCCTCTAGCTAAGCCATAAGCTTGAGAGAATTTTCCATCCCGAATTTCGGGCCCACCACATAATTTGACGTTGGCCATGATATTGTTGGCCCAAGAAAGTCCCCGTCACATGCAGGATACAAAGCGGCACCCAGAGACAGAAAGAAGAACAAGATGGCTCGTATAAAAGAGTATGGGTGCAGTAAATACAAGGTTCATCGTCTAGAAATCATTTAGCATATACAAGGGTGATGGTTCAACCTCAGCAGGCTGGTATCATTTCCCCTCCAAAACTATAGAAACATAAACATGGTCTCCCCACAAGCATCAATAGTACAATCCATATCCCCACACCTAAACTTGGATCTCCTTCCCTCATCCAAAATGCTCCGTGAGTGAATCTCCAGCTGTTCGCCGACGGGAGCCATATCAGCCACCGGTGCGATGGGCGGACTCCTTGGGGGCGAAACCTCTTTTGATGACTTGTTTTCATTGACGCAGAGATGACATACCCACGGAGCAGGCCCAGAGGCACAGTTGTGAGGCATGCGTCTTTTGGCTTGTTTGATTGCTCGGGATTCCATCTGATCCAACGAAATCGTAAACGAGGTCCACGAGTCGCTGTCTTCAAACTCGTCCTCCGTCCATGTACTTCCGCTTTCAGACTCAGTGAAGGCCACTTCGGCCTTTCTTTTCTTGGACTCCATCTTGGTCTGTAAGTATCGGTCCTTTGCAGCTCGTCTTGGCTGAACCCGGGTTGGCTGTGGAGGCTTCTCGATTTTCTTTTCAGGTTTTACCGCGCTGTCTGCTTCGACCTCGAGTTCTATCTGGCGACGGGCATACTTTCGGAAATGTTTCTTGCAGAGTGGTGTTTGAATAGGCACCTGGTCCTCGGAGCTTGCGCTTGACATGTGGAAATTGGTTGTTGGAGATTCACTTTGCGTTGTGTAATGTTGTTTAGAAACCGCACCACCTTGAGTAATATATCCGGCTTATCCCACACCTCAAGCCATCTCTTTGTTAGAATATCTGGTTAAGGTGAGGGCGTAAAACCACGCGTCTTTCAACTTCTTCCCTGTGGCATAGTGGACGTCCTTCGTCTCTTTGTTCGTTCTGGCTTTGTTGGCGCTACCAACCCTGCCTCCGGATCAGCACCAAGTCACAGGGCACATGACAGAGATAAAGACGACAGACAATGGGCTCCTATTTTAGGAAGAGCCGTGATGGATCTCAAGGCTATTCGCTCGGTGTCTCCAGGTGAACATTCAACTCTACATCAGTCAATAAAACTCTGGACGCAGTGATGATCTTGATTCCTATTGGACTGCTTTTCGATGAATCTCACTTTAAACCTAGAAACGAGGACGCCCTATCCTCTCCAATTAGCGAGGATGTGAAAAATCCATTTCTGGCTACCTATGGCTTGATGCTATGAGAGCTAGGGAAGCCGTACGATGTCCGCCCTTTAGACACCGCAGCCTCCCCCCAGATTCTAATCGATTCATTGTTCCTATGTTTCTACATTTGGAAGCTCCTTGGAAGTTCCTAGTGCTTGATTCTAAAAGCTTAGAATACCCTGTGTCATAATATCCTGCATGTCCGTTGCGCAATGTTCATGAACTGCGGTTTGACTTGGAGGCTATTTCGTGGAATTTCCAAGTTGAAGTTATTCTTCAATACTATGGCCACCGTGTCATCTCGTTCAATCAGTCTTGATATAGACATCAAACTACTAGAGGTGCCTAGAGACCCTTATTGTCATATCGGTGTTGAGTAAATTAACCAGCCAATTACCCACCCTCCAGAGGCAGGGGTTGCGTTCCTTGTCTGTGCAGGTAGGTTCTTCCTTCTTGTATATTCAAAATACTTGGATACGAATAGAGCCGCGTAGCCCTCTGAGACCCATGACCTGAAGTTGGCGCGCCTCAACAACGAACCTGATAGCGCGGATCTTCAGTATCTCGATTTGTACAGGACAGCCTCGAGAGACCACGTGTGTCCTGACTCACACCAAATCCTTCCCCGCAATCTTGATATCACAAACTAAGCCCTGCAATCTGCTCCGCGCTTCATCTCATCTTGCCCCCAGGTTCAATTCGTGACACGGGGTTCCATGTGGAGTCGCGGCAAACGGCGGACCGAAAGAGATAAAGCCAACCCAATGAGGTCGTTTTCCGCTCTCGCGAATCTTCCCAATAAGGACAACCTGAATTACAAATGCCGGTGGTCGGGGCGGCTATTGCTCAACGGTCTCCGAAGGTCGGTAGAAGGAGGGGTGCTTGATTAAAGGCCCGGGGTAGGGCTGCCTTGAATGTTGGAGGGTAAGATTACCTTTCTAGCACTTCTTTTGAGATATTCGGATAACGATGACGCGCACCTTTCGACTTGCTGTGTTGGAGTGTGATACTCCATTCCCCTCTGTCAACGCTTCGCGTGGCTCGTATGGGAACATCTTTCGGGACCTTCTTCTCAAGGGTCTCGATGGTCTGGGTGAGAAGGGAAGCGGCGTGAGCCTTGATCTCAGCAAATGGGATGTCGTCACGGCACAAGAGTATCCCAACATTGATGATGTGGATGGCTTCTTGTTGACCGGAAGCAGTAGGTGTCATACCCGCTTATCTCTGAGTTGCGCAAGCTGATAATTGCAGAGTTCACTGCTTTCCACGATGACCCTTGGATTTTGAAGCTTGTCGACTTTGTCAGCAAGGTATATACGACTACAAAGAAGCCTATTGTCGGCATCTGCTTTGGTCATCAGATTATCGGTCGGGCGCTGGGCGCAAACGTTGGACTGAGCCCGGGAGGATGGGAGATTTGCGTTGAGAGGATCAACCTCAACGAGACTGGACAGAAGTTGCTGGGCGTTTCATCACTCGTATGCCTCAACATACTCTATTTGATCCCTGTGTACTAACAAGCGCAACAGGGTCTGCATCAAATGCACCGAGACGCCGTCCTGGATGTCCCCAAGGGCCTCGTCAGTCTGGGCAGCAGCCCTCGATGCGAGGTCCAAGGCCTCTACGAGCCAGGCCGCGTCATTTCCTTCCAGGCACACCCTGAATTTGACGACTTTATCATGTCGGAGATTATGGAGGCGAGGTATGAGCAAAAGATCTTTGACAAGGACATGTACGAGGAGGGCATCACGCGAGCTCGGGCGGCGCACGATGGAGTGCTCGTTTCTTCGAAGATTTGGGAGTTTTTGCTGTGAGCGATGATTTTAAGAGTGGATCATGTCATTTTATGAGTTTGATGAGCATAGAATAGGAATAGAAAGACTATTGTCTAGGTCACATAGCTGCTTTGATCACCGCACGTCTCATCCCAACATCAGCCTCGGACGTCCAAGGGTATACATTATCTATTATGTACAGATACGCTATATGTTTACATCCAAAATGTTCCCTTTGCAAAAGAACTACATAAATATCCAAGGTCCTTGGTCTGGGCGGCCTAGTCACTGTGGCCCTTCATATCGCGACGATCGGCACGGGAACTGAGAAAGCGCTCGCGGTGAGTTGTAAACACGCACTTCTCAACGGTCGCCCCGGTAGTGTCATCAATACACTCACTCAGGGTTGGCACAGCTGCTGTAGCGTGACCAAGAGCCGCTGTGAGGCTGTGGCTACAGTGACAATAGACAGTTGCTCCACTGCTCTGCTCGGCGTCTGCTTCATGCCATCCACTATCCTATGGAACACCTTGTTCATAGCAAGGCGAGAGATGCGACATCTGGCGCCTGTTCTTCCCGGCAGGTGCTTCGGAAGCCATCGAGTGTTCTTGGTCAGCGATGCCCACTCCTGTCAATCAATAATCTGGCCACTCGACACTGGGCACCGCACGAACCAGTCACTGCACATGTATGCGGCACAAACCAAGAGACCTTCGGCCCTTGGTAAAGAGGATAGAACTCTGCGCTTCTTGTCTCACGCAAATGATATCCAGATCTGGTGCTCCCGCATCGCCCTGCACAAGGTCCAAGGGCTGACCTGGTCCAGCGGCTCCCGCCAGATATGCTCCAGCAGCACTAGAGTTTGCCTCATATTCCCCAACCCAATAGTGTCTAGCATAGTCTGCAGTCGGTCTCTTAGAACCTGCTGGACAATCGGGTCTGAGGTGCAGCAGCCGATGACAGCAAGGGGCCAGCAGAGGCTCGTGTTTATCCTCTCGCTGGCGGGAAACTGATCGAGTAATGTGATTGCTTCTGCCACGGCGGAATCCATCAGAGCCTTGTGGACACTATTGCTGGCTTGTGGCTGAGGTGTGCCCAGCACCGACCAGAGGTAGAGCAGAACAGCCTGCTTCCATACCAGGCCGGCGAGTCGTGAGTAGGGACTGACTGAAGGATCAGGGAAGAAACCCATGACCTGTGACTGGAGGAAGGCAAAGTTGACGATACTGTCGGGACTTGGAGGCACTGTTTGCCCATCTACGACTGCCAACATGCTCTGTCCGAGATGGAAGATTTGAGAGATGAGGATGAGTAGTTCCAGCCAACACCCGCATAGTTGGCCGACGTATTTCCGAGCGACGAGCTCTCTGGCTCGAAACTCAATGTCTGGGCTCAGTAGTGATTGCGAGTTGTACTGGGGATCGATCGAGATCATGCTAGTGGCTGCCATGTGCATGTAGTACTCGATAAGAAAATCCGGCAAGTCGCCGTACGGTTCAGTTTGGCCTCCAGTGAGTAACGTGCTCACTAATGACTTGGAGGCAGTAAGATGGTCAAAGATGGTTCCGTGAATATCCCCTTTAGCGACCTGCGACAGTGTCAGTGTCTAGCGATTAATGAGAAGCTGCGGGCATTGCAGACCTCGGTCAAGCACATGATGAGACTCCCGACAGTCAAGACGAGAGTGTTCTCAGCATTCCCAGAGACGTATTCATCGACGACATTCCTAAACATGCGCAACGAGTCCGTGTAGTATCTCTGGGCGACCTCATCAGTTGGCAGCGGCTCAGCCGACGCCTGGCGATGAGCAGCACTCTGAGCGAGGATGAGTTGTAAGACTAGAGGTTTGGAAAAGGCCAGTGGAATGAGCTTGGCGATAAAGGGGTTGACATCTGTTGAGCCGTTGCCCATGCTGTTTGCTGTCCGTGCTAGGTAGTAACTGAGAAGCTCGTATGAATGGTGGCCTTGCTGAGGCAGCATCGACATTGGCATAGGGATGCCGCCGTTGATGGTGAAGCCTGCATCTGATGGCCCGGCTGATGCGACGGCCAAGGCGAGAGCGTTGGTGACATCTCGATCATACCTGGCAGCGGGAAGTATAGTGGTTGGTGAGTCTGACGAGCTGGCTGACGACGTGGTGGTTGATGCAGATGGCGAAGGTTGACCTTGATCCTCAGCCTCGTCATCAGCCTCAGCATCAATCATGTGGGCATCATCAGAGGTCGGGGAAGTGTCGTCAGGGGGACCGGGCCCGTTCTGGAGCAAGCCGGGATGTGACGAGGCGGAGACGACAATCGTCGGCTGGTCCTCCGGGTCCCGCTCGGGGTCCGGCTCATGGTCCGATTCAAGCTCGGTCTGATGCCGGCGATGCTGGAGAGGCTGCGAGAAGGAGCGGCGCTCCTGAACTGGACGATGGATACCCGCCGACGCCGAGTCCGGGGCGACCGAGGCACTGGCCTTGCTAGTCCGCGGCTGAGACGATGATGAAGACGAGTTGTTGTTGTTGTTACTGTTAGTAGGCTCGGGCCAGTGACACTCGAGCTTGTTACGCTTGCAGCCGCTGCACACGGGCTTCTTCTCATCGCACTTCTTCTTGCGACGACGGCAAGTGAAGCAGCCCGTCCTGCTCCGGATGATGGGCATGGGCCTCATGCCGGAGAGGAAGAAGTGGGTTGACAGGTACAGGATCTGGGGACGCAGCAGCAGCAGCAGCAGCAGCGCATGTCCCGGCCTGCCTAGGCGCACGAGGTAGGCCTTGCCACACCCGTAGGTAAAAGGCCAAGCAAGGGGTGGCCCTTGGGATTCTTGCTCGTTGAGCAGCAGCGCGGTTTGATGGGCGAGCAAACGCCGTATGTCGGATGGGACCTCCGGGGGGCCAGACAAGCGAGTGGAGGTGTTTGGGCAGTGGGGGAACTGCTCGTCAGTTCTTGGTAGATACGGTTATTACGTATGGGGAGATGTATGACCTGTGAGTGGAGGCCAGGATCTGGGCGCTAACTGGCAAGAAGTGAGGCGAGCCATCTACCCTAGAGTTGAACGCCGACCTTCCAGAGCCGTTCTAGGGGCCCCCAAGCCATGGCGGGTCTAGACACTCCTGGATCTCTCAGGTACCTCGAGGTAGCTCACTTCCGGCTCAAACCCACCCTAACGCAAAGCCTCGGAGCGCGAGTGGAGCACCCTCCCGGACTTCCATTCCTCCAGATTGTGACTCGGTGACGTTGTTTAACTCGGTGACAATTGCGATAGATTGTCTTGGGGAGGTACTCATGATCCGGCGGCGCAACGAGAGATGGCCGGGTTGGACTACGGTACATGATGTGGGACCTTTTTGTCTCGGACATGTTCTTTTCTTTTCTTATTAGATGATAAGCTCCTGTTGAAGCTGTCTTTGTCTTTTGGAAGAGTTAGACACCATCTTGTAACACCGTCGCCATGATCAACATGAGGGCTCTTCGACAGACCGGCCAATGCCTCCGAGGCAAGTCGTCTCTGGCCAGCCGTGTTTCTACGAGAACTTTTGCTTCTCAAACAGATGTGAGAATGATTTTTTCGAGATCATGACCATTGATAGCTAACTTGTATAGCTTCTGGGTGCTACTCTTCAGAATGGCGACCCTGAGATCCACGCCATCTTGAAGCGCGTAAGTATCACCGCCCACCTCAATTGACTTACTCTAACTTCTTTACAGGAAGAGACGCGCCAGAACCACTTCATCAACCTCATCCCCTCGGAAAACTTCACCTCGCGATCCGTCCTCGATGCTCTCGGAAGTGTCATGCAGAACAAGTACTCGGAGGGATACCCCGGTGCTCGATACTACGGCGGCAATGAGCACATTGACGAAGCCGAGCGTCTATGCCAGAAGAGAGCCCTCGAGGCTTTCCGTCTTGATCCTGAGCAATGGGGTGTCAATGTTCAGCGTGAGTAATTGTCAATGGCTTTTCTTGGATAGGATACTGATGGTTTGCAGCCCTTTCTGGCTCTCCTGCCAACCTCTACGCTTACTCTGCCCTCCTCAACACCCATGAGCGCATCATGGGTCTCGACCTTCCTCATGGCGGCCATCTCTCCCATGGATACCAGCTGCCTCACAAGAAGATCTCGATGGTTTCCAAGTACTTCGAGACCTTCCCCTACCGCCTTAACGAGGAGACCGGCTTGATCGACTACGACAAGCTCCGCGATAATGCTATCCTCTACCGACCCAAGATCATCATCGCTGGAACATCTGCCTACTCTCGCCTTATCGACTACGAGCGCATGCGTGCCATTGCTGATGAGGTTGGCGCATATCTTTTGTCTGATATGGCTCACATCTCTGGTCTTGTCGCTGCTGGTGTTATCCCCTCGCCTTTCGACAAGTCCGATGTTGTGACGACCACTACCCACAAGTCCCTTCGAGGACCTCGAGGTGCCATGATCTTCTTCCGAAAGGGTGTGCGAAGCACCGATAAGAAGGGCAACAAGATCCTGTACGACCTTGAAGGTCCTATCAATGCCTCCGTCTTCCCTGGTCACCAGGGTGGTCCTCACAACCACACCATCACTGCCCTTGCCGTCGCCCTCCGTCAGGCCAAGAGCCCCGAGTTTGCTGAGTACCAAAAGACAGTGCTCACAAACGCCCAAGCTCTCTCTAGTCAGCTGTCTAGCTTGGGCTACAAGCTTGTCTCTGGCGGCACCGATAACCACCTGGTGCTTGTCGACCTCAAGTCCAAGGGCGTCGACGGCGCCCGTGTCGAGCGTGTTCTTGAGCTCGTCGGCGTCGCGAGCAACAAGAACACGGTTCCCGGCGACCGATCCGCCCTCAAGCCCGGCGGTCTCCGTCTTGGAACCCCCGCCATGACGACCCGCGGCTTCAGTGCCGAGGACTTTAAGCGCGTGGCCGACATTGTCGACCGGGGCGTCAAGATCACCATCGCCGTGGACAAGGACGCCCGAGTGGCTGCCGAGACCAAGGGCGCCAAGAACCCCAAGACCGTCAAGGCTTTCCTTGAGTACCTTGGTGATGGATCCTCGGTCAAGGAGATTGGCGAGCTGCGGAAGGAGGTTGAGGAGTGGGTTGGCGGATTCCCCCAGCCTTGGCTTCAGTCGTGAGACATGGTTCTGGACGTAAAATAATGATATCTTGAGCGTTTAAAAAAGTATTCTATTGTTAATGTGTGTCTGAGTACATGTAGCCGGTGTGGCTGTCGTGATACGCTGGTATCTGGCGTTTTGACGTGTCGAGTGTCAACTGACTGCTTGCGTGTCTGTAGTTGAACCCTCCATGATAATTCTACTGCACAACGTGTTCACACCATGTTTTCTTCTTTGATATCATTGGGCATTGGAGAGTAACGATGTGATCATGACACCGTTGTCATACCCGGCAACTCCCCTCGGAACCCTTTCTGCGTCTTCCACCGGACCCCTCAGAAAAACAAACTCCAACGTAATGAAATCCAAGTTTCTAATTACCAAATTACTCATAGCCAAGCATCAATTGGTCTTCGCTTGTGCCATTGTTGGGTCACGATGTCCAACAATCCGGGGTTCTCGATGGCAAAAAGTCGTCCCTCCAAGCGCGTCATCAAGGGCCGTGCTCACCAGATCTATACTTGACTCAGTGAAAGTGCCACGTACCATCTACTTCTCCCTCAAAGTGGAGAATCGGAAGTGGCATCGCGGTCAGAGATTTCGGCGGCGGAAAACGGCCGAGCTGCACGCGGCTCCGTCTCTGATTGGCTCGTCTGAAAAAGGTGAGGCGCTCCTCGGCAGATAACAAGTACCTATACAAGTAAGCGTGGCACCCACAAGTTTCCCCATGGCCTGATAGAGGGGAATCGTGGGGACCCTCCAACCTCCGCATGTGAAATGGGATTCAATTCATGACAACTTGCGAAAAAAAAGCCAGGGGCGGTGCCGTAAAACGCCTTCTCCGTTACGCACCAATTGGACATGAGCCGGGCGGTCTGCCGGGGTCGGTCAGTGACTCCGAGGTACATCGGAGGAACCCCGAGTATGACCATATCTTTGCTGGGAAAGGTGTGGACTTGCAAGTCCAGAACAAACAAATGCAGACACAGCCAGTGAGATAAACAAGAAACCTCCATCAATCTTCTTCTCCGTAAACATCACACATCAAGTCACAATGTCGGGATTCATCGCTAGACAAGCTTGGGCTACTGCCTCTCGAGTGAGGTCTTCTGCTCTTCGAGCTCCTCAGACTGCCTTTGCTTGCAAGGCCGCTAGCATTGCTCCTCGACGATGCTTTTCAGTCTCCCTCAACCGTGAGTCGCATCCCCTGACCATTCATGAGAAGCTATTCTGACATTTTACAGTCCTCAAGAGGCGATACACTGAGAGCCACGAGTGGATTGACCTGGCTGATGACGGCAAGACCTGTAAGCACCCCTTGACTTAAAAAGTTCAAATGATTGACACCTCTAGGCACAATTGGCATCTCCAACTACGCCGCTGAGGCTCTCGGCGATGTCGTCTACGTCGAGCTCCCCGCCACAGGCGATGAGATAGCTGAGGGCGAGTCCTTTGGTACCGTCGAGTCTGTCAAGTCTGCCTCTGACATTGTGGCTCCCGTCTCTGGCTCCGTCGTCGAGGTCAACGAGCCTCTGAACGACACCCCCGCGGACCTTGGAAAGGACCCCGAGGGTGAGGGATGGCTCATCAAGGTTGAGGCTGAGGACGTTTCTGCGCTGGAGGGATTGATGGATGAGGCTGCTTACGCTGAGCACACCAAGGATCACTAAGTGCAAAGGTTTTTTTAGTCAGGTTAATGGTGTTTTAAAAGCGAATAGATATCAAGTCCTCAGTCAAATTCGGCGTCATCATGAATTAAAAAGTGAAGCAATTTTGGTGTTTTTAAACTTTGGTGAATTCTTCAACTTGCAAATTTTTTTAAAACTTGTGTGAATTGGTTCAACTTTTATCTAGTAAACTATTTCTCATCGCAAAACTCTGCCAACCAGAGATCAATTCGCCTTTCGTTGAAGAGGTTCCAACACTGAAAACCTTCCAAGCATGCAATAGGAGCCATCATGGTTGAATATGATCTTTTTCCCGCTTCCAAAATAAACAAACGCTACCAAATCTTAAAGTCCATCATCTATCGTTTAACCTATTATCTCCCTTTTCTTCCCTTTACAGGTTCTCACTTCCCTCGACGGGTGGGCATGTGCAGAACAGGTTGGTATCACCGTAAGCATCGTCCACGCGGGCCACAGAGGGCCACATCTTCTTCTCCCGGAGCCAGGGCAGGGGGTAAGCTGCGTCCTCACGGCTATAAGGTCGGTCCCACTCGGAAGAGACGAGATCCTCCTGGGGGTGAGGAGCGTTCTTGAGGAGGTTGTTCTCCCTGGGGGTCTTGCCAGACTCAATGTCGGCAATCTCCTTGCGGATCTGGATGAGAGAGTCGCAGAAGCGGTCGAGCTCAGCGCGAGACTCGGACTCGGTGGGCTCAATCATGAGAGTTCCAGAGACGGGGAAACTCATGGTGGGGGAGTGGAAGCCGTAGTCAGCCAGACGCTTGGCGATATCGGCAACCTCAACACCAGCAGTCTCCTTGAAGGGACGGACATCGAGGATGAACTCGTGAGCACATCGTCCGTTGGCGTTGGTGTAGACAACCTTGTAGTGAGGCAGGAGGCGAGACATGATGTAGTTAGCGTTGAGGAGAGCAGTGCCGGTCTGCTTGGTGAGGCCATCGCCGCCCATCATCAGGATGTAGGTGTGGCTGATGGGCAGGATAGAGGCACTACCCCAGGGAGCAGCGCTGATAGGAGCAACAGCAGTCTCAGCTCGGGCAGCGTCACCTCGCTGAGGATCGATCTCAGGGTGGCCAGGGAGATAGGGGGCAAGGTGCTTCTTGACAGCGATAGGACCAACACCAGGGCCACCACCACCGTGGGGGATACAGAAGGTCTTGTGGAGGTTCAGATGGCAGACATCAGCACCGATGTCACCAGGGCTGCAGAGACCGATCTGGGCGTTCATGTTGGCACCGTCCATGTAGACGAGACCACCGTGCTGGTGAACAAGGTCGCACACCTGCTTGACCTCGGGCTCGAAAACACCAAAGGTACTGGGGTAGGTGATCATGATGGCGGCAAGCTCATCAGCGTGCTTGGCGCACTTGGCCTTGAGATCCTCAATGTCCAGGTTACCAGTCTTGCCGTCGCACTTGATGGGGACAACCTTCATGCCGGCCATGGCAGCACTGGCAGGATTGGTACCGTGGGCGGAGACGGGGATCAGACAGACAGTTCGCTTCTCACCACCTTCCTTGGCCTCGTGGTATCGCTTGATGACTCGAAGACCAGCAAACTCACCCTGAGCTCCAGAGTTGGGCTGGAGAGTGGTGGCGTCCATACCAGTGATCTCGGACAAGTTCTTGCTGAGCGAGCTGATCAGGGCCTGGTAGCCAGAAGCCTGCTCGACAGGGGCGAAGGGGTGCATGTTGGAAATGCCGGGGTCAGAGACGGGAAGCATCTCGGTGGTGGCGTTGAGCTTCATGGTGCAAGAACCCAGAGGGATCATGGAGTGCACCAGAGAGACATCCTTGGACTGGAGGAGGTAGATGTATCGCAGGAGCTCCGTCTCAGTGTGGTACTGGTTGAAGACGGGCTGCTCAAGGTAGGACGTCTTTCGCTGGAGGGCAGAGGGGATCTCGTCGTTGAGGAACTTGGCAGAATCAGACTCGAGAGCGGCCTTGAACTCGGCCTCAGATACACCGAAGCACTTGACAAGGTTGCCAAGGCTCTCCAGGGTCACACCCTCGTGCAGGGAGAAGCCGACCTTGTCCTCAGCAACCCGGCGGAGGTTGATGCTCTGGAGAGAAGCCTTCTCGTGGACCTTGGCGATGGTCTCTGGGGAAGCCTGGAGGGTAACAGTATCGAACAGAACAGAGCCGTCCTCGCGGACGCCGTCGGTGTGGAGCTTGAACTCGCCCTTCTCGAGGATGAGGCTCTGAGCAAGACGGGTCTTGCCCCAGATATCTTGGGCAATGGTCTTGAGACCCTTGGGTCCGTGGTAGATGGCGTAAAAGGCAGACATGTTGGCCAGAAGAGCCTGAGCAGTGCAGATGT
This sequence comes from Ascodesmis sphaerospora, assembly GCA_027569015.1. Taxonomy (NCBI): domain Eukaryota; kingdom Fungi; phylum Ascomycota; class Pezizomycetes; order Pezizales; family Ascodesmidaceae; genus Ascodesmis; species Ascodesmis sphaerospora. The sequence continues at coordinate 1,043,557 of JAPPUR010000011.1, read as the reverse complement.
TGCTAGTGGCCTTCTCTCGTCGAATGTGCTGCTCACGGGTCTGAAGAGCGAGACGGAGAGCGGGCTTGCCGAGTCGGTCCTTGGAAACACCAACAAGACGGCCGGGAATCTTACGCTTGTACTTCTCAGAGGTAGCAAAGAAGGCGGCATGAGGACCACCGTAGCCCAGAGGAACACCAAGACGCTGGGAGTTGCCAATGGCGATGTCGGCACCAAACTCACCCGGGGACTTGAGGATGGTCAGGGCGAGAAGATCAGTGGCAGCACTGAGGAGGGCCTTCTTCTCGTGGACAATGTCGGCGAGCTGCTGGTAATCGTGGACACCACCGTTGGTGTCGGGGTACTGAACGAGAGCGCCGATAAGGGTGCCCTCGGCCTCCCTGACGAGCTTGCTGTTGTCGGCGAGGACGTCACCAATGACGAGGTCAATTCCGAAACCCTCAGCTCGCGACTGAAGGACGGCGAGGGTCTGAGGGTGGCAGGTCTCGGAAACGACAAAGGTCTTCTTGCCCTTGGCGCGAGGAGCGTTGGCCATGGACATGGTCATGGCCTCAGCGGCGGCAGTAGCCTCATCAAGAACGGAAGCATTGGCGATGTCAAGGCCAGTAAGGTCGGTGATAAGGGTCTGGAAGTTGAGCAGGGACTGCAGACGACCCTGGCTGATCTCAGCCTGGTAGGGCGTGTAGCTGGTGTACCAGGCAGGGTTCTCCAGAACATTTCGCTGGATAACAGCAGGGACCTGGGTACCATAGTATCCAGCACCGATGAAAGACTCATAAACAGTGTTGTTGTTGCCCAGCTTGCGCATCTGCTTCTGGATAAAGGCCTCAGAGCGACCATTGGGAGGCACAGAAGTCTCAACGCCAGACTCCTCCCACTGCTCAACGAGGTTGAGGCCCTTTTGCTTCCTCCGGACCTGAGGGGGGATGGTCTGCTCGAGGAACTCCTCCATAGAGCTCACGGGCGGGTCGAGGACCTTGAGCATCTCCTGCTGCTCGGCCGACTCGCTGCCAATGTGCCTCCGCGAGAAGAGCTCATGCTCGGCAAGCTGAGTGCTGGACTGGGAGTCGACGAAGCGACGGGGAGAGGCCTGGGCGAGGGGCACAGACAGTGAGAATGGTCTGCTGCCCGTAAGACGGAGAGACTGAGTGAGACGTGGCTGGAGGGTGTTGACACGGCGAGACTGACGGCAGAGCCGTTGTCCGAGACGAGAAGCCGACATCATGATGGGCTGTTGAAGTCGTCTCAGCCGGTATGGAAGGATGTAGAGATCAAAGATGGTCACTCCCTGAAGCTGTGAGAGACGGTATAAGACGTGCGCCGCAGACAAATTTTAAAGATAACATCCATGGTGGCGTCGGCGGTCATGGTCCGAGGGCCAAGCCAAGCATGCGGCTTAACTGTGTCCCTCCCGGCGGCAAGGAATCATGACAACGAGAATGCCTCTGCCGGGGTGGTACATCGAGGTACAAAGAGGTACAAGCCGGCCTCAGAGAACCATCGGGGGCTAGTTCCAGAAGGATCAGGGCACGTGCAAGGGTCTCTCAGGGCCGGACCCAGTGACTCGGTGAAAAGTAGTTGCGGGAAATTATCGCCCATTGACTCGGTGAAAGGGACCCTCCTCCAAGAAAAAAAGGTACCCGAATTTCTTGTGCGTCTTCACCGAGTCAACATGTCACCGAGTCAAATCTCGAATCAGGTGGTCGGCAATGAAACCGCTGCGTGACTACTGCAGCTAAAGCACGTCGTGTCTAGTCTTTTGGGCCGAGACCGTTCATCGGAGTTCCAACCGGAGCATGTCTCCCCCAGCTGGGGTTGTTCGGGGTGTGGTGACCGATCCATCCCGTGACATAATGGTTGCTATTGGTGATGGCATCACGATGGGAGCTTGATGGCACACGCAACGCAGCCACCACATCAGTACGTATTCAGAACCTTTATGAGTACGTGATCATTGCCTACATGAGGATGTACTGCATTAGTACTGCGACTTCGGGGGAGATTTTGTTATCAATCGAATCCATTCGGGTTGTGGATCGGCATTTGGCATCACGTACCCCCAACCCAAGTCTTGAGATGGTGAGAACGTGGTATAAGTGACCGCGTCCTCGCGATCTAATCTACCCCGACTTTGAAGCAGAACAATCTCAATCGATCCAACATTTTCTTCTCTTCTCTTAAACTAGTTTAACATGACTATCGACCGTCGTCAGCCCTGGGTCACCACCCCCCTCATCAAGTCTCCTCACCTCTCCAAGACTGCGGGATGGTACGTTGAACAATGCTCAACCTTCCAACATCCTAATTCCTTCCATCAATAATTCCCATCTCACAAACTCTCCCACCTCCCCCGTTTTCTCTCATGTAAAGCCCGGATTTCTAAATCGTAGAAGTAGAGTACTCCTCAAGCTCGACAACCTCCAACCCTCGGGCTCCTTCAAGTCTAGAGGCATTGGCAACTACCTCCTCCACCGTATCCGCGAGAGTGAAGAAGTTGGCAGACGCCCACACTTCTATGCCTCTTCCGGTGGCAACGCTGGCATCGCATGCGTTGTTGCTGCCCGATCCCTCGGTTACGAAGCCTCGGTCGTCGTCCCAACTACAACCAGCCCTGCGCTGATCGCGAGACTACATGCTGAGGGTGCTAGCGAGGTCATTCAGCATGGCCTTAGTGTCATGGATGCCGACAAGTACCTCAAGTCGGTTGTCCTCGCCTCAGACCCAGAAGCTGTCTACGTGCCCCCCTTTGATCACTCTGATATCTGGGAGGGAAACTCTACAGTCATGCACGAGATTGCAGCACAGATGAATGGAGAGAAGCCTGATGCTGTCGTCTGTAGTGTCGGTGGCGGTGGTTTGATGAATGGAATCTGCCAGTCTCTCGATAGCTTGGGCTGGACTGACGATGTCACCGTCCTAGCCTTGGAGACTGAGGGTGCAGACTCGCTTTCTCGATCACTCCAAGCCAAGAAGATAATCACCATGGACAAGATCACGTCGGCGGCCAGAAGCCTTGGCGTCGCAACTGTCTCGAAGAAGACATTTGAGTATGCCCAGAGACCACAGGTGATCAACGCCGTCCTACCTGATGGCGAAGCAGCCAAGGGTTGCCTAACCCTAGCCCGTCATGAGAGATTGATGGTCGAGTTGACTGCTGGAATCGCCATCAGGCTGTGCGAAGACCAGCTGTTGGAGAAGCTGATGGGTCGGGAGTTGGGCCCGGATGCAACTGTTGTGCTCTGTGTTTGTGGAGGTAATGATATTTCTGTCGAGATGCTTATGAAGTGGCAAGAGCAGTATGGTACTTGATACAAGGGTTTTCATTTGATTATTTCTTCTGTTTGAGCGACGTATGAAAATGGTGGACATGAATGCACACGAACGATTTCTTTACGCCCCTTTTTTGATTCTCCGGTTTCTTAGCTTGAGTCAGTTAACCGCGTATTATTGAAAGAAGAAAGCCCTTCCTTGCAGTGGGCATACGTATCCTTTACTTGTCTTCATTCTGACGCTCAAGTGCCATCAGGGGCGTGCTGATAGATTGCCCACCTCCTCACGTAGGCTAAGTTCCCTCGATCTTGCGCAACAACGTTTCTTATCCGTTAGGCTCCCTTTGGAAAGACTCACAATCCACAGACACACTGGTTATCACGTTAAGGATTAGCCGCTATGTTGAATATTGCCGCTTGCAGCGGAACGCGCTCTACTCTCCTACCCTGGATCTTGAGGAATAAGTTGGCTCTTTGAGCGCGGAAGTTATTCTCGGCAGTCTTTCCATGTCCTGTAGTTCATTTAGAAAGAGTAAAGGTCTCTTACTAAGGGGAAGCACAAGTTGAAAGCACACAAGAGAAGGTTATTATAATTGCGCTCAAAACTTGAATACGCGCCAGATGACCAAAAGTTCCTAAGAAGAACCAGAAGATCCGAGCTTCCGAAGTCTTATCAGCCATTTTGCTTAAACAGGAAGTAATAACCTTTAACTTTATTAGCACGTCATCATACGAATAGGCTCATGATCGATCAACGCATATATCACCCCTTGTCACTCACCCAGAGCCCAGTCCCAGAAACCCAACCTGGGCGGCATCGCGGCTCGCTTATCAGACCTCTTGAAACCCTGAGCCGCGGTTCGCATACAACAGGTGGTCATTGCTGCTTCAGCTAATCACACGTAAAGCGGGTCAGAACCGAATGGGCTCCGTCCCGGGCAACCCGTTATCTAATAGGAGTCAATGCGTATCTATTACCTCTAGTTTCAAATGTCCATTTGTTAACGTTTTCTAGATATCTGACAATCACACCCCCCCGGAAATGCGGACCGCGGTTGGCAACTCTATCAGCGCGGCAACGCCCGCAATTGGTCATGAAGCTGGACAATCCCCCTATCGTCCTCTGACAATTAGTTCTTGATGTTTCTTATCCCTGTTCCCCCGCGTTTTCAGCCCCGTACCCATGCACGCCACGAGCGTGGGCGTGGTTCCATGCCTTGTTCTAGACGGCGTCGTCCGGGAGGGAGCTTGGATGCTGATGACTTGACTAAAATGTGTCGTATCTCGCCTTGTTTTTCTTGTTTTTGTTTTCTTCTTTTATTCTCGTGAGGGTCTGATCACCTCGGGATAATTGTACTACTTTACCAACTAATTCTATTGATACCTTTCTCTGATCGTTGGATCTTCTAGTCCCCCCTATTTTGAGTTCCTGAATTCCACCCGCAGCCTCTTTTCTTGGCGCTGGGCATTCTAGTCCCCTATCTTGTCTTGGCATCTGTTGCAAACAACCTCAACCTAATCACCATGGGGTCGTCCACCCAATTGGGGTATGCCGCTGAGCTGCCCAAGACTCTCAGCATGATGAGCATTCTCGGCATGTCTTTTGCAATTATGGCTGTTCCCTTTGGCTTGTCAACAACATTCTACATCACCCTTGTCAACGGACAAGCCGTCACCATCATCTGGGGCTGGGTTTTGGTCTCCTTGATCTCTCTCAGCATTGCCGCATCACTAGCCGAAATCTGCGCCGTCTATCCAACGGCTGGAGGTGTCTATTACTGGTCTGCGATCCTCAGTACTCCCAAATATGCACCGGCCGTTAGCTTCATCGATGGCTGGATGACGCTGGTGGGCAACTGGACCGTTACCCTGTCTATCAACTTTTCAGGCGCCCAGTTGATTCTCAGCGCCATCACGATTTTCAACGAAGACTTTGTCCCTAACGAATGGCAAACTGTCCTCTGTTTCTGGGCTGTCATGCTGGTTGCCGCTCTTATCAACGCGTTTGGATCAAAGTATCTCGACCTCTTCAACAAGTTGTGTATCTACTGGACTGGAGCTAGCGTCGTCATCATCCTCGTTACACTCCTCGTCATGGCCGACACCAGGAGATCCGCCGACTTTGTCTTTGGCCACTTTGACGCGTCTGCCAGTGGATGGCCAGGTGGCTGGTCCTTCTTTGTTGGACTGCTCCAAGGTAAGTTGATGTCTTGGAACTTGCTCTCATTGTTGTACTGACCACGTTGTAGCTGCGTACACTCTTACAGGATACGGAATGGTAGCTGCCATGTGCGAAGAAGTCCAAAACCCCGAACGCGAAGTCCCCAAGGCCATGGTCCTATCCGTCGTTGCAGCCGGCCTCACCGGAGTTGTATATCTCGTTCCCGTCCTCTTCGTTCTCCCCGACGTCACCGCCCTCCTCGCCAGTAGCCAACCGATCGGACTACTATTCAAGACAGTCACAGGCTCTGCAGCCGGAGGCTTCGGCTTGCTATTCTTGATTCTCGGCATTTGGCTCTTTGCTGGCGTTGGCGCTCTTACCGCTGCCTCTCGTTGCACTTATGCCTTTGCCCGTGATGGCGGAATCCCTGGAAACTTGTGGGCCAAGGTCAACCACACTCTCGACGTTCCTCTTTGGGCCATCATTCTTTCCACAATGGTCGATTGTCTCTTGGGATGCATCTATTTCGGCTCGTCAGCCGCCTTTGGGTCATTCACCGGTGTCGCAACCATCTGTCTCTCGGCTTCATACTGTGTTCCTATCCTGGTCAGCGTGGTTCGAGGACGACAAGCCGTGCGATCATCCCCATTCCCCCTCGGCAAGCTTGGTTACGTTTTGAACTACATCAGTCTCGTTTGGATCTGCCTCGCCGTTGTTATCTTCTGCATGCCCGTCTCGTTGCCAGTTACACCTTCATCAATGAACTACGCCAGCGTTGTTTTTGCTGGATTCGGAGCAATCAGTGGTGTTTGGTACTTGGTTTATGCCAGAAAGCACTTCAAGGGCCCGATCATTGTGGACATGGGCGCGGAGGAGTACAACTCGAATGCTGTAACTGATGCTGAGCATGAGAAGGGGTTGAACATCTCTGACAACTCGGCCGATGAGGAGTCTAAGAAATAAGCCTGTCGATTTGAGCGAATAAGTAGCATGTATTTTAAAGCATTGAGTTCTGTCAATTCATTCGTTAAGCATGCCATGCTGGAGCCGAGACCTGACCGTTGAGTGATGACCTGACAGGATTGTTCTTGTGAGCTTGATAACAATAATGCTGGTATATTAACTGGTTCTATAACTCAAACTCTATCTCGCAACTACAAGCAGGTTCAAGAATTTTTGATTGGAATGCGGAGTCCGAAATTCAGGGCCTATTCATGCGAGAATATCTTTGGAGCTGTCAATTTATTGACAACAGTAAGTGATCATTGCTTTCTATATACCATTACGTTCCTCCGAATTATCTATGTCCTTTTACCACATAGTTTGACATGGCAAGGTATTACTCTAACGTCACATGGTATCCTCGACATGTTCCGGTTCTGTGTCGCCCTCTTATGTGCCAAGTTGCAGTCTCGCGATAATGACAGGTGGTTGAGTCTTTCCACTCAATGCAAATAGAACAACAGAGAAGAAATGAAAAAGCACTATCAGCGTGTTGAAGATCCTTCAGTACTCCTCTTTCTTCTGTCAATCTGGGTTGGGCTTGGCGCAATATTCTCAAGGGGAATATTCTGCAGCCTGCTAAAAAGTCCTGGCTTGCCACCAGCTGGAGTTGGTCTTGGGGTAACAGAGGCATCTGAAGAAGACGTCTCTGAGGCGGCATCTGATAGAGGTCGGTCGGCAGGTCTGATGGAGCCAGGCAGTTGGCCATTAGTTGGAGGTCGCTCGGCTACTTCCTCCTCGGTCGATGCTTGGGACTTGGGCAAATACTGCACATCCGGGATATACCAAGAAATCCATGCTGACAGGAGCATCAAGGGTATCAAGGCAAGCAGCCTGATTCCAAGTGCCCTCTCCCGGCTCTTCCACGCAGAGATGATGCCACGGATCAGGATGGCCCCCATCTTGCCCGATGCTGCTGCGATGCCATTAAAGGTTCCTCGGTAGGTCGTAGGAAAGATCTCTGCGGCGAGGACAAAGATGAGCGTGTTTGGACCAATGTTGAAGACGAATTGGAGAATCGTATAACAGATAATGGCCGCAATATGCCCTTCTCCTTCGTTGTCGGTGAGAAGCGTCGCACCGGTGATTGCAAGAAGGATGCTGATCACAAAGAAAGTAACGATGAGGATAACCTTCCTCCGGAAGAAGTCGATGATGAGAATAGACCCAAGACTGCCAAGGATAGAGGCAATCGACACGGTCAGGATGGACCTCAGGGCATTCTGCTCGATCATTCCATCAATGGTGTTGTCAAGGTTCCAGTAATCCTTATTCCACCTCTGCGTTTCACAAGTACCATTGCCTTGTCGACTCGATTCGGGGAAGTCTCCGAATGTATGAAAGGCAATCCCGGCACATTCCTTAGGGCCTGGGCGGTGATACAATGTGGCCAAGGCACTGCTCAAGTCCATGGTCAATCCGTACCAGGGAACGTCCATGATTGCCCAGAGGAGAGAAATAATGAAGAGAGGTCTCCAACCTTGTTTGGGTCCCGTCAGGTACTCCCAAGCGGTAGAGTACCAGGCGTGCCAGGGCTTGTCGCGGTCGTCTTGCTCTTGTGTCGGAGCAGCGTTGAGTTCTTGAGCTTCTTGACCAGTTCCATTGCGAGGGTAGAGCCTCATGGCAGTCAGCACACCCTTTCGTGAGTCCTTCATGATAGCCGCGTAGAATCTTGGAGTCTCGGGGATTGTGAGACGAAGTACGATGGCGATGGCGGCTGGGATGAGGGCGACACCGACTGTCCATCGCCAGACTTGGTCAGCGACCAACTTGTGTCCTGCTTCATCTTCGGGATCCCAGTTCCGAAGCGTGGTCCTCAGGGCGCCGAGACTGACCCCCAGTGACAGGAGACGTCCAAAAGACTGCATAGAGAACACTGCTGACAGCATAATGCCTCGGGATTGAGTCGATGCCCACTCGGCAGTGATGATACTCGAGAGAGGATACTGGAAGATTTGTAAGCTCGCCATTGTCCTGAATAGCTTCACAATTCGGTCACTCACTTCAGCACCGATACCAAACCCGAGCAGGAACCTCCACCATGATACCCAAGAGTAGATACTCATCGATCTGTCGGGTCCATTGCCATTCTCCGCCATCAAGCCCTCAGATGACTGCACCATGCCCATGGTAGCAACAATCAGAATAGCGAGCTCTGCACCGTACCACTTCTTTCGTCCAGAGCGGTCAGCAAGATGACCCATCACCAGCATACCCAGAATGGTGCCGACGAGGGTAAGCTCGTCAATCACCAAGCTGGGATCTCTTCCCAGTCTATCATTAGGCGGGTAGACGTAAAACAAAGCAATCGAGAGAAAATCGACAGCAAAGAGACTGTAAGAAGATGCCAGGAAACCAGAGGCGGCGACAAAGAAGACCCTAAACTTGAAACCACCATCATTGACGATCTTGGTGATCTGTCTCTCGATCTCTCGGGTGGTCTGAGCGGAGTCTTAGCCTCCCCGCCGTTGCAACGCATAAGACGGTGCTGGGATGTCTGTGGGGAAAAACGTACATAGTCCTGCTCCGGTCCCAGTTCCTCGGGATAGCTCAACCAGAATCGATATCGATGTCCAGTCCGTCGATCAGTCTCACTCTCGGTCCGGGAGAGGTGGTTAGCCATGGTGGAGTTAAGCTGCTGCACGGGAGAGCAGTTAGGAGAAGTTGCATGGTGACAGGAGTTGGAGTCCATATAGCAACGGTAGGACTTTTCTCGACAGCTGCGTACACAGCCTTGTTTGATTAAGCCACAATCATCCCACAGTCTAATTTAACCAGGCGTACCGAGATGCAATACTGCCCTGCGAGGCCTTTTCGCGAGACCTGGTCCCCTCGAATCAGGAGGCGGCGTTACCCCTCGTGATAGACATGGGGTCTTTAATTTGCCCTCAACTCGACGACCTCTTCAGCCGCAACAGGGTTGAATGGGTGTCATCGGGGCTCAATATCGTTTAGGTACGTCTGCAGGTAATGTGACAAGTTGTGCCATATCACCCTGCCTGATTTCACTCAAGAAAGCCCTACGAGGCCTCTTCCCCACCAAGAGAAACGATCCCTCACCGAGAGAGTAAAGAGAGCCCACCTCTTGCAACATGTTCTGCAAAGCATGGCGGAACTTGCGTTAGGGGTCGTGTCACTGACCTTTCAGGTCGTCTCGCTAGTCAACTCTGTCATTGATAGCTTTGATCGCATCCAGAATGCCCCACAGGAGCTGCGAGACTTTCGCCAGGGCGTCGTGCGTCTGCAGCGGCACTTTGAGTTCCTCGGCGCAGACGTGTCCGGCGTTCCGGATCTTGGCTTCCTACACGTCGACGATGCGACGGCTATCGAGGAGACCCTCACCTTGTGCAAGGACCTTTTGCAGCAGCAGGTCAACCGCCAGGAGGGTATGGTGACCAAGGTTGTCCGTGGCGTTTGGACACTTCGGAACAGTCAGAAGCTCGTCAAATACAAGAACCAGATAAACGACCACTATACACAGATAATACTACCTAGCTGGCTGCGATGGATAAGGTGAGTTTGTCAACAGAACCAACAGGGTATCCCTTCCTGTCACTGACCGGGATGGCGATCGACTAGTGCGAGGAACTACTACCAACCACCGCAACAAGAGTACTTTGATCCGACTGTGGAGGTGGAACCGGACGATCGCAGTTCCCTGGTCTCTGCACAGCAGCTGCAGAGCATGTCTCAGAGTCTTGATGAGCTTAGAGCCGCCTATAGCAGAGAGGAGATTGAGCATCGACTCTTTGAGATCGACAACCAAGTACGGGCATGGCGGGTTGAACTTGGTCTTGATGATGGGGCAGAGGATGATGACTATCTATTTCCACGGCGTAAGTGTAATATTTACGACGAGCTCTGACTGTTGGAATCAAACATTACCATGGCTAACTGAAACCAGGCCCATCCACGTTGAGTTACGAGTATGCACCAACCACTCTGTACGTTGGAAATTAAACTTTTATCGTCCCTAGTATTAACATACATACAGATACTTGGAAAGTGCTCCCCCGCAACATCGAAAAATCCGACTTGAAAGACTCCATATCATGGCTCGAGACGACGAGTCCCGCATCCTCCAGTACCAGGACCACGACGCGACCATACACGTCACGCACATCGGTACGCGGTTTACCTCTCTGCCCATCACCGCTTAACCTTGTTAGTGCCCTTTGGTTCTATCCCTTGGACTCCAGAACTCTCCTCGAAACGAGTTTCCTTCCTCAAAGACCACTTGATCACCGTCGTCGATGGTGAAGGTTATCATCTCTACCGATTACATCCCAAGTACAAGTTCCACGACCAAGACGCCTGCGAGAAATTTCAATCGACGCTTCGAGAGAGAGACTTTTGCGGGGCGTATGAGCCCGTCGAGATCAAGATGGGCAGTCGGAGTCTTCGGACAGTGGCTCGGAGACAGCTGATACGGTTCTGGCATAGATCTGGGCAGCAGAATGTCCCCACGACCAACACCATGACATTTTACAAATCTTCGGGCAGTCAGACAGGAAGTCATGAAGAGCTCAACTTGGCAGATTTTGAACCTATCAATATGCTTCCGCGACGCCGCAGTCTCTCTGGTTTTGGAAAGAAGCCCGCTGAGTCAAGTTTGGTTGAATTGTACCCCTATAACCCAAACTCGAAGCGCCTAAATATCAAGTTTGAAACTCCCGAAGGTAGATATTCCCTTCTAATACTCTCCCCTGCTCCGTCTGACTCCGTCACAGAAGCGGCAGAATTCAAACAACGCTTTGACTCAATACAAAGAGGAACATATCCGCCACCCCCGTCGATAAGAAGCGAGTCCAGAAATACAGGGTCATCGCTAGCCCCTACCCCATCTCTTACAACCTCTCTAACTAGTCCGACCTCCTCAACTGCACCCAGTATTACCATGGATATAGACCCATATGACGAAGCAAACTCGTGGGGGGCTGCGTTTGTGCATTTCAGGCCCCAGTCCTAGACTGTGTAACTGTACTAATACAATACTGTAAAACACTCTTTTAACTTGTAGCTGATTTGAGGGCGAAAGCGAGGAGTAGACACATATCGAGGGAGAATGCACGGGCTTTGTTGGTTACGCAATAGCCTGTTGATAGTTTAATGTACAGTCTTTATGGTTGAGCCTTGACCACGTCCACTGTTGTTGTCATGACAAGGTTGGATCATGGGATGAATTTGAGCATCTTCCCTAAGCTTAATGGCCACAGCCCTTTTCTTTCAGGCAAAGCTTAGCATTGTCTTCAGAACCCCCAGTTAAAATGGTGTGCGTGACCAACGCGGAGACTCAAAGGAAGCTGCCAACAAAGGTAAATTTACCACCATCAGTTCCACAACATGAGCACAAGCCAACTTCCGCTCTTTGTTCCTCCCACTCCATCGCACTGTATTATCAACCTGGCACCCTGGGATGGACAAAGAAGTTGGGTGTCAGCCGGAACCACCGGAAGGATCAAAGCGCCATATACTCATTGAAGCTAACTTTGAACCGGCCAAGCCAGAGACTCGGTCAAATCCGAGCTAATGGATCCAATTGCACGTGTGAGTTGGATGGTGCCTGACAAATCGATCCTTTCGCTGCTGAAGCTGGCTCTTGATGGCAGTGCCGAGGTTGACATGGATATTGGCTGTGCGTGCCTCGGCCAATTGGGAGTCTGCCGCATAACAAGCTCTTTACTTTTCTTGTCAATCCCAGGCACTGCCGTTTGAGTTCCTTGAATTGAGACATGACTAGCTTGAGAAGCAGGGGCATGGGCAGTTGACTAGGGCGGAATTATTCGAGAGCGGAAGCCATGTGTGCGTGCTATCGACGTCATAGAGGTGCAGTTCGTATGGTCAATTGAGTCGAGCCAGCATGATGACTGCTGCATTAGCCAAGCCTGGAGGTTGCAGTCTCATGCGGCTCTGGTCTCGATTCATCCAAGATCTTCACCAGACTAGCGACGTAGCCGAGACACGGATGCTTAATTTGCCAGGATATGCTGGTTGACGGGCGGGGAACGCTTGCAAAAGGTCTTGAGAGAAGCTGAGGATCGCGATGACGGATTTAATAAAGATTTTTTACGAAGCCATGACGTTCGGAAAGTCTCATCAGCTGGAGACCCCGAGCCCTTATAAAACTCTTGGTCTCTGCTGTGTTTGACATATATCGTGTCCATCCAAGTCTACCTTTGCCCAAGTCTTCTTGCATCCTCATGCGACAACTTCAACTACCGACACCCCGGAAAACATGGCTCCGCTCCTCTCCCCGCAGGATCTAGGCTTTGCCAAGCTTGTCGCTCGTGCATCCGCGACGCTCTCCCCGCCGACGCTGGTGGTGCGACAGAATCCCCCGACCACGACCGTCACCATCATCTCGGACGACGACGGCGACAATGGTACACATCTGAGCGGCGGTGCCATCGCGGGCATCGTAATCGGTTCAATTGTCGGCTTTCTACTTCTACTCTGGATCCTTCGTTCATGCATGAACCTCGGTGCGCCGCCTCAAGAGCGAGAGAAGTGGTATCACTACAAGGAAAAGTCGCCGCCTAGACGACATCGTCACCGTTCGCGAAGCAGAAGACGACGTTCAAGCATCTCGGTGCCGCCTTCGGTCGTTGTTAGGGATTCTAGATCGCGCAGTTATCGTCGCAGCGTGTCGCCTGGCTATTATTACAGCGACTCCGATCGTGGCCGTGGTTCGCGATACTACGTCTAAGCGGGCCAACAAGGCCTATTTCCACATGTCGCCTTTCGGATACCAATTGATCAATTCAATTGCCTGGAATTTATTTGTGGAATAGACAGGGATTGGACCTGGTGAAAGGTCGACGTGATAATGCAATGTGACGATTTATGAGATGAGCTACGACACGAAGCGAGGGAACGTGCAAGAAAGAGACAAGTTTCGACGATTACAATTGAGATAATGATACGACATGGAATAAATATAAAATAATACCTCGAGATCATCTTGCTGTACATGTAACTGCCTCGTGACAGATGGTGACAGTGGTAAAGCCAATGCTGTTCAAACAAGCTTAAATCAACCCTTCCTGTACGCCCGACCGGACCCAAAAAGCCTTGAACGCCTCAATCTACCCAATTCATGAATGCATTGGAAGGGCCTGATACTTGAACGGTGCCGCCCGACGCAGCACTCTGTTGATGCCACGATGTATTGTGAACCGAAAGACAAACACAATGCAGACACCAATCGCTGCGCCGAGTATACTGAGGCATAGAATGTGCAAGGGCTCCATTCGGCGTCCTCTCGCCGGTGCATCAAGCGGCCGGGTGATGGTGTACTCGTTCTTGGACACGGGTGTCGAGTAAGCGAGAACATGACCATCCCTGTCAAGCGCGGCCACGCGAATAAACTCGTCCGCATCCTTCGGGATACTAATCATCATCTCAAAACCCGTCTTCTCGGTGAATCCGAGATCGCGAAACTCATCACTCAAAGCGTCAGAGGCGCTCTGCAGCAGCCAGCTATACACCTCGGTGGCACCGTTCCAGCTGACAAAAAGGGCATTCCTCTTTGGTCGCATCGCGACATCCGGGAGGGTCTTGGGGCGTCCGACCCAGGAATACTTGAACGTGCGGTAGTTCTTTACCCAGGAGCAGACGTCAAAGTTGATGGGACCGATGTGTGTGTCGCAGAGGACTTCGCCTTCTCGTGAGAACTCGGTGAAAGAGGGGACGTGTCCCCATCCGACGAGGACGTTGCCGTTTGGGAGCACTTGGACGGATCCTTGGGAAGGGGAGAGCATCTTTTGAGGCGAGATGTACTCTTGTTCCAAGCTCACCGTCATTGCGTCCATGTCGAGATTGATCATGAGACCGCGACTATGCTTCGCCGAGTTCTGATGACCGTTCGAGCCATTGTCAAACACTGTCAAATTATTCCTTCCCTGCCATGCAGCATGGTGGTTCCATGTAAAGTTGGAAGCAGCTCCGTCGGAGAGGTCGCCGAATGAACTATTCGCACCTCCAAGCTGCCAGAGAACACTCCCATCCTTTCCGCTGATCGCTGCGACGTTGCAGTAATAGCGCGACGATATTATATAGTCTCCCGCATCGTCCTTGTCAACGCTGTTGATATGGAAGAAGTCGAATGCGTTCTTTGCGGTCTTGCCCTGTCCATTGATGGGCGCGAGGGTGTCGCCGATGGGAAAGTGGTCGGAGGCGTGCCATTCGAAGACGAGCTCGTCCGTGTCTAGGTCAATCTCCTGGAAGATGCTGTCAAAGATCCAGCCGTCGGGGATCCCGTATGCAGACAGGTCGGCGGGCTTTCGGCTGTAGATAGTCATGAGCGCGGTGCCCTCTTCAGTGATTCGGAACTCGTGAAGGTCGCCTGTGAAGTCGCCAATGGGCACCACTTTCTTGAAGACTTGATACGATTCATCCAACTAGGGCGTAATGTTAGTCGCCTCTTCGCATCAAGAGTACATGGGGTCCCGGGTTGCGCCGTTGCTTCCAGTCGATTGCAAACTCACCATCAAGTAGTATCCCTCGCCAAATGTGCCATTATCCGTTCCATGCCAAAAAGTGATGTAGTCCTTTCCATTGAAGCGCTGTACCTTGACGTCCATGGCCTCTCCCCATCGAGTCTCCATCCATACAAGATTGCCGGCATTGTCGAGTATCACTGGTCCCGGCGTGTCGACATAGAACCCTCGCGGCTCGGCGAAGATGTACCCGTTATCACATCGCTCGTCCGTCTTGGCCACAAGCGGCCATGGTGATTGCGCGCCAAATGATTCGTAGCTTCTGTGTGGGTAGGCGCCGTACCAGCCCCAGTCGAACCACGACACTGAGCGCTCGTCGTTGGATTGAGTGACAAGACTCGATGCTGAAGCTGAAGAGAAGAATACTTGTAGATGAAGCACAAGGGCCAGCGTTAGCTGGACTCGGAGGGATACTGGCGACATGTGAGAGTGACCGGGGCTGTAGTCAAGGCTGCTTTGCGGGAGTATGAGATGGCGACTTGAGCATCCCTTTCAAGTTCGGGAAGCTGTTTTCCCTTTCTATCGATTCGTTTCAGAGTGAGATCTGTTCATCAGACAGCACGAGGGGGAGGAGTGGGTTGATAGTAACCCATTCGCCGTGGGTACCTCCAGGAGAGATGGACTGAGGGTCCTCCGCACACCAGCAACCTCCGCCTTGGCTCATCTGGGTATCCCACTCTTATCCCTTGGCGGGATGAAACGATGCAGATTGATAGAGCCATGTCCCATGTTGGAAGAGCGTGGGATGAGCGTAGTGTAGAGATCAGCATGCTGCGCCGGCCTTTGCTTGCGTCCATTATTGCGTAAACCTTTATTCAAGTATGAGCGCGTCCCAGGCGGCATGTGGGATGCAGCCTTGTGGTGGTGCGGTCCGTGGGGAGAGAAAGCTCCATGTGTTCCCCCACCGAGCTTCGATGATGGATAATGGATGCTCAGTCACGACTCTGTTCATGAGCACAGCTCATATCCGCTTCGGCCGTGAATAAGGTGATGCCGACAAGACCAACATCAAATGTCAGCGACATCTCACCACGCTGCCACGAACCACCAGGGACCCCATGGCCGACAGACACCCCAAACAGGTAAGCAGTCACGGACATAACTGCCAAGAGCTTCGACTGTCCAGGAACCGCTGCGAACAAAAGACTTGGCTTCTCACCAACAGGTGGGACATGGTGGTTTGTGCGTTTTTCGGAGCGAAATGGCCAAGAAGAGGCATCGTCGTTCCGAGTGGAGGCCCGACACGCGTACAAAAAACTGGGGATGCGTATCCCACTTCCCTCGGTCTTGCGTTGATGACACGCGTGTCGTCCAAGTCGTGGGATCTTTAAGCTTCTGTCCGTTCAGGGAAGCGAGCGCAAGGGCTACATCTCCTTTCGGGTGATTTGAGCCCACCTTTTTGCTGGTGAGGGAAGAATGCGCGTCAGAATGAGCTTAGATGATGACGCCAGGTTCGGCATCTACAGTGGTCTACCTACTGTACTGTACTTGCAAGCCGGCGTTCAATAAAAACCCGCCAGCGACGGGATTGAGCTAGCCCTCCAGATCGTACTCTAATTGTCGGGTAATGAAGCCTGTTCTCTTAAGCATAGACTGCAAAGTTAATTCTTCAATAAATTATGTACATGAACAAATCTAGAATATAATGTTATGGACTACACTACTTAATACACAGGTGAATAAATCGGCCCCGTCTCAGTTGGTACACGGTACAGCACCTCCCCGAGATTGCGTTGCGCTGTCCTGGCTCCGTCGCGCTTCGGGTAGTCAAGCCTCGCAATCATGAATTGCAAAATCTTTCATCTCCATCCGTGACTTGGCATCGCGAAATTGTTTCATCCCATGTTTATTTTTGGCCTTCACTCCCGTCACGATGACAGATTTGGCAACCTCGCCGGAGAAATTGGCCCCAGCTCAAAATGCGACAACAGTCGACCGCCCAACCGACGAACAGCTGGGTAGCCGCAGACAGAGCCAAATAGATCATTTCGCAGCCGAGGATTATTACATTCTGGCCAATTTTGGTTGCGTTTTAGCAACCGTATGAAATCCCGGGCAGAATTGGGGAACTCCGGCTACAGAGGAGACGGGGCTGTCGGGGTGTCGGGGTATCGCAAAGGCCAGGAACAAGAATGATTAAGAATGCAATGTTCTAGATTACTGCTTCAAGGCTTCCGACTCGCTCTGTTTAATTACCTTCCCCGACACTTCCACATCACAGTCGCCTGACGGCCCGACAACCAACGCCAATTTGAAATCGCACTGGTCAAATCCCTGCCAGAATCGTCTGCTGAGTTTCTCACCTGGGCGAACTTCGATATCAGCGCTGTGGAGCTCTTCCACTCCCTGATCAAGTCCTTCAATTGATTAGCACTGATGAACAGTTTAGTTTCGACCAGGAGCACTCACCGTCTTTCACGTTTGCGGGCAGGATTGAGCTTGCGCCTTGTAGCCACACAATCTTCTCAGTCCATTTCCATTGCTCGCTCTTCACTAGGCGCTTGGTGATGTCGGTAGTTATTGGGCTGCCGACCTGGATGGTATCGCCAAACTTTACCAGCCAGCGAATCCGATCAGTAGCGAATTTGGTATCGCTCCCGGGGTATCGCTTGATATTCTCGCCAAGAGGAGACCATTTGCCTATCTTTTCCTCAACGATGATTCCGTAATTACCCCGTGCTTTGTGCTCTCCGAGTGTGCGAGCCTTGGTTGTTCGATTGTACAGAAGGCCTTTGGCCACGACCGTCCGAGCATCACCCTTGGTTCTGAAGACCTTTGAGCCAGTGACGCAGCTGTTCGCTTCGTTTCCTAAGCGTTTGAAGTACGTGGTCAATTCGTCCAAGACGTAGTCGGAGCTCCCCAGGCCACCTGAGAGCACGATGTGATTCTGGCCGAGATTAGAGAACGACCGATGTCCGAATTGCAGCCCAAACTCACCACGTGCCTGACTATGCCTTGACGGCGATTGCTGGTTTCAAAATTGCCAAGAGCGTCCTCGATAAGGCGCTTGATCTTCTGCAGTGTAATATCGAAGCAACTTTCGAGCTGCTGCCTATTTGGGGTCAGTTCAGACTTCACCTTGTATTGTCTTGTGCGCCTTCCGGCAAGAAATCGCACCTTGTAAAGTACAAAGACCCGTCACGGATCCCGAGGCCCTCATGGCTGTACGAGTCTTTGCCCGTCGCATTTTCGACAGAATATTCGTTTTCGACCTGATCGCTATCCTTGGGCCCAAGTTTGTGCTTAGCGCTTTGGAAATACTTGCTTTGTGAGACTTTAACAGAAAGGTTTCTGGGCAGCTCTCGTTGGGTCTCTGAATGTCGCTCGATCCGCTCCTCTATAAGCTTCTCGAACTCGATGTCGATTGTTACAGAACCGATGCTGAGGCCAGTGACGGGACGAATCTCCTCTAAGGCAAGTGAGCCAGCTGTGTCGGCGGCTGCCTTGACGAAGGCAAGGTCTGTTGTTCCACCTCCAGCATCAATCGATAAGACGACGTCGCCCTTCTGGACTTTGCCGACGGTCTCCGGCTGGCATGAAAAAACAGCAGAGGCCTCAGCCTCTGTCAGCCCTAGCATAGCTCTGTGGAGTTTCTGCTCTCCAAAGCCTGCTTCGGAGATTATGCCTCTGAAGTGTTGGCTGACGGTCGCTTGCCAGGTAGTTGGAGTGCTGAAAACAAAATCAATCGCCAGAGAGTTCCAGTTCTTGCACCTGAGCTGCGGACTGAAGGTAGGACCGGACCTGAGGAGCTCTGGAATCTTGTTGCTCAGGTGGGTGTATACCTGACGTAGGTACAGTGTCGCGATCTGGCGTACCTGACCTATCGACTCCGGCACCCAAGACTCAGGCTCGCCGTCTGTAAACCGCTTTTTGTACATGTTAGGGTCCAGGAGAAGCTTGAAGTACTTCCATTTTTTGTCCTCGGCCAACTCTTGACAGAGGAAGCCCCAGCGGGTCTTCCCTCCACTCGCGTCTTTTGCCAAGGCAGTTGGGACTTTGTATTCATCTTTAGGCTCTCCAGGCCACTGCGTGATTAGGTTTATATCGTTGCTCAGCTCCTTCGGAGTGCTCCAAGAGACACCTTTGAATGTCAGAGAATTGAGGTAATTCCATTCTTGAACAGATCGAGACATCAACATACCTGTATATGTGGTACCGAAATCTATGCCGACACAAAGGTCCGGCTGACGATCGTTCATGGTGACTGTTCGCCAGTACCCGGCCAGAATCAAGCGCGACAGCCTGTGGAGGTTGTGGTGAGAAGCAGGAGATACCAGGAGTCGACAACGGGAAGGGGGGACTGCCAGCAGATTCCAAGGATTCTCTGTGGCATGTAGCTACAAAAGTCAAGCGGGTTAAGCGCAAGGTAGAATGGACGGAGAAACATAATCAAGTTGGCCAAGGCGGAAGCTGCGCGCTGCAATTGATAGATCATACAGCAACCGTACCAACTCAATAAACCGATACATTGGGGTGGAGACGCCGGGAGATCTTTCAGCTAATTGGCTATAGCGCCAAAGATCACCACGAATGACAGCGCCAGATATGTCTCTTCCCGACTATTAATTTATTGAGCCGGTGTGGCTTTCAGGTTCAGACTGCTGAAGCAGACACCCGCCATTTTTCTCAGACGTCTTGGTTTAATTGGAAGCCTCGGGGCCCTCCCATCCGTCGCGGATATGAATTGGATGTTGAACGTGTGTGTGCCCAGCCTCTCTCGGCCGCCTGCAAACAAAGAACCCCCTCTCTTCTCTTCTCTTCTCTTCTCCTTTTTCACTTTACCAAGATTTCCAGGAAGCCAGTATCCCAGAACTCATCGCCCATAATTTCTAGGCCATTTGTCAAGATTTTCATCGCAACCCCTTGCTCAGGTTCCAAACTGTTGGCGTCCCTTTCTTCACAGAACCATGTCGCCCCGTCCGAGAGATGAGCCTTCGAGCCTTTCGGCTGTTTCCGCTTCCTCCTTCAACTCAACTTCGGGCGCTTTCAGCGCTGGAATTGGAGTAGGAGTGGGAATCACGGTCGCCGGAATGATACTGCTTTCTGTCGCAGTTGTTGTCTTCATCCACCGCCGGAAACGACGCCGTCCTGATCCTGAACCGCCTACACCAGTCGCCGAGATAAGCTCCAATATGCCGCTTGAACCATCGCCAGATCCTGCACCGCCCACACCAGTCGCCGAGACAAACT
Organism: Ascodesmis sphaerospora; assembly: GCA_027569015.1. NCBI lineage: Eukaryota > Fungi > Ascomycota > Pezizomycetes > Pezizales > Ascodesmidaceae > Ascodesmis > Ascodesmis sphaerospora. Next base: position 1,023,437 of record JAPPUR010000011.1, on the reverse strand, counting down.
CCAATATGCCGCTTGAACCATTGCTATGTCCGCAGCTCACTGGACTGGCTGCGATCCCATTCAAATGCCGGCTGCGGGGGGATAACGGTCTCGATATCAAAAGGGAGCTCCCGACTCAGGGCTGCATGATCAGAAATCACGTCAAGAATAACTACCACCTTGACCCCGTTCTGGTGGAACCAGGGACTCTCCACGCGTCCCTGTGTCAGCTTCAGTTGAGTGAGGGCACCTGCCGTACGGTTGTGAGATTGTCCATTGATCCAAGAACCCGTCACGTCGCCATCAGGCATTTATTGGCGCTTGTGATATTCTCGAACATTGACACTCACTCCGTTGGTTCCCTTTCTCTCCTGCCACCGGTTCTCAAGGAATTGTTCAAATCGCGGGTCGAGGCTGACAGGGAGAGTCAAGACCCTTCTGGTAACCATACCCATCCAATCTCATGCATCTTCTTTCGCTAACTCTGAGTGTCCGATCCAGTTGAAACGGCACTTGTGGGCTGGAATCAGCTTACCGCATTCCTCTTGCATAAGAATCCCAAGACCTCCGAGCTTTTGCCGTTGCTACCGAGCGTGGAATCCCAAATCAAGACACTTGCAACTCTGCTCCAGGGATTCCTGGCGCATTTCGCCCTCACCAACCACGACGGCTCCCATGGCACCCAGCAGGGACGCCTCGAATACATCATTAAAGATTGTGCCAGGCTCGGTTACGGGATTTTTTCGGATGCGCATGACTGGAGGCTTACGTTCCCACAACAGGAAAAGGGAGTTGTCGTTCTGCCAGGCCTAGAAAGCCATAGCGACGGGAACGTGGGAGAACTGTATGATTCACCAGTGATAGCTTTGGCTCCCGAGGTTGTCGCGGTAGATCTCATGGACGACTAAGCGCTATTCTCACGGCGAAACGGTCACGGCTGAGGTTTTCATAAAAGCCAGACCTGGGTTCTCGTTTCGGGACACGACTTAGGGCTACTACAGATGCATATGTTGCAAAGAAGGGCACGGCATACATAGCAAAAATGCAAGATTCCATTTGGTCTCGACCTACGCCTTGTCACTGCAGCCAAATGATCGTTCTCTTGATGCAATTCCTAGTGGCAAAGTGTGAACCCAACCCAACCCAACCCAACCCCCCCCTTTCCTCCAGTCGTTTGCCACGTTTGAACTAGGCTCGCGACTCTAAGTCAGAACTCAGAAACTCGCACAAGCCCTCGTCATACGGTTCAGTAAAAGGTATTGGCCTTTTTTTCAGGTGTTTGTATCGCAGGAAAGATGCAGGTTGTTGGGGGCTAGTGGCCTGTTGTATCTGTCGACGAAGACTCAGAACTTGCCTGTTGTTGTCTTCCATCTCTCGCGCTAACGCTTCGTATTCCTTCGTCGGACCGTTTGGACTGAAAAGATCTAGGAACCGGAAGAGGACAGGGCTATCTTTGTATGTGTATATAAAAGTTTCCGCGCTCTTCAAGGTCGTGGAGGTCCCGGTCAACGTGAGGTCAATCTTTTTGATTAAGTCGTCGTGTTTATGGATGGAATCATCGAGCTCCCGATTCAGCCTGTTTAGGTGATTGTAATTGCTTTTGTAGGCTCGAACTTCTTTCTCGGCGTCTTCAAACCAACGATCGTGGGAAGAACTCATTGTTGACCTTTCAAGAAACGAGTGAACCGTACTGGCCTTCCCGTCCAAGTGATCTCTGACCGGTGGGTGTTGAGATGATTCTGAACAGCAGGGATATCAACAAGTTAGGGTGAAAAGGAATCGCGGCAATCGTCAGCGTAGTTTTAGGTGCAAATGTTGACCTTCACAGTTGGTGACAGCTGTAGTCTCAGTGTTATGAGAGAGAAAACGCTTCTATTCTTGACTAAGGATTCTAATCTCAAGAGGGAGTGATCCAGGGCTGCATCTCATGGGCAGCAGATGAGCTCCTGGGGCCGGATCACTGCCCGCGCCGGCTGAAGACTACTGGAATTCATATTCATGCAAGTAGTCCCAGACAGTAGCGTAGGAGTTTTGCTTTTGATATGGCTTCACAGGCTCGTTGGTTCATGGGATTCGCGTTTAGGGGTGCCACGGGGCTCAAAACCTGATCCTTCGCGCATGCGAAATGTCACACCGCCCGTGCTACGATTATCTGGCAGTCTGTGCATCAACCCAAATAGGAGAGGCTTCTGTCTGAAAGTAGGGTCAAGCCGTTGGTTGTGTTGTCTGCCTGATTGCCTCCGTGCACTTTCCTTTCGTCATATTGCGAAGCGAGTTTGCGAGGCTGCCAAGAGTGATAGCCGTGTCTGAGCGCTTAGCTTAGGCAGACCTATGCAGCTAGCCTGCAGAGGTGCCGGGTTGACACCCGGTAGGGGGGCTTGCAGCCCTCAGGCAGCCTGAGCCTGCCGCTGTTGTCTACCTGTCATGAAGAGCTGCCGGACGATGCAGCTGACTGCAGCCGTTTCCAGAGTGGCAGCTGGTCCCCAAGGCTTTGACATGTGGCTCGAGCGCCTTGCGGTATCCCTATCTAGACTCCTAGTACTGCTGTTCAAAGGGGCCTTGTGCGATCTTGACTATGATCGGGACGAATTACCAGTAAACAACCAACATTAAGTGTGGGTACAAGAAGGTACCGCAGTTAGATGCTAGGACATGCTCGGAGTGGAAAACGGGGAGGGCGGGCTGCCAGCTGGTTCCAAGGCTCTGCGGCGTACACAGAGTTGCCACTGACGCCAAGCGGATTGATGAGTGCAGGGTGAGTTGGATGGACAAACATGAATCACGTTTTCCACCGTTGAAACTGAGCTGCATTCGATAGATCATTCAACTGCCGCACTGACTCAACAGACGGTAGGAGGCTCTTCAGCTGATTGGCTATAGCACGGAACATCACTGCAAATGATGACACCAGATGTGTCTCTACCCGACACTATTAATCTATTGAGCCGGTGTGGCTGTCAGGTCCAGACAGCTCAAGCGGTCGCCCCGGACTAAACGTCTGGAAACTGTGCCAAGGCACCCGTCAAGCCGCCAGCGGAAACGGATACTGCCCTGGCAGTGAGACGGCTTACCTGTCGGACGCCTTCACGCAGTCAAACATGTAAAGAAGTACGTACCGGGTATCCACTTGCGCTAGCCCAACCTGAGTCTAGTGGAGCTGTCAATCTAGGTACCCGTGTGACGGGGGTTTTGAGGCAGACTGTCCGCACTGTATCATAAAGCTACCTCGCCAGTCAAAAGGGGCAGAATACTAAGGAAGAATATCTGTTGAATCCGCAAGGCTGTTACGATTATGATACAGTTATGTTAAGGGCTTATCATTATATTACGATTCTGTTGTTATAAAGAGCTATTCTAAGAAAACATTATGTTGATTCTTGTTCATGAAGTCATAATGTCAGCCCAGCAGTGTGAGGCAAGTTATGCATCACACTGTCCTAAACTACTCCTTCACCGTTGGCAGTGCGGAGGCGGGGGAACCCTTTTCGGCTAGATGGATTTGTGTTGAGGAAACAGAACGAGGTACCTACAGCGAGGAGGTAGTCAAAGGCTCCAAGAAGCGGTGGAGGTTGGGCTTCCAAGCAACCCAACAGAAACGACGCAGCCGTATGAGGAGACAGAACAGTCACAGCCGCCTCCCGGATGATGCAGCTCCTTACAGAGCTACGGCTAAGCACCTTTCTATGTCCGCTTGGATCATGGCGGACAGTCGTCTCAGGCAACTTGCAACCCATGCGAAGGTCATAAAGCACCACTGCTGCCCTTCCCACAACAGCCCAGACTTCTTCATCAAGATCTCACAGAGGCCTTTTCTTGCTCTTCCCTCATTTTCACACCATCGTTTTCCTACCCTTCCTCCAAATATCAACTATCCGTCACGATGTCCAGGGAGTACTTCCTTGCACCCAACTGGTCTACGAGACCGTACCCGGATGGGCCCATACAGCTTGGGTCGATTATACGCGACCTGTCTGTACTTGAGCCACTGAACCGAACAGTCCATACCATCCCTGAGGCCCAGCTCTACCCGGCCGACACAAAGACTGGATTTGAGATCTCCTTCAGTCATCTTCACTCCGCCAATTTGGATCTCAAGGCCAGAGCCTTGGGACTGCTTGGCGTTGGAGCCAACGTATCTATCGAACGGATGAAAGGCACAAGCGAGGTGCTCACATGCCAGACCCTCTTGACTAGCACCTTCAGCCCGACCGACGCCTACGTGCGCGAAGCCATCGAACATCCGGACGTCAAACCCTACATCAACGGCAGATTCAGAAACTCCGTTTTCATGATCACTGGAATAAAGGTTGCCAGCGGCGCATCGTTCAAGTCGAGCACCAGCAACTCTCTTTCCGTGGCGGCCAAGGCCAATCCCGTACCCTCTGGGGCACTGGCCGATGTTGGCCTGACAGCTGGCTACGTGAACAAGGCCGATGAGGGAGAGAAATCCACCGCCCAAAACGACGTCATCGTCGCTTTCAAGGTGAAGAAGATGCGACTGAGCATTCGCGGAGAGATCAAGCACCGGAACTACACGCACAACGCCGAGATGCAGAGTGCAACACCTACCGCTCGTCAGGTCGAGTACGATCTTCACTTGGATGAAGAGCTCACGGACAAGGAAATCAAGGACATGTTTGGCGTGGAGAAGGTTAGCGGATAGCACGGAGGAGGATGACATCTGAAGGCGGCAGAGAGGTTCAATTGTTCAACAGCTACTATGTTTCTTAGCCTTGAGTCGATTAGGATATCTCAACTATTGATGCTTTAATGATGTGTTCTTTTGCTATTGTGTCCCTGTTGACCTTTACATCGGGGGTAAAACACCGTCCCTTCATCCTTTTTCCTCAATGACGTCTCCAGCTCACATAAGATTAAAGATCACGCCAATAAAACACACAATGGCATTAGAACCCAATGCTATAAACACCGTAAAACCACCCACTTATGCATAAAAGCAATCGCCTGGGCCCCTGGGTTCGAATGCAACATGTCATGCGGGCTGCAGAAGTGACCTAGGCCAGGAGGAGGACTTCTTTAGCTTTTGGCCCAGCGCATTAAAACAAATGTAGTCATAAGAACCTCGCAAACCAGCAAAACTTTCGAACATTGCCTGCATCCCTTCCCTTCTGTGTGCCCTGTACTGTGTAAGGTCGTCATTGTCCGGTCCATGGAAAGATTCCACGAGTGTTAGGATGTTTGCCGCCATTCCCGCAGCGATCGGCGTAGAGTAGGATGTTCCTTTGGGCACGAACTTGTCGTCCTCAAGTGGCGAAGGAATGTCCGTCCCCAAAGTGCTCAAATTAAAAACTTTCGGCCAGGGATTGGGGTTAAATCCGCACGGATTACCCATTCCGTCCGTCGCATGAATGGCAATCACGTTGTCCATACGCGCGGGGAAGGCCCTCGGCGCGTTTGCGCCCTTGTTGGAAGCCGCGGCGAGGATGATGATGCCCTGCGCTTCTGCTTTGTTGATGGCTTCCCTGTTCTCAACATTGTCCTCGAACGAGGCGGAAATATTGATTATGTCGACTTCGTGCTCCATTGCCCAATTGATCGCCTGGCTTGGTCAGCTCAACTTCTCTGGGGAGGTGCGCCGGCTACCATACTTTGACAAGTTGGCCCTCATCAGGTCCCTCTCGCATCTTGTTAATCTTTGCGATGTAAAGATCCACATGCGGCGCAATGTCCACAACTAAAGCCGCGACGTCAGTTCCATGGCCTTCGTCGTCTGTGGTTTCGCCCCCAACAAATGATATCGCCCGCTTGATTGATGTCCCCTTGGGCCCTCGCACTCCAATGAAGTGAGTATGTTCCCCGTTCACTCCAGTGTCGAGGACAGCAACCTTGATTGGCCTTTTGTTTTCTATCGGTTCGATGGTTTTTTTGTAGAACTCGTAGGCGTGAAGCATGAATAGTTTCCCCCAACCATCCTCTCGAGTCTTGTTGGCCTGGAGCTTAACGGTGAATGAAAGCCCAGCCTCGGATGCCTTGAAATCTTGACGGCCGCTCTCTTCCCTACTCTCATGAACATTATTGACGTCGTATCTTTCTCGAATCGTCGTCTGAGAGGCATTGCTGGTGCGATCGTGGTCAACCCCCCGATCCAACAGGACATCAGGTCGCGAGGAATTGGGCTTTAGTAAACCCGATATCTGTTGGGCCACAGCCCTAAGCTGTTCTACCGTCTCAGGGAGTCGTATAGGATATTGTCCTGGTGACTCTGCTTGTTTGCAAGAGTTTCGCGCGAGTACAGGTTGGGGTTTTCCATAGGGAGCCTCCGTTTTCAAGCCACTATCGTTGTCCTTGACGAAAAAGGCCTGAAAAATCTTTAGAAAAGATCGGGCGAGCGTTGACAACGGCTCATTGTTCTGCGGTAGGGATCGGCGGTTTCCAAGCTCGACGAAGGCTCGGCTTAACTGAAGCCTGAGCTCGGCCCTAGAATTGGTCAACCTCAGGTTTTTAGCCTTGTTGCTTTTGTCGATGCTGTCGATTAGGAGACGTATCAGCTCCCTGGAAGTAGTGACGGGATCGTCATGCGCAGTGTACGCCATGATGGCTGTAAAACCAGTTGGAATTGTCGCTGGACCGGGAGGGATCCAGGGGGTTGAGAATTTGGGATGAGAGCAAACAAGGCAATAAATACAAGATTGCCAGTAAGGGCCATTATGATCTTAAGTATGAGAAATGTCGCTTATGCAGCTCGTCCGCAGCCTCATCGCTGTAATAATATGAAGCGCAAACAGTCCAAGCACCTACCACGTCTAGCCAAGAAGCCAATACCAAGTTAATTGGGGACAATAGCTGAATAGCGCGCAAGGGAGCGAACGGCAGAATCCAGAGAGACTTAAAATAGCAGTCTACAGGGATTCATTCAGTAGCAGCCAAAGAGACCTGTAACAGTAGCTTGCAAGGCTGCCTCAGCAGCAGCCAAGGGGGCTTACCACATCCATGGTTACACAACCTGCACCAGTTGTTTGCATGGCTGCCTAGGGCTCCAGCAGCAGCCAGAGAGGCCCCCAGGCACCGCAAACATGAGTCAGGGCGGTTCTTGAGTGGTGGACAATCCATGCACTCCTGGCACTGCCCCAGTCGCCATCGCCCAGGGGGTCAGCAGAAGGAAACTCCCAAGTCAGGCTGAACAATTTTTTCGATTGCACAAGCACAGTAGATGCGGTTTCAATGCGTCATGGCATCGCAGGAGCCGGTGGAGCGAGATATCTCCAAATCAGTTTCCGCCTGCAAAGCCCTCTTGAACAAGTATCCTACCTTTTACCCAGAGTCCTCTGAGCTGCGACAGAGCGCAAAACGGCAACAGGACGGTTTCTCCGCACTGGAGCCTGACTTGGCCGTAATCGCGCACTCCAGCGCATGGCTCGACGACGGCGAGGTTCTTCGCAACGAGGTGACGCAGCAGCTTTCCGTGCTGCAAACGAACCTAAAGTTTGGTATGATGCCACGATCAGCTTGAGGGCGTTGCTGGGCTAGAGACAAACTAATAGTGAATTCTAGTTGTTTTTCATGACCGATCGGATATTTCGAGTCTCTCCTCACAGATTCAAGAATCGGATCTTGAATCAGAAGGAACGTCCTCAGAGGCTTCACGCGCGATCGAAAGCATCATTGGGAGCCTCAGACAAATAATTCCACAACTCCTGACCCTCCGTCACGAAAACGAACCCGAAGACAGTACGGCAAAGAGTACCACGAGTAGTGACTTCACGCCAATAGAGCGAGCTGTCCGCGAAACGGAGACGGCGCATCAAAGGAAGATGCAGCTACCTTTACGATCATCGAACTCTGAGCATCCCGAGTCCCTCTCGAGCATGGCCAAGACCGCAAAGGAACCCCTTGAACAGCGCAAGTACCAGGAGCCTGAACGGGAATACTGCAAGGCGCCGGAGCTGCACGCAAACATCTTGGGATCCTTCTGCCCTTGCCTCATTCCAACCGAGGGCAGCCGGGCAAACAGGCTCTTCAAACAAGAGGACTTTGGAAAGGCCGAGAAGATATATCAGGAGATACTGGACTTCAGCACCGACGTTCTCGGCGAATCGCATCCGCACAGGCTTTCGGCCAAAAGTAACATGGCAAGGATTCTCGAAGAAAAGGAGGAGTATGCAAAGGCGGAAGCACTTCATCGAGACGTGTGGAAGCTTCAACGGAAAACGCTCGGGGGCGACGATCTTATTACCCTCGCGAGCTACAACAAGCTTGCCAACGTACTGACAAGGCTGAAGAGATTCGACGAAGCCGAGCCCATCTACAAGGAAGCGCTTAAGACACGCACGACGTTGCTAGGTGCCGATCACTTGGACACCCTTGTTACTCTTGGCAACCTCGCAAACTTGCATCAGAATCAAGGGAAGTATGACAAAGCCAAGAAGTTGTACGAGGATGTAAAGTCTCGTGGTTGGGGAGTGCTTGAACCCAACCACCCACATCTGCAATGGACCAGGGATCGTCTCAAGGAAGTGGCAGAGGATTGAGAGGAGCGGTAAAGCGGATTGCAATGCTTTATTTTAGTTCTCAAAGATGAATGCCATAATCTTAATTGCCTCTTTCACTACCTTTTACCACTACACTTTGCCAGTTAATCCTTAGCAACAGGCAGATGGGATGTGCTCTCTGCAGCTCAATCTCGTGCTACTGCAGACCAACGTCAATGTCCCATGAAGCTATTCCAGGAAACGCCACGACATCATTTCAGCCCTGATTTGGTGTGGCTGTGAGTGTGGCGCATACTACAGGTACTTCACTGCTGAGGGACAAGTGGGCGACAAGTTAGAGAACGGTCAAACTCAAGACAGACTTCAACATGGGATCAAAACAGAAAGACGGAACAGCGCCTCATTTCCAGCATTGCGTCATTGTACTCAAAGCGTCACTTGAAAGATTTCTCCACTACCTGTTCTCTGCTAAGGAACAGAATCTCGTTTGAACTTGAGCCGCCCGGCCGGTGCTGTTGAATGGTGGAAAGATCCCTTTCCCTGGCTTCGTCATTCCATCCCCATCTCTTCATTCTTCACAACCGCCCCATCAAACAAGGCGGTCAAGCATTCAACCGAAAACCATAATGCTTACAAAAATTTCATCTCTCACTGGCCAAGAAAAAGTGTTTCCCTTTAGTAAAACCTCATCTCTCAGCCGTCTTCACGGCACGATCTTCTCCACGCAAGGCCCGTGCCGCCATGCATGTCTTGCATCCATATACCGTATTTCCGTATATCCTAATTCTCCGAGCCTCTTGTTTTAAGCTTGTTTCTTGAAAAATTCCCTCTTCATGTGGTGTTGATCCGTATTTCCATAATGCCGGAGCCATTTTTTTTGCTGATCTTCATGTGCGTTCGTGGGGCTACGTGCTCAACTTGAATCTTGCATGGCCTTGGAAAGATGCTCAACTCATGCGGTGAATGACGATTAGTGAGGTAATTTCTTTCTAGTGGGATGTCCCACTTGGGGGTGTTTTATGGAAATGTTGTTGTAAGCTGTAGGTATAAAAGCCAGGTGATGAATGATGAGTGGTTTCCGATTCTTCAAGGACAGAGTGATATAACTTATTACAACTTGAGATCGAGATGTTCAGAGCCGCTTTCCTTGTTTTCTTCCTCCTCTTCGGGGCTGTTTTCAGTGAGAAGACCTTCCCCCAAGCTGTTTTATTCATTGCTCACGTACCACCTTAGGTCACCCTCACAAGGAGCCCGATGCTGAATCAATCAGGGCTCATGAAGAAGTCCGCCGGAGATGCGGCCCTCGAGTGGCAAAGATGAAGCGAGATCGTCTAGCTCTGAGACGCCGTGATGATTCTGTTGACGCCGACTCTGGAGATACTATCTACAAAATCAACGCCAAGGCACCCAAGTACAACAAGATCAAGGACTGGACCAACATTCTTACACCCGAGACGAGCCGTGGTCCTTATTTCCTGCCTAGAAGCCAGACTCTTCGTCAGGACATTCGAGAGGATGAGCCTGGTGTGCCTCTGTCTTTGGAAATTGGTGTCATCGACGTTGACACGTGTGACCCGTTGGATAGCGTCTTGGTTGATATCTGGGTAGGTTTGCAATGACAACATTGACTCCATTTTGAAAGCTAACGGGTGGGATTACTCAAGCATTGCAACGCTACAGGATCTTATAGTTCCTTCACGGGCCTTTCTCCCAACACCCAGTTCCTCGATCTCTACTCCGAGCAGACAAACAATGGGACACTTGATCTTCATCAGGGGCTTCCAGACCTATCCGTAAGAATCTCCATATTTTATTGCTTTGAAACATCTCTCTAACAGATGTAGTGGCTCTCGACTGATGAATCAACCTTTTTGCGTGGAATGTGGCCCACCGACAAGCACGGAGTAACCTCCTTTACGACAATTGTCCCTGGATTCTATGTGGGTTACACGCAGCTCCTTGAGGGTCCCGCTTCTGACCAAATTTGGCCAGGTTCAACGAGCTATCCATATCCATGTCCAGATCCATACCAACTGGACTATTCTGTCCAATGGCACCCTTGCTCATGGCGCCATCGTCAGCACGGGTCAGATCTTCATCGACGAGCTCCTTTCAAGACAACTCATGGCCTTGGAACCATACGTCAGCCATACGGAGATTGAGCGAGTGAAGAATGCAGACGATGGCATCTACAACCAAGAATCAGCTAGTAAGTCTTCATCCAATGAGTTCAATACGTGCGATGCCTGACCACATTTGTTCTTAGCCGGTGCTATGACCCTCCTTGACACTGAGCCGCTTGATGGCAAGGATTATGCGAAGGGTGTTTTCGGATACATTACTCTGGTATGCTTCTCAAGTTTTCTTCGCGTGAAGAGCCAGCTAACAGACTCCAGGGTGTTCAAATGAGCCAAATCAGAAACGGAAGCACAATTGATGCCTGTAAGTCTCTCACCAAGTCTGGGAAACCAATGTTTGTGTCTAACCACAACCTTAGTGCCCGAAGTTCCTGTTCCTGCTTGATGCAGAGCCATAAGTGGCCTGTCGAAAGGTTCAAAGAAGAGGAACCATTGTTAAAGCTGGGAACCGAGTTGTGGATGGATCAGATATCACACCTTTATTGTCCATATATTAAGCCAGGCAACTTTCAAGCCTGCTCTTAGTCTGCTTGACGATCCTACATGCTGATCGCATATATCCATTCTTCCTCGGAGTCCCAACCTAATGGCCAACCATGGCCTGATGGGCCGGACCATATCTGTTACCATGTGGCTTTGTAGAATCAATAATACGTCTCAACTCCGCCTTGTCCTCATCAGTGAGCTCAACATCCCTCGACGCCCAGTTCTGTTCCAGACGCGTGGCCTTTGTGGTGCCCGGGATGGCGATGAATCCCTGAGCGGCAACCCACGCCAGGGCAATCTGAGTCAGTGTGACGCCCTTTCGGACGGCGAGTTTCTTGATCTCCTCCACGATGGCCTTGTTCTGGTAAAAGTTGTCGCCCTGGAATTTTGGTGCTGATTGAGTGTTAGCCATTGTCTTGATCACTGGAATTTTGGGAAACTCACACTTGCGACGGAAATCGTCAGGGGCAAAATCATCAGGGGTCTTGTAGGGAAAGTCATCGACAAGCCAGCCGTGGCCAAGGGGGCTATAGGCTACATAGGCAATGTCGAGTTCTCGCGCGGTGTCGATAAGACCGTCAGTCTCGTGCAGAGTCTCAAATGCAGAGTATTCAGCCTGGATGGCATCGATCTTGGCGACTGCGGGAGCTGTTAGTCAATTCCGAGTGGAACTAAGAGCACTGGCACTAACTAGAGTTGGCCTTTCGGAGAGTCGCAGCAGAACTCTCAGAGAGACCGATGTACTTGGTCTTTCCTTGCTTGCGGATCTCGTCGAGGGCGGTGATGGACTCTTCGAGGGGAGTGTCTGTATTGTGTTAGAGATATGTTTCGGTTGCAAAGTTCAATAAATGGCCACTTACTGGGGTCAATTCGGTGGAGGTAGTACAAGTCAGGGGCAAAGCCTAGACGCTCGATGGTGCCCTCAATGTAGGTCTTGATATGGGACGCAGAGTTGGTGACGCTGCCATCGCCAAAGACGTCAAATCCGCACTTGGAAGCGACTGTTTTTTGTTAGGGATTGTGATAAAAGTGATGATTATAACATACTAAAGACCTTGTCGCGAACGTTGTGCTTCCTGACGAAATCTCCGAGCAGCTTCTCATTGACACCGGCTTGGTAGATAACCTGTCATTCGTATGAGCAATTACAGTAGATAAACCATTTGAGGTCTAGACATACAGCAGTGTCCCAGAAAGTGCAGCCCAACTCAATGGCCTTGAGGAGAACAGGCTCGGCCTGTTCAAGAGTCAAGTTGCTTCCCAGGCCGAAGCTAAGACCCATGGCTCCGAAGCCGGGGGAATTGACGGTGATGTCAGCAAAGGGGAGTGTCTTGACCATTTTGATTGAGATTGGAGAAATGATATGAAGTAGAGGTAATAGAGAAATCCGCTCATGTCATGATGTCGTCGAGTTTATATATCTCTCGGATGGCGATTTGTTCACAGCTGGAATGGATGGCGTGACGTAGCAATGTGTTAGTCGGCATGCATGCTAAGTCCGCCATTAACTCCGAGCGCGGTCATCATGATGGGGTTTAAATCATGAAGACGGGAGCAAAAAATGGATTTTACTATGGGAAACTAATAACTCTATACAAGATGAAAGAGGGGTTTCCATGGTTCAAAAGTGAATTTTGGTGCACTATGACGATCTCTACTGGTGGCCACGATACGACGTGATCCACATGTAAGCAGCTTGCGTTAACTCCAGACGCCAGCTTCAAGAGGATTAGGCAATATTTCGCCGAAGTTTAGTCGAGAAACAGAAAACTATTCTCTCGCATTGGCTTAAGGTCGGCTTTAGAAAAGGTTTTCTCAAGTCCATTGATTGCCGTAGCATGTATTAAAATATTCGTGAATCTACTTGAGATGGCGATAGGTTTGCATCTCATCTGTCTAATTGTTTGAACAGAAACACCAATTGTTTTGGTGCAACAATGCCAAGATTCCATCACTCTTCAAGCATGGGAAGTGCGGTACGAACTGACATCGGATACTGCCGAGTACGAAAAAAGATCTTGTCGCATTCAATGACCCTAGAAGTATGGATCTGAAGCTCAATTGACATGTTTAAGGGATATACACAAACTAGGCCTGATATCATGCAAGTCCAAGCATTTCTTAACAGCCTCGTTCTAAGTTGTTCGAACCAGCTTCAGCGCCTGAGTTAAAGCCCACTTTAATTCCGATGCCTCCCCCCCGAGAACCGTCAAATAATGCTTGACATGGCGTACATGGATAAATCTACCGGCTAAAGCCTCTTTGGATCAACTAACCCTTGTTGGTCCATGATGAATGATCGTCCTTGAGCTGAGCATGGACCAATGACTTTAATAATGCCCGCTCTCCATAATTTTTCCACGGCTGGTCTTGTCACCACCCACGTTCATGGTCGCGATGGGAACGCCTGTACCACTACCCCAGAAAATCACAGCTAAACCGAGACATGCCCCCCTCAAGGTCCAAAGCATCTCTTGCGTGTGATTGCTGCCGGAGGCGCAAGGTCAAATGTGACGCGTCACATCCTTGTGCCAATTGCCGCCTCTCCCATCTCTCTTGCGAGTATACCATTCCGCAAAAGAGGCGAGGCCCAAGAGTTCCCAACATCGGCCGTCGCCTCGGGATTGTGCCCGAGGTGGAGAGAAGCCCTGTAGTCGAGGAGGAGGAACGGCAACCGGAGCAGTCTCCTGCGAACCCACAGGTTTGGAGAGACGAGGTTGTGCTTGGCCGCCTCCAAAACAATGTCACCGCGTCACATAGAGGGGATCTCGCTGCCCTCACCAAACTATCCCGGCTAATCGCCGAGGGCCTATCATCCTCGATCAAGTCAGCACTCCCCGACCTCTCACTGGGGAACATCACCAGCTACTGCATCGACTTATACATGCGCTTCACCTTTCCGACAGCCCCACTGATTCATGAACCAACAGTACGAAAGGATGCCTCGATACTCTTCTCTGACGCGGCAATTAATCCTTTTGAGACGGATGACGAACACCAACAAGTTGCCCGGATGAGAGCCTTTGCTCTTGTCACTTCCCTTTGTGCCATGGTTGCATCCGTCATGCCAGAGAGCCTGTTACCTTATCGAAACCACCTCACCAAACCATTCCTGAGCGCATCTCGGGAAATGCTATTGTGCTTCGAGATCCATGACCTCGACTCTCCCACAGCAGCGTCCCTGACTATCAGAATATTTCAATCCGTGGCAATGCAGCACATCACGGGCAAGGCCAACGTCGCGTGGCACATTCACGGGCATGCTACCCTTCTAGCCCAACGCCTCCGCTTATACAGCGAGCGTTCTATCGAGAACTATGACACCCTCGAGGGCCAGCTACTGCGGTTGAACTTTTGGCATCTCTACTCATCCGACATGACGGCTGCTGCCCTGCGAGCGCGCCCGTTTACTCTCCACGAAACCCTTTTTGATGAGGCGCTGAGTGTCAAGTCCGAGGGCGTGCATAATGTTCCCTTGTTTGATCCAGCAAGTACACTTAATGATGAGACGTTTGAGCCGCAGCTCTTGGTCGGCTTCCATCTGATTCGGCGCATATCATCTGAGGCTTCGCAGCTCCTCTTCGGTATTAGAGCTTACCAACGACAAAGATTGGAGGCTAGCAGAGCCCTGCTACTGCGACAGTACATGGACTTTATGAGTCTCTTGGATGATCTTCCGCCATGGCTGCGCCTATCCAATATCATCAGCTCCTGTGGAAACAGTGATGCCAATGCAGTCCACGAGCCATCATTCTGGGTCCAGAGATCTACCATACTTGTCTCGTATCACTGTCTGAGATTAGTCATTCTACAGGAGTGTATCGAGTCTGAGGCGTATGAAATTGCCGGACTGGACGGTTACACTCCGGCGTTGCTCATCAAGAAGATGGAGATGGTCCAGGATTTCATGCGGACGCTGGAAGACATCCCGCTGCTGTATCTGCAGGTCAAAGGCGAACCTCATGTAAGTCATTGGACTTATCCGGTGAAAGACTTGTAGCTGACGAGCTTGGTGTGTAGGTGGAAAGGATGCGCCGGGTTGGGGCCATTCTCCTCGAGTTCATTCAAACGGTGGAGGATGAACACTTGCAGTCCCGAGCAAAATCGCTCTTACGACGATTGTTGGATACCTTGGCAAAGCTAGACTCCAAGGCATGCGAAGATCTATGTCCCATGGGAACTGTTGACTAGGATGATGGATGAGCACGCCGAGGTCAATGAGAGACAAGTCTCTATTTAGCAACACCTCAAAGTAATAGGCTTCCGATAAATAATTATAATAGACCCCAACCTCCATTTCTTTACGGGTAGTGACACTCGGCATCTTCAAGCTCCACGTTAAAGGTCCATTCGCCCTCGCTAGCCACGATAACCTGGGTCAGGCCAGGCAGCGAGATGTGCACTGATGCTGGCCGTCCACTATCTATTCGAATCCTCAAGCGTACCTTAACGCAGTCTTTTGAGGTACGTCTCCACGAGACAGACACAACCCCGCGAGGCCGTCCCCCTACCATAGGCATAGGGACACTCGCATTGATCTCTCGGAACAGACGAACCCTGGGCGCGAACCCGATAGTTGACCAGCCAGGTTCCAACGGGCGAATTCCTGCTACTTCAACAAGGAACTCATAGATAGGCGAACTCCCCCAAGCGTGGCAGTCAGATCTCTGCGCTTCTCCTTCTTCAACCCAAGTGGTGAGGTTCTGAGCAAGCTGTTCTCGCCAGGGATTCCAGAACTCGTGGAACTTCTCGTCATAAAGGCTGCCGCCGGCTAAGCTCAGGGCTCGCAGTGTGTAGAATGACATGGAGATGGACTCTTTGACAAGCTGCCCCGTCGCGGCGCCGGCTAGACTTTTCCTCAAGAGAGACGAGGCGGAAGGCCCGCTAACGCATCCGCTCATCGCTGCCCAGACCTGACAATGCTGACTGTAGTCGGTAGCAGCGGCCGAGGATACCAAAGTGTCGGCGTATAGCTCTCCGTTGAAGCAGTGCTTCCGGATAGCAGATACGATCTGGCCTGACTGGGCATAATACCTCCCGGCCACATCATCGCGTCCTAAACCTTGTGCCAACTGTGCCGCAGTTGAGAGAGCGCAGGCATAGACTTGATTAAAGAAGGTTGAAATGCCAGTGCGATCGATGACAGAGGGGATGCCGTATGGATACCACTGGCGCGTCCAGTCGGCAAAGTGCCAGATGCCAGGGGTGTTCTCCAGTCTGACCAGTCCTTGTTCCCCAACCCGAGCTGCAAAGTACGACAAGATTGCATCAACGGCTGGAAGGAATCGGACCAAGAATTGAACATCGTTGAAGTATAGCAAGTGATCTTGAAGCATGAAGATCCAGTAGAGTGAGAACGAAGGGATAATGCATCTCTCGTTTGTCGGCGCCCTGCAAGAGGTAAGGCCAATATTAGCTTTGAAAGAGTTGTGGATCTGGATTATGGCCTGTCGAGCGAGTCTATCGTCCCCTGATAGGTTATAAGTGAACAGGGCCATGCTCCTTGTATCCATGGAATACTGCATCTGCTCATAGAATGGGCAATCCTCGTAGCAGTCGTGCATACAATTGGCTAGGGTGCGGATGCTGGTTGTCAAAAGTTTATCCGCATCAGAAACACTCCCAGGAGCCTCAAAACTGGCGTGAATCTCCAGAGGGTAGTTGACTTTGTTAATGTCTACGCCCTCAAAGCCGAGCTCAGAGGACCCAACGTCAATCTTGAGGCGGATGAAGCGGAATGTGCGAAAGTGGAATGGTGCAAAATGCTCCTCGATGGCTTCGTTTTCGTGATACCCCAAGCCTTTGGTGGCTGCATTGATACCTCCAAGTTGATACATGTCTCTCGGTCCGTACAAAGACTTGGTGTAGTCGCATCTGTCGCCCTTTCTTCGTTCCCACGGCACTCTTTTCGGTTCTTCTTCGTAGCTTTCCGAGTATATAACTTCGACCGTGCTTCCAGCTATGGCAGGTCGCTTAAAACGAAAGCGGATAAATGCCGTTAACAGATACGGTACCTCCAGATCAATCTGATGATGGGTTCCTCGGGCGAGAACAAGTGGTTCAGTGTCTGTCCTCGATTCGACGCTCCTGATTAGCTTCGACTCCCAGACGCCTACTTCCACATCGCTCTTGATGTTGTGCAGGGCAGAAAAGGAAGCCTTGCGGATCTGAAGGGGAGGGATCATGCGAGGGGACAACGTCCATGGGGTAGACATTCCGGTCGCGATCTTGTACTCGAGGACTTTGGCAGGCACCCAGTTCAAGCCCTCATTCTTTAGACCCGTAGATTTCTCATAGACATGCAGAAAAAAGTCCTCTAGCTCATCAACCCTAAGCAAGGTCGACGTGTCGATAGCAGTAAGCCATGAAGCGCTACTTTCCAACTGGTCGATCCACGACACATCCTTTCCAGGCACTGTGATTCTCAGACCGCCCGTTGGGAGGCGAGCGAACGAGGCAGCGTACTTGGTGCCGTGGAAGAATCGTAGGACGTGGACCGAGATGCGGTTTTGGCCGAGGCGGAGATAAGGGCCTACATCAACCTCGTCATAGAACCACATGGACTCGTCGCCCTTGACTGGCCCAAAGGTAACCAGACGATTGTTGATATATAGCTTGTATCGTGTGTCGGCCGTGATGTGTATAGGTAAAGAGGGCACGAGTTCCTCGAGGAGCACATCCTTCTTGAAGTGCACAAACAGGCCGGCCGTGTCTGTCCGGTCCTCTGTAAAGTGAGGATGCCACATCCAAGTTCTGTCGGGCTGGAGAAACATGCTGGGCGAAGACATTGAAGATAAACTCTAGATTGCAATGGAAGAGTTGCTTCGAGTAAGGGCGTTTGAGAACCGATGAGGATGCCGCTTGAGGAGTTAGAGGATGAAAGTAGACTGCCCATGCTCAACCAGACATGGAAACTCGCCATCTCTCGCTTTTCTTTGCACCGGTGACAGTCTCTTTAACCAGCATTCTCGGTCGAGCTTGAGCCGAGGAGGAGACAACCGCAAGAATGAGAGCGTCACCTGTCAACGAGAGCAGGGGTTTTCCGACGGACATTTTGGCCGGATAATTTCTGGGGATCCTAGATGGATCCAGAGTGGCTTGAAGAGTCCTTCCCCCTTGTGGGAGTCCGCCATTTTTCCGTGCAGATCATGTCAAGGGTCTCAGCCCCAGAATTCTTCCACGGGTCCTTTTGTTCTTGACAACCTCACTAGGAAGCCTTTTCCCCATGGGAAATACCCCATGATACGATTCCCCGCATTCGCCTCAGTCTGGGGCTTTCAAGTCGGTAGCGTAAAAAGTTGGTGGTTTGACCTTGGGTGTAACTCTGCGTGTGTGGCTCCGGGGACAGCTGATGGATCAATCACCGGCATATTTAAGACGTAAAAAGTCTGCCCATAACCACCTCAACCAAGACCCAATTCATTCTACAAATCATTCATTTCAAGCATGACTGAAAAGGCCGAAGCTCCGGTCCATTCGGATCGTAATGACGGCTTTACAGCCGCCGAAGCGACTCACCTTGCCGACCAGGTTCAACAGTTGAAGCCTTCGCCATGGACTCCTAGCATGTTTCGTCTCTACGGCGTCATGCTTTGCGCCTATTTCTGTGCCTGTTTGAATGGCTTTGACGGTTCAGTCATGGGGTTTGTCATCCTTGGACTCGTGAAAGTGAGAAGTGAGACTGACATGTAATTATTTCAGGGGGTTGAACGCCATGACTTCTTACCAGGATTACTTTCATATGTAAGCCGCTCTTGTTTGCTCATTGGATGTTGACAGTGAATATGATGCTCACCATTTGGTAGGAAAACGGCCTCCTCAAGCACCGGTCTAGTCTTTGCCATCTATGGCATTGGTAAGTATGGTTGACCAGTCAAGTGTCCCTAGTACTCACCATGGCCTCCAGGAACCATTTGTGCAACCCCATTCGTCGGCCCTACCAATGATTACCTGGGTAGAAGAGCCGGCATGTTTACCGGATCCATCATCGTCATCGTCGGGGCCGTTGTAGTGGGCGCGTCCACGAGCAAGGGCATGTTCCTCGCTGGTCGGTTTGTTCTAGGATTTGGCGTCGCCTTTTGCAACGTCAGTGCCCCTGTCTACGTGGGCGAGATGGCTCACCCTGTCTGGCGTGGTGTGCTCATGGGTGTCTACAACTCTTTCTGGTAAGCCTGCTTGAGTGACTCCTTGTCAGTCGACCGAAGCTAACATGCAGATTCAAGGTCTGTTGGCTCCATCACAGCTTCATGGGTCGTCTATGGATCCCATAACATCAAAGGCCACGGATGGCGAATTCCTCTGTACTGCCAGCTCATCTCTGCTGGGATCGTCGCTGTCTTCGTCTGGCTGTTGCCCGAAAGCCCTCGCTGGCTTGTAGCTCAGGGACGCAACGAAAGCGCAAGGAGTGTTCTTGCTCGTTACCACGGAGAGGGAGATGCCGAGCATCCTCTCGTCAGACTGCAAATGGCCGAGATGGAGCATCAAATCTCTACCGAGGCGTCTGACAAGAAGTGGTGGGACTACCATGAGCTATGGGTCGATAGACCTTCCCGTCGCAGGCTTCTCTGCGTTGTTACGATGGCTGTATTCGCACAGTGGTGCGGAAATTCCGTCGTCAACTATTACATGCCAGTCATGCTCGAGAATGCCGGCATCACGTCCGAGAACACCAAGCTCATGCTCAACGCCATCTTTCCTATCCTCAGCTTCCTCACAGCTTTGGTGGGCGCACGCATGATGGACCTCCTCGGCAGACGACAGTTGCTCATGGGCTCATTGATATTCTGCATTATTTGCTTCGGAATCGTCACGCCGACGTCCAAGTTGTCATCTGAGAACCCCAGCAACTCAAACATGGCCAACACAACTGTCGCCTTCATCTACCTCTTTGGCATCTCGTATGCTTTTGGTTGGACGCCGCTCTCTCCCATGTACATTGTTGAGTGTCTCGAAACAAGCACCAGAGCAAAGGGCAAGGCGTTTGCCCAGCTCCTTACAGCGGCGGCGGCTACTACCATTCAGTATGGCTCCGGCCCGGCATTCGAAAAGATAAAGTACTACTTCTACATCGTCTTTATTGGATGGGATATCATTCAGCTGCTTGTCATCTACTTCTTCTGGCCAGAGACAAAGGGGAGAACTCTCGAAGAGCTCGACGAGGTCTTCAAAGCTCCGAATCCCGTCAAGAAGAGTTTGGAGCCGATCAATGTCCAGACCATCATCAGCACTTCCAACGCCCAGAAGGACCACGACGGTCAGGTTTAAGCCTTTCAGAACAGCCTCGCGACCAAATTCAGGCTTGGCCGAAGCTGAGTTTCACCGAAGAGGCCGCAAAAAAGTGAAGCAGATTTATTTGAGACTTTTTTCTTTCGTTCAACACATGTAGTATGGAAGATTTGCAGGGTGGAGATGTTGAGAGGTGTGAAAAGGGGGGGTTATAACAAGATCTTGATATGATACGGATATGCTTTGCTGGACTAGCTAGCCATACTCCAGAATATAGCACAATTTTACTTCACACCAGCGTCGTTTTGAACCTCTTATAGCCCAGCCAGACTCTACTCCTGGGATTTCCGGGGATTATGAAAGCCATACGAAGCAAGTAATAAACTCACGGTCCCCGGCTTTTTGAGTAAGGGTTCCCCTTACTGGACGTGTTGATCCTGGGCCATGTGAGAAACAAGGCTTCTGGCCACAATTCAGTAACTACCATTGCAGAGAATCAGGCGAGACTAGTCTAGAGAGCGATAGCTTCATTGCTGGCCAGTTCCTCCGACTTACGAATGGATGATAGATGGGTTCTTCGAGCGCTGCCCTTGGACTAGAGACAATATCAGCGGCTGCGTTGATGCGTAAAATATCTGTAAGGACGGTGCAGAATTCAAGTATGCAGATATGGCAATTTGATACGAGATGTCAATGTCGCGGCATCACAACGTCAACTCCCACACAATTCGTCTTACTGGCATACAGCACATGCGAGAAGAAACCGTCAAGTATCAAAATCCAGTCTCATGTGACAAATTGTCCGAGAGGAACCAAGCCAGTGTATCTATTAGCTAAACACCACCCCACAGATACGTCTCGGAGAGATGAAATGATGCGCGCATGATCTCATCCTTCGGATCCGAGCTCGACGCGATGATGACGATATACTCGCCAGCCTCAGCCTTCCACTTGGAGTACTCCTGTGACCAGAAAGAAAGCGAGTACCTGTCCAGAGAAATCCGAACACTTCTCGACTCTCCGCATGCAAGATGGACCTTGGTAAAGGCCTTGAGTTCCTTGATAGGACGCTGGAGAGTGCTTTCAGTATCCTGAACGTACACCTGGATGACCTCGGCCCCATCGTAAGGACCGTCGTTTGTAACGGTGAGCGATACCTCCATGGAACCATCCTTCCCTCCAGGGATCTGCTTGGGCATCTCAAGGTCTTTGTAGGTAAAGTTAGAATATGAAAGCCCATATCCGAACCAAAACAAAGGATCTTGGTCCACCATCTCATAATAGCGGTGTCCGATAAAGACCCCCTCACCGTAGACGATATCATAGTCGGCCTTGGAAAAGGTCAGGTACGCCGGGGTGTGTTTGATCGACTTTGGAAAGGTGATTGAGAGCCTCCCGGATGGGTTCTGCTTTCCAAATATGATGTCGGCAAGCCCATGGCCAGTCTCTTGTCCGCCAAACCAGGCGTGTACCAACGTGGAGGCGTGGCCCTCCCAGGGCATCTCAATAGGGCATCCGGACTGCGTCACAACGATCTAAAAAGAATTGCGTCAGAGTGGGGCATACCATTTCAACTTGGAATAACTCTACCGTATTTGGGTTTGCTTCCAGAACAGCTTGAATCAAGTCGTCGGTGCGACCTGGAAGACGCAGATGCTTCCTGTCACTTCCTTCAAACTCCCAATCCGATGATAGCCCCGTGACGACGATGGCAATATCAACATTCTTAGCCAACTCGACCGCGTCTCGGATGCCTTGGTCCTCGTCAAAAGGCTCGAAGCCGCCGACGCGGCCAGCAAGGGTCAGCGCGGTTCCAACGCCTCCAGAGATGTTTTCATTCACCATGACCACCTCAAGAAGCATCGTCTTCTTGGTGACGTCGACGGTGTAAAACTTTTCCATGCAGAGTCTGTCGTAGCAGGGTGTCGAGTCCGTCTTTGGCAGTTGGTCAGTCCATTGATCAATGACGACCTTCCCATCGACCTTCAGAAGACCTTTGCCAGACACGCCAAAACCAAAGCGAAACTGCTTCGATGCTTGGTGAGTAAAGATGGATCGGGCCCGGACAAAGTACTTTCTGGGCAGCGCGAGGTTCTCGGGTACGTCGATCAGGGCCTTCTCAGCAACAGTTGTAAAGACAGGTTCAGCGTTGGGACTCTCATCTGGGTTCTCGCCAAAGATCTCGACGGACCAGCCAAATTTGTCCGTTTTTGGGCAGCTGAGACGTTGCAGGAGAGGGCTGTACCGGAAAGCTGAGGAAAAGGTTAGCAATGACAGCAAGTTTGTCAAGTAGGCGTGGGCACCTACTATAGCAGCCAGGGGCGTATGAGGCGTTGGCTTCTCCAACCTCTTCAACTATCGCATCGTAAGGGGTGATGGAGTAGTAAGGCTCAACTTCCGAACTGCCTCCGCCAGATATAGCAGGGTGTTTGACGTGGTCTCCGATCAGACCAAACTTCTTCCCCTTGATGTCGGTGATTGGTAAAAGTTTCTTGTCATTCTTAAGCAAGACGATTCCTTCCGAGGCAATCTTTCGGATCAATGATCGTTGTTCTCGAGTATCAGATTCCGGCGGCGTGGACATGTGCTCGACGGCCTTGACCTTGTTGACCAGAGTCAAAACATTCCTGGTTGCGTCGTCGATAGCCTGATTTGAGACCTTGCGGCAGTTGACAGCATGGGAAAGAGCTTTTCCACGCCAAAGCGTCGGTCCTGGCATTTCCAAATCCATACCTGCATTGACAGACTCGCTGGTGCTATAGGTGCCGAACCAGTCGCTCATGACTAGGCCTTTGAATCCCCATTCATCTCTCAAGATTGATTTGAGTAGTAAGGAACTTTCACTAGAGTGAACTCCATTGATCTTGTTGTAAGATGCCATAAAGGTCCATGGGTCAGAGTGGCGCATCGCGAGCTGAAAGGGGAGAAGGTGAACTTCGCGTAGCGTTCGCTCCGTTGCACACACGTTATCCTCGATAGAGTTTGCCGACTGGTCATGAGCCGCAAAGTGCTTGATGCAGGCGGCCACACCCTGGCCTTGGACCCCGTTGATATAGGCAGCGGCGAGCACTCCGCTCAGGAGAGGGTCTTCACCAAAGGCTTCGAATCCTCGGCCGATAAGAGGTGAACGCTGAAGGCAGACAGTCGGGGCCAGAAGTACGTGTACTCCTCGAAACCTCGCTTCCTCTCCGAGCAGATTCCCGGCTTGGCGGATCAGGTCGGCGTTGAAGGTGGCTCCCATTGATGTGGCCGCCGGTAGCATGCAACTCGGTACACGGCCAAAGGAGCGTGCTCCACGAATGCCATGGGGACCATCGGATGTCTGCATGACAATTCAGTTAGCATCCGACAGGAGAGGCGTGCAAATGTATCGTACCAAAAGAGAGGGAATGCCCCTGTGCGGGAGTCCAGTGGTCCTGGAGGCACCTTGACCAGCCAGCAGCTCGACTTTTTCATCCAGCGTCAGCTCTTTGAGCAGAGCGTCGACGTCCAGGGTGGCATTGGTAGTTGGGAGTAGCATGATGAGTGATGGTAGATGAGATTGTTCTCAAGATGGAGCAAGAAAAAGTTCAAGACGGGAGACCAAATGTACTCGCTTCCTTTTATCCTTCCATAAGCCCACAGTGAGTTCTCCCTTTTAACCGGAAGAGGCGGGATGCCATGCCATGGCCAAGCATCCTTCCTGGTGAGAGCGTCGTAGACACAGAATTGCCATCCAATGTCGAACCAGGGATCCACGACATGACCTCAGATGGCTCGGAAAATTGGTGGGTTTGCATCCTCCTTGTCAAGCCAAGGCCGGATTAAAGGTGGGTAGAAGGTTGGCCAATCGGGCATAAGAAACGCAAGAGTTAACTCACTAATGGCAAGGATTTTCACATCGGCAACATCTCCGATGCTCAATGCCAAGTCCCCGATCCTGCAGTTATGAACCCGTCACAGTTCCTTGCGCAATAAAAGGTGCCACCCAAGTCAAGGCGGAAAACAAGCCTTTAGCAGTATGAAGGGGCTCGTTGAGGCTCCTGTAATGAATACGTGTTTGGATTTAACCGAAGTAATAAAGATAAATTGAACTATTTTCTATGGCATATTTCTTCCTGTAATAGCCCAAGAGTGAATTTTCATTGCTTCAGTGTCATGTATTTTTTGAGCTGGGTGTGTGAGTTACCAAATTCAAAATGCCACAAACAAGCACCACTAGGTCCCGTCCGTTTAGACGGCGTTATCCAAATGCTGTTTCAGACGGTCTCAATTGCAGCTGGTGGTTCAATGCTACCGGCCTGGGCAAAACGGTGCCCTCTCCTATGGATACTATGATGTGTTGATAATGTGTTCTTAATTGTAGCTGAAACCTGCCGCTTGATGCGATAACTGAGCCACAATACTGGTACCCTCTCCTGGTTTCATAATTCTTGCCTAAGCAAAACTGACTGGAACTCTACCATGACTACCACGTCATAAAGGCTTCGATGACACATAGCGTTTTCATGATCTGCTGCTATGCTCACCAGTTATTTTCTATCTGAGAAAGTAGAGCAAGTTGAACTTACCTTACACCGAGACACTACCAAGACATGGCCTTCATGAATGAACCCCCCGCTTCCAGCGATAATCAAATTGCCGTATGGACGACTACTGCCGTGATCCGGCTCTGCAATGACGGGTTTGTATAGGCCTCGGCCAAATGCACAATCAGTGAGCGGCAATAAACACAACAAGACTCAGCAACCGGCCTTATAGCTGGTCAGAAGCACACAAGAGAGTATAAGACGGGGCAATGATTTTACTAGTATATAATGTATTCTTATCTAACTTTAAAACAGAATTTAAACTCTAAGGCTTGCCAAGACAATACGACTTCTAATCGTAGATCTATTTTATGGCTCACTGGCCTTTCATATCATCCTCAGGATTGGAAGTGCAAGTCGTATCGGCCATGGAGGCTCCCTCCAGAGTAGCACCGTCCTGGTTCATCTCGATAAGGGGACCCTTGTAGTTCTTCCTTCCGTCGACGATCCAGGTGACGACAGCAATGAGCAGGATGATGCCAAAGGCAGCGATACAGTAGTTCATGTTGGTGGCGGTGACGGGAAGCTCGGGAGGGAAGACGAAGAGGACGGTGGTGAGGATGGCCCAGGCAATACCAACCAAGCTGCAGACCCATCTAACGGGAGTGCTGAGCTTGAAAGGTCGGTCCTCGGGAAGCATGTTTCCGCCGCGGCAGAGGTGGATGAAGGGAGGGATGGCATAAGTGACGCCTATCGAATGTTAGCAACAGTGACACATTAATGAGAAATGGCAAACTAACCAAGAGCAACGACGGAAGCGGCGGTGATAGCGTTGAAAGCGCTGGAGCTTCCCAGGAGAATAAGACCAAAGACGATAACCCAGGCAGTGGTCCAAAGAAGGGCGTTGAGGGGCACATCGAGAGTTGGGTGGACGACAGCCCAAACGCTGCTGAAGGGCAGACCACGGTCTCGGGCAAAAGCATAGGTCATTCGGGCGCTGGTGGTCATGATGGCGGTGGCAGTGAAGACCATGCAGACGATGGAGAAGACGATGAGGCAGACACTGCCGGCCTTGCTGTTGGTGGCATCGAAGTAGATCTGGAGAAGAGCGCCGGCGGGAGACTCGATGACGGTCTGGACATCCTTGAGGACGAAGAGGAGGCAGGAGAGGAAGATGAAACCGGAGGCCATGCCGATGAGGATGCACCAGATCATGATGCGAGGGCCTTCCTTTCGTGCGTTGGGGATCTCCTCTGTGAAGGGTCAGCAAAAGAATACCTAGGAAATGAGATACTAAGTCTGGTACGTACCAATCATGTGGGCGGCGGCATCAAATCCAGTAAGAGCAAAAGCACCCTGAAGAAGTCCAAGGAGCCAAGACAGACCATCGGGCCAGCCAACCTCATTGATGAACTTGCCGTAGACAAAGCCACCGCTCTGGTAGTTGGGAGAGGCACAAGCGAGGACAGTGATGCTGATGATGACGAAACCAGAGATACTCCACAGGAAAGCAGCCTTGTTGAACAGTGGGAGGAGGCGGTTGGCAAAAGCGTTGATGAAGAGGGCGATAAAGGTGAATCCGAGGTAGATGAGGAACTGATGCCAGGCCTTGGACTCGTAGGTCGGGTGCATGAACGAGATGGTGTCGATAACGAAAGTGCTTCCGAGAAGAGGCGCGGTGGCAGTCAGGATGACATAGCCAGCAGCGTTGATCCAACCAGTCACATAGCTGATACCTCTAGACCATCTAGGCCAACTAATGAGAGCACTCCAATGATACTGTCCACCGGCAGTAGGATAGGCAGACAGAAATTCGGCCAGAGGAGCGGCGAGACAAAGATTGCAGATACCAGCGACCATCAATCCCCAGATGACAGCGCTAGGTCCACCGGAGGGGAGGGCGAGACTGATGGAGGCGGACAGGGCGGTCCAGGTGTTGAGAATGGCAAAGGCAAGACCCAGCAGAGAAACCTTTGAGAAATTTCTCTGCAGCTCTTGCTTGTGTCCAAGCTGCTCGAGGGCAGCCGAGTCGTCAAAGTGGACATTCTTGTCCGCGTGGTTCTGTTGCTCCTCCATGATGGACAATTGCTGTGAAACAAGATACAAGAGTGAAGTAGAAAGGGGGGAAAAAAGAAAACTAGCACTGGGGGCGGTTGGGCATTTTTAAAAATGTTCCCCAAGTCTCACTAACGAGTCCGTTAACGGAGGATCACTCCCCTTGTTGGAATAGTAGTCCCCCAGTCCCCCAGTTCCCTTGGAGTATCATGGAGACTCAGTAATGTGGTTGCGTAACAAGCTTTTTTTTGCCCATGCTACGGCCGAAAGCGTGTGCCCCATAGGAGAATGACGTTGTGGGTACAAGTGTTTTTTGCCCCGGGCCGGGAGGCGATTAATCTGCTTCGGTTCTAGAACGCTTTCAGTGAGAATTGCGGCTGCCCAACGACCCTGCAGGAATAGCCGCGGCTTCATGCAGGCCATTCGATTCCTTTGGGCTTCTAGAAGAGACGGGCAGGGGAACATCCCACCTCACGCCATCGTGTGATAGGACGAGAGAGGCTGTCTCGTGTTGGGATGGGGGTGGGTGATGCTGTCAACGGGAGCACGTCAATGGAGGATAGGATGGATTTGATTTGATGGATATTTTGGCCATTTGAAGTTTTTATTGTAAGCTTAAAGAGACTGTAGTTACTATTCAGTACGTCCATGATGGTGACATGGGAATCAATCAAGTGCCGAAATCAACATGCATATGCAGATGTGTTCGGCACACCAACTGCGCGTCCTTCTCACATCAGCTCTATCCTCTATTATCAGCTTGAAACATGGCCAATGCTTGAATCGGCCACGACATTATGGTCAGACGCGATAGATAGTGCAGAGAGCGCGCGCGCGCAATTCGGAAGTACGGCTAGACACGATACGCCCTTGGAGACACACAAGGCGCGGACTAGCAGATAACTACATCAGGAGATGAGGCGAAATAAGTCTAATCAGCCCCATGGGGGGGTCAAAAATACCTCAATGGCCTTTTTGACTAAGAAATCTGTCCCCTGGAGATAGATAATATCAATCCCATTGCTCGAGAGAGGTTGAAGCCCCAGGAAAAAAAGAGCTCTCCACCGAACCCCGGTCTTGGCTCGCTATGCAAACACGAGATCTGGCTACAAAAGATGTTACTCTTGGTTATTGCTCATGGTAATGAATGGCCATGGGCTTATACTGGCCTGTGCATAAAAAACCCCCCCGCCCATGGCCATCCGACTTAACCGACTGCTCGAGTCAAATGACGCAGCTGATCCGGTCGAACCGGGACAATATCAGCGCCCGCTGGCAGTTGTAGCAGACTGTCTAGCTCTATCTAGGCGCGGCTCTGTGCCACGAGGACCGGCATCGACCGGCTACGCCAGCGGCGACTCCGTACCATTAAAGAGGGTCTCAGTGGCAACATCTCACCTCTTCCGCAAAAACCCCAGGTGACCGTGTCGAGACTCTCCAAACCACTGGAGACGAACCCCTGATTCAGTGGTTTCTGTTACGTTTGGAATCCGCTGAACTGGCTCAACAGCGAGATTCTCGCCCATGGGCCCTACTCCGCGATGTCCCCCGCGAACCCCGTGTGGTCTTCCCCAAGGTCTCCAGGAATTCATCTCTTCATCGGGTGGGTTTCTATTGAGTAATGGATTGCTCGATTCAGCCATGGTTTTGCTCTGCGGTGAGGATTGGCGACGTCGGAGGATGCCCGTTGAAAGACCCAAGGTGAGAGCACCCCGGGGAGGGATATGAGCGCGCTCCGGGCCATGATGAGATTGTGGAACGACGATGGTTTAAAGCCTTGGCGAAGGCTGGCCGAGGATATGTCGGAAGGGATGCCGATTATTGAACGCCGAGAGAGCCGAAGGGAGCTGAGGGATGTGGAGGTTGAACAGGACAGTGGATTTTCTGGAAATTTCAAACAACCTGACGATTCAATATTACGACTAATAGGACTCGTCTATTTAGTCAGTATTATAAATGGCACTCCCTATTCGAGCTGAACAGGGTGTGTCACCAGGCAAGAGATGGGATTCCCTTCCTTTAAGCTTCAGTTCAGACCAAATTCAGAGCCAGATACAATGACTTTTTCGATCCCAGGTATCACACTCAATCCCACGACGTCAATCAATTAATTTGAGGCTCTGCTACAAGACGCTAGGGCGCATCGCCAAGCACGCCAAGAGATGATGCCGCAGGCCATCCCGACGGATCCTTGAGGCTCGGCGGCGGGTGGCGTCCTCGATCCTGATAAAACAACCATCCACGATAGGAAGGCAGATAAGAAAATATAGAATCGCGCAAGGGTTAGAGAAGAGAATGGATTTGAATAGATAGAAATAAATAAGGAACTATTTAAAAGCACGCATCATTGCTGCTTCTTGGGTCCACATAACTTCGTGCATGGAAAACTCGCTCTGATATTTACAACATCAAAGACCTTATCGCGAACAAATCACACATGGAAACAACAGAAGGAGGCTGTTCCATTTATCTTGTCACTGAGGTTGCCCATTATCTGAACCTTTCTGCCAGTTTTCAGCGAACCCCTCTTTTGAACTCCTACCCGATACCAGCTCACAGAAGATCTCAGTAATAGCACACGAAGACAACCACCTCTTAGAAAAGCTCTGCCGGTGTCCTCATGGGTCTTCTTGGGACATCCTTTCTCATTTATACCCTCAAAGCTTACTATCTGCTCGTTGGAAGTTCCACTTGGTGAGTAAAGCTTGGGGGGCAGGTAAGTTTAAGACAGCAGTAGCCCAAAGGGTTGAAGGACACTGTATGCCAGGCATCATAAAATAAATCATCTAAACCAAAGATTCGAGCATGCCAATATTTATAATATGCTCGCTTCTTTCCTCCCAATCCTTGTATATTTTTCTTTATTATCAAACTCATATCATTTTGCAGCAGCCAGGTCAAGCGGCCATATGCCGAACGGTGAATATGACATTTAGCCATTGTGTTTGAAATGACTTTGTCATTAAAATGCATGCCGATGAAATTATTCCTAATATCATGTAATCAGAGATCGATAGTATACGCAATCAGTGGTATAGTCTCCTTGTTGATCCGCCTCCCTCAGCCCATACCTGAAGCTGAGTCAAAGCGCCAAATGGGTGACGGTGAAGGCAAGGATAGCATTCACGACAGCGTCGGTAAACTACTGAAGCAGTAATCTTCTGATTGATATCCTGATGTATCTGAATGAATTGGTTATTGAAACTTCACTGTGGTATTTGTGGTCTTGGAACGAATTCGTAACATGCGAGAATGATATCTATGCCCTTGAACCAAGCCTCCTACACTTGGGCCTATTGCAACGAACACTCAAGAGGCAAGGCTAGGCTCGCACGTTGCCCTTTCCTCTTCCCTTCTTCCATTCCTTTCTCCTTCGAAGCAACTACGAGTGTTGCACAGCTCATTCTGAAAACACGCCAAACCATAGACACTCCTAGGAACGGCCCTCCCATCAAGCACCAGAGATTTTATCTCGCCAACTCAGGTTCCGTGGTCTAGTTGGTTATGGCATCTCGTTAACACCGAGAAGGTCCCCGGTTCGATCCCGGGCGGAACCACTCTTTTTGCACCTCACCATGCCCTAACAACCCCAACTCCACCATCAACTCTCTTTTTTTTTTCTGCTCCTTCGGCTCCATCCTCAGAGGAGATGAGCCCCATACGCTCGGCGTGTTTCCATCCAACAAGATAACCTCGGTTCCGTGGTCTAGCTGGTCATGGCATCTCGTTAACACCGAGAAGGTCCCCGGTTCGAGCCCGGGCGGAATCACGATTCAGAAGGAATCATCTCCTTTCTTTTTGTCCAGACTACCTAAAGTTATCATCGCAGTCTCTGAGGGGGTGTGGCTGACACAGGTGTGGTCATCGATCCTATTGACAACTATCTTCTCCCCGGGTTGGGGCTCTTGTGCCCATGTTCAGTCTAACTACTCCCTGAGTCGACAGACCTCCTTCTTTTTACTTGCTCCTGTTTGTGAAGTAGTTATAGCTGGAATCCACCATCTCGAGAGCTCTCTTGGTAGCCTCATCCAAATCCTCCTTGGGAAGTCCAAGGACATCGTTTGCGAGACCGTACTTGGCTTCGATGTTGCCGTCACCATTGGGGTAAAAGGTCCTAGCATACATGCCCATGGCCCAACCTCTGCGGTCGCCCTTCTTCAACATATCCATCGCCCGGCTCCAGCGTTCATGGGATCCCTCGTACTCAATCTCCCAGTCCTTGTCCGTGGTGCCCGTCACGCGTTGGATGCTGTCGAGCATTTCTCGCTGGGAGATGAGGAAACTGGAGATCCACATGGGCTTGTTTCGCCACTGGGAGATGGTTGGTGACTTGTCGTTCTCATCCTCAGGCAGCTCCTTAAGGCTGAGGAGAGCAGCAATGGCTCGGCCGCACTGAAGCCAAGTCGAGGTGTTGATCTGGGTCTTGCCGTCGTCGTAAAAGGTTACCTTCTTGTCGTTGAAGTCGAAGCCATACCACTGCGGGCCCTGTGCGATAGAGAACTCGTACCAGTAAGAGCAGCCCATGGCGATCCAGGATGACACACCGGCGTCTTCGATAGCCTTGATGCCTGGTAGAACTGACTGGCCAGTCATATTCTCTTCTGCGAGAGACGCGTTGGTGAAGTCGGTCCCGTAGCAGTTAGGCATGACCCAAGGAACGCCTGCCTTTGCAGCGGCCGCGATGATCTTCTCTTGAGTACCAGGAGCAGCGGTGACGGACATGGAGATGGCGAGGAATTGCTGGCCCTTGAGAGCGGCAACAATAGAGTCCTCGTTTTCGTAGTCGACGATGACGGATTTAGCGCCTTCAGGAATCTTGCTCGTGCTACCTTCACGAGTGATGGCGGTGACTGTGTGCTTTCCGGTGTTCAACAGTGCTCTAGCCAGATATTGACCAACGGAGCCACCGGCCTAAACTTGTTAGCTGTTGGTACTTTTTGGAGAGGAAAGATCACTCACTCCGACAATGGCCACTCTCTCAATGTGGTTGATGAAACCCTCAGGCTGGTCCTTGGCGTACTTCTGGGCCATGATGCTTATACAAGGTTGGAAGTTTCTGTAAGTGAAGAATGAAGTCTCAGTTGATGCGAATGTTGAGGAGGTAGTTGAGTTTTGTATTGTGGTGATGTTAATGATTCTTCATAAAATGCAGAGCCCGAGATCATCTTTATATTTCAATCTGACCCAAAACCCCGTTTCAATGTCTCGGAGATAGATAGTTAATCGCCATTGAGGCTCTTTGCACCCTCGAATACCTCGGATTCGGAGCGGACTGAGAATTACCGAATTGGGTAATCGCTCGGCCGGCGGCTCTCCACATGCAGCCGGAGACGCCCAATCAACGACCTCTAAATACGACAAACGGCTAGGAAAGCGACGGGAAACACGCATCGACTCGGCGCGAAGGTGTTAGTTGATTGGAAATTCGTCAGAGGCCGAAAGAGCGAGACGCCCGTGTAGCCTGATTCTCGCTTTTAAGCCTCGTCCTTCGGAGTTTGCTAATGGCCGGGTTTTGAGTGGTGAATCATGATATCTCGCCTCCGAATATCCGACACTCGAGGCTGCATCTACGTCAAGGACTATTGGTTCATGGCGAGGCGAGTAAGATGTTTTCAGGCTTTCATCTGCATTTTGAATTGTTGAGGTGGTAGCCTGCCGAACAATGGGTTATCCGTCACTCGAGAGGGTCCCTGACAGTCACGATGAGATATGAAATTTTCGCCCTTCTCGTGTTGTAAAACCGTGGCATCCGCTGAACTACAGTCTTATCATCTCTTTTAGCTATTTATCTGTTTTAAATCAGTATCTTAGCTCCTCTACCCGCTCTCGCTGTCCCCATTCTACCAAGTCTCTCTGATATCACTCTAGGGTCTTGCTCAACCATGGGGTGTGTTTATCACCAATCTGCACCCACAGAAAATGGTTTCTAGACACTTCCCATCTATGCCAAAGTTCCTAGCCCGTTAGCTTTAGCTGCTATATGATTTTCGCCGAGGCGTGAACTCGGACTGTTTAACCCGCTTATATGTACTCTCCAGAAGTTATGCAATAGTTTAATTTTGCTGACCTCCTATACTCAACCCCGAGGGAGGATCTCACTTATGTATATCCTAGGGGGTATCCAATCATAAATATTGGCACCGGTGAGTTAGGGTACCAAATCAATCAATCTTGCCAAGTCAGAGCTACGCGAAATCCCCCTTAGTTAGACCGGAATTTGTATCACAACCAATGTGAGCCTGCGACGAGCAGGACGGGGCACCAACTGGGAAAACGTATTGTATTAAATCAAGTAGGGAAAGCTGAAAATTAGCTTTCGGAAGAGCCGAATCAATACGCATAATATGATGAAGATAGCAGCAATTCCTTGGCGATAACAACGGGCGAGGCGCAACTTCAAGTTCAAGACGCCGTGGAGGCAGGGCGAGCCGTCATCAAGAAGCTGTAGATGAAGACATCTGAGGTCCTAGAGGAGGATGTTGTAAGGAGAAAGGACAAGGGCCTGTCCAAGACCGCAAAGACAGGGCTTCCTTGGCACGATGGTCAGTTGCAAAGGTGAAGCGAGCTGCTGCATCGACAGATAGCCGCCCTGACGCTCATTTTCTCTCCCTGCGTCGTGTTTTCGCTTCTTAGGAAGGGAATGCTCACGTTGATACAGCCAACAACTACTTCGAAATGGGTTCTTTGAACCTAGTCCGATTTCAGAGGGGACCGCGAGACCTCTCGCCACTAAAGATGTTGCTGCCGACCTCGAGGCTATCAGTTTGGACATGGAGTTCGGCGAGCATCTTACTGAGAGTCTGAGTGAGGACATGCTATCCTCTCAATCTTCAGAAACCAACGAGTCGAGCTCATCAGCCAGAGTCTCATCAATCAATGACAACTCAAAGATAAAAAAAAAACTTCAATGTAGTCCTAGTGTAGGCAAGTCCATACTCTGCTCAAAGATCCTAGGCATTCCATACAAGGTCACAGAAAACGCCATCAGTTCTGTGTATGAGCCAACTAATTGAAGTATAGGGCTCAGGTGAACTTCACGGCCAGCGGACACCGGCCGATAGGATTAAAGAGACGTTGACTTATCCAGGAGTTAACGACCGACCATGTCGAACTGCACAATTCTAGAGGCTTCAAAGCAGGTGCCGACGGCACGATCAAGCAGACGGTCGATTGCATCTCAGCAGATCAGCTGGGATATCTTGCAAGACAGATACATTGTGTATGGTACGCCATTTCATGTGCCTTGGAACGACCAACACAGGCCATTGACGAGAAACTCCTAACCAGGCAGCTCGTCGACACAGGCAGGATCCCGCCAACTTTGCCATCTCCACCAAGTACAATGTTCCCCTCAAGCAGATCCAAAGGAAATGCAAATTGTTGGATATGCGGGGCGCAGAGGAAAAGGCCTACGCGTATTTCCAGACCATTTTAGAGGGACGGCTGAAGAGCATCATAGGAGATAACTCGAGATTCTCGATTTATCGTATAACACTTGCGGACACGGAAGAATGGACGCCAAAGTATACTACTATAGGTAAAGCAGTCTTTTTAAGCAGGCTATCACATATTGATACTTGATGCAAACTCCATGGGCTCGCAAGCCCTTGTTCAGAAGATGACGCAGCAGCTTCGTAGCCAAGACCTTCAAATAAGGTCTCCTATCTCCCATACATATGCGTCTTCGCGCTCAAAGTAGTTTGGGAGATACTACATAGCAAAGCCACCAATTGCTAGGGTATCCCCTCGTGGAACTTCTCACATTCCCTCAAAACACTGGACTCGATCCTCCAGAACCTTAGGCATCACGATCTCAGCCTCTACGCTAGCATGCTACTGCTTTGGCTCAGCCCCTCTGCAGGGAATCAGCGAGAAGTTCATGGAAGTGGTGATAGGCGCTCATCTCATCGGGTACTAGCTGCGTGAATTGTAGGATCGGAAGGGTTCCCATTTGACCTCAGAAGAGGTAAGGCGACCCTCGGGGACTTGAGGCGAGTGTCGCCAGGGATAAGATGGTGCGTGGGATACGCAAAGAGATTACGCGTATTCCCTTTAAGGAGCGAGACTGCACCGAGGGCTTCTATTCGGGTGGCAAAGAAGGCGGCTAGTGGTATCTT
Organism: Ascodesmis sphaerospora; assembly: GCA_027569015.1. Classification (NCBI taxonomy): domain Eukaryota; kingdom Fungi; phylum Ascomycota; class Pezizomycetes; order Pezizales; family Ascodesmidaceae; genus Ascodesmis; species Ascodesmis sphaerospora. The sequence continues at coordinate 988,479 of JAPPUR010000011.1, read as the reverse complement.
GGAGTCCCCGTTTGAGGAGATGCGTTGAGTTTCAAAGGATCAATAAGCAAACTAAATGAGAATGTTTAAACACTGGAAAGGTTAAAGCATGTTCAAGGAATATACTTTTGTGTTATCCAACAGATTGTCAAAACAAGTGCATTACTAGTATCATACCCAGCAGGGAATAGATACTATCATCTTTATTTTCCCTTCAGTGCCAAGCTCATGCAACATTCTAAAGATCCTTCCAACATTGATTTAATCATCAGTCTCTAGCCTTGCCTAGCAGGATCAAGCGTGACCTTGTTCTTAGTAACAGCATCAATCTCGTCGAGAATCTCAGGAGTCAACTTGTCAAGAATCTTGAGAGCTCCCACATTCTCCTCCAGCTGCTCCGGCCGGCTCGCACCCGTGATGACGCTGCTCACGTTGGGGTTCTTGAGACACCACGCAACGGCGAGCTGGCTCTGGCTAACACCCAACTTATCCGCGATAGGCTTCAGTTGTTTGACCTTTTCGATCTCCTCCTTCCAGTCATCGCTTCCCATGCGACCGCGCATAAAATCGGCAAAACCGTCCTTGCTCGCTCCGAATCGCGAGTCCTTGGGTGGTTGGCCGTCGACGACGTCGTTGTACTTGCCCGAGAGGAGACCCATCTTGATGGGGCTAAAGGTGGTGAGACCAAGGCCGACACGCTCATACAAACGCTGGAACTGGCCTTCGACCTTGTCGCGGACGAGTATGTTGTACTGGGGCTGCTCCACGATAGGGGCAATCATCCTCAAGTCGCGGGCAATGCCAACCTATCTTGTCAGTTATTGTGCTAGGGAGCTTGCTGGGGGTGCTTACAGCCTCTGCAATCTCATCGGGACTCCATTCAGAGGTTCCCCAGTAGAGAGCCATGCCCTGATCAATTACATAATTGAAGGCCCGCACAGTTTCTTCCATGGGGGTCAATCTGTCTGGTCGATGCGCATAGACAATGTCGACATATTTTAGTTGAAGACGGGAGAGTGAAGCCTCCAAGCCCTCAATGATGTGCTTCCTCGAAAGACCATGGTTGTTTACCAGGATTTCTCCATTTACAGCTCCCCAGTTAATCTCTTTGAGATTGTTAGTATACGGATTGGGCGATTGAAGAAGGTTGCTTACTTGTACTGATGACCAGGTCACTTCTCTTCCATCCAAAATGCTTAATAGCCTTGCCCATGACAATCTCTGACTCGCCAGCGGTGTAGTTCTCAGCCGTATCGAAGAAGTTGACGCCCAGGTCATAGGCCTTCTTCATACAAGCAAACGCCTGCTCATCTTGGGCATAACCTCCATAGGTCATCCAACCGCCAAGACTGATGGCAGAAACATGAAGTCCAGACCGGCCAAGGCGGCGGTAGATCATGCCCGTGTCTCGAGGTTCAGCCCAGGCCATTGTGGAAAGATTCGATGATAGATGATGAATGTCGATAAATTGCTATGCTTCCTTCAAAAACTCTTGATCAGAAGCTGCTCAAGTCAATCCATATACACCAAGCCAAGCTGACGGAGAAACTCTCGGAGTAATTCTGCCAAGGCGGGGAGGGAGTCACACCGAGCGACCGGGGTAAAATGACGCAAGAAATTCTCCAAAAGGTGTCATCGCGCAGCCCCAGTGAGACTTTTCTTAGCTTGGAAGTGTCTGATCCTCCTCTGAGACGTCTCTGGGCATTGATTCCAGCAGCATACGAGTGAGGGGAGACGGTGACCGAACGAGGTATCCCAGGTCTAGCGGCGGCCAACAAATCTGGGACGCCTGCTCCTCCATGAATTGATACGTAGGCATAGAAATATTTGACTGGTTCGCCAAGAGTTCAGCAGTGTCAAATCCAGGTTGGGTGTTCATCTGGAAGACAATGGCATCGTCGTTCGAGGTCTCAAGCATAAGCCCCGACCCAGACACGGCGTCCATCTTCATCGTAAGAAGTGACAAGAGAGTCCGATTACCTCCTCGACAAGAGGATAAAATGTCTCGCAAGCGGTGTAAGATTGGTCCTGGTTGATCAATTGGAATGGCCGAATGATTACTAGCCATGGCATCAATCACCGCCGTAGCGATCTCAAACGTCTTGAATTCCTGCTCTGCATTAGTAACGTATCGCCTTGGATCAACAGCAGATAACTGCTTACCAGAGTTGGCCCATGAGACTCAAGCGCAGCCTTTGGAAGCTCAGAGACCAAGCTCAAAAAATCCTTTGCAATGTCAATCGGATTCATGCCCGGAATGACAATCCCAAAGCGCAAAGATGCCCTCCAAAGAACAGCACGCATCCACTGTCGAGTAACAAACATGTCCGCACGCTGAACTTGATTGACAGGACCCCAATCGTCGTTGTCGACCGAGTCGAGGAGCTTCTGTTGGAGGAGCTCTAGACAGCTCTGAGCCACGGACGCCATGCTGGGAATGTCCAAGTCTGTGTCTGCATTTCGTAGGATCTCAAAGATTCCGGATTGATCGAATACCCAGAATAGATGGACCAGCTTCAGAAAGGCGGGCAGGACCTCGGCCTGATCATCAGCTCCGCCAAACCATGGGAACAGGATGTTGGGCTTCAGCACTATGGGTAGTTTGTGAAGGAGTGCGACACCTCTGGCATGGATTGTTAGTAGAGTAAAGTATGTAGTGATTATTTAGCGCACCTTTCCGTAACAAAAAGTAGCCAGAGAACTCGTCGCGACACATGCTGGTCTGCCTCGGAGAGTGATGCGTACGTTGACTCACGATCAAGTCGGAGGATTTGAGCCTGCGTTATGGCCTCGCGCAGATACACAAGCGACTTGGTGCCTCCAGGTGAAGCGTTCTCATGGTAGATGTGTAAGAAGAATGAGATGCGAAGGCTGTCAAGGAGATCAAGTGTCTGATTCAGCCCGCTCGTCTCTACCTTGTCCACGCTGGGTTGCCATGCAGTTTCCAGTCTCAGCTGGGCAATGGTAGCCAGGGCTACTGCATTCGCCAGTAACCTTGCTGAATCATCTCTGCTAGGGTTCTCCTTTATCTTGTTTCGCAGGTCAGCAGCATCGCAGATAGGCCAGATAGGGAACAGTCGTTCAGCGTAAACGTCGAGCACGTCAACCACGCAGGTTATCTCATCAGGCTGCTGCTCTCTGCCCCCATTCTCCCCACTGCGATCTACACACTTGACATCAACTTTGCCTCGACGTCTCCGCTCAATCTTGTCAAGGGTCTTTGCTCGAAGCCCTCGAGGGCCGCGAGTAGCTTGGAGGCGGTTAAAGGTACACTCTATCCCTGCTGCTGCACACCCCGTGCATGGGGGTGTCTCTGAGCATCGAATCTTTCGGATCTTGCATGAATCGCAGGCTCTTCTTGCAAGCTTCTGGCGCGACGTTGAGGTGTTCGGAGTTGTTTTCGGAGGCTGATTCGGAGCTGGACTCGGAGCGGCATCCGGATGTGGGGACATGGCTCCGGGGAGTCATCAAACCACGACAGGAATGGATGAAGGATCGGCTTGTGAGAGGATGATTTCTGGTACAGAAAAAAAATCAGCAAATGAAGAATCCTCCGAGAAGCCTTCCCAAGCTGCCGGTACCTTGGACGGCATCCTCCTCGATGACGTGATTGCAGGTGATGAGCTCGCCTTCGACGTCTACCCCGGATTTGCTCCACTCAAGCTTCGGCAGCTCAGTAGCGCCTCACAGCTAAATTCATCGTCGCTATAGCCTCGGTCAGGAAAAGAAGAGTATGGCGGACACGGGGTGGGAATGTAAGTAACAATATTCGGCTCCCAATTCGTGACTGTCGACGTCAATCAGTGTATACAGCCATGCCAGAAGGGAACAGGTTTGGCTTCACCTCTTGCCCAGGGTATATATCTCTTCCACTCTCTTTTGGCTTCCTTCCAAAGGCGTGCAGCCCAACAGGTCACAATGAGGTCCAAGTCTCTGTCGCTTAATACTTGTAGCAGCCTCAGACTTGGCGTGGATATCAATACTCCACTCTCCATCAGCATGGCCTCCTCTTCCACAGCTATAGTACGTCCAGTATCGTCTCTCCATCTCATCTGCTTGTTCTTTCGCCCTCGAACAGAACCGAGGTGTCCTACAGCGCTACAGGAAGACCAGCCAGTAATCCCAGGACGAAGCTTGACATGGCTGTATGTGCGACTATCCCTTGTGTTCCCGTTGATGGCAATGTGCCTTCGCGTGTGTAAGCGGAATGAAGTATCTCGACAGGTATACAAGTCGTCCATCCGGAAGCGAAGTCTTCCTTGTCCATTGTTCCTCGATAACCGATAACGGAGTTTCTTGATCGACAAGACTGAGGATGTTGCCCCACGAGGGGAGGCACTCAGCTCATAGCGAGGGAGAGCACTGCCGGCCGGATAGATGGAACGACCATCTAGTATTAGAGAGATCAACTCGCTTGTTGGTAGTTGTACTCTTGGTCCATGACAGGACACTGCTTCGTATGTGGGTGGGCTAGGAAAGGCCATGAGGAATTGCTATTACAATCAACATCACAACAGTATCTCAGCCAGCATGATCAATTAGGAATCTTTGTTCTTTAAACTATCAACCCATGCTTCCCTCCATGGGAACTTGCTATCACCCCCTCCATTGTCCTAACATGATTCACCAGCTTGACGATAACTGGGTGCAACAGATCATGCTCGAGTCTCGGAACAGGCGGCTTTCGAGGGGTTGTTCCCAACACAGCAGGGAACACGGCAAATATAGTTGGAAACAATCGAGTTGATGGGCAACAGTATGTTTCTTACATCACTATCCCTCTACCTTTCCATACCCCCGATGCGACATCCATGGACCGCGTGACAGCGGCAGAGTGAGGAGGCGCACCTGTCACTCATGGTGGCATCAAGTTACGGAAACAAGGAGGGTATAAGAATGATGAATGCCGAATGGCCGAGTCTTTTAATTTCCAGAGGGATTTTTGCGTTGTATCTGAAGTGCTTTTGGCAAGCGATCGTGTGACGAGAGTAGATGCATGGGTGTCCCCCTCTCGGCTTCTTTCACGGCTGTTCTCGTAACTCATCACGATAGAAGAACATCGGCATTGGAAGATTGAGGCTTTTAGAGCAGCGTTCGCGTCAAGTTGCCAAGCGATAATCCTGGTTTCACAAACCCGGGAGACGGGTATCAGATGCCAAGAAATGCTTGTTTGCGTCGAAACTCCTATCGGCCGGCTTCAATCACTTTGTGACAAGGCCTCCAGTAAATTACCAACCAATAGGATCGATGATACCAGGATACAAAAGGGTGTCAGTTGACATGCAAAAGAAATCCCGCTGCAAGGGTATCTGCACGAAACTAGTGACATATCGATGGTGGTGTACCAGTGACGACATGATGAGCGTGTCCGGATGGTCGAGAATCTTTAGAAGGGTGGACGGAAAGTCATAATGATGATGCCACCAGTTGTGCCGCATATCCGTGGCGAGAGGGATAAAGAAGAGCGGCTTTTTCGGTTCTGACGGATGTCAGACTTGAATCAACCATTCACAACCCCAACCCATAAACTCAGTTGGTTGCTCCCCGCGGGAGTTGAAACGCTGCAATGGCAGCTCGGGGAGGAGACCCGAGGAATCACGAGAGCGAATCCTGTTTATTGTGCATTGTACTGTTACCGTGTCTATCAGCTTCCCGACCGGTCCAAGGGTCCGGTTTCTTAGAAAGGTCATGGAATCTTTCAGCCGCTGGCACATCCCGTTGAAGCTTTTTGCAAGGCGTCCGGATAACTCGGCCGGGATGGAAACCGCTCGCATGCCATAGGACGGGATGCTCTACCCGCTGTCGAGGAGGGGGAGCGGCATCTACGGGTGGTTACAGTTATGATCGTCACTCATCCGAATGGGTCAAGGCCAATTCTGGTGTGCAGACAATAAATAGCAAAGTCGCGCCGTGGGAAGAAATGAGAGAATATTCGCAGTTCATCCTGTAGAATACATACAGCTCATTGTAAGATCAATTGAAGTAGCAAAAGTGCATCAGCCATGGTTGGTCTGTTCCACCGCAAAAAGAAGGCTGGCGAGGGTGACCTCGAGACTGGCGGAAGACGTCAGTCTCGAGGCCGCATCGGCAGCATCTACGTCCCAGGCGTGGAAGACCTCGGCGAGTACCCAGCTCTGGATCGCTACATCAGCGTCTACCGCGATGAGCGACGCCGCAGCGCGACAGAGGAAGACACCACCGGCAAGAGTCGCAAGAAGCGATGGTGGCAGTTTGGTGGTGTCGATACCGAAGAGACTGTTCCTGATAAACAGGGGACTCCAGAGTCTTGGCTTGAAACCGACATGACTACTGGTATTGCGACTTCGGAAGTTGACATTAGGAGGAAGAGAGCTGGGTGGAATGAGCTTACAGCCGAGAAGGAGAACATGTTTGTCAAGTTCTTGGGCTTCTTCACGGGTCCAATTCTTTATGGTAAGTTACTATTCTCTATACATGATAATGGGGTAGCTAACAAGAAGTCAAATAGTCATGGAGGTTGCTGCGCTGTTGGCGGTTGGTCTCGGCGACTGGGTTGACTTTGGTGTCATCCTGGGAATCCTCTTCCTCAACGCCTTTGTCGGATTCTACCAGGAGAAACAAGCCGCCGATGTCGTTGCGAGTCTCAAAGGAGACATTGCTATGCGATGCACAGTTGTGAGAGATAGCAATGAGCAAGAAATCCCCGCTCGTGAGCTAGTACCTGGAGATATTGTAAGCCACACCTCCCCCTTTAACAGAGAACCATGTTTAACAGATTACCAGCTCATTGTCCAAGAAGGTGGCACCGTAGCCGCCGATGCGCGTCTCCTCTGCGATTACACCCGACCAGAAGACTTTGAAGTGTACAAGCGCCTCAGAGCCGAAGACAAACTCGACCGCAGCGAAGAATCGGACGAGGCAGAGGGAGACGAAGATCAAGATCACGAACACAGCCAAAATACCGAAGTCAAAGGGGGTGATACAAATGGGAAAGAGCGTGATGGCGAGTATCAACCTCAAGAACTTGGGTATCGCAGTCGTCCACTCGTCGCCATCGATCAGTCTGCCATCACTGGCGAGTCTCTTGCTGTTGAGAAGTACCTTGGCGATATGGTCTATTATACCACAGGCTGCAAGCGTGGCAAGGCATACGGCATCGTAACTCATACAGCCAGAGAATCCTTCGTCGGCCGCACTGCAGATCTCGTACAAGGCGCAAAGGACCAGGGTCATTTCAAGGCTGTCATGAACAACATCGGTACTTCCCTCCTGGTTCTCGTCATGTTTTGGATTCTCGCCGCCTGGATCGGTGGTTTCTTCCATCACATCAAGATCGCAAACCCGGGATCGCAGAATCTTCTTCATTACGCCTTGGTGCTGCTCATCATTGGTGTACCTGTCGGTCTACCCGTTGTCACGACCACTACTCTTGCTGTGGGCGCTGCCTATCTGGCCAAGCAAAAGGCTATTGTACAGAAGCTTACAGCCATTGAGTCGCTTGCTGTGAGTCTCAATCCTTCTCCACAACAATGCATCAACTAACAATTGACAACAGGGTGTCGATATCCTCTGCTCAGACAAGACCGGCACGTTGACGGCGAACAAGCTCAGCATCCGCGACCCCTTTGTCTCTGAAGGTCAGGATGTCAACTGGATGATGGCCGTCGCAGCTCTAGCATCCTCTCACAATCTCAAGACGCTCGACCCCATCGACAAGGTCACCATCTTGACATTGAAGAGATACCCTCAAGCCCGTGAGATTCTCCAGCAGGGCTGGATAACCGAGTCCTTCACTCCCTTTGACCCAGTCTCCAAGCGAATTACCACAGTGTGCCGTCTGGGCAGTGACCGCTTCACCTGCGCCAAAGGAGCACCCAGGGCTATCCTGAGATTGGCAAACTGCTCGGAAGCAGATGGCAACTTGTACAGAGAAAAGGCTCAAGAGTTTGCTCGTCGCGGATTCCGTTCCCTTGGAGTCGCGTACAAGAAGAACGACGGCGACTGGATTCTCCTCGGTTTACTCTCCATGTTTGATCCCCCGCGTGAAGATACGGCACAGACCATCATCGAGGCTGGACATCTTGGTGTACCGGTTAAGATGCTTACAGGAGACGCCATCGCCATCGCCAAGGAGACGTGCAAGATGCTGTCGCTGGGCACAAAGGTGTACAACTCGGAGAGGCTCATTCACGGCGGCTTAGCTGGCAGTGTGCAGCACGACTTTGTCGAGCGTGCCGATGGCTTTGCAGAAGTATACCCAGAGCACAAGTACACTGTCGTCGAGATGTTGCAACAGCGAGGTCATCTCACAGCCATGACGGGCGACGGTGTCAACGACGCCCCATCCTTGAAGAAAGCAGACTGTGGAATCGCCGTTGAGGGTGCCTCTGAAGCTGCCCAAGCCGCTGCTGACATCGTCTTTCTCGCCCCTGGCTTAAGCACCATCGTTCTAGCCATCAAGACGGCTCGTCAGATCTTCCAGCGCATGAAGGCATATATCCAGTACCGTATCGCGCTGTGTCTACACCTCGAGATCTACCTCACGCTCTCCATGATCATCATCAACGAGACCATCCGCGTCGAACTCATCGTCTTCCTCGCCCTTTTCGCAGATCTGGCCACGGTCGCAGTAGCCTACGACAATGCTCATTGGGAACCGCGCCCAGTTGAATGGCAGCTCCCCAAGATCTGGGTCGTGAGTGTTATTCTGGGCATCCTCCTCGCCATTGGTACTTGGGTCATTCGTGGATCCATGTTCCTCCCCAGCGGAGGTATTGTCGAGAACTTTGGCTCAGTCCAGGAGATTTTGTTCCTCGAGGTAGCTCTCACGGAGAACTGGCTCATCTTTGTCACGCGAGGAGGCAAGACCTGGCCATCCTGGCAGCTCGTCGGAGCCATCTTTGGCGTAGACGTCATCGCCACCATTTTCTGCTTGTTCGGCTGGCTCTCCGGCAATGGGGAAGTGACTACTCCCAGGGACCACTTCAACCAGAGTAAGAATGGGTGGGTAGACATCGTCACCGTTGTCATCATCTGGCTATACTCGTTCGGTGTTACTGTCATCATCGCCATCGCGTACTATCTCCTGAACAAGATCGCCTGGCTTGACAACCTCGGTAGGAAGAACCGCAGCAAGAAGGACACTGCTATCGAGAACATCATCGGACATTTGCAGAAGCTGGCTGTTGAACATGAGATGGATGAAAAGACGGGCAAGAGCAGATATCTCCTCGTTGAAAAGGCTAATGATGAGGAGGACGACATTTAGACACGCACACGATTCTACTGGTCATATTCGCATCTTGTCAGCACGGTATAGGTAATTCATAACTCGAACATTTTTTCTTAAAGCCTTTCTTTAATATACTTTCTTAAATTCCCAATGCTTCATTGCGTCCCTTGCTCGTAGTATCAAGATACGGTGCTTCACCCAGACTACAGACCCGGTCACCAGCCCGAGCCGCATCATAGTCGTACGTAGCGCAATGCAGCGTCGACCTATTATCCCAAATCGCACAGTCATTCTTGCTCCATCGATATCTCACCTGAGCATCGTGGTTCTGCGTGACGAGATTGAACAGGTAGCTCAGCAACGTGTCGCTCTCATCTTTAGAGAGGCCATTGATGCGCTTGGTGAAACCCTTGTTGACGTACACTGACTTCCAGCCCGTGACTGGGTTTGTTCTGACGAGAGGGTGCACAGCTGAGAGATTCTCGCCTTGGTTCAGAGGTGAACCACGGATGCCCTTGCGTAGAGGGTTGCCGAGGCGAGCCGCCTCGTCGTGGAAGAAGGATGCATCGTGGGTTGCAGTCAGTCCTTCGAGGAACTGCTTCATTGGTGGCGATAGCCGGTCGTAGATCTCGTAGCCAGAGGCCCAGAGCTATGAATCGCATTAGTACTTGCACTTGTCTGACTTGAATGATCGAGCAACGTACCGTGTCACCTCCAGTCGCTGGTAGTGTGTGAATCTTGAGCATCGCATAGTCTGACGGGACCTTTTCAAATGTGCTATCCTCGGGTTAGTATTATCCCATCATGCCGTGATTTCGAGATGCACAATAGTGACTTACATATCACTGTGCCAGCCAGCACTGGCAAACCGACTCACATCACTCAATTGATGCGTCAAACCACCTCCCTTCTTCTGCTTCTCGCTTGAAATGACACTAATCTGGTCACCAAGCTCACTACCCTCTTCTGTCAAAGGATGAATATGCAGCCCAGAGCTAGCAGGACATCCAGCGACTTCAGTAAGACGAAGCATGAAGTCCTTCATCTCTTCGGGAGTCACATCTTGGTCCTTGAGGAATACAACTCCACGCTGCGAAATAGTGACAGCAAGGTCACGGATGAGCCTCTCATCCCATCGCAACAGGTCACGGATCTGGAGTCCGGTGTATTCACGACCAATTACGGGAGTGACGTCGAGTTGCTGAATATCGTCAAGGCTTCCCGTGTAAGTCAATGGCTGCGAGATCCGAGGCCGACTCTCTGGGTGACCACCGAGGATGTGGTCGCCCAGGGTGGCATCTGCTTGTGAAGGTGCGGCAGAAGGCATGATGCAATATTTGTGTACAATTTTTAATGAACAAGAAAAGGCATAGAAATGAAGGAACAAAGTCGTGCAATTGAATGGCAAATGCTGAGGCTATATCAAAATCGGAGCGATCTTCCGTGATACTTGGTACCAAGTACATGCACCAACCAGGCTATCCCCGGACCGTTAAATGTCGAGCGGCAGCGTCGAATCACGGCGCGCGGCAAAGACGACATCGGGACTAGGAATGACATGCGCAGAGCTTTGGGCATGGCGGAGAAAATCTCGGAGAGGAGAGGCCATCCCCACACCAACCCGAAGCAGTAGGTGAGATGACGCTAGAGAGGGTCCTCTGCAAGCCGCTGTATTGATGCTGCTATTATTCAGTGTGAGCAAGACCTCTTGCGTGAGGTACATGTAGCACCTTTGGCCGGGGCCCTTGAGACGGGCCATGAACCATTGTCAGAATTGGCTCCATATCCATCTATGGCGTGCGCGGTCGTGCCACGCCCGTTCACTGGGATGTGTCGCCGCGGAGCTTCTTTCGGTAGACAAGAGACCGTAGGGAAAGAGTATATATCTTGACGAGAACCCCGAGTTGTGTCCCATCACCATCATCTCAGCATCGTTTCAGTGCATTTTATCACTTACCGATTACACCCGCATCCAACATGGGCACTGCAGATATCGAAGCAAGCCCTGCAGTAGCGGAGCGCTCCTCGGTGGATATCGCCAAAACCCAGGTCGGCGTCGGCAGACAAGAGCTTCACTCTGCCCTCCCTCCGCATGATACCTACGAGGGTGGTCACCGATGGGACCCGTCAGCCACATGGACTCCGGAAGAAGAGAAGAGGGCTGTGCGAAAGACGGATCTGCGTCTTCTCACCTGGCTGTGTCTGATGGTGAGTATTGTCTTTGCTCGTACGAGATGGGCACTTACACGGGTTACAGTTCTTTGGTCTTCAACTTGATCGTGGAAATCTTAGCAATGCTCTTGCAGATGACCTTTTAACGGACCTCGGTTTGACAACAGATGATTATAACAATGTGAGTATTTATATAAGCATTTTGTTGGACTTTCTTGCTGATTTTTTTCAGGGCACAACCATTCAGCTGCTATGCTTCCTCTCCGCCGAGTTCCCAGTGCAATTCCTCACCAAGAGATTTGGCTTCAAGCGTGTCCTCCCAACAGTATGTCCACCTCACTCTCCTAGATGAAAAAAACTCGGAAAATTGACCGAAAATTGTAGCTGATGGTATGCTGGGGGTTGGTCTGTATGTCTTTACTCTCCCTCACCAACCCCAATCTTTACTAACCACCATACAGCAACCTTCCAAGCCTTCATGACAGGCAGAACCGGCTTTTACATCTCTCGGGCCTTCATCGGTCTATTTGAAGGCGGCTTCATCCCCGGTGTCATTCTCATGGCGACATATTTCTACACCTCGAAAGAGTTGTCCATTCGACTGGCTGCATTCTGGAGCACCCTCAACATTGCCAGTAAGCACAATCCCCCTTCCACACAAACATCGGCCAGTACTTACATGTCTCAACAGGAGTAATCTCTGCCCTGCTGGCTGCTGGCTTCCTCGAAATGCGAGGCGTCGGCGGTCACCCCGGCTGGTTCTGGCTTCTCCTCCTCGAGGGTCTCCTCACCGTCGTCATCGGCCTCGCCTCAATGGCATACCTTCCCACCAGCCCTACAGGCACAAAGACACTCATCTGGCGCAACTCTTGGTATACTGAGCGGGAAGAGGTCATCATGATCAACCGCATCCTTCGTGATGACCCCGCAAAGGGCCTCACGGCGCTGAATGAGCCGGCCACCTTTGCAGATATCAAGGCGGCGTGGACTGATCCTTCGCTCTGGGGATTGTACTTTATCGGTCTTGTCGCTTACATCCCCGCGACTCCGGTTACGGCTTATCTGACTCTGACGCTGAAGCGTGTCGGCAACTTTAGCACTCTGGCTAGCAACCTGCTCACTGCGCCGTCGGCGGCCCTCCAAATCATCACCATGCTGGCGTTGGCATACAGTTCAGAGTACTTCAACGAGCGATCCTTCCATTGCCTTTTTGGAGAGATTTGGTCGCTTCCGCTCTTCACAGCGCTGCTCACGCTTCCAGATGAGGGCCGCGAATGGGGACGTTTCACCATCATCACCTTAATCTCGGGCTATCCCTACTTCCACCCTCTGGTCAGCTCCTGGATCTCTGAAAACTCATTCGACGTCAAGAAGAGAGCAGTAGCCGCAGCAACCTACAACGTTATTGTACAAATGTAAGCCACCTCCCCAGTCGCTTGAGCCAAGACAAGTCCTAACAAACAAACAGCGGAAGCGTTATCGGCAGCCAGATCTACCGGTCCTGGGACTCGCCTTACTACAAGAACGGCAACAAGGTGTGCATCTCAATCCTGTCGCTCTCTGTCGTCGTCTTCCTCGTGCAGCGCCAGCACCTCATCCGCCTGAATAAGAAGAAGGAGGCAGCGTGGGATCAGATGACGCCCGAGCAAAAGATTGAGTACCAGACGGACAAGGAAGCCAGAGAGATCGATGGAAACAAGCGACTTGACTTTCGGTTTGCTTATTAGAGTAGAGTACAGGATACTATGTATACAGCTTACTAGTTAGGCAGGGCAGCCACCCATTGTCTCTGCTGGAGACGCACAATTGACTTACACTATCCCTAGTCTATCGCACATCTTGCCAAGACTTTCAAATCACAGCCAAATCCGGCGACCGCCGGTCAAATGCCCAACCTCGGCGACTCCGGAGGAAGCAAGGTTGACTTGTCTTTTTTCACATGCGCATGCCAAAGTCTAAAAAATGGCCTAGGTAGTATCTCTCGTATTTCCCCATTCGCATAATTATTCATCCGCTTCATCCTAGTATTCTATCGTGAACCTATGTCTCAGGCTTCAAGCCAACCTCTCCCTCACCGCACACTCACCACAATTCACCTTCCAAGACATTTCTAATCTTCCCCGGGAAATTCGACCATCTCCTCTCAAAATGGGCATCATCGGAAACGTCGCCACAGGCCTTATCGGCGGTCTGCATAGCTACATCCTCGTCCTAGAGATGTTCCTCTGGACAGGACCCCGCGGCCGCAAGACATTCAGACTCTCAAAGGAGTTTGCCGAGCAGACAAAGAGTCTCGCCGCCAACCAGGGTCTCTACAACGGTTTCCTCTCTGCTGGACTCTTCTGGTCGCTCCTCCACCCGAATCCTGAGTTTGCGACTCAGCTCCAGACATTCTTCCTTGGCTGCGTCGTCGCTGCTGGCGCATTTGGAGGCGCGACGGCCAACCCTCGGATTTTCTACATCCAGATGGCTCCCGCTGCCGTCTCGCTCGGTCTTGTTCTTCTTGGTGTCTAAATGCGAAATGTTTGCGTTTTGGAATGGGGGAAGGGCACAGCATCTGTATCATTGCTGTTTCAGTCGCGCCGGGTTAAGAAGACTGGGGTTCTCGCTATTCAAGTCGCTTCTTGAACGTCCATGCAACGACATATCCTCGCGCAACGGTTAAAATGCGAAATCGCCATGTCATCTGACACATTTCCACCGCTGATCTTGTCAAGAGACACCTTGAATCTCACACACTCAGAGAACTCAATCTTAACCCTCGGCTCTATACTACAACGCCCCCATCCCCGATCGTGACAGTGACACACTGTATCTCCATGAGGGCCTCGATATCAAGCCACATCAACTTGTTTTTTACAAATCGGACAAGGCCAAGATGAATACAGCATTGTTGTTGGTCCAGAATGAGGCTGTGTGAAATAACTCTGGATTGGTTACCTGCAGGGCGGTGTGTCAGCCGACTCAGCCATCAATTCATTTCCCATTTGACGATTCCTCTTTTCAATTTTCACGATTCATCAACTCCAATTACCTATACTTGTTCCACTTCCTCGAGACCATGCCCTTGCAACATGTCTTTCGCTTCTCTGCCACCAGAACTTCTTAGAGAACTCGGAAATCATTGCGACGGTCAACAGCTTGCTTCCTTCGCCCAAGTCAATCGCCAGCTTTATGCCATCTGCAATCCTCTTCTTTACCAGCACAGCATTGCCAACGACTCGCCCTCCAAGGAGTGTGTGAGGTGGGCTGTAGAGTATAACTCGCTCGACACGCTCAAGCTCGCTATTAGTTACGGGGCAGACATCAACGGCTCTTGCGCGATAACAGAGAGATATGTTCATGATGGAATTTCTTCAACACCATTGCATATCGCGACCGCGAACGGCTTCCATGAGATGGTGCAGTGGCTTCTAGACAATGGCGCAAGTTTGCATGAACCATCAATCGAGCTGTGCGGGTGCGACATATTGGGCACTTATAATTCAGGTCTCTTCTGGTATCCTCTGCATTATGCAATCTGCCATAGCGATGAAGCCATGCTACGGCTTTTCCTCCAGAGAGGTGCCTACTTCTCGGCACGCAAGATACCAGGCCTGCGATGCGCCATTCTATATGAACGGCTAGATATAATCGACCTCTTCGTCCAGCAACCCAGCTTCGATCCTCATTACCAAGATCCCCATGAACAAAATGCCCTTCATTACGTCTCTAGTGTCCAAAACGCCACTACCGCCTACAAGATCGTCCACAAGCTGGTCGATCACGGCGTGCCAATGAACGTCATAGGAAAAGGCATGACACCTTTCTCGCAACTAGTCGTCGAGGCCAGGTACAAACCTGCAATTGCGTTGCTCGAGCGTGGGGCTGATCCCTTCTTCGACGCACACATTCAAAGCATGAGTGTACTGGACTGTTGTTTTAATGACAGATTTATCGACGCATCAGAGCCAGAGTCCGTGACCAGAGAGTTGACGGAGGACCGACGAAAGCTGGTGGCCCTGCTCATTGCGAAAGGGGCCGACGTGAACACAGTCACGATTATTGGAGATGAAGGTCAGACGCCCCTCTGCCGGGCACTAATGAGTGGGAAAGACGTCGAATGTGTCAGGATTCTCCTTGATGCCGGAGCCAGCATCAGAAACGCCGTTACATATACGGATGGTTCCAAGACCGAGGGTCTGATCCGTAAGCTCTTTAGCAAAATCGCCGGCATATACCCATGGGTTCCAAGGGTGGATGGTCCTAATGAAGCATTTCTTGAACCTTACAAAGACTGTGTGCGTCTCTTATTAGAGAACGGTGCGCGCATTGACGCGGTTGATGATGGGGAGTCAGCCTTGAATATATGCTGTGAGATGGCATCTCCAAGGATAGGGACCTGGGCCCTCGAATTTCTCGTGGACAATTCCACGCGCCGAAATGTCACATTAGAGTTCGTTGAAGCTCAGTTGGAGGATACGGAGGACGAGGCGGTGGGCACGCTGTTGGAGCGGCTTAGGGACAAGTTAGCAGGAGATGGTGAGGCAGAGACGGCTGACGAATAGAAAGAAAGATGACAACAATACAAGCGAGACTACAGCATCGCATCCTTTCGTCAATGCTTGCCATAATTGCCAAGAAGTGATCCCTGTTTGCTCTTTACACGTTCCCGCCTTAGCGCCAGGACGGCGTCTGTAAGTCTTGAGAGGAGTGAGGTCTCCAAGCCGGCCTCCATGCCATTCTGGCGTCTTCTTTCTTAATCCGTGTAACCAGGTAAGGCTTGTGCCCTTCGCTGACTGTACACAAAAAAACCTTGTCTTGCCTCAGTTATAGCCTTGCGCAAGGCAAAAATGCGATATTCATCATGGCAATAATCAGCATAGGGAGCCTCACCCGTGTTGATACACGCTGATTGGCTGATATGTTCCACACCATCCTCGCCTTGCTCTTCCAGCGCGACAAAAAAAAATGTTGGACCCTGTTTGTGCTCCCAAGAACAAGACCAAGACGGCAACACACATCGCCAGTGCCATTGCGAGGCGGATCACCATGACCCTTGGTCTACGCATCGCCAATGACTGAACCATGAAGACGCCATCTATATATTCAAGCCTTCGGGCGACTCTGCGCCTGCCACAATTGGCTCGCGGCTCAGTCACGTCTTCCGTCGGACCCAGCAACGCCGACCCGCCGATCATCCGTCACTTCCATCTGCAACGACCCCTCCCCCGCATCAGCTCCGGAGCTTCATCTCACCCATCAGCCTCAGCTTATTCTTCCCTTCTAACTAAAACACCTATTGCTTGCCATACTCGAGGACAATCTCGTTCCTTTTTCTCGAGCTTGACTTCAGCTTCCGCTCCCCGTCCTGTTCTTTCTCGATCTGCTTGCGCCTCCCTTGGCCTCTCTTCTCTCCCTCGCCAGCAGCAGCGTCACTGCTCTTACCGCCGAGCCATGTATCGCAACGGATCTGACGTCGCCAGCGCTAGCCTCGACATTCGTCGAGGTCGCGAGGTCCTCCCCAAGAACGTCAAGCCGCTGCATTACGATCTGACCCTCGAGCCCAACTTCGAGACCTTCAAATATGAGGGTACCGTTGTTATCGATTTCGACGTTGTTGAGGACTCTACCTCTATTGCTCTCAACACTGTAGAGCTCGACATTCATGAGACCATCGTCGAAGCCAACGGCGCCACTGTCACGTCTTCCCCCACCCTCGACTACAACAAGGATACCCAAACCACGACCATAACCTTCGACCAGACGATTCCTGCAGGACAGAAGGCGAGATTGACTCAACGCTTCACTGGTACTCTCAACGATGATATGGCGGGTTTCTATCGCTCATCTTACAAGGATGAGCAGGGAAATACCAAGTACATTGCCACAACTCAGATGGAGGCCACCGATGCGCGCCGTGCATTCCCTTGTCTTGATGAGCCGGCTCTCAAGGCTACATTCACCGTCACCCTGATCGCTGACCACGACTTGGTTTGCTTGGGTAACATGGATGTTGCTTCCGAGAAAGAGGTCGATTCTGCTGTCACCGGCAAGAAGCGCAAGGCCATCACCTACAACAAGACTCCCATCATGTCTACCTACCTCCTAGCTTTTGTCATTGGCGACCTCAAGTACTACGAAACCAACAACTTCCGAGTCCTGATCCGAGTTTGGTGCACGCCTGACCAGAATGTCGATCATGCTGTCTTCTCTGCTGAGCTTGCTGCACGGACACTCGAGTTTTACGAGAAGCAGTTTGGCAGTGAATATCCCCTCCCCAAGATGGACATGGTGGCAGTTCCCGATTTCGCCGCTGGTGCCATGGAAAACTGGGGTCTCATCACTTACAGGGTTGTCGACCTTCTTTTGGACGAAAAGACCAGCAGTGCCACGACCAAGAAGCGTGTGGCCGAAGTTGTGCAGCACGAGCTGGCCCATCAGTGGTTCGGCAACCTGGTTACCATGGACTTTTGGGATGGCCTGTGGTTAAAGGAGGGTTTCGCAACATGGATGTCATGGTACTCTTCCAATGCCTTCTACCCCGAGTGGAGAATCTGGGAGGGCTACGTTATCGAGGACTTGCGCTCTGCCCTTGGTCTTGACTCGCTGCGCAGCTCGCATCCTATCGAGGTGCCTGTCAAGCGCGCAGACGAGATCAACCAAATCTTTGATGCCATCTCATACGAGAAGGGCTCATGCGTTCTGCGCATGATCTCCAAGTACCTTGGCGAGGATGTCTTCCTTGAGGGTGTCCGACGCTACCTGAACAAGCATGCCTACGGAAACACAGAGACTACCGATCTCTGGGCTGCCCTTAGTGAAGCCAGTGGCAAAGATGTCGAGCGTGTGGCCGATATCTGGACCAAGAAGGTTGGCTTCCCCGTCGTTGCGGTCACCGAAGACGAGTCCAATGGCACCATCCACGTTAAGCAGAATCGTTTCCTTAGAACGGCCGACGTCAAGCCAGAGGAGGACGAGGTCCTGTACCCTGTGTTCCTCAACCTCCTGACCAAGGAAGGCCTCCAAGAGGACCTTGCACTCAACACGAGAGAGGCTGACTTCAAGGTGCCCGACTTTGACTTTTACAAGGTCAACTCGGCTCATTCCGGTATCTACCGCACCTCTTACACGACTAGTCGACTTCAGAAGCTTGGCCAGAACGCAAAGGCAGGTCTTTTGGGTGTTGAGGACAGAGCCGGCATGATTGCCGATGCTGGTGCCCTTGCTGCCGCTGGCTACCAGAAGACATCCGGTTTGTTGGCTCTCCTCCAAGGCTTTGACTCTGAGAATGAGTTCATCGTCTGGGATGAGATTACACTCCGTATCGGCTCCCTCCGAGACGCCTGGATCTTTGAAGATGAAGAGGTCACCAAGGCCCTCAAGGCTTTCCAGAGAGATCTGGTCAGCAAGAAGGCTAACGAGGTTGGTTGGGACATCACTGATGCTGATGACCACATGACCCAGCGCTTGAAGGGTCTCATGTTTGGAAAGGCCGCCATGGTGGAAGACGAGCCCACCAAGAAGGCGGCCTTTGAGCTGTTTGACAAGTTCATCAAGGGAGACCGGGATGCTCTCCAGCCTAACCTGCGGCCCAGCGTCTTTGCTGTTGTGCTGTCTTACGGTGGTGAGGCTGAGTATAATGCCGTGATCAAGGAGTATGAGACAGCCAAGCAGAGCAGCGAGCGAAACACAGCACTTCGCTCCCTCGGTTTCGCCCAGGACCCTGCTCTTATCAAGCGTACATTGGAATATACGCTCAGCGATCAGGTCAAGACTCAGGACTTTTACATGCCTCTCAGCGCCCTCCGCGCACACAAGGAGGGTGTCATCGCGCTCTGGGCGTGGGTCAAGGAGAACTGGGAGGTCATCACTAAGCGTCTGCCCCCTGGCATGTCGCTCCTGGGCGATCTCGTATCCATCTCCACAAGCTCCTTTACTCAGGAGAAGCAGACTGCTGATGTGAAGAGTTTCTTTGAGGAGAAGGGCACCAAGGGTTTCGACCTTGAGCTGGCGCAGAGCCTGGACGCCATCAAGGCCAAGCAAAACTGGCTGGCGAGAGATAGAGAGGATGTCAAGGAGTGGCTCCGCGAGAACAAGTACCTGTAAACTAGAAGCACATGAACTGATAGAAAGGACAAGATGCTAAACATACGACACCACTGGATATAGGTAGTCAATCAAACCGTCAACATAGTAACGTGCTGTCTACTATTAGCTCACTGTTCGACCCTATTGATCAAGTAATGTATCAGCACAGGCAGGAGATTCTGGCGGCTTACAAGATGTCCGAACAAGCTTCGTCAGAGTCTCAAGTGGAACTGTTGGTCAAACAAGGCATTTCTTAATGTGTCTGTTATACATGTACAAGTATACACGGTCATACAACCTCGTCCCCATATATTTTTCTGTTCATATCTCATCTCATCTCTTCAAGCCTTGCCAGTGAGCCAGTCACGCTCCATATTCTTGCCCAGCCCACCTGTACCAGTAACGGGCAGATCACGCTTCCGCAGCTCCTCCTCAATGACCTTCCACCGGCCGACGGCGATCTCTCGGTCAATGGGGCCGATCCTCTTGCTGTGTACCTTGACGTTGGGCAGCGAGGGGAGCTCGCTCCGGGCCTCGAGAATCTCGGCCAGCTTCTTGCCGCGCTTGGTGTTGTTGACGGTCAGGGCGAGGAAGTGGTGCGGGGTGCGGGCGGCGCCGAGCTTGACGTCAGAGATGAGGCGGCCGGTGAGTTGATAGAGACGCTTGCGGATCTGGGATTGATGTTAGCATGTGGTAGTGGGTGTAAGTGGGGAATATCGTACGGCAAACTTGAGGTGGTCGTTCAGGGTGACTGTCTTCCATGAAGCATCCCACGCCTTGACAATCTCCTGAGCCTCCTCAACGGAGATCTTGGCCACCTCCTCAGGCTGCTCAGCTTCGCTCGTCAACCGTCCAGTGACAGCAGAAACATCGCCCTTGAGCGTAGCCTTTCCATCCTGAACCTGGAGTTCCACAGCCAGTGTCTGATCGAGCTCGCTCCTGTCGCTAGGACGCCACTTCTTGGCCACCAATCCCTCGAGCAGACCCGCCTCCTGTAGCGAGAGGGCCTCAACGACGGCCTGGCGCAGGTACACCTCCAGCACGGCCTTGTCCTGCACCTTGTCGGCGCTGCCGAAGCCGCGGAAATCGCTCTCCTCGCTCCAGTGTCCAGGCTGCTCCCACCACGTCTTGAGCGGCTCAATCTCCTCCAAACCCTCGATAGTAGTAGCCGGTGTGTAGGAAGGGTCGACAGACTGAATCTCCTCCTCTGTCGCGGCCTCTGTGCGTTTAGGTGGTAGAGCAAGACGAGATTCCTTGATGGCTCGAGGGGTCCGGTCACGCCGCGGCTGGTACTCCAAAGCCTCCTCCGGCAGGTTCGACTCGTCCACGGGCTCGGGACGCTGTGTGTAGGGATCCTCAGGCCCGGGGGCCTCACCCTTCCAGAGCTTGCCGCGGACCCATTCCGTGTTCTTGCCGATGCGGGCGGGGGACGATGTCGAGAGAGCGGCGGCGCGGGCGGAGAAGGGGATGCGATTGAGGGATTTCGATGGCGCTACGGCCGATTGCAGGGACGATAGACCCCGCACCCGCGGTATTCGAGGCATTGTGAGGGTTAGGGAGTGGTTGTGATGGGTTCCTTTCGAGGATGTGGTCGAAAAGATGGTGGTACAAGGTCCAAAGGGAACTTTTTCCGGTGTGGTCGCATTAGCCAATGGGATGAGACGAGGCTGACAAGTGACCCACTTTGTCGCGGGCTTGTCGATAGCCTCAAGTGAGTGACGTGCGACCTTCCACCACATGAGGATCTATCAAGGGAACCTCGATCCGACACTTGAAACTCTTCCAGAATGGCGCGCATATCATTCATCATACTCCTACTAGGAGCCTTCATCTCGCTAGCGGCAGCATGTAAGTTCACCCCTGACGCGCGTCCCCAATGAGTGTCTAACAACGAGTTCGCAGCCGCGCCGACCTTTTGCAAATGCACATGCTTCAAGAACAGCACCATCATCCCCCTCGGTCCCAAGGGTGAACGATCCCCCTCCCAGCTCCGCCGCTCCGCAGTCCTCGACTACGGCGACTTTACCCCCGCAAACGAGATCCGCTCTGAGCTGGAGCCGCGCTCCAAGTCCAAGTCGTGCTCCGAGTGCACAAAGGCGTTCTGCCTCAAGCAGGGCATCAGTTTTTGCAAGGGCGCTACAGAGGAGGATGTCACGACGATGTGCTTCCAGCGTGACAGCAACAAGGACAAGATCATTGTGTGGGGGTTCATCATCGGTACCGTCGGCTTGCTGGGATGGGCTGCGTTCAAGAAGGTTGTTTCGTGGCGCGAGGGCCCTGGACTAGGAAGGCAGAGCTACGCCCCGATGCCAGGGAATTTTCGATGAGGTCACGGAGTTGGTTTATGCGGTGGCTGGCTCTGACTACGATATGGCTTGATTTCGCCAACATTGGACGACAGGTATAGAACGGAGTTTTGGAGTTTTGATCTGGGAGGGTATCATGACTATCATTTTTGGCTCCAAGTGTGTCAACTTTCAATACAGACTACACAGGCGCGCTTTCCTAGACGCTGTGTCTTCGTATGCATGCAAAAGCATATATCCATCGTGACAATTTTTGAATGCAAACCTAGATGCGCCGACTCTTTTTTGTTTTCCACAGTCTCGACGTATCCACGTGAGTCCAAGTCAATAAACTCCCAATGCCCTGCCCTCACAACTCGACTAGATCCCTTTTTTCTAGCTTGAAACTTTCGAAACGATAACACCGATCCCCTTTTTAAACACTACATTGATATGCCAGACACTTAGGCGCTGTTGACTGAGCGGCGAGTGCGGACAGCGTCAGCGAGATCCTCGAGGACAGTGACGGTGTCCTCCCAGTTGATGCAGGCATCGGTGATACTGACGCCACGCTCAAGGGCAGCGGGGCCCTCAGCGGGGACCTTTTGGTTACCCTCGCCAATGTTGGACTCGATCATGACACCAACAATGGCCTTCTCACCCTCGCGGAGCTGGTCGCCAACAACCTTAGCAACCTTGGGCTGGTTCTTGTGGTTCTTCTGAGAGTTGCCTAGTTGTCAAAGTTAGCATTAAGGGTCAAAAAGCTACATCAGGGGAACACATACCGTGGGAGCAGTCAACCATGATGGCCAGCTTCTGCTTCTTGTCCTGCAGGGTCTTCTTGGCAGCCTGGACGTTCTCCTTGTCAAAGTTAGGGCCCTTGGTACCACCTCGCAGGATAACGAAGCAGTGCTCGTTACCCTTGGTGCGGGTAATAGCAGCCAGACCCTGCTTGGTGACACCCATGAAGTGGTGCTGAGCAGCGGCAGCGCCAATGGCGTCAATGGCAACGCCAAGGCCACCGTCTGTGCCGTTCTTGAAGCCGACGGGGAAAGACAGACCAGAGGCCAGCTCACGGTGAAGCTGGGACTCGGTGGTTCGGGCACCGATGGCACCGACAGAGATACAGTCGGCAAGGAACTGGGGGGAGATGGTATCGAGCATTTCGGAAGCAATTGGCATTCCTCGGCTGGTGAGGTCGACAAAGAGCTGTCGCGAAACCCGGAGACCCTTGTTAATCTTGAAAGAGTTGTCGATATCAGGGTCGTTGATCAGACCCTTCCAGCCAACAGTCGTCCGGGGCTTCTCGAGGTAGGCACGCATAACGATGCAGAGGTCATCTGAGAGCTTGTCTGAGAGCTCCTTGAGCCGGGCGGCGTACTCGTGGGCGGCGGCAGGGTCGTGGATGGAGCAGGGGCCTACGACGACGAGAAGTCTGTCGCTGGTGCCCAGGATGATGTCGGCGGCATCGTTACGGCCCTTGACGACTGTGTTGGTAGCGGCCTCGGTGAGAGGAATCTCGGAGGTGAGGAGAGCAGGAGGGATCAAAGGATCCTGTCCGAGGACTGGGGGTTTGAAGTTAGCGAATGGGTTCTGCGTTGGACAAGACGAGGTTGCGCAATGTCATGGGGAGAAGACAGAGGATCCTATGCGAGCACCACAGCATAACAGAAGCGGCGCATTGAAAGCATAGTCCCAGATCAGTCCATCAAGCCATAATATCTTCGTGCAAATTCTTCTTGAAGCATGTCCGTTCGACCGCGTCCCGCAAAGAAGTTTGTCGAGTCATCATGGCTCCTCCTCCGAACCCAACCACCAAGCAAGGAGGGGAACAACAAGCGCAAGAAGCCCAAAAACTAACCTCTGGTATCGTCGGCAGCGATCGGCATCTCGGCTGAAGGCATTGTGAGCTGTTATCGTTCTTCTCTCAAAGAATGAAAAAAAAAAATCTGGTATTTTTTGGAGGGGTTTGGTTTACATTGGATCGGTGGTGGAAGGTGGGGGAAGCGGTAGTTCAAGTTAATATTTTAGTGCAAGCTCCGGCGAGGGCGAAGGACGATCACGAAAGAGGCGTAATTCTGTGTTTGAAGAAACCTTCGGCAAGGGCGCCACGAGGCTTGAGATTCAAGGAGTCGATGATGAAAGATGGAGCTTGCAAGAGGAGGATCACAGGTCAAAGAGAGAAGAAGAAGCTGCCCAAAGCAACATTCACTCAATTTCAGGTTGTGACTCAAAAAGCCTGAAAAGCGAACATACGGGCCAAGCGACCGGAGCACCTTCGGAGGGATCCCCACCGAGGGGTCACTACAGGGGCCTTTTCTGGATGACCGTGGTTACTCTGCACGGGTCCAGGCCCAGGCCCAGGGAGTTACATGCAAGCTACCTGGGTCACTACGTCAGGGTTCTAGAAATTTGCAATTGCCAATGGTCCAAGCTCAATTGGCTCCGGTGTGTGTCCGTGAAGAGCTGAAGACCGTGGAGATTCATGTGAAGGTGGAAGTAAAGAGAGAAAGAAAGAAAAATTGTAGAGTTGACGAGAATGGAGGCTGGCTCTAGTACTTCGGTTGAGCTTCTCTCATCCTTCTTCTCTGCAACGGCATTCCAGCCTCTCCCCGAATCGGAGCTTCGTAGTCGGGATGAATGCAAGGAACGGGTGATCTTTTTTTGACCGCCGTCCAGTTGACCTCTCACCTCAGGGTGCAACCCTCCGCAGTCGTGGATGAGTGGCCGCATGTTGGAGTGTTGCATGGGACATGTAGGTTTGCCCATTCAGGCTTCACGGCGATACCGGCTGGGGGACAAGGTATGCAGATCAGATGGGACGGGGAAAGAGAGGAGAGATTCATCAAGTGCCAATCAATGAGGCACACCGGTAAAGGTATTAGTGGTGCAGTGTTCAACCTCCTCTTCTCATGTGAGTGTGTGCTTTCTATCCCTTTGCCTCCTAGTTGAGAGGATAGCGGCTCGGACTTGCGGAGACTGCTCATGAACGGGTCCATGTCTCTGTTTGGAGGTTCAGGGTCCCTCCCCGAGGCACTAGTTGGGACTGGAAGCTTAGTGCTGGGACTACCACTTTTCCGAGCATCACACCAATTGACGCCTCTCAGAAACAAACGTGAACAGGGCCAAGTCTTGGGCAAACCGCTGCATTCTCTTCCCTCATCTTGCGCTGATAAGAGTCGCATCTCCGAGATGGCAAAGGGGCAAACGTCGCCGTGACGTCGGTATGCAGAATGATATTATGCCATGGCGACGCGGTATCGTGGCTGCTCGTAAAATCTCTTTGCGCTCAGATCTTGAGGATCCCTTCGTGGCACCAGGAATGTGGTGTCACCAACAAAAGGGGGTTGTTGAGCGTCACGGACCCTGCAACTCGCCTAACGAAAGCTCCTAGAGACCACCCAGAGCCATTAGTCTTGCACCACAGGCCCGGATGGCGGTGATTGTGTTTTCTTGACTACTTGCAAGGTGAATCTCGTCACCAACTCTGTCCAGACGACACTACCCTATATCTAACTGTGGAACAACCGAGGGAACCCCAAAGGGCCCTTCCCTTGTCTAAGACACTAACCCCAATGCCGTGTCGTTTGTGACGTCTCAGATGAACTCGAGCTTCTACTGAAACCGCAGCCAACCAAGCAAAACAGAACTGAAACCCAACGTACAAGATCAGTCAAGAGGATTGACAGCTCTCAACTCCTTTCAAACATGGTGAACCGCGTCGTGTCTGAGCGAGCAGTCTAGCGCACTCTTGGCCACGGTCCGGATCTCATGGTCCGTGTGCCCCGGGGCTGTCCACTGAGCCCGCCGATTCTCGTGATGGATGATGGGCATGACAGACCCTGGATAACCCATGACCTGCTGGGGAGGCAGAGCATGATTACCTACGGCACCAAAGATCCATGCCCTTGGAAAGGGCAAACGCTCGGGTTCTCGGCGACCCCACGACTTGCCTTGCCTTGCCTCGAGGGCCCTAGCATGAACAAACAAACAGAATCGGGATCGGGCTCCATACAAACTCTCTACCATGCTGTCTTGATTCTTCCATCCACACACACACACACACACCACACTCAAGCAAACGGCCCCCTTTTTTCTTCATATTCCATTCAACAGTGAACCATTGTAATTCATCGTCCATTTAGTTTCTTGCGTGCCCTTACTAGGCTATTCACAGTATTCACGGTTGTCACCAGTTTCCTTTTTTTTAATACCTAATTCGTCGGTTCTTATTCATCGTCCTCCTTTTTTTACGCTATTGTTTACACTCGCCAGCCGATCTACAAAAAGTGGCTGAAGATACCAACAACCGACCCTCTGCACTTGCAAGACATTTCAGAGAAACCCTCTTCACTCGCTCCTTTCTCTTGTCTCACTCATTCTCTTATTAATCTCCTTCTCATCTCTATCGCCCTCACCTTTCCCGCCCGCCCGCCTACAGGAAAAAAAAAAAAAAGGTCAGAGCCGGCACTCCGCCCCCAGCCCAGCCTCCGCCCATACGCCTC
Source organism: Ascodesmis sphaerospora (assembly GCA_027569015.1). Taxonomy (NCBI): domain Eukaryota; kingdom Fungi; phylum Ascomycota; class Pezizomycetes; order Pezizales; family Ascodesmidaceae; genus Ascodesmis; species Ascodesmis sphaerospora. The sequence continues at coordinate 962,257 of JAPPUR010000011.1, read as the reverse complement.
CGCCCGCCGGCTGCCTGCCTGCGTTCCAGGTTCCTTCCCCCTCACAGCCTGTGGTCCACCAACCCGTGCCTTCCAGGTTCCTTCGCCGACCACGGGCCGCCACCTTCCTCGTGAACTCAACTCTAACGACTCTCTTACGCCAACTCTCAACTCTCTTCAGCTCAGCCCAACCCCTTCACTTTTTCCCACTCTTTGAAAGAACAATTTTCCACATACATAATCCCACAACAAGGCCATCTCGTAACTCGACTTGAGCATCACATCACGCTACTACATCGCCTTGCGTCGGATACCCCCGCGATACGGCTTCCCAAGGGACCTTTCCCTCCTTCGCCTGCTCCACCTGCATTAACACGCAGGGTCCGACAGCAGTGTCGACATCACTTGATCCGCCTGCTCGGTTTTTTTCTCCAGTCTTTTTCGGTTGGACAGGCTCTTTCTACAGCAAACACCGTCAAGACTCGCCCAGCATGTTTGCCGTTGAATCTGGAATCGACCAGCGGAAACGGGCCCGCGAGGAGGAGGAGCTCGCCAATGGCAATGGCTCGACAAGTTTCGGCGAGCACCGAAACGTGAGTCTGCTCCATTCGATGCTGCACAGCATACTCCCGGAGCTCGAGTACTGACAATTGTGTAGAAACGAGTCCAGTGTCTCCCTCTCCGCACCTCTCCCCGAGCCTCGCAGCAATGGCTCTCGTCAGCCATCACACCCCAGAGCTCCGACTCGGACGAGCAGTACTCGCAACACAACTTCTCGCAGTGGTCATCGTCAACGGGCATGCCGCAGCCTCAATCATACGCCGACATGGCTCTGATGCAAGCCTCTCTTCAGCAGCAAGGCCAATTCGGCCCCGAGTCTGACAACACCAACGGCCGTATGCCGACTCCAATTCAACCCAGCTTTGCTGCGCAGGTTAGAGGCCAGCAGTGCGAGTGGGCAGGACCTGGCCCGACTGTGACCACCCTAAACGGTGTTGTGAATCTCGGTCATCAACCGACAGATTTCACTGATGATCAGTGCGTCCCTCGTACCATGGCCTCGGGTTGGCAAGCCGTCCAGAACAACCGACGTCTTCCCTCCCCCATTTCCGAGTGCGACGACTCCATGGGCGGCCAACCCATTACACCCACCGTCATGGAGTTTGACATCAGCGCCCAAGGCAACCCCACGCCAGACATGGAGCACCCCAACCTGCCTATCGACTCTTCACCTTGCCACGAGATGGAGCACCCCAACGCGATGATGGATGTCGAGGCTTCTTCAGCTCAGTCGGGTGATGCCGAGGGTGATCCCACAACTCCTTCACCTCGAAGAAATCACATCCGCAACCGACACACAATTAACAATTGGACGTGGCAGCCCGGCATGAAGAAGAGCTTCAGCATAGGATACCGATCAGACTGCGAAAAGTGCCGTCTCAAGGTTCCTGGTCACTTCAACCACATTATCATTGGCTAGGGGGATCAGAGGATTATCGTGGACCCCAAGGAGAATCCGTCACTTTGGAACAATCATGTGGCGCCCTTGGACCAGCGAGCAGCACGGCGACGCCTTGGCCAGTCTGTGGTCAACTCGGAAACCCAGTCGATGATAGGCAAGACTGTGGAAAAAGAAGCACCCAAGCCCAACACTCCTTGCATTATCGCCTACAAGGAAGAGCTGCACAAAATACTGGGCAAGGGAAATCGTTTTATTAGGGATATGATGCATGCAACAAAGGGGGTCCTATTTTGAGGAGACACGACCCTGGACAGCAGTGTGTAAAGGCGTTTGATGGTTTCGGAAGATCAATATTCTTATGGACTTGGTACAGATGGGCTATGGATACGGACATATGGACATACGGTCTTTCAACTTTTCTTTGTATGCGGCTTTGGAGTTAAGGTCCGGAACAAGCGGTTATTTGCAGGCAGCGTTTACTCAGTCGACATGTTTAGTCGCAACACGGAAACAGGGGGATAGGATTCACTAATACGATCTGGTTGATCGTGAGGTATAGATGAAAATACCAGTACCGCATAGCGTCAATACAAAACATAATATTAGAGCTGTTGACGAGCTCACAACATGATCAAGAATCACCCGACTGGACCGTGTCTTTACTCTTTCATTCGCTTGGTATTTTGAATAGATATGGTAAAGTAGGGCTTGTTTCCCCGTGATGGTACATACAAGATGGTCCCCCGACGCCGTCTAATGCACTGCCAATCTACACGATATGATACACTCTTCTTTTTTGTGGCCGTGTGACGTACACCATCCCTCTGGTCCCTTACCTTGTCTTTTGGTCTTTCCAATTCTCTTGCTGCAGCTCACCAAAACTTCCACCAGGACTTCTTCTGAGAGGATGGGCCTCCCGCCGTCTCGAGACCTAGCTGGTCCAGGCTGCCACCCCTCCTTTGGTTCTCCTTCTCCTTATCCCAGGCTTGCTGTGCCTTGGCTTCGATTGAGCGCACCAGATCACTGTCTCGCACGCCTGTGGCATCGTCCTCCTCGCTCAGGCTCTCATAGCCCAGACGCTCCTGTGACGAACCCACCTGCTCGCCCTCCTCCTCTCGGCTAAGCTTGCTAGAGAAGAGGCCCAAGACACCCTTGCCTCCAGTCTTTGTGGTCTCCTCCTTCTTGCTGCCCTCGAGGGCGGGCTTAATGTTCTCCTCAAAGTGTGTGCGGTGCGAGGGAGCGGCCAGCAGGGGTGGTAGCTTCTCGCCCTTGGCCTCGGCCTCGCGGTTGGCCTCCTCGACGAGGAGGATCTGCTCCTCTGTGGCCTCACCCTTAAGGTAGGCTAGACGGGCACTGGCTAGCTCGTCGGCTTCGAGTTGCTTCTGGGCCTCGACCCATTCGGCGCGGCGGGCGCGGTTATATCGGAGCATGTCCCATACGGAGTAGATGGAGACGACACCGGCGACGGCTAGCACGACCCTTCTGTCAGCGACAGTCTTCCCACCTTCGGTTCCGGGCAGAGGACGTACCTGTGAATATCACGATGCCTCCGACGGTCCACCGGTGCGCAACATCGAGGAACCTCCGGGAGGCGTCGATGAACTTGTCCGTCTTGCTGATCTGGGCCTTTTGCGCAGCGAGATGCGCCTGCCGCAACCTCCTCACGCGCTGCTCGGGCGTCTCGCCTGGGATGCGCGGCACCTTGGGCGCAACGGCGGACCCGCCAGTGGCCGTCTTTGAGGTTGCGTGGGGGATGGTGGACGTGAAGCGGGTTGCGTCCTTGACGCTCCTGGGGCCCATCCTGGAGGCCATTGTTTGCTGGACAACGGCAATTGAGGGGGAGGAGGAGTGTCGGGAGGTTGGCGATTTGAATTGACGTTTCGTCGTCGGTCGTGGGGTTCCTGGGTTCGGGATGGATGGAAGTGGTGTCATGAGATTTTTCGGGCGAGGTGCGTGGGACATGAATTGCGGGTCTGTGATTGGTGCGGAGTAGCTTCGGGTGAGAGGAGGTGAGGATGGTCGGCGATTGAAGCTTGACTTGAAGAAATTGGGGAGATTTTGAGATGCATGGCTATGGGTGATGTATTACTACGAGGGTGTGTTGGTGTTGATGTTGATTTTGATGCGGGATAGCTTCATTTGCAGCACGATTGAGGATGGATGGGAATGTTAAGCAGGGGTTGGATTTCTGCAGACACACAGACAGGCACGACGAGCAGAGCTGTTCAGGGAGATCAAGCAGATGACATGCAAGAAGGGCATCGCGCAGGAGAGCTGATGGTGTTGGCAAGCTGGTGTTGAATTGAGATTGGTAGTGTCTACCTGGGTGTTTACAAGCCGACTGCACACCGTGGGAAGATCGATTGACGGCCATCACAGCTGGAGCATCAATACCAGAGATCGACTCCTATTATGAAGTCTACGAATAAACAGCAGCTTCGATGAACGCAAACGGACTAACTGAGCCTCACTCCCCAGGATATCCAGATCTGTCAAAAGCCACCAGCAATCCTCTTCTTCATGCCGTCACATAAAGCGACGCACACAATGAAAAGATGTGATAAATCAAAAATTACACCCCCCATGGCCCCGAAGGACAATGGAGCGTGGAGCGACTCCGCGCTGTGCAATGCAGGCCCTCCACGCTGATTCCCCCCATTCATGAGCGGGGTTAATCGGAATAAGGTAAGTATGAAGAAGAAAGAGAAAAACAAGCAAATGGCGGGAGGGAGACGAGGATTTTATAGGCGAGGTGAGCTGGGGGTTGGGGCCTGAGGGTTTAGGCAGAAGGGCTGCTGCCTGGGGCTGGGAGCAGGTGCATGGGCCAGGTAATTTCCAGAGTGGGTTCGGAGTGTTGAGGAAGCTTCAGGCTGTGAATGCAAGCGTTGAAGGAAAGAATTATGCTGCATAAACTGGATATGCGTCATCGATCATTTTGATTCACTTCGGTTGTAGTCACCATCTGGATTTGCGCTCTCCTGGCTGTCAATGAGAGGGTGAAGCCATCCGATGTGGACCTCCGCTATTAACCATCATTAGACTGCCTGCATCAACAGCCTCAACTTCACTACGAACCTGTAGATGTCCTTGTATGTGGCATTGGTGCCTGGCTTTTAGGCACAATCCGTGCATTACTGTGATGATGGCACGCGACCTAGTGTCATCAATTACGTTCCCAACGAACCCCAGTGCTCCATCTTCCAGGCAAGCAAGACGAAAAGGAGACCCCTTCCATATGCACACTCTCGCAGCTCGAGTGACGGACAGACTTGGGACGTCATCACATGCCACTGCATTGAAGGGCCAAACATACAAAGTACCTAGGACACAGGTGCAGTGTTCTTGACAAAATCATCGTTTTGGCTGCACTGGAAGGCAACCTTGTCTGTTAACGTCTTCGTCGACGATCTCCTGGGGTCAAGACTACGTTCGTTCTATCCACGAGCCATGACAAAGCCGCCCGCTCTTGTAGGTTTGTTCTCGTGCAGAAACTCTTGATAGCCCACCATCTATCAAGCTCTTGTTTGCTTTCGGAGAATGGTACATGATACTGCCCCCTTCCCGCTGGGAACATTGAGAGGAAAATGTGACTACACGTTTACTATCATCAGTGATCACAGCGATGGCCCCGTCAGTGAAAGCAACAGCCAATGGTCTAGGCGGCCATGAAAGTGCCCAAGGTAGGCAAATGAGCACTGACTCCCCCAAAGTATGCTCAAAGTTGACGCCTGACCTGCCCGTGGCTTCTTTGACAGGGGAAGCCATGGAGAACGACTTGTGGTTGCGAGATCTCGTGAGGACACACTTTCCGATCGGCTGCTGTACCGTCAAGGCCAAGAATTTAGTTAGTTCAGTCTTCACTTAATAACGCCAGGGTCACAAAACACTTCTTGATCTTGATCGAACGCTCGTTACTGGAGTCTTTTCTCATTCATGATAACTTCCAATCGATCTGACCTTTCCTGAACACCAAGCGATTCGGCGCAAGCGATGTTGCCGGAGCCCGCTGCAACAATATTCCGCTCATGAGAAATCATGAATTTAATGGTCGTGCCCCAGCGCACAACACGTGACCCACACGATCCATTTCCACCTCGCCTAACCCCACCACTGCGTAGCACGTGTAGGGCACGAAAACCCTTCCTAGAATTTGACAAGCCTCAACTCTCCGAATTTCCCACGCCTCACGACCGACCGACCATCGACAATCGGAGCCACGTTTGATCGCAAGCAGACAAAATGGTATGGACTGGCGCACCCAATGCGATGCTCATCATCGCCGTCAAAGGCATTCGCTGACCTGATTTCACACAGGCGATCAAGCACAACCAGAAGCTTGTCAACAACCGTGAGCAACACCGACGATGAAAACCGACGAGATCAAGGACTCCAGCGACTGACCCCTCATACAGACTTCCGCAAGGATTGGCAGCGCCGGGTTCGAACCCACTTCGACCAGGTATGGCGATACCCCGACAGGAGAAGACGATGCCGTCTCGAAAAAATTCCATCATGAGCTTGAAATATTGACTTGTGTGGTATAGCCCGGCAAGAAGTCGCGGAGACGCACTGCCCGCCAGGCCAAGGCCGCTGCCCTTGCTCCCCGACCCGTCGACAAGCTCCGACCTGTTGTGCGATGCCCTACCATCAAGTACAACCGCCGTGTCCGTGCCGGCCGCGGTTTCACCCTGGCTGAGCTCAAGGTATGATTCTTTTACTCTGATGCGAAATTCCACAGAAAATCGCCGACGAGAAGATACCAAATTTTGGCGCACAATCTAACACACTCACAGGAGGCTGGTATCCCCAAGGCCTTCGCTCCCACTATCGGCATCTCCGTCGACTCCCGCCGACAGAACCTCTCTGAGGAGTCCCTGGCCGCCAACGTCGCCCGCCTCAAGGCCTACCAGGAGCGACTGATCCTCCTCCCCCGCCGGTCCAACGCCCCCAAGAAGGGCGACACCAAGACCGACGTCTCTCAGATCGAGAAGGCTGCCGCCGTCTCCGCTGTCCTCCCTATTGCCCCCACCGACATCGCCTTCAAGGAGATCAGCAAGAGCGACATCCCCGCCGCTCACAAGGAGGGTGCCTACCGAACTCTCCGTGTCGCCCGAAGCAACGCCCGATACGAGGGTGCCCGACAGAAGCGTGCGCGGGATGCGGCCGAGGCCGAGACGGCCAAGAAATAAACTTGCAAAAAGGGAACTGGTGTTTGAGGGTTTTGCTCTTTGCGTCTCTAAGGGAGGGGCAACGTCGGTTCGAGGCTCTGATGAAAGGCTTGGCCGGGTTTGGAGGGAGGATTCTCTAGGTCCAGCTCAAGAAAATTTACTGCATGATCACCGGCTTTGTTCTGTAATCAGTTGGTCAATGGATGCATCGCGTGTGCACAGGTGTCTGCTTTGTCAAAAGTTATCCTTGTCGGTTCCATTGCCCTGCTCTATGTTCATTGGTGACTCTATCTTGTTTTGTCTAACACTATCCCTATGGTTACTGACATGATGCTTTACTTTTCTGTCTTGGGTTGTGTGAGTAGCTGTGTGCCCTGTCGAATCAAGTCCTGCAACAAACCCTGCTGTGTTGACTCGATGTCTTCCCCATTCTTGATAACTTCGGTACACAGCACCAGACAATTCTCCCTGTCCACCTTGGTCATATTAGCCTTTTGCTTGGGATCGACTTGTTGAGGCTGAAGACCAAGTCCTTCGGGAACAACCAGGGGAGCATCAGACTCGGCTTCTTCAAGAGCCTTCGGTTCGTTGTCTGTGGCCGCTTTGCCCGTGACTGCATAGCTGAGAGCATCAGTCGCTCCGGGAACAGAGAGGACGTTGCTAACAACCTTGGCGCCCTCCTTGGTTCGTGAGATGAGGGCAAAGACGAACCATGCCTCAGATCGAAGGATGGGCCATTTCTCTTGGGTGATCAGGAAAGCAAGCGCCTTGGACAAGTCATGCTTAGCATAGAACAGACTTCTCGCTTGAATCTCGTCGGCCTCAGTTGAGTTGCCCTCCTCTGCCTTCCATGTGGGGAGTGCCTCCAGGACAGGTGTCGTATGGAGCACGCGGCAAACAGCAGCGACGCTACGGGCAGCTTCAAGTTTCGTTGGCTCGGTATCACTTCGATCAAACACCGAGAGAATATCATGAAGACTCGTGTGCTGATCCGACGATTCTCCAGATCGAGGCTCACAAATTCGGCGGACGTTGGGGGCGCAGTTGACAAGAAGCAAGCGGACCAGCGAAATAGCAGAGAACTGAACCTGAGGAAGAGTGTCGATGGTAAGTATCCGTGGGACACTTGCTGGTTCCAGCGCGTCGCCAAGCAGGGGTTTGTTCTGAGCTGGGATGGCGAGGTTCTTGAGGAATGAGAGCGCTGAGTGGAGGTGCTGAGCGTCTTTGACCGAGGCGTCAGAGAGAACGTCGATGAGAGGACGGTGAGCCTGGTGAATCTGAACAAGAGCCAAAGATGTCTCATCGGAGCGAGAGAGATTTCCCAGAGAAAGACAAGCTGCTGATTGGAGACTTGGGTTTGTCCCCTTGAGCCAGCTGAGGAGCTTCTGAGGCACAGAGCTGTCGAGGGGATAGTATTGAGGGAAAGCATCGGCGGCTGTCAGATCGGCCAGCGTTGTGAGCAACGAAACGCACAACTGGCTGAGCTCCTTGTCTATTCCCTGCTCTTCGGCCTGCCCATCGAACTGCGTGAGCGCCAACTCAAAGGCCGTCATGAATGTGTTCATCCGCTGTTCCTTGAGGAGGTTCTCCTGGAATGACTCGTTGGCGAGATAGCTCGCTGCGGTAGAGACAAGGGCCATAAAGTCCTCTAAGTCATCGTTGAAGGGGGGGCTGGCAGAGAGCTTGAGAAGGACCTCGATAGTCTGGGGGTCTGCGATGGCAGGCTCGCCGTCTTGGGTAATCAGGAGGGCGAGGATCTTGCAGAAGTAGGTTATGATGGCGCTAAATTTGGAGATGCTGGGAGACTTGAGAAGGGAAATAAGATGGCTGTTGAGTCGTGATTGCGAGGCTAGAAGCTGGGCGGGTTCTACGGATGTGAGCATTAAATCTAGAGATTTGGGAGATCACCTACCATAGTCGACAAGGACATTGTACAGGACAGGAATCAAGTACGGAACGAGGTTCTCATCTTGAAGATGGTTGATGATGGATATGATATACTTTCCCTCGACAACTCGGGCACGGTTCTCGTCGGTGTCCGCACAAGAGTTGCCAATGATACGCAGAGCATGGACCTTGACGCCATGCTTCTGTTGTTCGGTAGATGCGATTATATCAAGGAAGAATTCAAGTATCCCAGACTCGCCATATGGAATTCTCCAGGCCACTAGGCAATGTTAGTGGGCGATATTATTTTTATAAGCGTCATCTTACCATCTCGGCTTCCATCACCTAGAGCCTTGGCAACGGCCTCAAGGTCTGGCTCTGGCTGCTTGTATGCTTGCTGACATGTTTCTAGTACACTAGATAACAGCTGAATCCTCTTGGAGCGGGCATCCTCAGGCTCCTTGGTCTCGTCGTAGGTATCCGGGGACAGTCCACTGCCCTCCCGTTGCAGGAGAGCGATGACTTCCTCGGGGCTCATGGCCATGATGACAGATAGACAAGGTGAAGGAGAAACTAAAATTGAATGTCAGATGTGTATGTTCTAGATGTGAGATAGAAGGGTTGATGTACGTTAATGTAGGCAGCTCTACTCAAGGTTGGTGGCCGAGGTGAAAGTCCTAGACCGTCTTTCAAGGAAGGCCAGGGGAGAGGCAAGGTAGTTATGCAAAGTCCTTAGGCACACTTTCCTGAAAGTCTTTGTTTCGAATTAATTGAAAGAAAAAGAGACACCTGCGTCTTCTGATGCTCGTATCCGTGAACCCAACAATCTTCATCAGCCAACATCCCCTCCACCTGGGACAACCACTGAGCGGAGATCTCGGTGAAGCTCGGTGAATCGCGGTGAACAATTCTCACGTCTCCCTCACGGCTGAACATCGGCTGAATCGGAGGCGCCGGTCGGTCGGAGGGTGCAAAATTCCGACCTCGGAATGACCCGCCAATTCTCTTTTACTCCCGGGGGAAAAAGTCGAAGACCGGGTCTCCAAGTAAAGAGAAGCCAGCCCGCCCCATCCCCCACGATCCCTCCTCTTCCCCGTCGCAAACGAGGGTACAATTCTCTACGTCGCTTTCTAGCGATCTCTCGACATTGAACGAGTTCTATTCTTTCTGATTAACCCTCACAATGGTATGCGCACCTTGAGCCGAAAGCCGATACTTGAACCTCGCCCCTCTACCTCTTCCCGAATTGCCGCTCTCTGGCCCGGTGGTCTCTACACGAATTTACTGACATTCTCTCCACAGGCGCACAAGTTCGTCATCACAGCCTTCCTCACAGGCTCCCGAATCCTCGGCCGCTCCTTCGTGGCCGCCTACAAGCAGGCCTCTGCCGCATCAGCCTACCAGCGAGCCCAGGCCAAGGCGGGCAACACCACTGGCGGCGCTTCACTCTCGTCGGGCATGACCCTCGATGAAGCCTGCAAGATTCTCAACGTTAAGCCCCCAGCCGGTGGTCAGGCCAATATCGAGGAGGTGCTCGAGCGTTACAAGCGACTGTTTGACGCCAACGACCCCCAGAAGGGTGGTAGCTTCTACCTCCAGAGCAAGATTGTGCGGGCAAAGGAGCGCTTTGAGCGTGAGATTGGCCCTATAAGAGAGAAGTTGGAGCAAGAGGCCGACGTCAAGGAGGGCTGGAAGCCCAAGGTCTACAAGGACCGGTAGACAAAAGCATGAGGGGGAAGTCTCTGACCAGTCATGATACTGGTTAAGAGGCGACACTGTATGATTTGGCCAGAGGAGCACGACACCGCCACAAGCGTCTCAGGCCTCGAGGAGTTCTCGGCGAGAGGGGGTTTCGGAGCTCATATTGTGGGAGAGGGAAGGTTTTTTTCTCCGTGTATACATGTACATCTTCACTCGACTGCGGCATGGCACGGCGTTTTTTTGGGATATCATGGCCGCTGGGGGCTTGGTTCTTAGACGAAGAAAAAAAAAGACAGACGACCTATGTTATGTGATAATACAATTGTACGATATCGACTGCGGGTAGAAGGAGATTGTTCGGCGTTGGTGTTCATGGGTGCGATACCAGGCCGTTTGTTGTACCTGAAAACTCAACAACTCTGATTCACTAAAGGTACCCGTGACTTATGTTTTGCAGTCAACGGAGAGTCATGAAAGTCAAACGGCTTGTTCAGTGTACATCAACTAGTGAATATGCGTGATTCTAGAACCTGATGGATGGTCCAACGCAGGGTAGCTGAACTCAAACACTCACAGAAGAAGGGTTTGCGGAGTAAAGAATGACGCCCCCAACTAATGGGAGTGGGAAAACAATAGAATTACAAACTATATAATATAGATAAATGTTCTCGTGATTTTTTATAAAGGGAAGTAAAAGGTGTAACTTCAAATTGCACAACAAGTGATCACCAGGGCATCAAATAATGTAAATAGACAAACAACGTCAATGACTAAAATCTGCATAACTCCTAGCACCACCCCGAGAATCCCCACGCTCACTCGGTTGACTATAAACACTGGAAGTATATCCATCAACTATCCCATCGATCGTGTCCCTGCCTTCAGCCGCCTCGCTGGGTGACAGCTCCGAGACGGTCCGGTCGGAGCGCCGAGACGGGGACCCACTTCTCCGAACACCTCCGGCCAACAGATCTCTGCTGTCAATAACCTGCCGCTGCATCACGGGCAGATAAATCTGCGAGCCCCGTACCGTAGGATCAGGATCCGGTCCACCGACTAGGCGGATCGTTGGCCGGCGTGAGGCTGCTTGGTGTCTGCGACGACGGTACAGCAGGAAGAGGAGGATGACCACTATGACAACCACCAGAGAGGCTATGGTGCCTGTGACGATGCCGATTATTTGGCCTGCGGAGAGACCAGGGGCAGTCCTATGAACTGCTGTCGTCGGCTCTGGGGTTGACGACTCCTCCGCGGTTGTAGTGGTCCGCGGAAGTGTCGTGAACGAGGTGCCTGAACCAATCGACGAACTCGATACCGATGGTAGTTCCAGCGTCGGTATCTCGAACGTCGTCTTGGCATTGGTTTCGTTGGCGGTCTCGGACTCAGACAGTGTCGTCTCGTCCTCGTCCACCAACGTCACCGTGGGAAAGGCCGCCTCGTCCTCACGGGTCACCGTCTCCGTAGACCTCAAAGACGTCTGCGGAAAGAGACTGATGGTCGAGATGTGTCCAAAGAAGTTGCCAGTTGTAGAGTCCGTCTCCCTCTGGTCATCATTCCACACTTTTGTAAATGGGTTCTCAGACCAAGGGGAGTCGGACTCTACGTTGGCAGTCGAACTTGGAACATCGCTGTTGCAAAGTATGAATTAGTAAATAGAGTCATCAAGTGTTTTCGAGAAAACTTACATGGGGGAACCTTCGGGAAACGGAAACAGAACAATCTCGCTGGCCGTAGAGGTATCCTTAGACAAGCAGCCAACCGACAGGACTTGCCAAAAGAGAAAGTAAAGAAACAACATATTCGAAGACCAATATGAGAGCATGGCGAAGCAAGTATCCTTAGACAAGTGAGTAGTAAAGTAGAAGTGTTGTCTTTAAAAAAAGTATGGAAGTATAGTTTGACGAGATTCTAAGAGTCGAGAGATTCCCAGGGACAAAGGCTCAATATATAAACACGTCAAGCTCGACTGATTCATTGCGAAATAAGTCAAATATTTAGAGTAGAAACACGTTTGCCATGAATGAGTTGCGAACCGTGGTCGACACATGCTCGTTGGTAGACATTTATCGACGGTTTGCAAGTGTGGTGTAACGCCTCGATGGTTTGCCAAAAGACCAGACGATGGGTGTCTATTTTTTATCCTTGTTGTCTGGCTAAAACGCATGTGCTATGTCTTCCTCCTGACTAGACCTTTCCAGTAGTCAAAGCTATTCTCGTCGCTCTGCAGGGTCCAGATTTTGCCTGTTGCCCTCCCGCTTGCATCCGTTTCCTCAACTCTGAGCATACCCCAGTCACGTGTGATGCCCAAGACGCGAGCCTTTACACCACCTTCAGCTTCAAGCGTGACGGCTTGGCCTGTGTGTAGCCAGTGACGGTAGTAACGGGCCTCGAGGTCGCGTGAGAAACCTTCACGGAGGAACTGTGCGTAGACTGCCTCGAGGCGGGTTAGTACACGAGCGAGAAGGGTCTCGAGGTGCAGTTCAGGGGCACCGGGCGGGACGAGATCGGATATGGAGATTGTCGGACGAGGGTTTGTGGTGTTGAGACCGATGCCAAGGATGATTTGGTAGGCGCCGTCAAAGTAGAGGCACTGCGACAGGATACCACCGACTTTGACGTAGTGAGGCTTGTCTGCCGACTTTGTGGGATCGAGAGCATCTACCCCTGTTAGTATCGATATTGTAATAGATCTAGTTTGACTTACAAAGGTCGTTGGGCCACTTGAGCTTGATGGGAATGTTCTCATAGCCGCGGTCGTACGACTGGACGGCTTCAACCATGGCCACGGCGGCGATATACTGGATAAACACAACAGGGCGAGAGACGGCCAGGTGAGCGGGATGATTGATGACGACGGAGTAGATGAGCATTCCAGGGGGTGCAATCCAGACATTGTTTCCACGACCTCGGCCGGCAACCTGAGTAGTTGCGGAAACTGTGAAGCCAGTTGAGAGTTTGGACATGAGCTTGGGATTTCTGGCACGATTAGCATTGACTGATTAATATTGCGAAGGTTTACAGATACTTACTTCTCGAGAATGGTGTTTGTGCTCGTCACGACCTCGCCATACATCAACAAGTTACCCCAATCCTGAGCTGTGGGCTCAATCTGTCGGTAACGCTTCAACCCCGAAAAGTACAAGCCATGGTTAAACTGAGGAGTAAGCTTCGGATGAGGATGACCCTTTTCGTGAGGAAAGATCTTCTTGATGACCTTTGTGTAGTCGATGATGCCATTTTCAGACATGCTGGAGCCATTGGTCTCTGCTAGGGACTGCTGCAAACCCTCGACACTCCAGATGGTATCCTCGTTTTGAATGTGGAATGTGTCTGTCTCTGCTCGGATCCATTCTTCGCCGTCTTCTTTGTCGATGATGTCGGACCAGTCGGCTAGCAGCTCCGATACTCCAGTGTCGTCGATAGATGAAATGTGAAGGCGTGAAAGAGATGGGATGCCGGAATCATGCTGGCTGACCTCGAGACCCAACTTGGTCAGACATGCCTTGAGAAATTCAACTCGAGGTTTGTCAGCGTCGGCTAGCTTGGTGATCAGCTCGTCATAGCCGGGGATGGTGGGATGCGGGTGCAGGTTGATGGCAGCGAACCTGGATGGTGTTGGTGAGTTCATGACAAGAAACACTGGGGATGGTTCTTACTCAGGGTGAGGACCAGTTAACAATGCCTTTCCACTGCCAACGGTGCAGAGAACAACTGCCGCCTTGCCATCTCCGCCATCAACATCTGTCTCCTCTTCATAGGAAGCCAGAACCTCGACCTTTCTCTCCTTGATGGAGGCAGCATCGACAAAAATGCCACCACCGTTGTAGTACGAGACGATCTCGGATTCAACTTCCTGCTCAAAGGCTTCCTTGAATACCTTGAGCTGCACAACCCTAGCTCCGCTTTCACTGCGATACTCGAAACCCTTGAAGGCTCCTCCGCGACAGGTTCCAGGGAAGAAACCAAGCTCTCTACTACCGATGACCTCGAGGGGCTTGTTACCAACTTCGAATTCGCATCTTCGACTTCCGTAGTAGCCTCCGGCGCAGAAACCCAGGTATGCGCCGCCCTTCCGGACAAAGTCGCTGATGCGGCGATTTCCCTCGCCGTTCAGTGCCTGACAGTATCCCAAGTCACCACCACCTGGAAACACAAGCATAGCGCATGTTGACGCCCATGGTTCCTTGAGTAGAATAGTCTCGGTGATGGGAATAACAGCATAATTGGGACCGAGCAGACGACGAAGAGTCCATATGCAATGCTTGACAGACTCAACAGTAGTGCCGAGGCCTTTTTTTCGCAAGTTGAATCAGCAAGAGGGAAATCGAGCGAGATGAATGAGACAATTCGAACCTGTATAGACGAGCACGTTGAGCTTGGCCGGGGCCATTGTTGGTCTGTGTTGTTCCGCTTCCGGGGTGTGTTGAAGTCTCTCGATGAGCTCGTCTCTTTGCTTTGTCACTTGACTTTTTTGTTGGATCTCGCCTCGGCCAATTTCCCGCCTCGAACCACCTGACTTTCTCTTTGCAACAACGACGACAACAGAAAGAAGAAGAGTCCACGTGATTCTTGAATCGATAAAAATGACCAAGGAGGAGAGCCAGGCGCAGCAAAAGGCGGAGGAAGAAGACGATGATGAACCCGATGAGTGGTGAGTTTGCCTTGTGTGTCTTGACCCGAGAGTATCTCCTGCTAAAGCCGAGGACCTTTAATTGCCGCTGATGCAGGGACAAGCGGATCTTTAGCACCGGATGCGCAGGTGAGTTTTTGCAAAAGAAAAGAAATCCACAGGACCTGAGATGGAGTTGCGCGGCTGTTGCGCTTTACTTTTCCGGTCTCGGTGTTGGGGTTTCTTGTTGGGGGTGCAAGGGAGATTTTGATGGTTGCTGACTCGGATGTATAGAGGAAAACACCAAGATGACGGATTGCTACTTTGAAAAGAAGGATTGGCGCGCATGTGCTTCAGAGGTGAGTTATGTGACAAATCTACTGCCTCTATATCATTTTAAAGACTCTTTTCTACACTCATGAAGCAATACTGATGGCATCTAGATGGAGGAATTCAAACGGTGCTGGAAAGCT
The DNA here is from genome assembly GCA_027569015.1 of Ascodesmis sphaerospora. Lineage (NCBI taxonomy): Eukaryota > Fungi > Ascomycota > Pezizomycetes > Pezizales > Ascodesmidaceae > Ascodesmis > Ascodesmis sphaerospora. Next base: position 946,978 of record JAPPUR010000011.1, on the reverse strand, counting down.
CACGACAATGACAAGCGCACCGATATGAAGGATGCTTAAGACTCAAATACTGGACTGTACGATAAGAGTATCCGATTATACCGGGATTGTACCAAAAAATGTATCATTAGAGCTTCTCAAGCCCACATCTTCACTCTACCTCTTCAACAATGAAGCCATCATGACAAGCCCGCGCACTGTCTCCACACTGTATACCGGACTTTCTATTCACCCGACGGCACTGTCATGGACCAAAATTATCACCAGCACCCTCAAGCAACTTTTCCGTGTACCCTCTACGACCACTCCCACCATCAAATTCACCATGTTCGTCCCTCGCCGGGCTCTCTTCGCGGCCCAGAGGCTGCCCTTTGCCCGGGCTCGCCCAATTGCACCTCTGATGCGCTATTCCACCGAGGCGACCAAGACCGCTGCGCCCTCTGCCACCGCCGTCCCCTCCACGACGGAGGGCAGCGACGATTCGAGTGCGAAGCCTGATGTTACGCTTCAGAAGCCCTCCGAGGACGTCACACAGGTGAATCAGGATGATGTCAAGCCCGCTGCAAAGTCTGCAGTCAGGTCTGCCGTCAAGCCAGTCCCGACGCCTACATACGCCAAAGCGAAGCCCGTCTCCTCCAGAGCAAAGATTTCTACTTCTTCCAAGCCGGCCGCCCCCTCCAAGACCGCAACCACCTCGAGCGGCCCGAGCAACCCGTACCAGCCTGCGCCCGTGGCTGAGGAGTCCTTGAGCGAGTCGAAGCCGCGCCAGGAGCCTCTAGGCTCGCCTCGTGTCTGGGATGGCAAGCACGCGGGTGCGCCCCATGAAGTTGACTGGGAGAAGAGCTGGTTTGGAATTGGATCTCGGCCTGTTACTGCGGAACAGAACAAGGTCCTCGCGAGGCCAATTAACCCGGATGATGTTGAGGTTAAGCCTGATGGTATCGTCTATCTGCCAGAAGTCAAGTACAGACGGCGGTTGAACGAGGCGTTTGGACCTATGGGATGGGGTATGGTGAACCGTGGAGAGGTGGTTGTGGGAACTAATATCGTGACACGCGAGTACGCACTCATCGTCAACGGCCGGTAAGTCTCGTATGCTTTACCAACAGCAGCAGAAACTAACGCACCCTCAGCTTCGTCTCTCAAGCGCAGGGTGTCAACAACTACTTCTCCGCTGAAGGTCTCCCCGCCGCCATCGAGGGCTGCAAGTCCAACGCCCTGATGCGATGCTGCAAGGATCTCGGCATCGCCTCTGAGCTCTGGGACCCCGTCTTCCTGCGCTGGTTCCGAAAGCACTACATGGAAGAGCGCTGGGTCGAGCACGTCACCACCAAGAAGAAGAGGACTTTCTGGTACAAGAAGGGTCTCGCCGAGCCAGTGTACCCCTACAAGCTGGTTTAAGAGAAATGAGATATTCATGACTAATTGGGTAGGGGAGATGTGTTAACTCCCCGTGTACTTTTCACGTGTATAGAACGAGGATTGGTTCAGGGTAAAAAAAAAACGTTGGACGACTGTAAGATATATCAATGATGCACGGTACGAAACATGTGGGTTTGGCGAATGGAGCAAACTGTCGCATCAAAGGGGATACATGACTGGAGAGAGGGGATACAACACCCTGTCTATAGATGTGCATATCGATTCTGCTCAACCTAATTCCTGGATACGATTATCAATTGTCCTTCCTCCAATCCCATATCAAGAAACACCTTCAGTCTACCCGCAAGACCAAAACTCCTGCAATGCCTGTCTCCGAGAACGGCGTCTCTACCTGTCCATTCCGGACGACCTCCCTCCAGCCCCGGGAGAAGCGTCACCACCCCATCCCCAAGGAACCCACGTGCCAGATGTGTTTCTAGTACCAGCTCCCATATTTCGTCGGCGCACCGTGCCGTCATCCTCAGTACCGCTCTCGGCGTCGATCCTCTCAAAGTCGGTCTCGCTGCGGCTCTTGCTCATGCCGCTCCATCCGCTGAGACCGCTAGGAGGTCGCTGGGTCGGCTCATCTTCTTCGGTTCCATCGTAGGACATGGATGGTGCTCGACGGTGGGCTGCGCGTGTTTGCGCCCGTTGGGTCTCGTTGCGCAGATCCTGAGCCTCACGGTCTAGAGCAGTTAGGAGAATGTTGAGACGGTCGCGCTGAGCAGAGATAAAGGTCATCCTCTCATTGGAGTCTCGGAGGTGAGGTGGGATGAGGGTGCTCGTGTTGGTAACGTTGCCGCCAGCAGTCCTCGTACCAGCCGCACTTGCACCCGCGTTGGTAGCAGCCGCGACAGCACTGGAAAGCAGACTGTAAAAGTCGGTGCCGGTGCTGTTGTTGGCATCGCCAGTCCATCTCGCTGCGGGGACGCTAAACCGCGAGAGCAGCGATTGTGTGTAGCTCTGGGTGGGCTCTGGAGGAGGCGAGGCCTGCTCCGAGGGCGGAAGGCCAAGGACCTTTGTCTTGAACTGCTCGATGGCGAGCTTGAGGTAGGCGATTCCGGCGGCGGTCAGACGTTCGTGGGCGCTCGCGATAAAGTCGTCAATCTGGGTCTCGTTCTCCTCGAGCCACGGGTGGATCTTGTCCTCGTATATGCGCCGGGCGCCCTGTGTCTGCGGTAGGATGAGGTAGAGGAGGAAGAGGAGGCGGAAATAGCCGTAGAGGGGGATCCTTAACGGAAGTTAGCTAAAGCTAGCCGAAGTCAAACTGGCGCAAGCTCACCATGACACAATGAACCAGACCCAAGATTCAACGAGGAGACAACAGCTGAGGACGACCCAGTACATGAGCCATGGTGTCAGCTCAGCGGGATCATGGGTCTTGAGAGCCTTGTAAGAGGCAAAGATGGGGAAGAGAAACGAGGCGACAGAGCTGGAGACAAACAGTTAGCGATCAGAGGTGGTTCTGGTCATGACGGCTCATGACGATGATGGTGGGACAAGAGCTTACGACAAGATCATAGGGAAGAGGTCAAACATGATTGCGACAAAAGGTCGAGGAGCGCCTCGCCGTCGGTTCTTTTATAGATTGATAGATGTAAACAGCAAGGACCGATGGACGTGTTTATCGGCCGCAGCGAGGAAGTGGAGAGGAGAGAGAGAGGAAAGAGGGAAAAAGAAATGTTGCGAGCTGATGGTCAAAAGATCTGAGGATTTGCTCCTATTCCGGCCTAGACCAAGATCTTACTTGACTGCACCGAAGCATCCGCCGGGCGGGGGCGGGGTTAGAACGCGTGACGGCCGCTAAATTAGAGGGACTGACCCACTGAGAAGCAGCGCCGCTAATCGCCGGGAGCGGACAAGAGACAAAGGCACGGGAATGATCAGCTGAATAGGTGCATTTGTCTATCAGTCATGAGACTAAGAGGGAATATTTTGTTGCTTTTCTATTGATTGCGGCCGTTCATATGCAAGAGAACACGGTTTTCCTTTACTCTCAACCATTCGCTTCGTCATTCTGGCTTACTTTTATGGCTGCCTTTTCAGCTACCTGCGGCCCATTACGCGGCTCACAGAGGCATCTATCAACTTAGCCAGGCATCACTTTAAAACAGGGGGATAGCTGGTTCGTCTACTCCTGACCTGCCTGAGCGGCCACATTTGCATTCTGCATATGCGGGTGAAAAAGAGAGGGCCGGCTGAAAAGACGCGTTTCTACGACAACATATGCGAGCAAGTGTAAGCGATGGTCTCTGGGATAGGCCTTGTTAGGTAGATGGTGGAATTGCTTTTGGTGCGGGAGGGGGATACAGACCTTTTTTCTTGCAGATGTTGACTAGCAACAGGAAATAAACATTGAAGAATGATTGGTAAATATGATGAGATTGGTCTATTTTTGCGCAATTGTCACTCTCTAGTTTTCTGCTATTACTCATATAGTTCCTCCACTCTTCTGCATCACATATGCAGTTCGCTCCTCAACAACACAGTACGATACACGCTCAAGAACCTCCTTAAACGAATCAAAACCATCTTGTGGTTTCGTCACCGCTCTCCAGGCAATGTAGCCATCAGGTCGCACGAGTACAGCTCCAGTGTCGTCCACACCAAACACCTCGCTGAATTCTCCCTGGTTCGTCTCATCCACCTTGACAAAGCTGCACTCGACACCCTTGACACCAATCCTCCATGCTTCATCCTTGGAGACGAGGACCCAGCTTTGACCAAACAGATCCAGGCTCGAGATGGTTTCTCCTCCTCTCTGCATCGAGATGTGTGGTGCCCGTGTTCCAGGCTGTCCTTGCCACTCTTCGGGTCTTTTGGCGGGTGGCAAGTTCTCGTCTGCTCCACTGATGGATTTAGATTGATAGATCTGTCCGAATTCCATGGCAACGTCATCTAGGATCTGCACGTCCTCTGATTTCCACTCCCGATCGACTAGGAACCGCTGGTAGTCATCCCGTGCAAAGATCTGATCGTGACGCACCAGAGCTACAGGACGACGTTCTGCATCATACGTGTCCAGAAGTTCTGGGCTAGAGTGTCCCTTTAGAACGGCTGCGAGCTTCCAGGCCAGGTTGTGGGCGTCTGAGATGCCAGTGTTGGCACCGTACCCTCCTCGGTTGGGTGGAAGGGCATGTGCGGCATCACCAGCGAGAAAGATGCGGCCAGAAGAGAACTTTTCGGCTACGAGCCCGCAAAGGTCCCACTCGCCTGTTGTGATAATCTCGATTTCGCTGTCGGGGATATTCTTCCCGATGGCCTTGCGGATAGAGTCCTTCTGTGTAGCCTCGTCCATGGTGTTGTCTGAAGATCTTTCTGTTGGGTTCCACATAAGAGCCCATCGCCTTTCACCATAGTTTGTCATGAATCCCTTGAAACCATCCTCTCGACCCTCGATTTGAAACTGAGAGTAGCCACGGTCAAGATAGTGGTCAATAGGAGCGCAGCGGAAGAGAATACTGCGGAGAGTCTGCAGAAAGCCAACTCCATCGCGCTTGATACCGAGCTGTTCGCGGATGGGGCTTTTTGCACCGTCGCAGGCCACGAGATACTTTGCCTCGATTTGCTTTTCTGTGCCGTCGCTGCTGACTGCCGTTACAGCCACACCGTGGTCATTCTGAGACCAGCCGGTGACCTTCCAGCCCAGCCTCAAATCAGCGCCACTCTCAATAGCGCATTCCCGCAGCACAGGTTCAATTTTGTCTTGAGCACTCGCAATGCCAGAAACCGGCGAGTAATCTTCCTGGCTCTTGGGCTTTGGGCCGTCCTTGGAACCTGTGGGCTTGGGCGTCCAGTGTTTCTCATCCTGCCACTTGCCCGTCAAGCTCTCGACAACGATACGACGGGGAGGACCGCCCTTCCACTGCGCATTGGGGAGACGGGACTCTACGTCAAAGGAGCGTAGGATTTCGAGGGTTCGGGCTGTGTAGCCTATGGCTCGTGGGTGGGCGCTGCTGCCCTTGTGGCGTTCCAGGAGGATGACGGGGACTTGTTGCTTGGAGAGGAAGAGAGCGGTTGAGAGACCGACGAGGCTGCCGCCAACGACGATGACTGAGGTTTTGTCTATGTTGCTCATATTGATTCTTTGGAGGATTGTTTGTGTGATTAGGGGCTTGAGATTGTGTAAGTGGGTGGATTGGTAGTGATGTGTTGTTAAAGTATGGTGAAGATCAGGAGACGAGGCCATCTTTATACTTGAACAACTAGCAGATAGAACTCTTCCAAGTGCCCGAATTCGTCATCTAAGATCTCAACCTACCGTCCCAAACATGTTTCTACCGACCGATGCGAATCTATACCCCGAACTCGGTCCCGGCAGATCAACCATAAAAGTGGGTCCCCGTACTCTTCGGGACCGAAGGTCAGGAACTCGTCCGGGTTGGCTCAGCCCTATGACCGGGACTTACGGAGGTCCGAAGCCGGTTCAGCCCGGGTATATATGGGGTTCTCCTACAGTTGGCCGACGTTTGGGAACTCCGAGTAGGTGTATGGAATTTTCCGACGTTCTTCGTTTCACATCTCATGATGCTGCCGCGTCCCTACCCACCAGGAGAGAATACCACCCTCCAAAACCCAGCTGGCCGGAAGAGTGTGCCACAATCAACCATCAGCTCATTACCCTTGAGGATACTGATCCTCATTGTTTGACATGAATTCTCCGTTTCATCTGACACTATCAAGTCAAATACACAGTTATGCTGTAAACCCCCGACTACATCAACTCATGCCTTGCATCTACCCTACAACGACGGCGAAATTCCGTCCCAAATGTATCATTTATCCGCCCATCCACACTCTGTATTTCTTGACCAATCGCTGATTTTTATTTAATCAAAAGTGGAAAAAGACATCAATGTTGCAATCACCACTCGACTGCATGGTGGTAGATCTTTTGACTCGGCCCGATCTAAGCGACCCCAACATCTGGGATTCAATATTTGAGATTTATCTCATCTGTTGATGATTCCCCATCTTTGATAATATCGATATATATTCTACCATCATTGTCTTTCCTTTCTTTTTTCCCTGTAAGCACTTTAGGTTGTCAACTCTTAGTTCCTCAACCAAGCCACTCCACTCGTCATCACGAACCACCTCTTCACGACCCCTTACCTCCCAAGCCCTCAGCCTCTCTTGGCGAACAAGCTTAAAACCCATCTCATCAAGTTAATCTTATCAATCAGATCGTATTAGCCCTGACTATACCGAAAAAGCATCGTCCACAGCCTCATCCCCCCACGGCCCCCCGCGGACACCGCCCTCGACAAACGGAGGCAGCGGAGCAACTGAACCTCTCCGGCTCCGCCCCGGAGCACCTCTCCTCGGGCCCACCGAGACGTCATGAACCCTGGCTCTGGCCTCTACGGGTTCCGTTTCCGTCCTCTCGTGGTCTGACCCCCCCTGGCTAAACGAGCTTTTCGGTTCGCTGCTTCTTTCATGGTGTAGCGTGATTTGACGTGTTTTGCCCCGACGGGCATTGATGGATCCGAGATCTTGGAAATATCTGGCACCTTTTATTGTTTTTCTTTTTGGGTATTTTAGATTTAGATCTTGACTCCTCCCCCCTTCAAGTCTTTGACTTGTCTCCCCAACGGAGCTTTCGATGCATATCGCTCGATAAACGTCTACCAAGAGATAGCACGTTGTACTGCGTCACTCAGCTTGGATCCAAAACCCACGATAAGACCACCCGCGCAGCAGAATTGCCCCTGTACTCAACCTCATCTCCCGCCGCCTAAACCACCCCAACAAATCCATCATCTCGACTCAACGAAGCAATCATGACGAGCATGACCCGACTGCCCAACGGGCTCATCACCTTTGGCCCCTTGGCCAACTGTACCCTCGATCTTTGTCCTCTCGAGGCCAGTCTCTTGCGATATCGGCCCAGCATCCCCGCCAACGCCGTCTTCATCGCCATCTTTGGACTGTCAGGGCTTGTCCACGCCTTCCAGGGCTACAAGTTCAAGGCCTGGGGCTTCATGTCGAGCATGCTTGCTGGATGCATTCTCGAGATCATTGGCTACGTCGGGCGTCTCATCATCTACAACAACCCTTTCGACTTTAATGGGTTCCTGATGCAAATCAGTATGTGCATCCACCATGAGATAAATTCGGAAGAGCCGGCATCTCGCAAGAGACGAGTTATTGAGAAAAAGAATAATATACTGACTTACTCGATAGTTTGCATCACCGTAGCACCCGTTTTCTTCTCCGCCGCTATTTATGTTCTCCTGTCACAAGTGTAAGTTTGCTCGGCCAAGCCAGGATCCCATGTCATGTAACCAGCCTCTAACACGACCCGCCAGCATCAACTTCGTTGATCCATCTGTGTCGCGATTCCCAGCCGCTTACTTCTACTGGGTCTTTATCCCCTCCGATGTCATCTCCCTCGTCCTGCAAGCGGTGGGCGGTGCCCTGTCTTCCACTGGTGGAGATAGAGCTGCCGTAAAGGTCGGCGAGCACATCTCCCTTGCCGGCCTCATCTTCCAGGTCGTCACCCTCATCTGCTTCCTTACTCTCTTCGCCGACTACGTCGCCAGGGCTGCTCGCTCGCCCTCCAAGTACCGACTCAACAAGTCCATGAGGACTTTTCTGATCTTCCTCTTCCTCTCCACCGTCTTCATCCTCATCCGATGCGCCTACCGTATTGCTGAGTTGGGCCAGGGTTACTTCAGTGCCCTCTTCCGAGACGAGGGCCTCTTCATCGGCCTCGAGGGCTGGCAAGTCACTCCGGAACTCTTAAGGCCTACGTGCTTTGCTGACCCTTGTTTAGTATGATGGTCGTTGCTGTTCTCCTTCTGAACGCTGGTCACCCTGGAATCGCATTTGAGCACGGGGAAGCAGCCGTCCATGAGAAGGATCCCCCTTTCGAGTCCTTGGCAAACGAGACCAACGAGGAGATGTCCATGTCAAGCCTCGACGCTGCCCAAAGGAACCAAAGCTGAAGGGACATTGGTTGTTAGACGACCCCGGCCACGGTCGAGGTCAATGGTGAAAAGTACGACTCCGTACAGACTGTTTCATTTGAAAGATAGCGTTGGAATATTGGTTTCTCAGAATCCTAGACGTCGCTTATCAGCACGTTGTTGGATCCTGGCAAAAGGCGTTGTGGCGTTCTTTGGCAATGTCCGATATGTAAAGGGCACATATACTCGCACTCGCAAGCATCCATAGGTAGATTGGTATATAGATCTCATTATTCTCACCAATACCATGTCCTACCCCACGTCTCCAAGTCTCGAAGAGTCTGTGCCAGGGTCATACACACTACTGCTACGCTTGTGCAGCATCGTGAGATCCAAGGCGTCGGGCGTTCGCTAGTGCATCTTTCACCGTCAAGACTGAGATTGAGGCACTCTCAAGATCTGATGTTGGCTCCCCGTCAGTGAGCTGACCGCCAGTCGGGCGTGAGGACCCTGGACCGCCTCGTTGATTTATTCCGACCGTCTCATCCCAGGCTTCTGTGGATGTTCCATCTCCCACAAGGGCACAATCAGGCCACCTGGACCCTGGCGATGGCGCGGGCTTGGGCGAAATGAACAGTGGCTGCATCCAGTTCAGTTTTCTCCGCAATGGTGCTGATTCTGGAAGTCAGGGCTCCATTGCCATCAGCTGCTTCTTCAGCGGATGGGGCGAGGTCTCAAATGATGAAGTGCGGCGTCTGCATTCGCCCTGCAGAATCCATCTGCATTCGCCCTGCAGAATCCATCTGCAGGGAGATTCGTAACCTGGGCTACCGAGAGTAAATAAAAGAAACTAACGGTTGCTGTGAAGATGACGAAGAGCAAGGGAACGATAGCACGCATCCTTTGCCACTCGGCCATGAAGATCATACTTGTGCTGTCGTCTTGTGTATGATCGACATACGTATTCTCAAGATAGCTGGCAGTCGATCACGGCTGTACCCGTTGGGGCTGTGGGACTGGAGCTGTCAAGGACATGCCGGCTCTGTCCCCAAACTCAGTTCGAGCGCTTGCAAGTTTTTTTTCGTCGATCAATGAGAAGAGCTCCTTTTCCGAGGCCCTCTTCGCTGGTAACTCGTGCCCATGAAGGGAGAACCGAGGGAAGCCAATGGCGCCGCTTTCATGATATGACAGAGTCGCATCACGCAACAACGACCCCATATCGCAACGAAAGGCCGAGGATGCAACTTTGCCGACCCCGCGTCGCGTCGCGTTGTCGAATGCTTGTTTACTTTGAATTGAATGTTTGCTTCGTCATCCACATCCAACCCCGCGCAAGTGGACTATGGTGGACTGAAGTGAGATTAAACGGAGCGGGTGGCTTTCGACAGCCAAAGTCAAACTTCAACGGACTGAGGAAACAAGTTCAAGCCAGGCTAGCGTGGACCGAACAGTTCTTGAACCAGCTGAGCCGGGATCGACTCACCACCACAGAATGAACTGCTGGCATGGGCGAGATAGTTCCCGCCGAGTCGGCATCGTGATCCAAGAAGGGAGCTGTATCACGAGGGCAAATGAGATGGAAGCTCATGATTTCTCGGCGGAGATTGTTTGCTCCCGCCTTGTTAGTGCGTGCAGGGGAGGGGGCGTGAGAGCCAGGGAGCCGGGTCTTGAGTGAGACCAGCTGGTCGCAAATGAAGATGTTGACGATGACGCAGACAACTTGGACAATACCTCGCATCGCGAACCGATGCAAGAAACCTCGTAACGAGCAGAATTGCATACCAAGTCGTGGGAAACCGAAGGCGTAATGTGTAATTGCCAGGCTCGGCCGAATGGTTTCAGCAGCACACTGTCTGCGGTGTGGCGGAGAAAACGTCCGAGAGACACCATTTCAGCCGGGAGAGATGAGCTGGGAAATGGGCCTCACCGGCTGACTGCGATTCCTGATCAAATGATGAGCTATGTTGTTTGATGAGGCTTGAATATCTTGGCCAGAGTCGAGTACCGGGATTCCGGATGAAATGGAGGAATGGAGCGGACGTCGCATTTAGAAAGCCTCGAGAGTTCCGGGGCCATTCCATGACCACCGCGTTGGGTTTGTGCCAGAAGCTAGACAGCCTACCGTCACCACCGTAGCCAGGGCTGCACGGGGAAATATTATGTGATCAACTGGGGGGCCATCGAAATTTGAACCATAAGCTGTGCCCAGAAGACATGTAAGAAGCACGGCAGAATCATGGCAGCCGGCAGGGCTTGACTCTGGACAGGGCTTCTCGGACATGCCCAGCAGTCCAAGGCTGCATTCTGGCAGGGCGAGGGCCAAGTGTCATGTCGGTTCATGGCGAGGCGAGCCGTTAGGTGGTCCCGGCGAGTTGGGAGAGATACCGGGGTGGGAAGCTCTACGCTATTCGCAGGCATGATCAGCGAACGACGAGACTGGACGAGCTGAGGGGGAATCGAAGACCGGCCGATTGGGATGGGATGGGATGGATCGCTAAGCCGAGCGAAGTGGCCCCGAACCGTTTTTGTGGGAAGGATGAAAAGCCCTGGAACGGACACCGTTTGTCATTGGGAACCGTCAAGAGAGGAATTCTTCTCGCGAACCAACTTGAAGGTTAGCGTTCAATAGCCGACGACGCCACGACGGTTCTCTTTTCGTTGAACTGGTGCCACGGACAAGGGGAATTAATTAATCATGAATAACAGACAGCCACATGAACAGATCGGCAGCACATCGAGATGAAAAGTGAGGGAGGGATGACGCTGGTGGTTGCGATGACGGATGCTGAGGTCAAGATTTTCCGCGACACATGAGCACCTGTTCTGTTGAACGAGGTTAAAAGGCAGATCCGATTTCCGCGATGTCACCTCTTGCACGCACAAGCAGGCACGACCATGCGCGCGCGGATGCAGGCACCAGAGGAAGGAACCTGAACCAACGAACACACCTCTCCTTCCCCTGTCCAAAAGCATCTAAAATAGCGGGGCAACAAAAAGCTAGGGCCATATAGGGAATAGTGTCAGGGGAACTGCCTCCACCGTTGCCGTTCGGACAGCTCCCAGGGGGCGTCTCTAGTAATCGGGGTTGGCGAGTGCCTGTGCCTGTGCCTGAGCCTGGCCGTGTCAAGGCGGCCCCAGAGAAGCGCCCCCGAAGGCTCGGTCATCATTCCAGGCTCTTCTTCAGCAAAAGAAACTGAGCCTCTTGCTGCGACACGCCGAGGCCGCGCGGCGGAATCGGAGCGTTTGGAGTCAAGAAACGGCAGAGGCTTCCCAAGGGCGATTCACATGCTGCGGGGAGCTTGGCAATGACATCCGTTGATCCCTGAATGCCATCATCGTGTCTCGAACAAGGCACTATGGCGGCGGCAAAAACAGTTAGCTAGAGTGTCTTGGACGGCAGTTTTGCGAGCCGCCCCCCGAAGACGATGCACCGCGGCTTCGTGCTGAGTGAGATCGAAGCTCGGGAATTGTTTGAGCTCACGAGTGGAGTAGGCCATCTTAAAAAGTGCAATGATCGACCGGTCTAGGAAGGATGAAAGGATCAGGCTGGCTAGGCTTCTGGGATGGCGGTTTGAGATCAAGTAGGAAAAGAAAAACTATTTGACGAAACTCCAGGACGAGGCACAACTTAGGGGAAGGGGGTTGTGCATTGCATCTGTGCCGTCGCTTCTAAACAAAGATCCCAGACGAGCTGAAGCTGAAGCGACACGACCACGAAGATCCAGACACTAGTTGGCGAGATAAAAGAAAGGTGAGCAGAGAGGGGAAACAGGTGAAGCCAATCCCAAGCTCTTACTCGTCCAAGAACCTCACGCAGACAAGGACCAGTGAGGTAGTAGCATGTATGTAAGTTGCAGGAGGCCAATGCGACTGCATATCGCCCGAGTTGCAGCGCGGGAAGACGCTTGATCCTAGAACCCAATCCAGGGGGGGCCAGTGGCGAGTGTGGAGAGTGTCACCAGGTTTGGTGTGCGACACAGAGGATAGTAAGGAGAGGAACTGGTTGGTCTGAGAAGCGGGATGCGAAAATTGATCTTCCAACGACTGAATTGAGGCTCGAAAGGGGCCCTCCAAGGGGCTTGTCTGGTTGATGCAAGTTGTGAGATGTTGGATCCTGAGATGCGTAATGTGACGCTGCGATTAGCGCTCTGAACTCCAACGCCTCTCCCGGGATGACGGGGCTAGATGGGATTGAGCAATCAAAGTTGCTGCAAAGTTTTGTAGTGATAGACGCCCTACCATGTTACTGAAGTTCTCTTTGCATCAGCTGAGTAGTATTGACCCCTTGAAGTTTGGAATCCTTTACGCAGAGCTCGGACGTTGCATATTGGCAGACAGAGCGTTCTCCTTACAGAAGGTCGAATTGACCCCAGGAGATGGATAACGGCTGTCAATCAATCCAATCCTCGTTGGCCACTTTCAGCGAGCTCTCGTCCTGCTTTTGGTGCTTAGAGTTTGCGTCCGTCACAATTCCCACCTCGCAGCGAGGCCCAATGGAACCCTAGGCGTTGCACCCGCCGACGCACTAGGGGACGGATGGCATGGGACGGAAATGTGACCGGAAGCCGTTCCTTGCAGTAGCCTCCAACGGCTGCACTTGTGGTCTCAGCCTGGAAGCCGCCCGCTTAGAAACCCAAGCAAGCCTCACGCCGCCCCTATTCACAGCGGGAAGCTCAGAGAGATAGCAAGGACCTATGGCTCTATTCCCCTCCCGCAGCCCGCGTTGCTCTCTCTTTTCGCAGAGCAGTGATAGGCTCCCCCAAGACACCATGGCTTCATGTCAGTGTCAGACCTTATCCCCAGCCCATGTCGCTCGCACTCCAGCCAACAACCCATGGCCATTTCTCCCATGCCGCAACCTGAAATCCGAGACTTGGTCCCTTGAGCCGTACAGATCCCACGGAGGTGGCGGGCGGGTATGTAAGACGGGAGAGACCTGGCGTTTGCAGGATGCATGCTGCCCGCCGAGCAAACGTGGGCAGAGTCCCTGAGTGCGCGGTGGGAGAGTGAATGTCCGTGTGTGTCTGTCTCGAGGGCATCGAGACCTTTGGATCCCCTCGGGTGAGACGCGCATGGTTCGTGTCGCGCTTGGTATGTTGGACACAGGTAGCATCTTGTGTTTCGTGGGCAGACCGTGGTGGTGGTGAGGAGCGTCAATGCTGCCAATGCGTAGGTCGTGGACGTGTGAGGCTCATTTGTTTTCCATTGGCATGTCGCCGGCCCCTGAAGTCAACATGACGCGATGCTTCTGGATGATGTGCCATCCCTTTCAGATCTTATCAAACCCAACAGCTTGGGAGAATTCCAGAGGCTGTGGTCAATAACGTGGGTGAAAGCTGATGCTCACCACTGTTTGACCGGCCATTTCCAGAGTGGAGGGTTCCAGCGCATGTCCACTGGAAGCCTGGACCAAGTCCGCTGAGGGAGACGCCCAAAATCCACCGACCGCGGGCTGCCCGCCGAGGTGCCTGTTGGGAATGGGCCGTGAGCGGTGGGCATTCACCCCTGACAGCTCTTTCCATGGATGGTGCTTGTTAACCACACACCCTGTCGCATGCCCCGGAGGTACGTACCGTGCACTGTTCATCCCGTCCCAATTTCTTCCAGGTTGTTCTTGCAGTCCTCAAAATCCTTGTCCACCATGAGCCATCGTTCCATTCAGCGCTACATTACCACTGGAATTCAGCGGTTCAAAGGTGATCGTAGCAAGGAAATGCATCAAAGTTAAAAAAGTAATCCCTCGTGTCTTACATGTCCCCTCAAATCGCCCGGGCCCGAGCCCTTGAGTGGCATCACCGGAAGAAAAGGAGTACGTACTCATCCTAAACCATCCCCTATTCCAGTTCAGGACTAGCCTCCAACGTCCTCTACCTGTCCCTGCTCACACCCCACTCCACCCCGGAGCGCCCTGTATCCCCCTGGAGTCATCTCCCGTCAAGGAAAACTCTGGGTTGGTTCAGCACAAATCATCCAGCGGCTTGCCTTCGTTTGTTCTTTGTTCGTCCATTCGTTTGTTCATTCCCCCTTCATCCCCAACTTCTCCTCTCGTCAAGGTCAACTCCAGCCTGTCGGGATCACGAGTCTTCTTCTCATTCGGAAGATCCCCTCTTGACCCCAAGGACCCCCAGATTGATGAGATTGAATCAAACTGCCGGCCAGACAGTCACCATTTGAGAGTCTCTTTTCTCGTCATTTATCTCCTTCTCTAGACTGCCTCGACTTTCGCTCACCGTTCTTCTCCCTTGAGATCCGCAAACCGGAACCCTCCCAAACCAAACAGGGCCCATCCGACTCACAGCAACCGACCAGCGGCAAACTCGGGCGCCTTGCTTTGTTCATTCTCCTGCACCGAATCTGAGACAGACCTCCTTTATCCGCCAGACTTGCCTCCATCGTTTCCCTTTCTGGTCTCAACGTCCGACCCATCTTCGTTCGCCAACGCCCGTCGGCTATTTCTTACATTTTCACTGCCGCCGCCCGCCCTCGGCTCGCAGCAAACTTGAGATCGTGCGACCTGTATTTACGACCTGTTGAGCGACGACGGCCCCGACACGATTTCCCTCGTTGGACCTCACAACCCTCGAGCGAGTACAAGTGACCCCTCGCGTGCCCTGCATTGGCCGTGCTTCTCTTCGCTCTACAACCACGCTCGGGTTTGATCACGATCTAAGCTTCTGTGCACTAGTACTTTGACTGGTTCCATCTCATCGGGAGACAAACAATACAGGTACGGGAAATATCTTCATGTTCTACAGCTGGGTGCACGCACTGGGCGGCATCGATCTCGTTGCAATCAATTTCGCGGGCACTCCCAAGGCATCCCGAAGCCGAGGAGCTGGCATTCAGAGGATCCTCGATTAAAGTCGGGCGAGTCTCAATCCGCTCAATGTACTCGGGCTGACTGGCATAGTGCTCGACGCAGACTTGGTAGTGTTACCAATTTCGATCGACCTCACCGATACCCGATTTTTGTGATGAATTAAGCGAACCACCGAAGCACTTTCTCTCATCTGCCCTCGATTTCAAACGACATCACACATAGTTTCTGGGACCGACCCGTGTATATCAACATGAACCGATTCCGAGGCCGAAAGAAGGGCAAGGATGAGCTCGACGCACCTCGACCGTCGGTCGAGTCCGAGTCGTCAAGTCCGTTCAAGATGTTTGGCAAGAAAAAGGCACCAGAGGAAGAACCGAAAAAGGAGATCGATCTTGCCTCAGCTCTTCCATCGACCGATGAATTCCGAACCAGTCTGCTCATGACCAACCTTTCAGCACGCTTCTCCATGTTGCGTGAACAGGATGATCCCAACACAAAGGTTGGTAAAGCTAGCGACGACAGCGTCCTCTTCCCCAAGAGGCAATCGAGAATGATGGACTTTGGTTTCAGCGCTGGGTTGGGAGATATTGCCGAGGTTGAATCTATCCGAGCTCCCTTTGCTCGATCATCTTTTCAGTCATCAGATGATGCCGCCTCGACATCAGGGAGCATCATGGGCCGCTCAAAGCCTACAGAGGGAAATAACCTCTTTGGAGGTCGCCAGAAGATTTACAAGATTGCTGCGGGAGGCAGTGGAGCTATGAGTGGTCGAGCCCTTTACGACGACGACGTCGCTCAGTCAGCGTTCCAGAAGTGGCGCCAGGCCGAAAAGGAGAGACGACAATCCTTTGAGGATCTGGACCAGAATGACTCGATGGAATCAGAAACTGCTCGACCAGGGTCTCCTGCACAGCCGGATTACAACAGGAAGCGAGAGACCAACTCGACCACTTCCTCTGGCCCTCGAAACTCAACAGCCGCAACCTCGGTCAACTCCTCACAGCCTGCTTCTGTAAAGGACTGGCAATCCTTCGCTGGCACATCACGCACTGTCAGCCCAACTCCCCCGATGGAACGAAGCGTGACCCGGACACGTCGACTGTACGAGCAGAGTCTGAACCAAGATGTGCAAGATCAGCAGTCATCTGCTCTCTCTCGACTGGATACCCTCTCAAGGCGAACCCTGGGCAACCGAACACCAGACCTCACACCCACCCTCCCTTCTCCAGCTAGTGCTACGTTTGGAGACCGATTCGTGAACCGATCGATTCTCGCCAAGGCTAGTGCCCCGAATTTGAGATCTTTCAGCCCCCCGACATCATCTCAGCTGGGCCCTGTTGACTCTACCAACAAATACCCTAGCGTCGAAGAGAAGGCTTTTGGGGCCACTCCGCCTCTCAGCCCTCCTATTAGTGAGACGGGAGAAGCTCAGCCACTTGATCGAAGCAAGCTCCTCACCGGCAGGTCAAGCGGTCAATATGATGAGAGCAGATATGCCCAGCGACAGGTACAAATGCAGCAGGGCCGTGACACTCCTACCAACCGTTTCCGCACCGAGTCAAACGCCTCGCAACCAATTAGCGTCTCCCGATCATCTTCCACCAACCGAACTTTTGAGAAGCACGACTCTTCTCTGCTCAAGACGGAACCAACTGTTCAGGAGGAAACCCAACCTTCGACTTTCTTTGACGATGATGACGATGATCAACCCCTACCAAGCGAAGTCCCCCCTCCCCAAAACCCACCACCTCCCCCACCTCAAGTACATGTTGAGAGGCCTGCCGACCATGAGCACCCAGCTTTCAGAAAATCTGCACTCCCAACCCCTCTGTCTCTCTCCGACAGACCCGAAAGCGTAGCTTCTCGCGCCAAAGATGAGTCCCCTGAGGACTCACCCACCCTGGGCCCCGCTTCTGGGGGCTTGAGCGGCATGGTGCGCCAACATCTGCGAAACGACAGTACTGCATCGTCTGTTTATGGCAGCCTGCCAAACGACGCTGATCTGGCGTCACGATTCCCACCTGAGCGCCCGGATGCGCACGCTTACGAGCCCATGACGGTTAACGCAAATGCTTGGGAAACTATTGAGAGGGATCTGGCTATGTCGATTGACGGTAGCGTCACTAGCCCTACGCGATCCTCAGGCTTGGTGGAAGCTCAGATCTTGTCTGCTCCTAGCTCTGCTCGAAACTCCAAGTTGGAGAACGACCAAGGAGATGAGCCGGACGAGTTTGCTAGACATCTTGCTGATGGAGCAAGGCGTGTTAGGGAGAGACTGACTTCTTATGTTGAAGCTGACAGCAGCAAGTTGGTGCCAGCCGCTCCACCTGTTTCTGAGCTTCCCCCTCCACCTCGTCCCAATGCCTTGGGGATTCTGAAATCCAAGTCAAGCCGTGGCTCTCTGAATGACCGTGGCCGAATGGATCGGGAAACTCAGAGCCAGTCAAAGGCAAAGAAGCTTCTTGGCCTCCGTGGTTCCTCCCCAGCCCCTGCGTCCGCTTCTCCCCGACGCAGCTCGTTCGAATTCAGCGATGAAGCTCAGCGATCCCCTGAAGATAGAGATGACAGAGATAGTCAAGGTCCTGAGGATAAGGACAACATGCATGCCGGTCTCAAGGCATTCCGACAGGCTCGACGTGAGCTTCAGAGGATGAAGGAGCTTGAGGTCCAACAGCGTTACCAAGCCCCGCAGAAGGCTCCCCCAAGCCGAGATCGAGCTCAGACGGGTGGCTCACGACCGCCATCACAGGAACGCAGGCCTCCCCCAGTCACCTACAACCGTGTGCCAAGTGAGGAGGTGAGAAATGGGGGCAACTCTCGTTCTGCATCCCGAGCGCCCTCCGAGCGCGACCGGAGCGGTTCCGAGGCTAGTAGCGGAGGTCGTTCCGGTAGTCGACCACCACGCTTGAGAAACGGCTCGATCCCGCGTGATGATCACCACAACCCTCTGGCCTCACCCATGGGTCCCAATGGTATGCCTCGACAGGGTCGGATGCTCGGATCGCAGATGATGCAGGGTCAGGATATGCGACGATCCCCACACATGCCACCTCAGTCATTCGCTGCTGGCAATGCTTCCCCTGGGAGATTCAATCGCCCAGATAACAACTTGCACATTCAGCCCAGCCACGGATACGATGCTGGGCAACCATCCCCGATCACGCCTCTGAACGGAGCCCCGTCCCCCTATGGTCCTCCTGGCGCTGGTCCTCGAGGGCCATATGGCGGACCATACCCTGGTGGTGTCATGCGAAACAGAGACATGTCGGAGCCCTCGATCATGTCACCAACGTCGCAGATGGCTCCTCGGGATGCCCTTCGACCAGTCCCTGGTGGTCTCAACGGCGGCGCGGCTTCAACACCCAACCTACATGGCAACATGACTGCACCACCCCTGCCACCGATCAACCCTCGACGCAAGAACACTGGCACCACCTTGGGTGACGGTACAATGGGCTCTCACCATCCTCTGAGCGTTGCTGG
Source organism: Ascodesmis sphaerospora (assembly GCA_027569015.1). Taxonomy (NCBI): domain Eukaryota; kingdom Fungi; phylum Ascomycota; class Pezizomycetes; order Pezizales; family Ascodesmidaceae; genus Ascodesmis; species Ascodesmis sphaerospora. Next base: position 928,363 of record JAPPUR010000011.1, on the reverse strand, counting down.
CGGCGATGAGCACCGCCCCGGATTCCGTAGCGAAGATGACGATGGCGCCGGACTCTACCGCCAACGACTACGAAAAGCAACGAGCGAAGCGAACGGTATGAACGTACGAGCGAGATCGATGCGACAAAGCCCTCCCCACCCGATGGCCCCTCCGCCTCTGCCTCCTAGTATGAGCAGCAACGTGCTTCCGGGAGGCATGATCTGACGGCTCTAGCAGAGCCATGTACCTGATATTTACCTTCTTTTAATCCCCTATTTGCCGACACAATGAGACTCACGACGAAGATACCTCACGGCCCTTTTCTTTTAGCCATCACTTTATTCCGCTGCCCTCAATTCACCAAAAAAAGTCTGGGACGACGGGCTCCCAAGCAACTGTATAATTCTCGGGGCGATTAATACCTCATTCCCTTTTTCTGTTTCGTTTTCTTTGTGGAAGACAATTTTTGAATCAGTTTGTTGCTAGGGCAGGTTGGAATCTAGTAACTGGCGCAGACAGACAGAGACACCCGGCCGGCGAAATGGATCGAGCAGGCCTTTGATTCGAAGTGCTGGCGTCGGGGCGAAATGTGGAGGAAAGCAACAATGTTTGGAGGAAGAATGGAATGGAATCAAGCGCGAACGCATTTCGACGGAGCACTGAGGAGAGGTGTTTGGTTTGTACCTATGTATAGGATGGGAAACTGGCGGAGACCTTAAAGGCGCGGTGAGGATACCACCTTGTTCAATTTACAAAACTTTGAAACTGAGTGTTGATCGCTGTGTGAGTCCTGGATGATAATGAATGGTACCTGATGGATATAGTTTCATTTGCAGAAATGGCAAGTATTGAGGAAGCAAATGTCCTCCTCATTGGACCGAAAAATGAGCACTATCGCTAAGCAGATAGACAGTCTGTGGCACACTATCTCGATTATCAACCAAGTTGATAGATAGCGCCCGGCTGGACTATCTGAGGTTGAGGTTGTCATGGACTAGCGGGGTAGCACGTGACCATGGTGGGCTGCTTCAGTGAGTCTTATCCCCCGCACTTGACCTGACTTCCGCTTGCGCGTGTGCTCCGGGGACGGACATTTCACGGCATCTCGCAAAACACTCACAAAACACTCCCTTTCAACTCTCCTCCATCAATCCAACTCTCCCAAGTCATAGTCTTGAGCAGGAGACCCAGTCTCGCCCTCCGACATGGCTCTGGTAACTGTCGCGGCGGCCACGCTGCCCAGCATCCCGCTCGACTTTCTCGGGAACAAGGAGCGCATTCTAGAGTCGATCCGGATCGCCAAGGACAAGGGTGCCACGCTGAGGACCGGTCCCGAGCTGGAGATTCCTGGTTACTGCGCTCTCGATCACCACCTCGAAGGTAGGAGCACGAGTCCTGAAACCCATGTTGAGGGTATCTCGTTAAATGATTGGTCGACTAACCACACTTGGTCCCCCGGAAATAGGCGACACCTTTTTGCACTCTTGGGAGGTGCTTGCCGACATTATCTCGGATGAGGTTTGCAAGGGAATGCTCATTGATCTTGGTGTAAGTCTACAGTTACTGATTGATTGTTTTGGTGTTGGCATGAGTTGACAGTTGATGTGACTCAACAACGAAATGATACCTGAATACAATTACTAATGCAGGGATAGCTTGGAGTGCGCCATCGCAATGTTCGATACAACTCTCGCGTGCTTTGCACGTATCGCAAGATCTTTTGCATCAGGCCAAAGACTGCCCTTGCCAATGACGGTCTGTATCGCGAGGCCCGTCATTTCACTGCCTGGAGCAAGCCGCGACAGGTCGAGACTTACTATCTCGATGGCCCTGTGCGAAAGGTCACTGGCCAGTCATCAGTACCTATCGGCGATATGATCCTGTCTACGCCGGATACTGCCGTGACTTGCGAGTCTTGCGAAGAGATGTTTGTTCCTCTGAACCCGTCCACTTTCGCCGGCCTCAACGGTGCCGAGATCATTCTCAACTCTAGTGCCTCTCATGCCGAGCTCCGAAAACTGCGAACTCGACTTGAGCTCATCGCCAACTCTACTAGAAAGTTGGGTGGAATTTATGTCTATGCCAACGCGACAGGTGTTGACGGTGATGCTCGCATGATGCACGACGGAAGCAGCATGGTTGTTCAGAATGGCGAAGTTTATGCTCAAGGAAGTCAATTCTCCCTCGCATCTGTCGAGGTGACTGTGGCTACTGTCGACATCGAAAAAGTCCGCAGCTTCCGCAGCAGCATCAGCCGAAATGTGCAGGCTGCTGCACAGCCCGAGTTCCCTCGAGTCGAGTGTGACCTCGTACTATCGCGACCTGCTGAGGAAATCTGGTTGTCCAACCGACCAGAGATTTCTCCCGCTATTCAGCTCAAGATCCTTGACCCTATGGAGGAGATTTACATGGCCACAGCCGTTTATCTGTGGCAGTATCTGACGAGAACAAACTCTCCTGGCTTCTTCTTGCCACTGTCCGGTGGTCTTGACAGCTCGAGCGTGGCGCTGTTCGTTTACGGCATGGCTCGCCTTGTCATGGTTTCGATCAAGGCTGGCGAGAATGCCACGCTCGAGGCCCTGAGACGGGTTACGGGTGACAAGGAGTTTACTCCTACTACCCCCCAGGAGATTGTTGGTCGCCTTCTCCACACGTGTTATATGGGAACGGTCAACTCGTCTGAGGAGACCGAAGGAAGGGCCAAGAAGCTCTCAGAGGTTCTTGGCTCTTACCATTCGAGTATCAAGATCGACGAGACCGTAGCTGCCAATGAGCTCATGGTTGAGAAGGCACTCAGCTTTAAGCCCAAGTACCAGGTTGAGGGTGGTACTCGGGCTGAGAACCTGGCCAAGCAGAACATTCAGGCTCGCAGCCGTATGGTAATTGCTTATTCTTTGGCTCAGCTGTCGACCACTGCAAGAGCTCTCCCTAGAGCTGGAGCAGCTCTTCTTGTCTTGGGATCCGGCAACGTCGATGAGGTGAGTAAAGTCGTTTATGGATTCGACTTTCTGATGCTAACTATACACAGAACCTGCGTGGATACTTTACCAAATACGTAAGCTGTTGAGTCCAATTAATAAATAATTAGGAATTTGGCTAACGTTTTGATAGGATGCCAGCTCGGCTGATCTTGCACCCCTTGGTAGTATCTCCAAGAATGATGCCAAGGACTTCCAGCGATGGGCCCGAGTCAACTGGGACCTCCCAATTCTCACCGATTTCATCGAGGCGACACCTACTGCTGAGCTCCTGCCGCTCTCCGCAGGCGTGCAGGATGATGAGTCGGAGCAGGAGATGGGCATGACGTACGAGGAGCTGTCTGTCTTTGGAGTAGGTTCCCATCACATCCCCTGAATATTCTTGATGCTAATAATGTAGATCCTGAGAAAGGTTGACAAACTTGGACCGTGGTCTGCTTACCTGCGACTCCTGAGCGACTGGAGTCACCGTCCTGGCCATGGCCCAAGACAGATTGCGGAGAAGGTGTTTAGATTCTACAGATTCTACTCCATAAACCGCCACAAATCGACCATAATTACTCCGAGCATTCACCTCTGCCCTTACAACCCTGATGACAACCGACATGACTTGCGGCCCTTCTTGTATGTGGTTGACTGGCCTTGGCAGTTTGGAAAGATTAGGGCGCACGTGGAGCAGTTGGAGGCGAAACTGGCAGAGAAGAAGGATGTAGATTAGATTGTCAAGCCGAGGCATAGAAGTTTTAGATGAACGATCTGCTGTACAATGATTTCGTGTTTATGTGCATTCGCTTGTTTGTCAACAATTGGCCAGGAGTTGCTGCACGCATTTATGCTAAATGCGGGGAGTAAATCCATGATGCGCTCCTTCGAGGCTGATTGAGGGGACATACATGCTTCTTTGACAACAAAGAGCACCTACACAGACGATCTCTATTACATTGTTGGGATATCCCTTGAGGACAGAGCACTTGATTGATACAAAGATGGCTTTCATACGACCCTATGAAGCACGGGACTTTGACGCCATGACACACATTGTAAGTCTTCCTTCGTACCCTGATGACGTTCAATCTCACCCGTCAAAGTGCTGCGAGACTCTACCTCCAACGCTTGACGCGTCCAAGGGGGCTCACCATTTTGCGCCTCTTCTGTGGACGCACCCATACACGTATCACTCGCCGTCTACGTGCCTCGTCCTGGACTCTGGTGACGGCACCGTGGTGGGCTACTGCATCGCCTGCCCAGACGTGCTCGCCCTTAAAGCCGCGTGGCCATCATACCTCTCTACCATACCTCAACCAGAGATTCACCTCGACGCAGATGACGACGTGGGGAGACACCTAGCAGAACTACTCCACGACCCAGAAGCATTGCTGACAAAGGGCTGCGAGGATCTCATCCAACAGGGCACCCGAGCGACGCTGCACATTGACCTCCTCGACGAGTGGCAGCGGCGTGGCTGGGGAGGCAAGCTGATCTCTTCGGTGGTGGCGAGGCTGACGGCGGCTGCGGCTTGCGACGGAGCAGCATCAGGAGGAGTGTACGTTGGGATCGCGGGGGAGAATGACAAGGTGGTTCCCTTCTATGAGCGCATGGGGTTTCGGGTGTTTGGTGAAAAGGGCCGAGAGACCATCTTGATGGTGAGGGAATTTTCCGGGGCTGGCGAGGGACGAGATCGGGAGAGATCGGAGTGAGGACGTGGGTTTCGTGGTGGCAAAGGACGATGCGACGGTAGAGGGTAATTTGAACTGAAGTTGTGATTGGAGCGTTTATATCGTGGGTCTCTAGAGGTTCAAGAGTCAAGCTTCGAGGCCGAGACGGTCGAAGGGATAATAGGCACCGAGTAGAATCGTTCGATAGAATTCAATGTCTGTTGTGAGGTTCAGCGTTCTTGCAAAGGTGCCCCGTAGTAAAATTTCCTAAAAAGGTTCAACAATACAGAGACGTGAGGATCCAATGTGTCAAAAGATCAAAAGGCTCCATCAGAGGTTCGGCCTTATTGTGGGCTTCAACAAGTCAACAAGCTTTCACATTAACAAAGAAAGAAAAAAAAAGAATGCAGAAAAAAAAGCCTTGGTTTCTTTCTCTAAATCGAGCCGTCCAAAGACTGCGGGTATCGATACTATACAATCAATCATCCGTTGCGATTCATTTCCCTTTCGCGTTCCCAATCCCAAGGCCACGTAGTAAAACCAGCAGTAAAAGAAAACGCCCTATTTGTCCGAATCCAAAATACACCATTTGAGGACAGGCGTTGGTTGTTCATTCTTTGGCGCCGTAGCATACAATACAAGAAGAAGCCGCGAGTGCTGAGGGTGACCGGTTGCTTTGACCCAAAGAAGTTGTGAGAGCAACTGGGGGATGCGCCGAACCGACTCCGAAAATTCAGGGTATCAAAATCGAATGACGAGTAAGAGAGTTCCAGGTGAAAAAGGTGACGACAGGGTAGAAGTTGAAGGCTGAAAATTTCCCACAGTGAAACCCGAATGCGCCAGTCGTACAAAGTCGTCGAGTGATGGTTTGTCGTCTTCAAGATCAAGCGAGCGTGTTTAGACTCTCATCTCGAGGTGTAATCCATGATGCGAGGAATTCGAGACATCTACAGGTGTGTTAATAGAGGTTCTTCCATGGAGTTGTAGGCCATGGGACGCACCAAGGAGTATGGTCAAACAGTCGAGAGCGAGCCCATTGTCGTCGCCGACAAGACTCTCCCATGGGGCAATTTAGGACATGGGGCAGCTAGGGCACTGCTTGTGGCCGCAGGCGGTGCAGGTGGTGCTGATGACAATCATGCCTCCACACTGGCAGCAGTACTCGTAGGCAGGCATGTTGGTGATTTGGGGTTGTTTTGGTGAAAGTGATGAAAGTGGTGATTTTTGTGTAAGTTGAGAGAGATGCTGTTGGCAAGTCTGTGTGATGATGAGGGAAAGGAATCAGAGAAGAAAAAAAGGAGGGAGAGAGGAGAGTTAAAATAGTCGAGAGGAAGGAGAGAGAGAGAAGGAGCAAACAAAACTCATGCTTCGGAGGACGCCCCCTCCGGATGTCATGGACGGATGGACGGATCGGATGGGGGTGGGAATCCACTGACCACAACAAGGACAAGCTCAGCCCTTTCTCTCCCCGAGGGAAAGATCTCACGGTGCAGCAAGCTGTACCCGTCATGTAGCCTCAAAGTTTAGCCTCAGGCTCTGGGCTGTTCTCTTACATGGGAATGGCTGGCTGGGACTTACACGCTGCACCCACCACCACCACCATAACCCTTGACACAAACGCCGAGCTGGGGGCCCCAGTTTTGGGGGGAAGCAGAAGCTAAGCTAAAGAGTGGGTGTGGTTCCAGGGAGGGTTTGATTGCTGTTCGCCCACACACGAGAGAAAAGGCTCGTCTCCTACTGGTTGACATGTTGAAGATGAAGACATATACTTTTTACAGAACGATTTTCAAATTCTGGGGGTGGCTTGGATTTGCCTTGTACAGCAATAATAAACCTTGAGGGGGGCGTCTTCTCTCTCTCTCTCTTGGGGGTCCATTCATATCCTGCTGTCTGAGAGTCTTTTTCGCCTTAAGCTTGAGGACGCTTTCATTTCATTTTACTCCTGTGTCTTGCAGAGAGAGAGCATCCACCCCCCGGCTTCGCCTCATTTTTTTTCCCCTTTGTCTTGTTGGCGGTTTGCGGCTCGGGCTAGACCCTGGGCGCGCGCGCCATGGGCTAGGACCTCCCCCAGGCTTTTTTAGACGTCATCGTGGGATGTGACGACATGGGCAAAATGCCTGGGCTTGAAAGGAAAGAGTCAAAGTGGCGAGGCTTCTCCCGTTGAGAAGACATGAGACATGAGTGACGAGCAGCGGCAGTTGGGTTTCATCAGAGCCAATCTCTCTCCCCGTCCATTTGAAGATCCATACTCAAGCTGCTCGATTTCTCTCCAGGCAAAAGATCCGCCTCCCCCAGGCTCTCCGTGTGCTTTCGGCCAATTCCATTTCCACGTTGACGGAGGCGCTAGAGACTTTGGCCCTTGTCTCAAAACCTCTTGTCCAATAAATGTCCATGTAGAGGTTCGCTTCCCAAATCGAGGCCCCCCCCTTCACCGCAACCAGTACAGTAGCTCTGGGGGAACCCACCATCAGCAACGCAGCCGAGAGTTGAACTCGGCTCTCTCTTTTTTGCTTGTGGACTTGAGCTGTTGCTGCCCGCATCTACAGAGTGTAGCATCACATCCGCAGCCGCACATGTGCATATGTACGTATGCAAGTAGGTCCAAGAAGAACGCCAACAAGACGCCCCCCCGACCCACGCGGAGGGAACTCCATCTCTTCCGAAAACGACTACGACTCGAAAAAAAAAGTGATGCTGCCTACTTTCTCGCCTCGAACAAAACCCCCGTCATCATCGTCAGCCCGTCCGCCCGCTCTCTGACAAGATCGTCGTTCGAACAAGAGACATCCAGAGGGTCCCCCCCTCCCTTTTCCCAGGATGGATGTTTGCGGGGTAAAATAGCACCAACAAGCCCAGTCAAGTCACAGAAAGTCAAACCAACCACAAGTCCAATGCCGAGGGTGAGAGAGACGGCCGTCACTCTTGTCTGGCGCCATTGAATCGGATTGGTCCATCTGCCGATCTACGTAGTACTGTAAACCCCCTTAACTCACCCCGGATTTTCGCCTCCTTGATCTCAAGGAGCCTGAAAATCAACGGAAAAGCGCACACCCCCTTCAATGCCTACCGAGTAAATGTTGTGTCTCGCTTGCGCTTCTGCCTTGGATCTCTCTCCCCCATGGCTGCGCAACTGCGTGAAGGGGCCTCACTAGCGGGAACGGGATGACGCATTGCTGTCGGTAATAGCAAGACAAGGAGCACAGTCGGGCGACGAATCGGATGCCGCGAGAGGCACAACGGCCTGCGTATGGCGCCTGCGGCCATGCTCCAAGGACCCTAGAGGGTCCCTCTGCGATGGGCCGGCGCAACGCTGATCTGGGCTCGACCACCCCGGGACATGTGCTAGCGAGCAGCCCCCCCGCGCCACCGGGCATCGAGTTCCACCAAGCCAAGGCAAGCCCATTATGAAACAGTATGGGGTAAAAAGTTGTAGAATTCGATATCTCTCACCTGTCACCGTCGAGCATTTACAAAAATATGCTGCAGGGGGTGGCTCCGGTTCCAAGGTTTGCTTGCTCGGAGTTATGAGTTCGGGCAACAACTCCATTTGGTTCTGTTGGTTCTCTGCAGTAACGCCGCCCGGTCTTTCGGACGAGTAGAAGCGAAGGGGCTCGGCGTGTTCCGTCGAAGGCAATGGCGGGAGAGGCATTTTGTCGTGGCTGAATCTGTGGTGATGGCTGTTGGTCGTGGTGGTGAGGGTTTGGGTTTCACATGCTGTTGGTATTGTTGTTGCACGTGGAGGCTAGGATACTTCTCGTTGGTTGATTACAACTCCGACTGGTCCGAATAATGAGCATAGGAAAAGGAAACATCACCAGTTCCATAGTGTGGTGTTGTTAATGGCTCATTATTACTCCCTCCATACTGGTCTAGTGTTGCGAGACTTTGTACACATTTGCTCTTCTTCATAAATTCAGGTTTATTACCGCCTAGGTCGGCTAGATTAACCTTGTATTTTTTGTGTCACCAAGAAATCACCAATGCAACGCAGCTCCCTCCTCCCCTTGCCCTGTCAATGCAGCAACTCCTCGAACGCCCCAACTCCAGTTTTTTTTTCCCACCAGGCCCCCCCATGCGCCGGCCTCAACATTCGCAAACTTGCATCTCAAAGCCCCCCCAGGTCTCACTTCTTGCAGGTCCGCGAAATCCCGATCGTTTTCCTCTCCTCCGCTCATCGGAGCCCCCCCCGTTCAAGCGTACGTCAAAGTCGAGTGTCTGAGGTCAAAAGTCAAACGACCCTGGTTGGAGAAATCTGGCGTTGAATCTGCTGCCTGCAGCTCGCCCCTGAGGAGCCTCCACCATCTGGAAGTCACCGGTGGTGTCGAACGTGTACGAGGGTCCTGGCTGGTTGGCGATGACGGTGTAGGACGGCCCGTGGGCCTGCGAGCGCTGGAAGATGCTGGTGTCGCTCGACGTGGGAGCGAATGTTCGTTGGGCCTGTTGGCGTAAAATCTCACGCATCGTGGAGGGGAAGTCGGCAATTGCTTGAGCTTGCTTGCAGAGGGCTCGACTTTGTTCGGCAAGTGTTCGACTGTGCTCCTCTTGCAGTTCGTTGATGGAAGACATCTTTTGCATGATGGTCTCTGTTGGAGGAGGTGAGGTCTGGGTCCCAAAGTTACGGGAACTGATCATCGGCAGACGTGTAGTTACGGCCTCGTCAATTCTGGCTACACGGGCTACGAGAGCCTCGTGTTCGGCCTTGGAAACCGTCCGCTTGGGCGGGTGCTCGTCTGGGGGGTCATCAGCTCGTCTCTTCAGCCCCTGAGCAGCCGTGGGCGAGGCACGAGGGGCGATTTGGTCGAACTCGATTGAAGGCAGGATAGTCTCCTGCTTGACCTTGGGTGCCTTTGGGGATGCACCAGGCGTCTCTGGTGAGCCTTGCTCGGCCGAGGCTCGCCTCTCCTTCAACTCTCTGGTCGCCCAATCTCGCAGGCCGTGTTTAGCAAGCCTCGTGCGGAATTTGGAGGGTGCGTTGCTCGAGTAGCAATCAAAGATGGCCAAGACTGCGATGGCGACCTCAAGATCAGGACGGGCGCCGTTGTTGGTCATGGCCAGCCAACCCATAAAGTTCCTCATGAAGTTACTCTCCCTCCACCTCTTTGGCTGGCTGATTTTGCTCAGTCTGATCTTTGCCATGACCTTTTTGTAGAGTTCGGGATGCTTCTTGGTCTCCGGGAGGATGCAACGGCTGATACGCTTTTCCTCGTCGCGCAAGGCCTTGGCGATGTCGGCCGCGGCCGAAGCCTTTGAGAGAGTATTGGGGGGCTTGGGGGCCGGGTCGTTTTGGTCGGTTTCGGCCGTGTCAGACGGTTCGGAGGACATCATGCAAAGGAGGCCTGATGTGGATGAAGGAAATGTTGAAGGGTGGAAGAAGAGATGAAGAGGTTGAACAAGTGAGAGATTTGCTTATATACTACGGGTTGTGGTTCCAGTGAATCACTGTCAAAGGCTTGAAGCTGTCTCCTTCCTCCTTCCTGTGAACACTCGAGCGAGCGTTCAAACGCGCGAGACGCTCCAACCGCGGCCTCGGCGGCCTTGTTAGGCGCCGTCCAACCCGTCTCCTCCTCAGTCCGATCTAAGGCTCGTGCCATTCATCCTAAATCCCGACGAGGTTGTCCTAAGAATCTAAGGATCTTAGACTGAGCCGATCATAAAAAATTTAAATCAGACCGCAATATTTGATGATGCTCAGCAACGTTTGGATCCACGCACGCACGCCTGATCGGCGGGTGGGTTAGGGTAGCGTTGGGTATAAGGCACGCCAAGAGCAACATGATCTGATGCATCAGAAACATACCATCTTGGCTCGAGGTGAGCCACCAGTTGATTTATGCCAATGCATGTATTCTCGATTGTTTCTTGGTCATGTGTAGTAACATGAGGCCACAAGTGGTGTCAAGGATGCAGCAGATCGCGGGGTGAGGCGACGAACTCGGGATATAAAAGTGCGATATCCCGTCGGTTCACGACCACAGGTTAATATTCTATGTTCATTATGGAGTATTATTGAACATTCCATCTTGATTATTATCTCAAGCATTCTTTTATATAAGCTTTTGCCTGAAAAGGTTGATGTCAAGTACACTTTGCGATATCTCGCCCCTCGACGACCCCCCTCATCACCGGCCAAAATATCCAACATGGCCCGTACCATTAGACTGATCGAGCCGACAGGCAAACGTCGGCCTGGCTCTGCGTCTACCAGAAATTCTGCCTCCTTGACCCGCAGAGGAAGCGCACAACGGCACCCGCATGCCACCCCGCCTCAGTTTGTATGAACCATCACCGACCTTGACCTTGCAAAAAAAAAAATTTCCCCCGAGGCTCTCCTTAACTCGACTTTTTTTGAGCTTGCTCTACAGTCACAAAGTCACGGATCCCCAACGAACTCTCCAGGCAGCCTGTACAGCAAGAATCTTCTAGGCTCTGCCGCCCTACTCCTAGCACTGCATCCCCGCTCAACACTCAAGAAAAACAACAACACGACTCCTCATTTTCTCGAAAACAAAACGCTCCCGAAGCCTTTTGTTTACCCACGTCGACGACGACCTCATTTCTTATTTGGCTGTCTACCGAAGCACTTGCTACGACTCCTCTACAAGATGGCTTCCCCTCGCAAGATCCGGGGTCTTGAGGCTCACCCTGACAACAAGAATCACTTCAAGTTCCGCCGCCCCAGTGAAGGTGCCGTGGCTCTTACCTACACGATGCCTCGCCGACACAAGTCGCGTCGTGATTTGGATGACAGCATTGTCCAAATCACCAACGTCCTCAGCCAGGTTCGTAAGGATATGACTGTCATGGCTGCCGACGGACCCCTTGGCACCGACGCCCTCGGCGACCTCGTCGACCAAGCTCGTGCTATGGTTAAGGGGGCGGTCTTTGTTGTCGCCAGATTCTACCATGACCGCGAGGAGGGTCTTCGTACCGCTCGCCAGCGCGAGTACGCCCTGCTTCGCCAGGAGAACTATGGCTGTTTCCTCTACCACATCCGCCATGCGCTTATCACTATCCGATACGACTTCGAATCTCACGCCTCTCAGTTCCTGGCCAGCCGCGACTCCCGTATCGCCAAGCTCCATGACGCTCTCCACAAGGTCGAGGTCCAGAGACTTGCCCTCGTGGCCCAGGGAGGCACTACCCCTTACTAGGCGTAGGGGACTGCCCGACTACGGCACCACTGACGGAAATCTGTCACTTTTTGTTTTCGACCATGTTTTTCGACACGAAGGACGATATCATTCGACACCGCCAGGGTTATTCTGACCACTGGGTCATAGGTTTCTGTTGATTTACGGCATGGCAATGGAGTTTGGGGGGATATGGAACCATCTGAGCATTCGCTGCGGAGTTGGGGACAGGAAATACCCGGAGTTTGGAAGGTTGATTAACGCCCAGGGAAAGGAAAGGGCTGTGAATGGAGGGTCTGTCCTCTTTGATTTGTATCTAGTGCAGTGTTCATGGTCCTTGGTTCCCAGCAGTGAACATGGTTCCTACGACGTTGTCCTCTTTCACGAACATTCAATGGCTGTACATTTTTGCAATCTTCCCAACTCGTGATGTTACATCTTCTCTTGACGCGTGGACTAACCTGTCCATAGTCATGGCTTGGGATGTTGATGTTTTCCGGTTGCTGGGTCGTCACAGATAACGGTTGAGGCTCAAACCTTGTCCCGCAGACATGTCAACTTTAACCATGTCCCTGGTTCACGGGAGAAACGAAGGTGCTGTCAAAATGCTCGTGGAAAACTTTAACCTGGCTAGAATCTGACTCATTTGGGAGCACGCGCTGAGGCGGGTTGGCGTGCTGGTGCGCAGGCCGTGAAGCTACCTACGTCACCAAACATCACCACGGTAACGCTGAGGCAGACGCGTCAAAGCTTGATTCGAGAAGCATCCACTGGTTTGGGAGCTGCTGGGCTTTTAGTCCATGCGCTGTTGGCCTGTAACAAGTATCTACCAAGACTATCACCCAAGGTTTACTCTGCGCTTTGTTGGAATTCGAGGACTTGGGATGTCGTCGTTAGATAACAATAGATAAGATAAGATGTGTCTTGGCACGTCGGGATAGTCCGTCCCTGATCCTAGTCCAAACTATGCCCCAATGCAAAGGGGGACTCTCATTCGCCATCCACAGACCAGATGCGACATAAGATAACGGGAGGGAAGGCTGAAACTCGCCAAGACGATTAAGCATTCAGCTTTACTCCATCGTGCGAATGGCATCCCGGACGCCTCCGCATTCCTCTCCACCACATCCATGTCGATCGAGCTGGGGAACAAGTGCCCTGCATCCGCTAAGCCCCCCAGGCCAACGACACGAAATGCAGGTGCCGTCTCATGATGCTAACCGCCGGCTGCGGGGGCGTGATGAGGGGATGTGGCTCACAGAAATCACAAACGTTGGGTGACTGAGCTTGCGTTTGTCCCAGTGGACTTGGAGCACTTCTGAGGTCGAGCACGACCTTTCGCGACACACGCCTCTCATTCACAAAGTCGAATACCTACTCTTTATCAGATCATCACGCCATGGACCGCGCCAGGCTTGCGGAGAATGGCATCTTTATCGAGGACGGCGATGGAGGCTGCGAGCTGCTTCCTCCCCACGTCGAGTCACTCCAAGACGCGCTGCTCGACTTTAGACGGACTATCCCGGACAAGTTCGGATTCACCGAAGAAGAAATACTCCAGCTCCTCGACGAGGACGGTATCAATGCTCGCGACGACATCCCCAGCGATGACCGCGCCGCGATCTCGTCCGACTTGGAGTTTTGCGCCGGCATCAGGGAGTTGACGAATCACCTTGCCGAGGGCCAGCCTGGGATTGGCCAGTACAGCGAGGATGACTGGAAGGTGCAATTTGAAGAATTGCTTCTTGATACGTTGGTGGAGGATGCCCAAGCTTGTGATGGAGACACGAGGCAGTGAGTCCGCGGTGGCCGGGTACAAGAGGGTTGATTTACTAACTGCTGCAGGACAGCACGTGCAAAGTTCTACTACGACTCGTTCCAGGAGTAAGATACATGCAGTTGATGTTGCCTATCTACTTGTTTGCTGACGATCTATGCTAGGGCACGAGATCGGCCATGGACGTTATTCGGACCAGACGGCTCTGAAGGAACGCAAGGTGATCTATCAGAACCGAAGCCAGGATGGGTTGCACACTTCCCCGTCTACGTGATCTCACCGGCAGAATACAAAAATCAGCATAGCGGTCTCCAGCAATTTGCCTCTAGTCACTCAATTGTCGACAACTTTTCTCAAGTAACCCTGGAACATCTTGCTGGTCATGGGCTGCAGCCGAGTGCTACGGGAGTCACCAAGACTGGACGAAGGGGGGCGACTCTGTCCTCGGAGTATGTGCTCTTCCCGTGGCTGATTGTCGAATACATGAAGGATGAGTACAAGGGTAATGTGGAACTTTGCTATAGCCATGCAGCAAATGCTGGCGCGGCTGCACTGAGGATGCTCAAGAATCTGTCCAGGCACGACCACCAGTCTCTTGGGGACATTCCGCCTGTGGTGACAATGACAGTCAGGCGTGATTTGGTTCGTGTCTGGATCATGCATTCATCACACTCTAAAGGCACCTGTGTAAGTGGGATTAACCTATGGCTTTCAAGTTACTAACGCGTATCCGCCATGTAGGAAATGCAAGTCATCTGGAGAGGCTCCTTAACCCGCATCGTGGACATTCTCGAGCTACAGGCAATTCTTCAAAACTGCCAAACATGGGCGACTCGAGTGCTACGGCCGTGGATCTCTAGGCAGATTGACCTCTGGAAACAGCAATGCCCAGACGATTGCCCCAGACCGTTCGACGCCTCTCTTAGGCGCCGAGCTGTGCAGTCCAGAAACTCGAGTAATCGCCCTACAAGTGACGAGGACACCCCCGACAAAGAATGGAAAAAGAACGAGAACAAAGACGTGGACTTGAGACAGATGATCAGGGAAGAACATGACTGGCTGTTACAACAACTGTTAAAGGACCCAGTTGAGACAAAGAGACCGACCCGATCGATAGGTACGCAGACTGGTCCCGATGACGACAGACACCCCCTGGAGAAGTCGGCCGTACGGCCAATGAACTTGGATCCCACGAGGCACTTTCCGAGGAGGAAGATTTTGGATCCGAAGCCACGACTCGCCAAGAAGACTACCCCTTCTGAGCCTTCCCTATCTTCCGACAAGGGGGATACTCCACCAGCGAGCACTCGACAAGAGGAGCATGACAGAGAACGAGAAGCCAGCAGCGTCGATCTTTTCAAGAATAGGAAGTTTGTATATGGTGAAAAGCGCATTTTTCCTATCAAGCTGCCGGATGTCTCGTCGGAGGAGATTTTGGCGAAGAAACCTTGGCTAGGGGTAAAGAAGAGTCCTAAAGTTGAGAAACAGACCGAAACAGCTTTGACACAGAAAAGCCAAGAGAAGAAGGATGCAGTGGAGGATAATCCAGTCGAGGAGGACAAGGCTAAGGAGCAGGAGAACACTAGAACCGACGACAACGATAACGAAACCGAGGGGGATGAAACCAAGGGCGAGAACACTTATAACAAAGACGACAATGGCAATGACGACAAGGTGGATGACGAAGAGGCAGGCAGAGGGTCAGAACCAGTATCATCGCTGAAAAAAGGAACAGAAGTAAGTGAAACGAGTCTCTTGTATGAAGAACAAGAGACATGATTGACAATAACTAGGAGACCGATACGGGCTCGGCTCTAACGACCGACGACAAAAGAGAGTCGCCAGAGGACAGAACAGGAGCTGTACCGATTCCGGCGGAGGAAGACGCTAAAGAGGATTTAAACCCCGAGCTACCGAGTTCTTCAAAGGAATCTTCTACATATACCACAGAGACGACCGAGAACGAGAAATCTAGTGAGATTGCCGAGAAAGAGAACCCCGAAGAGAGTATCGAGATCGAGCGAACTGAAGAAATTCCCGAAAAGAACCTTGACGAGATTATCGAGAAAGGCAACTCAGAGAAGGGTGTAGAAGAAGAGAAAGCAAAGCCTGAGGAGGTCATCGAGAAGGAGATCACCGAGCAGAGTACCAAGCACGAGAACCCCAAAGACACCACCGAGAAAGAAGACTCCAGCGAGAGTATGGCCAGGGAGAATAGCAACCAAAACCCTGGGAAGATGCCAGCCAGGCTTCCGTTACCGACACCCGAACCTGAACCAGCAGATCCTTTATTGCCTAATCCGCCGGCACCGGCTGAGAAATTGGTCTGGCGCAAGGATTACGGCAAGAATAAAGACGACGATCACAAGGTGTTGTATCAATTCACTTTCAAGCAAGACACACCTCCCAGAGATGGACCGGCCAACTCCTCGCGAGCAGATACACCGAAAGCCTCCAACACAGTCAAAGGCATGCTTTCTCCTCCCGCAGAGACGAAGCCATCTGCCGTATTCGATGCGACACGATGGACTCACATAAGGTTTGCATTTGGCTCCTCAGGCGATTCAAACGAGCCGCCTTTTACATTCAAGATGAAGACGGAGGGTAGTGCCGAGGATCCAAGGAACTCTTCAATGCCCAGAAACCAGTCGAAGGGTGCCAGACTCTTCAACTGGCCTAAAGTAGATCCCGGCGATGACGGGCCCGCACTTTCGGAGAATCCCCGACCAGTGAAGCTGATCAAGGGGAGTGGGAGTTTGGCACGGACAGGAGGGGGACGATAATAGTCGAAGGAGAGCCCTATTTTCTCAAGACCCTGAGTCCAACACAGGGTCAAATCCTGGTCCAGGCAACGAGGACTCTCGATCTTGAGGTGGTGATGGTCCGACTCCGAGTAGTTCGGAGGGGACCGACAAGACTCCCGCGTCTAGGTTAGGAGTGCCTCAGGGGGAGGCCTGTCTAGAAATCAAGATGGTGGTTGAACGTACAGCGTCAAAGTACCAGCACAGAGTTCTTCGGTTCAGTGTCCTTTGCGCCTTGTTCGATAGTCTGAATGAGTATGAAGCCTGACCTTCCAATCGTCATCTTGTCCGTGAAAAGCCGGGTGTTCAGGGGTAAAGTGTTCTCTCAAGCTTGAGCTTCCGGATACCGGCGAGGAACCATCCAGGGCGAATATTGACGTTGAAGGATTTTCGCCGTCAACTATGACTCCGGGTTATTAACATGAATGACTGCGCTAACTGAATTCTCCCAAGTCCGGGTTGGTGATGTCAACGACAGGCCACGCGACCCCGAAGGATTCGCTCACAGTATCGAGACGAGTTGAATTAAGCTGTTAACCAACATCTTCTGTTAATCTGTACACATCTGTTAGTATGCAAACCCGACATCCGAAGGCTGCGAGTTGTTGGTTAGTCCTGATAGCACGGATGTTGTGAAAGCAACGCTGCCATGACAGAATAGGCAAGTATTTGGACCAGCTCTTATCTACCGGAGGCTGAAAGACACTGCCGTCCAGTCGTTCGCATGCTCTCTATTTAACATGAACCACCCAAACTACCGGCATCCGGCACTGTCTACAGTCGAAGAGGGGGATATCAAGAAATTGCGTCTTGGCTGCCTCTTACGGTCTAGCGTCCTCCGGCATCCGCTCCGCCCGGTTCCGGCCACGGGCCATTACAAGGAGCGATGAGCCCAGCAACTGCAAGCAACTCCCCCCCTCCTAGACCACCAGACACACTTATTACCCTTTACTAGGAAACTTGCTCATCGTTCGACTGATGAGCATGCGCGCCCTGTTGGTCAATAATTGTGGTTTCTGGCCCCTTGCTGCCGATTCCGCTGACCCCTAGGCGCCTTGCTTGCTTGATGCTTATACGCTGAATCCCTTGGTCGTCTGGATCCCCTCAGTTGCTGCTCCCCCGTCTTGCTTTCCCATCCTCTACAGCGCCCCATGGCTCCCGGAGGCAGTAAAAAGGGAAAGAACGTACGATCCGGACCCGTTGCCGACAAGCCGTGCCACAACTGTCGCCGGCGACGGCTTCGCTGTGACCGTCTGGTCCCACACTGCGCCAAGTGCGAGGCCAAGGGCGTCGAGTGCCTTGGGTATGGGCAGCTCTTTCAGTGGACGGGTGCCGTTGCGTCTCGGGGTAAGCTCGCCGGCCAGCAGTCGAGCGCCGCCCTGTATACCCCGGTGAGGGGTGCGGCAGCCCGCTCGAGAGCCTCAATATCTTCCGTCTCGTCCCTCTCCTCTGCCTCTCCTGCGTCTTCATCTGCCTCGTCCGCCTCGTCGTCCGCCGCCTCGCCGTCCATCCCGCCGTCATCGCCGGCTGCCTACGTTGCTCCGAGTCTTCCTGAAGTCAGAGAGGTTGAGGAGCTGACTTCAGACAACTCGGACACGCCAGATGCCGAGTCGGAGTTTGACTTTTCTCATGATCATGCAACCCCCGTAGCGAGCTGTGACACACAGCTCGTCTGTACCACGACATCCAGCCATGCCCTGGCTTCGGAGGCGTCGACGTCGACGCCTTGGGTGCTTGTCGATCCGCTCTACCAAGACATCACGAGCAACCACAGGCAGTATCTCGCTTATTGTGCGTAACCCTTGGCCCCCCCTTGGAAAATGAGAGACAGAAAGTGATCAACAGAGACATGGCTGACCAGCTCTTGCAGTTGATGCGCGGCTCAGTCGAGACTTTGTAGCCTACGACGTGCCCGACAACCCGTTTCGAAACCTCCTCAAATTCACTCAGGCCCACCCTCTCCTCCGTCAAGTCATCATCGCCGCCTCGGCGACGCACATGTACAACCGCTCTCGGCCCTGGCTGGCCCCGGACTCTCTCGACAGGGGCCTGGGTCCTAGGAACCTCCTCATGGACGCCCTCGAGGCCAAGCACCAGGTGTTGCGCATGCTGCCGTCGGCCCTGCAGAGCATCGAGTCCATCGGAGGGGACATTGTGCTCGCTGCCATCTTGTTCCTCATCAATGTCGAGCTGATCGAGTCTGGCAAGCACAACTGGAAGGCTCACTTTGACGGCGCTGGGAGGATCATGAAGCTGCTGGGACCAGTGTCGGATGTTGACGAGAGCCTGAGAGATTATATCGTGTCTGACTGCTTCATGTGCGTCATGAATCTTGCTCTAACTGACTCATGGGCTGACAATTACTAGCTACTATATCCTAGAGTCCACATTCCGGCCCACGCCCACGGACTCACACTCGTACTTTCAGTCATGTCAGGCGTTGGACATTCTTGGGAAGACGACCAACAGCTACTACTGCTGTCCGCCACAGCTCCTCGAAATCATGCTGATAGCCTCCCGACTCTCTAATACGAGACACGACGATCTTGTCTCGGCTGATATGGTGACGGCCGCTGGAGCAGCTCTCTTGGATCGAGCTCAGAATTTTGACGTGCTCCCTTGGGCACGGCAGGTCAACAACATTCCCTCTACCGAGCCAGATCCAGTCTTGAGTCGATTCCGAGTAGCATCCTCTCATCGCCTGGCAGTGTGCCTCTACATCCTCCATGCGATACCCTCTATGCAGGCCTGGGTGGGCGAAGAACTAGCTGACACCATCTTTGACGAGCTACACCAGATGCTGTGCACGATACCCGACGATGATACCAACTTTAAAGCTACGACATGGGTGACTTTTGTGTTTGGAGCGTGCGCCAAGACACCCGAGATGAAGGAATGGGTCACGGTGCAGATCAAGAAGCTGATGCTCGAGTCCCCTTGGGGATTCCTCTACGCGGCGAGGGATGCCCTCCAGATGCTGTGGGGAGTTCAGGTTGAGGGTACACAGACGAAGAGCTGGGTTCAGACGTTGAGAGATCTGCACATGGATTTCTTGATTGTCTGATTCTGTGACTTGCTTGGCGATGAAGGCCATGGGGATGATCTGTCTTGTGAGCATTGAAACTCACCTTGCAAGCAATTTGCCACCTTCTATTGGCGGTTAACGACGTTATTATACCCTGACGATGGATTGGCTTGGGTAAGGATTGGAGGAGTACGGTTTTGCCTTGATCGGTCTTGGGAGCTTGATTTGAGCAATGGCTATTGAGTTGCATTCTTGAGAATGCATGGCTAACTAAGTGTACAATAAGTTGAACGAATGATGAAACTATTTTAACAATCTAGCAATTTTGATCGGCAGGCTGGCCATCGTCCCCTTCTGTGATCGAGCCTACATGCCCTGGTCTCTCACGAGTCTTAGCCTGGGCCTTGACGCTAGGATATCGATCCTACACTTCAACCTCGGCCTGGGCTCCCTCATTCCAGTCTCCTTCCCTCTGGAAGGACTGTCGTCGGAAGTAGATGCGTTTGGCCCACTTCCAGGCCTCAGACAGAGTCATGAAGACGATGACGTCTATAAACACGACAGCCCACTCCCAGCTGATACCCGTGTGCTGGAAGACGACGTGGTTCAGCTTGGGGATATAAAGAACGGGGAATACAGTGAAGAAGACACCAAAGACGGCCCAGAACAGGAACTGGTTACCCCAGAGATGAGCTAGCCAGGCCTTGAATCCCTTGGGCATGTAGAACAACGAGCGTCGGAAGTCGATGAGGCCCCAGGCGAAGAGGAGGAAGATCCAGGTCATGGTGGTGAAGCAGGTGGCGCGAGCGCGGTACACGGCATCACAGGCCTCGGAATAATCGCTGTTGCAGTTCTCGCCTAGGTTGCCGTCGCTGAACCCAAAGATGACGATGGTGAAAGAGCCGAGGACGCAGCCCGCCATGATGGTGCCGTAGACGACCATGTCGACGAGGAACTCGGGGGTGAAGACGCCGTATTTGAGCTATCTATGGTTAGATCTTGGACTTAAAAGAAAAGGGGAAGACTTACATTCTGAGGGGGTCGGTTAAGAATGTCAGGGACAGCCTTTTCGAAGCCAAGACCAGTCTCGCAGAATGCACCAGTGCCCATGAGCATCCAGATGATCTCAACGGGTGTGAGTTGATACACAGAGACTCCGTTCTTATCCTTGAAGGCGAGGCCGGCGAGAAGCGTCACTACAAAGCCGATGTTGGCGGCCAAGACGTGTAGGATGAACTTTTGGATGTTGTCAAAGATGCGGCGACCTTCCTCGATGGCGTTGAGAATAGACGTAAAGTTATCGTCGGTGAGGATGATGTCTGATGATTCCTTGGCCACGTCTGAACCCGTTCCCATTGCGATGCCCACATCAGCTCGCTTCAGACTTGGACTATCGTTGACGCCATCACCAGTCATAGCGACGTAGCGCTGACGACGGTGCAGAGCCTCAATCATCCTGACCTTTGTGCTCGGGGCACAGCGAGCTACAACGAGGGGAAGCTGGGGCATATCGTCAATCTGGGCGTCGGTGAGGGCGTCGAACTCGTGGGCAGCCATCATCATGGTCTCGGCCACATCGGCAGGGAGAAGCCGAGTCTGTTCAGGAGAAGGCAGGATACCGACGTCGATGGCGATGGCGCGCGCAGTCTGAGGATGATCTCCCGTGAGCATGTGAACGACTATACCAGCTCCTTGACAAGCGCGAACACTGGGAAGAGACTCTGGACGAGGAGGGTCATAGATGCCGATGAGGCCTCGGAAGATGAGGTCTCGCTCGAAGAGATCGCGGTTGGGAACGATGTCGTCGACGAATTCGGACTCTGAGACGATGCGGCTGTTGATCTTGTGGGCGAGGGCAAGAACACGGAGACCTTGGCTTGCAAGAGCTTCCATGTTGAGGTGGATGTCTTGGCTGATCTCTGAGGTGAGAGGTTGGATCGTGTCGCCGATAGCGATGGACTTGCATGAGGAGATGACTCGTTCAACGGCGCCCTAGCAGATGTTAGTGACAGAAACAAGGGGCCATTGCTATGTGCTCACCTTGGTAAAAATATGAGTCTCGTTCGACTTGACATTATGAAAGAGAACCGTCATCTTCTTCACATCCGAATCAAAGGGATACTCGGCGACATGCTTCCACTCAGCCTTCTGGCCCTGGGTAAGCTCCAACCTGTTCCAACCAAAGCGACCAGCAAACACTTCGATGGCAATCTCGGTGGGAGCACCCTTGGCCTTCCACTCGCCCGGGTTGGCAGAGCTGCTGTCGCTCTGCTCAACGGTGGCAAGGTTGGCCAGGGACGCAACATTGAGATACCACCGCAGACTAGGGTTTGAGGCCACCTCGTCGTGGGGAGAGATAGGGGACCCCTCACCCTTCTCTCCAGCAGCCTGTCTAGGCTCGGAGCTGTCGAGAAGGACCTGACCGGCCGTGGGGTTGTACACCTCGCTCGTCGCCTCGACCGAGTATGTTCCACAGCCCGGAACCCATGCCTTTCGTACCACCATGCGCCCCTGGGTTATGGTCCCGGTCTTGTCGGAGCAGATGTCTAGAGGGGAAGCGGTTAGCCGTTTGGTTCGAACACGGGTGCATAAGAGAGAGACTCATACTCGTCACACCGCCCAGGGCCTCGAGACTGGAGAGGTTTCGGACAATGACATGTCGCTCAAGCATCTTCTTTGTGCCGGCCGCCATGGTCAGGGTGAGTACCAGTAGCAGAGACACGGGGATAGTTCCGATGGCCGTCGTGATGGCGTAGATTATGACATCCCTGCGCGAGTCGAAGCTGTTGGCCCCGAGCACGACGATGGCGCACACGATGGCGAAGACGAAGAGGGACAGGAACAGCTGCGAGAGCTTCTTCTGCAGAGGTGTGCCGACTGTGAGACCTAGAAACTCGCCCATCCAGTCGTGTACCGCGTCCCACACCTTGAGAGCTGCTGAGCGCTGGGTATCGTCACGGTACCCCTTGAGGTCGGATCCGGTACTGCTGAGGGCTCCAGCGATGAGGCCGATCTCGGTGAACATGCCAGTAGCAAAGACTACACCACGGCCACGACCTTTGGTAATAGTGGACGAGCTATACACGACATTGAGACGGTCGCCAGGGCCGGTATCGGCATCAAATGTCAACTTGGGGATCTTGAGGATAGGCACCGACTCTCCAGTAAGAAGAGCCTCATCAGCTTCAAGGTTAACAGCCTCAATGAGTCGAATATCAGCAGGAACCGAGTCGCCGGTAGCCAAATCGACGATATCTCCAGGAACGACATCAGAAGTCTGGATGGTGATTGTCTTGCCGCCGCGAAAGACCTTGCAGTTGGGCGTACCAAGGGTACGTAGAGAGTCGATGGTCTTTTCAGCCTGAAGACTCTGGAAGAAGCCGATAAAGATGTTGAGGATGATGATGCCGGCTAGAATACCTCCTGGGATCCAAGCTTGGATGCCGAAGCTCGCGGCTAACGCCAAAACAAGTACCTGGCTAGCCCGGCGGCCACTGTTAGAAGGTGTCACAATGTAGGTGAGGTTAAGTGTAAGTCTAGGGTTGACGCACCAAAGTCATTGCATTAAAGACTTGTTCAAGAAAGATCTTGACAGGTTGAACGCCCTTCTTTTGCTCCAGTTCGTTCGGTCCCATCTCCTCTAGCCTCTGGGCAATTTCCTCAGGTGCAAGACCTGTAGCTGCATTGCTGCGAAGTTCATCGAGGACTTGTTGACTTGTCAGGCTGTGGGGAGGTTGAGAAAGGGGCTTGTTGGACTGGCCCGAGACGTGCTCTCCCAAGACGGGAGCATGGACTGCTCGTTTGCCCATGATGAAAACTTGATCGATCAGAAGTTGAAAAGGTTCAATTAGTGACAGAAAGCTCAATGCCAATTGCTGATCAAGGTGGAGAGGGAGCTGCCATTAAATAGTCGAGGATCGCCGAGTCAACGCAGCGTGTCTTTATTCCCCCACGTAACCCTGAGAGATCAGTCACTCGTCATAGGATGCATACGAAAGATCTTACTTGGCCACCAACAATGACCCCAAACGGCAGGGCCGAAGACTTAAAATCGGAACAAGCACCATCGCCAACCTCTCGGCACTCGATGGCGCCTAAACTCTATGGGGATGCCAAGAGACAGATTAGTGGATCTTTCGAGTCAAAGAGTGAATATGATTCGCCATCCTTCAAAGCCTGGAGATCATCTAGCCACCTCCCGCCCGGTCCGTTGTCTTGCTTGCCCACGGGGTAGCATGTAATCAAGCAATTATATAACTTTCCAGTCCGATCCATTGTCTTGCGATTGGGTAATG
Source organism: Ascodesmis sphaerospora (assembly GCA_027569015.1). Taxonomy (NCBI): domain Eukaryota; kingdom Fungi; phylum Ascomycota; class Pezizomycetes; order Pezizales; family Ascodesmidaceae; genus Ascodesmis; species Ascodesmis sphaerospora. The sequence goes on along the minus strand of JAPPUR010000011.1, from coordinate 904,722 downwards.
GAATGCTGAATGTTTGGTCGAAAGAAGGGTATGATCCAATGAGATTTCTGGCTGTGAAATTAGGCCTTGTTGGAGAGAGTGCCCTGGCGCTTGAGCACGACATTTTGACATACCGCTACTCTAGATTCTTGTACGTAATGAGTTGCCCTTCAGTCTTGAAAACTGCTTATGCTCGGTTTTCCCAAATGAGAGTCGACTTATGACGTTGGTTCTTGGAATGTTCAATTTGAGAGTCGGCTATTAAGAGAAGGCAGATTTGTGTAACTTGGAAACACAGTATTCAAACGGTATTACAACGTGCCATCGAGTACCCCAACATCAATAGTAACGCCAGCAACAACCTGTACAGGCAAACACTCTAACCCTATAACAATCAGGTATCTCCAAGCAACTGTCGCCTACCCATATTATATGGCCCAGCCACATAGACAACCAATAAGAGAACAAACACAGCCTGCAGTCAACGCCTCGCAGCAACCCGAGTCCCATTCTTAGAACACAACGCCAAGGCGTACAGCTCCATCCAATCCCTATCATCCCTCGACTCCAGCCGAGTATACGTCTGCGCCATCCTAGCCACAACGTAGTGCGTTTCCAGAAGCGCATACTGTTCTGTCATCTCAACCGTCAGCCTTGTACGACACGCCTCTTTGAGTCAGAAACTCACGCCCGATGCAGGCCCGGGCGCCGCCGTTGAAGGGGAGATATCCCCAACCCGGTCTCAGGTCCCGCCACCGCTCGGGAATAAACTCGTCGGCGCAGGGACCGAAGACGGCCTCGCTGCGGTGCATGGCGTAGACGTTGTAGAACATGGCGGTGCCCCTGGGGACCAGGAGGGGGGACTGCCCGTCGGCGCCGCCACCACGAGGGATGGTCGTGTCCCTGACTGCGACACGGGCGTTTGTGGGGATGACAGGATGCAACCTCAGGGCTGAGAAGGTGTTAGAGGGCTGACGGTTGTAGGGAGTGGCTTGACTCACATTCGTTGACGCACCACTTCATGTAAGTCATCTCCTTGAGTTGGTGAGCTGTGGGGGGTTCTTGGCCAGAAATGTTGAGGACTTCTTGTCGAAGCTTGACAAAGATGTCTGGGTTCTTGGATAAGACAAAGAAGAGGTTGCTCAGTAAGCTCGAGGTAGTGTCTCTGCTGGCCAAGAGGATGTGGAGGATCTGATCACTTAAGCCCTTGCGGTCCTTTGCAATAGCCATCATGTCTGCCAAGAAATTGCTCCCTGGGTTGCTGTCTTTTGAGTGTTGAAGGGACTCGTCAATAAACTTGTCGAGATACTCATAGACTCTCTTCTTGGCCCTCTTGGCTTTGAAGTTGAACTTGAGTTGGTGTAAAGGGCCTAGTTGCATCTGCTGAATGATCTCCTCGGAGCAGATCATGTAGTCATCGACAAACTGCTGTTCTCTAGAGTGATTGCCTTTGTTACGGAGCATGCCTGTTGAGTGCCCCATGAGAAACTCTGTTGCAACATCCATGGTGAGACCTAGAAACAGAGGCTGAAGGTCAACCTCAGACCCATCAGTTGGAACATGACTTGTAAAGGCTTGAAAGTTGCGCTCTAGAGTTTCGAGGAAAGGTGCAGGGTTTTCTTTCTTGAAGCTTCGTCTCAGAACAGTCCGAGCATGCTTCCATGTGTGTCCCGAGAGGACAAAGATGCCCCGGCCAAAGACATGTCCTATGACCGAGGTGCGAAACTCGGGGAGATCAAAGTCCTCAGAGGCAGTGGCAAGAATCTGTTTGAGGTTTAGAGGGTCGCAGGTGTAAACACATTGCCAGGTCCACCTCTTTTCTACGTACGTGGTCCCCATCTCCTTGAACGTCGCCCACGTACTCTCGAGGTATCGCTCTGGGGTATGGTCGAACAAAGCTCTGTATAGAAAGTCAAACCCGATGATGGGGTCTTTGACGGGGACTTTGCTGGTAGCTTCCTGACAGCCTCGGGCCTGTGCGAGCCTCCATCTCCGCAGGTATGTCTCAAGGGCGCGGAGGGGGAGCGGGACGAGGATAAGAACGACGGTGAGGACGAGGTGTTGCTCGAGAAACTTGGTCAACAGCAGACTCAACATCTTGATGATAGACATAAAGAGAGCATGCTAAAACAAGAAGAGTACAAGGGTTGATGGGAGTAAAGGGAAAAAGAGGCTTGACAGCCACCAAAGGTCCCGTGGTGGGCTCGGGGAGGTAAATGTAATGCCCTCGAATTATCCCCGACAGCCTGAATCAATGTCCCAGATCCGGGCCACAAGCATACGCCCCCTTATTGAGCCGTGCCAGTACCGAGCTGGCATCCATCCATCTCTCTGGCCTGCCGCTGCTGGGCTGTGCCGTGCCGTAGTTTCAACCTGCCAAGATGCCATGGCTTTGAAGATAGGCAGCTGATGTCACCTACTTCTCTCCCCGTAAAGGACTTATAATCTCGGCTCCCCATCGTATTCAAAAAAGACAACACCAAGGGGGCCATTGGGGTCCAGCTTAGAATAGGGTCCCCTGGACAATGCCTTGCCCCCACAGCCTTTTGAGCTGGCACTAACAATACCTCCTGCGGTGAAACAAGAAAACAAGAAAGTGGCATCATGGGTATTCCTCTCGCCCTGAGAAAAAAAAGAAAAGGCAACCTCATAGGATGGAGACATGCCGTGTTCCTCCAGTGACATCGGGACCTGACGTGCTCAGGGCAGTAGCTCGCAGATCTAAGGGGGGCATGATTTGTGCCTCGTTCCTGGGGACCTTCTTTCCCCGGCTGTGCTCGTAATTGCTTGGTTCCTAGATATAGTCAGCTGAATGTATTCAGAGTCTGACCAAGCCACACATAATGCCTGCTGTAGTGACACGGCGACTGCGTCCTAGAGATAGGATTTTCCCTCTCTCTCTCTCTCTTCATGCTCAGGGGGCGAGAAAAACCGGGAACTGACAGCCGGTTTGCCGGGATCCCAATGACAGCGCAGAGAGTGCACATGAACACACACGCAAGATCCCAGATGCGGCACGGTCCGAGACAGCGTAATTGACCATGAGACAGGGTCTAAAGTCTTCCACCCCGGGGAGAAGTAGAGTAAAAAGCTGTGCTCGGTGAGATTCCAAATTAGAGTCACTCCTCCGAAAGGTTGGACTAGATGGCCTACGTACCTGAACCTGAAAGACGGGGGAACTCTTGCAGACGCCACTGAAGAATCTCGCAGCAGGAGTTTGATGTCATTCGTCGTCTTGAACCGAGATGCCTAGAAATAGCCTATATAGCACCGAACTAAAAAGTCCTGGAGTCATAAACGAGGCAGCCGACGAGGCAGAGATAGTTGTTCAAGCTACGGGGTTTCTATCATTGGAAACAAACGCCCGGTTCATGCCTAGAGTATCCAGAAACCGGTCTAACCTGGCGTCGATCCGCTGTCCATGCGTATCTTGCGCATTGCGACGGGGTATACGGCCCACAGATTCCCATGCTTGCATGCACGGCATCGCAGCTTCACCGGAACGTCAAAGACACACGTACCGGCGGCCCGAGACGGGACCTTGTCCCGTGTGTGTGGTCTCCCCAGGGCGGGAGGTTCATAGATACTCCGCTGTCAAGTGGAATTCCCCCTACAGGTGGATTCAGGCTGTTGGAGTCTATGAGCAGGGGTCAAATAGTAGACGGATCGATTGGCGTCACCCTTCGGTGATGTTTAGCCTATAAGTGATCGACATGCTACAGCAGGGATTCACATCCTGTTGATTTGTTTCCCTTCTGTGGCGCCGCCCTTCCCTTGTTCTTGCAGAACTTCAACGGCCTTCTCAAGCCTCTTATCATTAGCCCGGCAGGGACAACACTTTCCCACGTCGATCCTTCTCATGTATCGAAAACGGTGACTTTGAATGTCTCAGATTGAGTTGTCTCAGTTGCCCACCACGACGCCCCCTCCACAAAGCAAGCACCTTGACGATCCTGCAACTTGGGGATACCGGGTCCGACGACTGAGTTCCCCCCTTCAGAAAGAAAGACAGAGACAACTTCTCAGTGCGTGATACCCGGAAAAGACACGCTGTATGACGGGACGAAAATAAATGCCCCTCCGCCGTTGGCTCCCAGGGCGAGTGGCTGTCGACTAGCACCGTCGATTGGATCGGGTGCACCACCTGTGCTACTGTCTCGACCTCGTCTCCGACGTGTACAGTGTCAGCACGGCTCGGGCGGCCCAAGCTGTCGGGAACCCTCTCAGATATGACAATCTGGAGTTGCATGAATCTGACATGGATACAAAAGCCCCCCCCTAGCAAGAGGTAGTGTCAAGATGCTGCCTGCGAGGTAACTCTTGCGCCGGGGACTTTCTTGTTGTCTATGGGCCATGTATCGTATTTAACCCTGCATTGTTCTCTTTTTTTATGGGCATGAAATTTGCAGTTCATCATCCATCCATTCTTTGCTGGGCTTGTTTCAGTCGACAGCTGTACCACTTACACGCGTGCTCAATATTTGTTTCTGATTCAGCCTCTTTTGTTTCCCATCTCATAAAAGCAAAAAAGCTTACATCTTTCTTGGCCATGGCGTCGGTTGTCTCACCATCTATCGAGACACTAGACCAGCAAGTGCAGATCTCAGAGGTCTTTGGCAGCCCTGTTCCCGACTTGCATCTGACCCTCTGGGACCTGTTCCTCAATGCTGCCACTCTACACCCGCACCAAGACGCCATTGTCTCTCTGTGGCAGCCATGCGATTCCTCGGAAGATACCCTCCGTCAAGCCCCGGATGGCAGTGACGTCTCATACCTCAGATGGTCCTACTCTCAACTCAGAGACAAGGCAGAGCGTCTTGCAGAGTCTCTCCAGACCTTGGGCTGTCTTCCGGGCATGCGACTGGCCGTTGTACTATGCAACTCGGCCGAATGGGGTCTTTTCTTCTGGGTGGCGGCCAAGCTTCAGATGGCGTTTGTGCCCATCGATGCAACCGTTGTCCAAGACTCCAAGGCTACCATCATTTCCGTTCGTCCACATGTGGTTGTGGTACAAGACTCAAAGAGTGCAATAGCCCTAGATTTGTCCAAGACATTTCTCTCAGAGCCAAGTCTTTGCATCCTATGCACGGGAGAAGAGTTTGATGGGTGGGTTAAGCTATGCGATGTTTCGACTGTTCAACATCAGGTCGAGTTGGCTTCCATCTGCAATGCTACAGACAACATTGAAGATCATGACAACGACGATCAAGCAGCTTTGATCGTTTTTACCAGCGGTACAACCGGCGAGCCAAAAGGATGCTGGCACACAACCCGCAACCTTGTATCCCAATGCTGCGACTTTGACCCAGAAGTCAATACCATGGGACCGCTGAGGTGGCTCGTCCACACACCCGTCTCACACATCTTCGCCATCAACAACTCCCTCCGCGCATGGCGCTGGGGTGGCACGGCCGTGTTCCCCTCTAGGACCTTCAACGTCGACGCTACCCTCGACGCCCTCGTGCGGGAGCAGTGCTCCGTCATGTCGGCAACGCCCACGTTGGTCAAGGCTCTGATGGCGCACCCTTCATTTCCAACCGTTGAGAAGCTTGATCTGAGAATTGTTACTATTGGTGGGACCTTTATTGGACCTGAGGATATACGTCTATGTCGTCAGGGGCTGGGCGCTAAGTGTGCCATTCAAGTGTATGGGATGAGCGAGGGAGCTCCTCTTATTACATGGCAAAGAACAGACCCTGATCTAGTTGACGGCTGGCATCCAGGGGTTGGAAAAGTTCTCCCCGGTGCTGCCGCGAGGATTTGCAAGCCTGGAACAAGGGAGATACTACCTCGATTGGAGATTGGAGAGTTGCACATTGGCGGGACGTCTGTCATTACAAAGTACTTGAACAAGGATAATGACAGCTCTATGTATCGGGATAAAACTGGGTCCTGGCTGATGACGGGGGATCAAGCACGGATGGATGAGAAGGGTGTGATATATATCCTCGGTCGATACAAGGATCTCATCATCCGGGGAGGAGAGAACATCTACCCTGCAAAGATTGAGCAGAGGCTACAAGAGCTCGACGGCTTGCAGGTATGTTCTTTTTATTGTTGAAAGATCATCACTGACAGTGAGCAGGTCCAAGTTGTTGGCGTACCCGATGATCTTGCTGGCCAAGTACCAGTCGCCATTGTCATCCTGCCTGAAGGAGTTACCAAGGCCCAGGTCAGCGAAAAGGCCAGGAGCGCAGATCCAAGATACGCTCTGGATAGAGTCTACACTATTCAGGAGCTAGATCTCAAGGCGTTTCCCACAACAGCCCTCGGGAAAGTAAAGAAGCAAGAATTGAAGAAGAGAGTTCTGGAACTCCGCCAGAAGAGTCAATCGCAAGAACTACAACCCAGCACCAAAGCACCTTCACAATCATTTATCGACAAGCTCCTCGACATCTGGGACAAGTTAACGGGTACTCGTCCGACCATTACAGAAAGCGTCAAGTATCTGGCCGACAGCATCACTCTGCTCCGTTACTGCGACAACGTCCTGCGTGCTTGCGGCCAGCGACTTTACCTGCAAGACTTTGCGGAGAATGACACGGTTGAGAAGCAAGCACATCTTCTTCTATCTCGAGAAATGCAGCAGCTTCGTCTCGGTATCACCTCCAACAGTCCAACACCAACTAAGCCCCTCAACCAACCTCATCTACCCCCATCTCCACGACAAGACCAAGCTCTCCCCAAAGACACAAAAATCTTCACCGCAGCTCGGAAAGCCGTCATCCATGCCGGCCTCTCAGCCTCAGACATTGAAGACATCCTCCCCATCAGGCACTCTCTGCACCGGACGGCCATTGGGCCGCGCCCGCAGTCCTACCATAGCCGCATGGTCTTCCGCGTCGTCGGTAACGTTGCGCAACAGGAGCAGATTCGGCGCGCCGTCGAGAGGGCGCTGGCTTCGCGGCCAATGCTGAGGACCATTGTGTTCCCTGGTTCCGACGGGGCACCGTTTCACGCTGTGCTTTCGTCTGGTGATGCGCTGTTTGGGCAGATTGTTCGTCAAGTTGATGTTGAGACAGAGGATGAGGCCTGGAGACGCTTTAAAGACGACACTGCGCAGGGTCATTCATCGCCTTTCATGTTTCAAGGTGAATTGATCAAGGTCAATTCCGGGGAGATCTATCTCTGCTTCACCTTTAACCACTCTGTCATTGACGCCCTCTCCCTCACACAATGGCACCACGAGCTAGATCGTTGGATCCAAGACATCAACGTCAACATGCCTGCTCTTACTCCCTACCGACTCTTTTCTGACTTATTCAGTCAGTATGAGGACAGCGAGCCTGCGCAGAAGAGTGTCGCATTTCACGTCAAGAGACTCCGAGGCATTTCACGCTTCAATCGCGCCTTGTGGCCGCCTCAACGAGCGCCTGGCATGATGATATGCAACGACGAAGGTGGGCCACATGTTAAAGAACGCTCTCGGATACGCGACAGAATATGGTCTGGCGAATGGGACACACGCGCCCACGAGTTCCAATACCCTCGCTCCGGTCGCGTTGTTGCTCTTCCAGGCTTCGCTAGTATGAAGGAGAGATATGGCATACACCCATCTCTCTTTACCAAGAGCGCCATCATTCTCTTCAACGTCTTACAAACTGGCTCATCTCATGCTTTGCTCAACGTTTGGGAAAGCGGACGCTCCTGGCCATTCGTCCCTAGTTGGATGGAGAAGCTTCTCCCACCAGCAATGAGCATTGACGGCCCAACTGTTCAATGGATACTGAACATGGCCGAAGTTGTTGGCAATGAGACACTGCTGGAGTTTCTGCAGCGTATGGACCTGGAGCAAGAGCAGATCAGGGAACACGAACATGCTCCCTGGAACAAGGTTGTCCAAGCTCTGAGGGATGAAGGTGATGCTGCTGTGGAAGCGTCCTTCAGGCAGGCATTTGTCTGGGATGTCTCCATGGCTATGAGCCTGGCACGCGGAGATCAGACAGACTTTACCACCCTTGAGCCGATTGCTCGCTACGACTGGCCGGACTGGTAAGCAGACACTAATTACGAACGCGGTTCTCCCACTGACATGTTCGACAGTGGATTCTTTTGGAATGCCTTCATGATTGACTCTGTAAACTTGTATTTCATTGCTTCGTGGGACACAGCACAGATGAATGACGTCGAGGTCGATGGGCACTGCGACTCCTTGTCAGATGTGATGCGCAAGCTGGCGGATGAACGTAATTGGGAGAAGAGTGTAAGTGAAGTCTTTTCTATCTGAGTAGAGTTCTACATTAGTACAGTTCTATCTGAGTAAAGTCTATCTGAAGAATATTGATACATGGAGTTGTTCCTTTGACAACGAGGCCAATCACGTTCTATCTCTATAAGAAAGGAAAAAGTCCTCCCATGTGGGAGTTTACACAGTCAGCGTCAAACCCCCAAGTTCTGCGCCTCACACATCTTCGCGTACATCCCACCTCGACCGATCAGCTCCTCATGTGTCCCGGTCTCAACTACATCGCCCCCGTAAAAGACAAAAATACGGTCCGCACCTCGAATAGTCGACAGCCTATGCGCCACAGCAACCGTGATGCGGTCTCCCGCCGCTGCCTCCATGAGCGCCTTCTGTACCACCCTCTCGGACTCGGTATCCAGAGCGCTGGTCGCCTCATCCAGAAGGATCACCTTTGGTTTCCGCACCAGGGCCCTTGCGATCGCCACGCGCTGCCTCTGCCCGCCCGAGAGTTGGCTACCGCCTTCGCCACAGGGTGTGTTCAGACCCTCAGGGAGGGACATGACAAATTCCCAGGCGTTGGCCGCCTGGCAAGCCTCTTCTATCTCAGCCTCTGAAGCCTTGTTGTCGTCGTCCTTGCCATGGGATATGTTATCCCGGATGGATCCTGGGAATAGGGTTGGCTCTTGCTGGACCAGGGCGACATGCTGACGGTAAAGACGCGGGTTGAGTGATGAGAGAGACTCGACCTGGTCAACAACAATCCTGCCGCTTGTTGGGTCGTAGAATCGCTCGAGCAAGGAGATCATGGTGCTTTTGCCGCAACCTGATGCGCCAACGAATGCCACAAACTCTCCGGGTCGAATCTACACACGGTCGTTAGCTTGGGGACTCGCTGACTCGGAGTACGAACACCTACATCTAGTGATACCCCTTTGAGCACCTTGATGTTGGGAGCCAAGGGGTAGGAGAACTTGACCTTCTCAAACTGCAAAGAAGTGCACCCCTTTGCGGGCCCAGCATCGTGATTGTCGTCATTCTCGGTGATCTCGGGCTCCAGATTCAGCATCCAGAAGTAGTAGTTGGAGGCCTGAACAGCCTTGGAGAAGCCTATCAAACACGTTATTCTAGCCAATGCGAAAAGATCAACAACACCCACTGCTTGAGTAAACAAAAATCTGCCCTGAGCCCTGGCCGCAGAAGTACACCGCCATGAACGACGCAATGAACTGGTAGAATGTGACCTTGTCTTCGCTGATGAGTTTAGATCCCCACCAGAACCCTAATCCAAGGATAAAGAACTCGATAGACTGCGTCAACGCAAACCAAATCATCATGTGGAACAACCCCGGGATGGAAGTTGAGATGGCCGTGTCTAATTCATGGGCATAGCTAGCCAGGACACTCTGTTCAATGGCAAGCGAAGAGACGGTTCTAATGGCCATCACTGTCTCTGAAGCCACAGCCGAGCTGGCAGCGTACCTCTTAGACATACCAGCATCGACTGTCGCTTCGAGCCGGACTCTTGCATAGCCTGCGATGAGCATCGGCGGCAGGGCCACGAACACGCCAACAACAGCAACTCGCCATGACACCGCCAACGCCAGCACAGAGCTAATGAGGACATTAATTCCAGCCAGAACAATAAGACCAAAGTTAATGCCCATCAGCTCCAAGATAGCTTGCGGGTAGGAATCGAGTCGACTCATCAGGGCGCCAACGGCGTTCTCGGGCCGATCGAAGAATCGCAAGTCCTGCTTGAGGACTTGATCGAAGAGTTCGAGCCGGGCTTTCCTGCTCAGGGTTTGGGCGATGATGTTTGTTCCCCAACCCATGACGAAATAAGCGACGAAACACCCAAGTCCCATGATAAAGAACATGAGGGCGAAAAAGTTGCCGCGGGACACCATGTTATTAGATGTTGATGCATCCAAGATCTTGGCTAGCAACAAAGCTTGCCCAGGGAAAACAGCCGCTAAGATTCAGGTGTCAGCATCATCGGTGCCACTGCGCGATTCGAAGACTTACCGCCTGCGATGCAAGTGAGTACTGTGACGAAATACCAGACGGCCAGCTCCGGGGTCATGGAGATCAGTTTCGCAATGGATCGAATCAGTCCCAAAGACTTGTAGAGATCAAAGTCCTCCCGGTGCTTGAGAACCTGCAATGTTGCTGCCTCCCTCGTCGGAGTCTTGGTAAGGGAGACGGGAATAGCAGATTCCGTATCGCTTGCATCGTCGTCGTGGACCGTGGAGCCCTCGGTGTCACTTGATGGGGCAAGATCTTGGGCTCGAACCAGCTTTTCATATAATCCACCGCAAGTAGAGAGGTACTCATGAGTACCCTGTTCGGAGATTTGTCCGTGTGACATGACGACGATGTTGTCTGCGCCGCGGATAGTGGCAAGCTTGTGTGCAATCGTGATAGTTGTCCGGTTCTTCGAAGCATTATCCAGCGCCTGTTGGACAATATGCTCAGCTTGGGGATCGAGGGCACTCGTAGCTTCGTCAAGGAGTAGAATTTTCGGGTCAGAGATTATGCTTCTGGCGATAGCAATTCTCTGTTTCTGGCCTCCTGAAAGCAGACCTCCTCTTTGGCCAATGGCGGTGTCATATCCCTGACCCAGCTCTGTGATGAAGTCGTGCGCAAATGCAAGCTTCGCAGCATCCTCCACTCGCCTCTTCTTCTCCTCAACTGGGGCATCTTCCCAAGCTGTCCCTATGAGGCCGGTTACGATGTTGTCGTACACGCTTCCGTTGAATAAAACTGGCTCCTAGGTACCTGGTGTTAGCACTGCACTGAGCTAATCTACATCCTCGTGGATACCACACATATGGGACCAGTCTAGGGTTGACTTCGTACCTGCTGCACAAGGCGGATGTTGGTCCTTAACCACCTAAGATTCAGGGCCTTGATATCCCATCCGTCGAGGGTGATTGTGCCTTGGGTTGGGTTATACCACCGTTCCAAGAGACCAATTACGGTACTCTTTCCAGATCCGCTCGGTCCCTTCTCTGGTCAGTATTCTACTCACAAACACATCATCTGCAGGACTCACCACAAGCGCAGTAACTTTGCCTTTGGGTATCTTGAGAGTAAAGTCGTTTAGAACGGTGACATCTGGTCGGCTGGGATAGCTGAAGCAGACACCATCAATCTCTATAGTCCCTTGTACTTGGTCAAGTCTCTCGCCTGATTCGTCAAAAGGATTGATGGACGATTCTCGGTCGATGAGACCAAACATCTCGACCGCCGCACTAGCAGCGCGGTTGAAGGCGAGCAGGTGCGGTACAAGTGATGTGATGGTCTGGGCTGCAACAATGACTGAAAATACAACCCTATGTTGCGGTCAGAACTGTGGTACCAGGAGGGTTAGGTGACTTACGTGAAGACGGTGCCAACATCTGCGATCTCGCCCCGGCTAAGCATTCGGACTCCCTGCCAGAACGCCAGGCCCATTCCGCAGTATAGAACAGAGTATTCGCCACCAAAAGCGAATCCATATAGAATATTCTTCTTCATACCGCGGCGATATGCCTCCTCCAAATATTCCTTGTACTTGGCGACAAGACGTTGACGAAGGTCAAAAGCTTTTACAGCGCGCACACCACCGAGGGTGCTCTCAGCATAGCTGCCAGCCTGACCATATACCTTGAGAATGCCCGTTTCAACTATGACATCGAACCAGGACACGACACCACAGATGAGAAGAACCACTGGTACAATACAACAGGTGATCAGTGTCAGCTTCCACTGGGTGATGAAGGCCACCACAAAGGCGGCGATGAAGGCGGATACCGCCTGGACGAAGAGGCCTAGCTTTTCGGCCGTTCCAGACTGGATAAGCTTTCCGCTCGATGTAGCCTGCATGGATATCGAACCGCTGGTTCCTTGGTCGAAGAAGGCAATCTCCTGGCTGAAGGCGGAGTGGAGATACTTCCAGCGGATATTCCTTGTCAATCGATGGGCAACATAAGTGAAGAGAGACGAGTATATATATGTGCTTCCGAATCGGGCGATACCAATGTATACAAATCGGAGTCTTTCAAGAGTTAGTCTACAGTCCAAAGGGAAGAGAGATCGAGAGTATCTTACGCAGACGTCCGTACCCGGGACATGAAATCTGCTCGAGCGGACTCGGAAGACAGAGGCTCACTAAGAAGCGTGACAAAGTTGCCGAGTACAACGTTGACCATGGCCAGAGCAACTCCAGCAGCAATCGCGGCTATCACGGCGACGAACTCAAGAGTGTAAAGCCATGTGTCACCATATGTGAAAACCCGCTAGCAGACAATTAGATGGCAGTATGGAATAGGGGAAGATAGCTCACAAAGTAGGCCCTTAATGCTGAAGGGCTCTGTTCTAGTCCATCGCCAGACCCAGTCCCTGGTTTCTTTTCCTCGGATTCTTTCTCCCCCATTGTGGTGGTCGAATGTGTGCCTGTCAATGGTGTCGGTTTCGGCTTGTACAGAACTTGCTCGAGAACGAGTTCGGCACAGGTGATAATTTGGAAAACTTACAAGGGGGCAAGAAGCCCCCTTATATTTACCAAGCGTGGCCATAGTCAAGGAGTGTCTGAATCGTCCCAGAATTGTCGAGTACGTCTTGGGTTGAGGCAATCTGCGGAGCTCGGAGACCCCGCGCTCCGAAGCCGTTGTGGGTGTAGTTGCGTTACATAAGCCTCGACCTCCGGAGAGCCGGTGCCTCCGATCCCCGCCCACAGTATCAGAGCAGGACGCTTACGCCCCTTCATCACTTGTTCAACAGCGGATGCTCCGAGGCTCCGAAAATATCGTCTATGATGGATCAGCAAATTCAGGATGACGATAGCCCGGGACATAATGAAGAAAGGGAGGGCGTGACCGAGTTCCAGCTTGCTGTAAGCGATATCGATCCTAATCGCCCCAACATGTATAATGACAAAACCAGTGCGACCGCTGCCGTCGTAGAAAGGTGAGTCTCATTCTTGTCATGTTTCATCCCTTTCTGCCATCCGAGGGAAGCTTGCTAATACTTTCCACAGGTGAAATGTGGTCGAGGCCAGCCCTGCGAGCAATGTACCACAGCGGGAGCATCATGCGCGTATACCCTAGGCCTCAAGTCGAGAGTCCGTAGGCAACGAGTCACACTCGCCAACGACATGTGAGCTTCAAGCACCCCTTCCTCTTAACCGGCCAGTTTCTCATCTCTAAAAAGCGAGAAGAGTGTTGACCACATCGCTCGGACTGTGGATGAGCTGAAGATCATGGTGGAAGATCTCAGCAAACAACGTCCCTCATACCCATCATCAGCACAGGAGGTGCCTGCGTCGTCACCTAGAAGCCATACTACTCCAGCGACCTCCCTCCTGACATCTTCTCAACATCGACCAGCATCTGTTCAGACCCTCGGTGCAAGCCCAGCCAGCGCACCCACAGTGCCGCCGACCGAGTACAATGGCGAGTCATCTCCATACGCGCATGTCCTGTTCGCGACTGCCTTTTTCCAAAACGCCGTTGGAAACAGCTCCTCATTCCACGTTACTACGGAGATGGGCCCGGTGATACAGACCCTGAATACCATTGCCAACGCCCAAAAACAGACCAATGACCCTGTTGATGTGCTCTTCCCTCACGCCAGACCGCTAGAAGATGGGAGAAAGCCCTCGTCGTTCCCGTCGCCGCCACTTGAGAGCGTTTTCGCATGCCTAAAAATGGCCCAAGGTGGGCATTACTCTGAGTGTGCCCCTACAGTTAAGATGGAGGGCTGATTCGAGGACAGAAAGCAACATGGTCGATGCCATGTGGATCGCCGAATTCGAATCTCTCAATCATTTCACCGAATATGCGATCAAGGTCTGTTGTCCTGGCCCCTCGTCTGAGGAGGAGATCATCATTGCAAATGCTGGTCTGTACTGGCTGTTCCTCGAATGTGCCAGCGTGGCTGATGATGATGCGACTGTGCTTGATTTCGAAACTCAAGCGACCCTTTGCCGAGAAAACCTCGAGACCGCCTTGGCTTATCTAGGATTCCATGTGTCGAGCACCCTTGAAACCGCATACGCCCTCCACATGGCTGTGAGTTCAACATACCCAGAAGCACGGCATTTCGTTGCTGATAGACTAGGCAACCTATTGTCTCCAGACAATGAAAACATCCGCTGCATGGGGCTTCATTGCCACAGTATCCCACATTTGCCAGGCCCTCGGCCTGCACAGGGCGACGTCCCTCTCCCCTGAGCCTCCGGCCCAGCAACGGAGGAAGCTGCGGTTGTTCTGGGCGGTATACTCCTCGGAGAAATTGATCGCCTTGCGCATTGGACGGTCATCGTCATTCCGAGACAATGATATAACGGCCCCTCGGCCACAAAGAAACCCCGGGCCTGACTTGTTGATAAACAGGTTGCTACCTATATGGATCGAAGCTGGGGTTCTACAAGGGCGGATCTACGATGACGTGTACAGCCCTGGGTCTTTCCTGCAGCCTGAGCATGTTAGATATGCCCGGGCACGCGCCCTTATCTCAGAGATTCACGAGATAATAGAGGCTGAAGATGCAATCGAGGTTTGTGAGTTATGCTTCTTCATGGCAGATGCTGACTTATGGGTCAGAAAGAGAACGATGCACAGTTCGGAGCAACCGGACAACCGCTCCTTACTCAGATGCTATGGCGATCAGACCGTATTGCGAACTTGAGCATGCTGACATTGGTCTATCGAAGCCTCCCTCCCGCTGATTACCCAAAGTCATCTTTCTCAGAGGAGTGTATCAGCAGCTCCAGGAAGGCTCTAGAAGAACACCAACAGTGTATGGCCTTGATCGAGAGCGGCGGCTCAAAGTCAGCTTTCATTGAGCTATTTATAGGCTGGTAAGGGGACCTTTGCATCCATGGACGGGTACTCCAGCTTACCAATCGGCGTAGGTCCCTGCTACGATCTCCATTCATACCTTTCACAATCCTCTTCTGTCACGTCATTGAGTCTTCAAACACATCCGATCTCGACGCTTTGAGAAGGTTCATTGACTCCAGCGAGGGATCAACGTACACTGCGCGCCATCCCTCAACCCGGAATCAACTGCGGCTTTTCCAGGCATTGTACAATGTGGCGGTCCGATTCATCAACCTCAAACAGGACAGTCTATCAGGGGAGGGTGCTTTGCCGGGTGCCGACAGTCACAGTGTCGCAGACACTCCCTCCATTCCCACCACAGGGACTTTTGTGCCTGATGCGATGGATTTTAGTTCAGCAGCTCCTGAGATTCAGGGGGCGGTAACAGAGGCAGCCACATTACAACCGGGGGAGGATCAGTTATTCGCCAATCTTGGAGCCCAAGTCGACTCTTCAGGGGAGCTGTTGGCAAACTGGTTCATGAGTAACCAAGAGATCATGAAGATGCTCGAGAATAGCTAGGCTTATCTGCTGGCATTACGTTGCAGCGTCTTGGGTAATTGAGAGGCTCGGGGGAATTTAAGGAGGCTTTCTCGTTGCGCGCGTCTTTCGACTTTCACCGCCATGAACATGGCAGAGCCGTGTGCCCATGGAAGTTAGAAACAAAGGGGTGGAGTCCGCCAACGAACTCCCAAACCTGGCCTTTCAGCTCATCCAGAACGGACCCAGTTAACAGAACACTCCGCGGAAGAGACAATATCCTCAATGCCTCAGATCGCTCAATCATAGGTGAAGGGCTTGACGACGCGAGTTGGGTCAGCATATAAGGTTTATCTCGGGTTTGTGTATTTGCCCGACCTCGCCTGACTCGCAAGTTCTATCAACCTCCTAATCATGACCCTATGTTGCAGTTCTCTAATAGAGCCAATCACAGTAAGTCGAGTTCCTCACAGACCAGGGATAAGCGGAGCATTTGATGGCCGATAACTACCCACATACCACGTCAATTCTTTTTCGGGCCCCCGCGTCGCGCGGAACGCGAACTCATCAGGTCAAAAACACCTGTCCTTGATGTCTGATTTCTAAACATTGGATGTTTGTCAAATCTAGAGATTACCAATCCGACGGCTGTTGACGACTGCAATCAGAGTATATAAAGGAATCACTTCAATAGATCAGGATTTTGGATACCAACACAAGGACTCATTCATTCACATCTTACACAAACGATATCTTAACAAATCATTATGGCAATGCTCATTCTCATCGTGGGAGTTACTGGCGACCTTGGACAACGACTAGCCAACGCCGCCATCGCTCGAGGTGCCCAAGTCCGAGGCCTAGGGCGCAATCCTTCGAAACTCCCTTCAACCCTGCTTGAGAAGCTCGAGTCATTCGTTCAGTCTGAAAACTACTACGACATCCCAGCAATCGAAAAAGCTCTCACGGGAGTAGACGCCGTCATCTGCGCCTATTCGACTGATCCAACTCTCTACCTTGATGGTGGTCTCATTCTCCTCCGCGCTGCAGAGCGAAAGGGGGTCAACATCTTTGTGGCCCCAACATGGAACAGCAACTGGACCAACATTACCTACGGCGACTTTCCGATCTACAACAGCCTCATAGCATTTGCCGATCACGCAGCAATGACGAGCACCGTGCGCCCAATCTATTTCATCAACGGCGCCTTTGCAGAGTACACCCTCGTCCCGGATCAGGGGCCACTGCGCAGCAATGGCGAATCGCTCGAGTATCACCACTGGGGGAACGTACACGAGCAGAAAACACCTTGGACTGCCATGGACGATGCAGCAGCGTGGACTATTGAGGTATTGCTCACGGATGAGGGTGTCAAATCCGGCAAGGGGGGGTACTTCAAGTTTTACTCCGGGGTGAACTCTGCGGCAGAGCTCATCAAGACTTACGAAAGTGTAAGTGGGAAGGAGGTCAAGCTTGTCTCTGACGGGACCGCAGAAGAGCTGGAAGAGAAACTGGAAAAGACAAAGAAAGGAGAAGTGGAGGTGAACCTTTTCGAGTCTCTGCATTTCGCTTGGAGCAAGATTGCTCTGAAAGGTTTATGGCAAATCCATGACCCGGTGGTGCTGCATCATGCCAAGAAGCCAACAACCTTTGAAGAGCACTTGAAGAAGCGTTTCGGAAAAGAATAGTCCAGTGGCCCAGCTCCAATTGATGAGCCTGTTGATACAGATGAACTCGTTGGTCTCGGGTTCCTGAGTCTAGCCTACCTGTTACTTCTGTCGTCCGACGATCAAGATCAGGAGGCGCCAGTCATTTCATCCAATTACTTGCAAGATCGATTAGAAATAGAATTAAATAGAAAAAAGGATGCTTTAGTTATAGACACAGTTGTTATTTATCTTACTAGAACAAAGGGAACAATACTATAGGAGAAGGTTTACTTCTTGGAAGCTGCAGAGTCCTTTCTGAAAAACCCAGGCTTCAACGAGCTACCGCCCCCGCTGCTACTCGGTCTTCCACTGTCGCCCTTCATAGAGACATTCGAAAAGACTCTCGCAATACCACCCTGCGGCTTGGTAAACAGCTCACACTCATCGCGGTGAGTCGTGTGCCCGTTCTTCCTACGGAACGCATCTGCCTCCCTGACAATATTGCCCATCTCGCGGGCTACTGCTGCGCGGAATCTAGGGTTGAGCAGAACAGGTGCCCACTGGGCCTTGAGTTCGTTAGCAGTGGAGCAATTCTTCGTCTTGAGAAAAGACTTGACCTCATCGTCAAGATGCGCAATTGCCGCCATGATGACACCAGTTTGTCCATCAACTCCTCTGGGACCAAGTTGCCTATCAAACTCGGTAGACACAAAGGTGAGAAAGTCCTCAATGCGGAGGAGGCTAGCTATGTCACGAATGTGAAAGCTCCTATCCTCATTGCGATTCTGCTCACCGGGTTCGTTGCCAAATAGGTGTGTCCAGAGTCTATCCTTGTACTTGGGCCTCTTCATACCAACAATACATCCTGCGAGGACTTTTGGCGGCTTACCGCACAAGTTCAGATCGTCTCTGAGCATCAACTCGAGACGACAAAGTCGACGGCGCAGCACTGCGATTTCGACATAAGCGTCCTTCTCTGTGAGATCCTTATCCAACTCCGTCTTGAGGCGCCAATGAGAAACATCAAGGATGAGGTCCACTGCCTGTGCGAGATTCTCGGGGTTAAAGGTGATGCGGTTAGGCTGGATCCGGAGCATAGAGTCGTGAAAGAACTGAACCTGCAACCACAGATCATCAAGATCCATCCTTACTCTTTCCATCCCGGTCTTTTCTCGCACAGACTTTAGAAACGTATCTCCTGAGGAGGCGTAATTTGCGTTGAAGAAACCTGCAATAGTTGCGCGAAACCTGGAAACGTCAACCAGATCCCCCTCACTGACTGGAATACGTACCTTAGGCGTAGCGTCCTTAGCACTTGCAGGTGCCTCCTTGCTTCCATTCGCAGTAGAGCCAGCCGAGACGGGGCGAGGTTCGGGGTTTTTGGACGCCATGTTGGATGAGCTAACGAGGGGGTTTTGCGACACGCCGTCCCAAGAAATTGCAAAGTTCTCGATAAATCCGGATGTGCGTTTCTTGACAGTGCGTGTTCTTGAGTTGAGTTCAGGAGTGTGAGACGGTTGGTGTTGGGATGCCTCTCTCATCAGGACAGGAGTGCAAGATCACCAAGCGTCTAATTATATGGTCTGTGAGGGGTTCAAGTCACTCAAAATATGTGTGGGGAATTTACATAGTTCAATCAACAAACATGAGTGTTCATTCAAGGAATCTTCGTCACAGGCAGGAGACTTCATAAGAACAAAGCATCTGCGTCATGAACAAAGACTCACGGCAAGGAACTCTTGTATAACTGTTCCACGTGAGTCTCCATACATGTCACTACACAATGTTTGTTGTCGAATGACACATTCGGTATCTTCACAAGAACACTCTTGCCCATATTCACAGGTAAACTCAACTGCCGACGTAGCTCAGCACATGTCACTTATCATGTTCTTCATCGAGTATATCTTCAAAGAGAACAATCTCATTTTTCGTTACCATTTCTTTATCTGAAACGTAATTGTTCAAAGAACGAGATGCAGATTCACACCCAAGCAGGCTTCTCATTTATAAAGGCTGATGCTGCAGCTCAACGGGACAAGAGTCTCTCTTGTCCCTATTTCTTTGCCAAGTAAACAGCACCAGTGATTCGCGAGCCCAAAATATTGCTACTATTCTCAGATCTCCAGCACTTTGTCATCACTATTGCTCTGGGAACCCAGCCTCTCTATCAACACTGCCATGGCCTCCAGCATGACCCAAGCCCAGCACGACGCCAAGAAACCCTTTGCTGGTT
Source organism: Ascodesmis sphaerospora (assembly GCA_027569015.1). Lineage (NCBI taxonomy): Eukaryota > Fungi > Ascomycota > Pezizomycetes > Pezizales > Ascodesmidaceae > Ascodesmis > Ascodesmis sphaerospora. The sequence continues at coordinate 885,327 of JAPPUR010000011.1, read as the reverse complement.
CAAACCCAAACAAGAAAGCCAGACTCGCCGCCGGTAGCTTGCGAATCAACACTGATCTCCCCTACACGGACGATGACCCAGCTACATGCAGACTAGTCAGGGGCTCACCAGTTACCGCTATTCCGCCACTCCCAGCCAAATCCAAGAAACGCAAGAAAGGCCCCGGTGGTGTCCCTATGAACTCTTTACTAGCACCCAAATCGGTATTCACTCCGCCTCTACCCTTCCGGCGTGATGATCCCGGCTGGCGCCCTCCTCGATTCGGCAGGGGAAGTCGACCTCACTGTCCGGAGAAGCTCGACCTCTCGAGGGTTCCGAGAGGGGGCTTTGTGAAGAATGGAAGACGAGTCTATGCTACTCGCGGCACGGCTTCACGTTCGCTCAAGGCCATACCGGCAAGTGTCCACTTGATTAAGGTTCCTGCAGTCCATGCTCCCCGAGCGAAGGCCCCCGAGACTGCAGCCCCTCCAGCTCAAGTCTCTCCGATGAAGGTCTCCCCAGCGAATACCATCCCATCCATGATCTCGACTGTGGCTGAATCGGTCCTGGGCGGAATGCCGTTCACGGATCCACAGACTCCCATCTACTCCTCTTGTGACTCCTTGCCCGAGATCAAGACAAGACAGAGAAAGAAGAAGCAAAAGACGCACAACGAGGAGCATGGCAGTCAGATCTACCAAGCCCACTATGCCCCGTCATCCGTCGCAGAAAGCCCATGCAACCAAGAGCCTTTGGTGCGTCCACGAGAGGAACGGGATGAGTTCGAGTGCACTTTATGCGAAGACTGCTGCGTCGTCCTCACGGGATTGGGCATGGGAATGACAGTTTTATTGTCAGTGTCTACTGCCCTTTCGAAAGTCGGAGACTGGCTGGTGAGTCTGACTCCTCCAGAGGAATACCGACGTTATTAAAGGCTGGGACCTATCCAAGAGTCGGACTACCCGAATAGGGGCAAGTGTGACTTTCATCGAATGGGATAAATAGCACAGCACCAGAACGACAAGATTCCTTGAGTACATACATATACTGATCTATATATCTTGCCCATGTTACTCAAGGCCAACATGCTTGTGGAGAATGCTCACAACCACAACCCTTCCCTTGTGTTAACTAGACAATACATTAATTAAATGGATATCAAACTACCAACCATACCGAGGCATCAAGCCTTTCCCGTCCAATCCTTGTACAGTGACCCATATGCGCCCAACTCCACACAGCCATGATCATACATCATTGGATTACTCCTCCTTGTCCTGCTCCTCATCCTGGTTCTCGTCATCATCGACGCTCCAGTCCCTCCAGCCCTGACCTTGCAGCCAGCTAACACCCTTTCTCCAGTTGTTCTCCCGGATCGCTTGCGCATCCTTCTCGTACACAACACCGGTCACCATGAGTGCCAGCATAAACACCCAGACATCACCGCCCTTCATGCTCCTCCACCAGCGTCGCTTCACACCAACCTTCCAGAGGCTGTCAATGCTTGCGCGTGCGCTATATAGGAACAGACCACGGCCGCTTCGTCGCTCGATAAAGGCCCACAGACCAGCAAAGAAACCACCAAGGAAGAAACGCTGAGTGGCTAGAACATGACGGGGTAGCCAGTTCTGGAAGAAGCAGATAGAGGCCCAGGCTGTCGAAATGGCTCCTGTAGCAAAAGTCGACATGCGGAGAGCTTTGGTGATGATGCGCTGGAGAGTGGCCAGAGGGCTGTGGTAGATTGAAGAGAACCGGGGGATAACGGTCAAGGCCGAGTAAAGGAGGACGAAGAAGCGAGCAAGTGGCGGGAACGAATTAAGCCAGAATGTGAGGTATGTTCGAGAGCAGGACGGGTCACCAGGGTGCAATGTCGCGCATGAAAGAGATGTGATGAGTGGGTGAGCACGGGATGTCAATGGCGCGATTGTGCTGAGGCTCGGAGGAAGAACTTCCTTGTTAGGGAACAAAGTTGGAGAGATATAAGCACTATCAAAGTCAGTCATTGTCTCTTTTGTTCGGGTGTCATCACTTACGGCCAGTTAAGGCGCGCCATTTGAGCCAGGCTGTCGACGATCTGAGACGTCTGAGGCCACTTGAGGCCGGCTGGCCAGTCTTGCGGGCGGGGATGGAGATAAGCCGAAGAGCTCTTGAAGATGAAATCTCCATAAGGCTGCAACTGTCAGTACATCGTTCTTACGAATCTTTGATATAAAACATACCTTGGGGAAGCAGTCGCGGTCAAAAACAGCCGCGTGAAGAAGCTGGCCAAAAGCAAGGGGCTGCAGCATCCAGCTACCAAACCACCAAGGCCTATCCCTCTTGACGCCATTGCTCCGTCCCCAAATGAATCCCTCGGATTCACACAGGTTATACGCAAACTCTAGTGCGCGGAAGATGGTGTAGATGGCAATTGAAACGCGCATCTTTTCACTAGGATAGATACCCAGAGCAAGACCAGCAAGCGACGCACCGACTGCTGGCGCGTATGGCGATGTGAGCGTCGCCGCGGTTCGCGGGTTGCGCATACGGAAAGGCTCAACTTGAGGATCGAGCAGGTGTACGCGCAGACGAGTGAGGAAGCGGAAGAGTAGCCTATAAAGCAGGAGAATGGTGGAGAGTGATAGTGATAGTCTCAGAGCGGGAGACTTGTAGAATGGCTTCTTCTTCGCGTTCGCATTAGATCTATCGCGATATATGTTAGCAACCCATTGCGCCGCATAGAAAAAGTCATACTCACTCCTCCTTCTTCATCCTCTTGGCCACGACATCCCATCCCTTCATACCCAGGAAAGTTCCCACAAACACCCTCAGCGCATGGCGCACTGCCTTGACGTTGTAATCATCGCTCCCCTTGGGCGGTTGGAGCGCCTTCTCCACACGGCTAGGGTTCGGAGTCGCGCGTCGGAGGACTCGGGACCGCGAGAGGATGTACTTGTGCAGGGAGGCGTACTCGCGCGCCGAGATGGTGTAGCGCAGCGCATTGCGGAGTACGGGATCTGTGGTACCAGCCGAAGACCTCGAGGAGCGCGAGCTCGAGGCGTCGCCCGATGGAGAGGGCGAAGCCATTGTGATGGAAGCGGTTTTTGTGGGTGAAAGTCGGAAATCGCGGGTCAATCGTGTTGGTGTTTCGAAGTGCTCTTATGGCGCAGGCGATGCGGTTGCACGAGCTGAGCTCCTGTGGCGCATTCGGGCAACTGTTGGAGGCATCCAAGCGAGGGGCAGAGGAGACGCTCAGTTGCAAAGCACGTCTCTATCGCTCTATCGCAGAGATTTGAATCGCAAACTTCTCACGATATTTGTCGCGTCAGCAACAAGAAAAAAGAAAGAATGATAACACGCAAGGGGAGGGAGGGATGAAATGGATGGATCATAGTCTAGGACGGGGGAGACCTTGGAAATGAGGGCCACGGCCAAAAGTGGAGAGCCTCGGCTGGGTTGGGCTTATCACGGAGTCCACCCGCTTTTTAGCATCTGCACATCAAAGAGAGACGGGGACCCTGGCACTGGATCCCAATTAATTCGCCCTGACGAATCGAAAAGAAGGAGACCTGCTTTAATGGGCTCTTGGGTCCTACAGGGGTTCCCCGCCCCTACGTTACCACAGACGCACTCTTGAGCTCCATCAATGCTAATGATATCAGAGATGGGTGTTTCCAAGGTTTCATCCTACCATGAACCACACACATCCGAGAATCACATGAACAAAAAAGATGCCAATGTCAAGTTTCCATTACTTTTCCTAAACGAGACCATTCCCCCGATCATAGTCTCGTACCAATTTCCCATCATTCCAGCAGAGGTTGCACCGAGGCTGGCCGCATAAGCTGCATTCTCTAAACACCAACCACAACAGCTTGCATTCAAGTGCACCAAACAGACACCACCTCATCCACACCTCAGGCCACTCACCCGCCTTTCATTCATGCAATTGTCTGCAACGACAACAATAGGCCTTCTGCAGGCCTTGTTAACGGCCTCATTACAGGCTGTCACCGGCCTCGTTGTACTCAGACAGTCAGGGTATCAAATCAGTCTTGAAGATGCTACCTACTTACTGCCTCCACGCAGAATCGCAAAGCATACTCCAGCCAACGTCATTCATGATTTCCAGTCCAATCCCTGGGCCAATCACTCATTCATCATCAAACCTGGCATCATCAGATTGAGCCTCCAAATCCTAATACCAAGAATCATTAAGTGCTTTTTTGCTTCTTCTTTTTTTGTCCATCCCTTCCTTTTAATAATCCGGTCAAACAAAACACACCTGGCTCCAATTCCGCCGCGCCGTCCCACCAACGCCATCCATCAACCCATGTTCCCCTTCATCCTCCCCACAAGCGGTATCATATGCCATCATCTGCATCGTGCCTACGATAGCAGGCCATGTTTAGGAATAAGAATTGTCTTGTTCCGTTTCGTTTTCTGGTCATCTCGGTCCCATCACTTCCAGTCTTCGGGTCAACCTCATCGCACCCGTGGACATGCTTCCACGTCGTCTACCAACTGCCCGCATTTCTCACGACCCCTGAGTCTCGAAGCGGCTTCAATCCATCAAGCGGCGTTGTGTCTTGTCTCCAATTCACCAACCTCGCCCTCTGCACAGGGGAGCGGATCGCAAGTCCCTCCAACCAAACTCCAAAAATTGCCAATATGCAGCAGTTCCCATTAAAGATTCTTTTTCTTGAGGAAAGAGTGTGAATAGACCAATGCGCGGGAGCTCCAAAGGGCTCAAAAGGCGACTGTGGTCAAAATGCAATCATGATGTGATTTCTGATGCCATATCCACAAAACCCACAACATTGCGAGTCAAATAGCAAACCCTTGTCCGTCTAGCGTACTCAAGGATACGCGGCTTGGGTGCTGTTCTGTGACTCCATGAAGAGAGGGGTCCAGCTGCGGCTGAGGGCCGGGCTATCAGAAGGTCCGTAAGGAAGAACCTCCTCCTGCCAACCCAGGGCGGTCCAGAGACCAAAGTATCGGGGCTCAGGGCTGGACAGCTGTTTCCAGATCACCTCCCAGCCAGGAACTAGTCCTGCTTTAACGGATGCGACAGCGTTGAGTCGGCGTCGTTCCCGCTCGGCGATTGCATCCTTAACAGCGCGGTACACGAGTTCCGCGTTAGGCCACCCACTCGCCTTGTTGGAAGATGCGGTTTCGAGAATCATCTTGAGAGTCGCAAAAGGAACGTTGAGGAGGACGCGAGAGAGAACCGAGGCGAATGGGGATCGCTGCTGCTGCGATGCCATCGAAGTATCAGAAGCAGGTGAGATCTTACCCTCAGCCAAGGAGAGGTCTCCGAACTGGATGCCGGCGATTTGCTGAGACCGACGGCCCTTGCCCAGATGCACCGAAGATCCTCGAGCGATAGGAGGCGATACAGATGTCTGGGCTGGGCTGGTAGCGGGAGGGGTAGGGTGAACTGGCAAACGAGAGTAGTTGTCGGGGTCGGAGACTGAAGCGTCGAGAACAAAGTTAGGGGTGAGGTTGTTGATGATGAAAGAAACAACCTCGTTTAGAAGCGCTCTAGATCCGTCGCCATACTTGAAAACTTGGTGCGAGCCCTCATCTCGATGCTGCTCCAGAGCAAACTCCAAGGCGCGCTCCAGAGTCTGCCAGGAAAGCAGCTGCATAGCGATCTCGCAGCCACGTCGGGTGACGGGATCCCAGTGAAGGAGATGGCCAGCAGCAGCGTAAGAGAGAGCAAACTCGAACCGTTCCATGATCGAACCAGCATCCGACATAGCCCCCTGCTTCAGACCAGCGGGAGGAGGCGGGATAGTAAACAGTGGCATGCCATACAGGCGTTGGACGGCGATGTAGAAGGAATCCGATCTAATCCACTTGCTCTTGGTCTCGAGAGTAATTTCAAGCAGAGGTGGGCTATCGCGGGTACGCTGAGCCGCCTTCTTCGTCATGGCGTTCGCGAGCTCGGCGCTTCGGGAAAACACGAGTCGATGACCAGGGATGCGAACAGGCGGGGCTCGATCCTCGGGATATTTGAGCTCCAGGACGCAGTCAGCAAATTCGGGAGAGCCAAACTGCTGCTGAAGATGACCAATGAGACCATCCGCATCGTCGACCTGGGACATGAGGGGTGGCGGAGGGCCAGCGTTCATCATCATTCTGGGATACTCGAGGCCACCAAACATTCTTCCTGGGTGGCTCGGGGAATGAGAACCATCAGGTCCAGTCACACCGTTCCTGGCCGGTCCAGGATACTGATTGTACATGCTGTTCTCGTCAGGGGGGCCCGATGCCTGCGAATCATGGTAGCTGTGAGGAGTCGATGGGCCAAAGTTGTTACCAAACGGAGGGAACGAATCCATAGGCCCATAGGCCATAGAAGGCCTGCCATAGCTGTCGAACGTAGTAACCGGGACCTGCTCAGAGCCATAGGGCATCATGGGAGGGAAACCGTTAGCACCTGGGCCCATGTATGGAGGTCGACCATCTGGAATCGGCATGCCAGGGGGAGGCGCAATGCCACCAGAAAGAGGTGCGGGTGAAGAGCTGGTAGAGCCATGGAAGGTGCCGAAATGGATGCTACCGTTGCTGGGATGTGGCTGATGCATGGGCGGCCCGCTGGGGATCGGGTGCCGGGGGCCACGATGCATGTCACCGTTCGTAGCTCCCAGAGCCCTGTTGGCAGGTTGGAAAGAAGGAGGCATCTGGTATCGGGACGGTGGGACGGCGGGTGGAGGACGAGACTTGCTGTGAAGCTTCGGAAGAGGCTGGTTGTCTGTGTTTGTGGCATAAGTGTCTTGAACTCTGTATATCAGTCGGGATGCCTCACCAGGCCGATATCTAGGTTCATCGGCGGCTGTGACTCCGTTGACCTTTCCAATTGCATCGGCGGGGGCGTGCTTGTCGGAAGCTTGGGCGCGAGGATCGACTTGGGGGGCGGAGGTGGGCTGATCAACGTGGTCCGAGATGGGTTGAGCTTTGTCGTTCTCCTGGTCACCGCTGGTGGATGCCTTTTCCGAGACGGATGCGACTTCGGCAGCTGTCACAAGATGGGTAAGCAAGATGTTCCTGTTGCTGTCTTGGTTTTCATGGCACATACCAGAAGTGTCTTGGTGGCTAGTCACATCCGTAGCACCATTCAGGGTCTTTGGGACATTGTCTGCCTGTTGTTCAGTGGCCTCTTTGACAGGCTTCGCAGCGCTGGAAGCAGGGCTTGGGATTGGGCTGGCAGCAGCTGGTGCGGTGGTGTCCTTGTGTGCCTGGGCAGTTGCAGCGCCATTCGTGAGCTTCGTTTCGGGTGACTGAGCTGCAGCGGTCTTCTCGGTCGGGCTGGAGGCAGCAGAGACCAGAGGCAGGGAGGCAGCACTGGCACGCGCAGCAGCGGTGGCAGCCTGGCGCTTCACATGGGGCAGAGGAATAGCAGGGACGACAGGCTTGGAGGAGTGAGCAAGCTTGCTCCCTCCAGGTCGGCGAGTCTTCACGGTACCGTTGAGGGGCGCCATCTCATCTGGCTCGGTCGTTGACGGTTCGGCGGGGGAAGGATATCGACGAACAGGGAGGGGGGCAGGCGATTCGAGCCAGCCCGCGCCAGACCTGGATGAAGGATTCGAGGGAGGGAGGGAGACTTTAGGGATCTCGAGAAAGAGGCATGGGGGACAGTCGTCGTCGCGTAGACCGCCCTGGTGCTGGATCTGGGCTCGAAGGTGGAGGCCGTGGATCGGAAGAGGCGAGCTGGCGATGCAGTGGAAATGAGGGTCCGAGTTAAAGCTGCTTTGTGCGGAGAGCGGAAGCTCAACCAGGAGCGGGACAAGACAAGATTCGAGGGAGGATGGTGAAGGGAAGGAGAGTCAAGTAGAAGAGATGAGGATAAAGCCCAAGGAGCGGACAGGTACAAGAGGAGGAGATGCCAAGGGATGGGCAAAAAAAAGGTGAGAACAAGTTGCCTTCACCAACAAGGGGTGATGATGATGTCGGGGTTGGAGGTTCTGGTCCTTCCAACGGCTTCCAGCGCTGGAGAACAAGTCGCAAGGTGACAAAAAATTGGGGCTTTCGTCACAATTTTTCTTGAAACCCCCCCGCGTAAATGGCCTCCGCTAAGCTCTATAAGTTAGTGCGCCGCAACACTGAGTCTAGCGCCAAACGACGGGACCAAACAAACTTCAATGATGTGCCGGTTGAATTTCGGCTTCCGGCATCCCGATGTTTGATGTTTGAGGAAGCATGATTTCTTTGTTCAGTTCAGCACGGATGCTATTATTCTTTGTTTGTTTCTACGATTATAGTGCACTCTAAACATGTCAGGTTCATGGCTGTTTGCATTGTTCTGGTACAAGCACTCCTCACCGTGAAGGAGGCGAGAAGCCAAGAGTGGAATGACATCTAAGCTCACACATACTATGCAGTAAACCTCATTCACTCACATAACAAGGTCCAAGTCTATTAGTTGCTTCTACCTGATACATCTACATGTCCAGGTGTCCATCATTGCCAAACTCCATCGAATTTGAACAAATTATTGTCAGCGTGCCCCAAAAACGCCATCCGCAAGACGCGAGTCCTTTGATATCTGGCTTGAAAAACAGCCTTGCGCCCGCCAACCCGCCAGCAATCAAACTAAAATCAATGAGTTGGGTTCAAACGCGGGGAACCCAGTGCACCAACTACTAGGTTACACCGCTATTACGCATCACCCCTCACAAGTCGGGCGATGAGGACGTAGATGAAGATGGCCGCTCCAGCTACGACGAGCTTGTTCCGGTATATCCACCCTGTTCCGGCATCTCGCTGCTGGTTGACCACGTCCACAACAGCTTGGGCCTGGTGTCCGCTAGTACCAGAGATGCCCAGCTGAGGTCGGCATGATCCATTGTTGTCGGCGTCTAATCGGTTGCCCGTAATGGGGTCAACCTTGTTCTTCTTCATCCACTCGTAGTTCTCGGTATCCACCTCGGGCCACTCAGCTCGGAACTTGGCACCGCCATCACCGGCCTTGACGTTGCCCTTGTTGGCGGGATTGCTCTTAGCGTTAGAGCCGTTACCGGTCGAGTTCCACCAACGCGATCGCGCTGCAAGATATCGTCGTTCGGCCGCTGTACTTGAAACGGAACCAGTCGTCATCTCTTCGCTTGTCATGAAAGACAGCAATCCGATTAGGATGGTGGAAACCTCCCATGCGGGATTAAAAGATTTGGGATGAAAGTCGGAGATGGACAGGCATAGTCGCGTGGATGGTTGGAATCGGCCTGAAGGAGTGTGCATTCGAATAGCGGGCGGCGCAAACGGATAGTTCGGAGGGAACATCAGAGTACCCCAGTATTGTCCTCCATGATAGGGTGTATCCTCAGGACCAGTGATGATATAGTGCCATCTAAGTAGACAGGTTAGCAAGTGATTCGATGCGAATCGGCGGTGACGACGTACTCGAGGATATTTGACTCTGAAGGATGAGCAGTGATGTAAGGCGGTGGGTTCTCGGAGATGGCTTTGTATTCGCGTGTCAACTATAGAAAGTCAGCAAGTCCCATTTGTCTGAAAATGACGGTAAAGACATACACGCTTGTTTGCAGCCTTACTAGCCATGGCGGCGAGATAGACAACGTCAGACTAGAGATTAAGAAATGAACAGATTGCAGGTCGCGTGAGAGATAAGACAGGCAAGAAAGGTTATTGAAAGTAGAAAGGAAAGGAAGAGCAACTCCGACGGCTCTTAAGGAGTGAAAAGAGAGATCCTTTGTAGCAGATGCTCTCGCTGAACGATCTACACTGTTCGCTGACGGGTTTTGGGGATAAATGACTTGAGATGAACAAAGAGGGAATGCGCAGGGAGGGCGGCCGGTGACCAAACACCCCGGATGGGCGCTAGGCTGGGAGTGTGGCTGCGGATCACATGCTATGACGGTGTTTAGTGCGCCACAGAATGAACGCCACAAGTTAGGTACCCAGGTACCCAAAGTTTCGCGGGCGAACCTGAGGAGCTCCAGCCCACTTAAGTTCTGTACGGTGAAGTGTACGTACCCACGCCCTAGCCGGTCCGTACCGAGACGAGCTGGGGTCCAGTGTCGTCCGACAATTTGGAAACGACATCGTGACGGCTATCACAAGCAGCAACTTGAGTCGTTGAGCCGCGACAATGGCTGCAATCCCTAGCTCGAGCGGGGGCCTCGTGAGTCCATAATGGCATTGAAGTTGGGAGGAGTCTATTGCTAACTAGCTGCAGTCCGGGGACCCCTTGAACAAGCTCCATACCGATACTGGCTCATTGCTTCACGAAGCCGAATCGAAGCCTGAGTTCCAACGGGAACAGGAGGAAGCCAAGCAGCGACGCATGGCCCAGCTGGTATGGATCTTGAGGAGTGCACCGGTAGTCTCCTACTGACCCTATCTAGGTCGCTGACCAAAATTTGGCACCCATGACCGTCAACGAGATTCGTGTGCATGGCGCCGTCAACACACGCACCGATTTCCTCGACCCTCTCTTCCAACCCCTTGTCCGAGACGACCAAAATGCTACTTCCACGGTTGGCGAGGTTATAAATAAGCTTCGAATTGCAAGCAACAAGCTCGACGCACTCCGTACGTTCTCTCCGACCACCCGCTGCAACACCAAACTAACTGCAAGCCAGAGATCTTTCAGCCTCAGCCCGAACTGTTCCTCACTGCTGCCCAACAGACCGACCCCTCTACCTCGCCTACAGATGTCAACGTTGATATCCGAGTCAAGGAGCTCTCTCGGTTCAAGCTTCAGACCGGCACGGATGTTGGAAATGGCGAGGGTTCCGCGTACGGCTCTTTGCTATGGCGCAACATGTTCGGCGGCGCCGAGATGCTGACCCTGAATGCAAAGGCTGGCACACGTACCCGGTCCGCATACAGTGCCAACCTTAGCCTGCCCGTCGCCAGTAACCCCGATTTGAGGATATCACTGGAGGGTGTTGCTTCGGCAGCCGAGAAGCCCTGGGCCTCGCATGAGGAAGTGCTCAAGGGCGGAACCGTGCGATTCTCGTGGCTTAACTCTGAGCGAGATACTCAGTCTGTTGAGTATTCTCATGCATGGAGGCAGATAACCGGTTTGGGCGAAGGTGCCAGCCCGACTGTCCGCGCCGACGCCGGCGACTCTATCAAGGCCTCTATTAAGCACAGCTTCTACCGAGAAAGACGCGATAACCCTCAACTTCCCCAGGACGGCTACATGGTCCGAACTGGACTTGAGGTGGCCGGTTTTGGACCCCTCGTTGGTGACGTCGCTTTCTCCAAGGGTGAGGTCGAGGTTGGTGGTGCCATCCCTGTTCCTCTGCCAGGTATTAAGGACCGCACTGGTATTTCAATCGGTGGTGGACTCAGACTAGGTCTACTCTGCCCCCTTCCACTTGGCTATGATTTTGGAGGCAAGCTTGGTCTCAGCCGTATCAACGACCGCTTCCAGCTTGGTGGGCCAACAGACGTGCGAGGTTTCAAGCTCGGCGGTCTTGGACCTCGTGATGGTGCCGACTCTGTCGGTGGTGATGTCTTTGCCGCAGGCAGCGTCAACATGCTCCTCCCCGTGCCATACAAGGGCCCCGACTCCGGTCTGCGCTTCCAGCTCTTCGCCAATGGCGGTCGTCTGGTTGCTCTCAAGAACCCCAGCAAGTCTTCCAGCGGAGCTGCTACCCAGGCCCTCAGGCCATCCGCCGTAAGAGACGGTATGCTCAATGCCGTCGGCGAGCTCTTCAACGGAGTACCAAGTCTCGCGGCCGGCGTGGGTCTTGTGTATGCCCACCCTGTTGCGCGATTCGAGCTGAACTTTAGCCTACCGTTGGCCCTGAGGAGGGGCGAGGTATCAACAAAGGGACTGCAGGTTGGCGTGGGAATCAACTTTTTGTAAAATAGAGATATCCCGTGAGAGCTGGAATTTCGCGATAGCGCGCAGCCGTTCAATTCAATCCCAGAGATGTGAATCCGCAGTTGTCTAGCCATTGACGTAGTTACCACATGGGTTGAAGCCACAGTTCCACCAAGCATGAGGGCTTGACGTTTGATATGCATGACAATGTATGATTATGCTCGTGTGCCGTTAAAGGCGTGGTGCTGTCGATCTCGTCTTCATGATCTGGTGGATGTCGTTCGTGAGAATAGCCAGATACGTGATTGAGAGCTATTCGACACCAAGGGGCCCTCGGGATATCACACCTGACACTTTTTTCTCCCTCTACATAGCACAACGCTTTGTTTTGTCAGAAGGCCTTTATTGCAAGGTATAATTAATGCGTGATCCAATGGTTGCTAAGATGCGTAGCCATGCAAGCATTTGCAGATAACCACCACGACTCATGCATCACAATCAGCCACAAACCAACAGGGGGTAAAAGACTAGATAATGGGTGTCCTAATGCATGTAAGCCATTTGAAACACGTTTTGGCAAGTCCATTATCGACCTATTACCCATTGCTGACGTGGTATTACTGAGTGTTAGGTTGAGTATGACAAACTACCCTACATCTTGGTAAGATCCAATCGTCAGGCTTAGGTATAACCTCCGATGCATATGGACCAAATCAAAAGTCCATCATCAGAAAGCGATTGATTGGACGCAATGGTGAGCTTGTTGGTTCTTAAAAAAGGATGTGGGTGTGTCTCTGCACTCAGTCACTCATCGCGCATCATAACGGTGTCGCTTAACGGACAAGCACATACAAACAACCATAACGCGTTATGCTTCCTTCCATTACCGAAACCAGCTAACCTACCCATGTAATATGTATGAGCTGTGATGCATCAGTTATTGAGCCTGTGGAAACATCGCAAGTCGGTATGCCATTCCCATAAGCAAACACGCAATAGGCAGTTGTCTGCCCACTCTGAATACTTGCATCAGCGTTATCTCAACTCCGTCGGATTCGGTCCAAGCATCGTCCGTATTCCGGACTATGGACCCCTGGACACGGACGAATGCCGGACCTCAATCGGAAGGTCAACCCGCCCGGACAAATTGGAGCCCGGGCAACAACCGCTATTCACCGGAAAGAAGAGCGAGGTGAGAATGTCGGCTCGGTCTTTCACAACCACCACCCTTGGGTGGTAAGATCGGCGTGCTTGCATGCGGAAGCAATCTGCCCGACTTGGCGCACCCTCCACGACCTCAGCAAACGGAATGGGAGAATTTGCTCGGGAGTAGGATATGATCCCCTGAGCTCCACGTGTTCCAGCCGTGCAAACCACTCTCTGGAGAGTGATTGACGACGAGGCGTTGGCGGAGTTGCGGAGCGGACTTTGCTACCGCCTGGTCGTGTGTCTGGCATTTTTGCGTAGATCATCCACTGGGAGCTTATTCCCTGCTGGTGCTCTGCCTTGTGGAGAATTGAAAGGGGGGCCGTTTGTGGAGACTTTGCATCAAGCAGTGAGATTGAGGGTTTCTTTCATTTCACTCTCGAGATCGCTTTCGGTTTCGTGGTTGCATTGGCTTGGCGATACGCGGCAACGAGATTGTCACGGTGTGCATCGAGAACCTTGCTAGCCTTGTTGATTGTTGACCCTTTTAATTCAGGTGCCTGCACTCAAAAGAGTGTTGCCTGGTATGTTTACCTTCTATTGAAGACGAAGCAGAGTTTTGCGGCTCTCTTGGCTGGTGTTAAACAGGTCAAGGACAATGGACGGGCCAGACGTGGCACCTTGCTGGTTGTACCATGCCCATGCCATGATCGGATCTCGATTACCCCGATGATGATGGCGTGCCATGATGTTGTCGGGCGGATGGACCAGTGTGATTCTTGCACATTTCACTTGGGGAGGGGCAAGTTGATATGGGCATTCTTTTTTGGCAAGATGTGGTTGTGATGATGCACGCGAGTGTGATTTCACTTCGGTTATGAGCTGTACTTTTGCTTACAGTACGGATAAACGGGGCTTGAACATGTCATGATGCCTTCACACATCACAAAAGAAAACACACACGATCGGGTACAGTACCTCCAAACAGACGAGACACATTTTTAGAGTGTCCCCATCGACAAACATCCCTCCCCGGGCGCTGACTAGCGGGACTGACAGGCTTCGGGGTCGCATGGCGGGTTGTCGGGCTGTTCGAAGACCCCGATGAGCTAGCAGGGGGTGTGTGTGTCCTCGAACAGGGAAGAGATCTGTGATTGGTCCTTGGCCCTTGATCTCTTTCATGTCAATCAATCATCCTCACTGCAATGAAGGAATCCTTGGTGCTGACAGCCGAGCCTTTTAAGGATGAGTTGTCATTGGGTTGGTCGTAGCCCCTCTTGAGCAAGGATGAAAAGTCCGAGACCCTTTCCATTTGGAAGATTTCGAAACCAACCGAAAAGAGAAAAATGAAGTCTGATGCAACATTCAAAGTGGATGTTCGCCGCGCTTCGCCCTACGCGCAGCCAAGCAAAGCATCCATCTTCCAGCCGGTCGGATTCGGTACGACGTCTAGCGTGTGATTGGCGGGACGGGACGGGTTCTTTCAAGGCCCCGACGACGAGGAAATACGCGGTTTCGTGTTGGTAGCAGGACAAGCTTTCTCTTGCCTCTGTTTCAAGATTTAACATGGCGGAGGCGAGAAAAAGGAGCTGAACTTGACTCAGTTTTGTCTGCCGTGTTACGGGAGTGACCGGGTCATGGTAATGTCCATGTTTAAAAAGTATGTTCTTGTATGTTATTTAAAGAGTCAGTTGCTGAGGCGTACGGAGAGGCCGTGGGCGTTGATACATGGCTACCACTCATAATGACTCATTTTAAGGTGATCTTTTGTAACGACCATGACGAATCGGGAGAATGATGGTTCGTCGCCTTGATCGTGACTTTGATACAGATAGACACATGGTAAACCGGCCCGTTGATCATATCTTAAAGAGCCACCAAGTTAAACGATGTGACGGGACCACCAAGGCTGATGTGAGCCACAATCGATCACAAACACCAGGTCACAAATGGTCAATGTCTTGTTATTCACCAACAAAACAACAACGGGAAAATCTGCCTCAACACCCCACGTTGCCCGTCGTCCAGGGGTGTCATTCCTCTGCGGAGTTACGGCGGGTGGAGAGTGGAGTCCCCAATTCCCTGGAATTCAGGGATCTTGTCGCTTAGAGGCTGCATTGTCGGACTCTTGTGCTTGCCCGTTATCCGCTTAGACCTTTTTTTTCTCTTTACTGACTCTCCACACCAAGGGGGACAGCTGGAGGGCTTTCCCCTGGACTGGCTGCAATCGTCGTCATCATGCTCCCCCTTGTCGTCGGCTCGGGAAGTTGATAGATTGCGAAAAATGCCTCCAGGTGTGAATTGGTGCTGAGATCTCCCGGAGACTTCTGGCAAAACGGCGTAAACTCCGTCATGACACTCGACCGAACTGCGGAGGAGGATGCGGGTTGTTTACAGCCAAGCACGGGAGATTGCGGAGTTTAAGATGGAGTATGTAGAGATCACGACATGTGACGCCCAAGACGTGAAGAGGAATCAACTCACCATGATATGTAAGAGAGCTGTGTGCCTACTATTCCCAAGATGCACTTATGTGTCCGAACACGATCGCCCAAGAAGCACTTGAATCTCTCCGGAGGCGACTGTAAATCGGAGTCTATTGTTGCACACGCCCCTCCCAGGTCGGCCGCCCCTTAACACACCTCACCGAGAGACTTGGAGGCAGTGTGCCCAGTGAGAGGCAGACGCTGCAGCCGCACCCGTCTTCCGCCTGAATTTACGCTAGAATCCCGGCCGAGCGACCCACTGGAGCATCGTTTATTCTTCGCTTTCAGTGCTAGTGCGAGGCCCCACGCGAGTTTATCGGGCTTCATTTGCTGCTGCTGAATGGCGAGCTGTACCTGTAGGTGAACCGACTCATATTTTATCACCAGGCGTCCTCCCTCTTCTTCTTTTCCTTCTTTACACGCCTCTTCCCCTTCCCGTGGGACTGTCACATCTTCTATCGTCGTCATCCCCTTTCTTCTTAATCGATCCTTTCTTATTACTTTAATACCTTTTCCATCTTGTGCTGCTTTAGTCCTTCCACGGTCTGGACTGACAGCCAATTCACCAAAACAAGCTTCGATACACACCACTTCGAGTCTCCTATCACATCGCATTACTGGCTACCGAAACGTTCCCTCAAACTTACTGGGGCTTCACTCACCCTCCCCCCGAGACTCAATTGCGAGATCCTTTAGTAGACCTGGCCACCTTTTGCCCATCATGTCGGCCGTCTACGGGATCAACGCCAACAACGACGCCACGGCCGCTAGGCAGGGCGTCCCCGAGGCAGCCCACCCTGCGCATGTCGACGATGAGAAGCCCAAGCCGGCGTCTGTCACCGATGCCGGCACCGAAGATCTGATCAACGAGAAGCCCTCGTCTTCTCCCGCCGATACCCTAGGAAAGGAGGACGATGATGACGATTCTGAGATGGAGCGACGAACCTCGATTGTCCAGGCTCTGGCGCGATCGTACTCACACGCCTCTGCCGCTCAGTTCCCTGGCCAGAACCCCTTCCAAGCCGGCGAGAACTCACCTCTCAACCCCAACTCTGAGAACTTTAGCGCTCGCGAATGGGCCAAGTCCATTGTTGAGCTCGTGAACCAGGACGGTCATGCTTTCCGACACGCTGGTGTGTGCTTCCAGAACCTCAATGTTTACGGTTTCGGCGAGGCCAGCGACTACCAGGGTGATGTCGCAAACGTCTGGCTCTCCGCCGGCAGTGTCGTTTCGCGATTGACTGGCAGCGGCCGTTCGCGTATTGATATCCTGCGTGGTTTCGATGGTGTTGTGCGCAACGGTGAGATGCTGGTTGTGCTTGGTCCTCCTGGCGCTGGTTGTTCCACCACCCTCAAGACCATTGCTGGTGAACTCAACGGTATCTACGTCGACGATGGATCCTACTTCAACTACCAGGGTGAGTCAAGTTCCATATCTGAGACGGGAGAATCATAACGGTTTCACCGGACTCGATCTTCTGTTGCGCGTCTGTTGTTGAGCAACGTGGGTCGTGCCCGTGTGAAACCGACGATCACTCGTATGCGACTATCAACAGCGGCTAACACTTTTGCGCATAGGTATGACCGCCAAGGAGATGCACTCTCACCACCGTGGTGAGGCCATCTACACCGCCGAAGTCGATGTCCACTTCCCTCAGCTGTCTGTTGGCGATACCCTCACTTTCGCCGCCCGGGCTCGTCAGCCCCGCCAGCTTCCTCAGGGTCTGAACCGAAATGACTTTGCCGATCACCTGCGAGATGTTGTCATGGCCATGTTTGGCATCTCTCACACCGTCAACACCCGCGTCGGTAACGAGTACATCCGTGGTGTCTCGGGTGGTGAGCGCAAGCGTGTCACCATTTCCGAGGCCGCCTTGTCTGGCGCTCCTCTGCAGTGCTGGGATAACTCAACTCGAGGTCTGGATTCGGCCAACGCCATTGAGTTCTGCAAGACCCTCCGTCTTCAGACTGAGCTCTTTGGCAGCACCGCCGTCGTGTCCATCTACCAGTCTCCTCAGAGCGCCTACGATCTCTTCGACAAGGCCACTGTCCTCTATGAGGGTCGCCAGATCTTCTTTGGCCGCGCTGACACTGCGAAGCAGTACTTTGTCAACCTTGGTTTCGAGTGCCCTGCTCGTCAGACCACCCCCGATTTCCTCACCTCCATGACAGCTCCCCTGGAACGTCATGTGCGACCTGGATTCGAGGGCAAGGTGCCTCGCACACCTGATGAGTTTGCTACCGCCTGGAAGAACAGCGCCGAGTACCGTGCTCTCCAGGCTGAGATTGAGGAGTACAAGGTGGCTCACCCCATCAACGGCCCCGACGCCGAGGCTTTCCGTGCCTCCAAGCACGCCCAGCAGGCCAAGGGTCAGCGAGCAAAGTCCCCCTTCACCCTCTCTTTCAACCAGCAGATTCAGCTGTGTCTGTGGCGTGGTTGGAAGCGACTTATTGGTGACCCTGGCTTGACCATTGGTGCCTTGGTTGGTAACTTTGCCATGTCTCTCATTATCGGATCCGTCTTCTACAACCTCGACGAGAACTCTAGCAGTTTCTTCCGTCGTGGTGCCCTTCTGTTCTTTGCTTGTTTGATGAATGCTTTTGCCAGTGCCCTCGAGGTGAGTTGTTACGGAAGCATTGGTGTTGCGTTACTGACAATTCTAGATCTTGACCTTGTACGCACAACGCCCAATTGTCGAAAAGCACAGCCGTTACGCTCTTTATCATCCTTCCGCTGAAGCTATTTCTTCCATGCTTTGCGATATGCCCTACAAGATTGCCAACACCATCGTCTTCAACTTGTCACTTTACTTCCTGACAAACCTGAAGCGTGAGCCCGGAGCGTTCTTCTTCTTCCTGCTCATCTCGTTCGCCACTGTCTTGGTCATGTCCATGATCTTCCGTACCATCGCCTCGGCCTCCCGCACCCTGTTCCAGGCTCTCGTCCCTGCTGCCATTTTGATTCTGGATCTCGTCATCTTTACTGGTTTCGTCATTCCTAAGCGTTATATGCTTGGTTGGTGCAAGTGGCTCTACTGGATTGATCCCATTGCCTACGCTTTTGAGGCCCTGGTCGTCAATGAGTTCCACAACCGCGACTACACTTGCGACGAGTTTATCCCCCGAAACGACGTTGAAGGCTACGCCGACATCCCCTCGGCCAACCGTGTCTGCAGTGCTGTTGGTGCTGTTGAAGGCCAGTCTGCTGTGAGCGGAGACCGTTACGCCGAACTCAACTTTGACTACAAGTGGGAGAACCGCTGGCGCAACTTTGGTATCGTCATTGCCTGGACTGTTCTGTTCCTCTTTACCTACATGGTTTCTGCCGAGCTCGTCTCTGAGAAGAAGTCCAAGGGTGAAGTCCTGGTCTACCGCCGTGGTCACAAGCCCGCTGCTGTTGCCAACGCCGAGAAGAAGCACAGCGATCCCGAGGCCGCCATGGCCCACATTGGTCCCATCGTCACTACCGAGCGAACTCGCAGCCGAACCGCCAAGGATGGTGGTATTCTCCAGGAGCAGTCTTCTGTTTTCCAGTGGCACGATGTCTGCTATGATGTCAAGATCAAGACCGAGACCCGCCGCATTCTGGATCATGTTGATGGTTGGGTCAAGCCTGGTACTCTGACTGCTCTGATGGGTGTCTCTGGCGCCGGAAAGACGACTCTTCTGGATTGTTTGGCCGACCGTACTTCTATGGGTGTCATCACGGGTGAGATGTTGGTTGACGGAACCCCTCGTGACATGTCCTTCCAGCGCAAGACTGGTTATGTTCAGCAGCAGGATCTTCACCTTCAGACTTCGACCGTCCGAGAGGCCCTCAACTTCAGTGCCCTCCTGCGCCAGCCCGCCCACGTCCCCCGCGAGGAGAAGCTCGAGTACGTCGAGCAGGTTATCAAGCTGCTTGATATGGAGGAATACGCCGATGCCGTTGTTGGTGTCCCTGGTGAAGGTCTAAACGTCGAACAGCGAAAGCGCCTGACTATTGGTGTCGAACTTGCCGCCAAGCCCCCCTTGTTGCTTTTCGTCGACGAGCCTACTTCTGGTCTTGATTCGCAAACGTCTTGGGCTATTCTTGACCTTCTTGAGAAGCTGACCAAGGCCGGCCAGGCTGTCCTCTGCACTATCCACCAGCCTTCTGCCATGTTGTTCCAGCGCTTCGACCGACTCCTCTTCCTGGCCAAGGGCGGCAAGACTGTCTACTTTGGTGACATTGGCGAGAACTCTCATGTCATGACCAGCTACTTTGAGCGCAACGGTGGACACGCGTGCCCTCCCGAGGCCAACCCCGCCGAATGGATGTTGGAAGTTATTGGTGCCGCTCCTGGATCCCACACTGAGGTCGATTGGTTCAAGACGTGGCGCGAGAGTCCCGAATACCGAGATGTTCAGAACGAGCTCGAGAGGATCAAGCAGGACAAGCAGGGCGCTGCCGACATCGACGAGGACCCCGCCAGCTACCGCGAGTTCGCCGCTCCCTTCATGGTTCAACTTAAGGAGGTCCTGTACCGCGTTTTCCAGCAGTACTGGCGCACCCCTGTCTACATTTACTCCAAGGCCGCTCTTTGCACTCTCGTCGCTCTCTTTATCGGATTCGTCTTCTTCAAAGCCCCCAACAGTATCCAGGGTCTCCAGAACCAGATGTTTGCCATTTTCAACCTGCTCACCATCTTCGGTCAACTCGTTCAGCAGTCGATGCCGCAGTTCGTTATCCAGCGCTCCCTCTATGAAGTCCGTGAGAGACCCTCCAAGGTGTATTCCTGGAAGGTTTTCATGGTCTCGCAGCTTATTGTCGAACTTCCCTGGAATGCGCTGATGGCTGTCATCATGTTCTTCTGCTGGTACTACCCTGTCGGTCTCTACAACAACGCCTCGGCTGCCGACCAGCTGACGGAGCGTGGCGCTCTGATGTTCCTCTTCCTGTTCATGTTCCTCATCTTCACCTGCACTTTCTCGACTTTCATCATTGCTGGATTCGAGACGGCTGAAGCTGGCGCCAACGTCGCTAACCTGATGTTCATGCTTTGCCTGATCTTCTGCGGTGTCCTCGCCCCCAAGGACTCTATGCCCGGCTTCTGGAAGTTCATGTACTACGTGTCGCCATTCACATATCTAGTCGGAGGCATGTTATCCACAGCCGTCGCCAACGCCGATGTCGTCTGCGCCAGCAACGAGTGGGTGTCCTTCACTCCTCCCAACGGCACCACCTGCGCCAAGTTCATGGAGAGCTACATTGCCCAGGTCGGTGGCAAGCTCCAGGACCCCGAGGCCACCGATAAGTGCAGCTTCTGCACCATCGCCTCTACCAACGTCTACCTCGGCGCCGTCAACATCGACTACGACGACCGCTGGCGCAACTTTGGCCTCCTCTGGGTCTACGTCTTCTTCAACATGGCCGCCGCGCTGTTTGTCTACTGGCTTGCTCGCATGCCCAAGAAGACCTTCAAGAAGAAGGAGAAGAAGGCGTAAATATTGTCGGGAATGAAGAACTAAAAGTAAATGAGATGTGGATTATTTTTTGTTTGATGTTGAGGCTCAGACCTCTGGACATAGAACGGCAAAGAAGATATTTTGCCCATGTACACACGATTTTTGTTCACTAGACACACTGTAATACTGCCATGATACAGACAGACAGACAAGAGGGAGAGAAGAATACCCAGACCCCACTATTCAATGAAATCATTTTCTTTCGATCAACTGCAAGGTGTTTGTGCTGTGACTGTGACACTCATCTACGTGAAGCTCTCCCGATTGATGCACAAGTGATTATGAGTATTACCACAAGTTTTAGGCCAAGGTGGTTTCTTAGTATTTAAGATCTAACTAAGCCCTCGTGCTCCTTCTTAGGGATCTTAGAGTAATAAATATTGTACCAGCCGTTTTCTTCCATAACTCCCTCCTGGTGGCAGCCCCTTGGAGACCGTCCCCCCCAGCCACGTCCTCAGTCGGGGGCCCTTCCGAAGCCCGCGTTCGATGGCTATCTGTCTCTGTTCTGTGGGCGTTGTCATGCCTATTTGATGATTGTAACACTGATGATGCAGTTCTCCATCTTGTCCTGTGGGCTTGCCTCAAGTCCTGCCATCGGCGTTGCCTCTCAGCCTCAGCTTGAGTAGCTGCTTCCCGTTTGCTTTCAGGGTAAGCCAATATCTCGTCACGGATCTTGTCTCGTCTTGCTAGCTCTCTTTGGACCATCTCAGGACCAAAGGCATCGGGGGATGTCACTGTGGCGATGATCAGCCAATGCCCTTGGATCTCGTAGGTGACGCTTACCATCTTCCAAATACTCCTCCTCCAAGACATTCAAGGTGTCACTATACCGGCCGATGAGACGGATGTTGCAGAGCTGCAGGAGGTCCTCCTCCGAATCGGCGTCGAACAAGCATTCGCTGTGCTCCGAGAACACGCTCAAGTCGAACAGATAGTTCTTGCTTAGGATAACATCCACGCAGAGGTCATCCAGCACATGGAAGTCGCATCGAACTGTTTCCCCGCCGACGTTCCATGGCACATCTCGTACGACACCACTGGTCCAGTCGGTAGTTCCGTCTGCGAACTCAACCTCGAGCCAGTTCTCGAAATCCCGATCGATGGTCAACCCGATTTTCCGAGCATATGCACCAGAGATGAGCATAACATCTGAGCCCGTGTCCGGTAGCGCTGCGGTAAGATGGCCGTCAAGGGATCCCCACAGGCGCTGCTTCTCCTCACCCAGCAACCTTAACCGCAACCGCCTTGGAAGCTCAACGAGTTTAGATTTGATGCGATTCTTGAACTTGGTGAGCGTCTGCGTCACCCTTAGGAAACGGTTTCCTAGGACAAGATCGTGAACGCATCCCGGGAGGATCCAGCAGTTCAGGATGTGTGCCTTTTGCTCCCTGGCGAACCTCCATGGGACCTCGACCATTCCAGGGGATTGGACGTGCTTCTTGTTGGCGAGAGTTATCCTCTTCTGTGTCCCTGCAGCAGGGTCTAGGCCAAGACCAGAGGCTAGTTTTAGTGATATGAAGCACATGTCCGCACCACTGTCAGGGAGGGCTTCCACTGGAGTTCCATTCACATGTCCCTCCACGAAGTATTGTCTTAACTCTGAGGAAAAGCCCGAAACTTTGCGTGCATTCTTTTTAGTGCTGGGGATCATTGAGCTACGACTGGATGCCCAGCGATCAGCTTCCCTCTCGTCATTGTCACTGTACGAGCTGACGACATAACGTGAGGCGTTGTCTGGCATGACCACCGCCATCACCTGCCCTATCGCTAGGCCCAAGGTCCATACATCGACGTCGACGCTGTGTGTTCTGGGGTCGGTAGCCATCTGTGCAACCTTGGCGAATGCGCTCTTGGATGTCAATCGGGGCAGGTTGTATTCGGTCGCGAGGGTTTGTGGTGGTGTTTCAAAGGACAATCGAACGCTCAGTGTCTCCGCATGGGACGGAGAGGGTGTTGAGTTTAGTTGGCTTCGAAGAGGAATGGGCTTGGGAGAAATTCGAGCTGAGGGGAGAATTTGAACTCCTTTTTGACACAGCCTGCATGCGGACGTGGAACGCATTTTCAACACAGCCTCCATGCTAGGTGACGTGGTATGCACCTCTGATCCTATCAAATAGCTGTTATGCCCCCCTGCAGAGGCGCTGCACTTGCACATTAGGCTCTTGCAAGGCTCCCATCGTCTAACCGGCTGACGGCGTTGATTCTCACATCACATACTTGGCGAAATATCCAAGCGATCATCCCAGTTGGAAATCATTCAGCTCCCCCTAGTCGCTGGTTTCATAGATAGTCGTCTCCCCTAACAGAAGACTTGCGACATTCCATCTAGAAAGACCTTTAAACCCCCCCCTCCAGCCTTACCACAGTCCCCGGCTACAAATTGTCTCACATCTCCCATCCTGTTCCACCGCCCCCTCGTCTTGACCTATGAATGGGAGCGCAAATTCGAGCGACCGTCGTTCAGCCTCCCCAAGTTGGCAGAAAGAGGGATTTGCTGATGTTGCAAGATGGATAGCGCTTGATCCAGACAACGAGACGTTCATCTATCGCAAGTTCGATGAACTCGCTGCTCGAAATCTGCTTTATTTACAGGCCGAGCTGCTTGTTCTCGAGAAGGAACTCAACAAACTCGATAAAAATGACGCCAACAGCGATGACATGGACCTGAAGGATGCCATCAGGACATGGGAGACGCTGACGCAGTGGTATGATACCAACGACGAAGAAGCGCGAGTCCGCATGGACCTGATTGTGAGGATACGCGAGAAACTGAAGGAGTATCGTGCGTTTGCATTCGAATGGCATCCCTAATAAATGCTGACTGTTGGTCAGATGAGGCCCTCTTATTACAAAGTGAGATCGCGAAGCTGAAGAGGCCCAACCAGCGTGTCCTTGATACATTCAGACAGTGGTTCAAGACGCCATACCCTGCACTTGGCGGGCAGACGAAGACGTTCCTGGATGCTCCAAATGACCTCGTTGCTCTCAATACGTCGCCGGCGACTGACTATCTGTCCCTCTTCTTAAGACGCCACTGGCCAGCCAAGGCAAGCGCTCCCATTACTGAACTCACAGATAGTCTGCTAACATTCCACAGGAAGAACCCTCCCGAGATGGCCTTCACCGTATAGGGCGATTCAATGAGAAGTCCATCTCTATTGCAGTTGCCGTCATCAGCACCCTTGTAGCTGCGATCCTCTTGGTTGGTTCCATTACGGGTCTCTACTTCGTCACCAACGATGCCGCCAAGCTTGGCATGACTGCTGTTTTCACAGCTGCGTTTGCTTTAAGCGTCGGCTTAATGACGAATGCACGTCGAGCCGAAATATTCGCGGCTACTGCAGCGTAAGTTATGTTGCTGTGGCAAGGCCACACACAGTGCTGATCGAATCCTAGGTACGCTGCCGTCCTTGTGGTGTTCGTGAGTGGTGATATCTCAAACTCATAGAATGTGCCTATAGCGTGAGAATGGTTATAGTTATTGCTCAAGTTTCTAGGTAACTAGAATAGTCAGTAGTTAATATTACTATGCATTCTTTGCTATTATAACTGCCCCTTTTCACAAGTAGACCTGAGTGCTAAACTTCTAGACTTCATGCGTCAAATCGCGAGAGCATTCACCTCCAGCTACTCCTGGAGCGCGCCTTCCTTCAAGAGCAAGACATCTACTCTGCGACTGCGGAGAGCACCTTCTGTCTACCAACATAGAAATCGTTACTAATACACTTAGCTCACCACCACGCCCAACCTCCCATTCTCCCCCCGACATCTAGCAGAGAAGCAAGGGATTGTTCCCTTGACGATCACGAAAGCCAAACAAAGCTAAAGTCGACAGTCTCCTAAACATAAACACAGCTGGCACCCCAAGAGAGCACTTTCCCTCAAGATCAAGACATCCCAGCTCAGCATCTGAAGCAGGAAGGGGAGATTGTTCCCCCGACGACCTTGACGACCATAGACGGCGACCTCACACACGCAACTGCGGAAACCCCTTCTGTTCCCACGGATAAGACAAAGGGCAAAGCTCCCATCAAAGATTCTGGTGATGAAGTTTCTTCGCCTCATGCAAGACTTATCAGCCCTTAGGGAGCGCATACGCCCCTAGTTATCCAGAGCAACGACCCAGAGGATGATTTCCATCCACCAAGCGACACATCGAGCGATGATGAGCTTCCATCTGTTCACAGACTCGTGGGTAGACTCAGAAATGGCAAGAATCGGGCGCAAGAACACTATTCACCAACCAGGGACCATGTAGGTCCTCTGACAAGGAGACGGCGAGTTGCTGCCAATGGTGCCGGGCCCTCGTCGTCGGGAGTGGCAGCGACATCGGCCACAACATCGGCCACAACAACAAACACAACCTCGCACCCGATGCCAGGGTGGTCTCCAGGTCGGAAGACAGACCGTTTGATACGAACGCTAAAGGAGACATACGAGGAAGACCCAGCAGGGCTCTACCTCATCACCGACAGGTTCTTCCTGGAATGGTCACAGACCGTCTACAGAAATGGTTTCGGTGGCTACGCGGACTACATCGATGCCAAGTTTGGAGAGCCCTAGTACTGCTCAGGCGTATTCCATGCCTTCCCTGATGCCACTCTAACCCAGTGCATCCAGGCTATGATAGCTATCAGGCGAAGCATAAGAGATTACATAGGATACCTAACCTAGTAGGTATCTATTCCTAATATCCATACTAATAGCCGACTATATAGAAAGAAAATAATAATCACCGAGAGGTAAGACGCTATATAATTATAGTATTCTCTAATAGAGGGGAAAAATATAATAAATACTTATAATTAGATATATTATATTAATCCCCTATACCTCTTCTCTAAGGCTATTAAAACTAATTATAAGTACTATATATACTTTAGATATACTAAGGAAGATATTAATAAGGGCCTTTTAGTTTTAAAGTACTATTAAAGGCATAACCCTCCCTCTAATAATAAGGCTAGATCTTCTAATAATAATAATAATAATAATAATAATAATAATAAGGAATTACTTATACTTAGTAACCTTTTTTATTATTATAAATAAGCGAGATCTTATAGCCTAGTTATTATTTTATTATTAAAGAAATAAATATTACTAAAAGTTAATAATTATAATATATTATTATTTTTTTTATTTTAATTAAGACCCTTAATATTTTTTAACTAGGCCTTATTATTTTTATCTCGCTTAACCTTATTATTTTTATTTCTCTTAACTTATTTATTTTCTTTTAATATAATCTCTTTTTTATTATTATTTATAAGTATTATAATATCTTTAAATATTAATTATATTATATTATAATAAGGTATAAAATCTTAATAATAATTATAAGACCTTAAATAAGTATATTATATAAAATTAAATAAGTTTTATTAATATATTAATAACTAATTTTAAGATTTAATAATAAAAGCTAGTTTTTTTTAGGTAAATAATTATTTTAATTAAATTACTTTAAATTATAATAAGTCTTAATATTTTATTAATATTTTTCTTATCTTTTTAAAGGCTAATCTTATTAAGTACTTATAGTTTATTAATATAATTAAGGGTAAATTTAAGGTAATTATTATTTATATAATATAAAATATTTTAATATAAGAGTTTTTTATACCTAATAGGTATATTTTAATAAAAATTTATTATATAATATAAAGATATATATCTATTAAATTTTAAGATCTTATAATTAGTATAATAAAGATTTTATATCTCTATAACTTTAGCTATTATATTAATCTTATATATCTTTTAGCTAAATCTTATATTAAAAATATAACTTAATTAATATACTTTAAATAAGCTAAGTTATAAGCTAAAAAGGGATTAAGAATTTATAAGTATTATACTTAATATATGCTACTATATATATTATAGCGAGTATATAAATCTCTAATTAGGAAGATTATTATAGAGTATAAAAATATTAGAAACCTAATAATCTAGGAGCTATCTCCCTAGAGTAAGACCACTAAAGGGCTAGAGCTATTAACCGAAGACGTCTAAATTTTTAGTTAGGAGGATAATATCTGAGTGGTCGATCGAGAGATCGCATGTCCCTTAACCATGCCAGGCGTCGTCGAAGGCAAGCCTGACTAGCTAGATTATAGCCTATTAACCTTCGGCAAGCTAATTAATCAATTTATACGCGATCTGGATAAGTAGTTGTCAACGGCGATTTCATCTTCATCTGGTTGTTACATGTAACGGAGTATTACAACAGCTATGAGGCTAGTTTTCTTTTCTTTTCGGGTGGTCTTTCTATTTTATGATTCATACGGGATACTGGTCACGAGGGTCTTCTTTCACTGGAGTTTATTGCTTATTATTGTTATGTTTATCCTTTATGGGCTATTAACTATGGAGGAGCGTGGTTACTGGAGTTTTGTCCATCTTATGATTATACTCAGACGGGATACAAGCTGCGAGAACTGAAAGAATATCGGCGTAACTTAGTGAGAATGCAGAGTGTGCCCAAGGTAGAACGCAGAGTTAACCCGCCATTTATATCTGGCTAGGGCTCCATTGCGCCTTCGATTCCACTGAACACCTCGTTGTCTCTTGCGCTTTAGGCTCTGGCACCTTAATGAGCCGCATTCACCGCGACGCGTCTTCTTCCCCTCCCCTCTTCAATCCTTAGCGTATGCATTCTCAGATCTCGCTTCCCTCTCCATTCATCAAATCCCTCCAAAGGCACTCCCCCTTCCTCCCTGCCTGTTGACTTTCGCTCTGCACTCCTGCCCTGAGCATCTCCTGCCTACACCTCCAAGATATCAGCGCAGCCTTTCTTCCCTCTCAAAACCATCACGCCTATTTCCAAAACCTCTATCTATTCCCTTCGCTTAGTTTAAGATAAATGTAAGAAGCCTCGTCTCATTGAGAATAAGTCAGTTACTTATAACGATGTAGTATCACCATAGCTAGTCACTAAGGCCAAGAGAGAGGAGAAGACGACGATGTTGTCTTCTAGTTCGCTTATTCCGCTACCTGCTTTGGTTCGTTAATGATAGGCTAGCCTCGCGCCTATCATTCGTCACGAGGTGTAATTAGCACCGACCCCGTTATTATCCCAGACGATCAGGACACAGCAATCATCATCTCAGACGATGAAGATAATATCTACCCTGCCACGCAAGCCTATCCCGTGGCCACCACCGAGGGCGACCTCGTCCAAGGGGATACATTCCCAGAGGAGCAAGGTCTCACCGACCCTACAGCAACGGAAGGCACCCCAGCTGAGGATGAGCCTAACCCACCCAACAACTCCTCTGAGGAGGAAGATATATCATCACCAGTTAGTCGACTCAGAAACGGAAAGAAGTGGGCACGAGCCCACGCATCCTCAGCTCAGAGACCCTCCACCAAGAGGCGATGAGCCAACACCGTTAAGCCTCCATCCTTGTCGTCTGCCCTGGTGCCAGCTACAGCTCCAGCTACAGTTCCAGCACTCCCAGCTCCACAATGGGCATCGGGTTGGAGGAATAATTCTTTCCTCGCCCAGCTCAAGGCCATCTATGAGCAAGACCTGGCGGCTTTTTATGGCCACATCAACTGGCACTACGAAGCCTACCAAAGCATGCGAGAGCGCTACCGATTTAACGACTACTCTAAGTAGATTATTTCTAAGTTTAGAGAATCTCGCTACTTTACTAGTATATTCTATGCCTTCCTTAATATCTCTTTAACCTAATATATCTAAGCTATAATAGCTATTATAAAGCATAAGAGATTATATAAGATACTTAACCTAAAAAGTATTTATTTTTAATATTTATATTAATAGCTAATAATATAAAAAGAAAATAATAATTACTAAGAGGTAAGATATTATATAATTATAATATTTTTTAATAAAAGAGAAAAATATAATAAATACTTATAATTAGATATATTATATTAATCCCTTATATTTCTTCTCTAAGGCTATTAGAATTAATTGCGATCGCTATATATACTTTAGATATACTAAAGAAGATATTAATAAGGGCCTTCTAGTTTCGAAGTACTATTAGAGGCATAACCCTCCCTCTAACGATAAGGCCAGATCTTCCGACGACGACGACGACGACGTGGTTTTCCTCGGTGCCGCGCCTCGACCCTTTGCACCGCCCCCTGGGAGATGCTCTTGCGGATGCTTGTGCAACCACGCCTCTATCACGACTGCCGCTTCCGCACCTGTCCTTGTCACGACTGCCGCTTCCACACCTGCCCTTGTCACGACTGCTACCTCCGCTCTCGCAAACCCTGTCACTCCCCAAGCCGTCGAATTTATCGACCTAGTCTCGGAAAGCGAAGAGGACAAAGACTTTCCATCACCCCCCACTCGAAAGGGGAAGGAGCGAGCGCGAGCTCGACTCGATACATCTACTAGGAAGGGCAAGGAAAGAGCATAGGCCCGAGTCTCTTCTCTAACTTTCGTGGTAGACGAGGATGGTCATAATAATAATAATAAGGAATTACCTATACTTAGTAACCTTTTCTATTATTATAAATAAGCGAGATCTCATAGCTTAGTTATTACTTTATTATTAAAGAGATAGGTATTACTAAAAGCTAATAACTATAGCGTATTATTATCCTTTTTATTTTAATTAAGACTCTTAATACTTTTTAACTAGGCCTTATTATTTTTATCTCGCCTAATCTTATTAATTTTATCTCTCTTAGCTTATTTATCCTCCTTTAATATAGCCTCTTCTTTATTATTATTTATAAGTATTATAATATCTTTAGATATTAATTATATTATATTATAATAAGGTATAAAATCTTAATAGTAATTATAAGACCTTAAATAAGTATATTATATAAAATTAAATAAGTTTTATTAATATATTAATAATTAATTCTAAGATTTAATAATAAAAATTAATTTTTTTTAGATAAATAATTACTTTAATTAGATTACCTTAAATTATAATAAGTCTTAATATTTTATTAATATCTTTTTTACTTTTTTAAAGGCTAATTTTATTAAGTATTTATAATTTATTAATATAATTAAGGGTAAATTTAGGGCTATTATTACTTATATAGTATAAAATATCTTAATATAAGAGTTTTTTATACCTAGTAGGTATATTTTAATAAAAATTTATTATATAATATAAAGGTATATATTTATTAAATTCTAAGATCTTATAATTAATATAAAGAAGATTTTATACCTTTATAACTTTAGTTATTATATTAACCCTATATATTTTTTAGTTAAATCTTATATTAAAAATATAACCTAATTAATATACTTTAAATAAGCTAAGTTATAGGCTAAGAGGGGATTAAGAATTCGCGAGTATTATATGCTATTATATATACTATAGCGAGTATATAAATCCCTAACTAGGAAGATTATTATAGAGTATAAAAGCATTAGAAACCTAATAGTCTAGGAGCTACTCCCCTAGCCAGAGATCGATGAAGAGACCATTAAAGGCAAGCCCGAGGAACTTAATTATAGTCCTTCCCAGTTCGGGAACAGCGTTTACGAGTTCATGTCATCGATAGACTAGACATGCATCGTCATTCTGTCTTTCCCGGCGGCGCGAGCAAGCAGGTGGTTAGAGGTGGAGGTGGAGGGGCGGCGTGGGCCCAGTCTTCATTGTTTTTGCCTGATGAGATGAGGCTATTGGAAGTCGAGCGGCGTGAGCCGACTCGATTGTTACCCTCTCGTATTCTCTTTTCCCTTTTCCCCCCAAGAGAGCAGGTTGTCAGAGTGTTGGAGGTGTGAGCCGGATCCCTCTTTTGCCCGTTTATGAGCGAAAGGAATCCCCACGTATGTATATAGAGGTCGCTGAGGCCATTGAATGACATTACCCGTACCGCTGTGATACTCCATCTCCATTTCATAACTCTAATCTCCACCAGAAGTGACTATGACTTTTTTTTAATCGGGAGTAAAGTACTGTGTCGGGTTTGTAAAGTAGATTGTCTGCTGCTCTTGTAATCACCTCATACCCTCCATCGTGCCACTTGTTACCAACCACCTTCTCATTGTTCAAAACACTCCATACATTCTGCAGACATGGCCAATCAAGATCAGTAGCTCTATAATTCAAGGAAGTGATTAAAACATTGCTATTCACAAACCGTGCCGCTAGGGCGGTACTCGTTCATGTTGTTAACAAAAGAACCTTGCAGATGGCAGCCCGTCTCGTCTTACCCGATCAATAGACTGTAATGTCGAAGAAGAGGTAAACAGCATGAGATCTCTAGAGGATGTAACGCCAGCATAGATCCGTAAAATATTGCAGTAGCAGACCATTATATAAAGGTTAGCTGCAATCGTAAAGTCGAAGAAGCTCCTAGAACCAATCGCCATGCTCTCACTTATCGCCAATTCAACAGCCTGGATGTACCTAGGCAAGTATGTGCAACATCCGAAGCAAACCACCTCAGAGCTCCTTACGCTCCTTGTCAGGCACCTCCTCGATTCCTTCTTCCATCTTGGAGTCTAGAACGGGGTGCTCCGAAAACATCCTGGCGGTTCTCCTGTCCTGCCACCACACGACGCCAATCCATGCCGCGAGACTGACGGAAACAACTACCATTGCGATGGTACCCTTTTGGAAGCCCTTTTTTCTTTGGTTAGCTTTGGTGAGAGGGATGGGGAAGCGGTCTACTCACAGTGGCTGCGTCCTTAACAGGATACAGTGTGATGCCCCAGAAGGAGAAGAGCACGGAGGAGGCACCTGTGCATCGTTAGCAGATGTTAAGAGTCAAAGTGGAGTACACTGACCGTTCATGGCGTAGAGAATCACAGCTCGTGCGGCATCATCTCCATCTCGGGCCAGAACCTTGTTGGCCCAGGTGAAGACGACCGGCTGAATCAAGTAGGCGGTTCCGGCAAGGTCTACATAAGTCAGCAACACAAACTTTAACAATTCTAGGACGGGGCCGAGGAAGCGTACAGAAGGCTGCCATCTTGGCCGCCGTGCCGACCATATTCCAGCAGAGGAGGACGACGCAGGTGATGATCTGAACACCGCATGCAATGAAACCATAAGGGGCATGAACTCCCGTAGCGTCAATTGCCACGGAGGTGCACAACGTAAGAAGAATACCTAGAGGCGTATTAGATGTGTCGACCACGATCAATTAGTCTGGTAACGTACCGATTGCGGTGATTCCAAGAGGGTATGTGTTGTTCTGCGGCACAGTGAACAGGCCGGAAGCCTTCATCCAGAGGACCATGCATGTCTGAGTCGAGTAGGCCTCGAGAGCGCCGCCAAGCATCCAAAATATGGTGAAGATCCAGCTGGACTACGAGTTAGTGCAGGTTCGAAGATACCCTGAGGAAAGTTCTCACAAGTTGGGAGTCAGCAAGACTCTCTTGATGATGGAAGCCCCAATCTTGTGACCCTCGGGGTTCTTGGGTGGCAGACGGCTCAAGGCAAGCTCACGCTCGTGGGGCTTGAGGTAGAAGGCCTTGGTGGTTTCGGGAAGGTCAGGGAAGAACATGAAGCCGAAGATTGCCACGGGAATAGTGATAATGCCGTCGATGATAAAGGACTGTCGGTTTCGTTTAGCAAATCAAGATGAGTAAAGGACTAGGGGGTAAAGCCTCACCCATCGCCAGCCAGGTAGGCCAGACACTCCATCCATGGTCTTCCAGATAGCCGTCATCAAAATACCTGGTAATGTGGGTTAGAGTAGCCTGCATAGTTGGTGAGTAGAGCTACATACCGGCAAACATGGTGCCAACCATGCCCGAAGCCTGGAAAAGTCCAACTCGCTTTCCGACCTCAGGGCCCTTGTACCAACTTCCAATGATATACTGGGTGCCGCTGTATGTTGAAGCCTCAGCAATACCCTGGAAGAAGCGCACGGCAGCAAGCTGGGAGAAGTTGTTGCAGGCGCCGCAAACCATGGTCAGGGCCGCCCAGACGAGGGTCATCAGGGGGAACCAGATGCGAGGAGCAACCTTCTGGATGACGAGACCGTGAGGGACCTGACCAATGATGTCTTTGGCTTGTTAGTGGGCCGTCCTGTTATGTCTACCAGAGAACTTACAGCCAACAGCGAGACAAGTGACTAGTAGGTTGTACTCATCACCCGTGAGGTTGATGCCCTCCTTCATCCCAGAGACGTAGGCATTACCCAAAACAGCGCGGTCTACAGGGGATCAGTCAAGGGAGCTATTCTAGGATATCTAGAAGACGCACCGAGGTAATTGAAGAAGAATGCTACGCAGCAATACGTCTGGAGTCACGATGAGAAGAGTTTTCAATCCAGCCTAACGAGCGGCCACATACCAGAATGAAGAAGTCGACCTTTTGAAGAAGCTACAATTTATCATCAGTTTCCAATGCCTTTGCTCGAGTTCTATCCAGTGATGGGTATGCTGATCTTTCGCTCCTCAGGGGTGTCAGGCGCCTCGCCCCAGACGGCGATGCGAAGCTTGCGAAGACCTTCGCCCATGGTGAATTGATAATTGAAAGACTATTCAAGAACAAAGCTGGAAAAGACTTGGAGGTACTCGCAAGTGTTGACCTGTCTGAGGGATGAAGAGCGTCGAGGACAGACAGGCAGTCTGGCGACTCGCACGGGTTTAATAGGAAGTAACAACTCGGTCTCACATCCGGGGAAGGCCTGCTATCAAGTTGGAGTGAACTTGCGGCTTACCACCTTATCTTGGAACGGATTGGAGCAGAGATACCTAACCACCCTCCCCCAGTTTGAACCCCGCAAACTAACTCCTAGCGCGGAGAGACGGTGGGAACAGCTGGGTTCCGAGGTCATGGGTATGGAACCTTGCATTACTCGGGGTAAAGGCTTCCTCTCTCTGATTGCCACGAGCTGGGGGCTTCTCTCCAGTGAACAAACCGAGTGACAGTAACCCAGCCGACTGAATTCTCACTTGTCGTGTATGCTCTCAAGGGTCCTAGTCTAGTCCACTTAGCTCAGTTGACCATCCCATTGTGGAGTCGATTAAACTGGCGTGGTTGCATCCGCCTCCCGAGTGCGGCGGCGGATAACCCGACATCTGATGCGGCACCTTTTTGATATTGACGAATCCATCCTGTCCAACATGCGGCTAACAAGGATCACAGCACTCTGCAGGGTTGGAAGCGGCAGATTAGCCCGGGAGTCTCAGGGCTCCAGAGGAACGACCTCGCTCGCTTGGAGATGACGGGCTGTCCTTTACAGCCCTCTTTGATATTTGATATCTTTTCACCTTCATCTACAGACCGCTGATAACGAACGAAAGACGCATATTTCGGCTCCACGTCTCGAGTTGGCCCATACATACTTCTTTCAGAATGTCTCCTTCAGCTGTATGCGAGGCCACGCCTGAGAGACAAGGTCTTCTGAATGGCCACACTGGGAATGGCAGTTTTACGGCCGTCAAGCCCAGTAACGGCACCCTCTCTCTCGCAGAGAGTCTCGCGGGTCTCCAGACGGAACAGAAGAACTCAAAAACAACACACATTGACTCCATGAGTTCACTGGAACTATGTCGTAAGCTTGACTTCCTTGGAAAGCGCGGAAGGATACTGACTATTGACTGCCTAGGCGTTATCAACGAAGAGGATACCTCGGTCGCAAAAGCAGTTCAAACATGCCTTCCGCAAATT
Organism: Ascodesmis sphaerospora; assembly: GCA_027569015.1. Lineage (NCBI taxonomy): Eukaryota > Fungi > Ascomycota > Pezizomycetes > Pezizales > Ascodesmidaceae > Ascodesmis > Ascodesmis sphaerospora. The sequence continues at coordinate 850,858 of JAPPUR010000011.1, read as the reverse complement.
GCTGATGCTATTGATATTATCGTGCCTCGACTGTTGAGCGGTGGCCGAGTCATCTACACCGGGGCAGGGACAAGTGGGAGGTAAGAGAGCAAGCCTAAGCTGACTTTCACTTGGCGATCCCTTCTAATATTGATTGGCTTTCAGGCTAGGCATTCTTGACGCCTCAGAAATGTGAGTATCACCCCCCTCCTTACGTCAAGTTATCATCAATTGACCGGCGATAGTCCCCCTACATTTTCAGCCCCTCCCGGACAATTCGTCGGCCTGATTGCAGGAGGAGACTACGCGATTCGAAACGCTGTCGAAGGCGCCGAAGACTCGGAGGAGTTGGGGGCAGCAGACCTTGCAGAGCTTGCGCCGACGCTCAGCAAGAACGACACTCTGGTGGGAATTGCCTCTTCAGGGAGAACCCCATACGTTCTGGGCGGCTTGAAATACGCCCGCTCCATCGGAGCTGCCACGGTCGGTCTGGCATGCGTCAAGCCCAGCTCGCTCAGGTCTCTTTGCGATGTTCTGATTGAGTGTGTTACGGGGCCTGAGGTTGTGACAGGTAGCACTCGACTCAAAGCAGGAACTGCGACAAAAATGGTGCGTATTCTCTGCCCTGACTTGTCTGTTTTCTGTCCCACCAACTCACCTTGGCTCGTCAGATTCTCAACATGATCTCGACTGGTTCACAAATCCGCACAGGAAAGACATTTGGAAATTTGGTGAGCAAGTTCCACAATTCAACACTCCTATACAAAATCTAATCTCGACAGATGGTTGACTTGAAAATGTCCAACGAGAAGCTACAGAACCGGGCCCGCCGGGTCGCCCGAATGGTAGTCCCTCCATCATCGGCTCTAGATATCGACAGTGAAGAGGTCCTGGATGCCGTCCTGGCTGACTGCGATGGTCAGGTCAAGCTCAGCATCCTCGTGGCTACCCTGGGCTGCTCGCCCGCAGAGGGACGGGCTAAGCTGGATGCTGCCTCAGGGTCGTTAAGGCAAGCCTTGCAGGGAAACTTGACTGATTGATACTGGTGCTGTTCCTTTTTCTTGGGTTTATATATAGAGTAAACTGCATAGAGTAGAGCTTTCTTTCTGCTATACAATCAATGTCTTTTCAACTGAGAACACTGTACGGCTGTCTGTGACAAACCTCAGCTACCTGGAAACTGTAGCGCCAACATGAGACTGAATGCAAGCAAAAACTTGACACAGTCACGTTTTGCATGTCGAAAAAGCGAAAACGCAGATCCCTGACCCGATGCATTCTCGTCACCAACATCTCAAGCCGTCGGGTTTTCCGCTTACTGAGGGGCTTGGACCCGCGGAGAAGCCGTTGCGCGGGGAAGACTTGCCCCCTCCCAAGACAAAGTAGCCGCCATACTTATCCTTGTGCCAACACGAGATAGACCTGGCCTCGTTCAAGGTGGCATGTAATAAGTTACGCAGTTGATGCGCCAAGTTCATTGTTGAGAGAATCGGCCTTGACGAAAGCACACTGGAAGGTCGCCTTAATTTAGACCTTTAAAAGGTTTGATGCTTGTCGCACAACCCTGGGTTCTTGTATGTGAGCCTCAGTTTATGAATTATCTGATTGACTTGACTCAAAGATTCTATCACTAAACAAGCGACGTGGTCACCCTCAATGTCCTCGGGCTCAACTGTGGCACCAGCATCGACGGTATGTGCGTCCTCTCTAAAATGCGACCATGGTGATGAAGTACGCTGACAAGCTAGGTTGCAGGCGTCGATGTTGCGCATTGTCGTATATCCTCTATAGACTCTTCAAACGACATAAAGGTGCAAGTCCTGGCATACACCGAAGTCCCCGTAACCCCTGAGTTACGGTCTCAGGTCCTTCGCCTATGCCGTCCCAACCAAGAGGGCGCGGCCACTTCAATGGCTGAGGTCTGTGACCTCAACTTCGCACTTGGTCGCGAGTTTTCTCGCGCGGTAAAGGAATCTGGAGTTGATCTGTCAGAGGTTGACATCATCGCCAGTCATGGCCAGACTCTATGGCATCAGCCAGTGGGCGAGCATCGATCCACACTCCAGATGGCTGAACCTGCGGTGATTGCTCGTCAAACGGGAAGGTACGGACTTTTGAATGGCAAACATCATTGTTGTTTGCTTACTAAAAAAGGATCAGGACTGTTGTGAGCGGCTTTCGAGTTGCTGAGCTTGCTGCCGGACGCCAGGGTGCCCCGTTGGCAGGCTTCTTTGAAGCGGCTCTACTCTCTGACCCGAAGGTCACACGAATTAGCCAGAACATCGGTGGCATAGGTGCGTAGAGCCTCATTGGAGAGTGATTGACATCCCTGTTGACGATCCCGGTGTAGCGAATGCAACCGTGCTGCCGGCATCGAGCACGTCAGAGCGCGGCAAGTCAGGATCGACATACATGGCCTTCGATACTGGCCCTGGAAATGTTTTCATTGATGCTGCTATGCGCATCCTAACTGATGGAAAACAACACTACGACCGTGATGGAGAGCTAGGTGCCAAGGGCGAAGCAAACATTGACACTGTTGTTGTCAATGACTACTTGGCCAACGAGCCTTACTTCCAGCTGAAGCCTCCCAAGACCACGGGACGTGAGCTCTTCTCCGATGACATAGCCAAGGCCCTGGTCAACAAATTGAAGGATGCGGACAAGACCCCGGAGGCCATCATCGCCACCATTACCCGGATCACGGCAGAGTCTATCGCAAGAGCCTACGAGCAATACGTCCTACCACATCTAGGCAAGGATGGGAATATCGACGAGATTTACATCTGTGGTGGCGGTGCTTACAACCCCAACATTCTCAAGCATCTGCAGCAACGGTTTCCCAAGAGCCGGGTATCAAAGCTCGACGATGCACCAGTGAAGATAGATCCCAGTGCCAAGGAGGCTGTGTTGTTTGCAGTCCTGGGCTTTCTCGGGGTCTGTGGCCGCACGGTCCCCGTTGCTGCCGACTCGGAGTCGACGGATCCTGCCATCATGGGGGTCGTCACTCCAGGGGATAACTATCGCGATCTGATGAGAGCGGTGGTTGAGGACTCAGAATTCAGTAGCAGAGGGGTTTTAGGACGCATCTTGATGTAGTTGAATTGAGTATTCTCCCTGACTCTACACTCGTAAGCCCTGTTCCTCGGACCAGGGCTTGAACTCTCCAGTTGAGCAGAAGAACTATCAAGAACTTGGCACATTTTTATTCATGTCTTGGGTACCAGAAAATTCGATGCTACCCTTGAATACCCAGCCTTGATCTGGTGCGAAATGCTCCTTGACGTGGCTTTGGAATGTGAAGAATGATCGGGTGTAGAGCAAGGAACCGACACCCTGCCCATCCGCCCCCATGAGCCCGACGCAATATCCATCTCCCTGATTTCATCGTGATTCAGAAGGCGTAGTTTAATTAAGCGATTAAAGTGATATAACAGCGGCTTGTCAGATAAAGCTATCAGCGGAAAACCCGACCGAGTCCTGATCCAGGGATTCTTTAAACCCTACCAAAGCCCGCTTGAAGGCGGAAATCCCGACGACCCAAGACCAAGGGCGTCGTTTACTGACGGCTAGGAAGAACAAATGGCACCTCCGGCCTGCGCGGTCCAGGGCTACAAGCTTGACGCAACGTTGGATGGGGATTGAGTGTAATCAGCTACTGCCCGACGACTTTGACAGGTGTGACACTATCTGCACGTGCAATAAGTCGGACAGGGACATATGTGTGGCCTCATGGGGCTTCAAGTAGCAGAATACATAAACGTTCACGGTGGTTAAGTTGCTCCCTTAGATAGACTGAGATCCGAACCTGGCTCCAATACGAAGAACCACCAACTCAGAAGTCATCACTCTATCGCGCTTTTTCTGCCTACTTCTTCACTTGTTCCCACTCCTTGTTCCACTCAAGATGCCCTCAGTGATCTCTTCGGGCGGTATCACCAAGTTCACCAACTGCCGCCTCGCCCGTGGGGACAATCTCGTATCCGAGGATCTTTGGGTGAGCTCTCACAATGGTACTATTCTATCTAGCCAGGCGACCTTTTTCGATTCCGGAACTCTGCCCGACCGCGTCGTTGATCTCGGGGGCCGTATTATCTCACCTGGTTTGATCGATGTCCAACTCAATGGGGCATTCGGGTTCAACTTCTCGACATTGCCCGATGACATTTCGGAGTATCCAAAGGCTGTCGCAGATGTGAATAAGAAGTTGATCACGACGGGTGTCACTTCATATGTCCCGACTTTGACTAGTCAAAAGCCAATCCTCTATAAAAAGGTTGGCATTAGTATTTTCGCGTAGCAAAGTTCAATGCGTTGACAGCCTCTGCAGGTGTTGCCTTTTCTTCGTCCAAGCCGCCTTCGCTTCGCCCATGACGGAGCAGAGTCCCTTGGCGCACACGTGGAGGGGCCTTTCCTCAACCCAGGGAAGAATGGCATCCATGATGTCAACGTGCTCCAGGAGGCCTTCAGCTTCCAAGATATTGAAGCCTGCTACGGCGTGGAAAATTTGGGCAAAAAGGGGGAGCCAGACGCTGAGCCCGCCCCGATAAAGAAGATCACCCTGGCCCCAGAGTGTGGCAACATGGCACAGCTGATCCCGGAGCTAACAAGTCGAGGCATCATCTGTTCCATCGGACACTCTGAGGCGACGTACGAAGAGGCGTCGGATGCCGTCGTCGCGGGGGCTACAATGATCACGCACCTATTCAACGCCATGAGGCCTCTCCATCATCGCAATCCAGGGATCTTTGGTGTGCTTGGCGTTGTAACCGACAAGCTCCCGAGGCCTTACTTTGGCATTATCGCCGATGGCATTCACCTCCACCCTACCGCCATTAATATCGCTTTTAATGCTCACCCGGAGGGCTTCATTCTCGTCACCGATGCCATGCATCTGGTTGGACTTCCAGATGCGGTGTATCCCTGGACCAACGGCGACGTGGACAGTAAGATCGTCAAAGTTGGGCCGACGTTGTTACTGGAAGGGACAGACAAGATTGCTGGAAGGTCAGCGCCACTCTCCTCTCTACTAAGTTCTACTAATCCAAGGGTATCTAGTTCTATCACCCTGATCGAGTGTGTGAATAATTTCCTCAAATGGTCAGGTACCTCGGTCGGCAAAGCGCTCAAGGCAGTCACTGCAACACCAGCAACTATGCTTGGTGTTCAAGACCGCAAAGGATGCCTGAGCGTGGGTGCCGATGACGATCTTGTTATCTTCTCCGAGGAGCGGACGGCTGAAGGTATCACCCAGCTGATAGTTGATGAAGTTTGGAAGCTTGGCACTCAAGTCTACTTGCGAAAAGGGCAACCGTGATGGCGAAGGCGGCATAGCACATTGGCGGACCTGTTCACAACCTTGAATGCCTACCTATGTTTATTGGAACGAGTCACAACTAGACGCACTTTCTATTAATTGGTATACGGACTGTGTAACTACTGTCCTGCTTGCGGCCATGCAGTAAACACCATGAGCTGGTTGAGCTTCGCCTCCTATCACATACGACCATACCCACTGGAAAACTCGGGATCCCGTCCGCTCTCCCATAGATAAGCCAGTGAGGGGCGGATTAGTAGTTGGGTCGGTGACGACCAGCGAATCCCCGCTGTTGTATGTTTTTTGCTCTGTTTGATGTTTCTTTTTGCCTGTCGTTGATGCATCGCCGACTATGACGAACGAAGTGTGACTGTGGCGGGGGTTGATGGAAAAGGGGGGCGGGCGACACAACGTAAGCTGAGCATAACGTGGACGGCAGAACGAACTGGTAAAACAACAGTGTCTTCATAATATCATCGTAATATCTTAAAATTATTCTTATAATTGCCATACAATATCCTTGTAATATCCTCATAATATCGTCCTAGGTATGATTACTGGGCTTGCTTCGTGGGTATGATGCGAATGTGTCGTCCTCGTTGATTAGACCTATGTAATTAGTTCTATAATTGTTACGTAGTATAAGGGAATGAAGGAAAATCATGATCAAGTCCATTCCATAGCCCTGGTTCACTATTGCTCCCAGGTCGCAACATCCCATAAAGTCCAATCTTGTCTAAGCCCGAAAAGGAAAACATAGACCACCCATTGTCCATTCCCAACATAAGAAGAAGAAGAAGAAGAATAATAATACTGAGAATGGCGAGTTGCGCTTTGTCCATGGCGCGAATGACCCTTTCGCGGTATGCTCGAATCCGGGGGGCCACGAGTTGTGGCTCTCGCAGTTTCGGGCATGGGTTGATATGCATGATTAGCATCCCGTTTGAAGCTGATCCATTCTTTGCCCACTCGATGATTAGTTGCCTGGCCGAAGCCGTGACCAATTCTCGGCTTTAATAGCTGGCCAGACGTTCTTCATGGTAGTCGTGGTTTCTGATGCATCGCATCTGCCACTGCTCTAAGGTGAGGCCGTCCCGAAACTTGACGAGGTCGATGGGGGCGGCCTGGCCGCAAACGTCTCTCCATTGCCACCTCGGTTCACCACTCTCCTTGTTGACAATGACAGAGAGAAACGCCTTGGCACTACTCCGGCGCACATCTTTCCGCATCTTTCTTGGCGACCCTTGGTCATACTTGGCCTGTCGCTTTCGCTTCTTGGTCGGCGACTCTGTGGGCTCATCTTGGTTGTTGTGTTCTCCGGCCTCGTCTTGGTCATCCTCTTTAAAGAGGTCCCGGATCCAGACTCCGGCCTCAACAGATGATTCCCACAGCTTCTTCTTCTTCAGGAATTCTGGGAGGGATTTCGTGCGTTGCACCTCTGTGCCAGCCGCGGAAGATTGCGTCGAAAAAGCGGTCTCGCTACTCGGGCGTGGGAACTGTCCTCTTTGCATTGGTTCCATATTCGATCGCGAACCACGCCTTGGTCAGACCAACCATCTGATCTCTTTCTTTTGTTTTAAAATAGTCGGGCTTCATGATCTTAGCCCCCGCTAGGCGGCTTTGTCCAAACTTGGTGTCCCCTAGAAGGCCAAACAAGGGGGTGGTAGCTACGTGTCCCTCAACCGGGACACTGGTTCTCATGGCTGTCTCCATCATCTCTGTCTTAGTTAGCCGGAGCTATCTACGAGCTTGAGTGATCCTGATAGCTTCTTCTTCGTCAGGAATACTGGGAGTATGATGTTATCTTCTGTGATGTTGGTAGCGGACTCTCTGATCTTTGGTCTGATGAAATCTGGCTTGCGTAGCTCTAAGTCGTCAATGCTTCGATCTAGTGGCCTACCAATACTTGGGCCATGTATCCCCCACTGGGAAATTCGCCTCATAGCGACCATAATAAACTTATCTTGGTTAAAGGTTTTAGTTAATTGACGCTGCTGGAGGTCGAAGTTGGTGATACGTCAAACTTGCCAGTCTTTTATCGCAAGCCCGTGATAAATACTTATGGGGGCTAGCCATATATATCTTTCTATTATCCATAGTGATAGTAAGAGATACTATGGCACAATAAAGTCAGATTAATTGTCGCTTGCAGATGGCTTTCTATCCTTGTCTTTAGCCTTGGCTTTTACTACTTTGACATTGACGGTATCCTTGGGGTTAATACTCTAGGTGCCAGCTTGAAAACTCAGAGAAATCGATCTCATGTGGCAAGCTGGTGTGCCAGTCCGCAAAGACCTCTCCGAATTGCTATCGCGACTCAAGAGTAATGACCTCAGTGCTAAGGGGGGGTCGGTCCGTGACATAATTACTTGCCATGGTCTGATCAGATAACTAAGAGTCTTTCTTGGTTAATTTCAAGTCATGTTGCTCCAGGACTGAAGCTACAGCTGGGCGGCTTTCGGTAGTATTGCTGTCATTAGGCAACCCACTTGAGGCTGTGGCAGGGACGAGCTATGCCATACAGAGAGAAGCCTTTGTACGACGGATACGATGGCGTGAGCCTTGCCGATTCCGACCTCCCTTTCTGTTCTTCTTCATGGTGTTCTCGCTTTCTCTTCCTATCTGGCTTCTTCTCCCCCCCTTTCAGAGCCATCTCTGCCATCCTCGTCGAAATCTGTTCCATCGCTGTCGTCTTCCGCTTCTTCGGGGAGATCTTTTCTCCACTCGCCGGCACTGAAGCTTGCTTCCTGGATGTTCCCTAACTTGAGCTTGGGATTCGTAGTGCCTCGAGTGGAGGGAGCTCCAACGGTCGAAACCTTCGTCGAGGAAATCGTTCCTTCACTTCAGAGTCAGGGCCGCTTCCTCCTTTTCGTATCGGCTGTTGATGTCTAGCCATGCTTGAGCGAGGTCGTTCAGGCGACGTTTTCCAATGCCGTGAGCGTATTCGGCTTCAGAATCTGAACTCTTGGTGCGCGCGACTCGGCAACTTCGACGTCACCCAGGTACCCTGGCATGTATTCGTGGAGTTCGAACTCCTCCTTGCCGGCTTTGGATTCCTCACCTGTCGACATTATCTTTTTTTCTGTTAGCTGCTGCTGTCTATGAACTTTCGTGGCTCTCATAGCCTACCCAGACTTATCGCAGTTCCGTCACACCAGGGAAGAAAACCGCAAGATTGGGGAAAGTGAGGTGGGAGTCGCAAGTCGGATATATGGGCGGGTTGGAAGCTCAAGGCACGATGCGCGGAGTTGACGAGAGGGTGTGATAATGGCAAGTTATGAAACGAAGAAGAGAATTAAAGATCGGGTGATACGCTAGTGCCATACCAGGACAGAACACAAGGTGGATGAGGGTTTGAGAGAAGGGAAGTTGACGATCGACGAGTTCGCATGCGAAGTGAGGGGAATCTTTGCAGGGGCAGAGGAAACAAAAGAGCTATTCTGGATGCTGTTTGTCACCTCTCTATTGCTAGAGGTATTCTCAGTTTTTGTCCATTGTTGTTGTTCCCTATTGTCCCCTATTGTTCTCCCGTTGATGCAGTTTGGTTTGCACCCCCTCCCCTCTGTATCTGTTTGTCAGTGACTCCGGCAGTGCCAGCTTGCCAAACATCAATACAAACGCGTGAGCATAGAACATTTACGAAACTTGTGGAATTAGGACAAAGCTCGCTAATATATTAAGCCTTCTCTAAATTTTCTTTCTTCTTAAACCTCACCCACGCCAACCCAACCTCATTACTACACCCCACCATATCCCGAAACTTGGTATATATATTTCCACTTCTTATATCTGAGAATACAGCATTGAAACAGGACTAACTATATAGATCCCTCGAAGCATCATGTCCGGCCTAGCCGCATTTCCCGCTGGGATGACAGCCGCCGACTGCGGAAAGCTGCACCAGCTTCTGGTTGAGATGGCGATGAATGACTCCGCCGTTCAAGAATCACGCCCACCGGACACGGGTATATACAAGCCTGCCGACCTGACACGACAAGAGAAAGTCCAGCTGATGGACCTTCTGACATCATTCATGTCCATGGTCAAGAACATGCCGGACGAAGCTCGTACGCGCGAGCTCTACCAAGAGTTCCTCGCTTCGATCTTCAAGCGATGGATCTCGGAAAAGAAACCCGACCGTCATCCCATGCTACCCCCCCTTGGGTTCGGAGCAGTCGTTCACGTCGGCATTCTGCGCGAAACCCATCCTGGCATTCGGCCTCCAGTTGGCGCAACACTGTCAAACTTTCCAGTGACACCAGCCCGTATCGCTGGCCAACCTGTCTTCTATGGACTGGAGTTGTCCCTCAACGAGGGGGGATGGCGGTGGTTCTTCATGGACCGGATGACGGGGCACGTCGACGCTCCGTTCGTCAACATGGGCGGATTGACCTTAGCTGAGGCCCGTAGACGTGTGATCAGCAAGTATGATCGCAACGAGCTCAAACGCATCACGAAGTACAACCTTGACTTGGTGGTTGCAGTGGCTCGGCGTCGCATCATGAAATGGGCCAAGCATGGTTCCGAGCACGAGGCGCACATCGACCCTCTGGACCGCCTTATACCTGGCGGTATCCAAAAGCTCGTCCTGGCCCGTGACTGGATTGCACACTGGTCGAACGCTGCCCTCATTCTGACGAGTGAGATGCCTCCTTCGGAGGAGGAGATCAAGATGCCCACTGATTAAACTCGCCATCAACACCGTCGTCGAACGACCCCTGGAGGCAGGCTACTGGAGTAAGTCACAACACTACACGTAACTATGCTTTGATACATCGACTTACATTTCATAGCGACTTGATATATATAAGTTGATGATGGAAACGCCGCACCAGAAGTGCGAATGTTCCCGAGGTTCGCTTCGGTAGGTGATAACCCCAAGCCCAGATCTAAGTTTTGATCGAACCGCTGACATTCATGCTCTCCATAGTGAGAATGATTACGAGGGTATTGTCATTATGCCGGGCCAGTGGCAAAAGATTTCTGCCATCATCCATGGTAGGTTGCCATATGAACCTCAATTCTTGATCGGCCTTCTGGGGGGAGAAGACATTAGATAATAAATCAATGGAACGGCGATTCGGTACCTGACCTCGGATGCCCTCTTGACACGCTTGCTGCTATCCCTTACGCGATGCTATATATACTGTTCTATTGCTTCTTTTGCCACAGCTAAGGGTGATCCGAGGCGAAGGCCATTCAAGAAGCAAATAATCGTTTATTCTTTACTCATTTATCCTCAAGAGCCCTTGATTAAGCGCCGACATTAGATTCTCACTGCCTCAATGGGAGGAGAACGTCCTGTTCCAGTCGGCGCAACCGCGAGGGAAGACGAAGCAGCCGCGAAAGAGGACGAGGCGGTAGCTTATATATATTGACGAACAGACTCGATGCTTTGAGGCTCTTGACAAAGAGAAAGAGCGAGAGTAAGTTGCCTGATTGACAAGAAAGGTGAAGGCGGGTGGTGAGAGGAACGAATAAACTGCCGCAAGGGAGAGAGTGCGGAAGGTCGTAAGTTAGAGGATACGGTCAGAGCTCAAGGATAGTGTTGAGGTGGTGATGGAGATGGAGAGAGGAGAGGCATTCAAGATAGGGAGGAGAGCTTCGTTCCCGAGTCAAAGACGAAGGCTCAGAGTCGAAGGGGGAGCGGGAGTTCCAGAGGAAGAACGGCCTCTTTACTGTGAATTGATACAGCTGTTTCCAACCCCCCCTCTGTTCGCCTGTTTAGCGGCACGGCCGTCTGACTGGATTCCTGGAACTTGTCACGATCTCGTCAACCAGGGGTCGACGGGATGTACAAGGCGGCAGGCCGCTGGGTAGCTGGCTGTTAGATATGAGTGACTTTGCGGTAGAGATTTAGGCCCTATGGTCAACCTAATTGAATAAGACTGCTATTATGCCATCTAACAGGTACGAGAGATCGCTCGCGCCATCTTTGGAGTTTTCCACCAAAACAGAGTCGGCATATGGTCGATACAACGAGGTGACGGCTTTGGCCAGTCGACTTTACAGTCAAACAAGGAGCGGAAGCATGCAGCGAAGCGTCTGCTCTCACCTCGAATGAAGATGATTAAGGAACAGCGATTCCAAACCAGACAAGAAGCAAAGAAATACGACACCGTGTCGGCTCTCGCCAATCAACAGAAGTGTGCAACCAAACGACAACTCTCAGCGATGGAAACAAAGGGGGGCAACACCAAGCCAGCCTCTGATGATTGCAAAATAAAGGCCTCACAACCCACAACACAAAGCAAATTTTTCATTGAAACACTCATCCCAGATTTCCTCACGGCCCCGATCAATTGTCGCCATGACCAACAACCAAGCTACTGGCCCAGAGCGCATCGCCGTAAGTACATTCTCTGCAAGGTTGGTGTTTGGATCTCTCTGACCCTTGTGCTGTGAAGGCCGCTTCCACCTCCGCTTCCACCTCTACCTCTAACACTATGGGCAGCGCTCGTACTGCCAGCGCCCCAGAGGACCCCTTCGCCGTAAGTATTCCCTAAGCTTGTGCTTGGATTTCTCTGACCTTCGTGAAGGGTTTTGTGGCTCTGGCTCGAGTCACCTTGACCTCTTCCTCCGCCTCCGCCTTTGCTCCCGCCTCTGCCCCTATCTTGGTGCCTTCCCCAGTACCTTCACCTGTCTCCCCTCCTGTCCCTGTTGATTGGGAAGATAACCCCGAACATGCTCGACGTTCTCACCAAGATTGGCTTCATCAGACAAGCCTCGAGTACCCCGACATCGTGTCCAGGGATGAGTCAGGGCGATACATCATCCGTTCGCGATTCGTCCCTTCACCGGCCGAAAGGAACGCCCCCTACCGAGGCAAAGAATTCATCAGTGTCATGAGAGGCGAGGGTAGGAATGTCCAATTCCAGGACATCATTCCGGATGATCTGCCCGAGTTTGAGGCCAACGGCTAGAAGCTGTGGCATCACAATGGCAGACCAACCAACTCCGCCGACGGTATGGACCAACGAGAGGTCAAAAGGATTGAAGACGTCTGGGAGTACGACAACCCAACGGTGGAAACCCCCGATCAGTTTCCTGTTGGTACCGAAGCCTCGCGTCAGTTGGATGGGATCGTCTGGGAGCCTCACCGTCTGATCGGGCCTGACCCAAGTGCGCGAGCACTAATCTCTACCAGCGGGACCTTTGTTCCCAACACCGAGCTGCAGAGCGGCTTTCCATCCTCCACATCGCGTGGTCACCAGCCAAAGGTGCCACGGCCCTCACAAGTAGGTGCCGGTTGGGGAGAGCACGACAAGTTCCGGGAATGGCAGAGGCACGGCCGTGCTCTGACTAAGAACATGGCCTCGGACAGCGCATGGCCTCACGAAGACCCTGCGGCATTGGAGTTTGTTGGAGATGGCGAGGACACCGTGGTCACTGAAGGCCTGATGAAGAATGATCCTCAACTACCAGAGTCATTCGCCGACAGGCAGAGACCAAGGACTGTTCTGGAACAGTTCCAGCCCCGTGGCTTTGGAGAGTCATCCCGAGGAGGCGGTCAACGCGGGCGTGGCCAACGTGGAGGTGGCCAACGTCGTGGAGGTCATCGAGGCCGTGGTGGACGCTCAGCTCTCAATGATCCCGTTGGGTGGTAAGCATGGAGAGATCCATCACTCACTTCTTGACGCCATTCTTCTCACAGCTTCGGCCGTGGCGAGAGCCCGTGATTTATTTCGCGTTTTGTCATCAGTTGTTTCGCGAGAGTGATCCCCGATGTTTATGATCATGCCTCTTGTTCTTGTTCTTATTCTTGTTCTTGTGGTTTCTTCTTCCTATCGGCGTGAGCCAACAGCATTCTTGTACCGCCCCTTCGTCCTAGAAATGTAGTATCTTGTAAAGTAGTGTCACTTGCGCTGGGTGCGAAACACATGCCATCTCCATCATGACCTCTATAATTGCGTGCATGTGATGATGTGCCTATGTTGCATGCCTGGTTCCTTGGTTAAATTATAAGGTCTTATAATTAGTGCTGTAGCATTCTATGTCTTTTTATTAATCCATAGTTTCTTACACAGGACGAAATTCCTTTATTTCGGCCTTTTATATATTAGAATGTCTAGTATTATTCGGTATTGTGATATGCTTGACTTAGGGTAGGCCGGCTGTGAGCCGAGCGACGGCCAGCCCCCTTGGAACCCGGCGCCGACCTTGAGTGAGCCTAGGGTCTACCCTGGGTAGAACCCAAAGTAGACCTGTTGTGGAACGCGGGTGAGCCCGCGGCAGCTCCTCCTTCAAACGGGGCTGGCGGCGAGCGGCCACCGTGCTGATCCGGCGCCGATGGAAAGCCCTGTTAGATGACCAATGTTACGTATGAGAGAGGAGCATTGAGTTTGATCATAGCAGGTAGAATTTCACAAGGGGAGGCATGAGAAAGTCAGAGTCATGGCAGAAGCGTTTTCTGCACCCAGCAGCGCAAGCCTTATATCAATTGTTAGACTGCCTATGATAAACATCCACGACTACCTACGAGACTAGACGAAATAGAAAAGGCTCATACATGAAAAAAGAGTCAGCTCGCCCTGAATGTAAAAATTACAAGACAAATAAGGTAGAGTTGGGCTCGTACATGGGAAAAGAATTGGCTCGCGCCAAATATCAAAATGACAAGATGGATAAAACAGAGCTGGGCTCTTACATGAAGAGGTATTGGCTCATGCCGAATGGAAAAAGTGACAAGATGGAAAAAACAGAGTTGAGCTTGTTCATGAAAAACGTCCGTTGCCATTGATCATTGGAATGGCAAGGGGCGACAGAAAAGAAAAGAAGAGAACAGAGTCGGTGTGAATTACGAAGGGTGGGGGAAGGAGCTCTCGCTCATCATGTTTGAAAATGATCGTGCAAAGCGAAAGAGAGGGAGAGAGACTGGCGCTCTAGGTTGAGGCCGAGGTTGATGTGGCTACTGTGCTCTCGCGAGCTCGGTCGAGCGATGCCTTGACATAAGGCTGCCTGAGGACATCGTTGCGCTTTCGTGCCAACTTGTCATCCTGGAAGTAGGGAAGGTCCTGTAATGTGTTAGAATGGAAGCAAAAGATATGGTGCAGCCAGCTACTCACGATGACCCATTCTGGCTTGATGTTGCGGTGTACCGTGTGGTAGAGGTCATCCTCGTTTTCCACGATGGGACCCTCCCCCTTGGCCGCCTTGCTGCCTGGGTCGCGGATGGCAACATTGCAGAACAGGCTGCGAGCCAGTGCCTTGAAGATGTTGCTTGCGTGGTTCTTGTCCCCAGAGCTCATGTTGCCGGTTGTGATGTCCCCAAACTTTGTTTGGGCCCAGCGAACCAGGAGTCCACGGATTCGAAGGGCTTCCTCGAGGACACGGCGGTTGATGTACCAATGTTGGCACCATGCGTCCTCATCCTTGGCCCCCTTTGCCTGCATATAGGCGTGAAGGGCACTGAGCTGCGAGAGGTGGTCCGACAAGGGACGGGCAAAAGTCTGGCGGGCGGCATCGGCGTCATCTCTGGACGCAAGAGGGCGAAAGAAGATTGAGTGCTGCAACTGGGCAGCAGCGAGCGCAGCAATGCTGACGATCTCGAGCAGGCATCCAAGCTTTCTTCCCTCAGCCATGGCATTATACCAGACGCGGTCCACAGGGAGGTTTACGGCCTCGCGGCCATTGGCAGCAATCCTGCCCGACGCCTCAAGGTAGCCCCTGTGAAATTTAGTGGTTATTCATACAGAGGGACCGGGAAAGGGGCATACATGTTTATCAGCTCTTCGAGGCCATGGTAGTAGACCTCGCTGTGAGGTCGGTCCATGAAGTCAAACAGACCCACGGCCTCAAACCCGGCGGAGCTGAGCATCAGGATCTCCGAGGTCAGGGGCTTGGTCAGCATGCCTGGCGGAGCCGAATCTAGGAAGATCTTGTTATACGTCTCCTCGGTGTAGAGACGGAAGCAGACACCGGGCTGGGTTCGACCGGCTCGGCCTGCTCGCTGCCCGGCGGCGGCCTTGGAGATGGTCGACGTGTGGAGCTGGTGAAGGCCAGCACGTGGGTTGAAGCCTTCTTGCTTCACCAGACCCGTGTCTGAGTTTGACCGTTAGCTGAATTTTCCCTGTGTCTTCATGGACGGTTGATACTTACCCACAACGTAGACGATGCCATCGATCGTCACACTGGTTTCGGCGACGTTGGTCGCCACGACATACTTGCGAGAGCCTGACTGGGACTTTTCCAGCGCAAGAGACTCCCTCTCCGGTGCAATGCCCGAATAGAGGGCAAAGGTCTCTAGGTCGTAGGTGGAGGCTCGCACCTCGGAGCAAAAATGCTCAATCTCGTGGATCGAAGGCATGAAGACGAGAATGTCGCCGGGACCCATGTTCTTGTGGATGTGCTTCACAGTTCGCAAAGCAGCCGCTGCGTAATGTGGGATCGCTGCCTTGAGGTGTCGTATGTCGACTGGGAACCCCCGACCTGGGACTTCCAGCAACTTGGCACCACCGAAGTAGGCCTGGAACTTGGCGGTATCCAGGGTTGCCGACATTATGATGACCTTGAGGTCCTTCCGGATCGATATGGCGCGCTTGAGAAGGGCCATAAGGATATCGGTAGCCATGGTTCTCTCATGTGCCTCGTCGATGATGATGCAGCTCTGTTTACAGTGTTGGCCGTGTGCTAAACAACCAAGAATGAACGAACTTACGTATGTGGAAAACAGGAGATCTTTCTTCGCCTGGGCAAGAAGCATTCCATCCGTCATATATGCAAGACGAGTCTTCTTGCTCATCTTGGCCTCGAAGCGGACGTGGTATCCGACTTCCTCGCCGAGGGGTACGGCCATCTCTTCGGCGACACGTCTTGCCACGGATGAGGCGGCGATACTTCGTGGGTGAGTGCAAGCAATCTTCAGCCCACTCTTCCACTCGTCAAAAAAGACGAACTGGGGGATCTGGGTCGACTTGCCCGACCCAGTCTCACCGACGACGACCAGAACCTAGTGATAACTACATGAGACTGGGACCAATATTTGAAAGGGGCAAGATATATATATATATATATATAGCTTACCTGCTCGCTCTGGTAGAGGCTCAGAAACTCCTCACGTTTCCCAGAGACAGGCAGCTCGCGCCGGGTATGCAGGAGGAAGAAGTACTGCGAGTTGCGGAGCTTTCCATTTTGTATTGGCATCGGATGTTTGATGCCCTCCTCCAACGCCATGGCCTCGGCGGCGGTGGTTTGGTTGCGTTTGAGTGACTCCATGGTTAAATCCGGGGTGATGTTGATGTTGGTGTTGGTGATTGTTATTGTTTTGTTCTGGGATGAGGTCTGTTGAGCGTTTGTGTGTACGGAAGAGGGTTGCCAACACAACACTTGCTTGACAGTGTCAGCCACAACCAGTTCCCTCACAACCTACCCTCATTGGAGGAAATCAAACGATATGATTGAGAGTCCCTTCATCAGGATGAGCGAAATGAAATCTCGTTTATAGCTGAACTGGTCGGATTGCGCAGTCGGGGTGAACAAACGGGTGTAGCCTTGACTGTACTGATATTGCTTTACACTGCGGGCGCGTATGCCCAAACTCGCTTCTACTGCCCCTGGGACCGGCAGCTCGGGAATGAATCCCTTGGAAATTTATCTAGACGCGATTTATAACACCCTAAGTGTCTATCTTGCTAAAAATGGTGTCGTGTGTTCGGGATTGTCAACTTCAGTGTTTCGACCTGCAACATCTTGTCTCCATCCAGTCACTTTCCCATGATGGCAGACAGTTCGAATGGTCAATCATCCTATTAGAGCGTTAACATGCATCTAACAATCACAAAACCCGCTGTTTCTAGTTAGAGATCAAGGGGATACCTGAGATGGTAAGGCAGATTGGGAATTAAAAGGGGGGACGATTGGAGATCGTTCGTACGAGTCAAAGACCCCATTCGGGGGTCAATAGACAATAAACATCACCGTGTCTAGAAACCTTTAGCCATTTTTACCCGCCTCAACTTATTATTGTTCTTTCATTGATGCGGCTCCATCTGTATTCCCCTCTGTTTGTTCACCCCGAGACCACGGCAGTGCCAGCCCGTCAAGCAGCAGTGCAAACGCGTGGAAACGTAGAAGGCTCACGAAACTGATGGATTTAGGGCACAAACTCGCTTAGATTTTAATTCTGTTCTTTTTTGAGGCATCTCGCACCTTTCTTTTTCTTCATCTTCCCATCGGTGTGCACCCTCCTCATCGCCACGACACCTAGCAAGACCACCCTTCGGTATGTGCGCAATCTTGTTATAGATCTACTCACATGTCATATATAGCAACGCTAACGATGCAGTAGCTTCTACCACCTCATCGCCCATCACCATGTCCGGCGAGGTTGCCACGCTGGATGCTGTCCCCGAGCAGCAGCACCAACTCTTGATCGACATTGTCGCGAGCGACCCTGACGTTAAGGAGTCGCGTGCCGCCAACACTCTGGTGCTGAAGCCCGGAGACCTCACTACCGGAGAGAAGATGGCTTTGGTTGATCTTGCCAGCATGTTCATCACTGTTAACGAGTGTTTCTCCGACCAGCCCAAGACCGACGAGTATTA
Source organism: Ascodesmis sphaerospora (assembly GCA_027569015.1). Classification (NCBI taxonomy): domain Eukaryota; kingdom Fungi; phylum Ascomycota; class Pezizomycetes; order Pezizales; family Ascodesmidaceae; genus Ascodesmis; species Ascodesmis sphaerospora. Next base: position 833,020 of record JAPPUR010000011.1, on the reverse strand, counting down.
CCAAATTTTCCTTGAGGGGATCTTCAAGGATTGGGCATCCAGCGACGGGGAAAACGACCCTCCCATCCTCCCGCCCCGCAAGCTCCCTGGCGTGAACGCCCAGGTTGGCGTGCTGAACATCGATCATCCCGAGCCAGTCGACGAGGCTGAGAAGCCCACCCAACAGTCGGCCGCCCGCCTGGCCGGCGCGCCAGCCTTGCTCGATATCATGATGTGGCCGGAATTCGAGACTGTGTATGGGCAAGGGCCCTGGAAGGAGCCTATTTGGGAGGAAACGCTTTGGGGTGGAGATATACGGTCTCCTTCGATGTGGGCTTACCTCTGGCGAGACCAAGACGGCCATCCTCTCAAGCATGAGTTTGTCCAGTTCGCTGAGGGCGTTACCATGAAGGACGCTGTTCTCCGGGCCATAGCAGAGTACGACCAAAACGAAGCAACGCGGGTCGTCGCCTACAACCGTGAGGTCATCGTCAACGCGGCCCGACGCCGCATTTCCAAGTGGGCCAAGGATGGTACCGGAGCCGCTCCCAGAGTTGACGAGGACGACCGCCTGGCAAAGTGGGACATGTTCCCATCCTTCCTTCTCGAAACCTCGCATCCACAACCATACCTATTCACTACAACTTGAAATCACTGCCTAGGCTTCAATCGACATTCAATCAACGGTAAGTAGTCACGTCCGTCTCTGTTGGAACAAGGTCATTACTAACGATATCTCAGCTCCCACTATGTCTTCACAGAGTTCCCCCCGCCGGCCTGCCAGCCCCGAGACCAGCCCCGAGCATGGCTATGCCAATGCCCCAGGCCCCCAGCAAGAGGAGAACGACGATGTCGTTTTCCTCCTCTCCATTCCCCACCGCTGCCGTCTACACCCTCGTGGGCCTCAAACCGCTGGTCCATCTTCCTCAGGCGGTGCCGTCACCAACCCCATCGTCGTTCCAGACGATGAAGACCTGCCCTCCGCATCAGAGGCAAGAGCAGCCGGCGACATTGTCGTCATCTCCGATGATGAGGAGGAAGGGAACAATGCCCCCCCTCACAACCCCACCGACGATGGCAATGCTGGAGCGCGAGCTCGGCCAACCACCATTCCTGGCACTACTGTCTCGTCCAGCATTGCCATCAGAGACTCCAACGAGGAGGCCCCTCCAGTCAGCGCTCCCCGGGGCAGCAATAAGCGGGAGAGATCCCTAACCCCTTCCAACAACCCAACAACTCGCCGCCGCCATCACTAAAAGCTGAGTGTTCTTTCCGCCGCGCCCTCGAGCCTGTCCTCTACTTCGTTTTCTCGAAGTCGGCGACGACACCCCGACCGACCGAGAGACCAACCCTGGCCCCCGGCTTTTGAGAGACAATATCTTAACCCACTTTGTGCGTGGGTGTGTGTGAATACGTGGTTCATTTTTTCCTGTTTCTTCTTTTTCTTTTCGGCAAGAGTCAGCGCAATGTATCTCGTCTTTTCACTTCGACCCGCGGCGTAAGCTTGCAGTTCTTGTTGGGATCTTTTTTCTTCTTCGGCGAGTTTGGTGTTGATACAAGGGCCTCTTTCTGTTTTTTCTTTTCCTGTTCTATTTTTACTGTAATGGGAGTGGAGTTCTTGGTAGATAAAATGCGCAAGCCCATCAGCGGCGAGAGCCATCAAATCATTATAGGCCTTTTAGGGCCGTGATTTGATGCTGCTAAACTATATGTTTCCATAATCTTTAAGCTGTACGGGTATCTGCCTAGTGAGACGTGACTCGATGCTGCTTATTAGTACCTGCCACAAGAAACTCCGTACACTCAATCCTCAGACATCCCAATTTGATGGGAGTTGTAAGGGGTATCGGGGAAAGTAAAGTGTAATAATATTTATACAGAAGTTTAAAGCGTAGGTAATATACAGTATTCTAGCCACCTTGCCCATCACCAATCAACCGCTTATCGCCGAGGAGGGAATCCATCATTGGCATCGGCATACGACCCGCTTGCAACATCATAGGGGTTCCAGATCGTACCGCTGCGACCCATGTCCTTACAGTTGTTGCATCCGTTAACAGTGATATGGCATCCGTTGTTCAGATACGTGCTTCCGCAACCCTTCGCGCCGTTGAGGTTGTAGATGTTGAGCATCGAATCCTTGATCTGTTTACCCGTCATACCACGGGAGAAGGCCTCGTCGTTGTTGCAAGTCCAGATGACTGTGCAGCCATAGTTGATACCAAAGAACTCCTCGATGGCCGGGCCGGCGATGGGGAAGATCATATTGGCGATATCCTTTCCAGTGTCATCGGGCCACACGGCAGAGGTGTACTGATGGTAGACAATGTCATCGACATAACGAGAAGCAGCCATGAGACAGGTGTCCTTAGAGAAGGACCTGCAGATAGAAGATCCGTCATGGTTGCCGCGATCCTGCGAGGGGGCCTCAGGGACCGGGGCAACGTAGGGGTTTGTAGCGGGACCGTCGTTGTTGGTGTCGGGAGAGCCGCAGCATTGATCAAAGATCTTGTTGTTGTCTGCGTCGTAAAGGCAACCGTCTTCGCCAAAAAGAACATCTCCATAGTTGGAGGGCCAGCGAGCCTGGAGTTGGCAACTGGCAGTGGCGTGGACGTGATTGTCGTTGCTGGCGTCGAAGCCGGACAGGATCAGCGCGGTGCTGTAAGACTCGTCGGGATTAGAGGCAACGTCTATTAAAAGTGAGTGTTAGAGAATGCTTCTGCATGGATGATCTTGAGGTCGAATAACGTACTGTAAGAACTCTCATAGACACTGGCGATGTCACCTGCGTCGGAAGCGCATCGGGGACTGTTGTTGATGAGAATGCATCCCTTTTGAACGTGCTAAACCGAGTTCGTTAGCTACACATCGCATTCAATCTCAGATACCAGGGTACTTACGACATTGGTTCCGGCCGAGTTGGGAGTTGTTGTCTCGAGGGGCTGACAAACGGGGTGGTTTGATCCATCAACCAGCACGCAGACCATGCCGTTGGTGGTGACCGTCTGCGCGCTGGGCTTGTCCGGAGTAGTTGTGGACTCTTGTTCTGGAGTCGGAGTCGGAGTCGGACTTTGACTCGGTGTCGGTGTCGGCGTCGGAGTCGTCGTCTCCTCAGCAGCTTGGCTGGAAGAGGTAGCAGTGGAAAAGGTCGTGGGTGTGGCTTCCTGGCTGGTAGTTGTCTCGACAGTCTCTTCAGCCGAGCTGGTTGTCTCAGCAGCCTCTTCGGTCGCGGCTGTACTACTTGTAGACTCTTGTTGTTCTGTCGTAGTTGTCGTCTCTTCATCGGCCTTGCTGGTTGTCTCAGCAGCTTCCTCCCTCGTGGTTGTGCTCTCAGCGTCTCCGGTCGTGCCACTTGTCTCGGTGGCTTCCTCTGTCTTGGTAGTGGTAACTGTAGCCTCCTCAGTGCTGGTTGTCTCGGCAGCATCTTCGGTCGTGGCTGTACTCTCGGGAGTTTCCTCACTCGCGGTTGTACTCTCAGAGTCTCCGGTCGTAGCAGTCGTCTCAGCAGCTTCCTCACTCGTGGTGGTAATAGCTGTAGCCTCCCCTGTGCTGGTCTGCTCAACCGTAGATGTCACCTCCTCGCTGGTCGTCGAGCTCTGGTCCAAAGGGCACGAGTCATCATCTCGTGCCTGGAGATCCCGCTTGTCAAACGTCAGAGGATCTCCACCAGAGCCAGCGAGATCTCTGTTGGCGAGGAACGAATAATGGCCCTCGACGGCATAAGGGCTCTTTGCGAAACCGTCATAGTTCTTCAACAGCCTTTCGGTTTCCTCGTCATCAGGATCAAGCTCCTGGATGTCAGACTCGATCTCGGCACTCCAGCGCTGGACAAACTTCCAGGCCTCGGCCGTTCCGCGGGCGAGACGGTCAGCCATGAAGCTCTCGTACACCTCGGCAAAGCTGAACTCGCCGCCAGAGATGGCAATCTTCTTTTCTCGCACAAGATCGTCGATGCCTCTGAAAGTGTTGTACATGCGCTGGTTGGTCCTCTCGAAGAGTGCCTTGACGGGTCCCTGGTTGAAGACGTCGACGGAAATACCAATCGTCTGTAGGGCTTGGATCTTGAGATCGGTCGACCCCGAAAACTTGGCCGTGAAGCCAGGCTGTTCAAGCTCGCCGACCTTGAAGAACGCGCCCTTCATGTTGTTGAGATCTCGCTGCATAGCAGCGAACTCGGCATTGGTAGGTCCTGGGACCTGGCCCACGACCTTGGCGAGGATAGATGTGGGGAAGATAGCGTAGAACTCGTCACAGGTGAGCTTAGGGTTGCTGTTCTTTTCACCCGGCAGAAGCTGCGTCTCGAAGAAATCGGTGAAAAACTTGAGCTCCCAGACGTGGTCGACGTTGAAGTTGGCAAGTCCCTTTGCCTTGGCTTCGGCCGTGTTGATCTGCTCCCATCCAGGTCTCAAATCCTCATCACAGCGCACCTTGCGATCATACCACCTCTGCACATCCCTAACGTAGTGTCCATTGGTACCAGCCTTGGGGTGCTGTTCAGCCTGGTCGATACCTTTGGCATTGGGGTTGCTCGGGAACTTGGGGGTTTCGCAAGGCTTGCAGCCTCCAAAGTAGGGGTGTCGCCCGCCCTTCCTAGGGGGCGTAGTCTTGGTAGGGGTCGCACTACTCTTGGTAGTGTCCGCACGTTTCTCAAGGTAGATTCTTCCGGCGATGGACCGCTTCATCTGTTCTGGATCATCTGTCCCGCTGGCCTCATCGATCTCGTCGGGAAGCTCGAGCCTGTAGGGGAGGGCGCTGCAGGTGCTGGTGCTGGAGGTTGTTGTAGCAGTCTCGGTTGATGACATGGCTGTTGATTCTTCTTGAGTGCTTGTCGGCTTGTCTTCAGAATCAGTCGTCTGTTCGTCATCATCGTCGTCGTCGTCGTCGTCATCGTCGTCGTCGCCATCATCGTTGTCAAAGTCCTTGATATCGTCCAAGGCGTTTGACAAGAGCTCGCCAGCAGCAACGGCGGCAAAGGCCGGTGCAAGCTCAGCAAAGACTCCAGTCGCCAAAGCTGGTGTGGCAACAACCGGAGCAATGGCTGAAAGTTGCGTCGAGTACCAGGCGAGGAGGAGAGCTAATCCAGCAATAGACTTTTCGACCTTGTGGGAGTCATCCTCGCTGAGGCTGTCCAGATCAATCTTCTTGAGCCGAGCATCAATGTCGGAGAGATCCTCAAACTCATCCTGAGCTTGCTTCTGGAAAGCTTCGATGTCTTCGACAGAGGGAGATGGGTTGGCGGCGATGGCCGAAGCCGCAGCAGCGACGTTGGTGAAGGAACTTGCCGCGTTGGTAGCAGCAGGGCCTACTCCACCAGAGGTGGCAGTGCCGGTGGTTTGAGGTCCAGTAGAAATACTGGCGCTTGTGACAGTGATAACACCAGAGGTGGTCACCTCTCCGCCAGGGCCGGTAGAGATGTCGGACGTGGGGATGGTGGTCTCGGTAGGTCCAGCCTCGGTCTCGGAAGAAACCTCTCCGCTAGTTGAACCAACCTGGCCAGCCGTGTCGGTGGTAAGAGCAGACTCGGTAGTGCTGCTCTCAAACGGAAGAGGGAAATGGGAAGTGGTTGTCTCCGGCTCGGGGGTTGTGGTGGTGTCCGTCTCGGCTCGGGGAAAGAGCCGGGGGACACCGGCCTGGGCTCCGGAGAAGAGCAGGGCAGCCGCAGCCAACCCCAAAGAAGGCCGCATGTTTGCGAAAGGTAATGAGTGAATGAATGGTAATAAAGAATGACTGTTTGGGGAAAAGAATGACAAAAACAAACAAGAGAAAGAGAGTTGGGTGCAGGTTGGCAAGCTACTCGACGATGCCGTGGTCGAGAAGTCTTATATCTCACACCCAGACACACTCTCGTATGAGCCACCCAGTGGCTAAAGGCAAGCATCTTGGCGGGCGGTACTTACAACTCCACCGTCGCCGCGCTATGAGTTGCATGGTGAACCACCCGCGGCTTTGGGAACAACTCATTAGTCCCCCTAACTGCCGTGACTAATCTCGGGAAAAGTTGCCAGAGCCTGCGTCTCCCGCTGATCAAAATCCCAAAGTCCCAATTTTTAATACAAGGAACCCTCTTGTGTTGCAATCTTCGGGTCGGCTCAGCAAATCACAGCCAAGCAACCCATGAATTAACAGTGTTTCTTGGTCAGCCCTAGACTGTCACTCTCCACAAGCTGAGTGGTCAACTTGGTCTCAGCTCTTATTCAGGAGTCAAGCCTGGGCTGACAAGACAAATAGACTCCCGCACCATGGGCGGTTGCTTGCATGATCAGCCCTACAATAAGCCATTCCCGTACCCATAATCGGAGATTTTAAGCCAGTCGCAGCAAAGCATGGTGTTTAATGTCATACGCGCCAAATGATGACGCCGTCCCTTCAATTTCCATTGTTTATAGCGCCGGTTTCTCCCATGCAGAAGCCGTGGAATTTTCAACCTAATGCACCCACTTTGATCAGCTCCAACTCTATTCTCCATCATGGGGTTCTCATTCGTCTATTGCGTAGTGTGTGGCTGTCCTTTTGACATCCCCCCTCGCGATGAAGTCTTTGATGAAGAACACAACTGGGCATCTGATGACCCTCTCGAAGATGAAACAAAGCAGGTGAGCATACTGCTTTTGCAAGACAAATCTCTTGCATTTGTCGCCCTGCCGTTTTGGGAGTGCTACAAGGATCGGCCGCAACTGCAACGCGCCCCCAGTTTTTAAGATCAAGGAGAAGCCCAAGCTTCGGGTCCTATTTTCTTACTTGTTTGAGTCTTGAACTCATCCCTTTCTTCTTTCAGCTTATTACCCGTTACGATATCAACTAAGGTACTGATGTTACTATTTTGGCAGTGGCTATGTGAAATTCGGCTTCTCGGCGCTACTTCAAGCTTGGAGAAATTCGCTACTCCTCCCTTTCGCATGTATGTAATATCCATGACCTAGAAAGATCAGAGCTTCCTTTACTCAATTAGTACACAAGTTTCATGGTGCTCGTAAGACGCTGACGTTTCAAACCCTCAGGCCGATAAACACATCCACAACTCCGGATCTTTTCGTTTCCGATATCGCCAACTGGGCCTTCACGGAAGGGTTATACTTCCGACTCGAAGGGAGTTCATACCGCGTCTTGTCTCATGGCAAGGATACCGACGATATCTTGTTCTCGTTACATGATGCTTGCTTGACTATACTTCAACATGTCCTCACGTGGCGTGCTCGACTCTCCCCTGAAGATGGTTCACCTCCAAGCTTGAGCAACGTTTACAAGGCCCTGTGCGCTCAGTTTGTCGTCAATACGCAAGAAAAGATGATCATCGCCAAAGAGAGCGGCTTCTATGGTTCAACTGACTACATGGAGTATGGCTTGGAGTTTGGCCATGATTACTACGGCGCTCGCGAGTTCTGGGCCTCTGAAGGGTGGGGACCTACCAAGGCCAACGAGGTTTGTCTATTTAAGATTTTGAATGTTTCAGTTTATTAAAACAAGCTATTAACTCATGCTGACAAACTTCATCTTCCGACAGTGGTACTGCAACGACCCGATCGATGTTCAAAATCTTCCTGGTTTTATCTCGGCACTTCTTGCTGAGGAGCCCTCCGATAGCGAACATGTGGAATATGTCGAACCAAACATGAGCCTGGGGCTTACAAGTTCGAAGGCAACTCTGTGTCCAAATCTTGAATGTTTGCCGAGAGAGATTCTGGACCTTGTTGTTTCTTTTCTTCCTACGTCATCCACCTTGCGCCTGCGAAGGTGTTCCAAGACTCTGATTTCGCGCATCGTACTCGATCAACAGTTCTGGCGAAGACAATTGCTCGATGGCTGTGTAGACCCTTACCTTTGGGAACTCAAAGATGTTGGTAGGGATTCAGAGACCCCAGTTATCCCAGTTGAAAAAACTCTTGGTCACCATGACTGGGGGAATTTGGCTAGAAAGCTAGCATGCAGCAATCAGATCATGAGGGGAGATGAGTCCATACCATCTCCGCCATGGGGACTGCGAAACCGATGCAGGATCTGGTCCCTTGCTACTCACCTCGTCACAACCTCCGAGGGTTAAGTATGCTGGTATCTCGTTCTTTTTTTTTTTTTTGGGGGGGGGGGGTACTAGGCACAGCACAACTTGGTCTCTTCCAATATTGGTGCCTTTGTCAGAACAACCAATTGTGCAGACGCAGACTATAGATAGTGTAATGGAAGGCTAGCAAAAGATACAATTCCACATTTATCATATTCCACAGAAGAACATATCTTGGAGGCGACCCAAAAAGGAAACAAATCTAGTACTTTATGCTTCTATCAGACAAGGCTTTCTCGCTTATGGTCATCTCCTGCAAGACCATCCCGATGGCCCGTCCGATTCCCTAATTCCCTTCGGTTCTCCCGGGCTGAGGCCCAACAAGACGGATCGTCGATTCCCTGTTCCTTGTTTCAAACTGTGGATACATCCCAATCATTAAGCTTATGAGTTAGCTGTCATTTGTCAGGTCAATCATTTTGCTACAAACATTGTCTCAATGGAACATTGAAGTTTGCTGCGCCTTGTTCACAGCCATGGAAGAGTTGCAGATATCACACGGCTCGCGCCCGGAAGTCGCATAAAATCCCGCAGAAAACGTCACCGAAGCACCATGAGCAACATGAAATACACCATATCCGGAACCCGAGCCCACAAGGTCTCAATTCCTCCGGCAACTCGTGACTGGTCAGCCGGCAAGGCTGTGCAGCAAGGTTGGATTCAGCTCAAGGTTATGACGTATTCAGTTTGTTGAGAGTGGGCATTGAAGGGCTGTTTGTATCCCTGCTTCTACGGACGTACCGACACGGTATTGATCTGCTATCGCGAAACATGCCGGATTCGGCTTGATCCTTCCATCCATGCTTGTTAGACTTCAACCAGTAGGAGAATTCTAGCGTTTCCTTGCGCACCGCTTCTTGCCTTAACTATCCGATAACCTTGTCGAGGATCGAGCATCAGCCATTTATCCCCAAAACAACACTTGTATGTTCATCTACAAGTCGATCCAGAGTCAGGCTCTTATCTGATGTCGATGCTCTCTGAACTTTGCTGCCTGTGCACAGACCTTAATAGAGGAACCTAAGGAACCAAAACTCCATGTCCTATTGGCCCTGTTTCAGTCCAAGCATTGTAATACCCCAGCTTTTGATCCATCGCATCACATTCACCCCCACAGTCTATCTCTTTCCTTTTCAACTCAAAACTTGATCCAGACTCAGCCCCAGGTGACAGCTGAATCCTTTGAAGCATTGGCATATCCTCCGAGGTATTGATCAGCTCAGAGCATCGTCATTGCTGACATGGATCGTCGTGGTTCACTAGAACTTCAAATCACGCAGTTGTTTCTTATCTTGCTATTGGTTGGAGTATCCACTGCGATTTAATCCTAGATCCTTCAGCTTTATCTGCGATGACTGGAGGAGTATCCAGAAATGTTTGATATGCTACTCTTGTTAAACCAAGGCAACTATATGCCAAGACAAAGAAGAGAATTCAACTATAAAAGTGCCAATGGCCTCGCCATTTGACAAGACGAACGCAGACATCAGCATCATTCATTACATCCCTCTACGAACAATCAAGACAAGATGAAGCTTCTGTCTCTGGCGCCCATCTTGGCTTTGGCCACTGGTGTCACCGCAACCGAGTATATTTGTGAGACCACCGATGGGAGCCCCTACCTCCACCACGTCAACCAGTTGATCGACGGTCTTTACGAGAAGAAGTTCGAAGCAGCTTGTCTCGACTACGGTCTTGGATCCAGTGACTGCGGTCCAACTATCAGGAGCTACTCTGGTGAAGACGGTGGCGCAGCCTGGCAGCTCTGCAAGGGCGACCACGCTGAGGAACACCAGCCCCTTCGAGTAAGAATACCATTGATTGCAATCGTGGTAGATGGCCATTAACCTCTCTGATTAGTGCGAGTTTGACCCCGGTGGTGTTCCCTGCGTGGCCTGCCGACCCTCCATCACCATGGGCGTTGTCGCCAGTCACTTTGAGAACCTCAGAGATCAGTGTCAAGGCCCAGACTCCAGTGGTGACGTTCGAGTGGGGGGTGTCGTCAAGCTTTCTTACGTCGATGAAAGCACCGGCGGTGGTGAAATCCGACTCTACTCGATGCCTGGTTAAGCTGAAGCGTGTGAGAGGACTAGGGTTTCAAGGGAGAGGTCGGAAGTTGAGTTGGTTGCGGGCATTCCATTCAACATAGGCCTAGCAAGGATTCGCCCTGTACATATTCTTCTAGAGTTTTCGATCTCACATTGAATCGATCTTCAAGCTAAGCCATGGTAACTATGAGCTTTGTGTTAACGACAAGGGCAGTCCATGTGTTGTGGCATCAGGCTATCGTTGTCAATGATGCACCCGTTCATGAGCATATTTTGATTATTTTAAACCAAGGGCCATATCAATTTTAAAATGAACATGTTTTAAATCTCATCTTGCCTTTATGAACACCTTAGAAGAATGTCTGAGTATGTTTTTCTCTTACTCTGAAGGTACTATTCTCATTTGGCCACCCGGAGTATGCCATGACCTTCTGGTCAGGCCTCAAGGACGATGCAAGCTGTCGTCTAGCATCAATAATACGCCTACATTTATTCTGCAAGCAACATCCCAGCTGCCATCGGAGTAAAGGTGCCTCCAGCACTCCTCGAACACCGGGGGCTTCCTCTGTGAGACGTGAAGGGGTGCACATGACCCCAACAACACCCACATGATTTCCATCTTCTCATGATTCATCGCGACCGCAGCTTGCTAGGTTCCTCATCATCATTACAACATATTACTCTCTTCACCCCAAGCCTTCTTTCAGCACCACTCTGTTCAAGGATGAACCAAGATTTCTCTTCAGCCGGGAGCCGAGAGGGAATCAGGCGGTGGTTCTGTAAAAGGCACGAAGCATGTCTTAGGCAAGTTGCGCTCCCTCCGATCCCCCGTTCCTCCAACTGACCTAATTTCTTTAGCCGTCTTTCCTACCAGCATCCTCCAAGAAGGTAGAACATTTTGCACCCTTGTGAAGCAGACAGAGGATCTCCTCGGCATGAAAATACACACTCAGTCAATCTCCAACTGCAGCCCTCTGGTTCGGTTTTCGACAACTTTGTCTGGTCCTTCTGGTCCTCGCTCGCGAAAGAGACCAGCGCACTGAGACAAATCCTCCTCAAACAGAGCGACATGGACAACTACTTTGGAGGCCCTCGTTTGCGTGACAACGTGGATATTGTCTGCCGTCGTTCCCCAGGTCCGAGAGGCCCTCCAGCATGGAACGTTTTCGTTTCAAGATCTCGCGGGTCTTCCTAATGTCTTCCCACACATGACCCTGCCTGGCCCATGCATCTACCTTCGCATATACACCCATCTTGAAGGACAGCCGACCGATTCCCAGGACGCTGTGACCCACAGGGGCATAAACCACGGAGCCCCGTTCTACATTGGGAAGGCCAAACTTATTTGGCGCCGCAAGGCAGCACGAGACCGATACAGAGAGTCGCAGCGTCACCGGCCAGTACTATTCCACTGCCCGGAAGTCAACGCGAGCGCACCGACACATGATCCCTCTCATTGTGTTCCAGCAGGCGACCGTTCCCGAGACTGCCATGAACATGGTAGAGCAGACTATGGTTGTAGCTTTTCGGAGCTACCAATGATGGTTATTCCGCCCCGTCAAAGCTGACAATGCGGTGCCAACATACGCCATCCAGCAGTATCAGACCCAGTTCATGAGGTCGATTTCGAGACCTGTACGATCTGCAGTGGGTTGGCCCGCGTTGACTCCCCTGGGCTGCATATGAGCATCCCATTGTTCGAGTTTCGGAGACGAGCACATGTTCAATGTATCCCCATGGCGCCAGGGGGCTGAGTCTCTCCAAGAGCCTTCACCTCCTATCGACTTCGGCGAACCGCCTTCTGGCAACCTCTGAGCAGTGGAGGTGCGATGCCGTTGCTGCCATTGCAGCTGCTCGTTCCTGAAACTTCCCAATCCGAAGGGGTCGCATTCATATTCGGCAAGCACTTTGCGAACGCACAGGGCCCAAAGCCAACAGATGTGAAGAGAGGGTATCTCGTTTTCGAGATCATGGATGACAAGAAACCACACCCTCGTGCTTAGATCTGCGTGCCGTCCGTCGGCCCCTTCCAAAACTCCGATCAGGCATCAAGTCTTGCTGCTCGTTTTGAGTTTTATGATCAAGGCAGAAGAACTTGGTATACCGTTCCCCTCCATCGCGTTTCGCTACTGCGAAAGCCCATGGTCAAGTACGTCCGAGAGGGCGCCATTGACAAGATCCTGTCTGGCTGGCGACTCGCCATGATCTTTATCCAGGCATTGGAAGGGATCATCTACCAGGAGCCCCTCAATGATGGTCAAATGGGGGAGTGAAGCCGAGTGTGTTTGGAAAGGGGAGCCCCTTCGAGGGTGGTTGACGTGAGGCAATGGCAACAACGATATCAAGTTCATACTTTTTCTCAGGCTACATGACTATTATCAGTAAATCTTTATGAACATTCTAGCATGATTTTACTCAACAATAATCAAAGGTTAAGAGAAAATAGTCTAAAGAAAAGAGAGACTTCTTACAGAGTCTCTTCTAATTCTTTATTGAATCCTTCCTAGCAAATGCGGCTTCATGTGAGCCAAACTAAACGTCAACCCATTGACAGACAACTTAAGGTCCCAAAGATGCAAATATTGTTGAAAATATGCGAGCAAGACCGCCTAGAACTCTTCCTTTTTTTCACTCATCAGAACACCACATGTCTTTTCTTCGACAACACCACGCTATGCAACAGGGACTCTACCAGGTCCCACAACTCCTAAATACACTTTCTCTTTTATGCACGACCATCTCAAGGCTTGCCAGGCCAGATCTCATGAGCAACATCGTTGACAAGCTTCAACTTGGCAAACATCTTCTCCTCAGTCATACCCTCGGCGCCGACGGCGACACTAGCGAAACCGCACTGAGGGCTGACGCCGACCTGCTCGAGAGCCTCCTCGAGGCTGCGGCCCTGACCCTTGGCGATGATCTTGGCCGCATCCAGCACACGCTGCTTAATGACCTGCGCGTCCTCAAGCTCGGGGTCCTTGGTGGTTACAACTCCAAGAACAACGTTCTTGTGCTTGGGCAGGAAGCGAAGGGGCTCGAAACCACCTGAGCGGGGGTTGTCGTACTCAAGGAAGAAGGTGTCGTAGTTGAGGGTGGTGAAGAACTTTTCAGCAATCTTCTCATAGGAACCCTCGCTAAAATGCATAGACTTGGAAAAGTTGCCTGTAATCGTGAGTATAAAGACCAATTAATCGCCGAGAGAACTCACCTCTGCAAATGTGAAGTCCAACATGCAGACCCTCAGGGCGGTCAGCAATGCAGTCATTGTGAGCCTTCAGGTAAAGGTCAAACAGCTTATCGGGATCGACACCCTCATCCTTGAGAGCAGCAAGCATGTCGTCGGAGCAGAAGTAAGCGAGAGTGGGGTCGTCAATCTGAATGTTGCGAACACCCTCAGCGTACAGCGCCTTGAGCTCTTGACGGTAGGCCTTTGTCAAATCGGCAAAGAAGTCCTCGTCGTTTGAGTAAGCCTCAGGGGTGTAGCACTTGCCCGATGCCAGTCGAAGGTGAAAGTAGCAGGGGGGTGGCATGGTGAACTTGCACTCGCCCCATTGCTCCTTGGGCACACACTCCCGCAGCATCTTCCAGTTCTCCAGATAAGGACTCTCCTTGTACTCAATCTTGCCCTCGCAAAGAGCGGCCATGGGGTACTGCTTGCCGGCCTTCTTAAGGGCAGCAATTGGGGGCGCAGAGATGCGCGCGAGCTCCCATGGCACGGGGCTCACCTCTCGGAAGCCTCCGAGCTTCTCAAAGAAGCCCGAGAAGTAGTACTTGCGGTCAAACTCGCCGGAAGTGATGGCTCGGACTCCATGCTCCTGCTGCTTCTTGACAATGTCAGCAATGGCAGCCTTCTGGGCCGCGACCAGTTGCTCGGGTGAAGCCTCGCCGGCATCGGCTTGCGCCTGGGTCCGCGAGAGAGCCTCAGGCCGGATATAGGAGCCGATGTGATCGGCGTGATACGGAAGCTTTGTAACGGCCATTTTGAGCTCTGCAATTGAGAAATCTCTGAACAGAAAGGAATGAGAAAAACGGAGAAGTTTGCAACAACGTTTCAACCGAGGTCAACCTTCTTCCAAGGGCATCTTTCCTTATAAAGGCCATGACGGCAGAGCGGGCGAACCCTTACCCCATCTTGATGACCTGCGTTTTTCCCCAGGAGCTAAGCCCAGGCGTGATCCAATCATGGCAGTGCCGCGAGACGTTGGTCTCCATTCTTTTGCGTTGTAACCCCTCCCTCTCCGCAAAGCTTCGGCTGTCAGACACGGCTGTTGAGGTCCAGGGTTAGGGTTGCGGTCGCTGGAGTTGGAGGTGAATTGGGTTCAGAGAGAAGTCATGACGCGACGGACAATGCCTTCAATTGAGTTTGAGGTGGAAAGCCCGTACTATCGAAGGTGCAAGCTTTTGACAGGGGAGATGGGAAAAGCGATATCGGCCGTCAGCGCATCGCTAGTCGTGGGCGCAAAAGGACATCACTAAAGAACGGAATATCTCAATCAGTCGCTGAATGAGGGGTGCTGACACTGACATACTCACCTTCTGACAAGGCCATGGCCCGGATGTCGCATCGCGGATGTCGCTGGGCCAAATGATGCATCTTCATGCAGGTCAATTAGACACTGTAGGCCGCATCGAGTCCCTGCCCAAGGGCCGACCAGACATTGAAGATAGTCATGATCCTATAATTGACGGCCTGGAGATTGTAGACACTGCAATCTCGGTCGATACATTCACGAGGGAAGGCCTCCTGAACTCTGCTGTCAAAGGGAAAAAAGAAACGAGGGTCAGGCAATCTCAATGCATCACGGAGAAGGATGTTGGTGGTATGCGTGCATCAAAGTGCAATGCCTGCATGAGATTGCATCGCCAATGTTGATCTTGTTGTTATCAACAACAAAACAGGGACAACGCTTGTTTTTGCACATTCACCATCAAGGGAGGGACAGCATCCCAGCAACCAGGGGCAAAGACTGCTGTCTCACCTCAATAAGGCATCGCGTGGCTTCCAGACTTGCATATGTTCCTGCATTTCAGTCGCCACGGAACTCGGCAACAGCGAGGAATCACGCCAGAGGCAGATTGAGTAGACGACCGCTGTGCGCTGATACGCAGGCGTTCCAACGCAAGGGATTGAGTGCGGGGATATCGACAGCCAACAATGCGCTCTCTCCCTTGACATGGCTTGGCGCAAGTCAGATCCAGCCATCTCCGTTGCTTTTTTACCCGTTGGAAGCCAACCAGATCAGGCCTTAGCTGCCATGCAGGCGATTCATTACAAGCCTGTCAGATCGAAAAGCCTCCCTCATCAGCCTGCAGCTTGGCAAATCGGGTTTCGGCCTTTGAGGCGATGCCACCAAGTTAGACGAACCTCGTTCAACCCACAAAAGGAGAAGGTGGAAATAGCAGTGGCCTCCGGGGCGTTTCTTGTGTTGACATTTGGTGCTGTGGAACGTGGTGGAACAGGCATGGTATCTGACATTCCAGCCCTTCTGGTGTTGTTTCTCGAGATGCGCCAAGTCTATCAGCTGCTTTTCCAAGCTGACCATCCGTCGGCTGTGGATTGCTTCAGGGGCGAAACGTTGCCACGCGATGTGAGGCTCCGATGCATGATCGACAGGGACGAGGAGAGTCAGGGTGTCATCCAGGGCCTTAGCATGCCTGTCGTGATACAGCCGCGGCATCGGGATCATTTCAGTCGCACATTTACATGTTTCTTGTAATACACTGGCGCTTGAGACTAAGAATGAAGGGGAGCTGGGCTGAAAGGGCTACACAAAAGGATTGTTTCAAGATGACCTCTCTAAATGGGCTGAAGCTGACAGTGCTACATGATGTCACAGGAACAGAGGATGGCTGCATTAGAGTTACAAGCTTACTCGATACTTGAGCATCACGGCGCCGTTATCTCACCTCGTGCATGCAGCACGCATGGCATGGCCCTTGCATGATGCAGCGAGTTAATCCGGTGGCAACAATAGGCTTTGTCAACGTTGTGCAAATGAATTTGCTTATTCAGTGGAAATTAGCCATGTGAGGAGTCTCAAGAGCCAATGGCGATGCGCTCTGGCAATGGTATGGAGTCGTGTCGTCTGATTCTAGGCGTTGCGCCTCTAAGCGAAGCCTCAACTTGCATCTTAAAATAAACCAATGAGTGAGGCAACTATGGAGGAGATCTAGACTTTGCAGAGGGTCCAATAGAAGCTCGAAGAGGAACTGTGTAAACTGTGATTTTTCAGCCTGACTTGCATGTTCATAAACAATTGGCTCAAGTGTGGAGGATTTGGATCGCCTCGAGCTGGACTCTCCCTGCGTATGCTTGGCTTTGGACTATTGATGCAGTCTCTATCAGCCACAGCAAAAGGCCTCGAACAAGATGTACTTTAAGATCATTTGAAAACTTCAGTACTAGCATAGAAGTGATTATTCTATAGCAAAACTGCTACTGTATTGAAGCGCTGTCGGCCGTATCAAGCGGTGAAGAAACTACCCTAGACGACCCGGGCCAGCTCCGAGAGGACCCACTTCTCCAGCTGAACGCCCCACCCGGCGCCGGGCGGCTCGGCGGCGACCGCAAAAAATGTCGGACCGCTCTTTGTTGACCGCGACCTGTCTCATCTTTCAGCCCCAGATATTCTGCAGCCTCTCCCTTGAGTGAAACAGGCTTCTCTGCCTCGCAATCTCCCGTCTACGAGACCCCCTCGATACCTCTCCCCGGAGACGGCGCTGTCTCAGACTACGTGGATTAGACGGGAGATCGAAGATCGCCAGAGGTTGGGCCACACCGACGGAGGACCTTTTCCCCGGATGTCGCTTCGAAGAATGCTCGCTTTCGGCTGAAGGGGGGATGGCTATCTGGAGAGCTGATCATCATATCGCTCAATTTCATGATCCTTCTGCGGCTGAAAACGCCTAATGCCTGGTCAACACGATATGATGTACGCTTGGGGAATAGTCGCCGGATGCATTCGTGGAAGCCTCAAAGGTTGTTTGGCTATTCTTGGTGGGTTATGACGTGCATTCTCGCGGCAGATTAAACGCTTGTCACATATCAGTCAACACCTACGACCAGGGAACCTTCTTTTCTGGGGAGCTAGAGCTAGAGCTAGAGCTAAGCTATAGCTAAAGCTGTCACCATATCGTGCCGTTGGACGCTTTCAGGAATGTTCTTAGCGGCGCATGCGGAGAGACTTGATCCTTGGCGTTGAAATCTCCAAGCCGATCTACCGAACACCGACAAGCGAAGTGTCTACAGAGCTGGATTCAGCCGTACGGGAAAATCTCGTGCGGCCCGGATTCGTTGGAGACAAGCGAAGTCGGTGTAGTCCAGCCGCAATGGCTCCGAACCTTTGTTGAGGGATGCCCCGAGGGAGCCGGAGAGAGCCATGTTTCAGCGGCCGCCTTGTGGGCTCCGCCTTGTGGGCTCTTAGACCGGTCCAGCTTGGTCAATGCCTCAACGGACGACAAAACGCCGCATCTGGAATTTTGGGTAATCTTAGGATGCGAGAAGAGAAAGAAAAGGGTGTACTGTAAGATTTGAACGGCGGGGAATTTCTTTGCGAAACCAAGGCACAGCAGGTTTTCTCCCTCGAAAGACCCCCATGTGAGACAGCTCAGGGGCAGATTGGACCACTCGCAGGAGGGCTTACATTCTTGTCTCTTGGGAGGGAACGCCATGTCTCAACAGTCACAGCAGACTGCCCGTGTAGGCCACTGGTGGATGCATTCGTCGAGAACTCTGGAACCATGCGGTCACACTTGGTAACTCGAAGGGGGGGAGAGGAGCTGAGGAGATACGGCTCAGAGTGTGAGTCGAAATCTCTATAAAGAGAGGCCTCGAGTCCGTCCCAATCTCAACTTTCCTTTCCCTCATCATCAAGCATCAATCGGCCTCGATTCCCTTCGCTCCTCCTCCGAGAGCTCCCTTCCCAGTCGTTACTTCGTCTAGTCATTCGCTACAGAACAGAGATCCAAACACCATCCAAGATGCGTTACACTGAGCTTCTTGCCCTCGCCATGGGCAACCTGGCAGCCGCCCAGTTCTCCACCACTCAGTTCACCAACTCGTCTACCATCGCCACCAGCACCGAGCCGGCCACCGACACTGCTACGTCGGCCAGCAGCTCCAGCACCAGCACGAGCGAGCCTGGCCACCCTGGCACTGTCGGCAACTTCAACTTCTACGGCTGTGTCGCTTCTGATGACGGCTTCCCCACCTTCGTCCTGGCTGCCGACTCTGAGGACAACACTCTCGAGTCTTGCGCCGCTGCTTGTGAGGGTTCCAACTTCTTTGGTACCTACGACAAGTGAGTCACCCTACTCTCCTCTTTCATATCAATACTAACATCTCCAGCACTTGCTACTGCGGTGTGGTCCTGAGCACGGCCACCTCCGACATCGTGAGCCCCGACTCTTGCGACATCCGCTGCCCTGGCGATGACAGCCAGTCTTGCGGTGGCATCCGGTCTTCCTCTCGTCTTCGCCGCCGCCAGGCCGTTGACATCTCTGTTCTCCTCAGCATCTACATCTCGGTCGACTTCAACCCCGATGGCACCACTGATACTGTCACCAACACTATCACTGCCGTCGAGACCGAGACCCTGCCGCCTGTTACCACCACTGCTACTGTCACCACGGTTGTTGACGGAACCACCACCGTCGCCACCACCACGACAGTCATCGCCGTTGTCCCCACCGATGTCGTGATCATTTGCTACGGCAACTACTGTGCTCCTCAGGTCCACTGCCCTACTTGCACCAAGTGGCAGATCGTCTGCGAGGATGGACACTGTGCCCCCCGCGAGTGCCACGACAGCAACTGGGACAAGCTTGTCATCTGCGAGTCTGGCCTCTGCCACTACGCCGACTGGAAGGAAGAGGAGTGCAACCAGCGCATCGTCTGCTACGGATCTGACTGCACCTGGGACCGAACTCCCCACAAGGACTACCAGAAGAAGTTCATCCGCTATGAGGACGACTGGTGCTTCCACGAGGAGTGCACAACTGACTGCTGGACTTACAATGTCTGCACAGAGAACTGTGTCGTTGTGCCCCCTCCCAAGAAGACTCCCATCACTCCCCCCAAGCCTTGCCTTCCTGGTGACAAGGTCATTCTCCCTCCTCCTGTCAAGGTCACTCCTCCTTGCAAGGGTGATCACTGCCAGCCTCCTGTGGTCATCCAGCCCCCAGTTGACTGCACCGGTGATAAGTGCATCCCCGTCAAGCCTCAGCCCAAGCCGTCCAAGCCTGTTTCTCCCCCAGTTTCTCCCCCTGTCTCGCCTCCCAAGCCCGAGAAGCCCACACCTGAGCATCCCGAGAAGCCTACCCCTGAGCATCCCGAGAAGCCCACCCCTGAGAACCCGGAGAAGCCTACCCCTGAGAACCCGGAGAAGCCCACCCCGGAGACTCCTGAGAAGCCCACTCCTGAGACTCCTGAGAAGCCAACCCCAGAGACTCCCGACACCGTGACCCCTGAGGTCCCTGTTGTGACCGCTGGCGCCTCTGCCATGCTCCCTGCATCCGGCCTGGCCTTTGCCATCGCCGGTCTCGCTTTCCTCCTGTAAAGGACGGAATCAAGCGGTTCAGCATAGCAAGCATCACAACAACACCTCTTTCTCTTTCGAGCACGCACAAGCACGCATAACGTTAACGTTCTGGTTTATTCTTACACCTTTCGGAAGTGGGTTGGTCGATAGGATGTCGACAACGATGGATTGGCCTGGTCAACTTGCGATGGTGGTATCTTTTGGCGATTAGGAAGTAGTATCGGCTTTAATATGGCTTATGACATTTTCAACAACTTGTGTCTCTGTGCTAGTAACTGTGAAACTATCTGACAAGATCCCCATAGCGATCAGTAGACTGCAATAGACACTCATGGCCTGGACTTGCAGTGAGCCATCCATTGGTGAATATGCGAAGCAAACATTCTCTCACTCACAAGTTTCCGCTGACAACAATCATTCGAGTCTTAGAAAGCATGCAGGGAGTCATTGTTCCTTGCATGTGCCAGTTGGTGATTCGCCCACTCATCATTTCACGTGAGACAAGGCCTCCCTGCCTTTGTCAAGCGCCTCTGTCGAAAGACCGTGTCATTCACCTTGCAAAAACGACAATCGATTCAATTTCCTTTTTGGGAACCTGTAGCAACTTATTTTAGCAGCAAGGGGAGACTTATCATAAAGGGCGGGGTGTTTTGCTTGGCCGTTGAACGTGACGGTTGCTCATGTTTAGACTGTGGACTTAGTCAGCGGCCGACTCTCTTTCAACTCCGGGCTTGGAGATGCAGACAAATAGACGCGTCTCCAATTATCGCTTTGTTCCATATTAAGCAAGCAGGAATGCGAGGCATTGCCGCAAGGCTTTGTGTATGTCCTTGTACGATGTGTTATGTGATCTACCCTCCCCATCATCATGGTCTCCTCTTCCGATGGGTTTGCGTATTCTGCGCCGAATCGTCATGATACATGTAAAACGACGGACAGGATTGCTGGCTGAATGACTTCGACTAAATAGATGAATGGCCTAATGAGGTCCTCCCACAACGTTCACAAGTGCTACGGTGTGCCTTGGCTTAGAGGGGTTCGTTCCCTGCTGAGATTGCCCATTTGGTACACCAGCCTTCCACTGATTGGTTGAACAAAAGGACGCGGCCGGCGATCGGACACGGCGCCGGTTAGGTAATATTTTGTAGAAAAGAAGCACGGAATTAATAAGTTATAAATAAATACTTGGTTAATTTTATTACAAGATTATATAAAAATGCAATAGAATTATCTAAAATAAGTTAAAATTCTTCTTATTATTATATATATTTAACATAAGTTTCTTATACAGCGAGTAATACGCTGTGTTTTTTTGCCATATAGAAACTCGCATGCCTTAAGCACGGTGTGAGTCTACGTACGTTATGATACACGTCGCCACTCAAATGGGAAAGCTCAGAACTTATTTACTTCCCTTGCGGATGCCCTGAAAACGCCGTTTTGTTCCGTCAGCGTAGAGTCAAAGCATTGAATCACGCCATCAAGCCAGTCAAGAGATATAGGTAGATTGTAATCGGCCCATAGTGATACCTGGATCGAAACCAAAGCACACTGAAAGCCCTGACCGCGCGGCTCTTAGCTACATGAAGGCGAGGTCATCAATAGAACTTCAGCAAGAGAGGCAAGCTCGCGACTGGTTCTGCGCCAGAAAACCACCAAATCGAGAAGAACAAAACAGTACGCATCCTTGAGACCGGTATCCAGCAAATAACAAATGTAAGAAATGTAACAACGGAGAAGCCCATGGAAAAGCGCAGCCTCGCGGCTGATGTTGTGTTTTGTTCAACATGACAACCAGATCAAAATGAAGATGCCGTGGAATCATCGAGGGTGCGCATGAAATGTCGGATGCGTGTGCCAAAAGTGAGTGGGCTACATTCGAGAGCTGGCGGCTTGCCGTCGAAAACACCTAGTTCGACCGTGGGGCATGTGATCTCACGATCGTGAACGCGAACATTGTCCACCCAGCTGAAGATTTGGATGTTGGTGGTCAACAGTGCCGGTCCCCTGGTGGGCGTTGAGGTCCTGCACAGCTGAGTTCCCGAGACTCTCGTACTCGGTGATGACCTTTCCTGTTTGGGGCTCACATGCGAGCTGTAGCAAGCATGGTGGGAAGTGCATTGCACAATGTTCCCGAATCTTTATGCCCTTCTCAGCATCTGACCTCGCTCGGTTGAAGCATTTCCCCCGGTCCATGTTGTCGGCATGAGACTTGATTGCGAGATGCGCGGGATTGATGCAGTAAGCAAAGTCACAGCGGTGTGAGGTCTACCTCGTACCAGTCAAGACGTGTTGGAACTCGATGGGAGTGTACTTCGTACTTCTGTGTCGCGTGGAATATTTTCTCTGGGTCCGACCACCATCAGACAAGAGAAGGCGGGACACTGTAATCAATCGTGTTGGGGGGTAGATACACGCCGCGGTAGTAACTCTTTGGACATCGGTAACCTGGGGGTAGTCAGTCATTTTTACATCCTTGATCACGTGGAGAGGTTTGATGCCTTACCTAGCTGAAGCCTTAATGGTGCGATGTCCCCCTTATGTTGTCCAAGTGAGGCTCGGCGACAAGATGCAAGGGGTTGAGGCAGTAACTGAAATCGCAAAGATGTGAGGTCTCACGCCGAGTAGGACGTGCTGGAAGTCCTCGACAGTATACTTCTGTGTTGCAGTATGTATCTTCTTCTGAATGCGGGAGCCGGGTAGGGGAAATTCCGGCATGGCCAGCTGCCACTTGATGTATCTCGCACAACTTCCGGGGTGGCCATTCGTGACGTTGACGGCCTTGAGACAGGTAGTTAGTGTGGCTTGTGGAAATTCCTGGAAGGTGCCAGTGAAGCACCTAGATTGCCCATAGTTAAGAGCAACCCAGTCCGAGTAGTCGTCGACTCGGAGCAAACGGATCTTCGTATTCATTTGCTCATGCCAGGCATCAATATGCAGATAGAACTTCTCGGGGTCTGTATTGTAGACCCGCTTCAGATCCAATAGCCGTTTTGCGGACGCTTCCTTGGAAGGCTATTCGGGGGCTACACAAGCGGTTGTGGAGGATGAGAGGGGCTGGTAGAGAGGATGATGATGGTATGGGTCGAGACCAGGCGGAGGAGGAGGAGGCACCATAGTTAGAGGCAGTCGCAAGTGCTTGCCTCTTTGACGATGTGGCAGTATCTGGGTTGTGGGCTCTCGCCCGTTTTAGGATGATGCCGGCCGAGGCTAGCTCTTCTTTATCATCGTCGTCATCGTCTTTTATAATAATGGGAGAGGTTGGATTGGGTTGAGCCCGCGCTGGTTCCTTTCCCTTACGTGTGGGAAAGGTCGGATAACCATCTTCGTCCATGACCGGGCCAGAGGAAAAGTCGGAGGAGGATAAACGAGGTTGGGCTCGTGCCCGCTCTTTGCCCTTATACGTAGGCGGGGAAGGGAAATCATCGTCGCCTTCACTATCGGAGATCAGGCTGATGACCTCGAGGGTTCGGGAGGTCGAGACAGAACGGTTGACCACGGGCTTCCGTTCTCGTGCCATGGCGGGAGCGGGAGCGCTGGTGGCGGCAGCATCATGGTTGCAGAGACCTCCGCACGAGAATCTCCCAGGGGCAGGTGCCGAGGAGAGAGAGTTGGTGCCGACAAAGATGATGTCGTCATCTTCGTCAAGATTGGGCTTCCCCTTGGTCTTGACATGGGGGCCGTGTTCGAGGGCAAGCTCGCGTTTGATGCCGGGTTTAGCCTTAGGAATTGGCTAGGTCTTGGTTGTGCCGTTAAAACTCATTATGTAGAATTCTACATGCTTAGCCGTAGCTTTTTCTCAGCGGATGGAACACCTACCTTGACGATGGAGTTGCTTGACTTGCATTCGTATTGACAGTGGTAGTGTCTGCGTTGATGATGGCTGCGTCTGGCGTGATGCTAGATTGGGATGTGAACGAGGGAGAAATGGAGGTCTTATTGTACACTCGGAGAAGGGTTGAGACCAAGAGGAAGGAGCTTCAAACGACCGAGTAGGTGGATGTGAGTCCGAAAAGGTAAGGAGAAAGGATCTCCTGAGTACCGAAGCGCCCATATCAGGAGAGGCTGCGGAGCAGAGGAGGAAGGAAGGCCACCCCGACACCGCCGAGGGCGCGAACCGTGAAAGCCAAAGCTCAGGCTGAGGACAAGAGTGTTCGGTCGCCGCTCGTGTCGAAGTGTAAGGGGAAGGTAAAAGAGAGCAAGTCAGCCGAAGGGGAGGGAGGGCAGACGGGCCTTGAACAGCCGGTATGCCATTTGTCGACTCTGCGCTCTATAGTAAGCGGATCACATGTTCGTCAGCAAGCCGGTTGATACTTTGTTTGATCGAGTTTTCGCGTAGATTCTGCGCTGGGCTTTTGTTTACGGCCTGGTTGAAGCGCGGTGTAGAGAAGGGCACTTAGACGGCGGCACGGCAGTAGGACAGCACGGCAATCATAGGATTGAGACAATTTATTTCCACCCACGGCTATTTCCTTTCCGTTATGCCTTTCCGTTATGCCACTGAACTCGGTATCAGTTATGGAGTGGAAGGTCTAGCTATGAAAGGATGTGTGAGTAGGTCAACAGAATAGATCTTAGACTCGTATGGTAATTTACCGGAGGCCATCGCCGAGGTATCTGCCAATGTAGAGAAGAAATCTGGGAGAAAGCTGCGAGGCAGCGTAATAATACTCTCACTAAGAAACATAAGCACTCTGAATAGAATCCAAATGGGGGTCCGTGATGCAACTTACCGGGTGATTGTGATATAATCAGATCGAGATCTCCTGAACGCGACGAGGCATCAAGCTGACCTCGGACAGACAAACGGCGAGCTCATCAGCAAGGTAATCCCGAGCCAAAATAAGCTCTTGGATGACATTGGGTCCAAGAAGGTCATCGTTGTCGATCTCAGCTCCGGCCGCGCTGCCTCGCTTCGCCCATTTGCAGATGCGTCTTCTCGCCAACGTACGCACGACAGCACGATTGTAGGTGGTAATTCGATTCTCCTCTCAGATGTCGTAATTCTTGATAGCACGTTCCCGCACTTCTCCCTTTCCAAGCTCCGGGGTAATCTCCACGTACTTGGGGTTGACAAACTTCCCCTTCTTATCTCGCCAGAGCCAGCCATACGACTCTTCCTCCAGCTTCAGTGTCCAGTCCAGGAATACGGGCTGGCCAGCGCGACGGGCCGCCGATCTTGGGTTGCCGGGCTCAGGTTCGGGGCCCAGGGGAGGGAGGATGGGGCCATCGCCTGATGCCATGTCCATCTGGCCGGTTCTTTGGGCGGGCTGCGGGTCGGGATGGCTCACAATCAGCTTACCAGCTCGAACGGTGGTATGGGAAAAGTTGGGCCCATTGAGGACAGGGGGATCTTCAGGGCCTTCGATGGAGTCCCACTGGTTGAAGATCACATTGAAGAACTCTTGGTAGAGTTCACGTCGGCGGGGGTTGACGGTGCGGCGCCCGTGCATCGTCATATATCCCTTGAGGAGGTCCATGAGCGCCAGTTTCTCCTCTGTAGTAAGATCGCTCTCGTCCACGATAGGCGAGTTGTGACGGCGATGCTGTGTCACATTCGTGTCGGCGTAGGTGATATGGCCAAGGTGATTGCCGTGATCTTCGGGCTGGTTAACACGTCGCCGCGTTGTGTTCGGCTCGGGGTTGTTGACCTCAAGCATACCGACTTGGATGCTCGTCTCCAAGAATTTGGGGAAGGGTTGTTGCCGATAGTTAGACGCCCAGTTTTTGAAGACCTCTCGGAGAAATTGGTCATGAAGTTGGGAGTCATCGTAGGCAAACTCATGCGCCGTATGCTTGTGCATCGGCATCAAACGGATAAGGAGATCAGCCGTGCAGTGCCCGCCAGTTCCAGTCTCCGCGAGACTTCTTCCTCTCATCAATCCTTAGTCCGTGCATCCTAAGGTCTCGCCTCCATCAGCTTCCACTCACTTCCACTTCCCACCCCCTCTCTAACGACTCTCTTGCGCCAACGACATTCTCCCCTTCATTGTTTTTCTCCTCTTGAAAGACTTTTCTTGCATACATCATCTCACTCCAAACCCATCTCGCACGCGGCTACCACATCAGCTATCCCGCCGACATCCTCCCCCTTCTTCAAGTTTGGTATGTGTATTATTGTGCCAGCACAACATCCTAACATTCGGAGTAAGACTGACGATTTAGTTGGCTCTACCGCCATGCCCCGCGACTCTAGCACCAGCATCATCATCATCCCCGACACCGAAGAGTCTCCTGATGAGCAGGATGCGGCCTCCGAGGAGGAACTCGGGGCTTTCAAGGATCTTGCATACGAGGATAACGACGTGAAGGAATTTCGCCACCCCGATACTCCCATCAACAACCACAATGACCTCACCAGACGAGAGAAGGTTGCTCTTATGGGCCTACTGGCTGGACATGCCGTCTGGCATGAAGGTCACGAGGTCGAGGGTACTCGCCGTCAACCGTATCGAGAATTCTTTCGCTTGGTTTTTCGGGATTGGTCATCTGAAGATGATATTGGTGCTCGTCCTCAATGGCGCGGCCGCAGCTTCCACGACACGAGCGTGAAGGTCGGCGTTCTGGCGACGGACCACCCCACAACGCGGCGACGTGTTAACCAACCCCCGGATAGCAACGCGCCGCTGATTCCCCCCTTTGTCATCGAGACGTTGGACATCCCCACCAAGTCCAAGCACCGAAAGGCTGGTCGGCCTGTCTATCTCTTGCTGACCTTGGACCCGGAGGACGAATGGTGCAGCTGGCTCTTGTGCGACCAGGGAAGACAAGAGGTCAACTCCAAGTATGTCACATTCAACGCTGGTCTAAACAGAGAAGAAACTCGCAACCGGGTCACTAAGCACTACGATCATCGCGAGAAGGCCCGCATCACCGCGTGGAACCGTGAGGTAGTCATCTTTCTGGCTCGGCGACGAATTGTCAAGTGGGCCAGGGATGGGAGCGTCAGCGGCGGACACGTCGTAGGTAACGACCGTCTAGGGCCCGGCGTCATCCAGAAGCTTGTCTTCGCTCAAGAAATCGTTCAAAAGTGCAAAGCTTTTATGTTCGGAAGAACAGACACACTACCTCCTGTCAGACTGGTTCTCGATTTCTGATTATGGTATCTGTGGTCTCTTTCCTCTCATCTGCTCTGGTAAGTCACAACATGAAGCCCGCGTCCGCATTCTGATCCAGCTGCTAACATTTCACAGCGATAATGCCCTCTCTGCACAGTCCAACTTGTCTGCACCGATGCTTCACGATTCACTTCGGTACGTTACAACACAAACCCCTCATTTACTCTTTGACCAATCTGCTTACGTGGAATAGTGAGGACATGACGGAAGCTTATCGCAGACTGGGTTTCCCAAGCGTGTTTAGAAAGTTGCATAATGAAGCTCGTAGTATGAAGATGTTCCCTTCCTTGGACCTTTTCCTCTTTCTCTTTTGTAGGTTACTTTATCACTCCAATATCCCATCATCCTGCTAATCCATTCTTTACTGACCAGGTTTTCCACTCCCTCACCGACGTTCAGCTAAGTGGTAGCGAGAGAAGAATGGAGAATGGAGAGATAGTGGCTCTAGATTCTGGTGCTCACTTGGGAGTTGGTACATATGATCGCCGCGCTGCTCTGTTGTCTGAGGCATGAGAGTCACGCCAGATATAGCCCTGACTGCTCTTAAAGACCACTCTCAACTTAATGACGATTATTTACCTAAAAGGTACTAAGTTAATAGAGAAGCACCCTAATAAGAAGCAAAAATTCAGGTTTCTTTTATTCATTATGATGACATTTTATGCTTTCCCCGTCATTCACCTCAGGGGAGCATTTTCTAATGTCGCTGTAATGTCTCGCCCTTTTCTCAACGTGTATGCTAAATAAACACAACCGCTCTTAGAGTTTGGTATCATTGTATATAAAATCATGCGATATGTGCTCCCGCAGAGACTTGGAACAAATAAGGGGGTCAACGAGGTGCATTATCTTGTTCATGGTTAAATGATAGGCATGTAGTCATCTAAGAAACCTTGTCATATCTAGCTAATGATCTAGATGCCAAAAATCTGATGGGACGGATGAGAAGTTCTCAACACTCAATGTAGACTATTGCTGACTGCTTCCAGCATCGTCATGCTCAATCCCCCAGAGCTCACCAAACCGACTTCCAGGTGTATCGACCAATTCCCTCGGCCCTCCAGATTCCACCACGGCACCCTTGTCAAGCACGACGACCCTATCAAAAAAGTCCATGACCATCTCGAGCCGGTGCGAAACCATGACGATGGTGTAGCTCTCAAACTCATCACGGATAATCTCCTGCATCGCCCTGTCTGTCGCCTTGTCGACGCTGCTGCTCACTTCGTCTAGGAGGAGTAAACCGCCTCGCTTTTCACTTCCTGCTAGTCTGTCTCTGACGCGACGTCGGAGGATTGCCCGGCCGAGACTGAAGAGTTGCTTTTGGCCTGCGCTTAGGTCGTCGGCGTTCATACCGGCGTTGAGACCGCCACGGTCTTCGATGAAGCCGGACAGACGCACGGCGTCGAGAACTTGGATGCATTCGGACTCTGTGGCTCCATTTAGAGGGTCGATGTTGGCCTTGATGGAGCTGCCATCGGGGAGGAAGACTGCATCTTGAGGGATAGCAATGATACGCTTTCGCAGGGTTGATCTGTCAATCTTATGCAAGGGGATATCGTCAATCTCCATGTTTCTCGAGCAAGAATGGAGAGGATCGAGTAGTCGGAGCAAAAGGAGAATCATTGTCGACTTTCCACTTCCAGTTCGACCGCAGATAGCAACTTTCTGGCCTGGAGTGATGCTCAGTTTGAGGTTACTCAAGGCAAGCTTGGGCGGTGATCCAATGACAACCCCATCTTCGTTTAGTGACTCGGGCTCATACGAAGCCGAAACGTCGTTAACCTCGATGTTTCCACTCTGTGGCCAGCTCTCAGGAGGTTCAACATCTTCTCCAGGTAGATCCTCTGGTTTCACCTTTTCACTAAACGACCTTAAACGAGCCACAGCTCCGAGTGACGTCTCAAGAAGTGTGTAGCTTTGAATCAAGTTTGTGACGGAATCACTAAACGAAAGCAGAGAAATGAGACTAGCACCTGTGATTCCTGCATTACTTCGCATCTGAGTCGCAAGCGCAATAAGCAGGACGGCGAGGCCCGTGACGACGAGGTGAAGGGTTGAAATGAGCCACTTCTGGATCGCGCCGAGCAGGTAAGCGGGTCTCTGAGATGTATCGAGGAGACGGTGATTGTGGGAAATTTCGAGATCTTGCCAGCCAAAGGCTCGGATGGTGGCAACGCCTTTGATGGTGTCGATAAAGTGTGTGCTTTCATGCGTTAGTTTATGGTAAAGCCTGGAGGAGGGAGACTTACTATAGTGGACTCTTGGCCTCGAGATCCAAAAGGCGAATCTGTCGTGAAGTACGCAGATAAAACTTTTGCACAAAATACAGAATGACGAACAGGAAAGGATAACCCGCTGCGAGATACGGCGATGCAGACGCAATGACAGCCGCCATGCCTAGAGAATCAGCCGTGTCAAGCGTAAAGTTTGTAAGAGCCAGAGGCAGGTCATTGTCTAGAAGAGTCATGTCCTGCGAAAACAGGTTCGTCACGATGCCAGAGTCGGTAGTGGTGAAGAACCTCAACGGTGCTGCTACAACCGTCGTGATGGCGCGTTTGTGGAGTTCGGTGCCTGCAGAAGCCGTCATCCAGACGGTGGTTGAGAGACCGTTGCAGAGAAGGAATAGGAGGTACACGACGCGGAATAGAGCGTAGATGCCCACGTAAAAGGCTGCTGGTCTGTTAAAGGTATCCTCGGACCAGAACTTGAGCCACACGCTCGAAACGTTGGAAACAACTCCATACATGATGCCCGCAAAGATGACTGTGAAAGCCGCTGGGAAACCAACACTCTTGAAGTAGTGCGTGTAGATGGACCAGTCGCCTTGTTGTCTCGATTTGTCGTCCAGCTCGGTCTTGACAGCTCTCGAGGGGGGTACGGTGACAGTTTCGGCTTGCTCCTTGATGCTCTCCACGGTTGATGGGGTATCTGTGCCTCCTTGCTTGACCCCGAGACTGTGGACGTACTTGTTGTTTTCCATCAACTCGGAGAATGTACCCTGTTCGATGACGGTGCCTCCGGAACCGAGAGCGATGATGTGGTCAGCCGTAGGCAGATGTCGAACTGAATGCGTGCAAATCACGACTGTGACGTTTCTCCGGCGAGTAATACCGCCTGGTCCATAGACGCGACGGAACAACTCGGCTTCTGTATCATTATCAAGACCACTCAGTACATCGTCAAAGATCATGACATCGGCCTCAGAGTACAGAGCACGTGCAACAGAGACGCGTTGTTTCTGACCACCGCTGAGCATGATGCCATTGCTCCCGATCTTGGTATTATGCCCCTGTGGTAAGAGTGCAACATCGACACTGAGCATGGTAGCCTCAATAATCTCGTCGTACTTCTTCTGGTCAAACGCGCAGTGGCCGATGATGTTTTCCTTGAAGGTGGCGTTGTAGAGGAACGGGTTTTGTTCGCAGTAACCAATTCGAGAGGAGGGAAAGAAGGTCTGAATGGTTCCAGATGACACAGGAACTTCTCCTAACAGAGCTTTGCAGAATGTTGTCTTTCCCGAGGCGACTTCACCAACCACGATGGTGAGCTTGTGGGCTGGGATGGAGCAGTTGATCTGGTTCAAGGTCGTCTTCTCACCACCCCAACCAAAGAACCCATTCTCGACAGAAAAGGCCAGGGAAGAGTCCTCTGATACATCTTGAGTTTTTTCCGAGTTGGAAGAAGAGGATTGGGGAACATGTCGATTGCGAAAGTCAGTCCGAGACTCGACAACGAGAAACTTCTGGATCCTGGTCGTGCAAGTCAAGCCGGCAAGGACACGAGGAAGATTCTGGAACATGTTGATCAATGGCGAGGTCAGAAGGATAATGTAGGACAGAGAGGTGAAGATGGTGCTGACACCGAGGGACGCAGACGTAAATGCGAGCGTGACGACAGGCGACAGGGCGAGAGGCGCGAAACCCAAGACGGCGGCGAGGATCAATAGCAGACGAAAGCTATTGCCGATCTTGAGTTCCCCCACACGCAGGCTCTGAATTAGATCCGCTACTGGGCCTGTGATGCCTGAGATCTTGTACAGCTTCATGTGGGATATGGCATTAGCTGTGAGACCGACTCTGTTCTGGATCCGCTGCATCCACTCGTTCTGTCGTTTGCCGACGAGGGCCAGAATCCATCCGAGTATAGCACCAGAAATGATTATAATGACGAGAGGCGAGACGAAAGCCACGCCGACCTTGTTGTACAAAAGCCAGCATCCGACAGAAATCTCAACCGTGTTGGCCCAAAGCTCATGAGCCGACTCAGCGCCGAGAAGCACTCGATCGATATCAGTGCTCATGAGGGTCAAGGCAGCAGAGTCATCAGCTGAAGTCAACTTCATCTCCGTAGTCTTGCGATATATCGCAGCACACAGACAACCTCGAATCATTGTGAGGGCCTTTTGTCTGTAGTACCCGTAAAAGGCGAATGAGACGGCGATACCGGAGTAGATGAGAAAGACGGCGCCGATTAGCCCGTAGCCGATGTTGTTTGTTGTAGGAGTTTCAGGCAGTTGGAGAAATTCGAGGGTTGCGTCGATGAAGAAGGGTTGACAGAATTTAAAGGCGATGAGGGCGATGCGAGGCGCGACGGGGTAGAGGAACGGGCCTGGAAGTGTTCTACACAGGTCCTTTAATAACCCCGAATTGGGCTCTTTGGGGTACTTGTGAGCCCGAATCTTCTTCGCAAATCGACTGTAGAGTTTTCCGGCAGCCATACCCTCATCGAGAGGGTACAGATCATCAATATCCATGACATCGCGATACCCTCGCAAGAACAGCTTGTTCAGCCAAGCATAAACACCTAGACTAAGCACACTGCTCGACTCTTCCGGGCTGTGTTCGTCCGCATTCCAGTGAATCCATCTTGTCTTGGGGATGTTTTCGAGACACAGCACCACAAGTTTGACGACGATGGACGCGGTGAAAAGGCGCGCTTGGATGGTTTGATGTGAGTTGGTGATGATGAGCCATGCTGTGCGGGCTTGGACGATGTCGAAGAGCAAGGTTAGGAGAATGTAAACAGCAAGTAACGTTGATGGTCGTCGGGCAGTTGAGTGTTCTGTGTAGGACAGCGTGACGGCAAAGAGCGAAGCGACAAAGGTCAGACAAGAGCCAGCAAGAGATAAATCATGGACGATGCCTCGAGTTCCCGTCGCCACGAGTATCAAAGTAGCAAGCTGAGCGATGGAATACACAATCAAGAACCCCTATCACAAGTCAGATAATAATGACACGACATTCACAGTCATCGACTCACGGCCTTGACCGACTGCAAAACAAGACCCCCGACAATTCTAGATCTCTGCGACAACACAACCACACGCGCGAAAGCAGCCGCCACAAAAACAGCAGCAGGAATAATCTGTAAAAAGATGCGTTCAAACTTTTGCGTAAAGTCGAAATCCCCACGACATCCCCGGACGCCAGGTCCAAGGGAGCCGTCGTTGAGACAAAGACTCTCACTCATTGTTTGTTGCAAACTGTCTGTTCAACTCAAGCAAAACATGCGGTTACGACTCTCTTAAAAGGGTTACAGATCTTGAAGGATTCAGCGGGGTCAGGATCGCCGCGTGTTGTTCGTCATCTTTGACTGGGTAGGTTACGCACGCAAAGGAACCGGATGCAGGCGTCGTCATAGGGCTGATGAAGCAGCAAAAGGACCAGAGTCTTCTCACATTTTTGCCTGTTCGCGTTCGCGTTGGCTCGCGTTGGCGCTTGTCCAAAGAGGCAGGTCAGATCATTGCTGGGGTTGGAGGTGAGATTGTTGCAGGGAACAGTGACGAATTCAGGTGCTTATCAGAACAAAGGGTCCTGAAGATTCACATGATGGAAATAAGAATCTTAAGTCCAATCGCATTAATTCAGTTACTGGTAGTAGTGCCTGGATGCAAACAAGCTTAACTTGTATCCAAACTTCCCTCCATCCAGCCATCGCCTCCCAAACAAAGAGTTCACCGCTCCAATTGCGCCATTGTGGTGGCATCCAATGCTGGCCACTGGCCCCGAGGCCGTCTAGAGGTAGGTAAAATGTAAACACATGGTACGCCGGATAATGCCCCCCTCCCCAAACTTGCTGATTCGTGCTTGAGAAGATGTATGCAAAATGCACGATGTGTCGTTAGTCGTCATGACATTCGCAGCGGTGTCGTAAGCTGCTGTGTGGTAAAAATGGTTGCAGATGTCGTGCCTGCAAAGTGCTATCGGCCTAGCGGACCGATCTCCCGACTCCGCTTCATGCCTCTTCCGCGCTTTCTTTGGCGGCTGGTGTCCTCCGCGGCGCTTCCGTCGAAGGGTTCAGCGGCTTCCGGGCGTAGATGCTGTGGAAGGGATAGTAGGTGTGGTACTTGGGAAGACCATTAACCTCTTCGGTGAGGGCCTTTCGAACCTCTATCAGAAACATCTCGATCTGGATCATGGTCCATTTGAGACCATCGCGGAATGGCCTCCGAGACAAACCCACGAGACCCCACATGATAACATCGCGCAGAACATGCCCGCACTCCTGGAGCCGTGCCTTCTTAGGCCACGGTCCTACAGGGCACTTGAAGTTCTTTCTCGTGACGTTCTCAAAGCCCGCTTCTGAGAGCTCGCCCTCGACGTACTGGATGCCGTGGATGTCGGTGCCCAGAGCTGCCATGCCCTCCTGCAGGTACCGGATGAAATCCCGCCAAGCATAAGGGCCATCGCATGAATTGTCGTCGCAGGCTGCTATGTAGTGAAACTCTTGGACCTCAACATAGCCCCCAGGTTTAAGATGTCTGCGCAACAAGTCAGCTCGAGTGGCCAATCTGGATGAGACCAGGTATCACTTACTGGTAAATGCGCTCCCAGAGCAGGGGCCTGTCCCTGATGGAGTGGACTGTGTGGCGAATGTGGATGTAGTCAAACTTTTCCTCTGGGTACGTCCAGCCGCCGTCGTGCTCAATGTCGTCGACGACAAAGATGGCATTCTCCGGGACCCAGTCAGGCTGAATCGGCGAAAGATCCATGCCGTGGAACTGCGAATTTGGATAGTTGTCGGCGACTGTCATAGGTTAGAAACCATGTCCAAGTAACGAAGCTCGCTTGATGCTTACGGTCGATACACCATTTGCCTATTCCCGTGCCCAGATCCAATACTTCAGCACCCTCTTCCAATAATTCCTCGATGGGCGCAAAGAA
Source organism: Ascodesmis sphaerospora (assembly GCA_027569015.1). NCBI lineage: Eukaryota > Fungi > Ascomycota > Pezizomycetes > Pezizales > Ascodesmidaceae > Ascodesmis > Ascodesmis sphaerospora. The sequence continues at coordinate 799,114 of JAPPUR010000011.1, read as the reverse complement.
CATTTGGCCGTCGCACAAGTACACCGTCAAATTGTGCTTCAGCTCCTCTCGATCCTGCTCAGCCTCGTCGTTGGGAAACAGGTACTTCCCCGCATGGTAGGCATGGTAGCGCAGGCCGCCGTCCACAATATGCTGTCGAATGCTATCGGTAAGGCTGCGGGTCTCGTCGAGGTCGTTGGGAGCGTAGTCGCCTCGTTCGATGCTCTTTATCAAGGCGGCTTCATGCGTTGATCCGACGGCGAGGGGAGAGGTTGACGAGGACGGAGAGGGTGGGCTGAAGGGACGATTGTTCTGTCTCGACTGGACTGTGCTGTCGTCGCCATCTTCGGGCGACATGCTCGCAGTTCGTTCGCAGTCGTCGGCTGACTTTGAGGTGTTCTTCTTTGGCGAGGCCGATGCTGGTTGGCCATTGGATTGGCCCAAGATGGAGTTTGGCGGCGAGTTCATAGTCTGCCGCAAACGCGATTGCGCATGTCGCGCGACGAGGGGCGGCTTTGGATCCTCGACGTTTAGCGAGGAGGGGGATTAGAAAAAGAAGCGATAGAAGAAACCAGAGATCAACAGGCTGGTCAAAGAGCAAGGAGATAGGATGGGAATGAGGAGTGCGCTAAGCTAGGTTTCCCTGTGGAAGCTGAGACGGGATGGCGTCCGATGATCTTTGGGCTGACGTCACCGTCTGGATAGCAGAGTGAGCACTGTGGGCGATGCCGGAGAATGCGCCTGAAGGACCATGTTAGACAGTGTGCGAACGTGGGGGGAGATATGAGAGTAGCAGCACGTACAGCTTCAACTGGAGACACAAACTGACAGAAAATGTGAGCAGGAAACAGACCCAGCTGCTAGGATATCAATATTGCATCCAAATAAATAATACCATAAATGTGGTGTCGAGAGGGGTCAAGAGAAAAGAAAGGGTCTAGACGAGGGCGAGGGCGTGGGCAGAGCCTGGTATTAAAAAGAGACGGTGTGTCAAGACGAGGCTAGCACCAGGAAAGAAAACCGGACTAGCGTAGCAAAAAAAGAGGAGATGCTTCTTTTTTGACTCGAGAAAAATGCCCATTCACCCCCTGTCGACTCAAACCCTCAAGGAAAGGATTGTCGGTATCAGGGCGTCAAAGAGGCCCAAGGTAACGAAAATGGACAACACCCGCTTTTTCTTGACTCGTTGGATCTTGGAAATTTTACTTTTTCCCTTCCCATGGGTCCTCCCGTCTAGCCTGCGCCTGGAAAGGGTCTGGAGACCCATGGTGCACCCGCTGCGTCGGTAACCTCGGCGCGTAGCTTTTGAACGGTACTCGCTTGGGTCTCTGATGGTAACGTCACAGCGGTTGGAACTCTCATCACGCAATCCAGATTTTGTCATGCAAAATCTTCTCTCCCACGGCCTCGGATGCAGAGAAAAAACCCAGTGCCAGAGTCCTGGGAAAGTCTCCCTCCCAACAGACAGCAAAATGTGGCTGTCCCTGTTCCAGCGTGTTGGTAATTGGTACGGGGTCCGGTCCTGTTGTATGACGACCCCTCTCCCCATCCATCACGCCGCAACACCACGAGAAGGGGGCTCCATAACGGTGGTCATGGCATAACCCAGAGGCAGGGCGGTCACACGGGGGACCAAAGCAGCCAGACAGAGGGGCCACCTCGGTTCCGCAGTGGAGGGTTTGGAGCGTTGCAACGGGAGGGGAGGGGTTGATCCCCGCAGGCATGAGTTGCAGGGCCATGAAGGGTCTTTTTTTTCTGGGTTATTGCTTAGATAAAGAGGTCGTCAGCAAAGCTATGGCCTCCAAGCCCAGGGGAAGGACTAGACGATGGTGCTTACAGTTTGTGTCTATCCTAATATCTGTCCAGAAGGCATTCAACTCAAGCCATGCTTTCAAACATGGACGTTCACAAAATCCCATCATGACGGTCACAATGTCCGAGCGGCCCGCGACCTCATCTTTGGGCCCTCCCTCATGCAGCCTCCCACAGTAATCGACTGAGACAGTCCAATCAATACCCGAGGCCCAACACAAGCTCTCACTTTGCCCACGGCAAAAAAGCAGCTCACCCAGGTTTCGAAAGTAACAAGCATCAACTCGGTTCGGCGAACTAAGGGGTGACAGACGCACTGTCGGTTCTTTTGTGTCGTCTCTTTTCCCAGCTTGGGCCAGTAATAGATCCAACGTCGTGATTGTGCCTGCTTCGCCAATCTATAAACGGGAGGCTTTGCTCCGTTGGCAAATCCGCCAGCAACCCCTTAGGAGGCCGGCCAGCTTGAACGACCGTCGTACCGACACAAGGGAACGCCAAGGCCCGCTGTGGGTTCCTTCGCTGTCTGTTGCAGATTGCAGCAGCATGAGGCGATGTGCTGGCACCAGAGGGACCCGCCATGACGGGACACACACACGCACGGGGGGTTCGTTCCCTGAACCCTGAAAGCAAAGCCTGAATTCCATGAGATGCCGGTGCAAAAGGGGCGCCCTGACGATCGGGGAACTTTGCGTGGCTGATAACTTGCTCACGAAACGCACGTTGGTTCCTTGAACTCTGTATCCTTTGAGAAAAAGTGTATCTGTACCAAGAAATCGTACGGGGATCGTCTCTTTGTGATCAGTCACTTTCTGGCAATCATCCCGCATCTTGGTTGGACCAGGCGCTTCGAGGCCACACAACAATAGTTCGAGCAAGTTGGCCGAGAGCGGCCAATTACAGTCTCACACGGGCTTTTGTCCTGATGCGGGGTTGGGGACCGGGTCGTCGGGTTTGAGAAGCCACAGAATCTGCCCTGATTGTCAAGCATTCCTGATAGTGACGAGGTGAATGCTTACTGTGGTTGTTCTTTATCGAATCACGTTCAGCTTGTAACGATATGAATGCAAAGCAAACCCAAAGTAAACCGCCTCATTTCTCATGCTGACTTGGCAATACCAACCGTCAGCCCTACTGAGTTTCACATTCATCACCTTTTACGAGTCACAATAACGGTGTAGACCCGACATTCTGGGTCCCATGACCATGGCACCAACAGAGTACGTCCAACTCAGTCGCCGCAATGCGAGAGAAGCCCCATTTGGTGGGTCACTGGACGACCTGTTCTTGAGAACTGCGCGATGAACTGGCCCGCGTGTGGAGGCGGCTCGGGCCATGACTGTCGGTGACACGATTGGCGGTATTTCTGTTAGCTTAGGGCTGAGCGTCATTGGTCGTGGTGATTTCCGATTCACATTCACTTGGCCTTCGTCATGAAAGTTGATGCTTCACCGTATTAGTTTGAGTATGTAGTTAACCACCCGTATGCCTTTTCTTCATGAACAAAAAACAAACAACAATGAGTTACGTGAACCTTTTCCCATATCCCCACTCCCCAAAACCATCCTCATCGTCTCGGACCGTGGTTCTCACGGTGGTGAGAGTATTGATGGCGCAAAGATTAATCTGGCTGTAGTCGATTCTCACTGAGAAGTGATTACTCGCTGCAAAATTACGTTAGGAACCTGATTAAGACGGGAACTGGGGCCAAGCAGTAACCTACCGGAGCGTGATCGACGCGAATAGTGACCATCAGCGGCTGCTGCAAAAAAGAAAAGGCGGATCTTAACTAGATAAGGTCCGCACTATGGAATATGTTAGCAACTTTACCAATATCTTGGCTTAGAGATTGGGACGAGCCTACTGAGGTAACGGGCAAGGCCCGTAATGGCTACCCAAGGGAGAGTGTCGTTGATGACAATCAGGCAGGGGTCATGTAAAGGCCTCTCTCGATAGCGGCGGCCATCCTAATGGCAAAACGGGTGTTCTTGAGGTAGGCTTCGCTAGCCAGGATGAGAGGAATGATGTCTCCATCCTGAATGAAGTCGTAGCCGCCGAATTCGGTGTCATCGGATGACCCAGCCAGAGCAAAATAACGGATGCGACGACGCGCCGCGTTGACAATCTTGCCACGGTTGTAGGAGGTGACTCGCTCTCGCTCGATGTTGTCGTAGTGCCCTATGACTGCTACGATAGCCTCGCTGGTAGTTACACCCTTGGGCAGGCGAAGTTTGAGTTCCTCGGGCGTGAGGAGCTCCTGACTCTGGTCTCTCCAAATCCATGCGAAGGTCTCCTTCTCAGGGTCAAACTCCATGGTAAGGTAGACAGGTACACAAAGTCGTCGGCCCACCAAGGGCATGACAACCCAAGAATCGTCGATTCCGATGCACGACTGGCCTGGCTCTCGGCGGGGAAGGGTAGGTCCCTGGCTGACCGCGTGTGCAGACGTCCAGCACTTGAAGATGTCATCGAAGAAGCTCTTGTAGAGCTCAGAGGGGGACAAGTCGGGGTCATTCCCGGGCATGCGGGCGTATTCATGCAAAAGATCCCGAAGGCGCAGCTTCTCGTCAAGTGCCAGATGGCCGCCCTTGCGGATCACGGTGCTGGGAGCGCGCGACTCAACGAAATCGGGGTCCTCATCAAGAAGCTTCATAAGCACCTGGAGATCTGTCATCGACATCGTGATGAATGACTTCGAGGCTAATGTCTTGTCAGTTTTATCCTAGAGGTGAGGTGCCTTGGATGAGTGTGTGCATACTATGCCTTGCGTTGTTGGGTAGATGGTGTTGCGGTAGGAGGAAAGTTGAAAGACAGAAAAAGAAGCAGCTACGAGATGTGTGTGCTTCACCTTGATGGCCAGAAAGTTCTGTGGAATTCTTAGGGCTCCTGTCCTTTTCATATTCTGATAGTGATTCACAGCCGTTCGCAGGTGATGGGGATTTGCGTCAGTGCTGGTTTGGGAACAATCGGGAGCTTTGGTGTCCCTGGACAGGCAAACTGACGCGGTGCTTTCTCTCAAATTCATGAAAAAAAGAAAAGACGCAGGTGTGGTTAGAGAAAACGGCTGTTTATTAGCTTAAAGCTGAGTACCATTGGCGATAGTGGTTCCCGATTTATTTTCGCTCGATGTTGGTCAATGAAAGCGCTTTACTGTATGAGTTTCGGTATTACTATGACCTCATAACTAACCACCGGCTTTCCTTTGCCTTTCATAAGCATAGAATAGGCAACAACCCGTTGCATTGACCCGTCCCTGTATCTCTATTCCCCAAAGCTATCCTTATCGTCTCAGACCGTCGTAGAATGTTGATGCCGTAAAGATCAACTCGACTACTATCGGTACTTAGTGAGAAGTGGCGCCTGGCCGCAACCTTCGTTAGAAACTTGATCAAAAACCTGAAACAGGATCATATAGTAGCTTACTAGAGCGAAAGGGGTGACTTATCGTTGTCTTCTACAGTAGTTGCCAAAGAAAGGCGGATATGAAGTTCGTAGATTCCATCGCTATAGAACGTATCAGTAACTTGGTTAATATCTCGAACCGTGATTGACCTACCAGAGCCCAAGTGACGGCCCATGGCGAATATTCGGCGGACGATAGCACTCTCAGCAGCCATCAAGCAGCCACCATGCTACGCCGTTTCTTGATCTCAGCTGCTATTTCAGCAGCATCGCGAGCAGTCTTGAGATACACATCGCTTGCAAGAACGAGCGGGAGGATCGAACCCGGCCCAAGCTTGTCACTGAAGTCAATGGTATCGTCATGGGATGACCCAGCTCGAGCCCATTTGTGGATGCGACGCCGTGCCGCGTTGATAATCTGCTCGCGGTTGAACGAAGTGATCCGCTTTCGTTCGAAACTGTCGTAATTTTCAATAGCCATGAGGATGGCATTGTTCTTGGTCACGCCTTGGGGGAGCCAGGGTTGAAGTCCTGTGGACTTCATGACCTCGTCGTTGTCGCCCTCCCAGGTCCACATGAATGTTTCCTCCGCAGCGTTGAACTTCATGGTGAGGGAGATTGACTCGCAAATCTTTCGCTTGCGAGAAACTTTGCGAGGCCTGTAGCCGCGATCGGAAGGGCTCTCAGTGGTCGTCTGCGGCTTGCTGTCGGCCCAGGAAGCGTCGATTACGATACAGGTCTGCTCCGGGGTCCGCCCTTGGAGGATGGGCCTGTTATTGACTCTATGGCTCGATACCCAGTACTTGAAGATCTCGCCGAAGAACTCTTTGTAGAACCCACGAGAAAAACATGCATGGGACTCTTGGCCAGGCATGTCGACGTACTCGAGAAAAAGATCCTTCAGAAGGAGCTTCTCATCACGAGTCAGATCGCTAGGCTTGCTAATGATGGCGTTGGGTGGGCGCGAGCCCAGCACGCCGGTATCCTTGAGGAAGAGACCCATGAGTTTGTCATATTCGTCGTCAGACATGGCGATAGATCTTGTAGAAGTGTGCGTCTTGTTGGCTCTATCCAGGAGGTCAGGTGCTTGGGGTGAGGGTCTGTATACGATGTCTTTCGTTGTTGCGTGGAGGTTGTGAGAGAAGGAGAGCTAGAAAGCCAATGAAGTAGTAACAAGATCATTTAGATTCACCTTGATGGCGGTGAACCCTCTGCCTTAACTAAGTTTCTACTCTGTCACTGCTATGCAGATGTTTGCAAACAAATTGACTCTTGCGTTAGCCTTGCCCTTAGTTCAGGAAACACAAGGGGACTTCGGCGTCAGTGAATAGACAGACCAGCACGATGCCTTCACCCAGGTTTAAGAATAAGTAAATGTTTGCAAGTGTGGCCTGGATAAAATTGGCTGTAATGCTCACGTCTGCCGTTATGGGGAAAGCTGGCGAGTGACCATCTCGTTCATCAGATACGGAAGCTCAGCAGCTCTATCAGTTACACCTCTTCCTCTATTTGCGGTCCATGATATATCTAGACACAAGAGAGCTGCTGCCTTCCCTGTTCTGAATCCCCCTGCCCTAGGGCAAAGATTTTCCCACAAAATTCTTTTGTCGCGTTCAAATTCCTCTCCAACGTCCATTCTCACAACGCACCTGTCACGCCCTGACATACGAACATCCAGAATAATGGCACGACGCCATGTATGTATTCTTTCCACGGTGACAAAACTGTGACAGACCATTTTGAAGTGCTCGACATGAATTCCAAGACTGAGCCAGTGAAGGCCGGATCGATCAAGATGGAAGGTTCCATGACGACCAAGAGCGAGCTTGCCCCCTCCGCCGACGCCGACAACGAGGGAGTGTTCGTCGACACCACGCTACCGCCTCCCGCACTTCCGCGAGGCAGATATTCCTTCGAGCGCCTGTGCGACCACGCTCCTATCCCCTACCATTACTCCTACTCCTATCCCCTGCCGTTGCTCCTGCCTCAGAGCCTATCCCAGATGAGTCTTCTATCGCAAGCTCCTCGGCATCGGAAGTCGTCGACCTCCTCTCAGACGATGAAGAGGGCTTCGAATTTCCTTCGCCTCCCACTCGCAAGGGAAAGGAGCGAGCGCGAGCTTAACCCAACCTACCCACGCCCCTCGTTGTCGAAGACGATGATGGTGAAGAAGAGCTACCCTCGACCGGCATCATCCTGAAACGGGAGAAAGCCCAGAGCTCAGGAACCCCCACATCATCAAAGAGATAGACACTTGCGACTACCTCTAACTACGGTGCCTCCTCCTCCTCCGCCTCGTCTCACCCGACCTCCTCATCTGCCACCTCTCACCAGGCATCATCGCTTACAGCCATGGCATAATCTTCTGGAGTGAGCCGTACGGTGCCAGAATGGCCCTCCAGGCGTCCACAGTGGCTTGAGAACCTCAAAGGGGTCTACGAATCAGACCCAACCCAGTTTTATCGACACATCGATACCTGGTTTGAACAGGTCGAGACTAGCGTCAGTATCGCGCGAGCGGACGATTATTCCCGCTGGATCCGTTTGAACTGCAACGAGTCCAGATGTTTCACTGGTATCATCCACGCTTTTCCTGACGCAAGTCTTACCGAGTGCTTGCAAGCTAGCGACATAGTAAGGGCCAGTCTCGGACTGAGTTTGATGATGAAGATATTGTCATGGCCGACTGGCGGAATACTCCCAACGAGAAGATGGACGGTCGAATGTCAAGTGTCGAGGAGCATGTTTCTAGTTTATGCCTACAGAGAAGGCATCTTATTCACAGCATGTATAGAGCTGAAAGGATTATCGAGGCCGGGATCAAGTCATAGGTCTTATCCAGATGAGATATGTCCACAATATTATTTATTTAGTGCTAGGTGGCCAACTTTTGTCTATGTCATTACAAGCCTTCCCATTATCCAAGGCTGCATTTTTGCCGTACGCCATATAAACACATCAACGTCGGTTAAAGTTGAGGAATCGACTCTGCGCAGAATTAGCATCATTCTTGTGACAGTATAATAGGTAAGACTTACACCCAGGAGGAGAATAATTATGTTGCTTCCGATGAAGCAGAGGAAAATTCCCAGGTCTCTCCAGCGGTTGTCAAATGACAGGTCAAAGGTACGGTAGAACTCGTCGCCGACCTTGTAAGCGCAGTACTCACACTCGCGCGTGTTGTTGTTGATGAGATATCCAGAGCCGCCGTTGGCGAAGAAGGGCTCCATGTACTCGCCGCAAGTGGTGTTCTCGGGAGCTGTGAAGGGGTTCAGCTCGCCCTGCTTGCAGACGACTGGGAGTTCGTGCAGGGCAGTCGTCACCATGCCGCCGATGAGACGGGTAAAGGGGTCTAGCTGGTACAGCCAGGCACGCCAGAAACCGGGCATCTGGGGAGGAGGAATGGTGACACCACAGAAGAGGGCAAAGTTGATAATGATGAAGGGGTCAAACTGGGCGGAGATGAAGGGCGAAGGGGTGATGGACGCGAGACCCTGGCCGAGAGTAACGGCAAAAACTTCAGTGATGAGAACCATGAAGAACTGGTAACCAGCGCGGGAAGAGTCGGTCTGGAAGCCTGGCATGTAGTACAGGGGCAGGAAGAAGGCGACAGCGCAGAGAATCGAGTAAGGCATCTCAGCGGTGATGATGGACACGACAAAGGTGAAAGGCGAGTACATCTTGGACGAGGACTCGCGGAAGAACAGGGCGCGCTTGATGTGGAACATGACTTCGACCTGGGTGATGATGAGAGCAGGCAGGACAGTCACCTGGAAGATGACAAAGACCCTGTACTGAAGCGAAGATCGAGAGTCGTCCAGGTTGAGATAGGTAAGACCGGTGATGAGAGCGACAGCGACGTGGCTGAAAACACGGGTGAAGAGGTAGTTGGGCGAGCGCCAGAAGGACCGGAACATGCGTCGAGACACAACCTTGAGCTGGTGGCTCATAGGGGAGGCATACTCCTTCTCGAGCTCGGGGTTCACCCGGTTACCAGCAGCCTCTCGCTCTCTCTTCATGCGAATGATAGCCTCCTTGGTTTCCGCCAGCTCAGGGCTCTCCTCCCAGATATCAGCCCAGTCACGGTTACCAACGCGAGGAGCGCTACCAGCACCAATAGCCTCGAGCATGTACTCAGCGACGTTGTCAGTAGGACCGGCCTCGGCTCCGTGGCTCTTGAGATAGTCTCGGAGGACGCAAGCATCCTTGCCAATGTCACCAAAGTAGACGGTGCGGCCTCCACGCTGGAGGAGAAGGAGACGATCAAAGTTCTCAAACAGGGCGGCGTTGGGCTGGTGGATGGTGCAGAGAATAGCCTGCCCAGAGGAGGCAAGCTTCTTGAGGAATCGGACAATGTTGAAGGCGCTCTGGCTGTCAAGACCGGAAGTAGGCTCGTCGAGGAAGAGAAGCAGTTCAGGCTTGGCAGCAAGTTCAACACCGATGGTTACACGCTTACGCTGCTCGACAGTAAGACCAAACTCGGCAGCTCCGATGATGCAGTCAGCAATGGCCTCCATCTCAAGCAGGGAGATGATCTCCTCGACATAAGCGTAGCGCTCGGCCATAGGAACGTGGTATGGCTGACGGAGCTCGGCAGAGAATCGGAGGGCTTCGCGGACGGTCTGGGTAGGCTCGTGAAGATCAAGTTGCTCGGCATACGAGGTGGATCGCTGGAACTGCTTGCCAGGCTTGACAGCATCAACGAGAACGTCTCCAGAAATAACACCAATGTTCTTTCGGGCAGCCAACACATCAAGAAGGGTAGTCTTTCCAGCGCCAGAAGCTCCCATAAGAGCAGTCAGCTCACCGGGTCGAACGTAACCAAAGACATTGTTGAGAAGTCGTCGAGTGCCGCCAGGAACAGGGACATCGTAGTTGAGGTTCTCCCAGGTGAGGATGCTCTCCGACTCAATCTTGAGCTCGGCACCGCTCTCGTTGGACTTGTCCTTGCGCTTAGCCTCACGCTTTTCGACGAGCTTCTCGTTCAGAGCGGTACGCTCCTTGTTGGGCTTGTTGTAAATCTTGATTCCGACTCCTCCCATGCCGAACGTAACGAACTCTCCCAGCACAACGTTGAGAATGAGGAAGAAGATGATGAGGGCCATGACAATACCCCAGTTGCGCCAGAGGTCTCCAGGATAGTAGGAGAAGCCCTGGGCAATGTAGTCGCTTCCAGAGACAAAGGTGGTACCACCACGGGAACCGGGCAGAGTGCACACCTGGTGGTTGATGTCGTCGTAGCCAGGACCGGAAGGAATGAGCGAGTCTGCCGTACATGTCATGTCGATTCGGCTAAACTCGTTCTGCATCATGGACGAAAACGCCAATCCCAATGCATTGATCCAGTAGATCCAACGCAACCAGACCTTCTCAGACTGATATTGGATGATGTATCCTGATGTTGTAACGAATAGCGTTATGATCACAACTGCACCCCGGATAGCCGAGTCGAAATCAGGACTGATACAGCCGAGGATTCTGAAGAAGAGGGTCATGGCGATGTTGCCGGAGAGGATCATGAGATAGAAGGTGAAGAACGCGCCAGCATCACGCGCTAGCCCAGTCATAAAGTAAACAATGATGGAGAAGATCAAAATCTGACTAGCTGCGAATGCCTGATCAACAAAGATCTGTGCAATCCAGAGGGCAGAGGGTCGGTGGAAGGCATATGCCTTGTGCTTGTTGACGATGGCGCGGCCCGTCATGGTGGAAGCGAGCTCGGAGAAAGCTTGGAAGGCGTTGAACAGTAGAGCAATGAACAAGAGACCACCCTTGCTGAAAGCACTGGCAGAGGTCTTGCCGAGGTTGAGGTACAAGGTTCCCAGAACAATAGCGATGACGATACTGCGGAACCATCCGACGAACAGGTTGAAGCGATCCTGAAGCTTGAGGGTGAATTGTCGCTTCATGAGGGCCCAGACCTGCAGGTGGAAGCCGACCTGGTAAATAGAGCGCTTCGAGGTGCCGCGCTTGCTCTCCTTAACAGCAAGCTGGAAGTCTTCGTGCTTGTCGGTCTCCAGCTGCAGCGTGGCCTTGTACTCGGCCATCTCAGCGTCAAGAGCCTTGCTGGCGTCCGACTTCTTAAAGGCCTCCTCCAAGGTAACAGGGCTATGAGGCGCATTATCGGGGGATCGTCCAGGGGCGTACTCGCGTTCGAATTCGTCGGTGCAACCAGTAAGGTAATCGGCACTGGTCTGTCGGGGACGGGGAGCGAAGCCAAGACCCTCAAAGTAGCTCCGGGCAGTAGTAGCAGGACCAAAGTAGACCTGCTTACCCTCATCGATAACCAGAATCTTGTCGAAAAGATTGTAAATATTCTCGGAAGCCTGGTAGAGCGAGACAAAAGTGGTGGTCTTGTACAGGTTGGTCTGGATACGCAGAGACTTGACAAAGTCCAGAGCGGTACTGGCGTCCAGGCCACGGGTGCTGTTATCCCACGAAAGAATGCAAGCGTTGGTGATCATGCCCTCGGCGATACTGACTCGCTTGCGCTCTCCTCCAGAAACACCGCGGACAAAGTGGTCACCCACGACGGTCTTGCGGGTGTGCTCAATGTTGAACATCTTGAGCAGCATGGAGATGACGCTCTCCTTGAACTCTTCCTTGGACATGCCGCCGGGTCGCTTGGCGGGCATCTTGGTGTCGAGAGCGAATCCGAGGGTCTGCTCGACAGTCAAGGTGGGATGGTGGATGTCATCTTCGGCGTTGTAGACGGCTTCACCACGGTATTGGTCAAACTCCTTGTTGGTCCATCGTCCGTAGAGGACCTCTCCTTCAACACCAGTGTATCCATATCGCTGGTTGGCAATTGTCTTGAGAAAGGTTGTACATCCGGAGCCAGGCTTGCCCAAGACGAGAACCATCTCACCGGGCTTGCAGACACCACGGAACTTGTCCAGCAGAGCAACTTCCGTGGGCTTGGGACCAAGGCCGAGCATGCGGATCACGGGGGTGACGACGTCGAAGAAGCCAACAAAGGCATCAGGGAAAGTCGGGACAAAGTTGGACATGCCGCCGTAACCCTTGACAGTGAGTCCATCCCAGTAAGCACCAATATGCTTGGATCGGATTCCAGCCTCCTTCTCAGCATCAAGGCCACCTCGAAGAGCAGCCTCAAGATCAAAGATGGAGACCTCGTCAGAGCCATCAGCGCCGTCCTTTTCAGGATCGACTACGCTCTTGCGACGACTAGCACGGGAGACACCAGTAAACTCCCGCTGAAGCTCGGCAAATTCAGCTTCAGCCTGCTCGACCGAGACACCTTCATGGTGCGCCTTGGAGTGACGTCGCTCAGTGGTGGGACCATGGGTAGTCGACTCGGTATCCATAGACGCTCGGTAGGCAGGGTCGGCCTGCTCAGTGTGGTGGTTGGCCGCGATGGCCTCTTCGGCCTTTTCGAGAGCCCTCTCGGCCATTGCGAATCGACGGTGATGGAATTGAGTGTGTTGTTGTTGTTGTTGGTATATAAACTAACAGTACTCTATAACGAGACTGTGTTGGGAGCCCAAGGTCACCCACCGCGTAAAGTCCAAAGACTGAAAAAGAAGCGTAACCAAGAGATGGGAAGAAATGGGAGAATGAATTACAGGTAATAGATATTAAAGAGGGATTAGACACACAAAGGACCCAAGGCTTGGCCGTTTGCTCAATAACAAAGAGAGAGGCAAAAGGGGCGGACCTTAAAAGTTTGCCGATATCCGCATTTACATACTCATCTTCCATCCCACCTTGACAAGAAAAAAAATATGGAGAAGCGCACCAGGGGATCCATCCTGACTCCCTCTCGCAGCATTACCAATCGCCAAGCCCGGGCGGAGGTTAGGCCTTAAGACCGGGAGTGGGAAGAAGGTCGTTAGTCTCCACCCCTTGGAAAAGGAACGCGATCAACCGCAGTTCTACCAGACAAGAAAGAAGAAAGAAGTTGCCTGCTTCTCGCACATGCGGCCGAATCGCGAGGCAAACCCTTGTCACCGCGGGACCTTGTGTCAAGGCAGTGGGTCACGCTCAGAGATTTCGAGTCATCCGGTATCAAGCCCAAGCCTGATCGAGGCTAGAGAAGCATTTACTCACAGACCGATTGGCTACGGGGTCAGGGGTGCTAAGGATTGCCCAGACAGGGCAAACGTTGAGCGCATGGAGAAGCTGAGAGGGTGTGGAGAGATTGGATGAAATGATTTGGGGCAACGCAACTGCGGCAGCACCCGCATTGTCGGTTCGGAACTTTATTTCCTAAAGCAATTGAGTCAATTGAACATGTTGAAGCCGTCGAGAACATGTTTAGAGGGTTCAGGTCTTATCTTTGTTCCTCTCGCCTAGAGTATCAGATTCAGCTGGGGGGGGCAATATCAAGAACACGAAAAAGGACCCTGGAGCCGACGGCTCAATCTCAGCTTGTGGAGACGTGTGGGACACAGCAATGTTGCCTCCACCGGGTAAACCTCGCCAATAAACATCAAAAGCCTTGTTTTTTTTTGTTGTTGTGTCTTTCGGAGCCATCTCAGCGACGTGGGGAACTTGATGCAAGCCCTTTCAACCAACAAACCAGCTAGACCGCTTTAAGGTATGTCATCTAAAGTTGCCCGATGTCTGAAAGCCTCTTTTTGCGTATTCGGCAGACATGAAGCGTCAGGGTGACATCAGGCAACTTTTTGCGTGCATTGTAAGCACACTCACCGCACTTCACGACACATCCATCTTTTTTCTCACGGTGGCAGTGAATAATCCTCCGTATCCGCTCTCCCTGGCCAGGGAAGAGATTGCCGATGGAGTCCTTCATCACCGGCAAGGGGCAAGGGTCGACCAGGACCCTGGCCATCAAAACAATCGCTCGCAATCTTGGCAAAGAGCGAGGCGACGGCCCCGTTCCAATGTACCGGAAATAGACGGGAAATGTCACGTGGCTTTTTTCTTCTTTCATCTTCGGGAAGTCGTCCGGTCTTCGGCCGAACATGATTATAAAGATCGGCCGAGTGAGACATAACGTTGAGCCGTATTGATGGAGATTATGGAAGCAAGACGGTAAAGGTTCCTCCGTATATTCGCAACTGGCCCGGAGATGGGTGATATAAGCTTAAAATATACTTCACATCCATCACAAGCCCACCCCGTGCCTTCCGGCCAAAACACTATCTCCGGAGCGGAGCATCGGCCGACGACCTCCGTCGCGTTCCGGTCTTCTTCTTGGGAGTCCCATTGGCTCGCATCTCCTCCCGAGCTTCCAGCACCGTGCCCTGATCGGACTTGAGGACCACTCCCTCAAAGATGACCTCGCTTCGGGTGACGACCTGCGGGAAGAGAACCGCCAAGGCTGAAGCCTTTGCGCTGGTTGCTGCCGGTTTGTCGGTGCTGGAAGGGTCATAGTCCTTGTGCTGACCGGCTTCCTCGTCATCCGGGACATCGGCCGTGATGAGATCACGGGCACACTGTGCGTCAGCCCAGAGCCCAACAGCCTGTCGAAACAGAGATGGAACAGCATTGTAAAAGCCAGCCTGCTTGTACGCCACAACAAGTGGATGCAGCGTGCTTCGAACCTCATTGCTCGCCTTACGAACAATGTCCTCTCGGATCTGATCCCCTTGCTCCGAGTCAGACACGGACCCGAGGATCTGGCACCGGTACACAGTCTGTCTTCTTTCGTCCCCCTCAAAGAAGTCAAGCATGGCTGATGCCGTGGTCTTGATCTCGTTGGGGACGTAGAATGGGACAAAGACGTGCGCAAGGAGTGTCTCGGCGATGACGGCGTCAGCAACGGCGCAGCGCATCTTGGCAGCGGCTCGGGTTGTACGAGTGGAGAGGGGGATCTTGGGGAAGCGAATGCTCAGCTCCAGAATCTCACTAGCAGAGTCCTTTGAGATAGTTAGTATCAGACGTAGATGGAGTGTGAATTGCTTACCTCTGCGCCGTCATGGTCGTTAAAGTACTCATTGACAAAACCATGAACCTTTTCCAAGAGATCTGCAAGGTCAAGACGTCTGCTCTGGTCAGCAATGCGCAAGCAAGCGGCGGTAAATACTCACAGTTTCTTCAGCTCTTCCAGGCCAAACTCTCTCAAGATGCCTTCTCCAAGATCACTCTGAGCCTCGCCAAGCTTCTTCTTACACGCCTCAAGCTCCGCATCACTAGCCTGCATCCTCGACCGATGAAGCTCACACTCGGCATTCATCTCCCTCATCTCATCCTCGTGACTCTTTTCATCCTGTTCAAAGGTCTTGACCCTCTGCTTCAACTTGTCCAATTCCCCATCCCTCCCCTTCTGCGCCGCGTCAGACACAGCTAGCTTCTCCCTCACTTCAGCAACCTCTGCCTCCATGGCTTCCACCGCAGCCTTGTTAGACTCGTAAGTCTTGAACTTTTGTTCAAACGTGGCAACAAGTGTTTCGCTTGCAGCGCTCGCGGCACTCGCCTGGTTCTTTTGGTCTGTCAGATCGCGCATCACCTGGTTGTTCAGCTCACGGAGACGCTGGTTCTCGCCCTGCTTGGCCTCAAGTTCCTGCTCCAACGCCTTCCTCCCCTCAACTGACTTTTCATACTCTTGGATTGCCTCGGCGTCCTTGGACACCTCCTTTGCTAGGATAAGGAGCTGTCGCAGCTTGGATTGCTTGGTGGACGTCTTATCAGAGACGTGATTGCCATTGGCATGGTTGCCATTGACGTTCTTAGACTTGGGATCAGCCATGATGTTTTAGAGACACAATGATAGTCATGAAGAAAAACCAATTCTACCATTATCGCTAGGCATATCCACGTTTAATAAATCTCATCGCCCAAGGTACATACAACATTATCGGAAGCTCCATTTTGAGGCCCTCGCAGAGCCTCACTCTGCGTTCATGGGGCTTGAAGGACAACTCATCACCACACCTCCCTGCCCGTCATTTCCCCCCCGCCATCTCATCCTAGTGGTCGCTTCTGGGCAATCAGGCTGGACTGCATCAAACGCCGTTACACAACACGCGGGGTAACCCCAATGGCATCCAGAGGCCGACCGTCTTATCATGCACGGTGAAGCTCTCACAGCAGCCACAAGGCAAGGCTCTTGACCGTCTGTCGTTACTCGGGCGTCACGGCGAAAGCATTGCCTAGAGTATTGGCTGTCGTTTTCTCGGAGAAATGGCAGTATCTTCGCCTTGCCTCGTACGATGGTGGGAGCCGTGTTGCACTCAATCAGTGAGGCGGCCTTGAAACTCGGTCAGAGCATCCACTAGATGCCTAATCCCTCTCCCTCTCCTTCTCCCCCCTCCCATGGTCCCTGTCCTCGCTCAGGCCAGACTTGTCAAATAGGTAAAGCTCGACAGACTGAGGCGCACCTCCAAGCACAGGCAGTGGCATCACTTGTCTGTGGACGTTGTACCATCCGTCCTTGTCCATCAGTTCAAACAGGACCTCTTCCGACTCGTGACGTGGCTTGGTGGCCAAGAAAACCTTTGTAGTAAAAGGTTCCCCCTCGGGGAAGTGGGTGAGGTTGTTGGCGTGAATGGCCGAGAGTGTCTCCACTAGAGCAGGGAGCATGTCGACATTGTAAGTGCAGTCGCTCAGCATCACCAAATCCCAAGGCTGCGATCCAGCCTGTGGACCAAAACGGCCCTGTCTACCCTCCTCCCAGTCCAGGTTCTCGTACATCATTCGGACAGGCTTCTCCTGGAACCGGACGTGTGAGTTTTCCACCCTCTTCATGTTGGACCTGGCCCGCTCCTCCGCCTCGGGGAGATCCGTCATGAGGATGGTGCAGTCACCCGGCGAGGGTGCGTGAAGCTGGGGGTACACGGCAGCCAGTCCGACACTCAGGATGCCCACGCCGCAGCCCAATTCCAGCACGCGGATCGTCCTTTGGCGATTAAAGATGTTCTTGAGAGTCCTCATGCATGGGTCATTGCTGGACTCGCTATCGGGAGCCGTCTCAATGCCCACGATCGCTGACGTCGCCACCACACCGGCATCCCAGACGTGGCGAGCGATGCTCTCTCCAATCTCTTCCTCAAGTTCAATAGTACCCAGGCCGTCGGGTGAGTCACCCAGTTGAAGTCGTCGGATAGACACTTCTGAGCCAGGCTCGGTAGCCATCAAGGGAACCCAAGCTGGCATGACGGCGCCCTTTGCGGCAGCTTCTTTTCGATACCGCATCTTTTCAGCAGCCAATGCCAGAACCCGTGGGGCACTTTCAGCGGTGTGAATAGGCTCTGCTGCCCTGACGCAGATGTGAACCCTCATACCCGTCTCGAGAGCTCTCTCAAGAGCAACAGGCAGTTCGAGAGCCGGCTTCGCAACGCGCATGCCGGGCTCCCAGTCCAAGTGGCCGGGGTCCGACAGAAGCCATGTTGAGCTGCCCTCAGGCGACGCAGCGACGGCGACGACCTGCAGGTCGAGAAACCTCTCCGGGAAGAGGAACGAGTCTCCAAGGTCAGTTGTGATTGTGAAGAGCAGCTGGACCAAGGTTCCACGACGATTCTTCAAGACCTTTGGGGCCCGAAGGAAGCGGATGTAGTGCATTGTTGTGGTCTGATGCCGCGTGGGATTGGCCAAGTCTGGGTGGGCTCAGCTCGGTCCGGAACAGAGTCTTGTTCCGTGGATGTGATGAAAAACACCAGAATTCAAGGGATACGCGTCGCTCAATGCAGTTTTTTCTTCCCCTGATTCGTTTTGTCTGGCCTCGGTGAGGTGAAGCTGGATGTCACGCATCATCGGATTTTTGGCGCAGCGGCCAACGCGTGATTAGTCATCTGGTGTCTGGTTTTGGGGGGAAGGCTGAAATAAGTGATTGAGGGAATGGAAGTGATGGGATATTCTGGGATAAATGGGTAGTGCATATGGAGGTAGGTAGATAGGCCATACTGAGCTGATAGGAATGATTCGTTGGACGAGTCGACAAATACCTCATTCTACAAGGTTCATCTAGCGACCGTCTAGAATCATTCCCGAGATACGACAAGAAACGGTTTCATGGGCAGGGCAAACAAGGTTCACGATTCTAGACATTCCAGTAACGGTATCTTTTTATAGAACTGAGTTGTGATAGTGCAGTTATGGTCATGAGTTGTGCCAGTCAGACTCTTCAAACACACCCCGAAACAAATCATCCATGGCAAATCTAGAATTGCAATTGTTCCGGTTCTACTTCATAATGGCATTCTTCATTCTCCATGGTCAGAGGTTGCGGGGATTCAATAAGTGGAGGTAGTTATCCCGATGATCACGCCTTTGCCCTAATGCATCAACTTCAACTGAACATCAACATCCTCACCCTTGACTTCCATCAACCCACCTATACAATGACTTCCTCTTTGGAGATAGATCAGAAGAAACTTGTCGAAATTCTGCAAACCAAGACCTGGTTTGGCTTTGACCTCGATGACACCCTCCACGAGTTCCGCCGAGCCAGCCGAGCTGCAGTAGCTCACTGTCTCACTCGGATATCCAACGAAAACCCTCACGTCAAAGTCGAGGATCTTCAAGAGCAGTATCAGATAATACTCAAACAAGGAACTGCAGGTGCATTCACGGATGGAAAGACCTCTCACGACTACCGTCGGGAACGCTTCGGTGCAACAATGAGTCATTTCGAACTCAACCATGACTCGATCGAAGAGTTACTACAAGACTACGAACGGGTTCTAGTCGAGAACCTTACTCTCAAACCCGGCGCACTGTCTCTACTCAAAGCCATCAAAGAGTCCGGCCGAAAGATCACCGTCATCACAGAAGGCCCGCAGGACGCCCAAGAGCGGGCCGTTCGGGACCTGGGGATCGCCAACTACATCGACTTCCTAGCAACGACCAATCGTTTCGGCGTAGCCAAGACTTCGGGGCTCTTTAGAAAAGTTTTGAATCATCTCGCCATTCAGCCTAGTGATATTATATATGTCGGCGACTCAAAGGAGCGAGATGTTGAGCCTGCAACTGCGGAGGGGATTTATGCGATCCACCTGCGGGAGGATCAGACAGTGTCACTCGGTTTAAATCCCCCAAGCATCAACTCTTTAGAAGTTCTTGCACAAATTGTACCTTTATCTGGACATGTATAAAGCTTGATTATTGGCTTGAGCAATTTATTGATCAATCTAAGCTTCAAAAGACAATTAAACAACATGCCTACATCACGTCTCCTCCATACCCTACACAACTCGACCAAATCCGATGTCTGACACCCTTGATCCAAACAAATTCATGTCGTTCGCCGGCAAATTCCCAATAAAGCCATGTACCCCAGCCTTCCTACTGATCCAGTATCAAATCAAGTTACACACCCAGCAAACAAAACCACAAACAGCTGTGAATCCGTGTCACCCAACACAATTAATCATCCCTGACACACAAACTCAGACCTTGCGATAGCCACAGTCGAGGCCAGAAACCTGTACTCTTCTCCATCTAATAATATCCAAAAAATCCATGTCCCCTGCACAACCACAAGCTGACGTTATCCAGCGATGGAACCCCCCTCCTTCACGATTCGGTCCGCACGCCAAGCTCCTCGCAGCTTGGGTACGGATACAGGCGGTTACATGTGAACAGCCACCCCAACGTGCAACCACAAGTTCAGCGCGGCGCGGGGTCGTGAAAAGAATAACCGAATTACACTGTGAAGCTGAGGCTGTAATATCCCTGCTTTATCATCACACGCCAGCCTCCCAAGAAACAAAAAAAGAAAACGCAAAAGAAACGTGTGCAAGCGCCCGGATAACCAGGATTGTACCCGTTCAGCCCTTTCCTGGTGTGAACATTAGACGACGCACATGGACACCAGCAATGTGTGCTGTCACATCACAGACATGGCTTAAGGAGGGGTCACAGAGTCTGGGATTGGGTACTTGGGATCCGGGAACTTTTCTTGCACGCCCAACGACCCAGCCCTGCGTTTATTCCTTCCAGTGTACAGTGAGTACAGTGCAATCCTTCTCGAGTCAGGCTGGGAAGAAATAACGCATCGTTGTTTGAGCCTAGAAACTCTACTGCAGCCTCTCCCTTCTGAGACGACCCTTCTCACCCCCTTGCGTAGTCCACCAAAAACTGCACGACATTCTCACTGTGAAAAAGAGAGATCCTTCTCGCCCCCAACACGTGGGATAGATGGCCCTAATAGCCGCTCGCTGCACACCCACACCCGGGTCGGCTCTCCATCCCGTCACAACGCCCCCGGTGTCACCGTCCTCCCCCCTCCCCCTCCCCAACCTCCTCTAAATCCGGCGGGCGGGACATTCATCCCCCCGCTCAAGCATAGGCCGTGCGTTAGAAAAAAGCTAATAACGACAGAGGGCGGGGAGCAAGGCCCGTGGCTTGTCTGTGTGTTTTTGAATCAATGCACGGGATAAGAGAGAAAAGCAAAGTAGGATAATAAGCGAAGCAGTTCGTGACGGAGCGAGATATCCGAAAGGTGGCGTTGTATCGAGTCAAATGTCAAGGGAATCAGGTTCAATCTCTACACAAGCCAGCACCGCGACATGTTAATATACAACGGGCTCGCTGAAGAATTCTTTCCATCTGAAACCAATTCCAATTTCCCCTTCAACGTCGCAAATCCTACCCATCGAGAAAACACATGCTAACAGAGTTTCACCCGTTCCACAAGTTTACATTCCAGTACCGCCGAGCGCGCGCAAAGCACAGAATTCGAGACTCGCAAGAGTGAAAAGAGGCGTTAGACTGCCGTGCAAGTGAAACAACGCAACACTCTGTAGTTTAGCTCCCTTCTCTCACAAAACCATTTCTCAAAGCGTCTACAATTACATCACGCCCTCTGGATGAAAACGGGCTTCGAAAAGAAGAGAGACAGCGGCCGACCCCGCGACCCATGACCTGCATGACGCAGCCCTCCAGGGGTCGTCCGTCCACTCATGACCTCATGGTTTCCCTCCCCCCCTAGCAAAGAAGAAGCTGGATCGTCACCCCCAGCGGCACGCCGCTGCAAGACCGAGATGCTTGCCTCGAACCAAGCCAGATGCGTGCATTGCCGGTTCTGGTTTTAGTTCCTCCTCGGCACGCGCGGGGTTCACCCACCGGGAACGAGAGGGGGTATCACCAAAGAAATCAGGTTGTTTGAACCATGCGTTCAATGAGTCGACGGCTTTCTTCGTGATCCGACGGTTGGGATCATCGAATGTTGACGAGGCTTCATGTCATGATCAAGGTAAGGATTAAACGAAAATGTCACATCACAATCAGTCACTCAGTCACAAGCGAAAGACACAACAAGGTTAAGATAAGTTTGCAATTTTTTTCAAAGTAATTAGAATCATCCCATAAATATCCAAGCTCTGAAAATGGTATAATCAAGTCAATCAAAAAACAAAACAAAGCCAATTCCAATGGCTCCCCCAACTCCTTCATGCTCACATTTGTTGCATGATACATTTCCCTTTCCCTATCCATCAATGAGGAACATTTGTAAAGACAACGAAACCTCCATATTACCGTGTAGTAATGTCGTGTTCCATCCCGATCTAAGTGCGAATCACTTTTGATATCCCAACGCGCTGATCCCAAGTCAAAAGATCCAAGCTCCGAAAACAAAACAAAAAATCAAATCCCTTCATCTTCTTCTCCGTGACAAAATATGTCGTTTTTTCACCTCTCCAACTGCTCGCGTCCTTCCAAACGGAAAAAACATTGTGGGTATCTCTAAGTGGAAAAAAGTCCCCGTGATATCGATGCCCTCCTCCGCGCGCGCGTTCGCATTGGTGGTAGTACAGGTCGCCCCGTGATTCTTTCTGGAATTGTTCCGGTAGACAAGTCAAGAGAAAAGAAACCGCTTCCCCGGGACGAGGTAGAGACGTTAAAGTAAAAAATCGGAAATCCATGTGGCGGGGAGTCCATTGGAGATCCAGGAATGTGAGGTAGTGATACAGTTTGAGCGGGCCATCCAATCCGGCGAGTATGAGGGGGATGTGATCACTGGCCGGCGTCAAAAGACTCCTCGGGTATAGTAGATGTGTGTGTGGTTAAGTGAGAACAGGAAACAACAGGGCCAAGTCCTGGGTAATCCTGTGGGGGCGTAGTGTGGTCCGCTTATTTGGTAGGGTTCCGGAGAATCTCCTCGCAGTTGGCGTCGAACCGGAGGTTGAAGAGTCTCACGCTCTGCATGAACTTTTCAGTCTTGTCAAGCTCACGGTCACGGCCAAAGAGGGTCTCGACAAATTCGACACCGGCGTTCTTGCCAAGGCCAGCCTGCTTCCTCTTGGCGGCCTTGAGCATGGGGGCTTCGCAGGCCTTGAGGAGGGCGCGGAGCTTCTCGGTGAGGCGCTCTCCGGACTCAATGAACTCGTCAACGAGGTCCCGGTTCTCGGCGCTGCGAACTCGACCGACAGTCTCCTCAGCTCGCTTGACCTTGCCGGCAAGCTGGATAAGAAGAAGCCACAGCTCGCCGGCCATGTCAGAGATGGGGGTGGCAGGGCCTTGGTGGTAGACAGTCCAGTCGTAGATCCACTTTCCAAGGCTGTTGGCGTCAAAGACACTGCCTAGCAGCAGAATGGGCTCCTCGCTGGGATCCCAGTTCTTGAGTGAGTATCCAGCCGGGATGCGGTGCTTCCGGGCATCGGCATCGGTGGCCTTGGGGGTGGCCGGGGCAGCAGGCTTGGCGCGGTGGGAGCTGGCTGGGCGCACGGTCTGGGGACGCGGCGGCGGGACAGCGGTGGAGGAGCGGCGGCTGTGGCCGAAGCTGGTAGGAGGTCGTGGTTGGGGCGACTGCTGGTACATGGGAGGCATCTGCTCACGAGAGTTGTAGGACTCGTCGTAGATGGCGGCGGAGGCGGCACCCTGCAGGTAGTCGTCGTAATTAGTGTACCATCCCCGATCATCATCAACAAGTTCTCGTGTGTAGAAGGCGGATCTGCGGTGATGATGGTTCTTGGAACGGGACTGTGCAGGAAGCACATAGGTGTGTCCCAGAGCCTCGATGATCTCGTCCTCGTCGGATTCTCCATATGGGGTGGAAGCCCGGACATAGGTAAACGAGAATCGGCGGTCGCGCTTGGAGCGCGGAGATGACCCGGAAGGCCTGCGCGACGAAGAAGTAGTTTTGGGACTCACATCTGCCGTGCTATATTGCCCGATGCTGTTGTAGCGAGGGGAGTCCTTGGGTGGACGCGGACTGAAGTCACCCTGCTGGGAGTAGCTGTTGAAGCGTCCATGGGCCGCTCGAGTCGCAGGTCGCCGTGGCGTCTGCTCGGCGGTCCAGGTCGGCCTCGGCGAGGGGGTAGGGGTTGCGGACGACATCCTCGAGTAGACGCTGTCGTAGTCGTGGATCGGCGTCGATCCAGGAGTTCGTGGAGAAGGGTAACTCATGATCTTGTGGTGTGGCGATGCCCAACTGACATCCGCTTTCAAGACTTGCATAGAACAACTGCTGCTCTCCTCCCAATCTCCCACAGTTGTCTGGTGTTGGTTTTTTCGATGCGCGGGTTCTTTTTCGCGTGTTTTTTTGTTCTTTTTCTTTTTTAGTATGTGAGTGGTAGATGCGGTGCAAAGTTCGTCAAATCTGCATATAAGCAGTAATCAACGGTCAGGTTGCGCCGGGGAAGAGACGCCCGAGAGGAGGTGATCGGCCAGCCCGTCACCTCGGTATGTAGTCGGAAGAGAAGAGGTTAGAGTAGTGTCTTGCGGCGGCGAACATGACCAATGGGTATTTTATCCTTTCCCCAACGAGGAAATCGAAACCAAATCCCGTAGAACCTGGTCGTTGTGTCGAGAAGGCGCTGGACGCTTCGAGAGCCCCAGCTTGGAGGTTGGTTGGAAAAAAGAGCGATGACGTCGGCACTGGATGTGCTGGCGAGGCTGAGATATGTTGCTTTGGGGAAATCTAGGTGATTGGCAAGCGCCAAGATACTGGAAAGAGAGGAGGAAAGGAGGGTAGAGAGGGAGGTGGTCGAGATATATATTGTCACGGTCGTGGGAGATTGTGTGCGGCCTCTGTGGGCACCGTTTTTCTCCCAAGCCTGCCTAGCGGAAGGCGACAAGGATCCGGTAATGGAGGGAGGGGCCTAGCCGGCATGCAGCAGGGGGGCTGAGAGACAGACAAGGGTGTGTGCGCTAAATAGGGGCAGGGATGCTTTATCCAACGCCCCTCGGGGTGAGTGTGTGTGAGACAGGGGTGCAGGGGGGCCCGGTTCGAGCAGTCTCTTCACTTGCACTCCCTCCTTTTATCCTTTTTCCTGGTCTCTTGGTGACTGATGTCTTGTATGACTTTTCCTAAGCCTGAGAAACAAGAGCGACGAATTGCTCGTGACGTCTAGAATGAACTGGCAAATGTGACTGAGTGAGGCTGTGTCGAGATAGAGTCAACCTCCGTATTGCGCGTATTGCTAATCTGGGTGTGCGATGAGCAAGGCTTAGTCACATCCTGCAGCCTCTCATCAGCACAAGCAAAAGGATTGGCAACGTGTCGCTTTCTCGCGCCGCACTGTCTTCTCTCTTCGGAGCTTGTTTGGCGAAATGACGGTGGACGGTGACGCAGTCCGTACAGTACTAGGTAGCGTACCGGGAGTCCGCTGCAGGGCGCTGAGCTGCGGCCAAGTTTCGTTGGCTCTTTTTTCTCTCTCAGGATTTGTTGTGGATGGCTGTGTTTTCTTTTCGACACCCTATTGTTTCCGTAACCCAATCTCTTTGGTTGGGCTCGATAATTCGTGAATCATCCAGATCCCACGCGCAATTATGAGTCAGTGCCCTGGCATCACTCGTCAGCTAATTCAGGCCTTGTATGGCGAGAGGCGAAAAGAGATGCGAAAAAGGGGTAGAGATAGAATCAACAGATAGAGCCAGCGATAGGCTCAACGGGAACGAGACAGCCTCGTGAAAAGGAGGCAGCGCAAAAATGGAAGCTGGTAAAAATGGTGACTGATTGCAGCAACGGATCCGACTCGCTCAAGGTTCAGCTGGGAATATGGGGGTGCGCATAGCGCTGCAATGTCCGGAGGGTGCTTGTCTCTCAACAGACAGACAACAACAAACACCTCCGTCCCCTGAAGCGTACACCCACAACGCACACAATTAAAAATTTTCGCCTCTCTTCTGTCACTTTTTGCTGCTGTTTCCTCATACTTCTTTTTTGCTTCGTCTTCTCTCTTACGAATTGAAACCAGCCATCTGAACGAGGGAGAGACACCTGCAAGGATGGACAAGGGAAAAAAATGCGAACTGAGCGGACCCTCCGACTGCGAAAAAGAAAGCACACAAGGGCCACAGAAAAGTTTTCCAGAAAAATAATATAAAAAATAAAAATATTACCGTACTTGTGGATGGCGGGGTCGAGTGCCGGCCATTGATTTCTTTTTCCTCAACTGGCTTGCTCTGGGCTTCGTTTCTCCCCTGGCTCGAGGTTGTCAATAACAGACGCCTCACCAGAAAAGGTCACCTTGGGGCGGAACAATGGACTTTTTCTCAACTCCACTGGAGTGCCAGTCAATTTACCGGCGGGGAGTAAGCGAGATTGACGGCCTGGATCCAAATCCCAACGTCCGCGGTCCCGGATGCCCGCAAGTCTGTTCCGGTGAAAAATTTTCCTTCTCCTTGGGCTTCTAGGCGCGCGCCGGCGGCAACAGACCCAACAGGGGTGCACGGCGGAAGACGGAGCAGCGCCGGGGGATAGGCGGCTCGGTGTGATTCAGAGCCAGACAGGGCGCTCGGTAGGTAGGTTGTTACACCCCCTGGAAGGAATCCTGGACTGCGAGATGTTAGTCTCTTGCCGTCTGTGAGATGTGTGTTGATTTTGAATTTTTCGGTGGCTTCAGGGAAGAAGAACGAGGTGCGCTCGGGAATACGAGCTGACGCAACAGCACCGTCAATAGAAACAAGGGTACGAGATGCGATGGCCTGGGGACACGGATCTTCTAGAGTCTGTGGCCCTGGTCATCGTAACCCATGCAAACACTCACCCAAGCCTGGCCCTTAATAGACTTGGACTACACAAGTGCGACGCGAGGCTGGCAAAGGCTACCCAGCAGTCGTAGCGCCGCCAGCCGAGTCAGTTCGTGAGTGGTTGGGTGTCGCAAGGCAGCCGTGTGTAACCCACCCGTTGCTAGGGCTCGACGTTTATAGGCGACGACAATGTCAACAAGGCTGGAATGAGCGACCGCAGAACAGAGGCGAGACAGCAATAGAGCTGTGAGTGTCGATGCCTTGAGAGGCACGCGTGCCTGGTTGGGTTGCCAGGCTGCCAGCGATGATGCTGATCAGTTAATGACACGGCCAAGCGGTGATGCCTTCCAATATCCGGAGAGACGGCGGCGGCTAAAGTGACGACTGCGACAGCGATCGATATCAAACCAAGACGTGGCGGAGAATTGACGTTGTTTTGGTGTTTGCCTCCGCCAGGCAGAGAGACGATGATGACAACTCCGCAAGAGATGGAGTTGCGGAAGGCACGGATGAAACCAAGACGGGATGGTTCAACTCCAGTTCCAGGGAAGGTGCTGCCCGGTCGAGCTTTATCAATCTGCCTCAGGTTCTCCCCACCATCTTGGACCATCAATCACACGCTCATGTCCGTGTCGCACTCGCAGGCAAGGCGCGCAGATGCTACATCATCAGCCAGAGCCTGGTGGTGTCGTGCATCTTATCTTATTCGCTTCGCTCGGCGGTCCATGCATGCAATGCTCGCTCGCCTTGTGACAGGTCCTCCTCCTCTACGAGAGAAGCACAGCCCTCACGCTGCACCACGACCACCGTGAAGATTCCAGCTGCCAATCGGTGCAAGTCGTCAACGAGCGAGGCTTCGATCCGAGGACGCACCTTTTTCCAATCGCGGCCATCATCTTGCGCATGTGATGAACCCCTCCACAAGCAAGCAGTCCATCAAGCTTACGAATCCGGAAAGATACGGAGGCTTTCTTTTTTCTTGCTTCTTTTCGATTTCTTCCTCGCAAAGATTCCTGATTCCTGAGGTTCTCCCGTACAACCCGGTCGCAAGCTCTTCTTGGTCCAGCCTTTGTCCGGCGTGCTCCGTTCTCCGATACCGAATCTACCAGGATCCTCCGCTCGGTACTACGATGGCAAATATCGAGTTACATGACCCAACACCCAACATCGCGACAAAGAGAAGGCGAGGTTGGAGGTTGATGGTCCCCTTGCATTAGTGAGCAGCGAGCGCATCGGCTGCCTCGTGGAAGAGAGACCTTCCAAAGTTCGACATCATCGCCACCGATCTGATGCTTGCAAACTGCAACATGCCGGAAAGGAAACCAGATTGGCTCTAGACGACTTCTCCGCACGGCGGGGGACAGAACAGGATGGAGACATCGTGCATCGAGGTGCGCTCCGTCGGTACTGGGCAGTGGATGACTGGAGAGCGGCAGCGGAGAAGACACACGTCAAAACCCTGCACCGGAGCGGCGGCTCGCGAATAGGGTCGTTTCCAGCAGCCTGCGACACTCACACTAACGACTAACGACACCAAGGCCTTCTTCCCAGAGATGGATAAGCGTGCCCTCGAGCCGCAGCTGTCGACCCCGACTCCTCCGTTTCCATCCATCCATCCATTCATCCATTCGCCGACCCCCCTATCCCCCAGTCAATTTCGTCCGCATCTTTCTCAGTCGAGACTGCGCTAGTTCGTCTGGCCGCTGAAGACTTTCAAAAAGTCTCTAGTCCTGTCATCTTGACCTGCGACACACAGCATAGTCTGTCCTGATCAGTCAACAAGTAAATCGGCGCTACTTCATGTCACGCACGTCAACCACAGGCCTCCCGTCTTGGTACTTCACAACACGAGGAGGGGTAGCAGAAAGGGAGACTGCGCCGCCTCCAAGAATCACCTTTTTCTCCCATGTATTCGAGTCGGCCGAGATGGGCCTCGGCCCTTGCTCCCTGCCTGTGCGACTTGAATAGGGTGTTGGAGCTGGCATCTGCTCTTCATCTCCCTGGCATGCCATGATGATTGGCCACGATACCGCAGCAAAAGCAGGATTCGGAATGGAAGTCGTGTCTCACCGGCTCACCGTCTCGGCCCATCTCAGATTCCATGCCATGACCATCTCTCATTTCGTCTCAGATCTGGCTGGCAATTTTTCTAGGACTCCTTTTGCCTCTGTGGCCAAGATCTGTAAAATGCCAGCTAACCTCTCAGGCCCCCTGCGTCATGTTTTACTCTACAGATAAGACACAGCGAGGAGCTCATGGAGCGCCTGAGCCAACGTCAAGTCGACGCTGCCAATACCCAGACATGTCTCTGGAATAAATGTGTTTGCGATCGATACCACAAGACTGCTACGCTAGGGTATCGACTCTTGTCACTCAAGCTCTGACGGTTCTGAGGCATCCTCCAAGCTTATTACGAGCGTCGGCGCTTTGTCCTACCCTACTCCCAACAACATCCAGGATCCTAGAAGACTCATTATCCGGCTCTCGTTCTCATTACCCACTCATTACCAAACCTGCTCTTCTGCTGGGGGATGACCGGACCGAAGATTGCCTGCGCCCCGGACACAGGGAGCCAGGGTTCAGATCAAAAATACCCATGGAAATGTCATGGATAGGGCTTGCATGCCCGGCGATGGGACGGAGACCAGGGGATGGAGAGAAAATTCCTGGAGCCGGAGCATGGAGCTGGAGAGCAAGTGCCCGCAGCTTGTCAGCCGCAGGGCCGGAGCCCATGGTCAAGGCTAGGGGGCACTCTCACATCAAGTCCATCCAGACTTGTCCAGGGACCCTGACTACCCGCCCAGGGTGCCCCATGCGCTGAGACGGCGTGCCTGCGTCCCAGAAGTCGGTCACTGAGGTTTAGCGGCCTTTTTCACCCAGCGATATGCCCTAATGCACCCACAGTGACAGCGGCCCAGCGATCCAGACACGGTGGACGGCAGACGGAGCAGTCGATGGGACGCGGGGACGAGATGCTGGCCTTCCAGAGGCTCGACACCCTCTCCAGAGGGTCTGGATGTTTGTTCAGTGGATGCGCGGACAGCGGATCGCAGCCGGAGGAGTCCACAGCTACACCAATATTACCCATCCTCAACCCCAGTCCTGCCCTCTGCAAGATTGGCAACCAGAGAGAGGGATTGATATTTTTGCCATGTGCTTTTTTATTATGTGTGTGCGTCCGTGTGCGAGGGGCACCCACAATCTGAATCGTCAAAATCCGTCATTTTGCAGAATTTTCTCGACCAGGGTTTGTTTTCCACCGTCGACGGGCCATGGGCGTCACCCGCAACAACACCAAGACAACGACAACAACAATGCCAGCACAACCCTAAATAAGGGTCGACGATGCAACCGTACAGTGCACACGCACAGTCTCTGGACGAGGACCCGGCGGCTCGGTCTGAGCTCCCTTCACCTCTGCCTCAAGTCGCTAGGCCCGAGATTAGGACCAGACACAATGGGTCGACGGATCAAGGACACCCTAGCCGGCGGGAAACACACCCCTTGCACGCCCCTCTCCGTTGGGCCCGGCCGGTAATGATAAAATCGCGGCCCAACGCGACGACGCAATTATCCTGCTGGGCACCATGTTTCATACGCTAATAATAAAGGAAGCGGGCAACGACGCAATCACGCCTTGCCCTTGTCACGGCGAGTCCCTGTCGGCATGTGGTGCACAGCCGGATCTAAGGTAAATTATCTAGGACTATCCATCTCAGGATACGGACGACGATGGTCATGGCTGTACGGCTCACTGGATGCGGGAGGCACAAGAACCTACAGAGGACAACGAGTCTGTCTGGGTTATCGACCACGCCCTGTTTCGGTTGGGTTACACTCGACCGAGCTTTGAGTTTTCCTTTTGATGCTCATCATTTGAATTGGAAGGACTCGGAACAGTAAAAGAAACGAAGGAAGGGAAAATGCCACAGCCTCGGGGCTTGCTTGTGTCTTTCCGCCCTGCAACGGTCCAAGCTGACGGACGGACGTCTAACGCTTGCAACGCACACGCCCTCACAGCTTATTACCACATGCGTGCTACGGAGTAAGGGCCCGGGTCGACGATGGGCCTTGTTGTTGGCCTGTCGAAATGGAATTCCATCCCCATTCCCATCCTTGTCCCCATGCAGTCCTGTCTGTCCTGGATATCCTGGCCGGCCGGCAATCCTGGTCGAAAAATTCGGACATGAAGTTTTTTTTCCTCCTTCTGTTGCATTTTTCTTTTCACCAGAGCTTCTGCCTTGTGCAATGTCATCCTTTGCCGAGGGATTCATTACGGCAGCCTCGTGGTTTGTCATACACTGAGATGATAGATCCATGGAATGGCAACCTGTTGCTCCATGCTTGACGGTCGGCAATCCACAGCACTGCGGTGCGGTGCTGTCTAGGACGGGACCTTTGTCGGCCTTGTTCAACGTCGTCGCGCCATGGCATCGCTTGTTGAAAGTGGATGAGCGGGTGACTCATAGAGCGCTTCGCTTGTTGCTGGCAATGGTTGTTAGGGTGGTTGCTGTCATGAAAATCTGCACCTTGCTGCTTGTGCCTCCCAACGAAGGTCTGGCTGCTGTATTCATGTCCAAACAAATGCGTCCGCCCCGTCATATCGGTCCCGCCATGCACCCCAAGATGGATGCCGATTGGCATCCACACCGCACACAGCCTGGCAGAGACACGTCGCTGGGTGCATGCTGATGGGATGGTGAGAAGAAGGGCGACAAAGAGCAGCACCGGAATGGAACAGCAAGGACCCCCGGCGTGTAAGTCGGTGGGAAGGTCAAAGAGCCTTGGAAACCACACAGATCGGGTCCCACCAAACTTCTGTTCTGCGGACTTTGATATCCAAAACCCTGGGCAGACCGCTGCGAAGGCCACACGGACACACAGACGCACACAGGACGCTGCTTGTTGGTGTGTTCCCCGTCTACCCTAACCCAACGGCCACTCTCGATTCGCTCCCTTGACCGAAAGAAGAGCTCCAACAACAACAAAGACCATCGACCCTGTTTACCCTGTTTACCCCTCCAAATATAGGGCCCTTGACAAGCGGCGGCCCTTCCAGGTTCCTCTCGGTGTTTTGCCCCTCCTCCAGCAGCCAGCCAGCCTACTGCGGACACATGCGCGCACTACGGTAGCCCAGCCCAGGCAGGTTGGCGATTTGACCTTCTCCTCACCGACTCTTTTGGAGACAAAGAGACGAAGGCCGTTGCCCGGCTGCGCGCCGACGATGGATGCGCCATCGCGGGGCCTTGTTGGAGACGGGCCGCTTTGGTGAGCGACAAGACAGGCCAGGCCAGGCAGCGCTTCGAGGAGGACAAGGACTCTTGGACCAGCTGAAAGTAGTGGCCCCGGCATGCAGCTCCCCGGCCCCGATTCCTGATACCGACGTGGACGTCAAACGGGCCAAGGCTGAAGGCATACATGGACGCAAGTTGGCAGCACAGTGACGTATGCAGGATGCCTCCCACAGATTCTAGGTCCTGGCCATTCTTCAGTGGACGGCGCCGAGATGGGATAGATTGCGGCCTTTGGCAGGAGTGAGGCATCCCTGTGCCTGAGGGATCCTATCAGCTCCTCGGCCAAGGGTGTTTCAAGTTCCAGCGACGGGAACAGATGCAGCCCTTGACTAACATGCTACATGCCCAAGCGCCAAAGATCTCGACACCGCCAGAAGACAAGGTCGATTAAATTTTACTCTTGCAGCCGCGGTTCGGAAGCTGGATGCAGCGCCCGGTCGATGGCGTCGACAGGGGTGGACACATAGAATGGATATCATGACGGACATTGCTTTTTCGCACATTAGAAAAAGATGCACCATGGGAGAATTTTCCTTCCCTCGGCAGAGAAGGACGTTCCGAAGGGGGGCGTGTTTGCGATCTGGATTCCATTAGGGCAAAAGAACGCAAGCTGCTGCATGCATATCGACAATGAGAGGAAAAGAGGGTCTCTCTCGCAGTGCAGGTTGCACTCCCGCCCGTGAGATGGATGAGTGAGAGGGAAAATTTTTGTACTGTGCCGGTTTGGAGCAGCAATGTCCAATCCGAGTTCTGATGGGATGCATCACGATGGAGTCGCATCTGGCACGTGTCGGTGACGAAAGAGAGGAAGCTCCCTTCTGACCCGGGAGTCCCGTGCTCGCCATCCAAGGATGATAAGAGTCATCCGCTGCGCAAGAGAGAAGAGCAGCCCCTCCAGTTCAAGGCTCAGACGCGTTCATGCCCAGCGGAGCGAGGTACGAGTGGTGTGTGAGTGAGATGCTAAGTGGTGTTGTCTGCGTTGTCAACTCGAGATGGAGGGCCCAGGAGGGGTCTCCCGGAGGCGGCCGTGGACAAGTAGATTGGGGTCGGGAGCCAATGGGCGGGATATCAAGGGTTGCAGTCAACGGCGGCATCTGCACGCCGGGAGCCAGGACTGCTTCTGTTCCCGCTCCCACGTCACATCTTGACTGGGCATTCTTTCGGGTGAGCCAATAGAGATGCTTACTCCAACAAAAGGCAAGGGCCGGTTGACGAGCCCTGAGCAGGGCAAGGCAATTGGGGACGGGCATGAGTAACCCTATACCACAACTTTTTTTTTAATACTGGACGAGATGATGTCTCATGTTTGCAGTTTACAGTGGGAAAAGTCTAGACCTGTAAAACACACTCGGAGCCGCAGGTCCTAAAACTGCAGCAAGCAGCATGCGGCAAGTGTGGTCTGTCCTGTCTGCTTGCCAAGTCTCAGCTTTCAGCGCTTAAAGATCAGTTGCCCGGTAGAGTCGCAGGCCTCAATTACTACGGCGCCTCCCTTGAGTTCCAGGTTTGCACCCTTCGGCCCAATCCGTAATCATGTTATTGTCCAGAGACAAACACCACCACAAAATAAACATGTTTTTTCCCCACCTCACCGTTGGTTGTCAAGCCACGTGGTTGACGCCTGTGGCTGTGCTGCCGGCACTGCTCAGCCACCTCGACCACTCGGCCGGGACAACCACCCGCCTTGTTTCTCGCCCCCAATTCCCGGAGTCCCGGGGGATCCACTTCGGGCGCGGCAGGTGATCGGGCCCTGCAGACGCAACTCCCGGGTTCCCGGTTTTCTGGGTCTTTTCCTTTCGGGAGGTGCTGGTTTATGCCTGCTTGGGCAGCGAGCGAGTGACGCAAGAGCTTTGAAATCAAATCAAATCTTGCTAATCAATAGATCTATCTTGATGTGTTGGAGTACTCATCTTGGCACCCAACTTACATCTCTTATCGGGACAAGATATCCATGCACTCTTTTTTCGCCGCCTTCTTCTCGTTTCGTTTTCTTGCTGTGAGAGGCCTCTCGCTGGGATTGGGCATATTTCGCCCCTCGTGAAATACCAACCTACGCCCTTTTTTAGTCTGCTATTGATTCGACGGGCGCTGCTGCGTGAGTCACACCACTTCTCATCTCCGGAACCTGTGAAATTACGCGGTTACCCTAGGGACACAGGCATCGCCACAAGACACGTCGCGCATATCGACGAATAGAGACACTTCCTTCTTTTTGGGGGGCATTCAGGAGCGCGACTGATATTAGGGACATGACTGGACCAGGGGGCTGGGTAGGCAGCAGTCGAGACATTCACGATGACGCGAAAAGGGGATATCGATCGCGACGCGTCCGCCTTGCAAGGCAGAAGTAAAGTGAAACGTCGAAAGGAGATTGGCTGGAGCGAGTTGCTTCACATGCAAGTTTCCTAGACGCAGCGTCCAATGCCCGTCTCGCGGGGTAAAAAAAAGGACTCAGACTGACGCCCGTCGGAGCAACATTTCACGGTCTTATGGTCTAGTGGCGAAGGGGCAGGTAGGACTTTTTCGCCGTCGGGGATCAGGGATATGTATCCGGAGGCTGGGATGGTGATAGAGGCACTCCCAGATGGTGAGTCTGAAAGGAGAAGGTCGGGAGGAATCTCTCGCACTGGGTTGAGAAGAGTCATCTTGGAGATGTTGATGGCTGAGGCTCAAGGTAAGGCAGACACGGAGAGTCACGGGGTGTAATCAGGAGGGATATAATAGACTCAGAATGGCTCATAGTGATCACGGGACCCGAGAAGGAACGGAGAAGAGATGGCAATACTGCCTTGGATTATAGGTAACTCTTCTATAATGCGTACACTTTTCAGAAAGAACACAAGCAACCCAGCTATGGAATCAAACCTACTGGTCAAGAGCTTGATTTTGACACTATTTTCCTGTTAGTTTATAATCAAATGAGTCATTGATGTGAGACATACCATCTGGTAATAGACACCTCTCTTCTTGAGGAGCTGTCCATGACTCCCCTTTTCAAGCACATGGCCACCCTCACCAAAGACGTAGATAATATCAGCATTCTGCACGGTAGCAAGCCGATGAGCCACAGCAACCATGGTCCTCCCCTTTGCCGCGCGCTCAAAGGCTGCCTGGACGAGCCTCTCGCTCTCAGAGTCGAGAGAGCTGGTGGCTTCGTCGAGGAGGAGGACTTGGGGGTTGCGGATGAGGGCGCGGGCGATGGAGACGCGTTGCTTTTGGCCACCCGAGAGGGAGACACCGCGGGAGCCGATGTTGGTGTTGTAGCCTTCGGGGAGGGAGGCGATGAAGTCGTGGATCGAAGCGTCGCGGCAGGCGGAGTGTAGTTGATCGTCTGTGATGGTGCTGGGGTCGATTCCAAGGAGGATGTTGTCTCGGAGTGTGCCTGTTGGAGTTAGTTAGGTTGTAGTGTTGGAGAGAGAGTACTGACCTTGGAAGAGAGTGGGCTCTTGGGCGACGAGGGATAGATGCTTGCGGTAAGTATAGATGTTGACATCAGAGATATCCTTTCCATTGCAGAGGATCTGACCCTTTTCGGGTTGGTAGAATCTCTCGAGCAAAGAGATGATGCTTGTCTTGCCACAACCTGAGGCACCGACCAGAGCCACAAACTGCCCCTTTTCGATAGTCATGTTCAAGCCGTTCAGAACAGGCGTCTTTCGACCAGCGTATCTCAAGCGGACATCACGAAGCTCAATTGTGATGCCACCCTCGGTATCAGGGATATCCCCTTTACCGATAGGCTCAATCAAACGGGACTCCCTCGCATCCAGGATACGGTTCGACGCAGCAGCCGCCTGGGCAGCGTTGGGACCGAAGCTCAAGCTCTGGCCAAATCCCTCAGCGGCATTCATCATGGCCATCAGACACACAAAGAAACCCATGACTCCAATCTCTCCCTGAGTGAGGAGTCGACCGCCATAGTAGAAAATGAGGGCCTGGCAGCCGAGAGTGGCGCTATCGGAGAACCCAAGAATGATGCTGACCCAGCGAGCCTTCTTGAACGCGGAGGAGACATGGCCGTAGCATAGCTTTTCGAAACGAGCAGAGATAGAGTCCTCTAGAGTCAATGAGGAAACGGTTCTGAAGGCGTTGATGGCCTCTGATGCGAATTGCGAACTCTCAGCAAACACCTCGTCATTCATCTTCTCAAACTGGAGCTCATACCGGAACCGAAGGTAGCCTGAAAAGACACACACTGGGGTCACAGCAGCCATTGACACAAGGCCGAGCTTCCAACTGTACACGAGAGCCATTATCAAACCGCCAATAACATTGAAGACGGCGATGCAGACCTGGGCGATGTTGGTGCCCATCATCTCTTCGAGCTTCAGGGGGTCGTCCCTTACACGGGAGACCAGTGTGCCATGGGAGTGCCCGTCTTCGTCAAAGTATGCCGTGCGTTGGAAGATGAGCGAAGAAAAGTATTGCGTTTGGTACTTTGCCCGGATGAAGGATGCGACGCGACCGGAGGAGATGAAGGTGAAGTAATAGGCGATGGCGGCAGAAGCTGCAAAGACAGTCCACATGATACCCATAAAGTCCACCTTGTCCAGGAGTTTGGAGTGATCATCCTGATACTTGAATAGATCAATGGATCTGGAAAACATCCAGGCGTACAAGGGTTGTGCTGTACCAGCTGCCATGGAAGCGATGAAGGAGAAGATCATGAGGCCCCAGTAGGTTTTGGACTCGAAGAAGAATCGACCAAAGCTTCCAAAGAAACCGCGGTCTTTTCCAGTTTCATGCTTGTTGAATTGCAGGTGGTCGCCATATTCAGAGACTGCATGGCTCTTTTCGCGGCTCAGAGTGTCCATGTCTTCCGTGTCGAACCCATCATAGATATCCTCCTCTGAAGCATCCCCGGAGGAAAGGGCCTGAGCATTGACGAGGCCAGCGTAGACACCATCTGCAGAGATTAAGCTCTCGTGGGTGCCCGACTCAACAACCTTGCCCTTCTTAAGAACCACTATGCGATCGGCGTTCTTGATGGTGGAGAGTCGATGGGCGATGATGATGGTTGTTCGACCTTGAGTAGCCTTGTTGAGTGCTTCTTGTACGATGCGCTCGCCGCGGACGTCAATTGCGCTCGTTGCTTCGTCGAGGATGAGGATGGAAGGTCTTTTGATGATGGATCGGGCGATTGCGAGACGTTGGCGTTGGCCGCCTGAGAGTCCAGCGCCGCCATCACCGACCTTGGTATTATATCCCTAGAACAGATGGTTAGCTGAGATTTCTGGCTTATTGTGTATGTCTGAGGCACATACCTGGGGAAGTTTGTCGATAAACTCATCAGCAAAGGCCTCTTGACAGGCTTTCTTGACGAGTCCTCTCTTGATCTCTTCGGGCTCTTCTTCCCAGCGAGACCCGATCAATCCTCTGGCGACATTCTCGTAGATTGTATCGTTGAACAAGAATGGTTCCTGCTGGACAAGACCAATTTGCGATCGCCACCACTTGATGTCGATCTCGTCAAGGGAATGGCCACAGGTCGTGACACTTCCCCGCAGCTCGACCGCATCTCCAGTCTCTGGAAGTTCAACACCTTCTTCTTCCTCCTTCTTCTTGTTCTCTTCAGCCTGTATCGCCTTGGAAATAACATACTGCTGCGTGAGGGAATACCAGCGCTCAATCAGGCCAACGATGGTGCTCTTTCCAGATCCCGAGGGTCCCACGATGGCTGTGATCTTGCCAGCTTCGATGCGCAAGTCGAGGTCATCGAGAATCTTGACGTTAGGTCTGCTCGGATACGCAAAATTGACACCGTCAAAGATAAGATCCTCCGTCGCAGATATCTCCGGTTCTCTAAGTGAGCCCCTCTCAGGTGCGGGAGCGTCGATGAGTGAGAAGAACTCGCAGGCGGCGAGGGAAGCTTTCCCCATGGCCTGCATGGGGGCTGAAACACGATCCATGGAAAAGAAGATGGTGGTGAGATTCATTAGAACACTGTTTCTGTTAGCCTTGTTCGAGTCCAAGATCATGGGGTTCTTACACAATGATAACTCCAACGTCGTCTAGTCTGCCCTTGGTGAAGATCAGAGTGCCATACCAGAACGTCAGGGCGACAGTGGCAAAGACACCAAAGAACTACAGGGTTAGATATACAATGGAAACTATGAATCCGTTCATGGGGACTTACTGTCAAGGCGAATTGGAGTGACGTGAGCGGGCTTGTAGCTCGTGCGTGCTTCTTGGCCTCCTCGATCGAGGCGCCATACCTGTCCACCATCTGCTGCTGCGCACCACAAGCCATGATCATGCGAATACTAGCAAAAGCCTCGCTGGCTAGACCTGCTGCCTGACCTTCCGACTGGGCTTGGCGAGCTTGGCCTTTGACGGTGAGGGGAAACAAGGTGCCGACGATCAGCACGATGACAACGAAGCCGGACAAGGTGACGAGTGCCAATTCCCAGTTCCAGGTCAAAGCAACGATGAGAGAAGCGATGATGAGAGAGGTGTATTCGATGAATGTGCCGAGCTTCTCAGAGATGCCAATTTGTAGAGTGTTGCTGCTTGACGTGATGGTGCCGACGGCGTGACCGGGTGGGAGGGAGTCGAGGACATGAATCGTCTGGTTGAAGAGGTGTCGAACATAGTGAAGTCTGATAGCTGCCGAAAGCCGAATGCCAATCATGCGGAACGAGAACCTGTGAATAGAACTCAGGCCGAAACGGGCGATGAAGAGGGCAAACACGTAGAGACTAGAGTGTAAGCACGTGGATGAAAGCAGGGAGTGCCGACTTACCAAAGCTTGTCGAGAGAATCTCGGAACCCATCTCGGCCCTCATTGATGTCTCCATTGGTAAAACTAGTAAATTCTCCAACAAAACTTCCTGTAACTTTGTTAACGAGGCAAACCCCATGATACTTGTGGTATCTCGGCTTACCAAACACGACAAACATCATGGGCGTGGTGACTCCACAACCGATCGCAGCCACCACGCCAGAAGTGTAGATGATGAGATCCCACTTGTTTGCATAAGAAAAGACACGCTGAAATTGTGAGCGAACATTCAATGCTGTGCGGAAAGGAGAGGCTCACAAAGTAGTCTTTGAAGGTAGCGGTCCGTTCAGGCGAGGGGGTTTTCTTGGAACTGCGCTCTGCAGTGGCAGTTTGGTCTCCAGGAAGGAGATCCAGTTTATCAGATGCCATGATGGAGCTGCTGTTGGAGAAATTGAGCAAAGATTGGAAGAGTTGAATAAAAATGGCCGGGTTGGGGGTGATGTGATTAACAGCGAGGGAAGAATGGATCGAGGGATGGTGGTGGGGTCACAATGTGCAAACAAATAAAAGAGAGGAAAAACAGAATTAAAGGATATGAAACGACTGAATGAATAGAGCTGGACAATGAAAAAGAATGTGCAGAAGGGGAAGAAGGTGGAAGATATAGGTACGGCTAGACAAGCAAGCCCCTTCAAGTCACCATTTATCGCCCCCCTATTGCTAGCCCCTTCAAACTGACCAAAGCTGCAATGTTTCTTTCTTTTCATTCTCAAATGAGTCATACTCGTGTCAATATTGTAATTACTCCATCACTCTTTTACTGGGAACATCTCAGATGGCGCGGCGGCGGGAAGCAAAAAGGTATCCGGGAAGAAAAGAGTTGGCACGGCCCCACTTTTCCGGATGTCTTTTTGCTTCCCGCCCCGCGAGCCTTCAACCTCGCCTCCCCCGATCAACGGACCAAGCAGCTTTGTTTCCACCTCTTGACGGATTGCTTACCCATAGCTTTCAGATATGTCTAGCCCCTTGCACGTGGACAAGCCCAGGGCTTGCTCCAACTGTTCCCGGGCCAAGGCCAAGTGTGTCTGGCCGGCCACGGATGACGAGGATGGCGAGCAGGAGACGTGCCAGAGGTATGTGCCCATCCCCTTACGCCCCCCATATCTTACTAACTTCGATTTCTTGTTTGCTTTAGGTGCTTCAAAAACAGCCTTGCATGTTCTAAGTCACACTCTGTGTCAAAGAGAAGGCGAGGAAAAGCAACGTAAGTCACCAATCCCGATTATCTCACGAACGACACTGACCAGAGCCCAATTCAAGTCAATCAAAAGTCATTGAGCAGAAACTTGACAATATCATGGCTTTACTAAGTCGAGAACGAAACCGACCAATCGAACCCCCATCCTCGATTCCCAGCAACGGCTTTACGCCTGCCGTGATACAAGCATCGCATCAAGACGTGACGTCTGCCCCATCACTACACTCCCCGGCATCATACCCACAGCAAGACGCCTTCATCAATATTGTCCCGGGCTTTCAAGTTTCCTTTGCAGAGGCGGGCCAAGTGCTTCAAGAGTACATGACCGAGATGATCCCACAGTTCCCCTTTGTTCCTCTACCCTCTCTCGATGCCTACGATTTATACAAGCGTAAACCTCTCCTGCTCAAGACCATATTGTGGGTGTGCAGGCCCCCCGCGCCCGAGGCTTACGCCGCGTTTGAGGACTGGTTCCGCCAGCATGTCGCCTATCAGACTGTTGTGCTGATGAACAAGAGTCTGGAAATTGTCCAGGCCCTTCTGGTGTTCTTCGCCTGGTACGAGCCTTTCAGGTCCCCCACCTGAACTTATCCCTTTTTTGTGGACGTGCCTTTTCTTCACGAAACTCATGTCTTGATAGGAACGACATCTTCTTTTACGCAAACTCTAAAGACACGAGCCTTTTGCAGCTGGCTATAGGCCTACTGACAGACCTAGGACTGCATAAACGCCCAAGCACCACGCATCCAGCGCTTGGATCGATAGTTGATGATGCAGCTGATTTGCGGAATGACCTTCAACCTCAACCGGGACACTCCAGTGATGATCGTCGAGCTGTACTGGGTGTTTACTACATAGCATCTATGTAAGTCTTTATGCACATGCACCTCTAGACTTGTGATGTCTAACATGGACATAGACGATGTAGTATCCTCGGGAAACTATCCGGCGTAGAGTACACGCCACGCCTCGACGAATGCACTCGACAATTGCTGCAAGATCAAGAATATCCAACCGACTTACTCTTAGTCAACCTCATACGGATACGGCAAATCGCGATCAAGGTGAACGATGCTTTTGGGAATACGGGCGATACACTCGGCGACAAAGCATCTGGGACCGTTCGCGCAATAGTCGTTGCCTCGATACGAAACGAGCTAGATACGTTCATCAAGTCCTTGCCAGAGAATCTTCAGTCAAATCGTAAGCTTTCCCTACCATGATTATCCTGCATCGTCTGCTAACTCAATTACTTAGACCTCTTGCGTAACCATTGTGCTGCTGTTCGTATACGCTTACTGGAGCCTGTTAACCATGGCAATGGGCACGATTCTCTTGAACCTACCCACCTGAGATGTCGCGCAATGTGGGATTGCTTGGAGAGCACCCAAGCACTCATCGACGCATTCCTCTTGATCCCAATCGAATCCTACCCCTCCCTAACCTTCGTATCCATCCTCCATCTCGCCCTCGCAATCATCAAAGCCTTCAGATTACTCTGCGTGGAAGACCAAGCCTGGGACCTGAACACCGCCCAGACCATGTACAACCTCCCAGACATCCTACAGAGACTGAGCAAGCTGTTTGAGGAAGCAAGCCGCATTGGTAGACCGAGGTGTGGTATCGTGGCTAATGGTAGACCCCTGTTCTGCGAGTATGCCGAATCGTACAAGGGAATTGAGCAATGGTACATGTCCAAGGTGGGTGTGGCTCATTCCGACTTGATGGACTCGGTGGTTGCACATGATGGGGATCAGTACAAGGGCTTTGATTTTTGGAATCAGCTATCTGACCTGACCTATGGACTTGGGCCCTAGAATTGGGGCTATTCTTGATTTACTCGAAGAATAATACTAAGATGACTTGGCTCTAAATATTGATGTTGGCATTACTGGTGTCTCAGAGTAGTTATTGGGCACAACAATTCCCAATGATTGGCAAGATTCCTCTAAGTAGGCGCCTGGCCAACTCAGCTTACATCGCTGTTCCCAAACCCCCCAACCCATGCATTATTTGCACAAAGTAGTGAAAGCCATTCCAGGGTCTTTCTCGGCGGTTCTCGGGTGTCATCAGCTTCGCAGCAAGATGGAAATGGCAGCAGTCGTCCCGGCAGGCGGGCCTCACGAGAAGTTGGCAAGGGTGGGCGACGCTCGCGAGAGAAACAAAGTTTCGGGGATAGTTTTACACCTTGGTGGCGTTCTCCCCAACGACGCTGTTGCAGATAGGCGAGGTTGCACATCACGGCTTGACACCGCGGGGCCAAGCGCATG
Source organism: Ascodesmis sphaerospora (assembly GCA_027569015.1). Taxonomy (NCBI): domain Eukaryota; kingdom Fungi; phylum Ascomycota; class Pezizomycetes; order Pezizales; family Ascodesmidaceae; genus Ascodesmis; species Ascodesmis sphaerospora. The sequence goes on along the minus strand of JAPPUR010000011.1, from coordinate 757,543 downwards.
GGGCTATGGGCATCTAGGCAGCACTTACGGTTGTTGTTGACGAGTGACCATGGAAGATGGAAGAGGATCAGTGTGAATCATCTCGGGTCTTGACCAAGAAACTGGGGGCTAAGGGTGAGTCTTGGGATGTGAAATGAGAATAGCGTCACGTATCTATCCCCTGGATGCTACGAATGATGGACCGGGCCGTCGGGCAATGCCATCTTCCGTCTATCTAATTCAGTCTTCCTACGGGGAATTCCTGTCCGGTAATGCATAGAAGGCTGAATAGAAAAGATTTCGAACCTTTTAGAGTTCTAATCGCCATCGTTCCCGAGGAAACGGGTGTAAGTTCAAAGTCACGTGTGACCTCATCTCAACAACATCTTCACTGGTAGGACCACCGTAGGCCACCACTAGACGAGGCCTGTTTAGTGAGACCCAGTCATAGCATGGAGATTCACTGGGGGGCGTGTCCATGCACTGTGGCAAAGAAAATGAGATTGTTGGGAATCTTCTCGCGAGAATTTCATCTTGCATCGTCAAATCCACTCGAGGCCGAGAAATGTCATCTGGAAGAGGAGGTTTCGGATGAAAGACGTGGCTGATGTTCTGACAGCGCATATGGACTGACTCACATGAACCTACGCACGGACAGTATGTTGCAACGAAGAAGATCGCTGTCTGGGGTGAAGAAATGGGCGATGATGGCAGTCGTCTGCCAGTGTTCACTGAGACTAGGCCATAGGATTAGCGGCAATATGCGTCAATTCATCCAATAACCATCAACACATTAAAATAATGAAGTTTGACATCTTATTAACCGAAAAGAATTGCGTTCCCATCACTTTTATTTGCTTCAATTTCAAATCCTCGATGCGTAGATGCTTCTCACAGCAGTCATTTTCATCCCGACACCGGAGGGAGGGGCAGGCAACCATGAGCTCAAGCCCCTCGTTGTTAATGTGGGACCCGATCTTCTCTCGACTTCACTCTAATTCTCAAATGCCCGATGGCGCGCCCCCTTCGGTGAGATGTCAAGGCCTCTCCGCCCGTTTCACTGTCCGCCTCTTCTCCAGGTGCGTTCTTGGCCAATGATATACCATAAGGTTCTGGACTTGCATGAATATCCTGGATTTGGTGTTCTAGTTATGAACCTTCGCAAACATCCCAAAAAACTCTCCATTCATGGCACCTCCCCGACACCCCCTTTGACACCCCCTCAGATGATTACGACTCCATGTGTCAAATCTAATTCTGCACCAGCAATCCTGCTGCCTCACAGACTGGCCTGTGAATTCTCGGGTTCGTGAGGCTTCTGGCGGAAATGGAATTGTTGAGTGTCTCGTCCGCGTGTCTCGTTCTCCCAGTCCTCGGGCAGCCCGAATGACCGGAGACTGGTTCGGCCAATTACTTCCCTATGAGAAGGAAAAAACTGAAAGACTCAGACACATGGCTTCGGAGACTTGTGAGTGCTCTTCTGGACTGGGTGGATCTGATCGAAGCATGCCCCCAGATCTCAGTCCCTACCACACCAAACCAACGACACCCATAATGCTCAATTGGGGTCTAGAATAGAATCATATAAAATTCGAAACCATTATTATAATCTCTTAATACAAATTGATTATTATCTTTGGTGCTTTGTTTCTAGTGAATAGATAGAATGAGTATGGGTGATAAAGCGGTGCGAGCTGCTTCATAGACGAGGACATGTAAAGATTCTTCCCCGAGGAGTCATGTTCTGCTCACGAATATTAACTTCACTGCGCCATGTTAGATTATCAAATGCATCCCCGAATTCTAACACCTCTTTCGAATACCTTCCCCGTGGCGTCTCCTCAACAGGGTCAAACTTCAGATCCTGTCTGGTCATGCCCCTTCTGCCTCTTCATGAATCTCAACAAAGTCAAATGGAATCCAGACATATAATCCCCCTGCCCTCGGGGATTCTGATGTTCTCGTTCTCCTCTCTTCATCATCAGAAATCTCGAGTACGACCATCCAGCTTTCTGATATTTAAACCACACAACTTCCACTTCACTCAACTTCTGATATCCAGATCACCCAACTTCCACTACCAACTTTACTCTACTTCTGATATCTTGGTCACTTGACTTTGATATTAAGACAATTCAACCTTTTGATATCCAGATAACTCATATCTGATATCTCTTTACCTCACTCCTGATATTCAGATTACTTCTCCATCTGATATCAAAAAACTCAACCTTCGGATATCCAGATAACTTCTCTATCTGGTATCTACTTTACTTCACTTTCGACATCAAGACCACTCACCGATACGATGTCAGAACAACTCCACCCTCTCAATGTCGATCATCCTTCGACACCAGAACGACTCCCCCCTTCTCCAACTTCCCCCTCTGGAGAAATGGTCCCCCCACCTTCTCGTGGCCGCTTCGACGTGATGCAGAACGGCCAACCAGTCTCCATCCTCAACCCCGTCCAACCGCCAGGACGTGACCTCTGGGCCGAGAGGATTAACGATCTTTTTGTCTTGGCCGATGCCGCCCTCTCAAGGGCAGACGCCGCGGTGATGGCGGGGAGAGGGGGGGACTACGACCCCTCGGGTGACGATTGGCTCCGGAGACGCTCGCCGGAATACATGGACGAGCACTGGCCCGAGGACGACCGTCCACCCGGGAGCCCTTCCCCTGAATCCAGGGGTCACACCTCCGACCGCCCCAATCGGGGTCGTCACTCTTTGGATTCCCTTCGCCGTCGTTCCGCGCCCGTTCCTGTCCCTGCCCCTGCCCCTGCCCCTGCCTTCGCTCCCGCTCCCGCCTCCGTCCCCGCCGTTGGAAGGGCCCGTCCACGTGTGGTGGAATGTGGTGTCAACGGGTGTCCCCGCATGTTCTCGTCAAAGAACATTGCGGATCACCGGAAGACCCACGTTCTGGAGGGTGCTGGTGGCTCTCAGCAAGCTCGCCAGCCATGCAAGCCTTGCGCTCGCAATGGCAAGGCTTGCATGGTGAGCACCAGCCCCGCCAACGTGGCGGTGAACACCTACTCCTGCCTGGCCTGCCTCAAGTCCCATCGGGGATGCAGCCACAAGGAGTATGGTCGAGCGCAGCCCCGACCTCGACGACACCCTGCTCTGGATTCCCCTTCTCAGTAAGGGGATGCCTCATGAGCTGTTGTCGGTGGTTTATTCTGGCGTGGGAGTTTAGGTGTTGGGGTCCAAAGGTTTTGGTGTTGGTTGACCGAGTGATGGTAATTCCACTCGAAGAAAAAGTTTTTGGTTTCGTTCTTGGTTCAGTTTTTAGTTTGGAGTTGAGGTTTTTGATTAGCGAAGTGAGTCTTTATGAAGACATTTTGGGCATTGGTTATTAAGTGTTGTTACTTCTGCGTTATTTTCGACTTGTTATTAGGAATAGAGATTGCTCATTAGAGCTGATTTTTAGAAGGCACCCAAATTGGGTACGCCGTTCATACTCTTTTGTTGATGCAAGTTAATTAGTTTTTGAAAAATTAACGTGGTTGTTTTTCACCTTGTCCTCTTATCACTCTGCCTTGTTGCCTCGACTTTCATCTGGGACCTTCATCTCCCAAGTCTCTTTTCTCCTAAAGACTACAAAACTTGGAAGTGAATATGGTTTAGTCTAGTTTAATACCTTTGTCAGTTTCTGAAAATGGGCTTCTCTGCTCGTTTAAGATGGGTGCCTTTATGTTCGTAAATCTTGGACTGCACTCATTTGACTGCGGGCCATTGACACCAGAGCAGGCCACATTGTTCGGTGTCAAACATCAAGCTATGACGCCCGAAGGTGGAATTTAATAACTCATCAGTTGGTTCTCTAGTGCATGGAGTTAGGCTAGATCCTCTCCGCAGCAGATTCTCATGCCTTTGAAATTCTCTCTGGTCTCATGTCAGGCCCTGGATCAAAAATGGCAACCCTTTGAGCAGCTGAAGAACACGTATTAGTATAAGCCAATAAAGAAGAATTCTTAAACACAAAAACGCATCGTTTTTAATTTGCTGAACCTCTGTTTCTTCACAAACTCCTGAAGCTTTTGCGAGCTGCTGATATGAAATCTTGTTTTTACAAGCACCCAAGTGGTAGCCTGGCACCTTGTGTTTGCAAGTTGTCATTTTACAAGATGTTTTCAAACATATAGATTAAACTAGTGGCTTATGTAAAATTCACTTAACTAGATATCTTTTCATCCAAGACAGGTTGTTGCGTATTCAGTAGGTAGGAGGAGGATTGAACTCTGGCTAAGTGTGCCTGATGTGCGACCGTACTCCGGGTCCTGAGCCACACATCATGAGGACTGGAATTATGGTTTTTGATAAGGCTCAGCCTATAAATGACCCTTATATAATAAGCAACTCATAGAAAATCCAGCTTCCATCTGCTTGCTCATTATAGAAATGTGAGCGAGTGTTCATCATCAACATCCGCCGTCGTTCCCGCTTTTGCCCACCATTCCCAAAGTGCAACCGTAGTGGCGCGGCAATCCCACACCGTCCCCCGCAACATGTGGAAGCCCCCCGGAAGCCGCCCGAAGCCGGATTGTAACATCAGATCATGCAATTCATCGGCCATGGCAAATGGCAAAGATGACAAGAGACAAGGTGCCGAGGTCCCGGTCGCCGCTCTCGCTCGATCCGAACACACGTTCTTTGAATGATGCATGGGCCGACATAGATCTCGTGTTTAACTCACACTGGTCGAGACCCAATCCAACGCATGAACAAGGCTGATTTCTTTGGGGGTCATCATATTTAAAAGACCAATTCCCCCCACTGTGTCAGGTGCCTGATCGCCACATTTGCCAAAAGGTTAACAGAACGTCACTTCTACACCATAGCCGAGGACCCGAAGAACTAGGGGAACACCGAAAAAGCAAACACCAAAGAAACTACAACCGAATAGACAAGACACACTTGAAATCATGTGCATCGTTCTATTCACTACCGCGCATCCTGATTATGCGCTGATCGCTATCGACAACCGGGATGAGTACATCCTCCGCCCAACTTCACGGCCGAGCTGGTGGACCCACGCCACGTCTGGCCGTCCCGTCTTGTCCGCGCGAGACCTTCAGCGAGCGGAAAAGGGAACGTGGATGGGAATCACCAAGGATGGTCTTTTGGCCGTTCTCACCAACTACCGCGAGACCAACATCGAGGATGTGAAGCACCCCATCCACGCCGTCAAGAGCCGAGGCGGTATGGTTACCGCCTGGCTGGGAGCCCCACCTGAGGAGAGCATCAAGGACAGCGTCCACAACCTGGTCAAGGACGACGGCGTCAAGGGCGTCGGAGGCTTCTCCATGGTGTGCGGAAAGCTGAGGAAGAAGAGTGAGGGTATTGCTATCGTCAGTAACCGAGCGGGCAACGTTGAAGAGGTGCCGATTGTGGGCAAGGAGCGTGGTGAGATGTGGGGCTTGAGCAACACGGCCTTTGACGACACAGGGAAGCGGGATGAGTGGCCCAAGATTGCCGATGGCAAGAGAATGTTGCGGGAGGCTATTGATGAAGCCGTCTCCAAGGGATCGAGCGAGGATGACTTTATCGGCAGCCTTTTTACTATTCTTGACAGCGACACGCTGCCACAGAACGAGAATGCCAGTCTTGTCGAGTACATCAGCCAACTCAAGCACAGCATCTTCATTCCACTTATCGGCGACGAAAAACATCGGAAAGCGATGGAGGAGGCCATGTCAAAGGGAGCTGGCGACTGGGCATCCGACGACCAAGTGGCAGCAGAGGAGCTCATGGTCGAAGGCCGACCGGACCCCTCCACCAGCACCATCATGGGCTTCGAGACAGGAATGTACGGAACGCAGAGACAGACAGTCGTATTGGTCGACTGGGAAGGCAAGGTTACGCTGGTCGAGAGGGCGCTCTGGGACGGCAACGGCCACGCAGTGCCTCGTGGTGAGGGCGATCTCAAGTTTGAGTTTACGATAGACGGATGGGAGGACGAGGTGTGCAACGGCAATGCAGTCAATGGTGAAACCAACGGACGAGTGTAAAATGGATTCACTAGAGTCGGTTTTCGTGGAATCGGGGGCGGCGATAGACATGGCGGCCTGGCACTCGATGTAGAGGTTATCACACGGAATTAACGAGGCAACGATTGTTTTATCATGAACATCCAATGGAAACGACGGATAGAAATCTGATAGGTCGAAATTTAAGCAGAAAGAAGGAGACGGACGCTATTTGTCGCTCCTTCCTTATTTTTTTTTTGTGCCTGGACCGTTTTTGAGTGTCGGCCAGCTGGCAAACCTCCTCGCACTGCCAACCATCAACAACAACAACAAACAATAACAAGACCACGACGAAAAAAAACTTTCAGAAAAACATTGCCAAAATATCCCATCCGCGGCTTTCACGACCAACCCGCGACCCGCGACTTGTAGATGCTTCTGAGCATCATGGTCAACGCCTCTCACAAGCCGGAGCTCAACTAGAACTTGGCCGACCATTTCCGCCGCTGCATTGAACACTCTTCGGTCGCAGTCGCCTGCATCGCCTGCGTCGCCCTGGACCTTTTATTTCGGATCGGTTCGAGGATTGTTAGCACTGCATCTCCGAGCAAGAGACGCTTGCGGAAACAGCGCCGAGACGTTGCCGAGTTGGGTGATCGCATGCGGATGGCCTCGCGGCTGCTCCTCGTGGTCGGTAGCACTGTCTTGGGTGCGCTCCCTGTGTTGGCTCGTGTTGTCAATTTTCAGATCGTCGATTAGTTGAGACGGCTGCTTCTGCTTGTTGACTGGGTCTCTCGACAACTAAGAGATCGTCTCAGCGCCATCCCGCAACTGAAGCTCAGCTAGATTGCCAACAAGTCGATCCGACACAACACCATGGAGTCCTTTCGAGCTGGACTAGAGAGCAGAATGGCATCTCGACCACGACTGTCAACCCCCGCCAAGGTCCTGGTTAGAGTCAAGAAGAAGCGCCCGACCATTTCGGCACCAATTGGCCCCATCAAGAACTCCCGCGGCCCTGATCTCACTCGCAGCGAGAACTTTATGATCGTCCCCGGCATCAAGGACTGTACCTCCGACGAGATCTTCTGCGACAACGACGAAGTCGAGGCGAAAAAGGCTGCGAGACGCATCTCGGCCGGCTTCTCTGACCACGGGTCCCTGGCCAGTCCCCCGACAGTCGCCAAGTCGGCTTTCAACGCCACGAGGACATCCAGAATCACCTCGTCGAAGAACTCTCCCCCAAGTCTCTTGTCTTTGCGACAGACTTCCAATGGCTCGTTGATGACAAGCTCGAGCTATAGCGGTTTCCCGAGTCTCGAAACAATCGTCCAGGATGAGAACGTCCCTCCTGGCAATGAGGACTCGCCTCCCCTGAAGGAGAACCCCAAGTCGGCAAAGAGTCGCCTTCCCAAGTCTCGGACTATGAATGCTCTGAGCGAGCTCAAGAACTCCATCTCCAAGCCGTCATTGAACGCAAGACTGGCCGGTATTCGTCCCCCAGGCGACCAATCCCGTCAAGTGTCTTCATCATCGTCCATGTCGATCAAAATCTTCAGCTCAAGCTCCTCGCGTCTTCGACTGCCACGTCCCTCCTTGACGTCTCTCTCCCGCCGATCCAGCGGCTCGAGCACTCTTACGAACCAGGAGCCCCCTGATCCTCGAAAGGTTAGCACAGCGCAGCCATCAGAGTACTGGTCTGGTCGCTTCGTTTCCCTCAACGATCGTTTCGCAGCCGAAGAATTCGAGAAAGACATGGCAGCTCTACCTTTTTTGCCTCCCTCTGAGCCTCCTCAGAAGCAAACCATCAAGCCTGACCGTGCCGCTGCCAACTTGCGACCAACTCACCTCTCGCACTCCACAACCACGTCGGCGCTGACTGCTTTGACGTCGTCAAAGCCAGAAGAATCTCTCGAAGACGATGAAGACGCTCGATGCATCCGAATTTTCCGACATCTTGACTGCCTCTGCTCGACGAATGAGGCTCGTCGTTCGCTACGAGATTGGCAGCAAACATACGCCCGTCGAATGGAGAAGCCCGGATTGCTTCCCAAAGGTGGTCGAATGGAAGATCAGACCCTCATGGGAAAGATCTTGAGCAACCTACCCCGGAAGAACGACAGACGAGTCTTGTCTGCGATGCGCGAGGCTCCGAATGTGCAGGGTGCGAGAAAGCCCAACACTATCTCTACTGCTACTGTCGCAGGACGCAAGAAGAGGTTGACCATCCACTGAATGGTCGTTGTCAGGGTACAACTTGATTGTTGAATCCGCCAGCCTGTCTGTTTACGGGCCTGTTTTTGTTTGGACTAAAGAGGGAATTGTCGCGAGACATGCATGTGGTTTATCATCCAATGTGGGAAGGATTGAGCTGGTACTAGGCGTTTTGGTTTGTTCTTTTCATCGACTCGTTTGTTATCATTTGCGAGGCGTTGGGGTGTGTATGCAATTGTTTGACTGTTTGTGGATGAGATATGTACCCTGGATGAGTTCACGAGGGATGGAATAGGAGAGGTTGTATCAATAGGTAGACATAGATATTGTAGAGTGCACAAGACGCTCTCATCGGCTGTTAGGAAGCCAATTAATAATGACCTTATTGGGTTGTATATCGGTATGCGCTGTGTATGTGATGGGTAGTTGTTCTAGGCTACGGTATGTTTCACTTGACGACTTCAAACCGCAGCTCTTATGAATGCTTGGAGATGAACAGTCTAGCGGTATACCTACACCAGCCTGACCCAATGAAATACTGGCATGACAACTCCAAAGCCATACTATTGTGTACCAATACTCCCTCCTTTTTTCTGTGGTGCCCTGACCTGGAAACGCAATCTTGGAGAGTTCATTCTAGATCTCCATACCAACGCCTTGAACTCCAATGCTGTTGATCACCGTCCCCCTCCCATCGTGTATGAATCTGTTTTTTTTTCTCGATATCCCTATACATTTCTCACAATAAATTTATTCGGCCTTCTTGCGAATGCGAAGGTAGTCACGAATCTGCTCGTGCTTGCTCGCAAAGAACATGCCCTTGACGTCGTTGCGCCAGACTAAAACACCCACCTCCTCGGCAAAGCCGGCGACGGCCATGTACTCCTTGTGATCCTCGAAATCCTTGAACAAGAAGCCGCTCGTCGTCTTCATGCGTTCGTTCTCGAGCTGCCATAGACGGATCTGGTCGACTACCGTCGGGGGTAGGACGGGCTTGTTGTTGAGCGCGGCGGTGCGGTGCATCTGGTCGTGCGCGTGGGCTGCCAGGTACGAGATGATCTGATCGGCCGTGATGCCAAAGTTAATGGCTTGGCGGATCGACTGGCGCGAGAGGCGGCCGGCGACCATATCTGGGAAGCGCATTGAGAGTTTGGAGAAGAGGGCCAGAACGGCGATCTGGAGGGTCGACTGGGTATAGGCATAGATACGGTAGTTGGTCTCGATAATGACGCTGCCGCGCTGCTCCTGGCCAGAACCTGTCGTGCTACCACCAGATCCACCGGATTGGCCTGGCTGGAGGGCGGCTGCTGTGGCGGCTGCTACACCGTCGCTAATGCTGCGCAAGCTGTTGCCGCTCGAAGTGAGGGTCGTTGCCAGACGAGTCGGGAAGAACATGGAACGCTTGTGGTTAGGAATGTAGATGAGGCCAAAGTCGACGAGAGAGGGAAGCATGTTCTTACGCTGCTCGGTCAGCGCGTTTGTGTCATAAGCGCGGCCCAGCTCCATGCTGGCGAGAACAAAGAGAAAGGACAGCATATCAGTGGCCTCGAGACCAGCGCCCTTGTTAACGTCCATGGCCTCGAGCCAGAGAAGAAGCAGCGTCCAGACCTGGGCATTGGCCTCTTGTAGCAAAAAGGTGAACCCAGCCTGCGTGATGCCCACCATGCCGTTGGGTTTGCGGTCGACCAGACGGCCCGCGATGAGGAGTTCCTTCACACTCTTATTTGGTCCGGAACTCTCACCCGCGCTCTTGTACCCGACACTGGACACGACAAAGTGTAGAATATCCTCCCATTTCCTCCTGGCGTAGCGGTCGAGGAAGGTGATGTCGATCTCGGGGGGTACCTGGAGGTTCGAGGGCACACCAAACGAGTTGTGGGTGCCGCCTCCGGAGAGAGCGAGTCGAAGGGAAGTCTTGAAGTTGGCAGTCAGCTGCATCTCCTGCGGCCTTTCTTTCGAGGGCGCCGTGATCTGGACGATGTAGAGGACGCGCAGGATGGAAAGGGCCTGGTCCTTTTGTCGCTTGGCGCTCGGCTTGACCCAGTCGTCGAGGTCTGTGAGGAGGATCGGCTTCGGGGAGTAGAGAATGCGCATGACAAAGGTTTTTGCTATCCCAAGGGAAATGCCTCAGTTAGTGAACTGCGCTCGGCGAACTGGGCATCAGAGGAAACACACCCAGGTGCGGCAGCATGCGGCGGAAGATGGCAAAGGCTGTCGAGGGCTGTTGGTACAGCTTCCTGAACGTGGTACCAGGGAGCTTCTCCAGGTACTCGGCCAGCTGGAGCGACGGCGCTGGGCTGACTGACATGTTGGGCGACGGGGGGAGCGCGGCGCAATCAGTCAGTCAGGGTCGTTGTGGGGTGCTATCTCATGATAGATGGAGGTTGAGCTCGTGAAAAGATTTCGAGGGTCGTCAGGGGCGGATTGACGTGAGAGAGACGGCCAAGATGATTTCTACGACTAAGAGGCGATCGCACGTCGTTGGGAGCGCAAGTGTGCTTTGAGCTTCTCGTGTCCACGGTCAAAAAAGTTGAGATGGATCTCGAACTTCACGCTGGTGTTGAGCACGAGCTCTCCAGGCACCAAGGCCATATAGAGTTTAGCGTGAACACGCAGTCAGCGTCGGCAGAAGATCGGTTAATTACGTCACCGCCAGCTGGTCGCCTACCTATTCCTACAGTGCGAGGGGGCATGATATTATCATCGAGTGATAAGGGCAAGAACGAGACAGAATTCTGGCATGCTTCTATCATCCTAAGGCTACACCTAAGGCCCTGATCATAAACGGGGTTAGACGCCTATTAGACGCGCCAGGCTTAGTTCAGTACTACTCCCAATAGCCGACATGAGCATACTACGTATCTTCTGTACGCATACCAGCCGCCGCCTCCGCCCGTCGCCCTAAGTCCGCGCCCCAAAAGGCCGCGCAGATATCATCGATGGCAGACAGGAAAAAAAAACTACCTGACCGGCGTCGTAGCGGTCTGGCCTACTGCGGAGGGAGCTCACCTTGGGTGGTGGCAGCGCGAGTCGTCTACTGTACAGCTCTCGGTTGTAGGGCGGGTTTGAAGAGGCTTCCTCACTGCTCTAGCGTTGTCTACCTACCTCCTCTTTAACAAACCACACATGTGACAGGCGAGAACATCTACAGACACCGTGAGGCTCTGTCAGCTTCCTGGGCTTCTCGAATGTCTTATGGCCCGAGTCCCTGTCGGTATGGAACACCAAATATGGCTAGCTCACTGGTGATGATGCCCCTACCATCACACACCATCGGGAAGCCTCCCGAGATTGTTTCCCAATACGGCATGTCTGCACGATCGACGTCGCTCACCCCCTGTCGTCTCATGGTCAACATCAAACCCACATAAACCTACAAGAATCCTGTCTCGGACGCCCTTCGAAGTCATCCCATCCTTGGCTTCTTGATCTTGATTGACCCTTGGTCCTGGGTCGTGCGACGTGTACCCGCACTGCGTCATTTCAGGCTTGCGGAATTAGACTCTGGACGCTGACCACTTAATTTGGCAGCCTGAAGCTGTGATCTTGGCGAGGCTGTAAGCTGAGCCCGGCTGATCCGAAGTTCGGGGCTGAGCTGAGGTGACGGCGGAAGCATTCAGACCCCAGATGGGGTGGCATGCCAAGTCCGGGGCTTGCTAGTTCATGCCCAAATCAAGGCAGTCAAACCTGCTCCTGCATTGCAGAACGTTGCCTTGTGCTTATGCCATGCTGAAACTGAAGCGTATGGCTCAAGGGACGTTTTCGTACCAACTATGCCATCGTCATTGGAAGCTGCCAGTGCTGATGAAGGGACCATGCCGATCCGAATGTTAACCAAAGCCTTCTAGTCTTTGCAATATGTGATGCGCTATCAAGAGCTGCTATCTTGGACTTGCTAGTGCACTACATGTCACTGGGGTGCTCTCTAAGCCGTGTTATCATTCGCAAGAGACAAGCGCCAAAGGCTCTAATTAAACTCATCTTGATAAGCCACCGTGAGCGAACGAGAAACAGGTGGACCCTTGCCAAACTCGAGACCTGGGCTCCCCCACGAGCTTGTCTTGGCCTAGGGATCAGAAGGATGAAAGAACCATCATACGGACCAAGCGATTCACCAGTGGGGCCAGCTGAGTCGGGTGTCATCTGGTAAAGGGTAGTTCGGTTGGGTGCATAGTCTATGTTGAGTTAGTCTCCAGGGCTGGATAGACTCGACTGGCAGTAAAGAGATATGTCGCTTCACGGGGCTGAATACATACATAGTTCGTCAAGTCTGGATAACCAAAGCTAGAATAGAAGAATACAGCTACACGAACGAGTTGATTGTCCTCTAGTTATTGACACCTTGCGCAATCAAGAGTTCCAAGTTGTTGAGAATTGACATGACTGGCTCGGGTGAGATCTGATCCCGCCACACTAGCGCACACCTATCTCGTTGCGGCTAACTTAAGACTGAGCAGCATGCAACTACCTATGTGTTTCGCAAAATGACCAAAAGGGTAAAGAGAGCAGCTAGATGTTACACTGAAAACCCCCAATTTCGCAATCTTTAACGTAGCTGAAGCTGGAATGGCTATGACAACTCAACTTGTCAAACCATGGCTCGCTTGCTTTTTATTCTACAAATCCAAGCCCACAGTTGGCATAACTTTATTGAAACAATAAGCAGCGTCGAGGATGTGTTGTGATACTCCTTTTGCACAAGTGAGTCGGAACGTGACGACAATTTTGAGTTATCGGGACAAACCAACATTGCTTATGATCTGACCCCCTGCGAATACTGCTCAACGATCCAGCCAAGGCCAACAACTTTGACAAATGCTAATTATCCCAATTAACGGTTGGTGGTGTGCGTTCCCTCGGCTAAGCTCCATGCTAGCATCTGGTACCCCAGATACCCCTCGCTCGGGGTAGATGCTCTACCATCCGTCACGACACTGCGTGTGTTGGTTGGCAGCAAGTGGAGGCTACATATGCGGGCAGGTAACCCAACGGTTCCATAGACAACCTTGCCCGTCAGGCCAGCCACCCCACAAATGAGAGAATACAACTGTGAGTGAGACAAATGCAAGGATGGCTAGGTCCAAATCAGCAGGAACTTGCAGCAACAGGTGAGGAGTTCGGTTATGTATTCTCTGGTAGCAAGGTTGTCCCGCCTTTGCCGCTCGTTTTTAAAAGGGCTCAACGAGCCAACTGCAGAAAAACCTCAGCGTGAATCCCTTCAAATCACGAATTGTCCAGAGGTTCAAACATGTCTGGTCATAGTAGCCCCAAGTCGCGAGCCGCGGGATCGCCCCCGGGTGAGCAGATCATCGAGGCCGACGACAACCTGCAGTATGAGGAGGATGGCGACTCGGCTCTCGGACAGGATGTCAACAGCTCCACTGCTTCTATCACGTCCAGCATCCTCCACTACCGGACCATCCATGGAAGGACTTATCACAGCGAGAGGGGCAACGCCTCTTACTGGTATTTGTGTCTCTGTTTCGTTGTCAGGAGTTGAGGCTAATTGGTGGCAGGGGATCCAACGACGAAGCGCAGAGCGAGGCCATGGACATCGCGTGAGCAGTTCTGGTTAATCGATCGTGAGACAACGTTGACGGGCCATAGCCATCACATGTTCACCTTGTGCAAGGATGGGAAAATGCATCTTGCGCCTCTGAAGCCCGACATCCAGGTAAAAGATGGTTTTGGGTTAAGCAATCTTAATAACTAACTGGGCTTTAGAAAGCTCTTGACGTCGGATGTGGAACCGGTAAGCACTAGTGGCCGTACGACTTGATCAAGGACTAACATGTCAACCTATGTAGGAATGTGGGCTATGTTAGTTACCCAATGACGACTCAAAGCACATCAACTAACTCCCTGTAGCGACTTTGCAGACCAATACCCCGGCTGCGATGTCATTGGAACCGACGTGTCGCCTATCCAGCCAGCATGGATCCCACCGAATTTGAAATTGTAAGCAGAGATGCCCTCTACTAAGCCATGCCTCTGCTAGTAGCTCACGTATTTTCTTTCAAGCGAAATCGAGGACTGCACTCAAGATTGGACTTTTGCCCCAAACACCTTTGACTATGTGCACATTCGCTATCTGATCGGCTGCATCCCGGATTGGAACCAGCTCTTCAAGGAAGCTTTCAAGGCCATCAAGCCTGGTGGATACCTAGAAAGTTTCGAAACGGCTCCTTACATCGAAAGTGACGACGGCACTGTCAAGAAGGACTCGGCGCTGGACCGCTGGGGAAATATCTTCATCGCGGCGTCTAAGAAGACGGGGCGGACCTTTACTGTCCTGGATGAGGGTATCCAGAGAAAGGCAATGGAGGAGGCAGGCTTTGTAGACATTGAAGAATGGAACTTCAAGGTACGCCCCATGAGCTTATAGTGTTTGGAAACTGACAACATGCTAGTGTCCCATCAACCCCTGGCCTAAGGACCCTAGACTCAAGGAGATTGGAGAGTTTGGGCAGCTCTTTGGAACACAGGACACTGAGGGATTCATTGTGTTTGTGGCTGATATGCTGGGATGGTCGAAGGAGGAGGTGCAGGTCTACATCGCCCTTGTTAGGAGGGAGCTTCGGAACACCAGGAACCACGCGTACTTCCGCCTTAGGTCTGTGTGGGGTCGCAAGCCGGAGGAGAAGTAGAGGAGCCCAGAAGTAAGGTGTGATGTTGATGTTGATTTGGTCTTGATGATAATTGTCATTTTCCATATACAAGCACGTGCAAGGCTTCCAGTATTTATCTCCTCAAGCAAGCTGTGTACCTCTCTGAATGTATATCTATGTTGACCATAAAGTTTAATAGGTAGCAGCCTGCGGAGTTAAGCCCCTTTAATTGACTTTTTTATACATAGACATGGCGATGGCTTGATCAATTAGCGCGCAAGTTTCAACGGATAGTGTAATAAAGTTCGAGCTCGGTAGGCTCAAGTTAAAGGAACGACGCAATCTTTTTAAGAAAAGTCTCCAGCAGCAAGGGGGTTGCTGTAAGTACCACCCACTTTAGATCCCCGTTGCCGGCAATAACTTGTGGCAGGCTCCGTTCCTACCCCTGGACATGGTAAGCCACCGGCTGCCCTACCGACATCCTGGAACCCGCAGGAGACGCTTATCATGCCCTGATGCGTCTAAACACTGCAGCCTTGACGGAATCTCGATGGACTACCGCGGATTCCCTCCGCCCTGCATCCGAGCGGCATAAGAGATGAAATCATGGTGTCTCAGACGTTCAGCTTCGGAAGTACAGATCAAAAAGCTTACAGCTAGGCAATATCCAGTGGAAATCGGGTTAGCTTACGCGCCTCGAGCCAACACTTGGCAAACCCTCGGACTGTCGGGGTTCTCCACGCCTCTGAAGCTCCACCAGACGATCTTTGATAACCAAGCTTTTAGTCGTTTCCGATTGTAAGGTTAGCCCCTTGTCAGTGTTCACTTGCGCTATGATGACGTGGGTCAATGACGTTTCAGTAATCTGGTTGATAGAGCGGGAGCTGTAATTCAATTCTATATGCGAGCTATTTGGGTATTTTCTTGTGCAATTGAGAACAAGCTGTGCTAGACAAGATAGGAAAGGTAAAAAAGGGCAGTATCAAACCACCTTACAAGATGAACCGGTAATCACTGAAATATTCTTGACACTCAGGTTCTTAGCAGTTAGAAGATGGCATTGTTACCACAGTCAAAGACTCCACGGACTCCACCTGCTTTGAAAAGGTCGAGCATCTCGGTAATCGAAGACCAAAGACCGGCGCCGTTGAGGAGCAGAGAGAAGCCAACAAGGAATACGTTGACAAGAGTAAAGGTGATCTGCTTCCATCCGCTAAAGTAGCGACCCTTGTTCAGGTGGAACCACAGAAGGGCTGAGATGCCGTAAGTGAACCAGGCATAGGTGGTGGCCGAGCTGATGGATAGGATAGAGTCAAAGATAGGAATGACGTTGGAGATGAGGAAGGACAGAATCCAAAAGACAGTCGCACAGCCGAGCCAGAGACCCCAAGCAAAGGAAGAGTTGCTCGTGACTTGGTCGGTCCTCTTGAGCCAGCGGAGGATCTGCACGAAGAAGTACTTGACACCGATATGGCCGTTTCCAAGACCAGCAGTCATGACGGCGGGGATAACAAGGCCGTAGGCAACCTTGGCTGGGATGATGGGAGCAGAACCCAATGCAGGGGAGGTGGTGTACTCGCCAGCGAGGCAGTAGATAGCGATGGCCAGGGTCAGGTAGAAGCTGATAGAAATGGTGATGAGACCACTGAGGGCATAGGGGAAATCCCTCACTGGGTTTCTCATTTCAGCCATGAAGGAAGGGAAGGTGATATTGCCGGCAAAGGCAAAAACAATCTTCAGACAGGCGTTGAAGATTGTCCGGAAGCTGGGAGAGGCGACGACAGTGATCTTGGCGTCCCAACCATCGGGCGCCTTTGCAGGGTCTGAAACTCCGAGGCTGATCATGACAACCAAGGCCGCAACGACGATGCTGATGACGGTCGGCACACCGCTGTAGGCGATGAACTTAGCCGTCCGGGGCACACAGAGCAGGAAACATGCGATGCAAGCAATTCCGATGAAGCCAACTGTGCAGGTTCCATGCTCGCTTAGGGTGTTGAGAGCGACTGATAGCGTGACAGCGGTAGAGGCACAAGTCATGAGGAGCTGAATAACAAGGCCAATGGCTGCGACAATCTCCCAGGGACGTCCGCCCATGACTCGCACCATGTCAATAACATTGACGCAGTGAGGATAACGGGCGTGAAATTGGAGCAGCTCATAACCAGTATATCCAGAAAGACAGCCGATCAAGATGATGGCGATAATACCAGGGACAATACCCAAATCTCGCAGGGCGCCAGGGAGGCCTAGAACACCTAGGCCAAACTGGTTGCACAGAAGAGCAAAGAGGGCATCCCAACGGCCCATGTTACGGAAAGACTGTCCGTTTTCGCCGTCAAAGATGCCACCGCTGGCCTCCTCATGCTTGCCGGCTTCAAAGTCGTGGGTGCCAGAGGTGTCGGTGTTGTTGCCGAGCTTCTCGTCCATGGAGGAACCGTCCTTATCTTTGCGGGCGTCGACGACGGCCTTCGTTTCAGGGTTCTCGGAGGTATGCATGGTGGCGTTCGATAAGGTGCAACAGGGTTGCAACGGGAGGGCTAGCTGCGAGTTGGTGATGTGCCGCGTTCTAGAAGGTGTCTAGACGCTGCAGGTGGCTTTGATGATCGAAGCTAAAGATGGAAGATTCAAAAGCTTGATGTTTAAAGAAGAAGAAGGGGATCTTGTTGCTTCTGATTTAGGAAACGAGAAAAGGCCGGTTGATCGACTGTGGCTCCTAAGCATTTATATACCCAGCCAAGAGTTTTTACGCAGCATTGGGCTTTGACAAGAACCATTGAAAAGCGCTCAACAACGGGTTCTGCCCAAGACTCTTCAGTTTCAGGGTTAACACGCATTGGCATGGATTGTTTGGGTATTCCCTCATGGGAAAAAGCATTCGATATCCACCTCCCGGGCTCCCCGTAAAAGGGCAGTACACGACGTCATAGCATGGAGAGAGACTGGAGAGCCAAGGAGTTTCGACCCCGAGTATCCCACCTTCCCCATGGGGCGTCCACAGTGGTGCTAGTTTCGCCAAGTAAGAGGAATTGGAGGTGGTGATAGATGATAGCGGCTAAGCTAACCGTTGGTGTTGAGACCGTCGGGAGGACTCCCGACTCCTACAGGGGGTGCAAGTCCCACACGGGAGGGTTACCGACGTTCGTGGGCTGATGATAAAGGACGAACTACCTCCGCTTGCTTGGATCTGAGAGGAGCCAAGAACCTTGGAACGAGTGTACGTAATTTACGCAGAACGGGGACCAGGCAGTGAATGGAACGGTAGAGAGGCAATGTCCTGATGGTGAGCTTACGGTTCGCAGAACAAGGGTGACTCCTTGCAAGACAACCATTTGCCGCTATTCAGCCTCAAGAAATCGGAATCATGCCGTTGTTCCCACCAAGCCCACGAGTCAGCATATAGCCTCACTCTTGTTCCGTCCCCAACTCGCCGCTGGACCACTTAATCATGGAACCGGGCGTTTTCTCTCGCCACGGCCCCTCATCCCGGTGAAGCGTTCTTTTTATCTCTCAGACACCCTTCCAGAATGTCGTTGCCATTATGTAAAACGTGCCGAGCCTTACTAGATGTTTGGGATGGAGACGCCGACGTTGCGAGTCTTGGCGAGCTCAAGGATGGCGTTGCCTGCGGCGAGGTCCGTAACGCTGACCCCTATACCTTTGTACACGACGAAGCCTTTGCCAAGCCAAGACTCGAGAGACTCGGTGGGCTTGTCCCCCCGTTTCCAGCTTAGAATCTCTCCCACCTGAATAATCTTTTCCGCCTTGAGTCCGCTTTGTATGACTTCTCCAGACTTGACGAGACACTCCTCCGTATCGTCGACGAGGATACTGCCGCCTCCCCCATGCGAGCTGTAAGAGTCATCCCTCGAAGCAGCGTGTCGGAGCATCTCTGGATCCAACTCGAGCATGTCGGGTTGCCATGAGCCGATGGCCCCAACAAACGGAAGCCTGCTTCGGGATCCTTCGCCTAGGATGGACTTGAGTGAAAACAGGGGCGACGTGGATCCAACCGTGCAGAAAACGGTGTCGGCCGTTGACAGGAGAGCCTCCAAACGTTGGTCATAGTCTGACTGAGAAGGATCAAGGACATTGAGAGTGACCGAGGACTTCCAGTACTTCTGGTTCTCCTCTGTAACTTGCTCGACCAACGCCTGAGCTCGAGCCACAGATCGATTAACAATGGTGATATTCTTAATCTCGTTACCTCTAAGAGCCAAAGCGAGACGGGTATGCCAAAGGCCTTGCATCCCAGCACCAAAAATAACAACTTCCTCTGTACAACGTCTCCACATCCACGGGATCAAGGCGCAAAGCGTAGTCCGGTATCCGGTAACTTCCCCGGCATTGAGCAGACCCGTGGGCCGGCCGGTCGCGTCACAGAGGACCACCACACCGTTTAGCGGGGGGTTGACCGTCTTCCCGGAGGCGTCCTTGACGGGGGCCGGGGTGACGACGATCTTTGTGCCCACGGCGTCCAGGGAGCTGAATGTGCGGAAAAGCGTTTTTTGTCCGGTTGGTCGGTTGACGAAATCTGGTGTAGGCTGATACTTGCTTTCCTCACCGACTGTGACCTCGATAAGTGAGTCTTCGAGGGCATATTGGAACTTGATGATGTCGTCCTTTGGAAGGCTGATGAGGAGGTCGTGCACGACAGAGTCGCTCAGCACTAAGAAGTTGTTGGCCATTCTGAATAATCGGGTCAGAAGCCGACGTTCTTTAAGCTAACTGTAGCTGTTGTTGAGAGGGTCGGTAAACCGTGGGCTGTTGTCTATCAAAGCGATGGCCCGAAAGGAATATCCTAGTAGAGGAAAAGTTGAAAGATTGAGGATGTAAAACATATGTTTATAGATATATAAACATGTGGCCAACAAGGATCGGGACTCACTGCCGGCTCCGGGACCCCGCAAATCCCGGCCGAAGCCTCCGAGCCCACGATCCCGGGATCGGTCCCTTATCAAAGAAGCCCGTTCCCCGAATGGGAAGTTGGGGAAAATGTCCATTGTACCCCCGCGGCTAAGCTAAACGCCTCGAGTGTGGGGAAGCATGCCACAGGAGTCCGATAAGATCAGTCACGGCGAATGGAAGCCTAGGCGACGCGTTTCCTGAGGTCGTAGGAGAGGGACGAGATTGTTCTTTTGCAGATATCGGATGGGCTTCCAGACGTTTGTGGGGTTTCGTCTCTACGGGTATCGTTGCCGATGTTTTGTCGGTACATCCGACTTTTGAGGGGATTATGGCCGTATAAGATGCTTTTAGCTGCGAGTCTTGGTCTCAAGGGTTGAACCATAGACCCTGACTCTTCAGCTCTTTTAACTTGTTTTTACAACCTTGTCCTTTACGCAATATGCCTTTCAAGCGTAGCTTCAACACTGTTGGAGTCCACTGTGGTGGCGAGGTCTGCGACGTCGTCGTCGGAGGCGTCCGCGACGTCCCCGGAAAGACCATGTTTGAGAAGATGATGTACTTCTGGAAGAACGAGGACCATCTTCGAAACCTACTTCTCAATGAGCCTCGGGGATGTTCCGCCATGTGTCACAACCTCGTTCTACCACCCTGCAACCCTGAAGCCGACTATGGCTTCATCATTATGGAACACGAAGATTATCCTCCCATGTCTGGCGCCAACACCGTCGCCACAGCCACTTGCCTCCTGGAAACCGGCATGGTCCCCATGCAAGAACCCGAGACTGTGGTCAAGCTAGACACTCCCGCCGGTCTTGTTACCGTGTATGCCAATTGCGAGAACGGCAAGTGCAAGAGTGTCCGGTTCCACAACGTCCCAGCCTTTGTCTTTGCCCTCGACAAAGAGGTGACGGTCCCCGGCCTCGGCGCCGTCAAGGTCGACATTGCCTATGGTGGCATGATCTACGTCCTTGTGGACGCCGCCTCAGTAAACCTCAAAATCAAGAACACCAACGGCGCGCAGCTCGTCGAGGTTGGAGAGCGCATCAAGCGGGCTGTCGTGGAGCAGACAGAATGGGCCCACCCCGAAAACTCGAGCATCACGAGTATCACAGTCCTCGAGTTCACAGAACCTCTCAAAGCCTACAAGGACGGAAAGAGGGCTGTTAACACAGTAGTCGTTTCTCCTGGGCGTCTCGACCGAAGCCCCTGTGGGACTGGAACCTGCGCCCGACTTGCCGTTCTGCACGCGAGGGGAGAGCTGGCAGAGGGCGAGCCTTTGTACCATCGCAGTGTTATTGGAACAGAGTTCATTGGCAAGGTAGAGGGTACTACCAAGGTGGGAGACTACCCTGCTGTGTATCCTTCTGTCACGGGTAGTGCCTGGATCACGAGCTTTAAGCAGGTTGTGCTGGATGCTACGGATCCCTTCCCGGAGGGCTTCCGAGTTGGCGATGTGTGGCACCTAGATCCCGAGGAGTAATGTGATACTTTTTGTAGCGTATAAAAGCAATTGATTTCTCAGCGCATCACCTCTGTGCCACAGTCCCAAGTGGTGAGAGCAGGCAGCAAGTACCGGCATGACTAGAGGTTGCTCCAAACCGATGAACAACTATCGAACACGCTTGAATAAAACAGATACAAGATTCCGACCACATCTACATCTCATATTGCGTCTAGACTCCTGCGCCAGGCCTCACAGACCAAGTCTCGGCGGTGTAAATGAGACGTCCCGAATCCTCCAACCTTGCCGGGTTGACATAGATTCTCAACTGCACCGCAGCCTTCTCGACCTCATAGACACGGAATACCACGTAAATCTTGTCCATGCTGTCTTGACACTCGTGTATCTATATTCATAGTTAGTACATGGGAGCGAGATTAGGCTGAGTAACCTACCAATCTGTACTGACTCTTGCTCATGTAAAAGGGAGCTTCGCATGGTCCTGTCGTTGTCTTGACCTCGAGATAATACTTTGGCTTCCTGCGCTCCCAGATATTTCTCTCCAAGTACCCATTGTCGATCAATAACTCTGTCAGAATGCCTTCGCTGTCACTGTATTCGATGTCTGAAGTCTCCTTGTGATTCCAGGGCTGAATGTCAGCATATTCCGGATGCACCGAGACATAACTTCGGATCGTGCTCCTCCAGTTCGCCATCGAGAAGTCAGGGAGTGTAGGACTCAGATTCTTCAATAGCTCAAACACATAGAGTTCTCCAGCAGCACCAATCATCCTATCGCGCTCCTGCTGGGACGAAGACCGGAACCGCGAGAAACGGTCCAGTCCATCGTAGCTGTAATGACCCATGAGATCATTCAGAGCATGCGATAATCCGGCCATGTTGTATGTCCCCTCGGATGGGAGTCTTGGGGTTGCCCGAGCGGCTGTCACAATCCTTTCTAGTAAAGCTCGATACCGGGCCGTATCCTGGTTTGTAAAGACAGACGAAGCAGGAATAGGCTGAATTGTCGGTCGGTGTCCGGTGATGGCGAAATCGCTTCTTGCTTGAATGGAGCTGACGTCCTGGGCAAGGTCGGAGCCGGAGAATCGCCTCGATCGGCCTGGTTGATATGGGGCTAAAAGACCTGTAGCTACGTCGCCACTGATTGTACTTGGAGTTAAGAAAGGCCCATGAACCGCCTCTTGTCTGTTCGGCGTGGAGGGAACAGGGGCCCCCAGACCAGGAGTCTCCCCAATGAGTGTTTCAGCCAACGTTGCGGCAGCAATCGGATCCTGATGCGAAGAGTCAACAACATCTTGGACAACATGAGACTCTCCGACAACCTGAGTCTCTTCCGCAGCATGAGTTTCAATGGCCTGGGCTCCTTCAACGTTCTGGGCCTCCTCGGGCTCCTCAACTTCTTCGTAATCATCCTCCAGCTCACCGGCAGCAATTCCCTCCTCCTCCAAGATATCAGATATGACAAAACGGCTTGAATTGAGGACACTTGCTGTGACTCTAAGTCCCTTCTCGCTCAGTGCTACCCGGCTACCATCTGAAGGGGTCATGAGCCATCTGAAGAGGCCCAAGGGAAGCTTCCTCGCGTAGCATGACTCTTGGCTCCTCTTGTCGCGAGGAACAAAGATGTCGAGTTGACCTTCCCCCTCGATATGAAGGTCACTTTGACCTTTTGCGAAGGATCTTTCGCGATCGTCTTGGTTGATGTAGAGCGTTGCCGCGATCTCGTCGGTTTCATAGACTTGGGCGTTCTTGAGAGTCTCGTAAAGGGCATAGGCACCCTCGTTGAGTCGCCGGCTGTTGTAATGGTATGCAATGCTGTACGAAAGGTTAATTGAGTGCTCACCGGAGGCCAATTAGTGGAATAATTACCGATAGAGTGCATGCGCTCTGGGCTTGATACTCCGCGCAGTGGTAGACAGAGGCTCCTTGCTGGCTCCTTGAACTAGGGAAACCTCCCGGACCGCTTCCGACAGGTATCTCGTCCCTAATCCCAGCCAGATCAGAGTAGGTTCAAGCCTCCGGACTTGATCAAGATCAAAATCCAACGTTTTCGCTATGGGTCTGAAGATGTCCCCCAGCTGCGTCCGGTCGACGATGGCAAACTCTGTGGTGGCCTTCTCAAGCTGAACATGGCCGTCCGGGTACCGCACTGGGAAAATTCTTCTACCGAGAAGGATGCTTGGATCTGGGGGCAAAGCTCCTTCCAAGATGTATGAATTGAGAATCCAAATATTGGGCTCAACCTGGTCTCGGGTTGCGTCTGAAGATGATCCCAAACGATCAAGCTCGCCGTAAACCAGCTCCAAGCTGAGAGTCTTGACACCGAGAAATTTCACAAAGAATTTGTGCAAATCTTTGTAATGAGGTTCAAGAATTGCCCACCCGGAGAGCTCGGTTTCGCTCGCCCACAGACACTTGGACACTTGGTGCCAGGCTCCATGGCCCCCCTTTTCGGTATAGACGAGGCTTTTGTTGGCGAATACTGATCTATCCCACGTGAGTCCAGATTACATGGACACGAATCCGAGCTTACTCACTTGATATTTTCTTGAGTCTTCGCAGGGAAACTCTTGCACATTGCCCAGAGTTGTCTGTATAGACTAGAGGCAATTTCTAGTTTCAAATCCTCTTTGCCGCTCAAGTAGTCCAGCTCACGTATGATGTCAGAATAGTAACAGTCTGGTATCTCTAGAATGTCAACAAAAAAGTTAGATAGACTTGGGAACTCGGCTAAGAAGCTTTTCATGCGTGCTTTGAGAGGACATCTGCTTATCAAGCACGCAGGTCCTTCCCATATGCAATAGGCCAGTGAAACCCAGGCACTCTCCCTCCCGTCCATAGAGGGGACCAGGATCAGACGGTGCTCTTTAAAATATGACCTGAGTAAAGTTAGATATTGATCAAAAGCAATAACGGGATACTACTTACTGGATGGTCTGCTTGCTGAACTCTTTGAGAGTGGCTTGGAGGTAATTGCCATAGATGACACTATATAGCTCGAAAACTCTTCGACAGTCGTCTTCCGTCGGGTGTCCTACGGTGCTAAATGCAAGCAGAATCCTCAAGTAGAATTCAAGATCGACCGTACTTTGGATCCCAAGGCAGCCGGCCAGTGAGGCCCAGTTCAGGCTGTAGTCTGTCCGTTCTATCGGTTCCTCAAGCTGAAGGAACGGAAAGTCGGCTTTCCCCGCCAAAAATCTGGCGGATTGAGACAAGAGGTCTGGGAAAGGAAGATATGTCCCTCCAAGTTCAAGCATTTGGCCCCCCTGGGACAAGACCCTGATCTTTTTCAGTTTCTGCTGCAGTTCAGCGCTTGTCTCGATGGGGCCCCCTTCCTGCGACCAATGGTGAACCAGAAAAGCAACAAACTTCTCTGGCCTATGCTCTGCAATATAGTAGCAGGCCGGAGACAAATCTGTAGTCGATAACCCGCTATGAACGAGTCGCAATAATCGCCGCACGCCTATGACTTCGACCAGCCAGTCCCGCCAGGTGAGGGAGCCTTCCTGTGGGGGCTTTGGGATGTTTTCAAGATACAAACTGTGCAAAAAGTTGACCTTAAAGCCTGGAGCTTTCTCACTAGGCGTTTCGCCACACACGGTGGGCTTGAGAAGCTCTCGTGGCCCGAGGGGATTATCGTCTGGTAGGTAGACATCATAAGGGTGTGACCTCTGGGTTCTGCCATCATCGAGCAGGAGGACTCTCCAATAAGGAGACCTATGGTGAGTCTTGCTATCGTGCGTAGAGTATAGGAACTTGAGTTGCTGTCCGTAAGATTTAATGTTTTTCCCTGAGTTCCATAAGTACGACCCGTGTCGTTCGAAGATTCGCTCCCGAACACTTTCGATGCTGAGTGATTCAACGCCAAGAAGCTCGAAGAGCTCTCGTCGCTTAGAGTGAGCTGCCGCAGACGATTCAACGAGGTTGAATTCAAGGTCCTCAGGCACTGCGAGACCTGCTGTGTCCGGGAAGAAGACCCTCTCCTCGCTTGTGGCGGCAAGCCAACGGCCATCTTGCAAAGGAATGATGGGCAACTGCTCAATCATGAGTTTTATCAATGCATGCTTCGCATCCTTGTAGAAAAGGCTCAGAAAAGACGCAACCCGTCCTTGCAAGTGGCCGCCTGGGGGGCTGCATTTGAGCCAAGAATCTGGGGACTGGAGGTCTTGGTCGACCATGCGGATTAAGTCTTCTCTATAAAACTTTACCAATCCTAGCTTTTCGAGGATAGCAAGACTGGAGGTTTCATAATGGCGAGATATGCTGAGCTCCGGTGTAAGATCCCTAAGTAGAAGATCGTTGTTCTTGTCAACGAAAAAAGGACGAGGGTTCCGTAGGTTGGTGATGAGACGCAAAGGGCTTCCGCTCTCAGGCCGTATCAGTGGCGTTTCGCGAACTTTTGTCTCAATACTCGTGACCAAGGTGGACCAAAAGTCGGAGAACACTTTGTTATCCTTGTCGGGAAGGAAGTGCATCCATGTGTATTGAAGAGTCTCGTGGTTGCAAAACTCCAAGGCTGCTTCGATAAAGGCTTCGCAGATGCCGTCACGGAGACCAATGTTGCGCGCAGCAGTGGTGACGATGTGTTCTCGGCTGGCATTTGTCATGAAGTCGCTTTGGATCAAGAACTGTGCCATTGGTTAGCTCAACAGTATGACAAGGGCAGAAGTCTTACAGAGAAGCCCGCAGCTTGGACGGGCAGGAATGCAAAGACTTCCTGCGACTCGATGACGGGCTTATGCTCGGGCGTGAGAGGGAATGCCAGGACGACTTCAGCAGTGGAGTACTCCTTCAATCGGTCTTCTTCCTCCGAGTAGGTGCGATTCTCGTTTTTGGAGAGATTGTGTACTTGGTGCTTGGTGATGTGATAAAGGGTCGAGGAGCTCTCCGAACTGTCGCCATCGTCTTGCGTCACTGTCTTGAGTATCTTGATCTTGCTATCATCCGTCTCGCTTTTGGTGAAGACGGTTGACGTCTTGGTCTCGTTTTCATCGATGATGACGCGAATCTCTTCAAGCTTTCTCATGAAAAGCAGAATATTTCCGTTGAGCTTACGGAGTTGCTGGCGGATGCTGTGACGCTGAGCTAAGATGCTTTGAGGGTCGCCCTCAGTGTGAAGATCGAGAGTCATTCTGGTCATGTACCGAGGCAGCTCCTCGGTGGGCTCCTGCCAAACTGGAGTAATCATCCCCATGCCACTATCGGATGGGAGATGCTTGAAGTAGAAGGAGTAGGGGCCAGACTGAATGTGTACCTTCCAAGCCGCCATGAACACCGACTTGAAGCCGATGCCCTTCTCGCCAATGTATCCCTTGGTGGCTAACTTGGAGCTTGTTCCGATTGAGCAGATAGCTTCCAGGTTGGCCGGTGTAAAGCCATCTTCGTTGCATTCAATGACCAATTGATCCTTGCCCAGGTGGAAAGAGACGTACGGGCGGCCTTCGGCGTGGACAAAGCTGTTGTCTTCGGCATTCTGTAAGAGTTCAAACACAAACCGTGCCGTACTGCTATAGAGACTCTGCGCTAGCCTGAATAGAACGTTAGAAACCTATACAATCGGCCGAATTAATATCTTGATCATCTTACGCCTTGATGGCCGGCTCCAGTTTGCTCTGGAGGCTGCTGATGGCCCTCTGGAACTTGGCGCGACCAGCTTCGCTAAGCTCGTCCCAGTACTTTTTGTCGACGAAACCATTTTTACCGCTAAGCTCTGCGATAAAATCGCGAGCCCGGGCTGACTCTGACAGAGATGTGTCGGCCGACTCCATCAGTGCTGGGCAGGAGTGACACTTGGCTGAGTGTAGCATCCATGGAACAGCCTGACTCTGGGGGACTCGGATTGAATTAAATCACCCATGCTCTGCAGTTTGCATGCACCTCCAGGCAGCCAAAACATGAGCAATTTCTCAAAAAGGGAGGCTGCAGTGATGACCCCGGTCATGTTGTTGGTTCTGAGCCTTTGTGCTGGCGGCAATGGCAGAGACGGGTCCCTGAGCAGATACTCTAGCATGACTTTAATTATTAATGAGCATGGTACTACCTTTCGGATCTATCTTTACTTTTTAAATATCCATGCTCTCATTATCATCACAGAATAGTTTTAAACAAAACTTATCGCCTGCTCTCCTTCAGCTTCAAGTCCAATTTTGTAAATATCGTCCTCATCCTGTTTATATCACTGAACGTTGCCTAAAAATTGACGCACAATGAACTAATTAAAATCTTGACCTACCGTCCTAAGCCTTGATCCACCAATGGGTCCGTGAATCACTTACTTGTGGTGTGACAGCGCTTAACCCAGCTCACCAACTGGCCACTCGGCACGCCGGGGACGAGGGTCTGTTTGAGATTGAGGAAAGACTGTTTCATCTTTCTAAATACATCAACACATCTCTTGATCTCATCTCCATTCTATTCCCAGAGCCGTCCTCCCGGTGATCAATCGATCTGTTCCTGACGAACGCAACTTGGATGATTACGTCAGTCTCGGCTCCGATGAGAAAAGCGGGTCAAGCAGTTCCGCGGGGAACAACCCCGGAATCCGGGTATTCGAGGGGAAGCTATCTCGATAGTAGCCGAGTTGGAGTTTGCATCAAAAACATTGTAGAGCAGCTGGACTAAAGGCAGCTGAACCTTGGCATTAATCACTCAGACCGCTTCATAGACTCTGTTACTGTGCCTGTCTCGTTTGCTCTCACAATGGCCAAGAAACTCAACCCCACGCAGTTCGTCAAAGCGGTGCGTCTCCCCCGTCGCAATCTCAGTCGCGTCGACTCTTCAGTGCATCAATTGCATCTCTCTTGACCCTGTCACCTTGTCCAACTCCGGAACTAACATTTCACCTCATCTCAGGTGGTGCGCTCCTTCATGGCCGACTCTGGTCTTGAACCTCGGTACGTGGCCTGAATAGCATCACAAACTCACTCGGACATACAACTCCGACGGCACAAGATGAACTGCTGACACCAATCGCTTCGTAGACTTCTCGGTAAAAACGTACATCTACCTCTCTTATTACGGTATCACGACCAACACTGACATACCCTTAGTTCCGCGTTCTAAGCGCTGCTGAGGGAAGAGTCGACTTTGAGCTCGACATCCACAAAGACCACACCGTTCGTACCCTCAGGCGTACCATCGACGTATTTCAACTAATCATCTTCAGAACCGCCTTAAAATCATTCACGGTGGCACCATCGCCAGTCTAGTCGACCTCGGCGGCTCCCTTGCCGTCGCATCTACGGGCCGCTTCGCAACCGGCGTGTCAACCGACCTCAACGGTGAGTCCACAAGTCTGCGCCCCGATGTATGTATCTGATTCGGGAAGTCACATATCTGAGCCCCGGTGGACGCGTGGGCGACACCCTCAAGGGCACTGCCATCTGCGAAAAGATTGGCAAGACCTTGGCGTTCACACAGGTGACGTTTACCAACAGCAAGGGTCAGCTCGCCGCGCGAGGAAGCCATACCAAGTGGGTTGCCTCCCATCCCGAGTTTAGCTTGTATGTGCTGATTTCTTTAGATACGTAGCTGGCACGATGGGCGAGGCCGGTCCCTACGTTGCTCCCCCCGAGTTCTCAGACGTGGATTAGATAGAGACACAAAGGCGAAACGGACATTGCGTTGTTCAATACATGGTATAGAAGGGTGTATTAAGTCCTAAGAAACAGCAAACTAAAGCATAGATCTCATGGTATCACTTCGTTCATATCAACAGGAAATCCAAATTCGCGTCGTTATCAGTCGTGTCTTCCACTCAAGTCAAATACCAATTTCCATTATCCTAACCCAATCAACATTTACATGCTAGCCTTGTTTCCGTATGGCTGAGGCGAAGCGGATGGAGGGGCACCGTCGGCTTGGTGGTTGAACCCCATGGTGTCCTCGTGGGGAGGCGGTGACCTAGTCTGCGTGGAGGGAGTGTACGCGCTATATGTTTGCTGAGGCTGCTGAGGCTGCCACCCTTGTTGAACTGGGGATACCGGTTGCGGCTGCTGGTACTGCTGCTGTTGGGGCTGTTGTAACTGAGGCTGCTGCTGGACCATTGGAGGCGCAGTAGGCTGAGGGCCATGATTGTAAGAGTATCCCCAAGCAGTCTGCTGGTTGCCCTGTGGAGCATTGAAAGGCTGGGCAGTAGACCAGAGCCCCTTGTTCTTGGCGGTGCCCAAGGCAAAGACCATGCAGAGGACGGCGAATTGCGGCCAGACGCCAAAGACGACATCAAGGATGTTGTAGTAGTACGCCCAACGGTCCCTTCTGGTATCGGAAAAGTTGGTCCAGGCAGCGATGGACGCCATCACGTAGGTCGTGCGCAGGAGCCAGAGGACAGACATGGCGATGAGCATAGTCGAGCACTGCGTCGAGTTAGTAACCGAAACAATACCGTGAGGCAGATGTACTCACCCAAGAGAGAGTCTTCTCAGCCTTTGGCTGCATCTTGACCATGACAGCTCGGGCGACAATTCCAAGCGCCGCGACAAAGACCAGGACACGGAACGAAAAGTCAATCTGCCGGGCCTTGTTGAACGCATCCTCACCTGGTGCCAGTTCCGATATACCAGAATAACCAGAATCTCCGAAATATGCAGCGAGGAAACGAATCTGGAGACCGAGAGCAGCAATTGACAAGATGGCCAGCAGGGCGCCAAAAGCGTAGGACCCAAGTCGCAGGATCTTGCCAATCGGACCAGCGTGGCCGGACTGGGCGATGACGATGCCGGTGCTGATGCGCAGGAGCATGATCATCACGAGGATGTCGACAATCTTGTCAAAAAAGCTTGCGATGATGCCGGTGCTGCTGCCGGTGATTTGAAGTGCCTTGATGGTATCGTACGAGCCGTAGAAGTAATCCTCTCGTGACCGCGTTACAGCAAAGGTCAGGGCGGATGTACAAACTTCGAAGAAGGCATAGCTAGGTAGGTTAGCCCACATCCACAAGAGATGTTCAGAGGTTGGCATACCCGGCAAACACAAGCAGAGCAAGCTTGAGGTAGGTGAATGCCGTTCTGGCGGGATCCTTGCGACGACGGGTCAAGCAGAGAGAGCAGAAGAAGAGGATGCTAGCGGGGATCCAGGCCGTCAAGACCATCAAGGCGCCGCGAGCGATCATGTATCTCTCATACTCAAGGAGAGCCATGGCTATTGATGACGAGCCTCGTCGAGGACCGAAAATGTGATGTTGATAAGTGTGTGCGGTTGTACGATGTTGCGAGTGTTCAGCCCTGTGAGCTGTGAATAGGTAGGTCGATATCGAGAAGCTGTGATTTGCCAAGCCCAAAACACGTGCGGGCAATCGCGTCTTGAATGACTTGCCAACGAACAATGGCTCAAGGAGCACAAACGGTGAAGATGTAGGAGCGGGAAAGGGACTTCGAAGATGTGCGCCCTTGGACCATTTTACATCTGGGCGCCTGCATTCTCTTACTAGCTTCCATTGGTCCCGTTTCAGAGCAACGCCTCTTCCACAAGAAGCAATCCATTCGTGACAGCTGAAAAGGCTGCTGAAGTAGGAAATCACCGCCCAAGCAGCAACAAACAATATCCAAGCTGCCGCAGTATAAGGCACGGATGCAGGGGTTGTCGAAGCACAACCAATCATAGAGGCACATTCCCATCTCAAGGATGCCCTGGGCGCATGGAAGGCCCCGCTGATGTGCCGGCACTGCCTCTGCGGCGTTAAAGCGACCTCATCATTGGCTCTGGTCGGTAGTGGCGCCACGATCGTCCAACGCTTGACTTGTAATTTCTTCCCTTTCATCTCTCAGCCAAGACCCAGAGCTCAACCCCGTGATTTGTTCAAGGCGTTCTAAGAGGCTGTCTTCTCCTTGGCCAGAGTGAGTTTTCGTCTTGACGTACGTTGGAGGTGGGCGCAGCTCCACGGATATCCTTGTGCCTAGCGTTGCCGATCTAGCCTTGCTGGGCTCAACACGGTCGACTGGAAAGGGAAATGGCCGGTGCTACAATCATCCGTATTACTCCTACAGCACGAGGCCCTCGCTCGTTGTCAGAACTGTAAATCTTGCAGTTCATTTGAGCCTCCACTGTTGTTTCTGTTAGAGAGTGTGCACAAAAGCCCACCTTGTTAATAAGACTGGGGGCCATCATTCAAGAGGTTCGCTTTCACCTTGGATTCTTTATCAATCTGTAGAGTCGTCGGGAATGGCTTAGCCCCGACATCCGCCTCTGTCACGTCACAATAATACTCCGCCTCCTTCGCTTGTCAAAGACAGTGGTTCGACAGCTGGCTTAATATGAACCGTACCAACTCTTGTTGTAGACAACACGGTAGAGTCTCCAACGTCTCAGACACGGCCCGAAACCCCGTCTCAAGTTCCATTCAAGATAACTCGTCTATCTAACACAGCCTCAATCCTCACCCACCCTAGATCACGAGTTCTCCAACCCTATACCATCACGAAAACCTTTACTCTCCCTCATATCATCTCAAGTAGCACGCCATAGTAAACCGTTGATAACAATCAAATGTCTCAACAAAAGCCATCATCGCAAGCCTTAAGCTGTCGCGTGGTTCATCGCAGCTCCACGAAAGTCATTCAGGTGACGTCACACGGACATCGCACCTACACCATCAAGAAGTGAGCATGACGACGTCACGACTTTGCGCCTCAAAAAATCCAGGAACGGGGCAGAAGGACAGAATGTAAATAAAAGGCACCAACACAGAATTGAACATGGAATTTTCATCTTTCGCGTTACCACTACAGCTTTCAACTTGCAAACAAAAAAACACCTCTACACACAAAACACCAAAATGGCCATCACTACTGCTATCAACGACCTCCTCAGCTCCATCTACGAGCTCCTCGCATCCATCTTCGGAACCGTCTACGCAGTCATCCACTCCGTCATCGGGGCACTCCTGGGTTTCGTCCGCGGCCTCTTTAACCTCATCGGCGACGTCGTCTCAGGCCTGGTAGACGTCGCAGGCGGCGTGGGCAAGTTTGTCGCTGGTATGCTCTTCTTTCTCTTCTGTAATTGCTTTCTTGCCTCCCCCTGCGCATTCTGCGGTGGATGGATAATCTCGCGATGCCGTCTTTAGTACAAGCACTAACTGTTGCAGGCAATGCTGCTATTCTTGCTGTTGGCGCCATCGCGGCGTTTGCCTATGTGAGATATACGGCGCAGGGACAACGTGTCATCGCGAACAAGAAGACCCAGTGAAGTATCTGATACAGCCTTGAGCTTGGGAACATGGGAAGGGGAGTTATACACGATACCCGGATGTGATTTGCACCATGGATGGGATTCTCTATCAGACAGGCCGGCTTAAGAGACATGGAATAAACAGGGTCAATGGGATTTCAACTTTGTGATTCACGTATTTCTCACTGTAAATGCTGCCTACCTGCTCACCGTGATATGCAAATTCCACTGCCAGGGCTTCTTATCTCAACACCTTCAGCCTTACTTCCAGCTGACCTTTGAGACTTCAAGCTTAGTGAGCTCTTCAACGGTTATCGGCTAGTGCTGGTCTAGATCCACCATCTTCGAGTTCACCTTTCTGTGTCATCTTATTGGCTGCTGATGCGCATGTGATGGTGAGCCTCGTGATCGAGTCATGATGTTTCATTCAAGCACCATCCATGCAATAGTCAGACATTCACAAACTTTGATACAGGCCTGGAACCCCAACTGTCTGGGATCAATAGATTCAGTGTCATGACTTCGTTAATTCTTGTGGTTTTCCAGTAAATACCCAGAACAAGTCTATCTCTCCCAGTCTCGTTACATATCGTCATGTGCCATTCCTTGTCCTTTATCCAGCCCCAAAGCCAAACATGTTCTGTTATTGACACGAGCAATCTGGTGCTCTCCTCCAAGACGTAAAGACTCCAACTCCTTATAGATTCCCAATCAATTTCGCCGTTATCGTTCCAGTCCAACGTGATTTCATACAATCGATACATGTCCCTCAGGTCAGGGTCGCAAGCATGGCCCGCATGAGCTTCGGAGGAGGTCCTGTGCAGCTCGGTCAGCCGCACGTTCAAGATAGAGGATAAACCAATGCGCACCTTCAACGGAACTTTGGCACGCTAATGGAAAGCCTACCTTTCTTGTCCTTTTCAATTCGCGGAGGCTTGCGGTGCTCAACCACCTTCTCCAGCCTGTCCTCCATAATGACGACTTGTCCGTCAGGTAGTCGCTCAGCGTGGACGATCTCGCCACCTGTGCTGGACCGTCCTCTGGGCCGGTGAGCGAGCTCACGCTCTAGAGCGCGAATCTCGGCACGAATCTCACGACGTCCACCACGAGATCGGGAGCGAGACTTGTGGATGAGCTCGCCCTGGTGATGGTGATGGAACGAATCCCAGCTTGACATGGTAGTGGTAGAACGGGATGGCGAAACATCGCGAATGATGGTTTCGTCCACAATTTCGACAGGAGCAGGCGGGGGAGGGTTCATGTAGATGGGACCAGGAGGAGGTGGCATGGGCATCGGGGCCGGGACAGGTTGCATCTGAACCGGAGGTGGAGGAGCCGGAACCGGAACGGGGACTGGAGCGGGGGCCTTTTGGACCGGTGGCGCCTGAGGAGGAGGAGGAGCCCTCTCGGCTGGAGGTGCTTGAGGCGGAGGAGCCTGCTGAGGTGGAGGCTGTTGAGGAGGAGGGGCGTGTTGAGGCGGAGCCTGAGGTGGTGGTGCTTGAGTTGGTGCTTTCGGAGCTGGAGGAGCCTGCTGAGGCGGGGGCTGCTGGGGAGGTGGTTGAGGCTTGGCCTGTGGTGGAGGAGGAAGAATAGCAGCAGCTGGCTTGCGAGCCGCGGCGATCTCTGCCTCAACTATGTGGCTTGTTAGACGTATACTAAGAGATGGCCGAGGAAGCATACCCTTCTTGTAGTCCTCGCTGACCTTGAGGAGCTCATCAATGTTGTCCTGGCCGAGAGCCTTTTGCACAATGATAGTGTGACCCTGTTCAATGTTAGACATGTACAAATACGAGACGTTCATGTTGACAAACCTCTTCAAAGAATGGGTATCCGAGATCAATCAGAGCCCTCTTGGAAACAAGCTTGGCAGGAATGCGAGTCTTGCCCTTCTTGGGATACTCGCTGCGCACAGTAGTGCCTCCGCTGCTGCTAGAAGACCGGCTGGAAGAAGACGAGTAGGAGCTGCTTCGCACTGAGCGAGTACGGGTAGAGCGAGAATCTCGGCTGCGGCCACGGCTGACGGCACGGCGGCTGCGGGACTTGGTGACCTCCTTCTCACGAACCCTCTCAGGGTAGGGTCGGAAGTCGTCGTCGCCGTAGAAGTCGGGTTCGGCAACCTTGATGTCATCGTAGAAACCCTGGTCGGCAAATCGGCGGGGTGGAGGCAGTCCGCGGGTCTTGGGGAGCGGGATGGGGGTGTAAGGCGGAGCACGGTATTCATCCCGGCTGTCACGGCGGATGTCCTCTCGACGAGCAGGAGGAGGGTATTCCTCGCGCTCACGGAAGAGACGGCTTGGTCGACGGTCAAAGGTGTCAAGAGAGGATTGGCGACGGAGAAAGCCAGGTCGTCGAGGAGGAGATTCGCGGCGAGGGAAGTAGTCGCGCTCCCTCTCCTTCTCTAGTACACCACGGCGAGCAAATGGTGGAGGTGCTTCTCTCTCTCGCTGAGGCATGTAGCGAGGTTCCTCGCCATAGTAGCGACGATCTCGGACCATGTCATCCTCGTCGAAAGAGCGGTTTGTACGGCGATCGAATCGCTCTTCTGAGTGTTCACGGCCTCGTCCGCCGCGCATGTATGATCGATCATCGTCAAAGCGAGACTTGTCGCGGGCTCGCTCAAACATGAAGCGATCCCGATCCCAGCGTTCGCCCATTGTGAATGTGTTGTGAGGCTGCTGCGAGCCGGTAGAAACGTATAGAAGAAGATGGCCTTTCTGGGCCTTTGGTGTAAAAAGGCTAGACCCTAGTATAAAACAAGGCTGAGCCTCTGGTGTTGATGATGTCAGTGACGATCAGAGCCCGATGCTTGGATCGAGAAGCGATTTTCAGTCGTGTCTGGTATGGCGTGGGTGATGTGAGAGGAAAGAACAGAAGAGTGAGGAACAGAGGAGGAGAAGGAGGAAAAGATGTAGGGGAGGGTGGGTGGAATAGTTGATCAGGAGGGGAGTTAGTCTTCGATAATGAGCACGGATGACGGATGATGGAGGGTGGACGAGGATGGCCGATGACGTTGACAGACAGCGACGGCCCCGCTTGTCGCGACTTTACAGGGCGGAAGATTCCAGCGAGTCGTTGGCTGATGACCCCGCTGCAAGGGTCCCCCAGAGCCGCTGGCCTTCGGGGGCTCTGCAGGCTCTGCAGGCTCTGCGCTGGAGGCTCAGCGCTCCAGTTGGCCGGCTGTAGTGGTGGTGTCTGCTGACGAGGGCCTGTGATAGGCCCTGACCTGACGCTGTCTGGTGTTGGCCGAGGAGGTTGCTGCAGCGTGAGACACTGCGAGACAACAACAAAGCCGACACATGATACCAGAAGTCTAGTAAACAGCCGAGTTTAGCAAGAAAAATGCTTGAGTGGATGGAATTTGACCCAAGTGTGCTTCCGTCAGGGTCCTGTCCTCTGTGAAGCCACCCACACAGGAAACCATCTTCTCGTATGGAGTCTCCTCAGGCACAGCGTCAGAAAAGCACGCCAATGCATAAAACTGGATCTAGAAAAGATTGCGTACATGCCGAGCAAGGCTAGTTTCACTCAGAGAAAGGGGACTTTTCGGCCGCCGTCCATGATTTCTCGCTGATATCTGGTTCTGATATTGACCCTGTCGTGCTTCGCGCCCAAAACCAAGGCCAAGTGGGTCAGCGCAGCCAAAAGCCGGATTTTTTGGCACATGAACGCAGGGATTGGGGTGTGGTGAGGTTATGGTGGCCAAGCCGTGATGGATGGTAGGCGTGAGATGGGGAGAGATAGAAATTACACAAATATTCTTGGAATTGTCCATCATCTTGCATGTTGATGAGGCATTCATGCTTGCAAAACCACCAAACCAGGCAGATTCTCATCATCTTCATGCTCTTCAATCACGTGAGAACCAATCCTCCTCCCAGTAACTGCCTTACCATCTCCCTCCTATCCTCCGCCATCTTGACCCTAACACCCAACTGCAACCCTCTGGGGAACAGGCTTTCCCTCATGCAGGGCTCTCCCCTGGAGCCACTCGACACCTCATCGAGCCTCAAAGCGCCATCCTCGTCTCCTCGCACTTGTTTGTTATTTCTCCCCCTTGCTCACCTGTAGTGCGCGACCTCGTTCTCGTCGCTGCCGAGCTCTAGCGTCGTCGTAGTCCTACTCTGTTTGATGCCGCCATCTTCCTGATCGGCCTAGTTTCGACCCAAGCTCCGCCTCTCGGGCAGCTTCGTTGAATGTTTCTTTGTCCTCGGGCCACGGGTTCCAAGTGCCGCTGCCGTTGGGCATTGGCCAATGTCTGCGCGTGTTGCCTTGTGCAGCATCCCGATCATGCTGGCGGCCGTCTCCATGGAGATGGAATTTCCCTTTGTCTGTAGAGCTGCCACGATGGCCCTGGCCAGCTACGTTCTGGAACTTACACTGCGTGTCCCCAAAATACAGAGACGTACCGTCGGGGAATCCGCAAATGCTTCCTCGCAGAGTGGCACATCCAACCAGAGCACTCGTTTCACCCTTCGACAGGCACGACAGACGGCATGGCTGAACCCTGGTCGAGTGTCGTGGAAGCAAGGAACTCGGGTGGTGAAACGTCCTGTGCGATGACGTCGGGCAGCCAGACGCTACACCTGGTTTGACACCTGATCTCCACACGACTCGCCGGCCTCGGCCCAATAATGGTGGCAGATCAAGAGGACCTCGCAATTGGCTTTGGGCTCTTGAGGACGCGCGCAGCGACAACCGCTGGGTTTTACCCCAGAGTGATCATCACCAATCTCTCGGTAGGGTCCGGCGTTGGGCAAATTTTTGCTGGTACCTGATCATCTTTTGTTTCTTTCGAGAGATCTAATTCTCCGCAGGACCCTTGCTGGGCCTCCGCCTGCTTCTCCATCGGGCATGAGCATGAGCTAGGAGAGGCAAGCTTCCTTTGTGCCTTGGTCTTAGTTAGACCCTGCAGAAGCAGCTCAAGGACGTGTTCCACCTTAACCGCTCACGGATTTGGAATTTGCCCATTGTCGTCAAGGGATTTGGAGCTAGTTCCTGTCAGAATCACGGTCCAGCTCACATGCAGGGTTGTCCTAGGTGGCCGTTCTTGATGGGCTCAGTATGCTCCCTTCTGCACAGATTAGTTCCCTTTGTTTCGAGGTCCTGATCGAGCTGAGGAAGCTCGATCTGAGGACCTGGAGCTCGTCTGACAAGCTTTGACCACAGAGCAATGCAGTTCTGCAGCGCACGTACACACAATTCACAATGAGGTTGTCAACATCGCACGAGCAGCATGCCTTTTTACTTTCTTTGTTAACGGTTTGCTGAGTCTAGTCCTGGCTGGACCCAGCAAACATGTATTCACGCCACTCATAACGCCGTCAGCCATCCTATTCCTTACATAACCCCAAACCTGCCTGATCTAAGCCCCTACAGCACTGCAAGAGTCCTCTAACATCCAAGGTTGATGGCGTTGGCAAACAGGGCGTATGTGTCGGCGTGGTTGATGTTCTGGTCAGCGCTCAGGCTCTGGAGGAAGTTGTAACCATAGCCACCGTAGTCGGAGGTGCCCTTGATCTGGCTAAGATGGGTCATCTCATGCACGTTGGTCTGGGCCTGATCCTGGCCGTGGCAGGAATTGGTAGTAGCGGGCAGCTGCTGGAAGTAAAGGTCGCAGTAGGCCATGTAGCTTGCTCCGGGGACGGTGTAGGCGAGGACACCGCTCTGGCAAGCGCCGTACACGTCGGAGCAGTAGTACCGGGAGACGCCGGAGCTGGTGGATCCGCATTCGGAGGCGATCCGGCCGAAGACGTCGGCAACGGTTTGTCGGGTCTCGTAGCTGTCCGACTTGAAGTACTCCTTCATCTTGTCGCCGGAACCACTGGCAGCAGCCTGCTGAGCCTTGGAAGCCATGCTGGAGCAACGAGACAGAGCCTGCTGAGTAATGGCGAGCTTATCGCCAGAGCAGTCGCTCTGAACCTGGGTGCGCTTTTGGTGGAAAGCGGTGCGGACGGAAAAGGCCTGCGGACCGTCGACCTCGGCTTCGATGCGGTTCGAGTAGAAGGGCACAGAGCCGACGAGCTCGGTGCTGTCATCCTGGGCGAAGGAGAGGGCGCCCTCGGCGAGGATGTTGAACTTGCCGCCAGCGGAAAGATCGTGGAACTCGGCGATGTCAAAGTCGACCTCGATGGATTCGCCGGAGGGGATGCGCTGGAAGGCAGTCTCTTCCAGGCGGCTGGTGTCGAGAGCGACGCGGACGCCGTCGAAGGGAATGTTCTTCTCTATTGGCTGTTAGTGGCTGGGCAAAGAAGACGTTGATAGTGGATGTGAGAGAGCCTAGGACCAAAGACCAGTCACCCAAAGCATGAACCATATCAACTTGATGTTGAGATCTGTGAAACGGAATGTTTTGGTTACATGAATCTCAAGCTCATGGCAACATGCGCTCTTGGAGATCAAGTCTTGGCATTGTCTCCTCTCAGATGTCAAACACGGCAAAGAACCTTACCTCCCGAGTACACCTGAGCCTTCTCGACAGCAGTAGAATCAAGAAAAGTCCCCGACTTCAGCAGCTTGAGGTTACTCTTGCCGTTGTTGGTGATGACGGCCTTGATCTTGGAGTTGCCCTGCATCTCCAGGCTAACATTCAAAGGGGTCGGGGCACGCTTCTCCACCAGGGGAGCGGCGACAGCCATCGAGGCGAGAGCGAGACCAGCAAGCAACTTCATTTTGAACGAGGGACTGTAAAGAATGAAAAGAACGAGTGAATAGAGAAAAAAGAATGGAAAAAAGGAAAGGATGTTCAGCTGAGGGAGAACGAGAGGCTTGTCGAGGTTGAAGCATTTGCGGTGTCAAAGAATACTTATAGAATGTTGCTCGCCAGATACGAACCCCAGTCGGCTCAACATGATCCTTACCAGGAGGGCCTGTTTTTTTCTCCGTGATTGAGCCTCGTTGGTGGAGACGAGATCAGGGTATGTTTCGAGGGCTCCCTAGCGACTTCATATGTTTGACACGGATGTCATGATTAAGGCTCTCCTAGGTAATATCGGTCCATGTCTCGATCTGGCCAACTGGAGCGTCTACAAGGCTCCTTCGTTTCTTTTGGTTCCCGATGATCTTTCTGTTTCGATTCCTGCAAACAATATCATTGTGGCAAACTGCATCACATTAAAGGACACTGCTCTCCGTTTTTTTCGTCTCGACTCTGATGCGAAACCACCAACGTATCATCGCCGGCAGGGTTCACTATGCATAGCCTCGGCCTGACACGCCAAAACAGGGGGGGTTTATCGGTCGATTAGCGATTGGTGGGAAAGTCTACGACAGACCGCAGCATTTAAGGCTGTGATGCGAATCAAGGTTAATTCTGGGGGCGCGCATGCGAACGGGAGATTGGAGGGTGCGCTGCGAGTATATTAACCCAGGGCTTTGTCGTTCTATCTCTAGAGGCAACCGAGAAGGCTGTGAAACTCGTCAACCTGAAGCAGCGACGGCCTCTTTTTTTGCTCGGCGTGAACCTCTTTGGCATGGCTTTTGCTCTTTTGTCGCCATGTGATGATGAGTTGGTGAGGGATGCCTTGGCGAGAGTGTCTGACGAGTCCGACGAGTTGGGCACGTTCATCTGAATCGGAGACGTCTATACATTTTGGTTTGCATCCAGTCGGAGGATTTCTGCTTGTGCGACCGATGAAACTGTTTCCCGATGCCTTGGTTGTCAAATGAGATCGGAATGGTAATCGGAGCTATGCATATTGACATGTTCTCTTTGTTGCGGCTACTGCCAGGGATGGATCTCGATGCATTACACGGCGATCACTGGGGATCAATTCTAATAAACTGCAACACTTGTTCATCCAAACTAGGCAAAGTCAACTGCGGGACTTTTCTAGTTTCGATGAGTCAATCTGACAGAACGAAAAATAAACTTGAGACTGTCTAAAAAATCGAGGCCAGTTCATGAAACATTCCAAGCTGCCTATTCAAGAAGCCACAAGGAGAAAGCTGAACATCCCCGTCCCCTGCCCCTGTGTAATTAAAGTTGCCGCTTAGCGGGAATAATCATGCGCCGAAACACGTGAGGCGATCAAACCCAACCCCCTTTGAGATGCATTCAAAGGAGGCCACCCAAAACCGACTCAATCGATAGCTATTCTATACGAACAAGTTGTGCTTGCAATTACAATCGCTATACGGACCTCAACCCCGTTCTTTTAGATGACGTCAGCCGTCCCCCTTTAGAAACGCCAAGAAAAACACCACATATCATGGGTCTCCTCGCTTCAAACAGTCTACGTCTACTCATCGGCTTGATCATCACCATCAGCCTCATCGCATTCCTATCACCTTCCTCAGTACCAAACGTCAAAATCCCCGACTCAATCCCCTTCAGGATGCCTGCTGCCTTGCGCGGTCTGGAAGTCTCGCTTGAGCAGACGGAAAAGTCACCTCCCACACTCGTGGTGACTGTCAAGAACAACAATGAGGGACCTGTGACGCTCCTCACATACGGATCTCCCCTTGATCCTTTAGCGCCTCAGCTCGGTATGCTGTACATCACACCTGAGAAAGAAACGGAGCCGTTGGAGATTACGCAGCTGGAGGTTCAGAGGCAGTGGCCGCCTGCCGACGACGCTGTTGTGGAGATTGCTGCTGGGGGGAAGAAGATGCATGAGCTTACTCTCATGGAACCTGTTATTCCTATGGATTTGGTGTTTGGCAAGGCGACTGTTCAGCTCAGGGGCAAGTGGCAGGCCGTCTGGCCTACTGAGAAGAGCGCCGTCAACAAGACAGCCCTGGAGGCTGGCGGAGCGGGAGAGGATGCTCTCACGGGTAGTTTTGAGTCCAGCGTCATCGATATTACCACCGACTAAGGTAGTCGAAGGATGTACCAGTTCGAAGAAGGGCATTTCAGGGTTGTATTATTGGGTCGGCGTTATGGTCTGGTATCGTGTGCCTCACTCAGCGGGCTGAGCTCTAGAGGCTGGGATCAGGTTAAACACCTTGAGGAAGATAGGCGTCTTTAAGAGAATTGTTCAATAAACAAACACGTTTGTCCATGTCACTTCGGCTTGTTATCTTGATGTCTCTGCCTGGAAGTAACTTACCCTAGGTAGAGGATCTGTTTGATGATCGACCAAGAACAGAAGCTGCGTCATATATCTGGATGTTGTATAAAGCGGCAAAAAGATTTCTCTTAGATCTCTTTACGTGCAAACAGAATTTCATGATCTAGGCTGATATGAATGTGATCGTGGAGGTGCATTATTCTTTACTCACTTCCACTCAAGATTGTCGCACACGGGCATGCGATGAGCCAAGTTCAAGGCAGTCCATCGATCACTGTAATTATTCACCATAAGGGAACTTAATTCTG
The DNA here is from genome assembly GCA_027569015.1 of Ascodesmis sphaerospora. NCBI lineage: Eukaryota > Fungi > Ascomycota > Pezizomycetes > Pezizales > Ascodesmidaceae > Ascodesmis > Ascodesmis sphaerospora. The sequence continues at coordinate 715,926 of JAPPUR010000011.1, read as the reverse complement.
ATCTCATACCATCAAGTGAATGAACCTGGCCGATTATAAGTACGTGATGTATAGATCGCAACTCACACCACTGCCCAACACAACCCGAACAGAACTATCTCATCATCACCTCCTTTCATAAAGTCTTATCTCACATCACCAATCCTCGCAAAAGAAACTATGGGAGGGGGAAAGCCTCTTGGAAAGGTCGTCTGCATCTCCGCAGCAGACAAGCTCCCGACCGGATACAGTCGCCTCGAGCAAGGCAACGCCTACCTGACGAACAACTGTCGCAAGCAAGCCACCGAACAAAAGAAAGACTACTACCAGTGGCAGGAAAAGGGCCGCCGGATCATGGCCTTTCCAACTAGCATCTTAAGAGCCGCCAAGCAGGCAGACCGACGTACCAAATCTCGACGACTCCGCGCCGTCAAGAAATCCGACAATAAGCTCCGGAAGGAGTTTCTCACTGCTTTGTGCGCCGATTATCCTGGTATGCCGCGGGCAGAGCGGACTCAACTTGCGAAATTACAGATGGAGAAGGGTCAGAACCGTATCGCGCGGAGCCGCAAGCTTCCCATGGCGAAGCGGGTTGAGGTAGCTGTTTGGGCTCATGCTTGGCATGTACAGGAACGAGAGGGGAAGAGGTCGGTTGAGGTACTGAGAGAGTGGCAGGGAAAGACAAAGAAGATCTGAGAGCATGCCGCTAGCGAAAGGAGTGCTTGGGACTTGATATGTCCAAGACGGTGAGATGGGGCTGTTGAGGGCCCTTGTGGGAGTATCACCGGCCTGGGAGTCTGCCATATGGATACGCGACTCGCCTTTCTTCGGGATTGATTTATTATGATTGGTGGTATGAGCTGTGGTTGTATTTAAAGGCAACTTGTGGTGGGCTTTCCTCTTGGATAGATAGGTGATAGCCAGTGTTGCGAGAGATCGATCAACCCTGCTGTTATCTAGGCACAATGGAAGAAGAGGAGACTTTGACAGGAAAGATCTGCATGCTTCTTCATACGAGCTATGCAGTAGCAAAAACCTTGATGAACATGTATCTATGATTGTATCATTGTTTACACGATAGATACCGACTCGCATGTACCGCATGATCCTACAGTCCTTAGATCCTATCAAGCAATACACGATGCGGGGTCTGAACATGTGCCCAACCAACTGGCGCGATACGACTCGCCCGTAGATACAGCTGCAGCTGCAGCATTTAGCCGGCTGGCGACGTCGATCAAAGGCCATCGGGGAATATCGCCCTTAATTGTGTCACTGGCCTGTGGCGTGTTGTAGCACGATGCCCCTCTCCCCGCTTCCTACTTGTCACATTGTTTGACGCTGGATACATAAGTGGGAGGCCTTTCGATAGCTGTCATATAAAACAACACTCAAAACGATTAATTATATCAAGCTTTGTTCAATTCAAGACAACGTACTGTTTTTGTGAGAAGACAGCAACTGCGTGCGTCCCTCGAATGAACCACCATGTCAACCCCCAAGATCGGTGATGACTTCGACTTCAATGCAGCTACCAAAGCAGTACAAGATGGCGCCCTAGATCTTGACTCAGCCGCAAAAGCCTTATTGTCTCGCCTTAGTCTCCAAGAACGCCTTGGGCTACTCGATGGCGACCAAGACTTCTGGCCCGGGCTGTACGGCATGAGCACCACAGGCTACAACCGCACACCTTACATCCACGGCGAAGTCAAGCGCCTCAAAATCCCAGGCGTTCGCTTCGCAGATGGCCCCAGAGGCTGTGTGTTGGGCAACTCGACGGCTTTCCCTGTTCCCATGGCTCGCGGTGCTAGCTGGGATGTTTCCCTTGAGGAACGCGTCGGTAGAGCCATCGGTCGCGAGTGCAGAGCCCAGGATGCAAACTTCTTTGGAGGTGTTTGCGTTAATCTTCCTCGACATCCGGCTTGGGGTCGCATTCAAGAGACTTATGGCGAAGACCCCATCATTCTTGGCGAGATGGGTGCTGCGCTCACGAGGGGCATTCAAGAGAATGTCATGGCTTGTGTAAAGCACTACGCGCTCAACTCCATGGAGAATGCTCGCTTTCACGTCGACGTCAAGATTGATGAGGCCGTTCTGCACGAGGTCTACCTCGCTCACTTCCGTCGCATCGTGGAAGAAGGTGTTGCGAGCGTCATGTCATCGTACAACTCTGTCCGCGGCGAATTTGCAGGCCAAAACAAGGAACTTCTCCTCGACATCCTCCGAGATCAGTGGGGTTTCAAGGGTTTTGTCATTTCAGACTTTATGTTTGGACTGAGGGATGCCGCGCTCTCCCTGAGGAACGGACTCGACATTGAAGCGCCGTTTCGCCAGCAGCGCGCGTGGAAGCTCGAGGCGGCGTACAAAAATGGGGAGATTGAAGACTCTCACATTGAAAGAGCCGGAACCAATATTCTTCGACGTGTCATTGAGGACCAGGTCATTCGTGGAAATGCGAACCTTCAGCCGGATATTGTGTTTAGCGAAGAGCATCGCCAACTGGCTCGGGAGGCTTCCATCAAGTCCATGGTGTTGCTCAAGAACGATGATGTTGATGGCACCCCAGCACTCCCCCTCAAATCGGGCATCTCCAAGATAGCCGTTGTGGGACGCCTTGCGAACTCGACCGACACTGGAGACAAGGGATCCTCGGCGGTGCGATGCCCAGAAGTCATCTCACCCTACCAAGGCTTGAAGAAGGCCCTACCACAGGCAGACGTGACTCTTGAGGAGTCCGAAGATCCTGAGAAAGTCAAGGCTGCGGCGGGCGCTGCCGATGTGACAGTCGTTGTCGTTGGCTACAACTTTGAGGATGAAGGAGAATTCAACGTACCAGCATTCGAGACAAACCCGGCTGTAAACTCTGTCCTTCCGCCAAGTGACGGATCAGAGGAGTCAAAGTGGGTTTTCGAACAGTGGACGCTCCCGAAAGAGAAGAAGAAGGAGAACCATGCCGTCGCGACCGGTGGTGATCGAACCAGTCTGAGACTACGGCCTCAAGATGTCGAGGTCATCAAAGCTGCAGTTGGAGCTAACCCACGTACGATCGTCTCCATCGTGGCTGCTGGCGCTGTCATTACTGAAGAGTGGAAGAATCTCCCGCCAGCTATTGTTCTCAGCTGGTACTCGGGCTGTGAGGGTGGTTATGCTCTGGCTGACTTGCTGCTGGGCAAGGCCAACTTTAGCGGTCGGCTTCCATTCTCGATCCCCACGACTGAGGAACATTTGCCATACTTTGACAAAGACGCGGCTAAAATTGAGTATGACCGGTGGTTTGGCCAGCGACTGCTTGATCGACTCGATGTGAAGGCGGCATACCCTCTCGGCTTTGGACTCTCGTATACAACATTCGCTGTGTCGGGATTGGAGGTCGAGAAGAGCAAAGACAATGCTGAAGAACTAATTGTTAGGTTCAACGTCTCTAATACTGGAAGCCGGGCTGGCAGATATGTCGCTCAAGTGTACGGAGTAGTTGAAGTGTCCGACTGGCCTAAGAGGAGTCTTCTCGGATTCCAGACAGTGGATCTTGATGCCGGGGAACAGAAGAAGGTACAGATTCGCGCGTCGACTAGGCCTCTTCAGAGATGGAATCTGGGATCTTGGGAATTTGTGAGCAAGACAGTGGAGGTGGAGGTCGGGGGCTCGTCTGGCGATGCTCAGAGTGTGAGGACTGTGGTTGAGCTATGATTCGCACGAGTCGTGATGGAAGGATAACTTGAGCCTAGAATGGTGATATAATAGTGATGAATAACTTGAAGTATAAAAATACTGGTTCTGTCCGATACGCATAGCCCCGATGCATCGCATGCGACCTTCTTCGCCTCAGTCTCAATTCTCTCCCATCATATGCATGTTGGAGGGCAGATTTCCCCCTGTAGAAGCCTCAATCGCAGGAGAGACGTCCATCTGGGGAATTTCCATATGAATGTTGACCTGGTAGCCCTCCCTCAAGGTTTCGTAGCCAAGACGTGCCTTGACCTCGTTGTCCTGCTGAACCAGAGAGCAGCAAGGGCACCAATATGAAGCGCAGCAATCAGAAATCCTCGATCCTTTGATGCCGAATTTGTCTCGTATCTCCGTTCGCCTCGTAACATTGCGTCTGCTCAAGTTAGCTTCGACCAGAGTCAATTGCCCGGACACTCACCTCTATCCGCAACAGGGGAGAGTCTGTGGGAGAAGAGAAAAGATGCAGTCGCTTTTGGTGTTTTCCACGGTCTGAGACGTCGAATTTCGTAGGCGCGCCGCAGTGCGTTTGGAAACTATGCAGTAATTAGGCACCCCGAATCTGTGCTGTGCTCCTCGAGTTCAGCATACGGAGATCTGGGAAAAGCAAACTGAGGACACATGAGTGGCCGGGAGAACAGCTACAGAGCCCATTCTGCCATTCTTGCGTGCGCTTCGGGATCAACGTGGGGATGGAGGGGAAGAGCTGGGCGAGCTTGCTGGGGACGGCGAGGAGGATGACCATTGCGACAATGATGGAAGAGAGTGAATGATTGGCGATGATTGTGACCTCAGAGAGAGGATCTGCAGAGAGTGTTGATGAAGATGGAGAAACCGTGGGATGGTGCATTCTCCTTGTCTCCTGCTGTCATCAGCCAACGAGCCCAGGGAAGGAACATCCCTCGTCCTCCTTCCAAGTGACCATCCCCAATTCTGGAGAAGCAGAGATTTCCACGGGGATCATCATTCCATGAGACCGAACCCACGGAAGGAGAGACAGTTCCGTTTTCCTCTCAAGCGTTGAGCGGATTGGTAGACCACATGCGAAGCGGGTAGAAAGATGAAGGGAAACATATTGATGAATCCATGCAACTCCACTGATCCCTGTAACTCTACCGATCATTCCATGTCAAACTGTCACTGCTTGGATACGATTCATCCCGCCAATACTGGCGAGCCGACCTATCACCAACCCATCTCTAACATGAAGCTGACTGGTATCTCCAATTCCGATACCTAATCATCCGAGAATGCCCATTTTATCTCGTATTTTTCTTAAGTCCTATGAGCAGAGAATCGTCCGTGTCGCTGTAACACTTTACCCGGAAGTCTTGACATCATTGGTCTTTGAGATCCTTGTCAGGATGTCAGATTCATCTTGGACTTGTATAAAGAGGGAAGACACCCCGCACCAAGGATCAGCATCACAAGTCAACCTCAATCCATGCTCGACCATGTCTGTTCCATGTGTCCCATCATCTTTTCCAGCTCCCAACCTCCTCGGAGCCGAATTCCTCGCCATAGAAGCAGTCATCGTAACAAACTACTCAACTCCAGTCCCGAAAGGATGGCGATTCTCTCAACCATCCGTCGACGTGCGGAATGCCACCTTTTGCAACGTAACCTTGACATACACCCATCCCGGCCAAAACGACACCCTTAATGTTGAAGTCTGGCTCCCTCTTGCTGAAGAGTGGAACGGCAGGTTTCAGGCTGTCGGGGGAGGCGGGTGGAATGCTGGCCGGTTCCCGTTGAGTTGGATGGGTATGGCCGGGGCTGTTGCTGATGGTTATGCTACTGCGACTACGGATGCTGGGTTGGGCGATGCCTATGATCCATTGCCTTGGAGCTTTGTTAGCCCTGGGAATGTTAACCTGTATGCGCTGCAGAATCTTGGGCTTGTGTCTTTGGGCGATGAGGTGAGTGAGTTGCCAACAAACACTCGAGTTCATCTAACAGCCACAGGCAATCATCGCTAAAGATGTCATCAACAGCTACTACGGCAAGCCACCTTCATACTCTTACTGGAACGGGTGCTCTCAAGGCGGCCGCCAAGGCGCAATGCTGGCGCAGCAGTTCCCAACAGCCTACGACGGCATCGTCTCTGCAGCTCCAGGAGTGTACTGGGCCGAGATATTGTTCAGTAATATGTGGCCTACGTTTTACATGGAAATCACAAAGCAGTACCCTCGTGGATGTGAGCTTAATGAACTAACGGCAATTGCTACGTCGATATGCGATCCTTTGGACGGAGTCAAAGATGGACTCATTTCGGATCCTGAAGGGTGTCGTGCTGTCTTTAACCCCCTTGACTATGTCGGAACTTTATTTAAATGCGTGGAAAACGGAGTTACCGATACAATCAAGATTACAAAAGCGGCTGCGGCGGTTGCAAACGCAGCATACAAAGGACCCGTCTTCTCAAACGGCAAACCACTCTGGTATGGCTTCGAAATCGGCTCAGATCTCAGCTACACCGCGCCAACAAACTGCACAAACACTGGATGTGTCACCACAGGGCACGCCATGATCAAGCTTTGGCACGATGCCTTTGATGTCACCAATACTCCGCTTGACTTCTCCAACCTCACCCACAAAGACTTTGACAACATGTATCGAATGGCAAAGAGGACGTATGCGCCGTTTCTGGCTACTGATGAGCGTGATCTTTCCGAGTTTAGGGACGCTGGAGGAAAGATGATTACCTTTCACGGTTTGGTAGGTCTCAAAGGAACGAGGTTGCGAGAGGGATAATCACTGACATTGACAGATTGATCCTGTCATCCCGGCCGAGAACTCTCTCGCCTACTACAAAGCCGTGTCATCCTTCCTCGACGACACCCAAGACTTTTACCGGTACTATCGCGCACCAGGGCTCAGTCACTGCTTGGGAGGTCCCGGTGGACAGCCCGAGAAGTTATTCGCGCAACTACGAGAATGGGTAGAGAACGGCAAGGCTCCTGAGGAATCACCTGTCCTCATCACGACGCCAGACAACAAGACTTATCAACAGATATTGTGCAATTTCCCTAGAAAAGCTGTCCTGGATCCTTCATGTTCCGACGCCAATAGCACAGAGTGCTGGTCCTGCACTGACGAGCAACAAACCCCCTCCAAGCAGAATAGCCAACAGATACTATACTAGACTTTTGCAATTTCCCCTCAGTCTGATCACGGCCTCTCTTCAGAAATCACTTCCCGTGTCGGTTCCCCTTCTGCTCAATCTCACCCTCAAAGCCAAAAGTGAATGGAACCTGGTGGCCGATGAGCCTCTCAGCCTCGTCCCGCTTTGCCGTACCGTAACCCATCTTGAAGCCTCTCACAGAATGATTGACCTGACCTCTGTCAAACAAAGGACCTCCCCATTCCACCCTGTTAAGTCCCTGTCCGCGGGTAGCGGCCAAGATACTAGAGAAGCGCGAGTCTCGCCTCAAGTTCCCATTGTGTCGCAGGGCAATGGTCCCGGCTGCAACGCCCAACGATGCAAGCAGCACAGAAACACCGTAGACTGCCCAGAGGGTAACTGCTCTGTACTGATATCTACTTACTAGCTGCGATCGCAGACACGGATATTTGCCGCTGTCCTCATTGAACAAAACTTGCTTCTTCGTATCAGCGGCCCAGACAACCATGGCCCACTGCTGATTCGAGAGAAGAGAAAAGAGTATGTCCTCGAAGACGCTAGGAACCACATCTTGAAGATTCTCAGCTGGGAGATAATCGCCACTGCTAGTGACTTTGGTGAACAGAGCATTCCACCCGTCCAAACCAGGACGCATCAATATGGGGCCGTTGAGGAGCGCGCGGAAAAGAAAGCCCAGAGCGTGATATGTAGCTGTCTTCTTATACCGCGTCGTGTTCCCATAAGGGACGTAGTTCTCTTCAGGTGTTGCCACGGTCCGATCTGTGGTATCGTTGTCTCTGACTCCCCTGCGATATGTTGTGTTGACTACAGGTTCAAGAGGAGTGCGTTCCACGACCTTGATAGATTGCAAGCCGTCAACATACTGGTAGTCCAGTATGTACTTTGTTTCGTAGTACTCGCAGGCCATCAGGGTGGGAATAAGAGTGTCTTCATCTTGCATAGCCTTTTGGGGGTCGAGAGGCCTCTTGACGCCTTTGGCCGTCTTGACGTATCCAATCCATACGACAGGCTCTGTGCGGAAGGAGCCAAAGTTCTTGGGTTTCGGCTCTTCTGGGAACCCATCAGCGTCTAATTCCGACGTCTGTGGTCGTCCATAGTCCCCTTCACTTGTGTTGCCGAAGTAGCTGAAGTTGCCGATGGGAAGGAGGAGCTCGTTGAACGGGAATGGAGGACTTATCTCCCCAGACTGCTGGGAAAGGTTGCGAGCCTCGGACCCAATTCCGGAGCCGAGTTCAGTGCAGTTGTAGCCTGGCCCCTTCATCTCGACCCTGATGGTGCAGTTCCACCCTCTGGCACAAGTCTCGAGAGTCGAGTTGTCGTATGTGACTGGCCTCCGCAGGACTGAGGATGCATCGGCCAATTTCTGGAGCTGGATATCATGTTTGTCATAGTAGCCGATCGTCTCTGCCGGATCCAGACTGGTGTCGTTGTATATGGCCGGGCTCAAGGGGTTTAGCCCACTACCCTTTTGCCTGGCACCGTTTGGCCAAGAGTATGCGGCTTCAAGGTCAAAGTTCAGGCTTCGAACACCGCTGCAGGTTGTATTCTCATGCATGAACTCCGGTGGTGCGACGAGGAGGGTATTGGCAGTGATGATGACGATAGCTGGGGCACACCTACACACACAACAGTTAGACGAGCCATGGTATAGATAGGTAGCCGACTTACCACCCGAACAGAGCCATGGCAACCGCCATCTTGGCTTTTGTCAAAAGCTCCAAGTTGAGCATATCCAGTGGGTTCTCCGTGGCCGCAAACATCGAGTCAAGGGCAACGACAGTCAAGAACCTAGTTCTGACCGTTGCCCAGACTTGTTGGTCAAAGGCGGATAGGACTGCAGCTGTCAGGCTAGCCTTGCAGGCAAATGCGAGCGCAGTGCCCCAGCGCAGCATGCGAAGCTGGTCGTCGACGATCTCGCCATCTAGTGAAGAGTAGAAAAAGTGATGGCCGATCGCAAAACAGACGCCGGCAACGAGAAAGAAGTACATGCTGTAGGTGGCGACCCATGGTGAACTGGGGAATCGCAGCCATACCGCTCTCTTCTGGAACTTGGGCAGAGGCTGTGGAGGCGAGTTGTAGGTGCCATGTCCGCTGATGTCAACTGGGACAACCGTGGGAACAGCGACAGACTTGAGAGGGACGGATTCTCCCCCGCTTCTCTGAGCAGGCAGATGAATCTCATCCCAAGAGTCACCGTCCTGTGGCCTCGGTGCGGGAGGCGAGGCAGGATACCCTGGGGGCGGGCTTGAGTAACCGTCGGGTCTCTGCATACTGTATGTCTCTGTGGAACACGACTTGAGGCGAAGGTAATCCTTGGAAGAAACCATTTTCGTCCGAGCATGGCCGGTTCTTATCCTCGTCGGTCGACCAAATGTGCAAATGTCTAGACCAAAACATGCATGAAGCTGAAGAACTAAGCCCTCCTCCACATCAAGCACATGCAGCCGCATACATGGTACAAGAGGCTCTGAATGGATCCTCGGCAGAAGATGTGTGACACGGGGCATACGGCCCCCAAAAGCCCCTCAGAAGCTGGGCATCCCACTGCATACATCCCGCGAGTGAGGATGGCCTACAGGTATGTGACAGCGTCGTTGATGCAGATGGTGGAGGCTCGTGCTGTCACTTGATGTGATTGTCAAAAAAGAGCATTGGCTAGGAGATATGCATGTTTTTAGCTGCATGTTGGCACCATTTGTGATTCGAATGGTGAGAAGAGGCGCCTGTCGGCTGTGACTTGTTCCTCCAAATCCTATCAGGCTGAGGTATCATGTTGTGCCCAAGGCTTGGATTCCACATGTCGTCGTAAGCTGACCGTCACTCGACATTTGCACAACTTGAGAATTACTACCATGTTTGGTCATTTATCTTTCTATTCGGGCCTCAATCTTGGTACAACTCTGTTTCTCTGTGGCTGAGACCTGACTATGAGAACAATCAAGGCAGCCTACTCATTGCTGCCACACGGGAACATCGCCAGCATCTGGGATCGGCCCATGCTGGATCCACCACTTCTTTTGCATCCTACTCGATAACTCTCTCATTTCACCTTCATCATCGTCCCAGTGCCCGTCGGCAGGCCAGTGTGCCTCTTCAAACGCCCGCTTCAACTCGTCACATTTCGAGGATGACATGACTTTCCCCATCTTTAACTCGGGTATTGTGGCCCATTCTTCCTGAAGGTAGAGAACCCTGTGTGTAACATCGAACCGCTCTTGTGAGAGAATCTCCTGCTCTGTCGGCGACAAGACATGGACGGTTCTGAGTTGCGGAATCTCCCGTGGGATAATGGTGCTAATCTCTTCTTCAGCTTCCACTGCGATCAAGAATGCCATTTCATCGTCCAAAAATCCTCGAATGGCGTCTTGTGTATCTCTGAAATAATTGCCATCGTTCCCGCACAATCCTAGGTGCTCGCACAGAAGACAATTATTGAGACCAGTCGAGGTTATATTGGCTGCGCAAGGTGGGTTGGCGGAGAAAAGACGGAACAAGCCATCCACTTCGGCGACGTCTCTGCAGCTCCAAAGTTCGCGACCCTCGTGTGTATGTTGTTGCTGATGTTCTGTCCCAAGTCCTGGCGTAGACTCATGTTCATGCTCGGGGATGGCCATTGACAAATCGCCAGCACGCCAGTCAACCAGCAGCAACTCCTCAAGGCCGCTGAATGGTACAAGAATGGACGTGAGTTCCTGAGCGTAACCCTCAAAGGACTCATCATCATAGTTGAACAGGGCTAGATAAGTGGCACCTTTCTCCAATGCCAGCTTCCGCACCTGTCGCATCTCCCGAGGATCGAATTGGCCTATATCCCACGGGCTGTATCCATTGAGTATCCAGGATCGGTCATCATCTGCTGACTCATCTGGCGAAGGATTGAAGTTCAAGAATAATGTGTCCTGGTCGAAGTTAAACCACGTTCTCGGGGCATCAGACCGCGTCCGAAAGGCGAGTTGGTAACCCGTGTTAATGAGTACAAGGCGGGACTCGGTGCATGTGTGCAACAGCGCGGGGATAGGGGCATTGCTGAAAAAGTGACATCTTCTCGCGAATTCCCAGGCGTAATCCGGGTTCTCACATAGCCAGTCGAGGGGAATCTCAGGTGTGGAGGAGGTAGGAACCCATGGCTGAACGGGTGGTTTGGTACTGGTGAAGCCGAAAAGGTCGAGAGTGAGTTGGTTGCTCTCGGTCGGGGTATGATCCCGCCAGTTAAAGGCTAAGTATTTGAGGGAGCTATCGAGCTTGATCGGGTTGAGTGTCGTGCGGAGCCTCTCGCAGAAGTCATCCTAGTCTTCGTCGGTGTGCTCTTGAACGTGAACAACCCGGGGCGGCGTCGCCAGCAGGTAGACGTCTCGGCGGAGCTCAGGAGGAAGTGATGGGAAGAAGTGGAATTCCGTCGGTGCCATGGTGTCGCATCAAGGATGCAGTGCGCCGCATCGATGCGTTGTGAAGATTGCGGCTTGAAGTTGTGAAGTCGTGCCGTTTGAAGTTGGAGCCTTCTGCCTGTTTATCTTTGTGCCTGAGAATTTTCCAAGGCAGCAAAACCTGTGTGGCTTGAGATGAGTGAGGCTCATTACAATGGATGTGTGGCGATGCTCTTTACCTAAGGATTAGGACTCGGTTCCCGCGAGGCACTTGTGCCAGCGGGTGAGGCTCTCACCGGCCTCCACAGCTGCCTGATGCCCGGGCCCTTTTCCGCGAGCAAAAACGGGCGGCCACACACTGTCTTGCTAAAATACTAGACTTTCAATGGGATATTTGATGGTTTATACAAGTAATTTCTTTGTATTTTTAACGCGTAAGAATGGTGGCCATTACGAAACAATACTCTCCGAGTCAAGGTGCGATGGCCCCGGGAGGTCCCTGAAAGCGACCTGACGGTCAAGAGAGAACTACCAAGTGTTAGCTTGTCCTGACATGAAGAGATATGGTCCTGTACTCTTATTCCCTTCCCGATATCCATAATCAAAGCTTCTTGTGAGAATAGGATAAAGCTCTTGTGTAGGTCAATAAACCCCTTCTCGCTGGCACCGCCTTCAAATCCTCTCTGAGCTCTCCTGAGCGCGGTCACAGATTCCGTCCCTGTGAGGAACAGCTTGTATACCAACGCATACTGAGGCATATTAGCACCACCAAAATACGAGTTCAGGTCAAACTTGTCGGAAACAGCTCCGACGTTGCAAATAACTCCCCATACATCAGCCTGGCAGTAAATCTCCAATGACTTCAGTAAAAGGGGAGTACAGCTTGCTCTAGGTTGGTTCCGTCTCGAGCATCATCCGGCGTGGAAATGAAGTACATGGCGACGATTGCATTTCCAGACTCCAAGTCAGCGTTCCCTGTCTTGGCTCGCTCCTCAGTTGCTGTGGTTTGCACTGGTATAGGTTTCTCGTGTTCCATTAAAACAACGCTGGTTTCAAAGTCTGCAAAGAGAGGTCCATCCGGTCCGGTGGTGGTCTTGACAAACTCGGAAGAAAAGCAGGTTTTAACATGGTCCCAGTCTCGGAAGAAGAGCTCCGTAGTGTCCTCTTCCGGCCCGATTTTGATTGGCATTTAGTGGTCCACCAGGGCGTGAGCCGAAAGCTGAGTCGAAAACTTGTGTCTGGATGTACTTGCTGGGTTGGAGATTAGCTACACTCTTCGAAACAAAACTAGGGCGTCTTGTCTGAACGGATTTGACAGTATAAGCAAAAAGTTGAGATTGACATACTGCGGCTTATCGTCCTTATTCTCGGTTCCATCGGACAAGCTTCCATGAATGCGGAAACGGTGGTCGAAGTACTCTTTGCGCGTCATGTTTGGCTTACGCCGGCCAGCGGCAATCTGTTTAATACAGCCCGTCATTTTGCTAAGACAATAAACCAAGTCCGAAGTAACAGGGGAATTAGAGCGAGGAGTGGTAAAAAGGTTTGATCTGAAATTGCAAGTCTACGAATATATGTGTCTCTACCCAACCACTAAGAAATGGACTTGAAGAACCCGAACAATCGGCTCCAACGTTTTAACATATACGATATTCGGCAAAGTAGAGCCGACACTGCCATGATCACAAGGCGGCTTCCCGATAGAGAGGAGCGAATTCGCCGACGGAGTTACGGAATTGGAGTTGATCGTCTTGATCCTTCGGCTCCAACACCATGGGGCCTTCGGGGGGCATCGCGATCCGGATGTTCGGCATAGATCACGAGGCGCCTGGCTGCCCCATAGCAATAGATAGAGGAAAGACAAGCGTCTGAAATACACTCGGCGGCCTTGTCATTTAAGTAAGGGTTCTACCTATACTGGGTGCACCATACGAAACAGTACCAGCTCTCACTCACACAACATACGTGACTAGCTTTCTGCGTGCGGTTCCGCTCTCCAGTGCCTCCAAGCCATCCTGAACACTCTCAAGTCCATCAAGCTCTTCGTACTCGAGCGGCGTGATGTGACCCGACTTTAACCACCCGTCAAGGTTCCCCCAAAGCCACATCCCAAGTTCAAGCCCAGCTACTGATGGCAGACCCCCCATCGTCTTTCCCATGATCTCACCACTGTATATAGGGGTTATTTGAACTCCTTCGATAATGGGCCCGTTGTATTTGATCGCGGTAGCCACCTTTGCTGGCTTCTCACAGCATCCAACAATCTTAGCCATGGTGTCACTTGTGACAACCGTGTCGAATGCGTGGCGTAGATTTGGCGCAACGGCACGAATCTTCTTTACCAAATCCAAGTCGGAATTCGAGAAGACATGGTCAGCACCTCTTGATGCAGCCTCTATCTTGGTTTCATCTCTTGACGTAACTGCAACGACAGAATAGCCAGACATCTTGGCAAGTTGAACGGCAAGTTTGCCAACGCCGCCATTAGCACCCTTTTACAAGTCAGAAACGTTTTCATGTGATGGAGAGTAGTACGAACCCATACGAGTACTTGGGCATGATTGGTATCAGATTCATCCGCAACTTTCGCGAGGCCTGCTCCAAGATACAAGCCGCATGCCGCGGTGGAGAGACTGAAGGGAAGAGTCGAAATGCCGAGCACTGATATATCAGAAGTAATCTACGATGCCTGATTAGCATGTCTCTGCCCCGGTTTCTAGCCAATTGTTAAGAGAGGTTATTGTAGATTGGGCCGCTGACCTTGGCGCAGTGATCCTTGTGAACCAGCGCATGTGTCTGAAAGGAGCAACCATCGCTGTAGCCGACCGTTCCAGGTGCTACTATTAGGTCCCCTTTTTTGAACTCTCGGGACTGGCTGCCGTCCAGGACTTGTCCAATAATATCCATGCCAAGAACTATATTGGGTAGGTTGGCATTAATAAATGAGATCTCGTGGGGCTAAACTAAAGAACCCCTCCATGTGTAATTGAACATACCATGAGGAAATTCCGAGATGAAGAGATTCTTCTTGATTCTCTTCCAGTCAAGATGGTTTAAAGACGTTGCTAAGAATTCGACCTGGATATATGAGGGTCCAGGAGAAGTCGGATTGTAAGATTCGAGCTGCAAGCGCTCATATGGGGACAAGTCGTCTTACCATGATAGCCGCAGTGTACTTGACGATTGATACTAAAGAATAGTTTCTTCCACTAGAGGTCAATGATTGTTCCTCTGTCCTTACATGTTGCGGCCTTCCGGAATGTGGTCCAAGATGCCGGCTCTGGGTCGGACATTTTAACTCCGGTCCGGGCTCCCGCTGTGGAGGCTGAGGGATGAATGACGATATGTGGGAGCTTAAGGGATGTGGAGGGAAGGGATGTGGAGGAGAAGGAGATGGGAAGGCTAACGCCGTCGAACATATATACGAATAACCTTGGTGATGAGCACCACCTGAGACCCATGTCCAACGAAGTTTCTTAACATTCGAGACAACAACCCCTATTCACCATGCCTTCATCACAGGAAAGTCCCCTCAACGTGGTCATCGTCGGTGCTGGTCTTGCTGGACTTCTCGCCGCACGGGTCCTGCGCGAGAAACACAACGTCAAAGTTTATGAACGAGCCTCTGCTCCCGCCGAGGTTGGTGCCGCCATTAACATAGTACCAAACGGCGTTCGGATCCTCGACACCTTGGGCTTTGACCGTCTCAACATGGGGTCACAATCCGTCGGCGCCACCAAGGTCTTCACGAGAGATGGGAAACTCACTGGATGAGAAGCACAACTACGCCGAGAAATATGGAGCGGACTGGCTCTTTCAACACCGGGCGGATCTGAGAAACGAGTTCCTGCGACTTGCGACAGAAGAGACTGCCACCTCTGGCATTCCGGGAAAGCCAGCTCAAATCTTCTGGGATCAAAAGGTCGTTGACATTTCGCCGGAGCAAGGCTGGATTACTCTTGGCTCTGGTGAGAAGATCCACGCCGATCTGGTCATCGGTGGGTTGTTTCATTAGAACAAAGGTGATTTAACCTGGATACTGACCACGGGAAACAGCTGCGGATGGCATCAAGTCCGTAATACGCCCCTACGTAGTCGGCGATGCTGCATTTCAGACCGCAAGACCATCAGGCCTCTCTGCGTTCCGATTTACCTTGGAGGTGGATGAGGTCAAACAGTCGCTGAACGAAATCCCCGAGATTCTCCAGCCTCACCAGCCGACGTGTTTGTCCACGGTCTATTCCTTCGACGATACCATGCGATCAGTTGTCATGTATCCTTGTCGGAACTTCCAAATTCTCAATTTCGTATGCATTGTCCCAGACAGCAGTTTAAAGGAAGAAACCACAGAGTCGTGGACTGCTTCTGGAGATAGAGAAGAGTTGCTGTGTCTGTTTGATGACTTCCCGGTATGGGTACAAGACTATCTCAGGTATGAGCTGCGATTTCACAACTTGGCACAATGAGATGCATGTCGCCAAGAGGTATGCTAATCGTGTTTACCAATAGAATCGCAAAGAACATTAAACTATGGCAATTGAGAGACCAAGATCCACTGCCAACCTACATCCGCGGGCGGACAGTTCTGATAGGTGACGCAGCCCATGCCATGACGCCTCGCCAAGGGCAAGGAGGAACACAGGCAGTCGAGGATGCCGAGGCTTTCAGGTTGTTCTTGCAACCAGGCGTTTCCAGCGCAGACGTGCCGCAATTGTTGCGAAATCTTGATTCAGTGCGAAGGCCGCGTGCAAGTTTGATCCAGAATAATACCAGAAAGGCCAAGAACAAGAGAACCGCTGAAGAGGTGTATATGTTTGAGAAGATTAACTGGACATACCCAGGTATCTTTGAGGGGTTGAAAACTGCCAAAGTAGCTTAAGAAATAACCTTGAATACATTAAAGGACTACTGCTTTGTGTAGCAAGAGACGCTGGAATAATTCAGGCCGTGACGGAATTATTTAGACGCGAGACGACATCCTTCTGCGCCAACGTTAAACTCTTTGCCGAAAGCAGCTCAGGGGCCGGTATTGACACACCCATGAAGCTATCGGCGTGTCAGTCCCATGTCTCTGGGCGGACGGCTTGGCATCAACGTTGGGACGGGACAGACGACCAATTTCTCCTGTCAATAAGGATCAGGATAAATACTGGGGTCTAGATCAACCCGGGGGGCATTAGTATGTATTTCGTCAGTTTAGGCAGTTATAGATCTCGCCTATTTGGCGTCGGAGGAGATGAGCCTCGTGTCGTGTTGTGGTAAAGGGGCATTGTCAACAACAACGGGTAGAAGCATGCTCAACCAACAAAGAAATGCCGGCACCCACAGGGATTGATCCTCCAGGCAGTCTCACCGGAAAACATGGGCAAGCTGCAGAATTGCAATTGAACCTCTGCAAACAAAAAGCAAAGTGAAAAGCCCTGCAACATGTCATTCTCAGGGGTTCCTCCAAATGAAGAACCAGTTCCCGTGGGACGGGATCCGCCACCGCCCAAAGCGGACAGCTTAGCGGGGGAAGCTCTTCCCGCTAAGCTGGGAACAAGGAACCCGCCCTCTGGAAGGCCGCTAAAGCTCGCTTCTTGGCCGGCCCCACGTGATGTCAACAAGGGGAAGGAGACCATCGCGTCGATGGCGGCCGGGAGTTTCTCCAGGGGCCCGACAGGGCAATTAAGATGAACCCCTGGAAATATGGATATGGATGTTTTGCTTGCTGACACTGCAGGTTGGACAATCACGTCTTTCTTCTCATGACATTGATTCACATCCTCAACGTCTTTCGTTTTGTTTGCTACAACTCCCGTTTGACCTGAGGCTTGTGTTGTGGCTCGGATTCGCCCTGTTCTTAGCTCCCGCAGCCATCCGTCGTCCACCCGCCAACGCTAGGACACTAAACAACCCATCGAAACATCCAGACCCCTCAGGACCCCTTGGGTTACAAAGGGGAATTCGTCCCATCCCAATTCCGCCCTCGTGCAACAACAGGAAGCATTCCTCCCGGTAGACACGATAGGGGTCTGTGCCTTTTCTGGCCAGCCAGCTGCTGCGACACTGCTACTACTCCAAAACGCTTCACGGGCCTACGACTTGGGTCTCCTGCATTGATCATGGAGGATTCCTCACAGAAGCGCATGAGCGCTATTCCTCGTCTCTCCAAGCTCCCCGTGCCACGTCCAACGTCTGGCATTCCCAAGCCCACCGCGGCCCTGCCAAGACCGGCCTCGATTATTCGCCCTTCGCCTTCGAGAGAGAGCCTAGGAGGAGGAAGTTCCGCCATTGGAGGCGAGCTACGGAATCCACGGCTGCGACCTTCCATGTCGCAGAACCAACTGCGTAGCAGTATCGGCAGCTCTTCAGAACTACGAAATCCTCGGTTACGATCCGCCACGTCCCGAGAACAGCTCAACATTGGAACAAGACGAACCTCCCTAATCTCTAGGCCTCCTCCCCAGGCAGCCACAAGGCCCATTTCCGCAAGAGCCCCCTCCACGCCTCGACGACCTGCAGAGCGACAGCCCGATACAATCGAGGAACAGTCCACAACACCTCCTTACGACCCGCCAGGCGAAGCGATCGGCGTCGAGGATGACGGACACATCTTTCACCGCCGGTTGACTCTCACGCGGAGACCGTCAGAGGTTTTTGCAACCTCACCGCTTCACGACCCTGCCAACAACGTCTTTGACCCTGAGCAGTCCAGACCGCCGACGGCCTCGACTGATGATGGAGACCGCCAAGATACTCTCAGAGTTCGTTCTCGGAAACCACGGCCCTCACTCTCGGAGCGAACGATCGAGACTCTTGCGTCAATCCCCTCTTCGCCAGCTTTGAGCAAGAAGTCGTCCACCTTTTTCGATCAGGGTAGATCAAGATCTAGAGCCGAAAGTAGACCACGATCCCGAGCCGATAGTAGGCCACGATCTCGAGCAGATAGCGGAGCTTCTCGCCCAGGATCCAGCTATGCGTCGGATACATCAGCAAGACTCTCATCGAGGCCAGGGAGTCGGCCAGGCTCCAGTTCAGGCCCGGCCGACATCGGATTCTCGAGCTTCAGAGCTTCAGCAAGCTCTTACAAGCCGCCCCTGAGCACAATCAGCGGAACTCCGCAAAAGAGATCCTCGGTGATCTCGGGGGCCAGGAGTCCAGGTTTTCGCATGTCGACTCAGGGTCCCCCTGGTTCAGCCTCCAAGCTGTCAGCGCTCTCAGCTGCAAGAAGTCCAAGTCCCGGCAAGCCCAACATGCCTCCTCCAAAGGCAGCCTCCAAGTCATTGGCTGCACGACCTACCAAACCAAGAGCTCCTGTCAAGGGTCTTTTCAAGAAGCCATCCCTCCCGGCACTCAGCCAGGCGTCTCTGCATGGAGCCAATCGTGCATCTGGAAGTTCGTCAAACACCTCCTGGGATGGCACAATTCCGTCCAGCGCCTCAACAACAGCGTCCACTAACACGGCTTTGACAGGCGACTCGGCCGAACCAGGAACACCACCTTCTACCCGGAAATCTTCTGCTGCTCTCCGAGAGCAGATTGCAAAGGCTAAAGCGGCGAGACGCGCTCAGTTGAAACAGGCCGCCGAGGTCCAGAAAGAGGACGGTGACCAGGAGGCACCAATTGTTCCATCCGACACTGGCTTCGACTTTGGTGTCGATAATAATGATCCTTTCAACACCCGCCGAAATGAAGACCCCAGGAAAAAGGTCATTCAGAACCGTGTCAATGCAGGAAGGACATCGGGCAGGCTCAATATTGCTGCTTTGAACCTCAAGGAGATTCCTGTGGAAGTGCTGAAGATGTACGATTTGGAGAGCATTGGCGCCTTCGGTGGCAGTTGGGCCGAGAGTGTAGACCTGAAGCGCTTCATTGCCGCAGACAACGAGTTGGAAGAGCTGGATGACTTTATCTTCCCTGACACCAACCCCTCGTCATTTGATGAGGAACAAGCAAGTCAGGGCAACATCTTTGCTGGTCTGGAGAACCTGGACATGCATGGCAACCTCCTAGTCGGGGTTCCCCTTGGTCTACGGCGACTCAACTGTCTGACATCGTTGAACCTGGTATGTAGACTACCAGTGCTCGTGGGTCAGTATCGCTAACATTTGCAGTCAAACAATCGTCTCACCAACAACAGCATAGACACGATAGCACAGGTTACCTCGCTTCGTGACCTGAAGCTGGCTAACAACCTTTTCTTCGGACCACTGAACTCGATCCTGTCAAACCTGAATCAACTCGAGATTCTCGATGTCCATGGAAACAACATCTCTGCTCTTCCCCACAAGGTTGAGAACATGTCTCGACTTCGTATTCTCAACCTGAGCGAGAACAGCTTCGAATCACTTGCTTTCGATGGCCTTGCCACTCTCCCCATTACCGAGCTGAACCTGAGGAAAAACAAGCTATCGGGTACTCTTATTGAGGAGCCAATTGGCTGCCTGCCTCAACTGCAAAGCCTGGATGTTTCTACAAACCAGCTGCAAAGATTGGTCCCTCTAGGCTCCGCCATCGAGTTCCCGGTCTTGCACTCCCTGTCGCTATCGATGAACAGGCTACAGGGGCTACCAGATATGACATCTTGGACAAGCCTCTTGACGCTGACGGTGGATGAGAATAATATTTCCGGTATCCCCAACAGCTTCATGAGTCTCGAGAAGCTTCGCCACGCCGACTTCTCCAGCAACGACATCAGAGTGGTTCCTCCCGAGGTTTCGAGGATGGAGAACCTTTCCATGCTTCGCCTCAGTGGCAATCCGCTCCGTGACAAGAAGTTCCTCTCCATCACGACTGATGAGCTCAAGGATATTCTAGCCGGAAGACTAGAGCCACCGCCACCTTATCAGCAGGAAGCCGGTGCTCAGGTTGGCGTTGTGGATATTTTGGATAACAAGGTTGCACAGGAGAAGGACATGAAATTTGATGATGAAGACTTCCGATCTGATGATGACTTTGCAACACCTCCTCAAAGTCCCTCTCGGTCTCGCTCACACACAGTATCAAGTCGCCGTTCACGGTCTCACACACTTTCGAACCAGACCTGGCCTGTGAAGCCAGGCGGTATCTTGGATCGATCACGAACCGAGTCCTCGTCGCTGCATCCTGTTGTATCTTCCAAGGTCGCAGCCGAGAACCAGATTCGACAAGTGTTTCTCCATAACAACCTGTTTGCTACGCTGCCCAACTCTTTGAGCTTCTTTGCAGAGACGTTGACTGCTCTGTCGCTATCGCATAACCAGCTAGTAGGCGAAGCATACCTGACTGAAGACCTGGAGCTTCCAGCCTTGAAGGAACTCAACCTATCATCAAATCACATTACCGGACTTGGAGCACTCACCAAGTTCCTTCATGCGCCTAAGATGGAGAAGGTTGACATTTCATTGAACCGCCTCAATTCTCTGCCCACGAATCTAAAAGAGGTGTTCCCTTCGCTCAACGTCCTGCTTGTGGCTAACAACCACATTGTGGACCTTGATCCAGATATGATCAGAGGGCTGAAGATTGTGGATGCTAGCAACAACGACATTTCCCATTTGAACCCCCGAATCGGTCTTCTTGGAGGCCCAGGAGGCCTGGAGAGATTTGATGTTATGGGCAACCGATTCAGAGTGCCACGATGGAACGTCCTGGAGCGGGGGACAGAAGCCACGCTGAGGTGGCTTCGGGGACGTGTGCCGGTGGCGGAGATGGCGTCGTGGAAGGGAGATGACGAGGAGCCCGAGGCTGATTAAAACGGCGGGCGTCGAGTTGGATTGAACTGAGCATGAACCTCCTCCAAAGAGCAAAAAGCGCGGCGTATTTCTTTTGAAGCATTACGGGTTGGTTATTCTCTTCGCTATACATATTCACTGATAGTTGCTTTTATTACCGAGGGGGTTTGTTGATATACCACGTGTACTTCTGGAATAGTAAAACATTATCCAACTACACAATCTGGCATGTCTTGGCTGAGAATGTGGCTACAGTCTCGTGAAGGGTACCTCCAAGTCAAATTGGCCCTGACTCGGGGCGTCGTAAAGCATGAAGAGGGGAGTTTCAAAGCCCCCGTGCAAGGGGCAGAAGGCGCATATTAAGTTTTTCTGTCGTTTGGGAAGGTGGCAGTGTGAGAGGCTCCTGCTCAGGAGGACATTCTGGCATGAAGCTTCAAATATGCGGTCAAACGCCGCCATGTTGCATTTGACGCGGCGGTTCTCTAGTTCTTTGCGCATCAAAGTCAGCAGATATTTCGACACGAGTGACGCGTCTTTATCGCTATACAATACGAATCACATTCATCGGCAAAGTACGATTTCTCAAGACAGTGTCTACGACAAAGGAACAGTTTAACGAATCAGCAAAACTGGAGCTTTGAGGTGCCCTGCGATCATACTCACATACCGTCTCCACAACGACCAACACCAGGCTCAAGACCACATCCTCCATTTCGTCCAAATGCTGCTATTCAGCCCTTTACTCCCCCGAATGGTCCCAGGAGGATCCTCGGTCGACCTCCCCGAAGACAGCAAGAAATTCAACAGCCACTCGCCAGATCCACAAACAATCACCAAGATCGTCATCACAGCATCGGTAGTCGGCTGGTTCGTTTTTGGCATCATCAGCATCCTCGTCATCAACGGCAACGGCAGAGCGGGAAGATGGGTGCCCGAGTGGTACCTCGACTCGCGGGGCAGGATGAAGCACAAGCTCGCCGTGCTGGGGTGGTGGGTGTTTGTGGTGCTGTTCTGGCCGCTCATCTGGATCGGGTACACGGTGAAGAAGATTGTGGGGGTTTTTACATCTTGTGTGGGGAAGTGTAGGAAGAGGGGGAGTGGGTTGAAAAAGCTGAACTCGAACACATCGGCGGATGAGAAGGTGTAAAGTTTTCGGATGGGTTCTATGGATGGTCGTGAGATTCAGGATGTGGTGTTTTGGCGTTGTACAGGGCAAGGGATATGATACAGCCGTATAGTCTAGGATGTTTGAAACATCCTTTTACAGAATAGACGATTGCTGTATTTGTTGACTGTTTTGACTTAGCTTGGCGTTTCATTGGGTCATGTCTCTTGTACGAAACGTCCGATGATCCTCCCCCTCTCGGCATGTCTCACCGAGCATCCACCGACGGATGCAACCGGATCCCTGTCAGTTCACCTCTATCCTGATCCGGCTTAGATCGCCCACGCCAGCCTTCCGATTCATTATTGGCCAAATTTCGTCTCTCTCCACCAATCAGATAAGGCCCCTCGACCAGCCGCGCACACTCGACGGAACAACTCATGTTCCTTGCCCTCCCCCAGCTTTAGGTCGTTCCCGGGTCTGGACCTCCTCGACCTGCTTCATCCACCAAAAACGACGGCGTCACAGGCCGGAGCTTTTGTCGCTTCTGCTTCACACGAGCTTGTCAGACCGCTCTTCACTCTGGATGCTTCTATTCGCCATATTTTCCTCACTCTCGCTTGGTCGTTGTTTGTTTAGACTCGCGTGTGTGAGATCCTGACCAATTCGACCTGGCCACGACGGTTGCTGGACCCATTCGCACGCGACTTTTGGCGGAGGATTGAGCCACGACGGGACGCGTGAAACAGGAAAAATATCAACAAGTTTTAAAATACCGCCTTTTTGAGATCATAGCTGCCCAAGCTTCTTGCCTGAACCGACCTGGGCATCGGCCATCGCCATTGTTGACGCGCGACTCACTTTCAGGAGGCATCCATCCGTCCACCACGACCTCCTTGTCAACATGGCTTCCAACGTCGAGCTGCTCCATGGCCAGCAGAAGCCCGAGGTCATCGCTATTGACGACGATGTCGACGCACCCACTCGACCAGCTACTCCCCAAGAGACAGGTCCTCAAGATCCTCCCCAGGTGACATTACCTTCCACCGAGATTCCACAATCGCCCATCGATCCGAATGAGTCCTTTAAGACCGAAGTCAACGACGACAGACCTCCCGTTACTGTCATCCCATCATCTCTCACTCCACCTCCCTCGACACAGGTCAACAATCACAACGCCAGCCAGGCCGGACCTTCTAAACGCACCTTTTCCAACTCTCAGCAGTCGAACCTCTTTTCTCCACCCGCGACCATCCTCAACAATATCCCCGAGCGTCCCTTGACGTCCGAATATGTCCCACCCGCCTCCCAGCAGGTGCTCGAGGCTTCGGCCGACGAGCTCCGTACTATGCTCCAAACATGCATCACTGAGAACCAAAAGCTCAAGATGGAGACAGCTCACCACAAGTTGCAGTACAATTTGTTGAGCCTCCAGGCTGACGAGGACTCAAAGCGAGCGGCTGTGGAGCACGAGATGATCCGTCGCGAGGTAGACGCGCTGAGGACCGCGGAACATACCCGCCAGGCTAGAAGGGAGCTCAGCACCTCGTCTGAGTCAACACAAGCAAAGTATCTGCAGATGAAGATGTGGTACGAGACTGCCCTTGAGGACAACACGACACTTCAACGTCGCGTCAAGACCGCCAAGAAAGTCATACAGCAGAAGGAGGAGGAGAACATGGCGCTCGCTGAAGAACGAGACGTCTTGCTCAACCGGATACGGGAGAACCGAGAGCGCATGCAGATGCTCTGTAGCCCCGGCGGCATATTTCACGGAGCCCTGACCCCCAAGCAGCAACTGGCGGCAGCTTCGACACCACACCGCAACTCACATCGTCAAGCCCCCCGAACACAAGCACGCCAAAGGGAGGGAGAGTATGGTCTTTCTGCTCTTTTGCAGGCCATGAGCCAGGATAACAACAGCGCTCCTTCGACTCCAATGGCTTCACATAAACCCGCACCGCGGCATGTTGGAAGGCACAGCCGCAATGCCCAGTCCATGTCTTCGCTGCCTACAACGCCTATGAACCGGCCTCTAGGCGCACATGGTGGACTCTTGCCCTCAGTTGACTTGGTCCCTCAGTCGGAGCCTCAACGGTACACACAACGGCAATTCATCCCCACAACCCCAGTTGCCAAGACGGACAGTAGGCGCAAGAGTCGCGAAAGCACGATTTCGATTGATGACACTGAGGAACTGGCTAGACAGGCTCTAGAAACAGTTGCTGCAGCAAAGTCATTCGCATCACAGGCATCACAAGGCTCACAATCGCGGAGCCACGAGGAAGAAGACAAGGAGGTGTTTGACAGCCAGGCTAGTCAGGCGGCCACGGAGTTGCTGCGGCGGGATCCGCGTCAGAGTTTCGAGGTGGCCAGCTCGGCGGGATCCCGGGATGGAACGCCAGGTCCTGTCGAAAAGTCAGCACGGATGCAGGCCAAGATACTCTCGAACTATAAGGGAGACCCCGAGAAGCGCAAGTTCAGTGGTAACTATTCGACTGAAGAAGCCCGGCGGGATCAGGGAAGCCCAGCTAAGAAGTCACGCGTGACGGGGTCATTCGTCGACGAGCGTAGAAGACTCGGTCTTGGAATCCAATACGGCCAGTAGACCATTGCATGTTGGAAGGGTTGGAGGAATGTAACAGGGAAATAGGTAGCGTGGATGGCGGAGTTCAGGGGATTTTGAGGGACAATATCTGATGATCATGGAACACGGCACAATGGCGTTTACAAACAGGGTCGGCAGGATTGACCTTGGGCTCAAGGACGCGGGATGGTATAAGCCAAGTTTGTCCCAGTCGGCTTTTAGGGGCTCCATAGAGGAAAAAGACTTTCTCACGATTTGTGTTCCGGTGGTCAGTGACATTTCCCCCGACCCTCGGCATCATGACTTCCTAGCTTCATGCAGCACCGCCACACTCGATCCTCCTTCGTGCAGCTGTCAGCCACAGCCAAGTGTCCGTTCCGCGGTTCAGGGGTGCTATCCGATCGTCAAGCCACACCAGAGTGTCAACAGCCGATGTCTGGAGCCGGGCGGAGACCCACCTTTCGGGTCGGGGGCCGGGGTATGTCGGCTTTCGGCGGGGGAGGGGGGACATTTAAAGGTTGGATGATTGCTTACCCGGCTTGAACATTTGCCCATCATGACCAGGAGACGTCTTTCCTTTCTCTCTTCTTTCCATTGACTCAATTGCAATTGATCTTGGACGTTGGTGTTTGATGTATCTAAAAGATTCGAGCTTGGACGATTGAGCTTCTGCATCTCCTCTCACTCACCGCATAAACATCATGCCTCAGCTTCCCAAAGGCCTCTCGGCCGTCCTTACAAAGGCGCCCTCCGATACCGTCATCCTCTCCGCGGTCCGTACTCCCGTCTGCCGGTCTTACCGTGGTCACCTCAAGGACGCCTACCCTGAGGAGCTCCTCGCCACTGTTCTGAAGGGAACACTTGAAGCCAACCCTTCGCTGGATCCCGCTGCTGTCGACGATGTGGCCGTCGGAGTTGTGCTCTCCGAGCTCGGAGGTTCCAAGGCGGCTCGCATGGCCCTCAACCACGTCGGCTTCAAGAACACAACCAGTCTGTACACTGTCAACCGCGCGTGCTCAAGTTCGCTGCAGGCCATCACGGCTGTGGCGGGTCAGATCCGGACAGGCATGATCGACACCGGTATCGCTGCGGGCATGGAGAGCATGACGAGAAACTACGGATCCAAGGCCATCCCCGTCGACCTGTGGCCCGAGCTGCGAGACTCACCCAACCACCACGCCCAAGACTGCATCATGCCCATGGGTCTCACCTCTGAAAACGTCGCCGAGAGGTACAACGTCTCCCGAGCGGATCAAGATGCTCTCGCTGTCGAATCTCACCGACGAGCTGCTCGTGCGCGAAGCCAGGGCCACTTTGACGGCGAGATTGTACCGGTTAAGACGAGGTTCCAGGAGGTGGATAAGAAGGGCAACAAGATTGGCGAGGAGCAGCAGATTACCGTCACTGCTGATGATGGTATTCGGGAGAATGTCAGCATTGAGGCGTTGGCCAAGTTGAAGCCTGCGTTCAAGCCAGATGGTGCTTCAACAGCTGGAAACTCGAGTCAAGTCTCTGACGGTGCGGCTGCGACGCTCCTCATGCGAAGAAGCACGGCTACAGCCCTCGGTCTTCAGGATCAGATTATCGGCAAGTTTGTATCTGCCGTGTCAGTCGGCTGCGACCCCGACGAGATGGGCATCGGCCCCGCCCTAGCGATCCCGAAGCTGCTAAACCAGCACGGCCTCACAAACGACGACGTCTCCCGGTGGGAGATTAACGAGGCCTTTGCAAGCCAGGCCCTCCACTGCGTGCGAGCCCTCGGCCTCGAGGACGCGTGGGCCAAGGAGAGGGTGAACCCCGACGGAGGAGCCATTGCTCTTGGACATCCTCTTGGTGCTACCGGTGCGAGGATGACGGCTACGTTGTTGCATGGGCTTAAGAGGGATGGTGGGGAGCTTGGTGTTGTTAGTATGTGTGTTGGAACTGGTATGGGTATGGCTGGGTTGTTTGTTAGGGAGTGATTTGGAGTGATAGAGGTATTTGAATAGAGGGTAGAGGCAAAAAAAAATACGTTATCGGCATTTAATTATTTGGCTGCAGTTGATGTCTTGGTGTATTGGTGTCTCGATACTACTTTGGTGCCCACCTTGATCAGCATGTGCTGTGTGTCTAGAGAAAGGCCAGAGTAACTCTGTTATTCCAACTTTTTCATGATAAAGATACCCAAAACAATTCAAACTTCCTACCCCTCATCTCCGAGAAGGTAGCAGCATTGGATACTGGTGTTCTTCGAGGCTATGAGCTTAATGGTCAACCCTCCTAAGACGATGAGGGAGCTTCCGGGTAGGGGATGAAGGCAATACAATCCACGCAGACAGCGAAGCGGCAGATACTAATAATAATACATTATATCCCCCAATAATATTAACTACATACTAGAATACTCACGTCTTCATACATCCTCATTCGCAACCTTGTTAGGTGCCTTGAAGCCCCTGACCAATCCCGTCTCTTGGTCTCTGTCAACACCTCCTCCAATCACGACACCGTGCCTGCGGCGTCCAAGAGCCAAAAGACTCTTTCCAACATTATTATAGTCTCCAAAGAAGGCGTGCGCTCGTGCATCACTGCCAATGGTCAAGCCATGGCCTAGAGTCACACCCCACATATCACCAACACGGATAGCATGGGCGCTCGAGTTTCTGTCCCGCTCCAGCAGGACCGAGTAGACACATCCAGTGTAGAGCACCACGCCTTCAGCTGCGTTGGCTGGGAAGCTCCAGCGCTTCCCGTCGTTGGATACCGGATGCCACGGCGTGACGAGGACTTTACCCATTCGGCATAGTAACTCCTGCTCAACAGGTGTCTTGAGAACCATGGCGACTCGTCTTGAGCCCCGAGGTGTTCGAACCTTCATACCCCGACGGAGCTTCCTGATCTGTACAATCCTGCCTGAGGCGAGTGTCACGTCTGTCGAGGCTGCAAAGCACACACCGCTCACGTTGCGGTACTTGCTCATGCTGAAGGATGAGGTCATGAAGCCCGATCGTGTGCCGCTGGATCGTGAGCCAGCTGCACGGCCGTGGTGGCGCGGCATTGGCGCTACTCGTGATGGTTCTGGCGCAGGCAGATTGTCAAATGCCTGGTCGAGAAGATCCCTGCATGATATAAATAAAGGGCTCTCAGTGCCATATTGCAGAGGCCCAGGGTCCTTGAAAGAATTGCATATTTGACGGGTGTGTCCGTTAAGGAGGGATGGGAGGAAGTGGCAGCCCCATTTGTTAAAGTAGGCCATGCTCTCAATAGCCAAAAAGACCTGACCCTTGGGGTCTTCAGACGAGATTTCCTTTTTGAGTGATTCATTCTTTGGATCATCAAATGGTTTGGCAGGGAGATTCTCGATAAGGGCGATCAGCTCGTCCTTTTTAGATTCGGCAAGCTTCTTGGCGGCTTCGTGTTCGCCGTCGGGTTGGATAGGGAAGATTGATGAGATGAAACTGCAGATGATGGCTCTTGATTCATGGTAAGCAATCTCAGATGCAGGGAGGTCGCTGGTGTCGAGGACACTGCGGCGGACAGATGTCACGGGTGTGAAGGGGGTTTTCTTGGAAGCGGCATTGGGAGTTGTAGGTTCACCTCCAGGCTTGAGGTAAGCGATGGAGGCATTGACGAGCGAACTCGATGCGTCTTTTTCCTTTAAGGATTCGAGCTTGGATATGTTGTTGACGCGGAGGAAGATGTCTCGAGATTGGCCATATTGAATGTTGCCAAGGTTCAAGGTCAGCTCCATCTCGCTGTCATCGGAACCGTCCACGGGTTGAGGAGGCTGCTGTTCCACGGACGTGCCAGTCGTCTCCTCCAACTCCAGGGCTTTGGAGTACGTGAGTTTTAGGACGGCCCGGGTGGCAAACGTGCTCTGCAGGTTCGCGACGGCGTGGACAAACACGGTGCCAATCATGCCGGCGTCCGGGATGAAGGCGTAGTTGCCCCCACCAATCTCGGCGATGGACTTGAGCAGGCCTGATCTGAGATGGTAGCCAAAGCCAAAGGTGTGGATAGATGCTGGAAGCTGGCCCATAGCGCGGAGTTTGGGGACGAAACCAGCTGCAGGGTTCCTGAGAAACGTTAGTATGAGA
The DNA here is from genome assembly GCA_027569015.1 of Ascodesmis sphaerospora. NCBI lineage: Eukaryota > Fungi > Ascomycota > Pezizomycetes > Pezizales > Ascodesmidaceae > Ascodesmis > Ascodesmis sphaerospora. The sequence continues at coordinate 687,252 of JAPPUR010000011.1, read as the reverse complement.
TTGAAAGAATTATCTGGGGGACTTACATATGGTTTGGCATGCCATCGGTGAGAACCATGATAGCGGGAACATTGGAAGATTTGACATTCTTAAATAGCTTGATACCTTCGAGCAGACCGTGCCAAAGGTTAGTAGCGTCAATGGGTCTCATGCTCGTAACGTTCTCCCGGGAACGCTCTTTGTTCTCGCTGGTCATTGAAAGAAGCGGCTGAACAACCTTGGCTTTGCTTGCAAACGTGACTATTCCCAGACGGTCGCCCTCGTTCATTGTCTCGATGATTGTGCGGGCGGCATGCTTGGTGAGATCCAGGATGGAGAGGCCAGTGCTTTCGTTCGTCTCCTCTCCAGGGACGGGAGCAGCTCCAGCCATGCTGCCCGATACATCAATGACGAGGACGATATCGCAGGGGACGTGTGGAATTTCCGTGGAGGGGGCAGTTGGGGGCTGGACTTTGACGATTAGGCCTTTTCTGTCGGGGACAGGCTCCAGGTGAAGGGTAGCATCGTCGGATGCGATAACCACAGGCGGCTGGATGGCAGAGGGACCCCCGACAATCTCTTCAGACTTCTTCTCGCGGATGGGCAATTTCTCATTGACTTGATCATTGTTGTTGGTGTCGCTCTTCTTCTTGCTGACTCCACCTGTAAGGGTGCTCCAGAAGGGGATTTTCTGCTGCGAGTTAGAGCTGGGAATAGTTGGAGTTGCAGAAAGACCTACCACCATGATGGGCTAAAACAGACGTCTCAAAGGGTTGATCGTCCAAGGTGCAAAAGGAGGGATTGCTACCTTTTCTCTCAACACCTCGCCAAGTCCGAGAGCGCCGTCTGTTGTGATGGGATGAGCTGACAAGACAACGCGGAGACAGCTGACCTTTAAGCTGCAACCTGTCAGAGCCTCGCAGAAAGATGCTCGGACTAGGAAATCTATTCGATGAGTCGATGCAAGCTAACCCACCCTTCCGCTGCCGGGGCTGTGCGCCTCGCTGCCCGCGGGCGCAATCAGCAGTGACGCCTCCTCTTCAGCCAAGCCGGCTCAGCTGCCCCTATCGCCTAGTGGAACTCTTGGGCTCATCTTTTGCCAGTTGCGGGGTTTCGTGTGTGTTGGTGCTGGTTTGTTGTTATCCCGTCATCCAACGGAATGGTCCAGCCTAGACGCTGTCACCTGCGAGTCAGACTTTGAAAGCCAGGCCATCTAGTCATGGTGAGATTTGAGCTGCGGGGAAACGTGTCTGCCTTGAAGGCAACAGGATAAATGCCCATATCGCCTCCTTTGTTACAAAGATCCCAAAAGGTCCGATTCGATGGATCGTGTAGGTAGGAGCCAAGACAAGAGGAACTAATGATTGGCGTTAATCTCGGTGGTGTTGATGGCAATAGAGCCAAGAGGTGGTACGTACCACAAGGCAGAACGGATGGCGGACTGCAAGGCGGCGCAGGCTGCCCACTTACGAGGCAAGCCTCCACACCAGTGTCACGTGCACCCCCTGCAGGCTGCACCCTGGGACAATGGAATCAATGGATGCAACTCACAGCCGGGAAGATGGGGTCGGGACTGATTGAGCCTCAAGACATGCCCTTCACTCAGCCCTACATCTGGGAATGTACGCGCATGTACACGTGGGGTCCTAATTTGAGAATAATTTGGTGCCTTGTCGTTTCACTTGCATGTCGGGTGGTTGATGAGACCGCCTATCAATCTGCCTTGACTGTGGTTGGATGAGGCTGTAAGTCGAGAACGACACACGTCCACTTCCATGGTGCTTTCAAGCAGGAATGCTAAACAGTCACAAAAGCGGTGTCATCAAGATTGTGCCTGTATAGTTTCTCGTCGAACCATGATGTGATGGAACATGAGGGTGAAAGAACTTTTGTAAATGACGGGAAATCTTACTAACAACTACCTTGCCTGGTCGTGGTATGTGACCTATTAGGGGAGTTGGACGAGGCTGTGCTGAGGAGTCATGGAACTGCTGTACGTTGTCGCACTGAGCATCAGTTGATTGGATCCATGTAATAGGGGCTAAGAGTGAATACATGATCGCAGGAAATAGACTCCAAGACATGGGTGCGCAATGAACTCTAAGAAAACAAGTAATCGTATTTTGCACTGTGTTGCAAGGCCGTGAAAACATGGCAGCCGATTCTGGGTGAGTGGACATAGGGTAGCAGTCTGACACTCGGTTAGAGGTTGGGAGGCATTGCTTAAAGCCAACAAATTTGTTGTGCTGGTATTAGTTGCCAGCTTCTATGGGCTATTTATAGGACTGCAAGAGCTCCAAGGAGCCCGTAGTTGAAGTGTTGTGTCGATAGATTCACGACAGCTGTTTGAGTCCGTGATCAGGGAAATGCAACGTGTGTGATGCGTAGCCGGACGGTGGCTCGCAATCTCTCACAACCAACATTTGAGTGTCTCTTATTCCTAGTCCTTGGTCATTTACTGTCAATAATCCTGGTTGATGGAGCAATGAACAACATCCAGCCCTGTAAATCTGCCGTCAATCAGGCATGAGATCCTCTGGAGGTTCATACTCGTCTGGATATATGAGAAGCTCTGTCAAACAGCTCAGTGCCTTGCCAAATCTCAGTGACGATAACAATATCTCAACCATGCCTTCGAAAGTGAACCCTGGAGACATCCCCATTGCCGTGGGCAGTTCAGCGGGCCTTGAAGGTGCGTTTGACCAAGCCAACGATGCACAAGTTGAAGAGGCTAGAAACAGATGCCCGGCTGCTTTCCGTGACCTCCTCACCTCGAACGATCTAGGAGCTGCTAAAGTGGCTATATATAAGCAGTAAGTGCAAGGATATTGAGTTGGAGACGTTGGCTGATCAGCTCAGTTACCCTTTCTTCAAAGAGATGACCGAAGGCGAAGACGAGCCTTTCATTGACGTGCCGCTCATGGAAGGCCCTGTTCACGTTGAGTACGGGTTCCGAATTGATGTTTCGAACTTTGCAAACATGCTCGGCAACTGTATAGTTATCTACACGCCATTTTCAGAGGTCAGGTTTGGTGAGCATTCATGGATAAATCCAGGCTTGACTATTATCGCGGCAGAGCGCTCCCAAGGCATCAACGACAAGAGCGGTAAGCCATTGACTATTGGCCGCAAGGTGATAATCGGTGGCTGTTCTTGGATTGGATATGACGTCGTCATACTGCGAGTCCTTACCCTGTCATATTCCTAGGCTCATAGCTAATAAGGCAGTAGGCCCGGGGTTGAGATCGGCCATCACAGCAAGGTTGGTCACAGAAGCGTGGTGACCGAGAGTGTGCCGCCGTACCATTACGTAGAAGGAAACCCAGCCGTTGTAGTAAAGACGTTTGACAAAAGCATCGCAAGGGGAACAGAAGATATTCACTTCAGCGATCAACTTGCGGAGTGGGAGAAGAGCGGATGGCCGGTCCCACGGAGAGTGTAATTGCCGGAGGCGGAGCCGTCTTGGCAGGAGGCGAAGAGGTTTGAACGGTAGTGAGAAAGGCTAAACATGTTAATTGAGGCGGAGGAGAAGGCTTGACAAGGTTGAATCGGTTAGGTAGACTAATATTATCCTCCATAAAAAAGATGAAGCTGTCATGACAATTCTTGAACCGGTGATTTGACGGCAAGGTCGGCGTTGGAGTGCAATGTTACAGCGCGTTCCGCCCGCTGAAACAATCCCTGCGTCGGCGGCTTCCGACGGTGATTAGTGGATCCCCCGCCTCGGGCGCGAGCAAATCGCGGAGAGCTCCATGACCCAAAGAGTGCAAGAGCCAAGGAACAAGGAAAGAAGGAAGGTGCCTGCCTGTGAGAGAAAAAAAAAAAAAATTGTGATTGAAGATCCCCAGTTGCAGTTTTTTGGCCTCGGCCCTTTTTCCACTTCTTTTCTTTCTTTTCTTGGGTCTCCAATTTCCTCTCCCCCGTCGCCAAACTCTCTCCTGCTCGTCTCCTCGTTTCTTTACCCTCTGCGACGCTGTGATACCCTGGAAAAGACCGTCAAAATGGTTGAGAAGCTCTACGTCACGTACAACGATGTAAGAAAATTACCCCGCCACCCCGCCTTGATGATGAGGGCGGTGATGCGCCAAACGCGCCTGACCAGCGATTTGGTTTTGATGAGGATTCTGCGAGAGCTATGAGCTGCAGTCGAGTGAGACATTGCCGGCTGTCAAGTTCTTGGCTTGCTTTATCGTCTAGGGACATCATCAGAGAAGCTCCGCTAACATGGCTCGTGATTCTAGGTGCACAAGATGTGCCAGCAGTCGGCCGACAAGATCCTCGCGGATTTTGAGCCCCAGCTCATGATCGCCATCGGCGGTGGTGGCTACGTCCCTGCTCGAATCCTCCGATCCTTCCTCAAGAAGCCCGGTTCTCCCAACATCCCCATCCAGGCTATCGGCCTGTCCCTCTACGAGTCGCTCGGTAACGACGAGGTTGAGGCTCCCGGTACTAAGGTTACCCGGACTCAGTGGCTCGACCTTACCGCCCTGGGCGAGATGGAGAACCTTGTCGGCAAGCGAATCCTCATCGTTGACGAGGTTGACGATACCCGGACGACCCTCGAGTACGCCGTCAAGGAGCTTGAGAAGGATGTCGAGATTGCTCGTCAGCGCATGGGCGCCGGTGCTCCTGCTCCCAAGACCGAGTTCAGCATCTTTGTGCTCCACGTATGTGCCAACCCGGACGACTCACGATCTATACTAACAAGGCGTAGAACAAGGACAAGGTCAAGAAGGGCAAGCTCCCCGACGACATGCTTGCCAAGCGTTACTCGGCTGCCTCGACCGTCGGCGACGTCTGGATCAACTACCCCTGGGAGGCGATTGACATTGATGAGCACGACAGGCTCGCTGGCCAGCAGCCCAAGTCTAACTAAGCGGCTTTTCATACAAGATTTCGGAGTTGGGAATATGGGCACGTCACTTTACGCGCATTGACTGAGCATGATGAATGCATTATGGAGTAACAATCCAAAAGAACTAGATCAAAATCTTTTGTCCATTGATCGTTTTGACTCCTGTCTTTGAGTACAGACTTGGACACTAACGCCAACTAATCCATGACATTAGCTCACCAGCCTACTTACCTTTAGGTTCTCGGCCGCTGTCACCAAACAACATGTCTCGTTTCGACTTGCTCGCTCATGAGTTGCTTGAATCAGACAAGCTCTCAACGTCGCTGCCACCCTGTCGCCTCCTCCACGCCGATTCAAGCTTGTCAGCAAAGCGACGTGGGCTTTCAATCTCGGATAACCTGTTTTGTTTACACAGGATTATCCGACCCGCCTGTTTGTAGCCCTCTACAAAATTCTTCCACGCTCGCCCGATGCCCATGGCACCGTTGGGATCTCCGCCAGGGAGGAAGCTGGGGGCAAAATCAGGTCGTGGCCATGTCGGGTTATCCATGATAGCACCCAAACACTTCCGTGATTTCCACCCCCCGGGCTTCATGGGCTTGCAATCACCAAAATCGGTCGCCCACAAGCACGGTTTGGAATTCTTCCAACAGCCGAGAACAAAGTTGACACCCTCACCGTCGAGACCACAGCTCCAGTGAAAGGTGGCCAGCATCACACCCATGCCCATCGCCCAGCGCAAGACGGCCAGTTTTCCTGCTTCGAGCCGTAGCTGGTTGATGTAAACAGGGCGGAACAGGAGCTGTGGATTCATGTGATCGTTGGGCGGAGACACTTCACCCATCCGGACTCGGAGTCTCACCTCTGAAATCCAGGGATCGTCCATGACCCTCCTCCTGATCGTGAGGTCCAGAAATGCCTTGACCAGAGGCATGCAATGCTGAGGATTCAGGGCCGGAATAGTCCGTGTCATGAGCCCTATCGGGACGTCGGTGAGGCCAGCACGGCCTCGGGCAAAGATCCTCGCCGCAGGCCTCGGGACGCCGACACGGGGACACTTGGTCCATCCTGCTGCTTTGTACTGATGCCAAAGTGCAACGACAGCCGTGTACACTTTCACATGGTTCCGGACCTCGGCTTTTAGGAACCGCGAGTTTTCGTATAAACTGACGGTATAGGTCTTGTACTTGATCCTTGTCTGACTTGGATGGACGGTCGGTCTGTACGTGACCCAGAAGGACGAGAGCGTATGCTCTGCTTCTTCTGACTTGGATTCGGGAGGCCGTCTCACGGCGCGGCTTGGTTTGCTGGTGAAACTAGTCCACTTGGCCTCCCCGAGGATACAGATATCGGAGCGGCGGACAGGTTGGGCGGGTTTAGCGCTGATGTAGTATGTATCGCCACGCTTACCGAGGGCGTATTTCTGGAGCTCTTTTGTCTTTTGCTGTCGTCTCCAGGGGAAGATTGTCATGATGACTTGAGAGTTGAATCCAGAAGTAGAGGCGAAGAGACAGTGTTGAGACAAGTCCCCCTTGGTACAGTGCTTTGAAGAACCGTAGAACAAAGGAACTCTGGGATTGTTTGAGGGGGGGGGGGGGGGGGGAAGAGCAAGATAGTGATAAGAAGAAGGCACATTGTGCTCATAGAGTTTCACTGCGTGGTGACGTTGACAGACAGTAAATGACAATATCCAAGACTTTCCATGATTCTATTTCGTCTAATCGTCAACTCTATTGAATGTAACCACTCGGTACTTAAAAAAGCCATGACAGGGTATATACTCTTTCGTTGATACGCACATCTTTTTCGTCTAACCACCCACCGTGCCCTCTCTAGCATGTCTCTCCTTGAGTCGCTTCTCTTGCTTCATAAACTCCCTGATGCCAACCGGCACGCTCTCGTACAGCCCCTCGTCCCAAAAGTCCTTTGCGATCTTGGTGTCGCCGACGGCTGGCGCCGGTGCGGTCCAGTTACTCTCTGATCCGCCACCGTCCGAGTCCATCGACCCCTCAACCTTTTGCAAAGCCGCCTGCGCCTCGTTGTTCTTGAGTGACCACTCCTCCATCTCGTCACGGAACCGGTCCCATACGCAGTTGACGCAGCCGCTCATGCAGCAGTTGTCCGGCTCCTCTGGCTTGGGCGGCACGAGGACGCCGGCTATCAATGTCGATTGCGCCTTTCGCGCGGCGAGGCGGTCGGCCTGCTCGATGGGTCCAAGCAGCCGAGAGCCAAATATGATCTTGACGCGCTCCTCTGGCGTCTGCGGCTGAGCTGCCGCTGCTGTTGTTGTTGAGTCGGCTGGTTGCTTCTTCTCGGGCGGGAGGACCTCGGGGTCTGCGGTCTTCGGAGGATCTTCTGGCTTCTCTTGGGGTATTAAAGAGGGGTTGTTGAGTATTTGCTCGTAGTATGGGCCTAGCGGGGATCGCTGCGGCCATTCTTCTGCGGTCTGTCTCGGTACTGTACTTGCGAAGGCTCGTGATGTCGTCGCGGAGAAGAGAGGGCGTAACCTCGGCGCTAACCGGGCGGGAATCGACATGGCTGAAGGAGGGGAAGACCTCGACGATCTATGATGCGGCGATACTTGGAAACGGGTTGTTGAAGAAGCGCGAAGTACGGGATTGAAACTGTAGAGTAACGACAAAAAAAAAGTTTGGTTGGTTTGTAATTCCGGCTCAACGGGGACCGGGAAACTTGGTGTTGAAGTCTCGGAAGTCCGTCATTTTTGCCTCGGACGTCATCGGCCGGGGTGTGCGCATCAAGGGGCAGGGGGTGGGTGGATGTGAGATTTGGAGGGCGGCTCCCGCTTCTCCGCGATTGGAGAATGTTTATGTCAGCTGTGCCTGACTATCAGCACGTGATATGCGTCACATGCTTTCGCGTTGGCTTGTGATGGACAGAGTTTGGAATTGACAGCTTCACGAGACGCGGATGGTGACTTCGATCTCACGAAACAAGGCGTTTTCTCTCTCTTTGTCACAAATTGCGGGCATTTTTGTCATTCAATCTTTGACATCTGGTTTCGGCTCAGTGAACACAGCCTACCCTTTTCGGCAGGCGGTGAAGCCCACTAGGACGCGACAGGGCCAAGTAAACAACGGCCAATGCGACAAGACCGAATATCGACAGGACGGACGGATACTAACACGGACATGAATATTGTTTAAGGCGCTCACGACAAAGTCATCAATTTTTCGTCATGGAAGAGTCTGCACCAAAGCGAAGGCGTACGTCGCCTCGCACTTCACTCGAAATTGGAGGAACTCCACCATCGCCTGAACCCGCGTCACCGCGACGGAGACGCCCATCTTATGCATCACCTACAAAAGCGAGTCTTGCGCGTCACAATCCAGAAGTCTTGGAGAGGAGAAGGTCCAGATCACCAGAAAAAGCGCAAAATCCGACATTACCTACATTGGATTTTGGAGTTGAGCAAAGTCCATCAGAAGTTCTTGCGGCGCGCTTGGCCGGGAGTCGGCTTGTGAGCGATGCGCCGACACCAACGCGTCCTAATGTGGCGACACCAGGTTCGGGGAGATCGCTGCGGCGTGTTGGAGGTAGTTTGGGTGGTCCTGCTCGGCGAACTCCTTCGAGGTTGAACCCGCGCCCAGCACCCGCGCCGGGGCCTGAAGATGAAGACTTTAATCCTTTCCGCGGCAAGATGCTGCGACGGTCACCGCCTGCTGGAATCATGCCGGCTGACGAGCCCCCGGCTTCTATGCCTGAGCCCGAGTTGCCGTCGATTGAGGCCTCTTCGCCACCACAACCTCCAGCGTCAATGCCTGAGCCTGAATTTCCAACGACCGATGGTCCTTTTTCTGAACCTGAGGCTGGGACTCCTCGCTCGCCTGAAGAACCTCCAGCGCCAGAAGCACCAACAGAACCCGAGAGTCCGCCTCCTGTTGAATCCCACTCACCGTCCGAATCCCCACCAGGTCCTTTGCCTGAGCCTGAATCTGAGAACGATTCCCTAAGCCAATTTCTCGATCAAGCCTCCCCCTCTCCTCCACTCGAGGACGACTCTCCCAGTCGAGTCCTTGAACAGGCATCTTCATCGCCCGAGCCCATTCCAGCTTCAATGCCTCAACCTGAGCTGCCATCCATGGTTCGACCTGATTCTCAAGAGGTAGCTCCCTCTGCGTCACAGCCTGTACCAAAACTCGCACCATCAACTCGCGATGCTGCCCTGCGAAAAAGCTTTCGCAACAGCCCAATTCGATTCCGGGAGTTGTCTCAGCCTAGGGATTCACCTCTGGCAAAGCCGCCATCACGACTTCTAGACAAGCCGAGTAAGAGCTTCCAGCGAGCTGGAGCATCTGCTAGAATCACAGAACACAGGCCCCCGGTTGAGGCGAATGCACCCGAAACCAGGAAGCCCAAAGCATTCGATCCGGATTCGGCTAAGAAGGCAGAGAGGGATGCTCTTCTGAACGAGATGGAAAAGCTCAAGAAGGATTTAGAGACTGCGCAAAAGGAGAATGAGCGAATTCGAGTGATGCAACAATCTGGTCGAGTGCTAGCCCCTTCGAACCAGGAGGCAGTTATCGATCTTATTCAGCGCCAACATCTTTTCGAAGCCGACAAGGACCAACCAGTGTCTCAACAACTCGTCCGGGCGGCTTTAAACCCTACTGCTCTCCTACCTTTCGGCAAAGCTATTCCCCCTACACCTTCGGCACCTGTTAAGGATAAGCAGGACGATATCAAATCACACCACCCTGTCGCCCTGACAGCGGAAGAGGAGTTGCCTTATCTTGAGCTGTTCACTCCGTTCTCAATATCATCAAACATCGCTGTCATGCCTGTGGAAGCAGATCAACCCCTGAAGCAGCTTCATTCTATTACCTTTCGATCTCGCGAGATACCTGGGGTTTTCACAGCGCGAATGGACATGGTTGTCAGTGCAACTAACTTGGCCATCCTGGACCTCAACATGACAGCACTTGAGCCAGCCTCAAAGCCCGAGCTGGGTCCTTTTGTCGAAAAGATTTGCGCCGGCGACTGCAATCGATCTATGCAACAGAACGTCGGTATCCTGTCTTGGGCCATGGGTGAATGGCTTCGTGTTGCCGTGGACAGGGCAGAGCTTTGGTGTCAACTGGAAAACAGCCTTGGCTCCAAGGATGGTGTGTTGGAGTCTACGAGCCAGATGCGCGCACGCAAGTCAAGACGGAGAAAGGGTGACGAAGACGATGAGGACTCTACATTTACACACGTGGAGTCGGTCAACAAGGCAGACTTTATCCGCTACATGGGACAGCAGTACTTTGACATCTCAATACCCCAAAACGACACTGAGGACTTGGGCGTAGTGGTACGGCTGGAATGGAAAACTGAGTTTGACTGGACGGGAGAGGCCGAAAGCAAGCTTGCGGTTTTGACGGGCGTTCCAGGGAAATGTGAGTGCACCGATCATCACCTCTTGGCGTTTAACTGACATGATATGATAGGGCACCAAATGGATGAGCGAGGATCTCTTGGAAAGATTCCCAAGCTTTTCGGCGAGCTTGTTCATGGGGGAGAGAAACCGGAAACGGCTATACGGACAATTGTGGCTTTGATTGCGGGCGAACAATCATGATAGATGTCAGGATGTCAACTTGGAATTCCGCCATGAGCGATTGTAGACCAAGACGAGTTCTTATTGCGCGGGTCGCACACGAGAAGAGAAAGATACCAGAATATTGTAATTAATTGTATTTTGGCCGTGGCGATGGCCTGCTGTATCGTACCCCCTTTTCCCTCTATCCATTAAAGAAGTCTGGAGCGCAACGCAACGCAACGCCTACGAAAACCAGCTTAGTCGACAGTGACACCCATCTTTCGCAATTCGGTCTTGGCCTGGTCAATCTCGGCCATGAGCTCCTTGTGTGCCTCCGGCACGTCGTTGAAGGTGAGGATGCCCCAGCCGAGGCGGAAGAGGAGGAATGCGCCGAAGGAGACGAGGGCCCAGAAGGGGAGCTATCATGCGCGTTAGATCGGGAGGTTCGCGGGGCTTGGGGAGTGAGAAACGTACGACGGGGACGATCTGCTCCTGGATCAGAGGAGGGAGGGGGATGAGTTCGAGAAAGAGGGCGAGGTAAAGCTGTTTGCGCCGTGGGTTAGCCAAGGTGTTTTTCGTATCGAGGGGTAAAGGGGTCGCTGTTGCGTACGGAGGAGACGAGGAGTGCGAGGGAGATGGTCTGCTGAGCGCGGGTCATTGTTGCGGTATTTTTGCTGTGGAAGCGTGAACGAGAGTTGAGAAGCGAAAGAGGGAGCGGCGGTCGACCGATAAATGCGATGATGTCGATTATCTGAATCTTGAGGAGACGTGTAAGTTGTCAGGGGTTTGGCGCGTTGGGTGGGAAATTTTGGATGACTAAGGTGGAGTGGGTTAGGTAATCAGCCTGAGAGCCTTGGCGAGCCTTGGCCTGTTTGTCTTCCTCGGTGGCAGACTTATAAGATGGGTTATTTTTAATAGAAAATGTCATGTTGAAAAAATACTTTAAATACTATAATAGAAATAAACTCGTGGCAATATTTATTCTAATGCCATATGCCTATTTTTAGCATAGAAACTACTTCTTCCTCACAAGGGGTCCCCGGCATTGAAGCTAAGTTTAACTGCCGCTCAACTGAGAAGCACCGTCACTTCATAGGCGAACCCCTGGACGTACGCTACCTGTGACTCAGTCCGTATTCGTTGACAAATATTTAAGACGAGAAGATAGCGTATCTTCTATTTAACAATAGCACCACATCTCCATACCCTCCTCTTCTTACTCCCACTTCCTCATCACCATGGCACAAGCCCCCTCTCTCAACATTACGGTCACCCCACAGTATCAGGGCAGAATACCAAAATCACTTGATGTGCGCCTGGTCATTGAAAAACCCGACTTGGCCGCCAACGACACACTCGTCCGCCTGACAGATGTCGGAGAGTTGTTTCCAACCCCGCCGTATACAAGTCCCAATGCTGTACAAGCTTCAGACTCCAAAGGCGAGGTTCCTCTCATTTCGACAGGCAAAAGCGATGGTGAACGCCATTGGAATGTCGTACGAGAGACCACAGGCGATGTGATCGTGACGTACAAGGCAACGCATATCAACAGCGATTCAGCGCCTACCATCGCGCTCTTGGACCTTCGCCGGGATCACGACGGCATCAATGGCGCTGGCATGTCCCTCTTTGCCCTTCCTCCCGATGATAAGACGTACTCGATCAACCTGACCTGGGATCTGAGCCAAACACCGAACGGCACGCGAGCTGTGTGGACGTATGGCGAGGGACCTGGAACCGTCACAAAAATAGGAAGCACCAAGCTACTGACAGAGAGTCACTTCGCTGTTGGGCCGTCGATGAACAGTTATCCACCCGAAGCAGACGCCACTGAAGATTTCGGCTTTTACTGGTTTGAGGAGCCCGACTTTGAAGTGCTACCGCTAGCAGAGTGGACACAAAACCTCTTTCATTACATGCGGCGCTTCTTCCACGATACCGAGCCAGCGTATCGAGTCTTTATGAGAGGGAGTACGAGCAGCCAAGGCACGGGCGGGGCGGCTCTTTTACGCTCCTTCATGTTTAGCTACATCATGGGCGCGAAAAACACTTGGGAGAGTTTCCAGGCTCTTCTGTCTCACGAGATGGTTCATAATTGGCCAACACTGTCCTCTGATGAGGACGAAGACGAAGACGTCACATGGTACGTCGAGGGCATTGCGGATTATTACTCCATGGTACTCCCTCTCCGTCTTGGACTCTTCACCATCGATCGGTTTATGCAAGGCGTAAATAACATGGCCACTGCATACTACACCAACCCCATGATCAATCTCACCAACGCAGAAGTCGAAGCTCGAAGCTCTGAGAGCGAACACATAGAGAGAGTACCATACGGAAGAGGTATGCTATTCTTGACTCGTCTTGACGCAAAGATTCGGGAGAGAACAAGCGGTGCGCGCAGCATAGATGATGTTGTGCTCAGACTCTTGGACCGGACACGGTCAGGCCAGAGCGACGGCCTAGAGGATCTTCTTCGTCTGCTAGAGCAAGAGCTTGGACCTGCTGTAAGAAGTGAATACGAGGAAATGGCGAATGCCGGACTGCTGGTGCCCCCTTGCACCAGCCTGAGCCCCTGCTTGACGATTCAGAAGACGCAGATGGAACTATACGAGCTCGGGTTCGAAAAAAGAGACGACGATGATGGGAAGATCTTCATCGACAAAGTAGTTCTAGATTCTAGAGCTGCGCAGGCTGGATTGTTGGTTGGAGATGAGGTAGTGTCGATGGACGACCGATTCTCCAATCCCACCGTCACCGCTGCTTATGAGGATGTGGATGCTGAAATTCTGGTCAAGGTTCGGAGAAACGGCGAGGAGCTTTTGGTGACCTACCGGCCGAGGAGTTTTGACAGGGTTGAAGCGTACCAGTGGGTGAAGAGGGACGACTGAAGGGCCCCAGGTCAGTGGCAGCTCTTCATATGAGTTTAGTTGTCCACAGCTTGAATAAACCAGTTTTACTTAAAGATGCGTCTTTTCCGTTTGGATTTCCCAGCTGATGTTAAAGTACGAGGGGGCTGGCAGGCGCCTTTGTCGACCAAGGTTGTATTTAGTGGTGGGTAGGGTGAAAGCCCGGAACACGAGCCGATGATTTTGGCATCCACCGGCTACCTTGCCGTCATTTAGATTAGCTGGTAGGGATGTCGATATAAGTGGGCAATGCTGTCATGGTTTTGGATGAAGAGCAAAGGCTTCTCAAACCATTGTGCCATGTCAGAAGTCCAGATGCACGAGGAAAATTCAGTCAAGGCTAATTAGTGGCGAGAAGTGTGCTGCAAAACACGACTTCTCTCCTGAAAATCACCGCCTAGTTAAATCTTCCCCTGAAGGGAAACAAATGACATAGTATCTACGTGGAAGTCCCACCACAGGACCAATTCTAGAACACAAACGAAATCAGAGTCAGAGTGTAACGCTTAAGGCCAGTAGATGCGAGACCATTACCTTTTGGTATAGCAAAACATGACGCAGATTTCCCAATGAACCGGACCATGTCAGCATTGGCATCTTCATCCTTAACCACCGTTGCCCAAGGCAGTGCTTCGCTCGTATCAGATCCTTTCGTATCCCATGATACATCATGCCAGTTATTCAAGGCGTAGACCATGATGATATTTGTAAAGGTTGAGGCCAGCAGATGATATTGAGGAAAGGAGTAAAAGATATGCCAAGGGTCCAAGTAGATGAAGGAGGCAAGGAAACAACCCGTAGATGGTGACAAGGGCTAGTAGAATCACACTGGTTACACTGTCCCCAAGTAGGCTTGAGGCAAAGTCTCCAACCGATCTGAAGGAGCCTTGTTGGCCAAAGAACGCATCGAGCGCCCGGTAGTTAGCCTTGAAGAGTAAAGCAAGAAGATACGGTCTCATAGGTGCTGCTCACATTGAGAGCCGGTGATAGATCCTGAAGCTGGTAAGCCCTGAAGTAAGCTTGGCCGTCGAACGTATCATGTATGGTAAATACAACACTTGGGTAGTCTTGGTAGTGAGGGGGATGGATTGTACTTGGTCCTACGGCCAAGTTTGTTACTCAGGCCATCAGTTGGAGTCAAAAGGTCTAATAATGTGGACGAGAGAACGCACACGTGCAACCTGAATCCAGTAGAGACTGGCGGCGTCATTTCTAGCAAAAAAGAAGAGTGAGAAATGATTTATAAGGACGGTAGGAGCCGATGGTCAAGGCAGAGTGAACTGGGGATATTTATTATTTATATAATTTTCATTGTGCGGCAGAGATGGGTCCAGGTTGCTCCCTCCGTCATTCAAGTATGATTCAAGCCTGCAGTCTAATCTCATGAGAGCCAACTACCTACTCATTCTGCCTCGATGAGGTTTCCTGGTAGGGTCCAGACGCAAGGTCCCAGCTCTTTTACAGCTTAGCAAGCTTAAAATAGCCCACGCCATTTCGGTATGTATTGGCGTCCAGGCGTCGGACTCTTGTTCGGGCCCGAAGTCCAGTTTTGGGCTTGTCGACTTCAATACCTAAACAGCATGGCCCCTGAGATTTATTCTTTCCTCGTAATCTCTTCTTTCTTCGCAGTTTCTGGGTGGCAGCTATCTTTGCCAACATTTGGCAAGTTGGACGGGAGTCCTTGGTATTAAAGGGGCTTCACTGGTTGCCATGACAATCAGGCCATCATTTTCGAAGCCTTTCAACACAAGAGCCTATATCTAAAGAGAATCATTTATTCACGCTCACGAAGGTAAGAGATGGCTATGGCTATTCTTCACGACTGCTTGCTGAACTCCCTGGAGGAGGTCGGCTTTTACCTCCTTGATTAGGTTAAGCTCATCGGAAGCGCTTCCGATGCTATGTGCAGTCGCATGTTACAGTCGGCCTGGAGAGGTGTAAATGGCCCAAGCACCTAAAATACCTAGCCGAAGAGATAATGGCTAAAAGTATACGACAAAGCTTATGCAGTACCTTGGTTAAAGAGGCGGGAACAGCCGCCAAAGAGGCTTGCATTGGCAGCTTACTGGCTGCCTTCAGCGGTAACCAGAGACGTGTAACAGTAGCTTGCCATGACTTTTTTTGATAAAAGTTTGTAGCAGCTGCTTTGAAGGGTACCCTGCAAAGCTGATCGTGTTGCCTGCGTGTGTGGAGTTTTGTTACTCACAAGGTGCCAACGTATACGAGCTGAGCCACATCGTGACTCATATAACAAGGTAAACCCCGTAGCCTTCTCCTTCATCGCTGGATACTTAAGCTCTGTAGTCCTCCCTGACTTATCAAGTACTATTTAACAGACTTGGTAATTCTGGACCATGTTCGTCCGCAACGCTACAAGGGAAGACATTCCCGCCGCCGGGGCCGTTGCAGCAGCGGCATACATCGATGATGAGCAGGATGCTTTCATGTTCCCTGGCCGCAAGAAGCACCCTCAGCGATATCTCAAAACGAAAGAGAGCATTGTTCGTCATGGCATGAATGACCCGACTGCAACGGTGATTGTTGTCGTGCTTGAAGAAGGAGACGAAGGTTGGAGTGGGAAGCCTGACATTATTGGCTTCTGCATCTGGTTTAGAGAGAATGGCGACGAGGACACCGGCAAGGCCGAGGAGGTTGAGAAAAAGGCCTTCCTATCGAGTAAGTCCCAGTGCTGCTCCCTGGCACCACTACCCGTGGACACCACTGATGCAGCTGATCAGGAATAAAAAATTTCATCTCTGGTTCTGAAGTGTTTCAGTACGCATCCGATCTGATAGATCCGCTGGTATCAGCTCAAAATGCCTCTATAATGGCTCGCACATGCCGCCTCCCCTCCTCGAATCACTACTTTTGTGACAGGATCGACAACCTCCCTCAGTACGGTATCATGGATATTGCCGTGCACCCAGAATTCCAGGGTCGAGGCGTCGCGCGAAGACTTGTCGAGTGGGGGATCAACAAGGCCAAGGAGGAAGGTATTCCCATCGAGCTCTCTGCGACGCCTGAGGGATCAGGATTATACGTCAAGGTGGGGTTTAAAAAAGTTGGCGTTTGGAGATGGAGGCCGGGTATGGAAGGGAGTGATGGTAAGGGTGGATGGGATATCATGAGGTGGCAGCCATAACAGTGACGTGTTTCAGTACTGGATACGGTTGTTTAATGTGTTGTTTGCTATAGTTGAAGCCCAGCCCTTGATGGGTTAACTTAGCTTAAAGATCGGATAGTCGGTTGTTCGATTATTCTAGTCGCCATGAAAGAGTTGAGGCTATTAGGCAGAAGGGCTGAGTCAAGCCGTTCTCGATCTGGGTGCACTTGTGCAATCTTGCTGGGGTTCATCATGGCTGGGTCATTATGACCGAAAAAGACAACCAAGTTTCACTCTTTCGTGACTTTCAGGGCTTGGGCTTGCGTAGTTGTGTGTCAGCCACCTGTCTGCCCTGCTCGCCACTCCTGCACGTCGAGGCGCTGCATTCACCACTGGCGGACAGCCTCTGGAAGCGCACCCCTGCGAGAAGGCAACCAAGAGGCAGTTAAGCGCCTGTTTTCTCCGCAGAAGCTGAAAATGCATCCAACTCAGCCACCACCACGCAGTGGGGGGCACACAACCGAAGAGAAGGCGTAATGTCATTGGGGAACGCTTTGGGAGCTGAATGGGTCCATTTGGGCTCTGGCGCGAGACAGGGGATATCTGCGAGACTGACGAGGCTGTCTCGTAGCTGGACAGTCGGCAGGCTGACTTGAATCCTACATCTCCACGAAGACCATCATGTCCGACGATGAACTCCCCAGCAATTCATGGCACTGCTTCGCTAGATGTCGCTCGCAGAGTTCAAAAACGTCGAAGCTAAGACGGGCAGGTACTAAGATTGACAATGGGCCGGTTTTCTCACCACAGAGTAGGCCAACAATACTGAGTGCTTCCTCGCACAAGTCTAACGAAGTGGAATTTTAGAGACGTCTTCGCCTTTGCACCAGAGCCAACATTTGGCCATATTACCGGCTACTTCCCAACTGACTCCTAATACCCGCAACTCCGCACCTTCATTAACCAATGCTCACATCCCCTCAACCTCGACACTGCCATCATCCGTCATTTCCAAGGCTGCCTCACCAACACCACCAGTTGACAGTCGACAGAGCAAACAACGCACCACACTGAAAGACGCTGATGCCATCTTTCAGGAGCTTTGGGATGCTGCAATTGAAAAGGCTCGACAGTCCGAGGAGGACAAGCATGTGTCTGAGATCATTGACGCATTCACAACCAGGGCCATCGGGGATGAAACCTTGGGAGCTCGAGAATTAGCCACATTCATCAAAGACGAAATGGAGCGCGAGATCAACAATCAATCCCATGACAGCAGCACGTCCCGTTTTGTCAAGCAGGTTGTTTCAACCCTTACCAAGTTTGCAGTCCTCGGCGATGTCGCCGTCAGTGTCGATCCTACTCACGCCGCTCTCCCGTGGGCTGCGGTGCGGCTTGTTCTCATGGTACGTATTCCATGTGCTCACGGTAGCGTATCTCTAACATCTGCCCAGACAGTCACCGCAGGAAGCGAGTTGAGGGAGAAGCTTCTCGGAGGCCTCACCAGAGTCACCTCATTGTTCCTCCAGTGCAGCATGTACCAACGAATCTACATGAATTCCAATTTGGATACGACGACTACTCTACCCGAAGATATTCTCGATCATCTCAGGACAGCAATCGTAGAGGTCTATTCCAGCTCGTTACGATTCCTCGGCTTTTCTGTTTATCAACAACGACAAAATGGAAGATTTGTCAAAGCACCGTTTCAGCTCGGGGATGCAGCAAACTATTTGGGAGATATGGATCAAGCCGGAGGACAGCTCAACCAAGCTGGTGATATATGTGAGAAGTGTTGCAGCTTTCAGGACCGGACAATGACCCAGGATGTCCTACGGCTTGTCAGCGACCTTCGCAAGACGTTACAAGAGCCTCCGTAAGTTTCAAGTTGCCTCCCGTTTAGACGATGACTACGATTCTGACGCCAGATTCTAGCAAGATTGTCTACCACATATATCAAGAGGACCTCTTATCCAAGCTCCCTACGGCAGGCGCCGCTTTTGACCATTTTAACAACCAAGCAGATGTTGCTTGTCACCCCAACACCCGTGTTGAGCTTCTCAAGACGATATATGAATGGACTCATGACACCCATAGCCCCAGAGTTTTCTGGCTTCAAGGCTTAGCTGGTACTGGCAAGTCCACCATTTCTCATACCGTGGCTCGAGACTTGAAAGGGGATGCACTTGGTGCCAGCTTTTTCTTCAAGAGGGGCGATGGTGAACGTGACAACGCGAGACATCTGTTCACCACAATCGCATACCAACTTGCTCGTAAGCTGCCCTCGTTGTGCAAGCATATCTGCGATGCTATTGAGAACGAACCACGAATGGTTGATGGATACCTGAATGTTCAGTTCCAAGGACTGATCCTCGGTCCCCTGAAAAAGCTTCAGGATGAAGGGTTTACGAGAACGCTACTCGTTGTGGTTGACGCACTCGACGAGTGTGAACAAGAGACACACCGAGAGACAATCATTGATCTTTTGACAAAAAGCCAGCTAATGAATCTCAAGGTATTCGTGACGAGCAGGCCCGAATTCGATATCCAGAAACGATTCAGCTGCACCAATGGAACCTATCGCGACCTGGTGCTTCATCGTGTGGACGAACACATTGTCGAGCATGACATACGCGTAGTGTTGGAATACCACATGTCCAAGTTCACTCGCGAGCACAATCAGATCAACAGCCAGGACTCCCATCTTACAGACGACTGGCCTGGAAGTGAGAGGCTTGAAAAGCTCGTCAGAATGTGTGCTCCACTGTTCATCTCCGTCGCAACATTTCTCCGGCTACTTCGACTTTGGCCAGAGGGGCCAGATACTATCGTAAACTTTTTCCTCGAAAACCCGGCGACGTCAACATCAGAGTACGGAAAGCTCTACTACCCCGTATTGAGCCGAATGATGGAACTTGTTCCCGGTTTCTATCGGGACAGGTTCAGATCCACCTTTAAGCAAGTGATAGGGTCCATCATTCTTCTTTCAAATCCGCTGGGAGCCTTGCCCCTGTCACGCCTGTTGAAAATCTCGGTACAGGAAGTTGATGGCCAGCTCCGTTATCTCCGCTCAGTTCTTGATTTACCGGATGACAGCTCCCCCATGAGCCCCATAAGGCTATTTCATCTATCCTTCAGAGATTTCTTGGTTCATGAATCCGACGCCGGCGAGTTTCATATTCAAGAGGCCAAAACCCATCAGAGACTTGCCGCTCAGTGCCTTGATATCCTGTCAGGGGAACTAAAGACAAACATTTGTGACATCGAACGTGAAGGAATTCTGCGCGATCTTCTCGATGAGGACGTAATCTCATCATATTTCTCACCAGAAGCACAATACGCATCCATCGCCTGGGTCTTCCATGTGGGTGCAAGCAAACACACGATCAAGGACGAAAGTCCAGTCCACCAGTTCATGTTGAAATACTTTCTCAATTGGCTGGAGTCTTTGAGTCTTATGGGTAAGATCTCTGAGGCTTCCAGACTGATTGATGACCTACAGCGGTCCACCGATGTAAGTTACCTTGCTTGTCAATTCTTCTCCGCCACGAACTTAACATGTACCTCAGATTAAAGATGGCGTCGGCATGTCCAAGTTCCTTCATGATGCCAAACGCTTCGTATTTTCTTTCGGAACCGCGGCTGATTTAGCACCCCTGCAACTGTATTCGTCAGCCCTCACCTTCGCTCCAAAAGCGAGCCTTGTCCGACAAACATTTGAGGCACAAATCCCCAAGTGGATATCGCAGTTGCCTCTTGTGGAATGCGACTGGAGCGCGTGCCTTTATGAAGTCAGTGCCGGTATTGTCAGCAGAGGCTGCGTCATGTTCTTGCCCAACGGCTGGGTTGCGGTCACATCAGAGCAAGGGGTCAAGATCTTGGACCCAGCAAGCCGCACCTACATCCACACATTCTCTGACCACAAAGGAGACATGGACGCATTGGCCCTCTTGCAGGATGGTAAACTGGCTTCCGCCTCATCTGATGGGACTGTTAAAACCTGGGACCCCAAGAATGGCGAGTGTTGGGAAACTTACCTTGTGCCCAACGCTGAGCAGATCAGTTGTATGGCTTTTTCGGCTGATGGTCGCTACCTCTCCTTGGTGACAAAGGCACAAAAATGCAGCCTTGTCGAATCCCATACGGGCAAATTGGTGCAGAGCTTTGATTTCAGAAAGTCCAGGAAGGGTCGAGATACTGGTCACGCGATAAGCACTGAACAGTTTTCCCGAGACGGAAGATGGCTCGCATTGAGCAGGACTAAAATAATCAAGCTATTTGACTGGGAGTTGGCTAAGGATACGAATCCGCGATATCTGACAAGCCCTCAACGTGCCATCTCAAGAATGGAGTTCTCAGCGGACAGCAAATTGCTATACTCGGCCTCGTACGACAACACGGTTGTTATGTGGGACACTGCGACCGGCCAATGCCTACGCACGCTCCAGTTTCCTTGTGCAGCTATGACGGCACTGGCATGTTCAAAGGATCGGGTGGCAGTAGGCACAAAAGGTGGAAACGTTGTTGTATTGGATCTTGAAGAGGGCGCGAAACCCCAAAGCTTGGCCGGCCACGCCGAGGCCGTTGAATCCCTTGCCTTCTCCCCGAATGGAGAATTACTTGCCTCGTCTACAACCAACAACTCAACCAACATCTGGGACCTGACCGTCAAGACGTCCGGAACACGCGAAGGCTATATCGCGCCTGTCAGGGAGATTGCCTTCGCATCCAGCTTCAAGCTTGTCGTGTCATCGGACCTCGTGCACAATGTAAAGGTCTGGGACGCACTACATGGTACTCTCAAAGGTCAGCTGGCTTTCAATGACCTGGCTGCAGTGGCCACAGCAGAAAAGGCGCCACTTCTGGGAGTGGGCTTGACAGGAAAGGTCCAGATCATCGACCTGGGCTCGATGTGTAGAATCCAGACGGTGGAAACAAGCCTCGATCATGTCCGATCCTTGGGATTCTCCACTGATGGAAGGCGACTCGCAGCGGCTTTATCATCCCGTGGGGCGGTTGAAGCCCGATCAGCGGTTCAAGTATGGGATTTGGAACACCCGGATCCAAGACATGTCAAAACAATACCAATCAATGACACGAAGGAACTGGGTGCCGTCACTCTGTCACCAGACGGCTCGCGAGTCCTGGTTGTTAAGCAAAGAACTCGCGTCGTTGTTACAAACCTGGAGACCGACGACTGCTGGACAGGAGATTTCAAATATATTAGCACAATCGATTTCTCATCTGATGGACGATATATCATCGCCGGGTACACAAATTGGGCCGGCAAGATGTGGGATAGCGCGACTGGGCAATGTTTATGGGAATGTCCTCCTCAGAACCACAATTTATGGCCCAGCCGCAAATTCCAAACTAGTTTCCTAATGGAAATCGCCTTGCACGACTTGGCTCTATCGTCCCCAAGGGGTGAAGCCTGCATGCAGTGGTATCATCTGGGGCACGATGGGTCCTGGGTTGTAAGAGACGGCCTGAACATGCTCCTGCTGCGTTTGGAATCGGCGGTATCTTGTGCGGCGACGGCGGGTTCTACGATTGCTGTTGGGTCTAGGATGGGGGAAGTGATTATCATTGGGTTGGGATAGTGGTTGCTCTGGTGGGAGATGCTTGAGTTTGACGGCATAAGTGGCCGAAAACGGGCCATAATAGTAATGTACGAGGCTTTCACATATCCCTGGACTCTGGTTTTGGCGTCGCCTAACACGTCAGATGAGGAACCTCGAGATATAGTGACGTAAACAGGTTGTCGTTGCATTTCATTGATGGTTGTCACGGATGAACGCAATGGAATAAACAGGCCGTGAAGGAGAGGTGTCCTCTCCCCCCCCCTTAGACAACTAGCCACTTTCTTCAATGTGGCCCCAGCCTCTGTAGTTTAGGCACCATTGATTTACTTACCCCAGTGCCTACAATTGCCAGATAAAGACATTCTCGGTGACCCTGGACGACAAGAACAATTGGACCAGTTTTACTCTTGTCCAACCTCCCTTTCTACCCGTCTCTGGACGGATGGACCGCCTCTGTGCTGCTGATCATCTGTCCCAGATTTTCGTACCTCCACAGGCTCACATACACCTCGGTCTTCTGGCTTAACCCATCAAGGGGCAGGCTAGATTGTCAAAACATCATAGCATCATAACCCGATGCTAACAAAGTGGTCACATACCTCACTCTTGTCCAAACCACCGTTGGTCATATCATATACTCCTAGAAGTGAGCCTGGTCCCAACACGTATTAGTATCAGTTAGCCCACCGCGAGAAGACTAGGTATGTACTGACCTCCCTAGCGCCCCGGACCTCTGCTCGTCGTGGAAGTTGGAGCGGCTTGGTATATGCGGAAGCCTCGATCCTGGCTGTCCTCTTCCAACAGTATCACTGAAAAAATGTATTCAAGTGCGTTCTCTGCCTTGGTACTCAGCCTGATTTGACCAGACGAGGTATCCGCAAGAGGAGTCAAGTCATCGTCGGAGCATGATCCCGTCTGGCGGAACCGAAGATAGGGACGTAGCACAGCGCCTTCGCTTCTCACCCAGGTGACGCCATTGCTTGCGTGTTGCAACTCCGTGAGGAACACATCACGCCTACTTCTTCGTTCTCGCAGAGGATAAGCGGTGACTGGAGCCAGATGCTGAAGTTGAATAGGGTCGATCTTTGTCGACGACCTATAAAGGCCAAACCTTGGCCGTCCTTGAATTTCCCTGTCAAGGATTGGTGATAGGATTTGAGGCGAAGACTGTTGACGTGGCTCGGTGGTGAGATTGTGATGGAGCCTTCAGGGGGAAATCGCTGAATATGTAAGATCGTATAGAGGAGCATTTACTCGCCGCAGACAATCCTGCATTGTAACAGAATTGGCTGACTTAGCCATTGTCTGAGTGACCTACGCTAATTACTTCCGGTTGTCAGGTGCTGCGTTGAAAAGAAACAGGAGGTTCCCATACGTGCCTGTTCAACTCACGTCATACTTCCCCTTCTACATCCCACTTTATATAGTGATATATTACCTTGAATGTTCATGCTGTTTATATCCATTTCAACTACTACGGTCTATCAGCCGAGGGAGGATTTAGTTAAATTGATTTAAAGAGAACAAGCCATATGTTGCTGCCATTGCCAGAACCAAAATCATGATGCTCGCTTATTCTTGCCTCCGACAATCCACTTGCAAACCTCTGCATTAGCGACCAGAATAACATCCCTGTAGACTGGCTTGGCCGGGGTCTGGATTGGAGGAAAACTGGTCGGTCATCTTGACAGATCCGCTCATCCCAAGCGACGACTCTTAGCTTGTTATTTATAATAGATTGTAGAGCCATTAGTTATCTTGAACTAACTACTCATGCCATAGAGGCTAAGCGATGATACTCGGTACATAAATTCAGTCGCTCCCCACTTGGTCTGTACATTACTAGACTTAGTCTCATCTTTTATGGCGTTGTATGTTTACAAAAATGTCATCTATTGGAACTCTACTACAACTTATCGGCTTGACCAGCGTTGTCTTGACCACTTATCGAATCCTTGGCAATGTCTCACTCTGGGTTCCTTTCAACACAAGCCTCAAGCGCTACAATCGAGAGCCGCGCGCCTGGGCTCTGGTAACAGGCGCCTCTGCTGGTATAGGACGAGGACTCGCTGAGGAGTTGGCTGCAAAGGGTTTCAACGTCATCCTCCTAGGGCACAAACCCGACGAGCTTCAAGAAGCACGCGACAGCATCGTTGCGGAATTTCCGGGCACCCAGGTCAAGATATTGGTTCTTGATGCGGCAAAGGCTTCACCTGCCGAGATTGAAACAGCACTGATATCTGTCTCGGACCTTCAAATCACCGTCCTTGTCAACAATGTTGGGGGCATGCAAATGCTGAGACCGCCAAGGTTTAAGAGACTGGACCAGTTCTCGGCTGAGGACTTGGACAGCGTCATGTTCCTGACTGCTCGATTCATGGCTCACGTCACGCGCCTCTTGATCCCACTTCTGGCAAAGAATGGACCATCCCTCATCATCAACATCAGCTCCGCTGCTAGGATGGGCGTGCCCGGTATTGCTGTCTACTCTGCTACCAAGGGATTCGTCACCTCTCTCACCAACGCCGTGGCCAGGGAGTTGAAAGCAGACGGATTCCCAGTCGACGTTCTGGGCATCGTACCCGGTGATGTCGAATCACAGGGGAACAATTCTGGAATGCAGCCTGGTTCTCCCAAGGCGAGGCAATTCGCCAAGGTGTTGATAGACCAAGTCGGACGGGCTGCTTCCAGAGGACTTCTCGAGATTTCCCCATGGCCCATCCATGCAATGCAGATTGCCTTTTTCAACTCCTTGCCCTTGTGGGTGTCGCAGAAGTTGATGTTTGACGTATTTGAGAAGAAGAGGACTGAAGAAGCATTGAAGAAGGATTAAAGGAGTGAGCAGATATTTGACACGCCAGCCTGGTCATCTCACGCATGTTGATGACTTTGGTCTTGTTCTGAGGATGATGTGAATGGTTCAAGAAAAACCTTGAGCCTGTGTTACA
Organism: Ascodesmis sphaerospora; assembly: GCA_027569015.1. Classification (NCBI taxonomy): domain Eukaryota; kingdom Fungi; phylum Ascomycota; class Pezizomycetes; order Pezizales; family Ascodesmidaceae; genus Ascodesmis; species Ascodesmis sphaerospora. The sequence continues at coordinate 662,334 of JAPPUR010000011.1, read as the reverse complement.
TCGCCATTTACTCAGATTTTGTAATAGCTGTAGCGGATGATAGGTGCATGATAAGACTTTTTGACAGACAGCTAATTGTTGAAGAGCACGCCGAGCACTTTAAGTCACTATTGCGAAAAGGGGGTTAATGGCATATATATGCCTGCGTTTGTTTTTCAAGGCTGGACAATGTTCATTAAGTAAAGAAAGTAACTACACGAGCTTCTAGCTCAGTTAACACACCAAGGTCGGGCTCTAACTATAATAAAAAACATATTATCAACATATCATAGCATCATAACCCGACGCCAGTATAGTGGCCTATTTTCTTTTTTACCTTACGCTACCTATAGAAAAAGAGTCATACCTAGTTGCATCATTATGAACGGTTAAGCCTCTCATGGGGTATTTAATTGCCTGCTCTAACCTCCGTACGAGAGGAATAACTACATATTTTGACAGTTAACGTAATCACTAGAAGAAGTGGAAGTCATACAAAGAAAGATTATTCAGATGGATGGTTATTAGACTACAGCAATGAGCCCTCAAGCTAAAGATACTAATCTAGTTGTTCTTCCTGTCTCAAACTCGAGCAGTCCTCTCCGCAGGCTCCTTCTGGTCCTCACCACCGGAAACAATCTCCTCAACAGCCCTATCCTTACCAGCCTCTCTATCCAGACCCCAGTCTTCAATCTCAGGATACTTTCGGACATAGAACCACATTCCCATGATGGCAACGATACTTCCAATGCTGAAGGCTGCGGCCAGTGGGAAACCAATGGGATATTTGGGAGAGTCAGCTACTCTCCAGGCACGGAGCGGAATCGTGGCGTGGCCAACGTAGACGAGCGTGACGGCCATGGCGACGAGGATGGACCGGACTTCGGGCTCCTTGCGGAGGATCTCTGCGAGCCAGGCAATAAGTGCATAGCCCCAAGCCGCTGTTGCAAAGGTCAAGAAGTAAAAGGCCATAATGGTCTGCCAGGAGCTGGGCCAGCCTGACAAAACCGAAGTTGCAATGAGTTGAAGAGTCGCAGCGCCGATACTGACTTGCCATCGCCAAGCCTTCCAATCACTCAGGGCATTGAGGCCGATATTGCAGACGATGCTGATGGCGTATCCACCTAGGGGAATCAGGTTGACCGTGTAAACCGAGTATCGTGGGGTCCCGTCCGCCTTGGTAAGGCCCTTGAGGAAGAGCAGGAAGTATGCGTTGGCGCGCTGACTCCAGGCAAACTGAAGATACGCAGCAAGGAAGAGATAAGAAAGCGGGCTCTTCACAAGCAGCTTCAACTTTTGAACCAACGTCTTGAATGGGATCAGCTTGGATGTTTCCGTCCCGCTGTCACTCATCCGCTGCCGAGCCAGCTCCCTTTCCTCCTCAGTCAGGTACAGCGCTCGGGTGATGGCTGGCGAGTCGGGGATGATGACGAGACCGACGAGACCCCAGAAGATGGTCATGGCTCCGGAAACGATGAAGAGCCACTGCCAACCTGCGAGGCCGAGGTGACCGTTGAGGTTCTTGTAAAGAGCTGCTTGAACGATACCGAGGAACATGTTTCCAGCGACGCCGCTAACGCCAAAGATTGCCAAGCGCTTGCCAAGCTCCTCAGGGCGATACCTATATTCTGTTAGAAACTACCAATCAGACTTTATTTGGATATTATAAGTACCAGTTGAAAATCAAGTTTACGATGCCAGGCCAAGACGTCGACTCAAACACGCCGAGGAAGAAGCGCAGCGCAAAGATGGTCTTTGCGTTGCCGGCCTTGTACGTGAAGAGGGTGAACAAGCCCCAGATGATCTCGCACACGGGGAGGAAGAGCGAGGGGCGAACGCGGGTCTGAATCAGCTGGGAGGGCACGATGAAGATGGCGTAGCCGATGGAGAAGTAGGTGGTGAACTCGACGAGCTCGTTGCCGAAGAGGGAGAGATCTTCTTTCATGCCTGAGACGTAGGCTGCGGTTGTGGCGGATTGATCCATGTCCTGGGTGTGTCAGTCTAGAGATTGAGATGGTTGTGGATGTGGTGTTACCTTGAATAGTCCGGCAATAAATGCCCAGACGAGGAGCAGAACGTCAAGCTTCAAGACCAACACATGTGAGGGATCCTTGAAGTAAGGATGCACCTTGGCGAGCCATGATGTCGACTCGACAAAGGCGACAGCAGGTCGCTCATCAGACGTCGAGTCATTCTTGAGACTGGTAGTCGGCGACATGTTGGGCAACAGTCAGGATATCACCAGAGAACAATCGCGGTTTGAACTGATCAACAGCAAGAGCAGGCACAAGGTGAGAGGGTCGTATTTAAGTTCACGGACGATATAAACATTTTTACATGGCGTCTTATTCGTCTGGACAAGGGGAGTAAAAGCTTGTAGGCATGTTCTCGCTAATCCCCCCAGCTAATCACTCCCTATGTCGAAGCTATTATGACGAGATCAGTCTTGACGATTCCGCAACAGGAGTAAAAATGACTGTAGTCGACCGATCCAGGAGCAGATTTGTCGCACAATCGCTGTCTCTCACAGGGTCCAGACTCCCGCCCAAGCGATCCACAAGACGACTGCAAGCGTAGAATAAGAAGCAATTCCATTGGACGACTGCAAGAAGCGGTTGCATGCTTCCGATGGAGAGTCGATGTCGTCTTCAACCCTTGAAATGATGATAGATTTTACCCCGTCTAGCGCTGCGTAGGACGTCTTGGCGGCCGATGACGACAGCCAGCGTTTCCGTTCTGGTATAGGTCGACGGTTGCTGGATCCGACGGCGGAGATAAGCGACCGGTTTAACAAGAGCGTTCATTTGCATTAAACAGGATACGATTCTCAGCAAGTCAAACAGATCAAACACAGTATTCATCATGTCTGAACCTCTTTACCCTGCCTACCTCCCCACCAGGTCCGACGGTTATGTCGCCCCTACGGCCGTACCCTTGTTCGACGGCGACGAGCCGGGGCTCCGCGCGGATCCCGCTAAGCCCTCTCTTCTGAAGGCCGGCGCTACTGTCACCGACATTACCCCCCGCATTGGCACTGAGATCCGGGGTGTGCAGATTAGCAAGCTGAGCAGCGAGGGTCTCGATGAGATTGCTCTGCTGGCGGCTGAGAGAGGTGTTGTTGTTTTTGTGAGAATATATTGCTCCTATGCTTGCACGCGAGCTAACAATGTGATCAGAGAGATCAAGATTTTGCAGATGTTGGGTTTGATCGACAGCGGGAGATTGTGAAACATTATGGTCCTCTTCATCTGCATCCCACCATGGGATATCCCAAGGGAACTGGTCCCGAATTCCACGTTGTCTATGCCGATGAAAAATCGTGAGTTTATCACCATGACACATCTAGATTTAGTACCTAACAATGTTCAGCGGCAACCTGAGAACCCTCCTTGGCCCTCGCACAACCTATGATCTCTGGCACATCGACCAGACCTTTACACCCAACGTCCCCTCTACCACCTTCTTCTGGGTTTTGGAGATTCCCCAGTCTGGTGGCGGTGACACTGCCTTTACCTCTCTCACACACGCCTACGAGGCTCTGTCGCCCGCCTTCAGGGAGACTCTTCTATCCCTAAAACTCCACCACACTTCCGCTTCTGAAGGCGAAGTCAGGAGAGTCGGCACAGAGCGCGCCCTCGCAGAAGCCATCAACACAACTCACCCCCTCGTGATTAAGCACCCCGTAACCGGCAAGCCCGCACTCTTCGTCAACCCCACCATCGCCCGCCAGGTCGAGGGTTTCCTGCCTGAAGAGTCACAGCACCTGCTGTCGTTCCTCCACAACCACATCCGCAGCTTGGACTTTAGCTGCCGTGTAAAGTGGGAGAAGGGTACGGTTGTTATCTGGGATCAGAGGTCGGCCGGACACTCTGCTGTGCCGGATTTCCAGGATAGTGAGAGGAGGCACATGGTGAGGATGATTCCTTATGGGTCCAAGCCTGAGCCTGTGTCCAAGTAAATGCTGTGTTAGATACCATGAAGCATGATTTAAAAGCCTAGATGAATAGCCTAGATTCAAGACCTTGTTTTATCTCGCTTGTCCAGTCGTGAATTAGTATGTCTGTACCCTTTGGTGTCCATTCAAGCGATAGCCACGATGAGTCTCACATCAGCCATCCGCCAAAGCACTTACACTGACAAACAAACTTAAGCCATGTTTTAGTTGCCGCCTCGTAGCTTACGCTCACCCCTGCCCAGGGCGTGTCTCATCATACGCAGAGCCAAGGCCAGAGGTGTATGGTTATTGGACTCCCGGGCGTCCCGACAAGGAGGCACCTAATGCAGGTAATAAACGATCGGTCAAATTGCGGAACCTATTTTGCTAGACTAATGTACAGTTGCATATTTCACCCCTCCAGTTTTCAGCACTATCCTACTCGTACAATCGTCAAGTTCAAGTTCAACTTCCTAACCCATTCTGTTGGCAGTGGTCCAGCGGTAAGCCGGATCCACGACATGTTTCTCAACCTCAATGACGGGCATGTCGCCGAGGGTAGAGCCGCTTGCTGTTGAGTCGACGGATCGACGTTGCTCGTTTCGGTGGCCCATGACTTGCTTGTATCGCCTGGAGGCAGGGGACAGGGCGCTGAGAGAAAAGCGGCGCTTGGAGCTATCGGTGTATGTTAGTAGAAGATTGGAGATATATGTGTCGGGCCGGTCTTACTTGGGAGCCATGTTGAGTTCTAGGTAAGTAAGAGTTTTGAAAGGGTGTGCTCAAGATGAGGAAGATGTTGTTGAGTTTTGTGATGTTGATTGCAAGTGTGTCTTCGAATTGTCAACCTCTTGATTTACGAGGACCATAACGGGGTTTATATAAACGAAGCTCATGATGATCAGTACCATCCAAAGACCCTCCAATGTCATACATGACTTCCTCGATCATGGAATTTGCCTCCATGTCGTACTCATGTCGTCCATCATTACCCTCTTGCGCCACCCAAAGCCTCACATGAACACGCCCTCCTACACCCTTAAGCCACTCAAGACATTAGGCATTGGAGTTGAGTGTTGGAGTGACATCAGCCCGAGTGCTTGGTCCTTCCATCTTACCAAAAAGAGCACACCATGTACTTAACCGTGCCGCAGAGATGACGTTGCCTAGCCTTTGGTGACGAAAGGTGTTGTTTGGCGATTTATCCAGGTAAATAGCCACCCAATAGCAAACCCCTTTCCACAGAGTCTGATGACACCTCTGACTTGGGTAACCATCTTCGACTATTCTAGTAGGGATTGTCACACGACAGCTTTGCCTATGGGATCTACCAAGCAGTGGCCGGTGGATCAAGGACCCTGGAGATCCCAAGAGGCAAAGTCACGAGAGGGAGGCGCATGTATTTAACTTTTTTTTTTATTTGACCAAGATAGATACTAAATCTTGTTATGACTTATGTATCTTGGTTGTTATAGTGACGTTAGTCTCGGAGTGCTTCCAATCCCTAGCACTATTTGTCTCTTCTCGTAAGATGTTGCGCTGACTGTCCCCGTCATCAGAGTCCATCCGAGCTGGATCCGGGACATTGACATAATTGCGACGACCCATTTCGAAATTGTTTGTGCCACCGGTGCCTGAGGGTCCAGTCCCTGCTGAGGGACCTCGAAAGCCGGAACTGCGTCCATGGCTGCCAAACGGTAGGTATTTGATGAGGGGACGGAAGGCCACTAAGGACGCGGTCAGGATGGATAGACCAAACTCGAGGACAGAGCTGAGGTTATAGTCAGTAACTGAAGTTGATGTGGGAAGGAAACAGGTAAGGCAAAGACTCACTAGATGAACGATTCGAGCTGGAGATCCAACGCAGCGGCAATGTCCTTGGACCCGACGATTTGAATCAAGCTCTTGAGCCGCACAATGCTGACAATAACAGTCCCAGCACCGAGTCCCAGCAAGATAATAATGGCAACCTTGGTCCTTGTGCCCATCTGCAAACCTTTGAGCAAGAACACAGGCAGCACGGCGTAGAATAGCGCTGATGCAATGTCCAGTGCCGACACAGCAAAGCCCAGCCCTGCTAATTGTGAAGAAGTAAGACACCTCCCAGTGCCATCTCCCCATACTGCCTTCAGTGGGATACACTGCAGCACATCGACCAGAAGACAGCCCAGAGCGTAGACACCGACGAAAACCATGGATACCACAAGCAATCGCTGAGTGCGAGGCCATCCCTGGACGATTCGGTGTAAAACCAATGCCACACTGATGCGAACGATGGGAAATCCCGCGACGTAGGTGATCTGGGCGATGGTAAAGTACCTGGAAGCCTCCATGACGTTGTAGTTTTCGAGTCTGGCGATGACAAGCGGGTCGGTTTCGCCGAAGCCGTACGAGAGAGACATGAAGCAGAAGGAACACATGAGGATGAATCCTACAAGTGCTACTGCAATGACATAGTCGTCGTATCCGAGTGTAGTCAACTTGATGCGCACGCCGAGTCGAGCGAGAACCACAAAGACGTCGATGCCAATGAAGGCGGCCATCACCGGAGAAAGAGTGTCGCGTGTGGCCATGGTTGTCTGTGTTGTAAGCCAGTTTAGTTGTTGTCACATACAGGAAAGGAAAAGGTCGCTTCGCTTACAGAGAATGGACAACGGGCAAGCCGTTTCGTTTGAAAAGAGATAACAATGATCAAAAGATAGGTAGCCGCAATTGACGAGCCGGCGCGGGACGGCGCTGGCTTATTTAGACGCGCCCTTGGCCAAGAATAACTTGATGCACCGTTGATCGACAACAGGCGAGAAGTCCAGTCTCCCCTTTATCCTCCGGAAACACTAGTAGTTCATCCGGGCCCAGGGTCCTGGCCGAAAATTTTCTACTGGTGCCGTCGTAGTGATCCTCCAATTGTGGGTTCATGCGCAAAACGATGGTCTGGTACAGGCTGCAAGGATCATACCGTTATCCCGGGTGCAGCCAAGAGAGAGGTTTCTCAACAGCTATGCAAGGCACATTGCCACAAACAGTCAATCCTTTCTTTTGGTAAAAAAGGTACAAGCATCAGTGCCACCTTTTACAATTGCAATCCTTGCGGACCTGTCCCCAAGCCCTTTCGAGTTCCGTGATTTTATGGGGTGATCCAGGATTCCCCTGTTACCCAGTTCAACTAGCTACTCTTGTGCGGGGCAAATGCGAACTAGACAAGACAAAAGAAAAGAGTAACACGGTGGCTGATAGTGAGCTGATGAAGAACACGCGAAACAGGGGCATGAAGCGGCTTGGGGAAAACCCTCATGGGTAAAGTGCTGATCAGAACAGGGGGTTCGGACTGAGCTCGAGTTCGAGTTATCGGGAAGAAGGCCTTATTAGTTACAGCTCATGCTTGGCTCAATTCAGCAGCAGTAGACCTAAGAAGAAGCTATCCCAAGCACATACTTGGTCAATTATGGCTCTCAGCACGAACCACCACAAGTTGTAGACCTAGTCCTTGAGGTTACAGAGCACAATGGATTAATACCGTGACTCAAATTCAACCCGACGAGAGGGTGAAACACAGTGATGCCAGTAAAGATTGGGCTGGTTAAGCTAAAGCGCCGGCTTGTCCCGTCTTGCAACGGGGATCACCCGTTCCTGATGGCGGGCGTTACATCTTTCGTCAGGGGAATCATAATAGCCGAGATGACCAGCCTCACCAAGAGGCTAGGACAACGTTCTCAGCTGATTTTCACTCATAAACCAGCTAGAAGAAGCTTTAGCTGTGTCACTGCTGTGTGGTACGTAGTATCTGTTGGTCCCCCCCGGTTTCTTCGAGCCTTGACCAAGTAACCGTCGGGACAGGTTATACCTAAAAGGGAGAGAGACGAGCCGATGGATCAGAAACCCTGGCTCCTTTTATCTTCGGTTCCGCTTAGTGGTTTCTAACCTCCACCCCGGTCTCTGGAGAACAGCAAGGTACACTTATTGGTCTTGACCATATCAACGAACTATCGAAGTTGACATGTAAGAACCAACACCCAAATACATAAATCCACTGCCCAGGGGGTCGGGAAACCGGGGGTTGGGAATCCCCCGTCTTATCCTATAACAAGAGCCCCTTTCCTCACTAGCCCACACAATTCACCTCATTACTTGCTTCTCCCACACCTTTTACATGACGATCACCCAACAGAAACCAACAATGGCAACTACCGAAGCTCTTCCCCGTCTTCCCGAGGACATTACCGCCGAATGGCTCTCCCCCAAGATTGGTCTCAAGAATGCCAAGATTGAAGTGAACAAGACCGTCGCTGGCACTGCCACCTTGGTGCTCATGACTGCCACTTCCGAGGATGACGAGAAGAAACCCTTGAATGTCTGCGTCAAGGGTGGCTTCAACCCTACTATGCTGTCGCAGTTCCCTTTTATCTTGTCCCTCTACACCCGTGAGGTTGACTTTTATAACAACCTGGCACCTCGAGTACCTCATCTCAATGTGCCAAAGAAGTTGTGGGCTGAGAAGAATGCAGAGAACGCCGTCCTGATTATGGAGGACATTGGCGCTGCAGGCTATTCATTTGCCGATCCTGTCGACACATGGCCCGTTCACCGCGTCAAGAAGGTCGTCGAGGACTTTGCTGCCCTGCACGCCGGCACCTGGGGATTCGACGCCGCCAGCGTCCCCTGGTTGGATAGTCACTACGAGACCTCGGTGTTGGGACTCTGCGCAATGTGGGATGCCATTGTGTTGGCTGAAGACCGGCCGCCTGTGCCCGAGTACATGAAGGACCAGAAAAAGATGACATCCGCCATAGAGAAGTGGTTTGCCACCCGGAATCCAAAGTTCCAGTGCATCCTTCACGGAGACGCACATTTGGGTAACATGGCGTGGTCCGAAGACAAGGATGCGCCCATGGTTCTCGACTGGCAAATCATCCACTCCGGATCGTGTTTCACAGACGTTGCCTACTTTGTCATGACGGCACTCACGATTGAAGACCGCAAGGAGCATGAGATGGATATACTCGACCACTACCTGGCCAAGTTGCACGAGTTCGGTGGACCAAAGCTCTCAAGGGAGGATCCTGAGGTTATGGAGGAGTATCGCAAGTCGTTGATGGCAGGATTCTCTTGGGTTCTCTGCCCTTATACTATGCAGAAGAAGGAGCGAGTATGGGCTATTGTGTCACGGTTGGTACCGGCTATGGAGGAGCACAACCCGGTTGAATTGCTAGAGAAAGAGTAGATAGATTAATCTCGGCTTAGAGGGCTCATGTCACAGCCCTGAGATATCCCATGACATGCCATAAGACTCCTTTCCGTCCCCCATGCCAGTGTTAGACCACTAACAGAATGAGCGCAACGACGGCGGAATAATACATGGTTTGTTGTGTTCATATATGCCAAGCGCTTTATCCAAGACGACTCTGGGGATTCTTGGCCCTCTGGATTGCTTCATTTAGCTATTGAACCTTAAAATTCGGTTCAACTAATCGAGGCCAATCGGCACGCCTTCCTTAATCCCGGAGGCCGGGGTGTGTTAGACACCAAGATCAAGAATCCCCCGACTGATCTGCACTTAGATTTTAAGTTCAAAGCTACGAGATATTCCAACTAGCGAGTTGAATCTATTTTGCATCACTGAATTTTATGACATTCGAGTACGATCTTCTAGCTCAGTTAACCTATCAAGGGCCGGGCTTCTACTATAACAGACAGACATTCGAGTACATGCCGAAGAGAGTAAATACGGTAGATCTTGTAAGGCTTGAGAACTTCCCTACTCAGAGATACCTGAGTCTGACATTGCCATCCCCCGAGAGTAAATGCCAGGAGGTAGGCATGGGGGTTTAGGTTGGAAAGAATCATACAAGCCTTGAATTTTGTAACTTGAATTTCTTTGACTTTCAATTCAATCAAGGAGAATAATTAAATCGACGCTGGCAAATCTGCCAGTCATATCCAAACCTCATCTCACACCCCAATGTTCAACGTCATATCTCACTGAGCCAACATGGCCTTCAACTCTCCCAAATACTCATCCATCTTAACCACAACCGTCATGTGCGTCTCCCCCTTCTGAACCCTCAGCTCAGAACTCGGCATCAGTGCCACTGCCTTCTCAGCCATGCTGATCGGCACATTCACATCCTCGTCTCCATGCCAGAATATCATCCGCCCCTTCTCAACCTTGATATCCTCCAACTTGAATCCCCAGTCACTTCCGTAGAGGCGAGCTTCCCATGCCATCGAGTATCCGCCTGCCTTTAAGGCCTCTCGCATCGAGCGAACAATGACCTCCTTCATCTCTGGGTAATTCTCCCACATGTCTCGATCCTTTTCAGGACGTCCTGAGAACTCTTGGTCCAGTAGATTTTGCATCTTCTCCGGGTCCTCATCTCGGGCTGCTGCCCCCATTTGTCCATCCACCAACCATCCCAAAAGTCCAGTGGCCCAGGGCGCAACTCCCAGCATGATGCGGGTCTTGATCAGCATGCCCGCCGTTCCCAGCGATGAAGGCATCAGTCCAGCAACAAGCCCAACGCCCACAAGACGATCACGGGGTATCCCTCTGAAACATGCGATGGTGTATGGACCGCCTCCAGACACGCCGATGATGGCGAACTTGCCAACCGACAGATGATCGGCCAGCGCTAGAATGTCGCTGGGGTAGTCGGTGAGCTGGCGGTTGGGCTGAAATGTAGACATGCTGCTGCCAGGCCGCGACGGGGCGATGACGCGGATGCCGTGCTTGAGAGCGGCGGCGTTTGATTGATATCCCTCGTGGTGAGAACCTGGGAAGCCGTGAAAGTAAAAGATTGTAGGTGCTGCGACGTCGTCGACGCCATAGATGGCATAAGCCATGAGCCTGCCGTCAGGCAACGTGATGGTCTTATCTTCAAACTTGTCCATTCTGGTGATGTTTTGAAGATGTCGGAAATTGGTTGGGAATGAAACCACGACACCTCAGCTCTCTTATGTGTTCAATTAATCGACACGTAATCTTAAGCACACCCTTGCAAGGCACACTTGGGCTGAAGGATTGGTTTTAACCTCATTCGCGACCCTGGCGGGCTGTCACGTGCACCCTTGGTTCGATCAGAATAGGCGATTTCTGGCGACACTGTAGATTAGTTAAATCGACATTTAAATATTGGACTCTTGAATGTAGAGGCCTTTGTCTTATCGCAGCCAAGTCCACTGAGATGGGATATTACAAGTGTAAAGTACCTATGATAGAACATGGCAACTGTAGAAGGAGGTTGCTCCGAACATCTACCTAATAAGATCAGATACAGAATTTGATTTGTTGCCAAACTCAGTGAATCAAAAAAAGAAAAAAAAAAAAAAAAATGCCGTCCATTTCTCAGCCAGGAAAACTTGATCCATTTACAGTATTTCTCGATTCGGATTTGATGCTTGACAACGGTGTCTCATGCTGTGGTAGCCGATAACCTCTTTTGGAATCGTTGTCAACCAAGAGAAAGCCGCGATACGTACAGATTAGTTGAACTGTGTTTACTCTCACACGAGACCACATACCGGCTTTCGTTGTTTCTATGATGTAGAAGTGGCTGCTCCTGTCTTTCTTTTTGGATCATTCGGTAGTCCATTGTAGCACACACCCTCCAAGACGATGTAGACTTAATCATCCAGTCTCATTCAGCTACAGAGCAAAGTGACAAGAAGGCTTCCGGAGGTGCTAACAAGTAGCAGATACCTTACCATTACGGACATGTTCCGAATCTCACAATGTCTCATGGCCTCCATCTCATGTCTCGGTCTCAGACCAGCAAAAAGTAGATCCGAGCGCAACCCCCAATCAATCAATGCAACAAAGCCATTGACTATTGAAACTCTAGATGCATCTATAAAACTAGAGAAACGCCTCTTGTAGTCGGAAACAATCCAGTATAATTCGTGGACTTCAAATCAAGCTCCGAAAACCTACGTCAGGTGAGCGGAAACCCGGCGTTGTGAACCCCGCGATGCAATGCTGTGACACGACGCTTGTCAGAAGCCCGAATTTCCGAATGACGTCGTCTCAACAAGTAAAGACCTAGCGCTAATGAAACCTTGTAGCTAAAGCTCCGAGTCGGGGACCGCACTCGGAACCGATGGGGCCGATGATCGGTACACATTTTAAACACCAAGGGACAAGGAAAATGGTCAAAATCAATGCTCAATTGTGCCGGGAATATCATCAAAACTCTATATGGCCCAATATGTAGTACCCAAATCTCCAAAAGCTTCCCTTTCCGGGTCCACACTGACTACCTTCCTCCGCCCGCTCCTCTTTTTCTCTCGCTAATTATACACGTCGGCAGCGCATCTACCAAGGCTTGACCTTGAGCATGCTGCCCTCCTCGGCAAGGGCCTTGTGGAGGTCAAAGGCGTTGAAGAGCAGGTGAGGCTCGTGGCCCATGCCCTTCTTGAGGCACTCGAACTCGGCCTTGTCGTAGTAGTGGTTCAGGATGGGCTGGTACTTGGGGTGCGCGCACTTGTTGATGATGACCTTGGCACGCTCGCGGGGGCTGAGACCGCGAACATCGGCGAGACCCTGCTCGGTGACGATCACGTCCAGGTCGTGCTCGGTCTGGTCGATGTGGGTGCACATAGGGACGATGCACGAGACACCGTTGGGGTCGGTCTTGGAAGGTCGGCTGGAGGGAGTGTGCATGATGGAGTACTTGGAGTTGCGGAGGAAGTCGGCGGAACCACCCAAACCGTTGAGCATGCGAGAGCCGCTAACGCAGGTAGAGTTGGCGTGGGCGTAGATGTCCACCTCGACGGGGGTGTTCATGCCAATGACACCGAGGCGGCGGATGATCTCGGGGGCGTTGGAGACGGCCTGGCTTCGGAGGAGGACCTTGTCGGCGTAGGCGTCCCAGTTGTCGTAGAAGCGCTTGAAGCCATCGGGGGAGAATCGGATCGAGGTGGCGGTAGCGTAATCGAGCTTGCCAGAGTCGAACAGGTCGAGGAAGGTGTCCTGGATAACCTCGGTCCAGACCTTGAGGTTCTTGAACTTGGACTCGTTCAGGCCACCGACAATGGCGTTGGCGACGTTGCCAATGCCGGACTGGAGGGGGAGGAGGTTCTCGGGCATGCGGCCCTGGGCAACCTCGTGCTCGAAGAACTCGATCAAGTGGGTGGCGATCTGGCGAGACGTCTCATCCTCGGGGGCGTTGGGACCGGTGGCATCCCAGTAGTCGGACTCGACGATGGCGACAACCTTGGAGGGGTCAACCTTGACCGAAGGGGATCCGATGCGGTCCTCGACGGCGGTGATGTTGTAGGGCTTGCGGTGGGGGGGAAGGTCGGTGAAGGTGATGTCGTGGAGACCCTTGAAAGAGGGGATGGCGGTGTTGACCTCGATGATGATCTATACGGGCGCAGGCGCGCAATTGTGAGCTCCTGTCTCCATTTTCCTGTCCCCGTGGCCTGACAGGCGATAGCGGGGACTGGCTAGAGATAACATACCTTGTCGGCCATCTGGATGAGCTCAGGGGTGGCACCGACCGAGGCACCAGGCACGAAGCTGCCATCCTCGAGAATGTCAGTAGCCTCGACGACGGTCACGTCGAGGTTGGAGTTGGCGCGGTCCTTGGTGTAGTAGCCCTATTTCACAAGCAAGTCAGCTCAATTGCTTCCCAGACAGCTTCGCAACCTCGGTGTGAGATTAAGGCGAGGCCGAGGGTGTGGCCGGTGGGGCCGAAGGAGCGGGCTCAGGTCATACGTAGACAAGGTCACTGGGGAACATGGACAGATGCTTGTCGAAGAAGTTGATGCGGCCAGAGTTGATGCCCTTGGCAATGTCCTTGCCGACCTGGTGAGGGCTTCGGCGGTTGATCATGTCGAGAGCGGCCCATCGGTTCTCAGTCTCGGAACCGGCCGAGGCGCCAACGAAGAGAGAGTACTTGAGCTTGCTCTGGAGGTTGTTCTGCTCGACATAGTCGGCCATGGCGACAGGGACCTTCCTATTGTCATGGGGACGACCCGGTCAGCTCATGATCCCACAGTTTCTGGTCAATGCTCGGGTAATGTGAGGCCGTGGCAGACAATAGCCGGTAGGGAGCCGTATTCCAGCCGGGATAAGATGAGACAGCTTCAGAAAAGGACACGCAGAACTCTGCGATTCCAGCAGTAAACAAGGCTTACTTGGGATAACCGACGGCGGTGAAACCAGACCAGCCGATATAAGCGCCATTGGGGAAGTGGTGCATCAGATCCTCAGGTCGGGCGAGCTTCTTGAGGAGGGCGGGATTGCGAACGCGCGCCTTGAGGGCGGCGGATGCGACAGGGGACGCCATGATGGGAGGGAGCTGTGAGAGGAAACGCCGGGACTGAGGAGAAAGAAAGAGGAGCGGAGATTGTCCAAGAAGCACACGGAGAGAGTCGAGGAGGAAGGGAAGAAGAAGGGAAGAGGTGGAGGAGGAGGAGGAGGTAGAAGAAGAAGACCAGAATGCGGCAACACAAACTCCAAGGCCGGACTAGTTCGTCGGGGTGACGAGACTGTGGAGCTCCCTCCCACCCCTCTGTGGGCGCTGTATTTTTTCCCTCTTTCTGTGGCTGGCTTTAGTGGACGGTTCAAAACCACGCGGTGGCAGATTTTGGGGGGGGGGGGCTTTACTCCAAATTTAGTGGATCTGTCAGGTACCCTCCACCCTGGCCTCAGCCCACGAGGTACATTTTCAGCCACAAGCGGCGGGGGTAAGGGAAGTTTTTCTGTTGAACGAGGACCCCGCATCGCTGCGCCACATGCAGCTTGACAGCGACGGCGGCTGCTTCGGGTTTACAACTCCGTCTGGGCCTGTAGTTACATGATGCATCCCTTCAGACGAGCAGGTTGCAGTTGTTGTAGAGTAACAGTATCCTCCACCGCTGTAAAAGGGCAGATCTACCGACTGTGCCGAGAAAAAAAAGGGTGCATCGGCGATGGGATCTAACGCCGTAGGGATGAGTGTTGGCAATGGCCTGATTCCTGCTTTGACGGGCCAAGGATCTGGGCAATTGTATCACACACGAGTCAAGATTGCAGAAAGCAATCTAATCCAACAATTCAATACCTTTCATAAACTTAATTCTTGCTCTTTCTCTCTTCTTTTGTCACTGAAATTCACCTGATCAACTCAACTTTCCTCCTCAGCCACCCCCGGCCCTTCCGTTCGGGGCTCCGTCAACCGAGCCCGAGCCGGAGAGTGGATCCCCCTTCTCCAACTCTGGGCGCCCCTCACCTTCCGCCCGGCCGAGAAGGGCACAGACCATCATCGGCATCACTCGGTTATGAACCGACCAAGCAGAGGCTGACAATTCAGCGATTCACGTCTCGGCTCCGGACGCCTCATGAAATTCGAGAACGGTCGGAGCCCTGGTTTGTCGGTCGTCTACCCCGGGATCAGGTCGGCAATGATCCTCGAATCACCGTGCTAGAATGATCCCGGACTCCAGGGTTTTGACTTGCTAGATCTGGGGTAATGCGCTCTGGAGATGGTCAGGTTCTTGGGCTTGACTGTTAGTGGATGGTTTGCAAAGCGCTCATGGAGAATAATCACCGAAGGGGCTGTTGGTGGTGTGTATCTGGGGAATCATGTCAATTTGCTATGCTACTGTTTCTGCAGATGCAGTGATATGCTCTACTTACTCGACTTACCTATCTTACAACATCGCGATACTCACCGGGATGATATCTTACTACCAGATTACATCGAGCCTCCTCTTCTCACTAGGACCAGGGGCTTGACAGTTCAGGACATGCTCCCCGTGCCCCTTGGTGACATCTATAATGTCCTCGTTTTTACGAATATGGGCACCAATAGCTTGCGCCGTTCTCCCGAGAAGCTTTCCAATCATGGAGTTCGTCAAGCCCCAGCAGATGAGCCGCGCAACCCGCTCCGTCTCTTCATGCGTCCACTTTTCTCCGCCTTGATCGCGAAAAGGTTCGGCGGTCTTTAGTTCGGCCATCATTTCGTGGATGGATGACCACTTACCTTCGAATTCATCTCCTAGGACCCGCGCTACGTTTTCTTTCCATCGCCTGTTGACGCGAAAGTGTCTCGTGGGACGGGTGAAGGTCCAAGCCGGGAGGTCAGCGTCCATGCCCTTGTCGGCTCCGCCTGCGAATGAACCGTTGCCAGTGCCGGAGGTCATACTAGTCCCTAGTTTAGTTGATGTCTTGCTGAGTTTACCGTCTCGTAGTGCGATCCTCTTGTCGAGTGCAAGTGCCAACTCTACAAGCCTATCACCATACTATATACTTTCAAGGTGCTATTCAATGATCGATCTAATTGCCAGCAAATACGAATATTAATTCACGGCATTTTGTGACTGTTTAATACGATGGAACAATGCATTTGACTCGTTATCTTGAGATATGCGTGTAGGTCCGCTAGGTGAACAATGTGCTTGCCATCCAGTTCACACGCCTCGGCCGATTTCTTCACTCGCCGATTTGAATGCTTTACATGCTCACCGAGATGTCACTATTCACCCCGGAACCGAGCACAGAAAAAAGACCTGTTCCCGATTGATAACTATTGCCCCGTTCGGGAGATGTCCGAGGCCAAACGGCTAGAACTAGCAAAACCCACATCCCTTTCCACGCATGGTAAGATGCACATTCAACATGACCCCTAGCGCCGGCAGTCAGATCGCATGCCCTTGCACTTCCCCGGACTTCATTTACAATCAGGGATCAGGCGTCGATATGGACCCGGAACTCGATGGCCTTGGTGTATGTAGTCTGCGGGTTTCTGGCCTGCCACCCTGGACCTAGCCACCACTTGACGTGAGAACTGCGTTCGACCGATGATGCCTCGCGCACCTCGGTCCACATTGTTTGTTCAGTCAGATGTTATAGACTTGATATGTGCTGTTCATCTGTTCATGTTCTCATCCTGTCTTGGACTAACCATTCCCGTCTTCTCTATCATCCTCAACGCCACGCTTATACGGACCTCAACATGGATCAGGCATCGACAACATTAACAAAGATTTCATCATATTCGACATTAACAATAGAATAAACATTAGATATCGGAACGCTCCACGTGCAGGAAAATATCATGAGTCCCAAGGCCGTCTGAACTACGCTCCGCTCGAAGTGACGCGACAGTCCTTTGCGTCACCTTCTCGATCGCGTCACCACCACATACCGCCACGGCAACGTTTCCGGGAACATTGCCAACAGCAGTCCGGATAAACGTTGTGATGTCAGGTCGTCCTTCACTATGCTCTATCGATGATGAGTCGTAGGTATACCCTCCATCGAAGCCTAGTTCCACTTCTTCCTTCAGTAGCTGGTCATCTCGTTCACTACCTGATGACCGTGAAGAGTCGATCGAAAACCGTTCCAGCTCGACACCCGCGCCTCTGTCTGCTTGTTGGGACTCTGGCTCAATCAACCTCTCCCGGCTTTCGTCGATGTCGTCATGCAGTGCCGTCTCAGTGGCGCTCTTGGAGCCCTTGGTGACAGCGACCTCGACCCTCACAGATATACCCATCTCCTTAGCCCTGGACAACACTCGAGATATCTGTTTGAGATATGGATCGGCGTGGGCTTTGCGTCGGACGATGAAGAGGGCACTGATCTTTCGGACACAGCCTGGCGACTGTGATGAGAGTAGGTCCTCGAGGATAGGCGTGGTGAAGGATCCTCCCGTGGAAGCCGCAATGAGGACCAAGTTGTCGTATTGTCTCCAATTGGGCACGAACCCAAAAGGCCCCGTTAGAAAGACTCTCAGACTGCCATCGCCTCCACTAATCTCCGTCCTTCGAGCCCAACTGTTGAGCCTCCTCGTCAGCCCATTCTTCGCCTTTAACGTCAGCTGAACATCCTGCGTGGACGACTCGGCATTCGGAATGTTGGAGATGGTGAAAGGATGTGGTGATTCCCACCGAAACGTCGGCGTCCAGAGGAGGACGTGTTGTCCCGGGGTCCACTTGAAGCCGACGTTCCGGACAGTGACGACAGTCAATTCATCGTCGACGGCCTCGACCTTGGCATCATGCGCGCATCGAATGGAGGGACTTCCCGAGAATCGTAGCCGGATGTTGCGCCAGATCGGATTCGCCGAGCGTGTGACGACGTCGTACACAAAGACGCCCACGGCGCACCAGATGCTGAACAGATGGTGATCTGGGACATGGAGCACCAGGAGTACCAGCAACAGTACAACAGAGAGGATGTGCTGTAACACAAATAGCTCGTACTTAATGCGCCTAAAGAAAGGAATCGTTGATACGACGGTCCAGAGCAGTATGAACCAAGCTCCGATGCCGGGTATCACCATCTTGACCGTCTGCAACTCTTTCCAGAAGAAGTTGGCGGCAAGCCACTCATAGGTGAAGAAGCCGCCATGAATGGTCGCGCTGGCGAAGAAGATTCGGGATGCCCATCGGTGAAACCAATTGATCCTCTCGTAAGACGTGCCCAGTAGGAGGCCGATAGGGTTGACGCGGACAGCTAGTAGAAAGGGCAATGAGGTTTGAGTGACCGTGATCCAGGCTGCGCGGAAGCCGACCCGCTCAAGAAAGTTGCCATCATGCTTGATAGACTTGTATGTTATCAAGAATGCGATAAACGCAGCATATGCGACAATGATGGTGGCTTTGCGTAGAGGTAGAGTGGCTAGCCAGAGTGTACGTCTACTTGACTGTGCGACGAGATACTTTGGAGTCTCTAGCCACTTTTCCACCGCAGATACTGACGCATCCGAACTCGCTCCCAAATCTCGTCTCTTGATTCTGTAGGCCTTTTAGCTTCCGTCTCATGTTCTTCTCATGCCAGTGCTCACCTCTGCCGGGCGATAAACGCCGAGAAAAGCCTCGAGCCGAAGCCAACGGCCAACACTGTCGCCAGCACATACCAGTAAAGACAAGCTAGAAAATGCTGCCTCACTGAATCTTCACTGGGATGTCCGTGACCGTGACCATGTTCCTCCTCCTCATGACCATGCCCATGGTCGCCGTGTCTCTCAAAGAGGCTGCTCATCGGGCCTTGCAAGGGTGGGGATCCGCAGCGGCGACAGGGATTCCGAGAGACACAGCGTCGCGCCCGATGTTTCAAATGACGGGAAGAAACGACGAAATAGAAGGATATAAGGAATTCGAAAGAGGTGAGATGGATGTCCAGCCTCCCTCCAGCTGAGGAATGGAGGCTGAACTAACCAACAAGGTCCAGCGCTTTACCGATTACGTGATGCTAATCTTCGGAACCTCCGGCTTGTCGATTGGCTGGATGGAGATGAGGGAATCTTGCTCAAATGGACTCAGCCACATAATACGAGATGGACGACGCGGACGACGCTTGGCGATATGTCAACGTCGGCTCTGGCAAGTGTTTGTCGATATATCACTAATGCATAGTCAATTCGAACCTCAATGTAACAGTCATCACAATCATCAAGAGTCTCGTGCACTCGTGAAAGGCAAGGCCCGGGAAACAAGTCAATTTAGAAGCTCTTGGATCAAGAGCAAGAAAGCGTAACATAGCCCTTCCCTTCAATTCTCACCGATTTCATAAGTCATGATGTCCCGAGCGTGATAGCTCTGCCTCTGTGCCATCCTTCGCACCAGCAAAGCTCGCTCGCACCTCATGGAAAGCCCATTTAAGCGTAAGTGTCAATGGTCTCGCCCAGAGTCTTGTCAAGAGCCTCGAGATCCTTCTTGGCGCTGTCGGCGCAGGTGGGAACGGTGCCGATGATGGTAAAGGCCACCTTGTCGACGACGCTCTCGAGGACACGGAGGACAGCGGCGATAGGCGCGGTGAAGGGGGTGGACGAGAGGAGACCATGCTTTCCGATGATGGTCTCGAGCAGGTTCTGGTGAACCCTGACGAACTGCGATAACCCGTTAGCATCACCGTCAGTATACATTTGGGAGGTCATTCATACGCCGCTGAAGGCCTCGCAGATTTCGCTCTGGCCCGACTTGGGAAAGTCAGTATCGTCGGGAAGATCACCGAGCATGCTGATGGCACTGGTCACTGTGCTGATGATGTCCTTGAAGCTGCTGATCAGCCGCTATAAGCGTGTCAGTACAATCCCCGTATCTCTTTTCTGTCTATGGCGTACAGGAGCGGCCGTGAAGATCTGGACCGGGTTGCTGATGGTCTTGGCAATGTCGTTGGTCTCGCTCGACAGGTCAGTGACCGTCTCGAGGGTCTTGACAATGTCGGAGGGCGCGATGGCGGCCTGGACAGAGGAGGCGGCCAGGAAGGTGGTGACGGCGGTGAGAAGCTTGAACTGCATCTTGGCGGTTTGTTGAAGTGTTGGTGATGTGTTTGTTGGTGTTGTTGGATGTGAAGATGCGATGAAAGCTGATGATGAGATTCGACTTGGAGACGAGAGCATCAACCTCTTTTATACCCATCATCTACTCCTTCGACTTCCCTTCTCCATCATCCCAGTCCTCATAACATTCACGTCTCGGAAGTCATCTCCTCCGCAGGATGGATCGATCGCCAACCTTCCTGACGATCTAGGAGGCAAGGGAGCCGGAGCCTCTGGTATCCGGAGAGGTGTATTCACCGGAGTCGCGCCGCCAAGCCGTCTATATTCTCCAGAGGTGAGGATACCATTGACGTTCTTCTTCGAGACAGATAGACTGTCTGCCTTGGAAGTGGACTTGCAAAGCATCTTGTTGACTCAGTTGAGCTGCGGATCGATGTCGAAGACTTGCCTGGTGCTACCAAGCACTTACCTAGAAGTTGATGAGGGTTATGAGAGGAATATTTTGAGATTTCGGGATATATTCGTACGGCGAGAATGAAGTCTTGAGACCTAGCATTGATGAGTCAATCTCCGGTGTGGTCTATGAGGAGACAGTTACAAAGTGACAGCCCATCAACAACCCGCATTGCAAAGAACAATGCCAACGACCGAAAGAACTATTTCACCAGGCCTCGATATTTCGACAACAATCGGCGCATCTACGGAGAATTTCCCATTCTTCATACCAGAAAGGGCGGAATGTCTCTCTTCCCATGGCAACCCGTGTCTAAGATTGCCGTCCCTTTCTTTGCGGTCAAGTTGACGATGAATCTTTAGAGGCAGTTTGAACCATTTGTCAGCTAAAATGGTCGCTGCAGGTTAGCCTAGTTCCCGCCTGCGTGAGAACTCTCTTGTCGGACTGCAGACCGTCACTTTGGCTTGGAAGCTGCTAGATTTCTTGGCTCACTTGATGGCGTCGAACGGTTCCCCTTGACAATCAATCATTGGGAGCTACTGCGTTGTGATATCACTGCCCAGCCTCCAAAATGCATTCATCGCAGCTCCTAATTCACCCTCACCCTAGAGTCCATGCCCAAACAACTGCCTCTGGTTCGCTACGCCCTGGTGCACATGACCCAAGCCACTGATCGCCGTGGTGCATGAGAAGAAGGGGGGGGGGTTGCATTTCGAACGAACATGTGAAGGGCAATTTTCGCAAAAGAGGATGCGACATTCTCCTTGATTCCTGTGCGACGATCAATTTTTAGGAGGTCCGACACCGCTTCTACACCATCGAGATAATTACTAGCCAAATGTCTTGTTCATGGCGTGGCGGACCGTCGCTCGGTATCGTGACGCTTGGTCGCGACGCCATGTCTGAACGGGTAGATCCCGCAGTAGCTAGGACGTGCTCTTCAAAATGTCGGTCGGCCAGTGTGTGCGTGTTTGTTTGTGCCTGGCGACGGCCCCCAGCCTCGTCCTCGTCAATGGCACACGCACGCGACCTCTGCCACCATCATCTATTTCCAGAGGCCAGAATGTCTCAAGGAGCAGCCATCATTAGGCATCATTGAGGATGATGGTCCCTCGGCGGCTAGGGAGCTTCACATGTCAGTGCCAGAAATATCTGTGCTGGGCCACTTCCAAGGCCTCGTAAATTAATGGTCTATGCACTGGGACGCGTCTCAATTCTGCTGAGTTGTACTGCATCGTGTTTGACCCCGGCCCCGCCAAGAATGTAGATCTACCCGTGACACGACCCTTCATCTTCAATCACCTCCTCACTGACTGGGGGCTATCGCGATGCCTTCAGTCCCTTCACAATCTTGACCATGGCGTCCGTCGGCCTGCCTCGGTCCGGCGGGAAGGCCCGGTAAGTAGTCATTGATGAAAAGCCTCTTTGCGCTAGGTAGGAGGGAATGGCTCATGTTTCAGACGTTGGATCATTGCAAGGAAGACGCTACTGACGTTGTTGCTACGTGACGCGGGTCCGACGATGCGTGAATTTCGGTTGCTCGCTCATTCATTCATGTGCATGGAATCACCCAGTGAGTGACATTTCATGTCTAGCAATGAAACGCCTCATCACGGGCAGACTGAAAGCTGACGAGTTGTCGCGTGTGGGAGAAGCACACGCCATAGCTACTGTAGCAAGCATGGGATGGATGAATATGCCGGATGCTAATCATTCGGGCTGCTAACTAAACAAGAGGGACCATGCTGCATAATTTGTTATGCCGGCCCCCCGTCCCGTCGCGTCTCGTCTCGCTCGTGTGTCCCACTTGATGCTGGACACGTGGGGACCAGGGCATTTCGACCAGGAGGCAAACGGACGGCTGAAATCGAGTCCACGTCGACGAGGGGGCCAGTAACAAGGTCCAGCCTTGGACGGAGATGCCCAGTCCGTCTGGAACGTCGCTGTGCCTCTAGGGTGCTTCTACTCCTCTCTGTGTCTAATCTTTCACGTTTGTAGGACTGGCTGGCTGTCGCCATCCGTCGGGCGGGCCGATATGACAAAGGGCTCAGAAGCGCAGAGCGGGCCGCAGAAAAGCCAAGTCTGTTGCGCGCCAAACCCAGAGAAGGCCCCTGGGCGTTATCGACTGGACGGTTATTCACCGGGAGGGAGTCTGTTCCTTGCTCTGAACCTGAGCTGAGTGGTGCTGCATTCTGCATACCAGACCCTGCAGGTAGATCGCTGATGTTGTGTGTGTTCTCGATGCAACGAATACCTGCTCTTACGCTCCGTCTCTCGCCGATTTTGTTCCTGACCCTTGCTGGTGGCACACCATCCTTCAAATCATACCTCAGAGAATGTCTCTGCTTGGACAGTTGATACGGCATTGTCTAGCTAGCTGCTGCTGTCGAAGTGAAAATACAGTCACCCCACACACCCACCATGCCCCGATCCCCCCCTCTCCGCCTCTGACCAGGGCCATCCATCGCTAGTCGATGGGCACAAGGCGTTGGTTGAACAGTTCCCTCCCCGATCAGTGAACCAGTCTCTCTCAGCTATGGAACAAAGTCGAGCATGTGAAGAGCAATCTCACGAGTGCCTTGCTCGGTAGGACGGAGAACCCCTCACTGTCTCGTGCACGTCATATGACGGGCCTGCCACGCGCTCAGGCACCACAAGGAGATGTGCCATATTAAGTCCTAGAGGCCTCTTCAAGAGTCCACCTGAACGTGTTATCGAGCTGCCTGCCTTCTTTCTCGTACTAATTTCTTGATCCTGCCCACTGCGGTTGCTGCATGCAACCTGCAAGTCCCCATCCGTTGCCCTAGCCGATCATCGACAGTCTCCGCCCCGGCTACTGTGCCATTCATTTTTCGCATCCTCGCGAAGAGAAGCCGTTCCGCCCATCGTCTGCTGGCCCATCGCCACTGAAGCCCCACAAAGCGACATCGGATGGCATATTCTCGCTAGCAGAGGCGTTGGGAACAAAGGGTAAGGTGACATTTTAGCCTGCGAAAGAGGGGACCCGGCAAAAAAGATCAACAAGACAGCGTCGGGCTAACAGGTTTGAGGTTAAAAAGAAGTGTATTCGAGACGACACAAGCTGATGGTCATTGTCCATATCGTGCCACAAGCATCAGATCCGAGATATACAGGCGCCACCGCTCATCTACATCTCGGTCCAACCTCTAGATACTCCGAATCCTCACCTTCAAGGACTACAGACTCCATCCGCTAGTCAAACCCGGCTTCACTGCCGGCTCTTCTTCATCTCCACCACCGGCTTCACGAAGACCTTATTCATAGAGAGTGGAGATATTCACAGACGAGACGCAGACCAGACGCTCCCCTCACAACGCTATTCTCGTGGTGCATGACACCACAGCCAACGCCAACCGTCCCCATTCAGACATTGGCGAGTCGCCGTGCCTTGACCCCCCAGCGTCTCGCTCTGTCTCTCTTGTTTTTGTCATAATTTTCTTGGCTTGTTCTATCCACCAGAGCGCATCCCTCACCGCCCAATCATCCCAGCGGCAAAGTCCACACACAAGACCCCCCCTGGCCTGTCTCTCAGACCCGCCCCCATCAGACCCCTACAAGCTCCTCCAACTATTCCCGCATCCACAGCCCCCCTCTAGACTCTAGCCAGCCGGGTTGCGTTGCCCCAAAGGAAAATAAAAAAGGGCCCTGGCTGTGCTTGTGCTAGGCCGTTACTGGAGCGTGTCGAAAGCCTTGTTCGTAATAAGAAGGCCTGCAGACCGCAACTTCTTGAACCTGGTCGACTCGACGCACCAGTGTCTCTCTTCCCAAACCTAACCTCTCGCTCGCTTGATTTTCACCGCGACCGTCTCCTGAACTTGGCTGGGCTAGGGATCGGAGATTGCGTCTCTTTGCCCGCGTCCCGTCACTTTCGGGCTCCAAGAGAAACGCGCATCAAAAGCTGTTATAGGCCGCGAGAATCCTCCACCTCCAATTCCAACTTGGTCCAAAACTTGACCGCCACCAACATCATCGTCGCCTTTCACCTTTAGTCGGTCCTTTGTTATACTTATCTACCTCCAACAAAGGAATTAACCCCACCTCTTTTTTTTATCCTTTCTTTAATCACAAGTTCAAGGTAGTCGTCGAATGTGTGCCCATCATGGAGGAGAGGTGTAGCTCGAGAGCTTCGGGAACAACCTACCACAGCTTCAACGACACTGAACTCTTTGTTGAGCCCCCGCGGCCCCCCGTCACATATGACAGCAAGAGTCTCCAGCAGCTCGAGCACCTCCAGCTCGAGCTGCAACGACAGCAACGCGAGGCTCTGAACAGAGAGCAGCAGGCACGACGTCCAGGTACGGCTACAAAGATGCAGAGGCAGGACTCGGGATACGAGTCCAACACGCCTCCTCGACGTGCATCAACCTCCAACACCTCCAGCTCCAACTCTCGCCCCTCGGTCGCCCGTCGCTCATCCAATGGGTCGTCCAAGGATAGCAGCGTCGGAGGAGTCAGGTCACGCTTTCGTAACCGTCCTTCTCTTCGTCGCGCAGCCCAGACGACGCATCCTGTTCAGACTGCCCGCACGAGCAATCAATCTCTTCATCTCGTCCGCACAAACACGGGAACTCAACAACCCGCCGCCTTCTTCCACTTCCCATCCCCGGACCCCGTCCAGCTCGCCGACGCCGCCCCCGAGGTCGATACGGCTCCGACGCCTGTCCCTTCGCCGCCTCCTCAGACGACGCATTACTGGACGAGCGATCGTACACGCCGTCTCGAGTACGCGGCCATCGACGCCGCGACCCGAGGCGTCAAAGGCTGGATCATGAGACATCTTGTGCCAGACTGCTTCGTGTCTTGCGAGAATAAGCACGTGTCCTTTGACGACGACTCGGGCAGCGTGCGGCGGTACAGGCTGGAGCTCGAGGACGATCGCGATGAAAAGGTGGCTGGCGACAAGCCTGTGCGTCGACGCAAGGGATGGCGTTTCTGGCGCCGCCGCAAGGTCGAGGCCCAACCTGCCGCCTACATTTGAGTGTCTGGCGCATATCTCACTCCCCGCTGTTTGCCGGCGGTGGACTTTTACCCTTTTACCTATTGATTTACTCGACCTTCTCGCATTGCAGACGGAGTAGCATCGTTGGCGTTTTATACCCGTTGGCTTATTTTGTTGTCATTGGCATATATACACAGGCACACACAGTTCCGCATGATACAGGATAATGATTGAAGCATATGGAGCGTATACAGAAAGTATGAATCTAGATGATGGATGGTGCATGATTATGGTGAGGAACGTTGTTCTTTTTTTATTACTTATAACTCTTTTTTTATTATCTTGCTACTACTTCAACAAATATAGCAAACCGAATTGATCTTTTGAACCACATTTAGCATTGTCAAAGGGAGATTCACCGCTAGCACCGACAGGCTCTACCATTGGGTGGGTGATGAGGTCTGTGATGTTCTTTGTTCTTGAGCCAAGCCAACAGGCGGTGTTGGTTTCTTGATAAGAGAGAGGGGTCCTCAATTGACAAAGAATTGCTTTTTCTTGACTGCTAATCTTGTCTCTTGTGCTTGAACATTGAGTGTAAAGTGCCTGTTGTTGACCTGCCAGAGCCGAAGAATCCTTTACACAAGACCATATTCCCCGATGACCGACCCTATCGATCCTGCCCTCTACCTCCTCGCCCCGAACAACGAGGCCTATACGAATGCCGCCCCCATGCTTTTGTCCCCGGATCCTTCTCCGGAACCCTCCGCTGTGGACCGCCCCGTCTCGGAGGATCCACACCGGCTCACGGCTCCGGCCGCCTGCTCCCGATCGATCGATCCCATACCGGACCATCACTCACTCGAATTGGACCCCGATCTTTTAAATACAGATGTGGAAGAAGAAGCCATCCGGGAGAAACAAATCGATGATGCTGTAAACCAAGTTCCTCTAAGCCTCGCCCGCGTCGTCATCAACATCCAGGAACACTATGCGTCGGAGCTCGAAGCAGAGAGACAAAAGACAGATCAACTACTGGCACAGAATGCAATGATGAAGCAAAAGATGGATGAGATGGAAAAGAGGATTGAGATGCATGTCATCATCATGGATGGCTTCGTAGGGTTCATGAGGGATGTCAAGGAGGGTAGGTTTGCTGTTGGCGAGAGGGCGGTTCCGACAGAGTTGGCGATTGCGAAGCACCTGGGATGCGAACATGCTGAGGAGGTCGAGACAATTGCTTCGCAAGGTCGGTCCAAGACACGACTCGCTCATCCCCGCGTAGAGCGTCCATGGCTCGATGAGCAGTCTTGGCCTAATTGTGATGAGGGACTACAAGAAGAAGAACCGCTCATGTTGGAGGACACTACTACTCGGATCACGTCACAATGGGCCGACGTCGTAGAGGACTCCTTTGATCAATTACCGCCAACGCCCGACATGGATACGGCGCCCGTTCGAAGTACTGGACGTCGAGCACCCCGGAGGAGGAACCCGTCCTTGCGAACACGGCGCAAGGTGAAGCGGCGAGTGAGAGCGACCTTACAGACAAGCCCCAGAATTGAAGAGGCCCCAACGTGGATTGAAGAGGCCCCAACGTGGACTGCCATCAACGCAACAGATAGCGACCAAGATACAGCACAGTCCTCGACACCGAACCTTTACCTAGGAGCAATCCCAGAACAGGAGGAAGACAATGGGGACTTTGATGATGGGCCCGCACTTGATGATTATGCAGAGGACGAACATTCAACCCCCGCTGCATCTCGCTCCTCATCACCTTCTTCCTCGGTAGAGCCTCCTCCACCTGTACAAGACTACAAACCCCGTTACTCCGTCCCCCGATCCGTCGGCTACCGCTATGCCACTGGTCCTCCAGACCGCCGCTTCAAATACCATCGCATGCCCAAAACCGTTGCCCTGGTGTGGACAGAGTGGAAGCATGGCCTTCACGGCAACCTAGCCATTGAGGAGCTCGAGCGCAGACACGGCACCACGTGGAGACTCGGTACACTTCAAGAGCGCAAATACGCTAGTAACTATGTTGGTGTGCGGCAGAAGATTGTCCGTAAAGTTGAGGAGATGTGCGAGGAAGGGGGAATTGGTGTTGAGGAGGCTTGTTGGAGGTTGGATGAGAGGGTTGATGGGAGAATGCAGCTGTTGATGACGGCGCTGAGGAAGGGGGAGGATCCTCTTGAGGTGATTCCGATGAGACGGAAGAATGGCACTGGATAGTATGGTATTTTGCTGTCTCGTGAGGAGTTTGAGGGAAATGATGCTTGTTCTGCCAAGTGGCCCCCGAACTCTCGAGCAACCTGCGAGTAAAGGGATATGTAGAGAGAGAAGGCCTTTGGCTATTTACTTGACTTGTCCTGCAGCTGCCTCTGACATATTTCCTTGCCATGTATACCACAAAAGTCGGAGACAACACTGTCTGTCAAAGAACTTGAAGAAGCGTTGGGGGTGTAGCTTCTGAGCAACCCAACGGAAATGACAGTCACAACACAGAGGAGGCTCCTATATTATATACCTTGATTGCTATAGGTACGTTACATAAGGGCCGCTTGCCAAGCCTATGCAGCAGCAGTGCAATACTTTACTCCCAGCCAGCATACACCACTCCCTCGTAAGGCTTGAGCTCAACGCCCGCCTCAAATGTCTCGGCATTCTTTCCAAGCAATCTCTTCCACCCAGTGTATCCCTTCAGCTCAACATTCTGTTCCTCTTCCGAGAAATTCAGCAGGACCAGCGCCGCTCTTCCATCGTAGCTTGTCATGGTATACGCAAAGACCTCCTCACTGTGCTCATACTCGGGCAGTATGTCGAACCGCCCATACACGAAAACATCTTTCTCCTGCTGTCGGAGCTTCAGAACCTGTCTCCAAAACGCCAACACGCTGTCTTGATCATTCTCCTGCTGTGCGACATTCCAGTCACTGAAGTCGTCGTTGACGCGCATCCAAGGCTTCGACCCTTGGGTGAAGCCACCGTTCTTGTCTGCACTCCACTGCATGGGTAGTCTTCCGTTGTCGCGCGCCTTCAGCCTCATCTCTCTCATGATGTCCGACATGTCAGCGCCGGGACCTCTCTTTTTGAGTTCACTCTTGTAGTAGTTTAGGCCCTCAACGTCGATGTAGTCGTCGATTGTCCACGACTCGGGCGCATTCGCCATGCCGATCTCCTGACCCTGCAGGAGAAACAGCGTGCCGCTCAAGGTCCCCAAGTAGATGGCCAGCATTTTGGCTGCGTCCTTCCTGTACTCGGGTAGATCTGATCCGTACCGCGAGAGGGAGCGGCCTGAGTCGTGGTTGTCCATGTACACCGAGTTCCAGCCGTTGAACTTGGGCATGGCGCCCTGCCACCGACTAGTTATGGCCTTGAGCTTGGAGAGCCTGAAGTCGTCCCGCTCGTACTTGTGGTTGACGCCAAAGTCCATGTCCACTATGTCGCCTGTAAAGAGCATGTTCAGCTCATGCCTGTCTTTGGCGACGTAGCTTGCCACGCTGTCCTCGTCCTTGGTGAAGCCCAGCTCGCCAACCGTCATGCAGGCGTATTTGTCAAGGACCTCCTCTCGCATCTCCCGGATGTAATCATGCATCCGCGGGCCGCTGGCAAAATACTTGTCTCCCGGCTGGAACTCGGAGCCGGGCCGCGTGGTGGGCGCGTCAGGGAGGTCCGGGTGCTTGGACATGAGGTTCATCGAGTCAATGCGGAAACCGTCGGCGCCCCTATCGAGCCAGAACTGCATGTCGGCATAGGTTGCGCGACGCATCTCCTCGTTGGCCCAGTTCAGGTCAGGTTGTTCGGGCAAGAAGAGGGAGAGGTAGTATTGGCCTGTTTGCTCGTCCCATGTCCAGGCGCTACCACCAAAGATGGAGGCCCAGTTGTTGGGTGGCTGACGAGTACCGTCCGAGTCAAACTTGGGGTCGCGCCAGAAGTACCAGTCTCTCTTGGGAGAGGTTCTAGATGAGCGTGACTCTTGGAACCATTCGTGCTCGTGGCTGGTATGGTTGACCACGAGGTCAAGAAGGACTTTGATATCCCTCTCATGGCAGCCTTGGATCAGGGCCTCGACGTCTTCAACTGTTCCATACGGACGGTGGATATCTCGATAGTCTGAGACATCGTAACCCATGTCATGCTGGGGACTCTTGAAGATGGGTGACAGCCAGATGGCGGTAGCTCCAACTGATTGAATGTAGTCCAGCTTGGAGATGATCCCTGGAAGGTCGCCCAGTCCATCAGCGTCTGAGTCGAGGAAGCTTGCTGGGTAGATCTGATAGACCACCAACTCCTTCCACCATTGCCTGTCCGGAGGGGTAAATGTTGGCATAGTTACTGATGGTGTGATAGTGGTGTGGTCTGCTCTCTAGATGAGCCTGAGTTTACGTATTGGGAGGAGCTAGTAGTTTGTTCATGTGTCTCTTATACCCGATTTCCATTGTCGGTCCGTTGTGGCCTCGACTGTTGAAACGGTCGGTTGAATTCGTCATTGGACTTGACGCCGAGGACGATCGGCTGCACGATGATGGCTGAATTATGATTTGCTCAGACACTACAAGAAGAAAGAACTCTTGTCGGACCGTCAGGATACGAAGACCAATGGTAATTCAGCCAGATCGCACCCACTGAGCGAATTCTTAGCCAATGGAAATTCAACCATTTCACCCACAGCGCTAGTCCAGGATATATCGCCATCTTCTCGGTGCGAGAGCGTAGCTACCCCATGCCCATCGAGGGCGAGCGTAAACCTATTCCATGGTTTAATTTTTGTCTCACCTGATTCCCCATGGGGCAACATAGAAGAAAGCTGGGGATCACGAGTCATGCGGCACTAGAGCCGACGACATGAAGACTGGACATATAAAGACTAGACGTGATGCCCTCTAACGGCAGCATCACAATTCAGCTTCAGATCACCTCAACTCCTTCCTCAAACTTCTTTTCATCTCCAACATCATGGATACCAAACCAGAGCCGGTGGCGACTGTGTCCTATCACATTGAGAAGGGCCCCATTGCAGACTCAACCGCCGTGCAAAAAGCAATCGACGCCCAAGACTTCACGCCCAAGCAGCAATACCAGCGCTTGTGGGCAAACCTCAAAAAAGACAAGAGCTATGTCTTTTGGTCTCTCTACATCATGTCCCTCGTCTTCGGATGGGGTTACGACTCTGGCCTCTCAGGTGTTGCCATTGCCTTTCCCGAGTTTCGCAGGGCGTATGGAGAATACTACTCTGTCGGCGACCAATATGTCATCCCGGCACTTTGGCAGTCTCTCTGGAACGCTGCTAGCACCATCGGCCAGGTGTTTGGAGCTTTCCTGACTGGTCAGTTTGCCGACTATGTCGGTCGAAAGGCTGTGCTCTGGACTGCTGTCGTGCTGTCCCTGGCTTCATCCTTTGCACTTGTCTTTTCCCCGAATCTGCCTGTCCTCTTTGTCTCCAAGCTTCTACTCGGTCTCTCGGTCGGCCTGTCAACCGTCACGCCTCCGTTATATGTCACCGAGAACGCACCCGCTGCCCTTCGAAGCTCCCTCAGCTCTTTGACAAACGTCATCATCGTGCTCGGCTTCTTCCTCTCTTCCATCACGGGCTGGGGATCCTCAAAGATCCACGGAGAATGGAGTTACAAACTTGCTTTTGTCATGACGTTCCTCGTCCCCACGCTCTTCGCTATTGTTCTTCCGTTCCTCCCTGAGTCACCTGTTTGGTACATCAAGAAGGGCAGAGATGACGATGCTCGCAAGGCTATCATCAAGCTTTATGGAAAGAGTGTAGACGTCGAGGAGCGGCTCAACTTTATGAAGTCTGAGCTGGAGGTTGCAGCTGGTGAGGCCAACATGGCCAAGCAGACAAGCTGGAGGGCTATTTTCTCCAAAGAGCACCGATCGCGGACTCTCATTGCCGTGATGGGACTGCAATCTCAGAATTTCTCTGGAGGTTACTTTGCAAGTTAGTAACCTAAACCGCACACTTTGTCGACCAATTGCTAACTTCTGCAGATACATACCAGACGTATTATTTCGAACTCATCGGCCAATCTGACCCCTTCGGGCTTACCGCTATTTCCTCAACCTTACAGTTCCTCTCCAACTGCGTCGCCGTCTCTGTCTCGGATGTCCTTCCTCGCCGAAAGTCCCTCATTGGTGGCGGCACACTGCTCTGCTGCTGGTCCATCATCATCGCCGGGACCTCGCTCGCTAGCCAAGCCAACAACGCCGCCAACACAGCCCTTCTCGCCTTCATGATCACATGGTCGATGCTTTACACGGCGACAGTGGGTTGCTTCGGGTGGGCCGTTGCTCAAGAGACTGCCTCTCAGGCGACGCGTCCCAAGACCATCGCCTTCAGTCTGGTGTGCCAGCAGCTCACGGCGCTCATGCTGTCGTCCGTGTTCCCATTCTTTATCAACCCGGATCAACTGAACTGGGGTGGAAAGGTCATGTTCTTGTTTGTTGGTGCCGAGGTTTTCATCTTGGCAACTCTTTTCTGGTTCCAGCCTGAGACGAAGAACAGGACTTACCACGACATTGACTGTCTATACGCCGAGGGTGTTCCTCCGAGAAAGTTTAGCGAGTTTATTGTGGATGATGGAACTGTTGTTCGAAGACCGCGCGTGTAGAGAGGTAGTTGGCTCAGGGCTTTGTTGATAGCTTGGACGGATAAAGCAGGGTTAACTGTCCCTCTTACATCTGAGTTGCTAGCCCCGTTTTTCTTTTCTGACATCCATGTCAAAATAACCTCAACTACTTCCGTATAAATAAATCCCTCACTACTTCTGTATCGACTACGAGCTTATCCTACATGGTCGTGTATTCTGTTTTGTTACTATCTTTGAATGTTAATCTTTGGCTCTCTGCTACGCTTCGACATGACCAGCCACAACATGCAACGGTCAGTTTGAGAACCAGTCACTGTTTAAGGTTCCTTTCTGATCTAAGCTCTCAAAGTGACTCTGCAGCTAGTGCACCGGAATCAGAGGTTCTCGAACCATTATTCCTCGAATTCTCCATACAGGAGGTAGTCACCAACACCTCTTGGATTCCAGTGGTCGAGCCGTGGGCTAGCCAATATGTCAGCGCAGTTCGCGAAGGTAGATACGGTGATGCCGTGTGGGCACGGTACCATATTGCGGGGGATGTGCATGACGGCATCGTCGGAGGCACGACCAACATGACGGTACTGCAAAGCATCGAAGAAGATGCGCTAGAGTATAAGACGAATGATCCGGAGGGTTATACCAACGCTCAAGCATTCTATGCCCAGACAAGCGAGCTGGATGGACATAAAGACGTCATTGAAGTTATTTTACACCCTGGCTCGGAAGATATCCCTGGAAGTGAACTATGAGCAAGCAATTTCTTCTTTAGTTTGCCTCTTCAAACTTGACCAAGGAGCTCCAACCAAGCCAGTCCAAGGGGTTCAGGCCAGGAGCAACAATCATCACATAGTGTTCTAACAGATGAGATTATCCTTGCCGCGTAATTCAGTTACCCCAATAACACGAGCCCGAGGGATGAACCAGGGATAGTGGCTAGATTTAAGTTGACTCCTAATTGGCTATTAATAATGCTACCCCACAGCTCCCATTTTATTCTCCAGTCATGCGACTCTAATGTCTTCCCCATCCCAGTCAAATTCACATCATGACCCGCCCAACTGGTTCAACGGGGTCCAAGAGGCCATACAAAGTCCGACAAGCCTGCGATGCCTGTCATGTACGCAAAGTGCGCTGTGACGGTTGCAAGCCATGCATAAACTGCCGTGAGACGTCGGCGAATTGCACCTATCTGGCCGTACATAAGAAGACGGGCCCAAAGGGAGGTCCACGACATGCACGGAGGGCCCTTCAACGACAGGCTGCCCCGACGCCGCAACTCGCACAGTTCAGTCCCAGCGAAGCATCTAGTTGCTCAGAGGTGTCTCGTTCAAGGATATCATCAGATGCCACCTTCCAGCCATCTCCTCGAATCACTGATCAAGTCGTTCGATGGTGTCTTGATGCTTACTTCAAGCACAAGTATCCCCTCACGCCAATCCTCCACCGTGAGACGGTCGAACAAACTCCAGTCTCACCCGAGCAATACGGCCTCATCACGGCTTGCTGTGCTGTCATTTCGCTTTCTCCAGAGATCCTCCCACCGGCATCTCTCCACAATGAGCTAATAATTCCATCTGCCGACTTTCTCATCGCCGAAACCCTCCGCGCAAGGCAGCACTGCAACTTGGTTGCGCACCCATCATTGACCCATATCCAAACATCATTCTTCCTATACGCCGCCTTCTTCTCTCTGGATCAGGATAATTCAGCATGGTACTACCTGCGAGAAGCCATTACCATCCTGCAGACGCTGCGACTACACGATGAAGCCACCTACAACGACATTGACGATCCGTTGTTGGCAACCCACGCTCGACGCATGGCCTGGGTGCTTTTCATCACCGAAAGGGGCTACGCATTGCAGAGGAACCGACAGATTACGCTGCAAATTACCTTGAACGTACCTATGGTCGATCCATCATGCTCGGGAGCCGATATACTCCTCGGGTTCCTCGATCTCATTTCTCTCTTTCGCCATTTTGACGCTGATTTTATCGCGAACCGCAACTCTGCGACTCCAGCAAGAAATGAAGATCCTGAGAATTTATCAACACTGCAGAGTCTTCTCAAGTACACGCTCCCCAATGTATCCAGCTATTCACAGGTGCAGCAAGCAGACCTCCTGGTATCACGACAGTGGCTCAAGATAATAGTCTGGAAGCTCTGCGCGTCGAAAACTCTGCTCTCGAGCACCAGCAGTGAAGACGCCATGTCACTGCATTATCCCGTCACCATCGCACGTGAAGTCGTGCTTGCCTCGCAGCTGGTGTCGACCCAGGCTTTCGAGGCCAATGGCATTGGGATACTGGAAAAGGTCTTTGAGGTGGCATGTTCACTGGCTGATCTTTTGTCATTGGTGCCTGTGGGCGGTCAGGGATCGACCATGGATGTTGGCCCTGTTGATATCTTGATGGAGATGGTCAGGATTGTGGGCTCAAGATTTGGGGGCAGTTATAGGCACTTGAGTATCTTGGCCGACAAGGCTAACAGGTGTCTTCTTAAGAATATAGATAGGAGCCTGCCTGTGCCAGTCGATGAAGACGAATTTGTTAATAGCGTTAATTAAGTCAGGGGGGGTCCAACAAGGGCCATGAAAGCGGCCATCAAGAATAACCAAGATCTTACTTGGGTTTAGCTCGGGATACGCAATTATTCTTCTGTAATGTCTCGTTGCCACCAAACGTGTATACACGCCTTTTTGCAGCGCAAACCGATTATGCATATATGACCTATTTCATCCCAGGGCAGTTTCTCTGGCAGTCTTATCTGTTCTTAGGACACTGCTGTGGCATAGTTGAAACAGCACTTTTGACGCCTCCCTCGTGACATCAATGTTGGTTAGGTAAGTACCGTTTTTATGCATCAGCCACATTCTCAAATCATTTAAATAAGAGTGACAGCCTGGCCCCTCGAAATTGATAAGCCATCAGCCTAAGCTACCTAACAAGGAGTCCCTCGCCCATTTCCACCAGCATGAATTTCAACCCAGCAGTGTTACTGTTCGGCCAAGCCAAGCTAGTCGGGGGCTCGACGGCCGAGTTTGCCGGAAATGCAGCGACTGGTCTCCTCCAGAAAGTCAAATTTTCGCGAAAAAAGATACCCAAGTTCCAGTACCGAGATAAAATCCAGGCGGACAAGATACGGCTTATCAGATTCGTCTGGGACCCTGCCTGCGACCCAGAGATATCCGATGTCGTCTTGTCTCTGGAGACGCATGCAGTTGGCCCGACCTGTCCTAGCTATGTCGCCCTTTCGTACACTTGGGGTCCTCCAAAGCTAGCGGCATTTTTCACCAGAAACGAATACAGCCATCTTGAGAAGAAGGCTCTGTGGATTGATCGATGTCGGTTTGAAGTACGCCCTAATTTATATGACGCCTTGGCACATGTTCGCGACTTGTACCCTCCCAACACGCTCTTCTGGGCTGATGCCATTTGCATCAATCAACAAGATTTGGGTGAAAAGATGCAGCAGATCCGGATCATGGATGTTGTATATGGCGGAGCAGCAAAGACGGTTATATGGCTGGGGAAAAAGACTCAGGAGATTGCCCGAGCAGTCTCGATATTGAATCGCAACGCGGAAGCATCGCGACGAGGGACCCTGCAGCTGCTAAAGACTCATGGCGAAGGGCAGTACACAGAGCCCATCTTCATCACCGACACAACCGCCTTCTTACAGTTCGGCATCGCACCGTTGTCTTACCAAGATTGGAAATCACTTGCCGAGCTGTTTTCGAGGAGGTGGTTCGGCCGAGCTTGGATGGTGCAAGAAGTCGCCTTGTCACATCACGTTCAAGTTCTTTGCGGCGATGTTTCGTTTGACTGGGATGCACTCGCCTGGTTTGCTTGTTTTGTCTGTCTCACCCATACCGCAACCAGCGTTATGCAATTCTACCCGAACAGCGCCGATTTCCTCTTCATGTCGGTAGGACTGACTTACACCGTTGGTTTGCAGCTGGCTCGAATCTGGACTGGGAAGACTTCGCCCGAGGCTTTGGAGCTGGTGAGAGAACTTGATTTCATGGCCGGTCTTCAGGAGAGCGGTCCAGGTAGCGTTCTTCTGAAACTGGTCTTTGGCTGCTATGGGTTCATTGCCACCAAGAGACGGGATAAGTTCTACGCCTTTCATGGCATCCTACACGCGATTACCGGATTCGACTATGCCCAACATCCCGACTTCACACCCGATTACTCTACTTCCACCACGGAAGAGGCCGTCTGCATGCGAATGTGCAGAGCAATTATTGAAGAAACTGGAACTCTCAACCTCATCACCTTGGCGGGTGAAGCTGGATACAACGTCATCTATCCACGACTACACCCCCTTCCGTCGTGGGTCCCAGATCTACAGCCAATGCGTCAATCTCTTCCGCTCCTCAGTCCCAACTTCCGCCGCACGCGAGGTTACAATAGCGGCGGGCCACAAATCCTGCCAGCCATGAAACCCGTCTTTGACCCATCCAACCCCAACAAGCTCTGGGTCTATGCCAAGAAGCTTGGTACAATCCGCGCTGTGGGAAATTCCTGGCAAGAGACGTCGGTCCGCAATCAGCTAAAGCAGACTTTTCGAATGCTCAAGAGCCTTCCTTCCATCTACCAACCCACTGGACAACACATTGCAGAGGCGTTCTGGAGAGTGTTGTTGACCGACAGCGACATGGCGAACCGACCAGCCCACGATGATTTGAGGACGTATTTTAAAGACTGGCTCATGTACAAAATACTCAAGCTGGTGCTTAATCAGGTCGATTCGCTTGTTAACCGGCGGGCTAACCCTGTGGAGGAGCGGACCAGGTTCTTCCAGGAATACGCCGAAATGCAAGACTTGGCTAGGAACGACCCTACTGGTATCATCCCTTCAGAGGCCGAGGTTCAACGCCGTCTGGTGCAGATTGGTCACCCGGCCGGGGGCCAGACCATGGTTGTCCCCAGGGAGACCAAGACACAGATATTAGACCACTGGAAGAAGTCGAGTCATCTGTTCGAGCCATTCGCATTCTACTATGCCAACTACAAGAGAATATTTGCTCTGGATACAGGGTACTTGGGGAGCGGGCACCAAGACCTTATGGTTGGACGGTCGGTATGGCTGTTGCCTGGATGTCCAACGCCTCTTATTCTCCGTGAAGTGGGCGGTGGTGAGTTCTTTAAAGTGGTTGGCGAGGCGTATGTCCATGGGGCAATGTTTGGTGAGGCTATTTCCCCGGGAATGTGGTGGGATCAAATTTGTCTCATCTAGGTACTATTGCCATCTTCTGGCTCAGTCAACCCATCAAGGGCTGGGCTTCAACTATAATAAAGAACACATTATCAACACATCCCAGAATTATGACCCAATGCTAACACAGGGGCTAGGTACTGTTACATTATTACGTATTCAACCTTGTTCTCACCAGTGTTAAGAGCAAAAATCTCCCATGTGCCCTCCCAGCATCACTTCTTAGACCACTTCTTCACTCTGAACAGATAGTACGTGACAATCGCCACCATCATGTTGAACCCGATAAAAGCCCACATGATGCCATAGTTGCGCCATCTCTCAGACCAGTAGATCCTGGACCCTGCGAGGTATTGATCTGCGTAACGGAATGCGCAGTATCGACATTGCTCCGTGGCAGAGGGGTTTTGGAGCTGGCCTGGGGCCTGAGATAGGATTGGGTTGAGATACTCTCCGCATGTTTCGCCTGATGGGGGATTAAAGGTTGACGTCTCAGTTGAGGAGCATTCGACTGGTCTGTCGTGTAGCATGGTCGCCACGATACCGGAGATCCAGTATGTAAACGGAGATAGGCGGTACATGAATATCCAAAAGCCAGGAAGGGCGCTTGGAGTCTGCAGAACACCACTGAAAATCGTGCTCATCATGGAAAGAATGGTGACTAGACTGCCTGCTGTCTGGGCATCTGGAAGTGCCGCGATGGTCATCTGTGCAAAGGCGCTGGCGTAGATGAATAGTTGAATGACGAAGAGCAGAACGAGAACTTGTCTGTCGGAGCTCTGGATGCCTACGACGGGGTAGTAGAAGCAGCTCCAGATAAGAACGCCCGTGACGATTTGGTATGGGATCTCGACGATGATGTTGGCGATGATAAAGGCCTTCCACGAGTATGCCTTGCTTGGCCGTTCTCTGACTTCGTAGAGAGACCGTTGAGTGACGAAGTGTGGGATAATCTAACACAACAAGTTAGCATACGACTCTTCAAAGAGTCCAGCTTGTCGGCTTACCTGTTGCACGAGCGTGGTAAAAATGGTAGTCAGCAAGAAGACGGAGAAGATGACATTCTGCATTCCCGCCTGCGAAGTCGACGCCTGGAAGAACGAGAAACCGATGAATAAGCCGGCGACGATGCCAAGCATGAACTTGGCAAAGATGTATGCCGGCATACGCCAGTACTGCTGAAAGACTCTGTAAGAGACTTCCTGTAGCTGGGCAAAGAATGGCATGGCAAATTCTGCGTGTGAGGAAGCATCGTCTTCTCCTGCTGCTGCCTCATTTTGCTTTTCTGCATGGATCCTGTCGATTTCGGTCTCAACGGCTTGATGCTCGTTGCTTCCCTTCCAGACAGAGTGCCAATCTTCACCCTTGTTGTTTGTAACGTTGCTGATGACTTCGAGGATGTACTCGGCTGGGTTCTCTTCCTTATCGCAAGTTCGTGCACCGTGCTGCTGGAAATAGTCGAGAAGTGTCCTAGAGTCCTCTCCAATGTTACCAAAGTAGACAGTTTTTCCTCCTTTGGCGAGGAAGAGAAGACGGTCAAACTGCTGGAAAAGAATGGCACTCGGTTGATGAACTGTACACAGCACAGCCTGTCCAGAGTTTGCCAATTTCCTCAAGAAGGAACAGATAGCCCAAGAACTCTGCGAATCGAGGCCGCTAGTGGGCTCGTCAAGGAACAAAAGCAACTTCGGCTTTGCTGCTAGCTCAACACCGATGGTGAGTAGCTTTCGCTGTTCAACATTCAAACCCTCGCCTGGAACTCCAACGATGGCGTCCGCGTATTCTTGCATGTTGAGCATCTTGATGACTTCTTCCACGAAGGCGTACTTTTCTTGCTGGCTGACTGACTTTGGCTGTCTTAGCATGGCGCTGAATCGAAGGCTTTCGCGGACTGTGGCTGTTTGCAAGTGGAGGTCTACTCATGTTAGCTTGGTTTTCAAGGAGTCGAGGGGAACTTCTTGCCTTGTTGCTGTACGTAGCCGGTCTTGCGTTGGAAGCTCGCATCAAACGGCTTTCCGTTGACCAACATGTCACCCGTGATGACGCCCATCGTTGTGCGCTGCGCCAAAACATCAAGAAGAGTTGTTTTGCCTGCTCCGCTTACACCCATGAGAGCCGTCAAAGTCCCAGGCTTGACCCATCCCGAGACACCATCCAAGAGTCGACGCTGTCCATCCTTGACTTGGATATCATAGACGACGTTGCGCCAGGTGAATATGTCTTTCTGGGGTTCGATTGCCCCCACATCTCCGCTCGACGAAGTCTCTTTGCCAGCTGGGCGCTGAAGTGATTCTTCATCTTTTGAACTCTCGCTTTTACCGGCTTGAAGATGTGGTGGGATGTGACCTTTTTGGAAAACCAGTGCCTCTGCTGTGCTTGTCGATGCTGAGTTGAGCTCGGTGGCCACGAGGTAAATGACGGTGAACCCGATCAAAAAGGCAAACAGAATACCCAGGTTTCTCCAGACATGCGAATAGTAATACTCATAGTTGGCTGCGATAAATGCATCGCCACTAACCGTCCATTCACCTGCCACAGCACCAGGAACTGTGCAAATCCAAGAATCTCCAATGTTTGGCGTATACGGTGGAAAGATGCTCGAGCAAGTAAACTGTCGACCGTGAAACTCATTGGCGACGAGAATCTCAAAGGCGTAGTAGATGGGGTTGATCCAGCGAATCCAAGAGAACCAAGGCTTCATCTCTGGCACCGTGATAGTAAAGCCGACGTAAACAACCAGGGCTAGAACCATGACTCCCGAGAGGGCCATGGCTTGCGAGACTGTTTTCGAGATGGCTGCCATTGTACGAAAGAAGGCGATGAAGACAAAGGTGCATATGTAGGTGATCAGGAAGTACAGAAAGAAGTTTCCCGGTTCGCGTCTGAGACCTGCGAGAAAGTACAGAACAATGTTGAAGAAGACTGCGGTTACAAACTTGATGGGAATCGCGGCAGCTATACCAGCAGCTCCTTCTGCGAATGGATGGTAAAAAGCAAAAGAGGCGTGCTTTGTCACGATTTCTCTCTGGGCGTACAAACTGGCAATCTCAGAAATGGCAGTCAAAGCATTGAGAAGGACAGCCATGAATAGCACCGAACCCTTGGCGTAGAAACCGACAGTAGCATCCGGCGTGCCGTAAAAGATGGATCCAATGATGAGTGCCATGACGAGCTGCGTGACGCAGGCTGTGGCTGTTGCAGAGATGTCGTTCCAGATTCTTTGATATGCTCTCTTGGTGCAGAGTTTCACCTGCATCAGGACGCTGATGGTGTACGGTGATCCTGGTCTGACGTGCTTTGACTGGCGGAAATTCTTTTGTTCTCGAAGTGTTGCGATGCTTTCTCCAGGCCGGTCGACAAGATGATCAGTCTCGTATTCTTCAATTTCCTTCTGAAGAGACTGAAACTCGGGAGACTGTTTCCAGTAGTTTTCGAATTCCTCGGGTGTGCGTGGGACTCGTTCTTCCATACCAGGCAGGGCGCTTCTCTCACTTGGGTTCGTGACAGATGTGAGGAAATCGCCGGTCGTCTGTCGTGCCGGACAGTGCCATCCTTGTCGCTCAAAGAAGCTCCTGGCCTCATTTGCTGGGCCAAAGTAGATCTGCCGGCCCTCGTAGAGCACGATGGCCTTGTCAAAGAGATCATAGATGGCCTGGCTCGCCTGGTAAATGGCAACGGCGGTAGTCACACCACCGAGGTCGGCAGCCATGCGTAAAGCTTGAACAAACTTGAGGGCAGTAGCAGAGTCGAGACCTCTAGTGCTATTGTCCCAAGCAGAAAATGGGGATCCGGAGAGGATCATCTCAGCAATGCTGACTCGCTTCCTCT
Organism: Ascodesmis sphaerospora; assembly: GCA_027569015.1. Lineage (NCBI taxonomy): Eukaryota > Fungi > Ascomycota > Pezizomycetes > Pezizales > Ascodesmidaceae > Ascodesmis > Ascodesmis sphaerospora. The sequence goes on along the minus strand of JAPPUR010000011.1, from coordinate 621,161 downwards.
CTCCGCCAGACACACCACGGATAAAGTCGTTTCCCACCTTTGTGTCGGCGGCGTGGCTGAGTCCGTATGTGGCCATGACGACTCGGGAGATGTACTTGCAAAAGTCGTTGCGGGACATGCCGTGGATGCGATGCGATGGCGTTCGAACCGAGGCGGCGAACTCGAGGGTCTGGCCGACAGTCAAGTGCGGGAAGTGCCTATCGACCTATCACTAGTTAGTCGGGTTCATGATGTAGACGGGGATTTGGTTACCTCTTGATTATAGATGGCTTCTCCCTTGAACTCCTTCTTCATGATCTTTTGCGGGATGCCGTTATAGTGAATCGTTGAAGTCTCGGCAATGCTCAGGCCATGAAGCTCGCCGCAAAGCGTCTTGAGCAGGGTACTACACCCAGATCCAGGTCTGCCGAGAACGATCAAGAGCTCTCCACTCTTTACGAGTCCATCGAAGCTCCGGAGGATATGCTTGGGCTCTTTCTTCCCAAAGCTGAACAGCTCACCCAGTCGGAAGGGTGCCATCAACATGGACGCCACAGTCTCTTGGACCTGCAATGCAGCTCCTGTACCAGACACATTGAGATCTTTCCAGACGACTCCCGTCTTCTTGGCTGTGATGCCTTGGGTTCTGAGGGTTTGAACAAAGTTCTGGAGCCATTCGTAGATGTCGAATTGACTGCTGGTTGGGTCGAGTGCGGGTGCATTCTCATCTTCAGTCACAAGGGTATGGACGCGGGTTGGTTCGCCAGTGGCGATGGAGTAGCGACGCGAAAGAGCTGTCGCGATACGGACGAGTTCGTTACGGTCGGCAGTCTCGAGAGCGACGTGGGTTGTTTGACGCTTGTGAAGTCTGGGACGCGCTGGATGCTTGCGATGGCCGACTTCATCTGGGGGGAAGCTCCCGTTGCTCCCAGATCCATCGTTGGAGGATGTCGACTGGCCATTTCCTGAGGATTCCGAGTCGTGTCGCTGGGGAAATTCCTCAACCTCTGGCCTTCCAGTGTTGGAGCTCACTGATTGAATGGCGTCATCCTCTTGCAACTCTGACTGCGCCATGATGAAGGTATGAGAATTGAGTGATCAATTGATGACCCGCAAGCTCGCTCAGCTGTCAAAGAAGAAGGGAGAATCACTCGAGGGGCAATCACACAGAAGTACTCTCCAAAGGGTCCAATGTCTCACACCAATACGAGCCTCGGCAGCTCTGCCAACAGCCATGGACAAAATAAACTTTGTGATCGTTTCGTGGGGAAAAGAAGGTGATGCTTGCGGCGCGCTCCATACCCAAAACAACAAAGGCTTTCGAGGTGGAAGGCCGCTAAAGGTGACTGGTATGGAACTTACTGCGGCAACCAAGCAGATCTGATTGCAATGTCTTCAGTGGAAGCCTCCAATTCGCTGAGACGGGCCAGCTCAGCACCATGAGTTTTTGGCGTGAAGTCATTGTGACAGCTGACTACGGTCGCGTCGAGGTGCGCGGCATCGGGGCTGTCAGAACTCTCGTAAGGATATCTCCGTTTGGCTGTGCGAGTGTGCCTCGAGTGACGAAGCTCCAAGCCACATGGTGATGTGTGGTTGAATGCGATTGGTGAGGTGGACTAGGCTTAAATAACCTCTCGAATCGCTGACTTGAATCGACGGGAGGGTTGCAGTGCGCTGTCAATGATGCCCGAATGCTCCTGTGCCTGAATATCATTTGTACTGTGCAGGGATGGAGCTTCTATCGTAAGGTAAGACATCTTTGTACACCAAAGCTTCGAGGCGTAGTCACTCATAGACATGAATGGCTTCCCAGAGTGTAGAGAACGAGTTGAGCCATCTTGGAGTCGAGTCAGGAGCTGCAGAGCGCTATCAGATAGCTCTAGAACCCATGGACCTTAAGGAGGCTTATCGTCATTTGAGTGAATCCCAACGTTGGCTGAACTGACTTGCCGTGGCGTTTTGTGGGGAGCTGATGATGACGGCCTCGGATGGTTCCCATTCACATGTTGTGAGGGTGCGAAGTGAAGTTGCTACCCTGTAGTCGCGTGAAGTGTGAAGACGGAGGTCACGGGTTCGAGTCTCAAAGTTTGTGGATGCTCAAAGGTCGTGGGTTCGAACCGCAAAAATTGCGGGATGCAAGGAGCTTGGGTTCGAATCCTGATGTGGGCGCTACGACTTCGATCAGAAGAAAATGAAAATACTGCCAATCTTCAATCACGACGGTACTGGCGATGCAAGAGGTGCCAAGAACAGGCCCAGGCCAGTAAAACGGGTGGGATTACTCATGGGTGAATGGGGCTCTCCACCAACGACATCGTCAGCGCGCGCCCTTACGCCTTGCCAATGACATGCACGAAGATGACCCACATGTTTGGTCTCTTATAAGAACTTCAAGGAGATACAGGTTGAAGCAATTCAATATTGCATCACCTCTCAAGCTCTCTCATTTCTTAATCCATCTCAATCAACAAGCAAAATGTTGCAAGCAACTTCTGTCCCAGGCGTCCTTGCCTCCTTCACCGAAAAATGGTCACCTCGCCTCGTTGCCGCCATCAACGATCATCACGTCAAAGTTGCCAAGATTGATGGCGAATTCATCTGGCATTCGCACCCCGACTCAGAAGAGGTCTTTTACCTCCTATCTGGAAAGCTCAAGATGGAGATTGAGGGTCAAGATCCCGTGGTTATGAATGAAGGAGACATGTTTGTGGTTCCCAAAGGTGTTCAGCATCGGCCCGTTGCCGAGAATGCGACAATCATGATGATTGAGCATGAGAGTACTGTGAATACGGGAGATCAGACGGGTTCTGAGAGGACGAAGCAGGTGCAGGATGCCAGGGCGGATAGCTGAGGTTGTGCATGGAGGTTTACTGGGCATTTATGCTCACTCGAGCATTGTAATACTATCAGGTTCACAATCGTGGTGCGATGGAACTGTACAGAGAGAAGATATCGTTCCATGGCGTGGCGAAATTGTTTCTCTTAGCCAAATAATACAAATTCGGGCTTATCATGTCGCGAAATGCAGCTGCAACACCATGGTCGCGGGCATGGTGATATCTTTGCGCACCACGATTGACAACACGCCAACCACGAGAGATAAAAAAAAAAAAAAGAGAGGAATCGCCCTCTTATATTACGAGCATTGCAATAAAAATATCCAAAAAGTGCAAAAAAAATTGTCCGAAGACGTCTCCACTAGCACCTGTCTCGCCTACCGGAAAAGCCTGAAGGGTCATGGAGAGGCCGGGCAAGGGCCTAAGCCGCTACGCCAACGGACTGGGCCTGTTGGTGACAGCATGCAGCAAAGATTTGACCTATAGACCTATGCTTGGGTAGTCATCGTGACGCTTTGCAGGTGGTTGACAGTGCAAACGGCCGTCGCGAGCTGTCGGGCGAGGCGCCAACGCGGGGAGCCAATTACGTGGCTCCACTGAATTAGTAAGCATTTCAGAGCTTGTAAATGACTGGAAAAGGGGGTTTCAAGGCATTGATGATGTGTTGAGAGTGATGGTTTACTTTTTGAAAGATCAGAGTGTTTTTTTTAAGGAGAGGAAGTGGACGAACTCAGATGTGTGGAAGGGGTTCCTTTTGGCTGTTGTTAGTCGGACTTTTATTGATCCAGCCAATCAATGAGCCCCAACCGTCACCCCCGTCATTGGCCAGGACATCCAGCAATTCCACCCTCCTCTTCTTCTCACCTCCATCTATCCCGTAAGTGTCGCAGATTCAGGAGATTAATGAGGTTGACTGGGCGTATCTTTGTTCTCTGAAGTTTAGCCTATTCAGAGTTCTTTGCCAACTGTCCATTTCGGAGCTGGGGCTATGAGTGGACTGGAGCATGAGACGAGCCCATAAGCCATGACATCACATCACATTGAGGACCGTGAGCCGACCAATGCATGCTTGACAGCCAAGGATCTTGAAGCACCACTGTAGACATGCGTCTCACACATTGCACCCGTTTCGTATTACGGCTTACTCCTCTCCAAATGGCTTAGTCTAGCTGACGATGACTGCTACGACCCAAGTGGATATCGCGTGATATAAAGGAGGACACCGCAACTTTATCAATCGACATTTCGGATTTGACAATCACCAAGCACTATCTCGGAAATTAACTCAACATGGGTGATTATTCTGTACAAGACGAAAGCCATCGCATCTTGCGTGAGTGTCTGCTCGGAGACTCGCGGCTTGCCTTGCCACCCTCTTTCGCGGAAGCGGCGGAAAAGATTACCTTCACCGGCGACGATCCGAAGCCTTTCGTCCCTACGCCATGCAAGATAACTGAGTCTGCGTCTTCACTGACAGCTCTCGTTGCGGCTGCAGCTAGTGCCATTGCAGCAGATCGATATGGGATCGATTATCAGGATATCGAGGTCAATACGTGAGTTTGCGGCGTGGGGGACTAGACAGGATGACTTGCTGACGATTTTCGAGTGACCTCGCAACACTCTTCTTAGAGTCGGTCATGCTTCCAACCATCAACGGCAAAATGTTTCTTCAGAACCCCCAGTTGATGGCAGAATTCAAGAAAGGAGATATGTACGACAACCAGAAGCCTATCCACCAGCAATCCAGCAATGTCTACAAGACCAAAGACGGCCATTTCTACCATCTGCATGGATCACTGAATGCGGGCCCGACGATGGAAATGCTCGGTGTCGAGGAGCAGGATATTTCCAGAGAGGAAGCCATCAAGATTTACGCCGACAAGGTAGCCCAGTATGACGCAGAGGTCATTGAGAAGATGGCCAATGACGAGTTTAAGCAAGCTGGCGTAACTTGTCTCACCCCGGAAGAGTTCTTTGAAACGGAGCAGGGCAAGATCATGGGTGCCGAGCCACTATGGAATACCAGTTCTGTTCCTGCGCCGAAGAGCCAGTGGCCAGCAAGCGAGGACAAGCAGCTCGACTTCAAGCCTCTTGCTGGCATCCGGGTTATTGACTTCTCACGAGTCATCGCTGCGCCCGTCATTTCCAAGATCCTTGCTGTTCTTGGTGCGGATGTCATCAAGGTGACAAGCAAAGACCTTCCCGACATCTCACCCATGTGGGTGGACCTTAGCACTGGAAAACGAGACACCGACATTAACCTCAAGACCGACGAAGGGAATAAGGTCTTTGCTGAGCTTGTGAAAGGCGCTGATGTGTTGGTTGATGGATATCGCCCTGGAGCATTGGCGCGTCTTGGGTTTGACTCTGAGAGTCTCCGCAAGGTGAATGATAGGCTGATCTATGTGCGGGAGAACTGCTATGGATTCAAGGGTCCTTTGAGTCATCGATCTGGGTGGCAGCAGATCAGCGACTGCCTTGTTGGCATCTCTTGGCTACAGGGTCGATTCTTCGGTCTCAATGAGCCAGTCGTTCCGCTTTTGCGTAAGTACTGTCGCTAAATCAAGGAATAAAGTGGCAAAAAGAGCTAACGGGATACTACAGCAAACTCGGATTATCAAACTGGGATTGTTGGTGCAATTGCAATCCTCCAAGCTCTACTGCAGCGCACAAAGGACGACGTCACCTTTGACATCGACGTCAGTCTGGCTCAGTACAATATCTGGTACTATAGACTTGGGAAATATGACGAGGCGCAAGTAAAGGAGCTCCTGGAGCGTAATGAGGGCTTCTCGGCTCGCCACACCGATGGCATGGAGGTTTTGCTGTTCAAGACACATGCCGCATTGCACAAGGCCAGACCGGATCTTCTGAAGCATCCCGAGTACTTTTGGAGTATGTCTGGGAAGGAGTGGGGGCTTGAGGAGGATCTTGCAATCTTGGCGCCTGCTTTCAAGTTTGAGAAGTCGAAGTTGGGATATGCTGTTCCTTCGGGATCGAGAGGAAGATCCAAGGCTGAGTGGTAGATTCTTAGCCGCTCTCGTAGAGAGAACATGGTCAGTGACATTTACTCTTGAAATGAATCAGTGCAGCTACTTATCCCCCCCTCTGTGTAAGCTTCCCTTAAAGGGCCACCTTGGCAGGATTGGCGCCAAGGGGCCAAGGGCAAAGACAAGGTGAAAAGAGGAACCATGACTGATCATACGGATAATTATACGCGCCGGCGGCCCAAATATCCATTTGAAGATACGGCAGCTGAAGAGGCATCTATGCCAAGAGTGATAGGCAATCCTTCTGATGTACGTGCAATAAGGGTCGTGTTAATCATATCCTCTTTGAGTGAGACATGAGTGGGAGAGCTACGGAAGGCTTGTCTTAGGACGGAAGTCGGCGCCAATGAGTTTGATCAATGAGGACCAAATGTGCTAATACGTCGGGGCATCGGACCCTCTCCTCCTTCTGATGGCGAGGTGATCTAGTTTTAACAGCATCCCATTGGTCTTGAGCATCCAATCGCATGGTTACGTTTCACGATATGCTTTGCTCTAATGCAAGTGAGCCTCAATACAAAACGCCAAGCCAAGGGCCATCAACGAGAAGACTCCCCCTTGACTCGTAAGCATCGTCCTCGGGACCTCGGGATGACCGGAACACGAAGTGCTGAAGGATGGAACCTATGTTCTTTTGCCGTGCATACTGAAGATAAATCCACCTGCTCCATCATGTGTCCTAGATATCACGAATAGTCGTGAGGTCAGATGAGACAACAAAACCCTGTGGCGTCTCACCGCCCCGCCATGCACACTAGACCATCGCCTTATTTTCCCGTTGAAGGACGCTCTGACTGCGGACGCCGTATAGTACCTAATGTGGAATGTGAGGTAAGCATAATTCTTACCCAGATCGGCCCGAATCATCTCCATCTGTGCATGCGAGTATCCTCCCTTGTGAACACACGGTACAGAATATCCCCACTGAGAGATGAGATCAACAGAGGAAATAAGAGTAGGTAAAAAGGAGAAAGTTGTATAAATTCGAGCATCACGCCATCAGTCTGGTATCCTCATCAACCAACAGGCTCACTTCGAATATCAATCCCCACAGCAATCACCACCACACTCAAAGCCCTTCCATCCAATTCATCAACATGAAGTTCTCCGCTGTCACTCTTCTCACCCTTGCCCATGGCATCCTCGCCATGCCCCAGATCTCTGACAAGACCAACGAGATGGCCAAAAGGAATGCAAAGCTCCACAACCGGGACTTCTGCTTGACGATTTGTTATTTTGATAAGCCCGAGTGCGGCGAGGGCTGGGTAAGTGACAGATACAAGTCCATCTTGGCATTGAACCGTGCTAATATTATCACAGTATGCGAGCCAGCAGGTACGACAATCTCATGTGTTCGTGGCAGGTGAATTTGCTAACATTGTGACAGGGCGACTGCTGGACTTGCTGCCGTGGTACCGACTAAATGTACATTGGAGCGTTTGGCATTTGAGGATACTGGCTCCTTTGCGTCTCGGTCCTGGCCAGACGGACCTTGTTCATGTTCAACGCCTGAACTCAACCCTGTGGAGCTAGGATGGCTGGACACGTATACCCAACGTTCTTTCGACCAGCATGTTTCATTCACTCCCTCTTTCCGGCCCCCAGATATTGGCTACTGGGTAGTTCTTGAATACGAGATTCATTCCTTGTCTCGACCATTGAAATCATTTCGTCGCGAAACACTAACCTGGGATATCTTTCTGAGATGACTGCGTTGCTGAACTACGAGGTCTTGGTTGCTCAACCACCCTCCCGTTATACTTTCCTACATGACAACCTTTGCAAATGCTTCACCGACTCCCCTCTCGTTTAGCCAAGCCTCGATAGCTCTCATGTCGCTGCGGTTCGCCCTCTCTCCTCTCTTTTCCCCAACGGTATCCGTAATCTCCTGCATGTCGACAAACGCTCGCTTCACATCTGGGCCATCTTCTCGATAGCGCTCGCTGACCTTTTTGTGATGTGCTGGAATATCACCCCAGCTTTCCGTCTTGATGAACTTCATAAAATCGTCAATGGCTTGGGAACCGCCTTCAAGACATAGAATACCGGGTTTCCCAGCGAGGAGGAACCCAGTGAGGCCGTATGTGGGTGCGTAGTTGACAAGGTCGTCTCGCTTCGCTCGCGTGCTGATTGAGGGGAAGTAAAACCATACACGAACTGTTGAATTGTCCGTACTTCGTGTATTGTCGTTTGCTTGCGTTTGTGATGCCAGATGTTGAGACGCTGAGTCCTTGACGTATTCAATGACGGTCAATGTGTCTTCATTGGGGATCTCGGCTGTCAGGGCGGCGACCTCGCCCTTGCTCATCCAATCTGGTTGTTGAATTCTTGTTTTTACTGGTGGTGGCTCATCTGTAGTACCATCTCCTTGATCGACCAGAGGAACGGACAGATGTAGTTGCAAAGATTTTGTCTGGCTCTCTTCGTCCGAAACCTCGAGGGTGAGAACCATGTTTATGCTTGACTGAGTGAATTTAGGCATTTCTCCATCGTTCTCGCACCAATCTCGTAGCCTGTCAAGTAGAGTTGTAGACGAGGCATCGATCGAGATAGCGTTGTCCGATTCGTACATGGCCATCAGGAGATCAATCTGACCTAGTTGGAGGACCATGAGATCCTTGGGTAAGACCCCTTGACCATTTTCTTCGGTCGGCATGATAGATCCCCGTGCAACCAGCTTCAGGGATAGGTTCCAGGGGCGTAGACGAGATAGAGAGGTTTGGGCAGGGTTCAGTGTTGGTGCTAAATCTCATAATTGGCTCAAAAGTGAGAAAAAAGAGGCCGTCACGTGATAGAAGTGGTGGTGGCAGGCGACGACATTTCAACGCGACTTAAGGTATTGGATTGCCATTTATTTACGTAGATGTAAGGTTATGATACCTGGTCCGTTATGGAATTGACGAGAAGACAAATTAATTAGAGAAATATCGCATCTAAGCCCCGAACTTGCAGTGGCTTCGCTTCAAGTGCGTCGCCCTTCGTCTCCTTCGGACAATCTTCCACACTGTCTTGAGGCAGTGGATAGCATGAACTCACTTATAAGAAGGGGAACTAGATATGTCAGCGTTCACTGCCAGATACTCAAGAAACGATAGTTGAATAGTATTCGCAAAAGTAGCACGTGTGAGTCTACCACACTCTCAAAGAATTACGAGCTGGTGTGGGGTGCCAAGACTTTTTGACCATGCGCATATCCAGGGTCAAATTGTGAGAACCTGTTGAATGAGCACGTGGGCTCGACAACGGAAATCACTTCGGTAAGTGGCGTTTCCCTGGCCTATCAAGATGATCATTTGGTTTAGCTCGATTGAGCCTTGCTTCAGCTAAGGCTTTCTTAATATCCCTAATCTAACGACTATAAGACGTGGCCGGATCCGACGGATTACAGCAAAGCGTGAGATAGAAGGGATCTCCATTATCGCAACATTCAAAAACACCTTCTAGATAAAATACTCAACATGGGTCAGCCAGAGGAACTGCCGGATACTCTGGCTCTATCCACAATGCCCAACAAAGATGGCATTGTATTCCCCCACACCTTCACAATTCGCCCACAAGACGAATCAAAAACCAAGTTCAACATCCGAGGAGAGACTGGTTCTTCACCTTTATCAATCGCTTGCGAATATAATTCCTCAAGGGGATCGATGGACTGGGATGCCGAGGAAGCCACTTTGTATCTTCTCTTGGGCCAAGGTCAACGTCTGGCTACGATCAAGCATTATGGAGGATACGCCAACGCCACGCTCCACGACATCTGCGAGTTCAGGATCAGCTACAGCGTACAAGGCGATCAGAAGGCGGCGCATCAATTTTCCATCCCCCAAATCGGCCACTTTGAGTGGCGAAAAGGCGAATCGGGCTGGGAACTGGTCCAGCCTGCCGATCCCAACCTGGTGTTGGCAACGGGAGCTCTCAATGTTGGCAGCGACAAGCCTCCGCGTTTTTCTATGACAGAGATAGGATCGAGGGCAAATTTTGGAGAGAATTGGGAGCTTGTGGCTATTGTGTCGTATTTAAGAGTGTGGGATAGGATGCGGCTGGCTTTTGGGAACCCGGAAGGTGATGAGGCGGCAATGGTTGCTTGCGCGTGTTGTCTTTGCGTGATTTTGTAACGATTCTATAAGGGAAATGTGTACGATATTGGATTAGTCTTTATTCGCGGCTTTTCTGTCCTTCCCGGGTACTAGAATTGTTAGAGACAAGATGAGCTGTCGAGGCTATTCATTACCTTGAAAAGTTAATTATACTTAAATTAAGTATAGCCCTGTTTTATATATATAGAGAGCAAGCAGATATAATTTTCTAGTAGAGCCTATATTTACTATGGTCAACACAGGGCTGACTACTAGGCTGAAATAACGAAACAAGGCAACGAGGCAACGAGGCAGTGCGATTAAGATCCTTGACAAGGCGAACTGCTTCTGCTAGATAAGGCTGCAACGCATCGTCAACATTTTTTCCACGTATTCATCATTTTTCGACCTACTAAATTCTTGGGCTTGTCTCTTCCAATCAATCAAAACAATGGACCCATTATCTGTCGCAGCCTCTGTCGTTGGGCTCCTCGCCGCCGGGGCAAAAATCACGACGTTCTTGTCAAACCTGACTAGCAGCATGAGTGACGCACCCCAGCTAGCTCAGAACCTTGTCATGGAGGTGAAAGGCATCGAAGCTGCTGCGACGTCCTTGCAGACGTATATTACCGGTCGCACCCAAGTGTCAGCAGAGCGAGGGTCGCTCATCTTGCTTGATCACGTCCTCACGACGTTGACCGGTTGCGTCACTACATACTCGAGACTGAATGTCATTATTAACGATCTGAATGTTGATGGTGACATGTCAGTCCTCGACCGCTTGAAGTGGGCAAGACATGAGTCGGAACTGGCTACAATCGCCCAGCAGCTTCAAAATCACAAGTCATCCTTGACCTTGATGCTGTCTATACTGCAATGGTATGTTGCTATATTTCGCGAAAATGGATAAAATGTCTCTAATTAAACCACAGCCAGTTGATGGAGGTCGCAGAGGCATCGAACAGACAGCTCACCACTCTGGTCGAAGAGGTCCTCCGGACAAACCAGAACCTGGATTTGAGGATGAGGAGATTCGAGACCGAGTATCACGGAGACACAACCATCTCGCCGACGATGAGGTCCATATCTCGGTCGACCCACGCTCCAGGCAGGACAAACAAGTCAACCATGGAAGTAGAAGTCGAAGTAGAAACCGCCGCCTATGAAAAAGATCTGCAGCGATCAAGAGTATACCGACGTACTATCAACAAGCGACAATCCATGACCTCTCTAGCCAGCACAGCCATGTACACCACGGCAATGTCTTTGTTTTCGAAAGTTAGTCTATCGCAAGTTTCCAGCCTATCCTTCTACGTCCTCCCCATCTACAGAACGGACTTGAGTAACGGTGCTTTCTACAATTTCGAGGGCCATGGCCGCGTTAAACAGGTCGTTATCATCCACCAAAACAATGTCAGCTATGAGCGCCACGTTCCATACAGGGGTGGACACAAGAAGGCGCAAGACTTATGGCTGGATTTGCGAGCACGACGTTGACGACAGATGTCACTTGTGATGAGACTGGGCGACAGCACGGACAAGCTCGCCATACCCAACCATCGTCATGCCGAGACGTCAAATCAGGAGCTCTCCTGGAGTCACCGACAAGGGCGGATTGTCTGGCAAATGTTTTGTTTAAGATACAACGTGTTTAATTTTTAAGAGGGCGCGCGTTGGGAGAGCAACAATGTGAATCCCAACACGACTCATTTCTGGGAGTGTACAGAAGAGTGAAGAGGATGTTGCATTGGGAACCAGGTTCAAAGAGTCTAACAGAGAAGTAAAGCTTATCTGGAGCATCGTCCTTCGCCGTCAAGGCAGAGGAAGAGATACTGAGTGGTTGGATGGCCCACGAGCCTTGAGTTCAGAGATTCGACTGTAAATAATAGGATCCGCGCCGGCTCATGTAATTCCTGAGTTTGGCCTCAGGATACCCTTCTAATAAGTTAGCACACGTGTCATCACGATAATCGCTCGGCTTATCCTCATCTAGGAGCTTTGTCATCGCCTTAGCCCGTCAGCTTATAAATCCCCCAAACTACGAGCGCGGGGAAGCTATAAAGTTGTGCCATTGGCATTCATTCCTCTTCTCTTGAGACCAAGACAACATCAAAATGGTCGACCGAAAAATCCCAACCGTCATTGAGCGGCCCCTTCCGAATGCAGTCACCTACGACCTATCAACAGTCGGGCAGGTAAAGATCACGCTCCCAGAGACATCGACCTGGTCGAGCGGCCTGCACTGGCACGAAACTCACGACGAGTACCTCAAAGTCATCAAGGGTACAATTCGAGTGCAGCTAGGGAGAACGATACAATACATCAGCGCAACCGAAAATGAGCAACCTGAGATCAAAGTTGCACGCTACGTGTGGCACGAGTGGCAGCGCGCAGCACCTGATGGAGAAGTAGTAGTGATTGAGAGGACGGAGCCTGATGATAATGAGAAAGCCATCTTCTTTTGGAATCTCAATGGAGTCATCTTGGATGCCCCAAGACTGTTGAACGACCCTTCATCTCTTGTCTCGTGGCTACCTGGCAGGGTTCAAGGCCTGGCCCTCGACTTTTGGATCACTCTCAACCTTTTTGTTATCTTCAACCACCTCGACAATATCCCCGTCTTTTTCAACGCACCAACCTTCACCAAGAGATCCAGCGGTACTATTTTATTCTGGCTACAGGGTTTGGACTGGATCGTATCTCACACCGTTTTGTTTGCGGCGTCTTGGGGAGGGTGGGCGCTTGGAATACAGCCAGTTCACCGACAATTCACTCCAGCCGACGTCTATAGCAAATGGTGGTCAAGCAAAAAGCAAAGACTGAACAAAGTGGCCTAGAAAGGGCAGATTTGAAACCCTGTAAGTTGCTGTATTCTCTTTCTCCATGGTTTAAACCGAGGCTAGGGCGGACGGAGAAGCTGACAGTAGCGTTATTGATTGTAGATATCGGTTCTCCCTATCGATGAGTACTCATTGAGTTACTTTTCTAAAGCCTGCCAGCACCGCGAAATTCCGCCCAATGTTTTGACAAGGACTACCGGACTACGGACCATTATATCTCACAAAGCGGATTGAGATGACCTTTTGTAAAAGCTCGTTTGTTACGCACGAAGTAGCTCTAGATGATGGATGCGTCAAGGGAAAACTCGCTCATACTGCCAAGTGCTCCTTTTATATGCCACCATGCTGGCGTCGCCTTGGTTCCGCAGGGCCGCGACCGAGAGGCTCGGTCCAGAGGCATCCCATGTCTCTACCGAGATGATGCAGTTGGGTAATGTCGGCTGCGTATAGCTTGCAAAGGCGTATTCTGGAGTCTGTCGTGAAAGCTAATCCTGGATCCTCTCTCACTGAATCAAGGGAGCTGCTTGCAAGTGCTGCTTATCTTAGTCCATGAGGTCTACGGAGTACTTCAGAGGGGTTGCAGCTGCTGGATTGATGTTAACTACTGTAGTCGGTGGATCTTTGTTGTTTTGGGTAGTGCTGTGATGATTTTGGTCAACTGGAGGTCTTGACGCAAGATCATCCTTCTGAGCTCATATTGCCGTGCCAGGGGTGAGACGGTCATGCGTGGGACTTTCCACGTTTGGGTGGCCAACTAGTTATTTCATGCAACTATTGATGGATATGTACGGAGTACTAGGACCACTTACGCCAGGGCCTTCCTGTCCGCAGGCGCCGACTCAACAATAACCAGTCACTCAGTTCGGATCTCTTGGCCGGCTCTCATTTGGCAGGACGGCCCATGCCAACGCATGCCAGGGACCCTCCACGAACGTCTCGGCAGCCCATCGATCGAGTGGTCCTCCCGTTTTCGCCCCCTCCACAACTTCAATCGTACCTCCTTGCCGGTTGATTTTGACCCATTGCTTGCGAGTGTCTGGGCCAACCTTGAAGTTGCTGTTGGCCGGCTCGGCACCAGCTGTGGAGTCCAAGTCAGTACTTTCAGAAGCGGGGGAGGGGCAATGAGGGGCAGGGACGCACCTAGACCGCTCACATCAGCGCTCTGCCCTGCAGCCCCTTGCTGGCGGGCATCGATCTCGGGGTCCTTGGAACCCATTGCGTCGTACAACTAACTGTGCTGTACCTGGAAGATTTGTCCTGTAGAGGTTTGTTCGATTCTTGTAGTATTAGCGAGGAAGGGGGAGAGGATACAATGCAGCAAGGCTCTCTCGTGATTTAAATGCCCATTGCGGCTCTCATCACCGCTGCCTCTGAACATTGATCTATACCCGCATTCTCGAGAGCATCATCCTCCCCTTTGGCATATATCACGGCCAGTCCAATGAAGAATGGCCCTCATTCGAGCTGGCAGCCACACAAGGGCACTGGAAATGAACCTCAAGAGAGCGCGCCGAACGGCAGGCCGAGGAAGATGGCCCTCAGCGACGATCAGGGCAAGCAAAACGAAGGCTGTTTGTCAGCCCGTCATATTTGGCCCTCACCTAGAGCTAGGCAGGCGTGGCAGGCGTGGAGACCCAGGTACGACGGTGCGTAAATGGCCCTCAACCCACCTTCTAAAGCCACTGACGCTGGCGTGCAGCTCGCACAGTTGTGGGCTAATAAGAGCATTGAGCGAAGGTCCTCACCCACATACCATCAAAGGTGTCATCTTTACCCGTTGGCCAATCAGACCAGCACGAATTAGCCCTCGATCGAAGAGCAGGATAGAACGTAGAAGATTTGTCTCCTAGAATTAGCTGTCAAAACAAGTCTACCTGCGAGTCCCTGGCGGCGTAACCCGCCGCCAGGGACTTAAAAGGAGCCCTGCTCCCAGAGCGCAACTTCGACCTTTCTTGTTCCCTACTAAGCGCAACATTAACCGTTTTTCTCCGCTTGCAATGTTCTAGCAACAGCAGCTTCCTGGAGCACGACACCTACACAACTACATGTGCTGAACGTGTGCTGCACCTCTCGAAACGCTGCCCGCGCCTCCACCACCAGCTCCATTACTTCGACCAGATCTAGATTGGGCTGCTCCCTGATATTCGGCAATAGACCTGAAATATCCGGCACACCGTTTAGCACTGTGTCTTCTTTGGAGGACTGTTCTAATACCCCTTAGGTCTTCTTCTTCTTCTTTTATGCGTGACTGATCCTAGCTTGAGTATTGCTAGCATTAGAATGCCTTTAGCACCTAGAGGTCAAATGTTTTGTTGTAATCTTTGTCTCTTCGTGGCGCAAAAGAAGAACTAGGCTGGTTGTAACCGCGAGTGGAGTTGGCTTGGGTGTGATGAGACTCGGCAGAGAGCAGTACACAGAATGCGGTCAGATAGTGTTGGTGAGGGATACTGCTAAAAGGGGCTCAGCCCGCCTCAGCTTAGGCTCCGGGATCCTAAACCCTCGCTCAGCGACAGCTCAGCCTAAAGCGACAGGAACTCAGCTCTAGAAACGGAGATAGATTTTAGTGTGGTTGAGTTTCGTCTCTGAGTAAACGGTGATTTAGGTTAGCAGGACACGTTCGGTACCGACCTATTAAAAAGACTGGTCGCTATTACTATGGGCACTTTATCTCTACAACAAAAGAACATCCAGAATAAAAACCCAGACAGTCAGACGTGCCACAACTCCTTGATGGTAGTTTGACTTGTAGTTGTTGACCAAAACGATCCAACTCACCAGGGAGATCAGGGTTGTGGCCCACAGCTTTGCACACCTCCCCGAGTAGCTCTACGGCCTCTCTTAGTTGAGATAAAAAGCCTGGATTCAGACTGCTGTCCATTTCATTAGCGCCTTCTCTGATCTCCCTGTAAGCTATGATGCATCTTATAGCCATCAACTGAGCTTCATGATTATCGGCTTGAAGTATGACTTTTCTCAGTCTTGTGTGAGTGTTCTTGCTTAGCATCGGGTTATGATGATATGATGTTTTGACAATCTGTTCTTTATCATAGTTGGAGCCTGCCCCTTGATGGGTTAAGCCAGAAGACCGTCACGAGGGTGCGTTTCGCCCGGGGTCACTCTCGGGGCATCTCCGAAAAAACCATCAGCATCTTGCCTGGCACTCAAACAACGACGTAACGGCGTCAGGGAAAACATGACGTATTTGATCAACCTAGAGTAAAGGAAACTTCTCTCAAGATATATCTACTGGTAGGTCGCAACTGGCTCTCCAAGCACATCCAACCGAGGAGTCACCCCAAGCCCCGGCGTGTTCGGCGCCTCAACAAACCCATCATGGATTTCAAAAGCGCAATCGGCCGTCTTAGGTATAACCATCTGGCTACTGTGAAGGATAGGTCTGAGCATGCGACTTGGGATGGTCTGCGATAGATGGATAATGGCTGCGAACGAGATATCCGAGCCACACGTCTCCTGGACGGAAATCGTGATGCCCGAGGCCAGACAAATGTCGCGAATTCGGCGACATCGGGTGAGTCCGCCGACCTTGGAGACCTTGAGATTGACTGCTTCTCCCACGTCAGAGGCAACAATCTGTGCAGCCGCTGCCTCGTTCAACAATAGCTCGTCAATGAGAAATGGAGTGCTGGTCCGACGGCGAAGAGACATGGTCTCCCTCCAAGTGGCGCAAGGAGCCTCCAAGACAAAGTCTAGTCCCTCTGGTAACAGTCTCAGGGTTCTCAAGGCAGTCTCGACGGTTAATCCACTGTTGGCATCGATAGTGAAGTATTCGCCCCGTTTCTTATCAGTGAGAGCTGCCTTGATTCTCTCAGCGTCTGACTCAGGGTCTTGCCCAATCTTTACAGAGAACCCCTTGTATCCCTGTGCGCGTACGTCGGCGACGAGCTGACGTGTGTCCTCGGCGTCGGCGACAGGAACAGAGAGCAGAAGTGGCAGCTTATCACCTGTACTGCCGCCTAGGAGCTGACAGACAGGGAGCCCAACTGACTTTCCGAACACGTCCCAGCAGGCGACGTCGATAGCCGCTTTGGCTGGTTCATTACCAAGCAGTGCAGCGTCCATCGCATCGTTGATACGGTCCACATTTCTTGGGTCGAGGCCGATCAAGTGAGGAGCTATCTCGGCGATGCCAGCCCTGACGCCTAAAGCGTGAGAGGCAATAAAGTTGGACCCGAAAGGCGTGCTCTCGCCCCAGCCCTCGATTCCGTTCTGGGTTGTGATACGAACAAAGGTGCCGTCAAAGCTTGTGTAAGTCCGGCCACCGGAGAGGTGGTAAACACCGCCCGAGTAAGGCAGGTCTACTTGGAAGACGTCGATGCGGGCAATCTTGAGCTCAGTCATGGTTAAATAGTGTTAAGGGTTTGAAATAAGAGTTCACAGAGATGGTGTTGTTGTAGATTGATCAACCTCCGTCATCAGCATCCTTCTTATACCTTGGACATTCCCGTGCGCAGTTGTTGAACAGATTATGGTCCCTGGATAACATTGCCCGTTTAGGACCACATATCCCATTTGATATTGTCATTAGCGGTACTCGATTCCGGTGGCTTCGGATTGGCTTTCGGCTGTCGTTGGCTAGGCACATCGACTTTGATATTATTGTATCTTCACTGGTGCGCCAAAAGTAGAACAGAACAGAACACGACCGCATTCTGCATCCGACATCTAGTTACTCGACGGACTCTGCATCCGAGAGATTATGGGCAGGGGCTAGGAAACAGCATCTTCTCGAACCACCAAGCTGTACTAGAGACCATTCCTGGGCATACGAAACCTAATAGGAAGCTGGAGTTTTCGGACCCATTCTACGGCAAGTGCTGGTGGCCGCTACGGTAAGGCTAGCCGACCTTGGAGCTACTGTTGGTGGAGTCGTCGGTATTGTAACCCGAGCCGAAGTTGCGTGGGCGCTGCTGCAATGCCTGCTTACCCGGGATATTATGGTATTGGGATTGTTGAGACTTACTGGAAAGTGATGAATCTCAGGGTTATAATAAAAGCCATCGATGCCCCAAGTGTTATTCAACCTCAAGAGAAAGACAAGTCATTCACCATCACCTCGATCTCTTACGCTCGGGAAGGGCTTTGAACCACCCCTTTCTTCACCATAAACTTTCCCCAGTGCCATCATTACAAAAGCATTCATGGGGCCAGAAGAAAAGACTAGCACAATCCTGCGTGGGACACCCTACGTCGACGGCACCGCCTCAGGAAAGCTCCTAGCAGCGAACCTCGAGCTGAGTTTCTGGGGCGGTGTCAACCCCAGAACAGGCGAAGTCATCGACCGCTTCCATCCCCTCAGCGGCCATCTTCTCAAGGATACCATCTTGGCTATTCCGGGAGGACGAGGATCTTGCGGCGGCAGTGTCATCATGATGGAGCTTATCCTGAATGGTTTGGGTCCCAAGGCCCTCGTTTTTCAGCGACGCGAAGAGATCATTACGCTTGGCGTTATTGTTGCTGAGGAGCTTTTTGGCAAGACGGCTCCCGTGGTTACGCTAAAGCCTCATGATTTCAAACAGGTCTTGGGTTGGGATGGAGAGATAGTGCACATCAAGGGAGGCCAAGTTTCGAATGGTCCACTGGAAGGAAGCGAGAATTACAAACACAGTCTTGGTTTCGATATTCAAAATCTTGGCGTTCAGCTGTCCGACTTCGACCGCACGATCCTCAAGGGAGAGCACGGCGAGGCGACTATGGTCTCGATGAGAATTCTCGTTCGGATGGCGGATATGATGGATGCTCGAGAGATGATGGACGTCAGCCAGGCCCATGTCGACGGTGCTTGGTACGGCCCCGGATGTGTTGCCTTTGGACAAAGACTTCGCGATTGGGGTGGCAAGTTCCGGGTTCCCTCAACTCTCAATGCCCTCACCATTGACCACCGGCGCTGGAAAGCTCTTGGTATCGATGCGGAGCTAGGTTCTACATGTCAAGAACTGACCCAGGCTTTCCTTGACATGGGAGCCAAGGTGTCATTCACATGTGCCCCTTATCTGCTTGAAAGTGCCCCAAAGCAAGGGGATGTCATCGCCTGGGGAGAGTCCAATGCCGTCATCTACGCCAACAGTGTGCTAGGGGCGAGGACATTGAAGAACCCAAATATGTTGGAAGCTCTGATCGCATTGACTGGGCGTGCACCCAAGGCAGGCGTATACCTGGATGAGAATCGGCAGGCCTCTGTATGGATCAACGTGCAACCAGTTGACGGCGCCGATAACTCATTCTGGCCAATCCTAGGCTACACTGTTGGTGCTAAGGCGTCTAGTCGCATCCCCGTCATCACTGGGCTTGAGGACATGAAGCCATCCATGGATGACTTCAAGGCATTTTCAGCCGCATTCGCGACATCCTCGAGCGCGGCCATGTTCCACATGGTCAATCAGACCCCCGAGGCCCCTACTCTCGAGTCTGTATATCCAGATGGTGTCCCACCAGAAAGAGTAGACCTGGACTGGAGGGATCTGGATTCATGCTGGGAAGAGTTCAATAATGGATCCGAACCTCGAGAAGTCGACCTCATCTCGTTTGGGAACCCGCACTTCTCATTCCAAGAGATCAAGCAACTCGCGCATCTCTGCAGAGGGCGAAAAAAACACGACAACGTGGCCGTCATTGTTACTTGCGGTCGTGCCCAACATGGGCTCGCCACGCAGGCGGGCTACGTGGGGGAACTTGAAGGATTTGGTGTCCAGTTCCTGACGGATACATGCTGGTGCTCAATAGAGGAGCCGGTGATTCCGAAGCCAGCAAAGGTCATCATGACGAATTCTGGAAAGTACATTCATTATGGGCCTGGGCTTACTGGTAGGAGGTTCTGCTTTGGGAGCTTGGAGATGTGTGCCGAAGCGGCTGTGTCCGGATGGAGTACTGGAGAACCGCCTGCGTGGCTGCAGAAGGCTAGACGTATCTAGGAATTCATCTATCCGTATATCCGTAGAAACATGTCTCTTTCCGTGGTGAGACTCGGTGCTTATCAGATTATCATAAATTGGAGAAGGCGGATTGTGATATCACGACCAGAAGCGACGTGACGACGAACTATTGCTTTTGGACCCCATCGCTTCGCCAAATGCGTCCATGCGCCGGAGCTACCTATCCATTTATATCATCTCAGGTGAGCCACGGGGCGAATCAGCTTCAAAGGAACCAGGGTCCAAGGGACGGGCCGTGCAGTAGCTCGTCTAGATTCAGGTGGGACTATCCGCTGAGGGAACCATGCGGTGGCGGTTACGCGGCTGGCAGCATTCGTCAGCCAGTTCTAGAACGGGCCTGAACCACATCGCTATCAGGACTAGAGACAGAAGCTGAAAATGTGCAGCCTGCTAGTTTGGTCACTCTGCATTCGTCTTCTGGGCGGGGTTGGATCTAGAGCGGCCCTAGTTTCAATGGTGGCTGGCTGGAGACCTGCTAGACTGGTAAAATGTGAAACATTTGACCGAATGTCGCTAACGTCTTCCACATCGGTCCAGATATGGGCTAAACGAGTGGCCACGGTGTGGTGCTGAGTGTCTGGGTCTTTGAGGCCATAGCGATTCTTGGGGAGAAGATGCCGACTCTTGGAGCCGCGTCAACTATCGGAAATGGTATAAAAGCAGCTATTTGACCTCTGTCAGCGCAAATTTAGACAGTATCCTCCAACACTTTCCCACCTCGGAACTCCAACTGTGCCTCAACATGGCGGAGTCCAAGTTGCCAAAGACCTACGCCATCACCGGTATTCCGGTTGATAGTGATAAAATCAAGGTCAAGACCAAGAAGATCCCCTATGCCCCCGGCACACCCATCCGTCGTGAGATCAACAGTCTTTGGCCCTCCGAAGACCCCGACACCAAGAAGCAATGGACGCTCTTCATCTTGGCCTTGGAGAAATTCAAGAACATGTCTGTTGATGAGCGACTGTCGTACTTCCAAGTCGCTGGTATCCATGGTTACCCTGAAACTTCTTGGGATGGAGCACCCGATCCGCCAAAGGACCCTGTCTGGGATCCTCCCGAGTCGCAGCCTGATGGTGCAAACCCTTACGGTGGATATTGCCATCATAACACCATCGCGTTCCCTACCTGGCATAGGCCCTACATGCTGCTCTACGAGGTTAGTCTCTATTTTTCTCAAGGGCTCTTTATTTACTGAAAATTTCTTCAGCAACTCATCTGGGAAAATATGCAAAAGGTCATCGAAGATGACTGGAAGCTCACTGGAGACGAAAAGAACGAGTGGCTGGCTGCAGCCAAGTCATGGAGACTCCCATACTGGGATTGGGCCCAGAGACAGAACTACGAAGGCTACGAGAACTCCTTTAGTCTGCCCTATGTTTGCATCCTGGATCGTGTCCAGATCTACCCTCCCACTGGAGATACGACTCACCCCAATCCCTTGGTTGGATTCGTAAACCCTGAGAAGGATGCCAACAACCAGCCTCTTCCTTTTGGAAAGATGCCTCCTGGCAAGGAGCATTGGAACATCAACGACAATGCCACTGACAAGCAGAATCCCCCGTTGCCTGTAAGTGTTCCCTTCCAGCTGTCTTCCCATGGCGATACTGACTGGTTTAGTGGGGTCAATGTAGTGGCACTAGCCGCTATGGCGTTCGTAACAAGGAAGGCGGAGGCTACGACGGTCTTCAGGGCATCAACAACTTCAAGGAGGCAAACCTCACCATCAACGCCATGTCGGATACGACCAATTGGTACAATCCCTACAGGCAGAAGGACCCTGACAGGGATCCCAAGTTCGAGTCCAAGCCCCCAGGCACCCTGGCTGACTCCATTAACCGCCTATTCTCAGCCGAGTACAACGACACTTGGGGCAGTTTCTCGAGCACCAAGTGGTGGGCTGAGAGTGCTCGGACTCTCACCACTGGGTACCTGTCGCTGGAGTACATTCACAACAATGTCCATGTAAGCTTTACTCTGAATATTCTATATGTTTCTGTTGCTTGTGATGCTAACTCTTGTAGAATGTGACTGGCGGTGGCGATCTTATCAAGTCAGGTCTTGGACACATGTCGGACGTGCCAGTTGCTGCCTTTGACCCCATCTTCTGGCTGCACCATTGGTAAGTCACTTGATTAACATTTCAGGGAATCTCTAACATTACTATAGTAACATCGACCGCCTTCTGTCCATGTGGCAAGCCCTCAACTGGGACAAGTGGTGGGACACGGAGGAGCCAGCACCCCCCCAGGAACCCGACCCGACTGGGAAGCCGAGAACGAATCTCCCTGACCCTACACCCTGCGATCCTCTTCTTCCTTTCCACAATGTCGAGACCGATACGCCGGACTCAGAACCCGATAAAGGATTCTGGACGTCCAAGGGAGTTCGTGACTGGACCAAGCTCGGTTATACATACGACATCCTGACCCCAGCCCCAATCGCCCTTCTCCCAGACGGGACGCTCAACGAGGAGCTGTATAGCGCCGAGTTGCTGGCCAAGATCAACACCATCTACTCCAGCACGGGCGAGTACTACAGAAACCTTCTTGAGGACGAGAGGATCAAGAATGAAGAATTCTTTGGACCAAACAACACCAAGTATCACTCCTGGAACGACTACATTATCAACGTCATCTATGATCGCTACGCTCTCAATGGCTCTTCTTACACCATCGAGTTCTGGCTCGGCGGTCGCGACAAGGACAGGGAGAGCACATTCCGTGACCCAGAGAACTTAGTCGGTCGCATCTACTGCCTGGCTGGCATGACTCCTTCGACCACCATCAAGCCTGGAGGTTGTGCCAATTGCGGTTCGCAGAGGGATAACAAAGTCTTGTCGAGGGGTCAGGTGGCTCTCACCATTCCCATTATTTCCCAAGCTCTCAACGAGGACTACAAGCACCTCGAGACCGTGCGAGGCCGCGATGTCATTCCTTACCTGGAGAACCACTTGCACTGGCGATTCATGCCCATCGGTGGTGGGGAAGAGAGACCAGCCAGTGATTTCCCTGACACTGTCATCTCCGTCCTCAGGGGAACTGGCAAGTATGAGGGTCTATCAAAGACCAAGAAGGTGCTGCCACCCAAGTATGCCAATTACAAGTTGCAGTACGCTCCCACTGAGAACAAACCGGCTGGATTGACCAGCGACGATGATGTGTTGGGTAAGGAGCACGAGAGTGAGCTCGCCTTTAGAACGTTTTAGGCCGCGAGCCGTGTTAGCTCGGTCACGTCTGGATCGAGGCCCTCTTAGTATATCTGCTAGTCAGCAGTACCCAAGCTAGACATGAGTTGTGCGTTACATTGAACAATAAATTGCCTTTTAGTCAAGTCATACCCGGACCTGCACTGACATTATCCCTGATCCTTAGCCAGCACACCTTAAACGATATCCAGTGTGCGATGAGAAGACAGTTTTCTGAAGTACTGCAAAAACTCATCGCGAACTGCTGCATGTCCCGATTTTTGCTTTTCCCCCAAGGCGATCCAGGCCTTACTTGGTAGAAACCCTCCTGTCACATCTGTACAAAGAATACCCACCCGCTCATACTTCGTTTCCGTTTCATCAACAGGTCTGACTACCAAGTATGATCGCATCCAATCTGGGCCTTCATAGGCTGCCTCTAGCTTCTCGTAGCTAAGTAAGTGTAATAGCAGCGCAGCTTTACTATCAAGACTGCTGAGATAGTCTGTTTTGGTAATGTCCCACTGAAAGGGATAACAAATATCTGGCGCTGAGTTGCCAGAAGATGCATCGTTTTGGTGGTTGAGACGGAAACCGAAAACCTCCTCACCAGAATCTTGATCATGCTTGCAATCCAGAGTAATCGGAACAACTCGCCCATTGACCTTCAACACCGCCTCTTCGAGCTTTCCCGAAAGAGAGGGATTATTAGGAACACACTGCTTCATGATGACTTGAGCTGCTTTCACAAGAAGCATGTTCTCGTGGCCAGCCTGACCCCAAGGACCTTTCATAAAGTACGCCTCGATGAAGGAAAAAGATACTTTGCCTTGGATAGAAGCCCAAGACCATGAAGGCGTGTCTTTCAATGTCCTTGGCTGCCCGAAGTCTTGAGTCGCCCAGCAGAGCCAAAACAGCAACCTTTCTTCCCAGAGACCAGCAAGATATCTCCCAGGTTGCTGAGACTGTCTCATCAAGGTTGCGATTCCAGAGAGAGCTGGAAGCTGATCACTAATATGAGTGAAGTTCAGACTGGTAAGGTTCTCGATCTGCTCAAGCCAGAGAAACATGATCTTGTCGACCGCGAGTTTTCCTTCGGTGATAGCGAGAGCTTGGTTTGAGGTCTCGGCTCCTGAGGGATTCATCTCGAGAGCAGCTTTACCACCGCCGCATTGGCAGTTCACTTCCTCGTGGCATTCCCAGTGGACTTCTCTTGGTCCGAAGTGGAGGAATCGTCGGGATAAAATTCGTTCCTGGTAGACCCAGCCTCTTGATAAGAGTGGAAACCGATCAACGATTTTGGTGCGATCTTCCAAGGCATCGTGAAGATGGGCGAGAGGTCTGCGTGCTCCCACACGATAATCACTTTTGGTTTTGGGATCGAATCCCTCAATTTCGATAGCGGTTTCGACGAGAGGCGTTGAGTGGTACAAACCTCCAGCGCCGTCGGTTGAGGCTGTCGCAGCGATAGTGAACTCGCTGTTGCAATAGTATGAAGCCATCTTGACGGCTTCAGCCGACCAATCTTCAGCACTGTTCTGAATGATGCACAGGGAATCAATCCAGATGCTTTCAACACCCATTAGACCTGTAAATATGATGGCCTCTTGGAACGTCTTGGATAGTTCAGCCCATGGAATTTCGTTCTTGTACTGATTAATGTTGGTCGTCTTTGTTGTGATGATGGGATTCTTGCCCCAACAGTGGCTCAGAGTAATGTATTGCCCTGTTTCTCCTTTGGTCGTCTCATGGACCTTTACTTTTGGAGGATTGAAAGGGTCGGTAGTGTTACTCTGAGGAATAATTTGGACGACTCGTGAAGGAAGAGTTCCGGCGTATTGAACAGCACATTTGGGATGGCTGTTTCGGCAGCTATCTAGCCATACGTGAGCTTGCTGGATGGCACTTTCGAGGTCGAAATTGAAGTGATCAGCAGCTCCAACTTCATCCCAGGGACAATAATCGTCTGCCAGCCAAGTCAATTTCTCATACCCTCAGTATGTATCATGGTATGATTACCTCGACGAGAGAAAAGTTCAATAAACCTGTTCGTTCTGGAAACTGCCCGAATGTCTTCACCAGGATGAAACAAATCCCAGCGCATCGGCCCTTCGAAACCATGAAACGCAAGCCTATACTGTTCAGGCTTGTTGAATACGTAAGGATAGCAATGCTGCAATGCCCCTAGCATGATGCCACACGTAGCACAGCCTTCTGAAGCTGTTTGCGCTATTTTGTCCGGATAGCTGAAGAAGACGTCGAAGGGATTGGCCTGAAGCTGATCCCAGTCGAAATCCCCACAGTTGGGGCATCCCAAGCGGCGGCGTAACCTTCTGCGTGAGCTCATCGCAGCTCTTGATGGGTTGTAAGGGAAGACTGTCTCGGGCCAGAGATGTCGATTCTTGCTTCTTTTAATGCACTATGACTTTTCGCATAAATCGGCCATCCCATCTTATCTACAAGTGCCACAGGGATCCATCGTCAGCTGCCCAGCCTCGGACTGCCCAATTAGATATGAAGCATAGCCGCTCCGCCGTCAGCTCTTGGAAGGATTGCGGGGTAAATATTCTCTCACTGTTGTCAGACTCGTACGTTCACATACTAGACCCAACCCTATCTTGACTTTGGTAAGGTTGTGTCGAGTTGACTTGAAGACGAAGCGATATAAACACGCAAGCTACTTCAAGCATCAGGCCAGTTCATAGGTGCGTTCTCATAATCGTATTAGATACGGGCTATTGACTCTGGAAAACTAGAATGGACCTCTCAAACTCGAGACTTTGCATCTTTTGTCGCTGTTTAGAGCCAAAAGATGAACCATGTCCCTCGCTCAAGAATGAGCAATCGACCACTACCAGGCCTCTGGAAAAGACTCTCCCATGGATTAGAAAAGATGAAGATCTTTTGGAGAAACTCAGGCAAAGCCCTAGCTCGCTCTGCAAGCGCTGCTCCGACTTTGACATCCTGAGGGCCTTCAACGAAGCGAGGCCCCAGGACCAGAGTCAAAGAGCTGACCTTCATGGGGATGGGTATCGCGGGTGTGTCGAGATTCAAGAGAAGTACAGGATGCATTTGGGTCTTCTCTCCGCGTTTGTCGCCACTCCAACCTGCCCGCTGTGTCGGCTTATCTATCGTCTGATTCCTCGACCGCCGCCAGACCACGATATGGAGCTTTTAAGTCTCACGCCGTTTCGGTGGTATATCCGACAAGATCACTGGGAGACTGTTCCGGAGAGTAGAAAGGAAAAGTTCGCCGTGTGGCTCGGGCTCTTGTCTCCTGAAGTCGGGGGACCTTCTGGACGCAGCTTTTTCACTAGCGGCCAAAACCTCAGAACGGCGATGATGACCGGGGAAGCTATTGCTTTGGCATCCACCAAACAGACATCAGCTGAAGAGAGCTATACTGCAAGGAAGATAAACGGGATGATTAACTTTGATTACATTCGAAAGGGGTTGGAACATTGCCAGAAGAATCATCCCGAGGCATGCCAAGCCAAGTTCGACAAGGGCCTACTCGCTACCCGCATGATCGATGTGTCAACTCGCCAGGTTGTCGACTGTCCAGATCAATGCGAGTATCTGGCTCTCAGCTATGTATGGGGCGGTGTTCACCCTCAAGATGGCGCTTTAGAAGCAGGAACACTTCCTCAAACGATTGAAGACGCCATCACTTTGACAAAGGGATTGGGAAAACAGTACCTATGGGTATGGAATTCCCGCTTCTCATCTATCCGCACGCTAACTATTGCAGGTCGACGCCCTTTGCATCGACCAGAGCCCGAATCCCACCCCAGAACAGGCTGCTGAAAAGGCCAAGCAACTCGGACTGATGCATCTTATCTACTACTGCGCAACCATTACCATTTTTGCCGTGGCTGGCCCAAGATCCGACTACGGCATTCCCGGTGTATCGCGTCCTCGCGTACCTTCAACAGAGGAGGTCATCAACGGACACGTCATTCTGACTGTTCCACCTCAAATCATGGCTGAAGTCAAGAACTCTGTCTGGCAGAGTCGCGCCTGGACTTGGCAGGAAGATGCGCTTTCCACCCGAAAGCTGTTTCTCACCGAGACTCAGTATCAATTGCAATGTAATGAGACACTCGGCTGCAGCTACCACTCGGAGGCATGTGATTCTGTGCCTGATCTTACATGGACGCACATATCAGGCGGTAAGGTCAAGGCCGGCTTTGTTGAAGTAAGTGAACACATGGGTTCAAGATGGTGAAGCTGACAATATACGCAGGCCGACAATAAAGATTTTCTCGACAGGGCTGATTCCATCTTTGAGTCAATTCTTTCCACCTACACACCTCGATCTTTGACCAACGATGAAGACTCTCTGAATGCCTTCCAAGGCGCCCTTACGCGGTTCGGCCTGGCGGCTTACCCAAAGGGCTTTGAGTGGGGAATGCCACTAAAGCAATTCCCCCAGTCACTCGCCTGGATACACGATTTCACTGTCGAGCCAAAGAGGCGAGCATCTTTTCCAAGCTGGAGTTGGGCCGGCTGGGGCGGAGCCGTGCATTATCCGGTTGGTCTACTCGCGGATGAGACTGCTCAAGTTGACTTAGTTCCACGAATGATTGGGATCAGCGGCAAGGAATTAACCCTTGAGGGCTGGGTGGCGACACTTGACATTCGAACCGAGCCTTTTAGCGAACTTGTCGTACCTGGGAGTGATACGGCAGTTGGATGTATCACGGAGCGAAATTTTAAGCACAACAATACCATTCCGTCGGGGAGATACAAGTGTTTGGTCGCAGAAAGGGTGAAGAAGGAGACTTTGCGGAATGGGCTACAAAACCAGCAGGTGTTTCTGGTGATTCTCCATGGAGAGGAAGGATCAGCAGTCTACGAGCGACAGACCGTCATTACGGTAAGCAGGTTGGCCGTGGAGGGCAAAGACTTCATGGAATTTAGTCCCGAGCATACTACAGTCACACTGAAGTAGGCCATTAGTCAAAGAGGGACACAAATTGCACTGATTTTTCAAATTTTCATATCATAGGTCAAAGTTGGCACCGCGAAATCCACCTGATGTCCTGTCGAGGCGGCTGGTAGAGAAGAATTGGGAAGGTTGTCAGCTTATGGCTTGAGACTGTCTCGGGCCAAGCTCCAACACGAGATATAGAAGGACGTTGTCCTACCCCAATATTATATTTGTGTCACTTATCCTGCTCTTTGTGGAGCCGCAATGACGACGTTCGCTGGTCTGACAGTCGTTAGAATGGGCCTCGTCGCTGTAAAGGCCCTTATCTTGCAACGACAAGAGATCTGGTCATCGTCATACACAGTTGCTCCCCCGGCCATTCTCGGGCAGTTGTATCCAATAACAAGTCGTGGAGTCCACTCTACCTGTGGTGTGGGTGTCGATCATCCCAAGAGGAATACAGCCAAGAATGGCCCACGTAATATGAGGTGACGCCGGAGGCTCATTACCTCTCCTGTCAAGCACCTTGATCGAATTACCGGCTGGGTTTGAGGGAATCTCTTTATAGGCGAGCAAATAAAAATGAAAAGGAGTATCTTTACTCATACATCGGCTCAGAGCAACGATGCCTCATAGTAGTAACATGAAGTCTACCGTCCGGCATTAGCCTCGCATTCTACTTGCCGGTAGATGAAGATGTTAACATTAAGCCTTCTCATCGCCAAGGACGTACGCGGCCTAAATTATTTGCGCGCATGATCTGAAATGGGTCGCTTGCCGCGCTTATGTGGACTACTGACATATTTCTGTTTGGGGTAGGTAAGCTTAGAAGATAACTCTTGATCAACACCAGCTTGGACAGAAACTGCGGAGACAATGTTATGATCGAATGAGGCAGGTGATTGATTTGAACCATGTCAGATCCAAATATGGGGAATATGGGCTTCAATGCCGACGAGCAGCCCTATTTAATGGCCGGTTCCCTCTTGACAGCCTAACCTCATCACAAACAAACAACCTACTCGACTACTCAGTTTCTTCTCTACATCATAGCCTCACCATCACGCAAAAATGAAGTTCATCAGCACCGTCTTCTTCGCCCTGGCCGTTGCTACTGCCAACGCCTGTCAGGAGACCATTTGTGCCGATGCCACTCGCCTGGATGAGATTGAGTGCCCTGAGTGCATCCCAGGACCATGCCACCTTTGGAGCTGCCCTGATTCCATCTTTTCGGTAATAATATACCTGGACTCTGAGTTGTTGATTGGGATTGCTAATGTTAATACAGTACATCTGTGGTGATGACAACACAAAGTGTGAGCTGATTTCCTAAGCTGGCACTAAAGTCATCTGAGGGCTAGGAAGGGTCAAGTGCTGCAGTTCAAGAACAACGTTGGGATGCTCTCCGGTTGTCAGCACTTCCAGCTGCGGATTCTATTGTTCGATGTGGATTTTGGATTAAAAAAGAACCTCTTGGGTCAATAGTTCTTGTCGTTCATTACCTACATCATGGCCATGATGAGCTTCCCCAAATTTACCAAGATCAATTAAGTGAAGTTCCTGCGCACACTACCTTGCCGGTGCGAGATAAGCAAGACCTGGTGACTTCTTTTGACATTCAAGTCATTAAACTAAGGATGAGGGCGATGCGCCCCCCCACGTCACAAGTTCACAATCCTTCACTTCATGGCGCTGCGCCATGTAAGGTTCGATATAGATGGTATATAAAACAACGCTTTTATTGTGGCCCCTATTTTTATGAAAACAGACATCCATAATAATGACCGGTCTCAAATCTTCAGCTCGCCAAAGGCGTTTTTGAAAGCAGGCTGCTCCGACAGCGCCTTGAGGTATCGGACAGTCTCGGGTGCCTTGCTTCGCTTCTCCTCGTCAAACAGGAAGCTGAGAGAGAAGGACAGAGCACCGAAAACCATGATATCAGCGAGGGTGACCTGCTCGCCGACCAAATACTCCTTACCCCCCGCAAGAGCAGCCTCCACCCGCTGGACTCCCTTCTCGAACTGAGAGACCATCAAGTTAAAAGTACCCTCCTCCTGGGGGATGTACTTGTAAACAAGAACGCCAGCGACAAAGTTCATGGGAACAGCAATGTGGGCCTCGCAAAAGGCAACCCACTCGTTGATCTTGGCCTTGGTGCGGACATCAGCACCGTTGAGCTGGTCGGCGGCGGGACCGCTCTCAGCGATGAATCGGCAGATGGCGATGTTCTCGGCGAGGCAGAAGCCGTCAGGGGTCTCAAGGGCTGGGACCTTGCCCTGGGGGAACTTGGCGAGGAACTCGGGCTCTCTGTTGGTCACGCCCATCTTGAAGCCCTCGGCGTCGACGACCTCAAGGCCATTGAGCTCAGCGGCGACCTTGGCCTGGGTGGGGTGTCAGCAGTTGATTCTACTGTAAAATTGGTTTACTTACGCGCTGGACCCGGTAGTTTCCAGGATATGTGTAGATCTTGGCGAAAACCATGGTGAAAGATTGTTGACTCTGTTGGTGATAGTGCGGGGTGCAGATGGAACTGGGCCGTCGGTGTGTACCTCAACGAAAGGCGTCGGGCCGTCGGGGGAGCAGCCTTTCTATAGGGCGAGCCCTCTGATGAGGCCGGACTACGAATTGCCGAGTGCCGAGTCACGCATAAAGGGGAAGAAGGCGGTGTGAGCGGGTTTCTGCGTCATATTCTCCATTATTTCGCATCAAGGCTCGGCTTGAGCCAGTGGTTTTTCGTCCTTCGTAACACGCTGTTTGAGGCCGGTGGGATGATATCCAGAATAGACAATGCTTAATAATACGAGGGAGCCCCGTAGAAGAAACCTGAAGGATCCATTCTGGAAATGCTTGCGGGTCAAGTGTTGATCGAGCCCAAACTGCTTGACCGAGATCCGTTCTCCCAAATTGATGCAGGGCATTGGGTGTTTTGGTTGTGTGACGATTGTATGCAATTCAGCCCAGTCGGGTCTTTTGCGCTTAGCCCTACAATCGGCCAGAGAGTGGGATGCGAGAGTCTAGGGTGTATTAGAATGCATCTCACCATTCATACAGCAGAGAACGTGCTTATCGTATCTACTGATCATATCTACAGTGGCCTAGTGCATTTACATTTCACTGCCTTTAGCCCCCAACACGCTATGGATCATTAGTCGGAGGCCGCATCAACTCAGCCTTGGACCAAAGTACTAAAGGAATCTCAGCCGCGGGGAAAATTAGAAACACGGTCGTGAGAACACCGCTAACACAGCCAAGTCGACGGGCTAGTGAACGGCGGTGCATCAAAGCGCGGGCGCAATCACGTCGGCGGCAATAATAGACTGCTTTGGCGTTTACATCTAGACTCATAAAGCAGATGTCGTGCCCAAGATGAACTCGCGATTTCTTTGCTCTCGCATCTCCAAAATTATCGCCATTCAGACGAATGCGCGTAAACAGACTCAATCACAAAGTCAGGATTCGCCATGGGTTCTCACATTTTAGGTATGTGACTTGCCTCCTCAGCTCGGCCTTTTACATTAACATCTTCTTGACCTCTCAAATGTCGACATCGCGCTCCTACGGCTTCTTCCGGGGAGGCCCGGCGATGAGATTGTATGCGACTTGCGGACAGTGCCCTTAAAGAGCGACCCGGTATATGAAACACTCTCATACGTTTGGGGCGATCAGTCAAATACTCGCCAAATCACTTGCGATGGATCACCCAGAATCATTACCGAAAGTCTTTACCTTGCGTTGTCGCGGCTTCGTTTGCGTGACAGGCCGAGGACAGTGTGGATTGACCAACTCTGCATCGATCAGACCAACGACCTCGAAAAGTCTCTCCAAGTCAGCGTTATGCGCGATATCTACAGGAAGGCATCGCGAGGCCTCATCTGGCTTGGAGAGCTTCCGACAGAAGAGCAGACAGGCTTCCCAGAGACTCATGTAGCCCTCGTTTTCCAGTGTCTAACGGAAATGATGACCGATTTGCCCAATGCCGGGTCGTCGGCCGAAGGGGTGCCACCCCGGGATCTCGGCGAAGTCATCCTTGCACTCATGGGTTCTCAATGGGCAAAATGGCAAGGCGTCAAGTGGTGGCAACGCATCTGGACAATCCAAGAAGCAAAGCTACCGAGAGAATCTGACCTCATGTGGGGAGGCCACACCCTATCCTTTGACATCTTGAAGAGGGTCGCTGTTGGCCTAGTCAATATCGACTCGGGCGTGGGCCAACGATTCGAACGATGCTTTGCTCTTGGCCCATTATCCAACGAGTTTTGTATCCCAATTATGAACCTTCAGATCAACGACCCTGCACCGATACTGGGACCACTGTATCGCTGGCGTTCTCGCGATGCGACAAACCCGCTGGACAAGATCTATGCCTTGATGGGGCTGCTCCCCAATCAGCCTTTTAAGAGCGTGCCCTTCTGCGACTATACCATCTCCGAGACTGAGTTGTATACTCGAGTCACCCTGGACCTCATTCGACATCATCAAGGATTACTCCCAGTGTGTGGCCGCCGCGGTGAGCCTCGCATGACTCCTGGGCTGCCATCCTGGGTCGTTGACTGGACATTCGCCGACGACCCGGCCCAAAGGACAACAGACTACTTTGGCCATTGTTGGAGATACAATTATTTCAAATGCGCAGCAGGAAAGTATGTTGAGCCTGAAATAACACCAGACGGCACTGGGCTGGTTCTTCAGGGCACGCAAGTAGATAAGATTGCGGTCCTGGGATCCGTCAATTACCTCCTTAACTACCAACAACTCAGCAGTGGAGAATACGACGAGCACACCCTACACACCATCAGCTTATGGTCTTCAGTATTCTACGATTGGCTAGGTGACCGATCGATAGACGAGCCGTACATCGGTAACAAGGCCATGACATGTCTTGAAGCCGTGTGCCGTGTCTTGATTGGAGATCTTGTTTACCATGGCTCTGAACCAAGCCATCACGCGTCGCAAGAAGATGTCGCAAGGGTTCAGAATTATGCCAGGGGATACTGGGACCCTAACATTGCTGCGAGTGCGCGGGATATGGCGAGAAGTCAGGCATTCTTCATTACAGAGTCTGGGTACTTTGGCATTGGACCTCCAGATGCAAAGATTGGTGATGAAGTTTGGGTGTTGCTGTGCGGGAACGTGCCACATATCATACGACGCAGCGAGCAGGGTTCTGAGTTTGAATACATCGGCGATGCGTATGTCCAGGGCATCATGGATGGGGAGGTTATAGCCAGGTCAGCCACGGCTATCGAAACTGTCACATTGATATAAAGGACATTACACACGACAATTAACATCTCAAGAATATGTAGAGATGTTTAATAATCTTAATTCCATTGCGATAGCAATATGAGGGATAGTCGTGAATGTGTTGCGGGATATTTACATCAACATATTTCCAGAACCATGATTGCCAATGTCCAGTTTTCCGGCGCCAGACTCTCACGTGCAGAGTCCAACATCCCCATGTGCAAAAACCGACAGAATAATGAGAAGGCCGAAAGAGGACAAGTATCAATGCGTCGAGATGGATTCGCGGGTTGTGACGAGATAACAGGAGACAGCCAAACACTCCGACGACATTGCCAGGTATGCACCTCAGGCTTTAGTCTTCTTGCACTCGCGCTCGACGTGGTGCCATCTCTCTCCCTTGGGGCAGCGGCACTTCTTGTGCTTGTGGTGATACACCTTGCCCTTGTCGTGGCAGACGCAGGACTTGGTGGAGCCGCTCCAGGAGGCGTGGGAGCCGCAGTGGTGGAGGATGCTTCGTGCCTCAACATCTTGGTTGTCGGCGTCTGGGTTGGGTAGGGCGCTGACCGAGTTGACAGCGACGAGGGCGCCGAGGAGGAAGCGGTTGAGAAGCATGCTGGCGTTTGTAGTTGTGTTGTTGTTATTGGTTTGTATAAGTTGGTGAAGATGAATGAAGTAGTGAGTTGATTTGGGAAATAGATAGAATCGCCGTGAACAACCCATATCTTTATACCTGTCTCAACTGCCTTCAGTTCCAAAGTGAGTTTCCGTCTCGGCAGTCAGCGTTGGTGTAGCCACTCAGCACCCGGCAAACTCGGATGGTCGGCAGCTATGCTTACAGCTTACAGGTGGTCATCTAGAAAGGCACGACCCGGCCGTCAATTTCGGATACGAGACAGTATTCGGTAACTCGGCAAGCTAGTTGCCTGTCAACCGGCGGGAGGCCGCTGTGTCAATTGCAGCAACGATACGGTCCAGCGAATGAGGGGGATCCTGCGAGCTACAAAACACAGGGCGATAGACTTCAGTCAGCTGCTATTGTTAGCTGTCGTCAAAATAAGCCGAAAGAGTTCGGCTGGTCGGCATGCGGCCTCCCCCGCGTTGTCTCGAACCTTGGAGTCCAACCCATACAGAGTTCAAGCGCCCCCTTTTCTTTCGTCATAGGTTTTCACAGCCCGTCAGGCACGCATCTTCCCGTTGTCAGAGCTAGCAAAGTGACGCGCGTCCACTTCACGCCACTTTACATCCATCATGAGCGTCACTTGTCGGATAAACGGCGTCAACGGCCCAATCCGCCGAAACTCTGTTGGCCGTTTCCGCGACTACTCATGATCTCCCTTCGCGAGTTTACCTCGTTAATTGAAAAAGGTAGGAACAATGTCAGGTGGCGAGTTGCATTGGCCCTTGAAGGGGATGACCGGTTTCACCGCCCTACATACACAAAGGCACCCAGAAGGAGAGCGAGACTGTCATGAGGCCTGTTTCTTCCTCACATTCAGAAACTCTGTAATACCTGTTAGAAATTGTGCTAGGTCGGGTTGCCAATTGACAGAGAGTAATTCTTGCATCAAATGATGATAACGTAGATACAGCGCGCATGTCATGCTCAAGACGGACCTCTAGGAGTTCCGAAACTACTTTCGCCTTGCTATAGGAGGTTATCCACCTCTGCTCAATTTGTATTTGAGAACAAATTTTAATGTATGCCACATATTTCGTGTTTCTTGATCAGGAGGTTGTAGATCAAATTGCATCCCATCTGTTAAAAAACTTGCATTTAGATGATGAGATACCGAGAGGGCTGTCATCATTGCATTAACCTCTCTTACTCTCTCTAACTAGTATAACTGTGACATTGCTCCTGTGTGGCTTGAGTCCTCCTTGAAGGACAGACCTACCTTGCATTCCATACCAATGAGATTGGTTTCAAGCTACTTGCCGCATGATGCTGGCGAACACCTGCATGGCGCTCGTGAGGTTTTCAAAACCTTCACGAACCTAGCACAGAAGGTACAATTCGTATTAGATATCTGACCTTATTCGTAGAAGTTATCATCGTTTTAAGCAGCACTCTGACAATCATCTACCCAATATAAAGCAACCTTCATCGCGTTACAAGGTCCTTCTCCCGCTCCACTTTGAACGATTGGGATTATCGAATCTCGAAATCCCGCCGCTGACCTGTCGGCTCCCAACCAAGCCCAGATGATAGAGACATTTTATCAGCAAGTTTCATACTTCACCGCATCCCACGCAATGGCGACTGTCACGTCATAAGTTCAGGAGGAGGGGTAGTTCGTTCCGAGGAGCGATGATCATGCCGTCTAGG
This sequence comes from Ascodesmis sphaerospora, assembly GCA_027569015.1. Taxonomy (NCBI): domain Eukaryota; kingdom Fungi; phylum Ascomycota; class Pezizomycetes; order Pezizales; family Ascodesmidaceae; genus Ascodesmis; species Ascodesmis sphaerospora. The sequence goes on along the minus strand of JAPPUR010000011.1, from coordinate 585,736 downwards.
GTGGCATCCCGAGGATTCTAATCCCTGCGCTATACAAGCTTATTCGAGGTAAGATTATCCAGGGACTGCGAACGCCATGCGGAACTTGGGCTTGGGTGGATGATTATATGCAGAAGAGAGCGAAGTCGGAGAGGAAGATTATAGATAATTATCTTGAATCTGCTCGGCTTGACTGAGAGATATCTTGCTCCCGCGGAGTAGTTGAAGGATTGTCGGATCCTGTCTCTCCACTTCCTTATCTTTACGAGGTCCACTCAACGGAGGAAGCCCCGAGCACGGGAGCGAGCCCGATACAAGATGCAACGCTTGTGGAGAGCTTATGAGCGATAAACTACTTCCCCGGCCTCTTTGAGAGCAATAAGGTGACTTGCACTCCGCACAACCATGACCGCTAACTTGCGTTAAACCCCACTTCGGACTACCCCGGCCTAGTCAGTGGACGGCTTGCGTCTTCGGCAATGGAAATGCGCCGGCGATTTGATATCATCGACATGTTTACATGCCCTATTAGGCAGGTTGATATAAATCGTGAGGGGAGCGCGGTCTCGGGGTATAGTTCTGGCTCCTTTGGGTCGGTCAACTGTCTGCCAAGACGAGATGATCAAGAGATTGAATGCATGACTCGCATTATTGATAAGTGTATTTAATAATTGCTCGCCATTTGAGTGGGATGTATCTCGGTCTCATATAAAGCCAGACAGCCCCATCCACGCTTGTGCTCTGAGTGTCTCTACCCCGAAGTAACCTCACCTCTCTCGGCTTCGAGCCCCCCCTGCTTGATACTGTTATCTTGGCTGGACCTTCAAATTTATCGAAATGGTTCGCATTGAGCAAGCCAAGGGCCTCTTGGCCGCTGCCGTTGGGCTTGCATCAATCACCCCAGCTCTCGCCTCCCCCCAGAGCTCTCTACAGCCCCGCCAAAAGAAAAATGAGACGAGTCCCTACTTTGAAGCCGTCTCTGACTATGTCGACTCCATCGAGAAGGATATGTGGTCTATCAACAAGGAGATCCACGACAACCCAGAGCTCGGGTACAAGGAGTTTAAGGCCCATAAGCTCTTGACTACTTTCATGAAGAAGCAGAAGGGATGGAACGTGACCGATACTGTCGGCGGTATCGATACCGCCTTTATGGCTGTGTTTGAGGGGAGCGGTGATGGTCCTGTTGTCAGCTTTAACGCTGAATATGATGCCCTCGAAGGGCTGGGCCATGCGTGTGGCCACAACCTTATCGCTACGGCATCGCTCTCTGGAGCTTTGGCAACCGCCGAGATTATGCAAAAAGAGAAGCTAGCCGGCAAGGTTATTCTCTTCGGTACCCCGGCCGAGGAGTCACTTGGTGGCAAGGTCAAGATGCTGGAGGCTGGAGTTTTCAAGGACGCCAAGATCGACATTTCCCTCATCTCGCATCCTGGCAACGGTGCCGACACTCCATACATGCTTACAATGTCGACCGATCGCTTCGACGTGGAGTTCATTGGAAAGGAGTCCCATGCTGCTGCAGCTCCTTGGCAGGGCATCAATGCGCAGGACGGCCTACTGCTTGCCAACAGCGCTCTCTCCTACTTGCGACAGGAGATGCGACCTACGGACCGAGTTCATGGCATCATCCAGTCGGGAGGCAGTCGTATCAACGTCATTCCGGCTCTATCATCGGCCAGCTATCAAATCCGCTCTGCTGATGACGAGCAACTTGAAGAACTCACTGATCGCGTTGTCAACTGCTTCAAAGCCGGTGCTCTCGGCACGGGAGCCAAGTTGAACCTCACCATGAGGCCATACGGCTACGCCAACATGAACAACAACGATGGCCTTGCTGCGTCCTACACTCGATGGTTCGAGGAGCTTGGCGGTGACTTGCCCGATGCTGACATCGACAAGACCCGCCAGCCCGGAGGTTCAACCGACCAGGGCAACATCAGCCACGACTTCCCCGCCATCAGCCCCCAGTTCCAGATCACCTTTGCCAACGGTACCGTCCCTAAGGGTGGCCCTCACACAGAAGATTTTGAAGAGGCAGCTATCAGCAAGCCCGCGTTTGAGAAGGCGCTTATGGTGGGCAAGAGTCTTGCAGGTGTTGCCGTGGATGTTTTGACGGTGGATGGATTATTGGATGAGATTAAAGCTGAGTTTAAGAAGTCGAAGCCTTCCAAGTTGAGGAGACGCCACTATTGAATGAGATGGCAGAAACATAGGACGCTGAGTAGAATAAGCGAACGAATGGAGATGAATTATGAGATCACGATTTTGATAACCTATGAGCCTGTCCACCCCGTTGAATCGTGACTACCTTGCTCATGCCTTGACTCTTACCGTAACTCGGAAGTTGGTTGGCTTGAGAAAGAAGTAGTTCTTGGTAGTCCACTGATGTCCGGACCCAGAAATGTCATCGCATAGCGTGAAATCAAAGTTCTTCACCAACCTTGGCACCAACTTTGACATCTGAAGTGCTGCGATATGGCGTCCAATGCAAGTTCGAGCTCCAGCTCCAAACTGCAAAGCCATCTGTTAGTAATGATCAAATCGACAGAAAGAAGAAAAGTCACTTACTGATATCAAGTTTTTGTTCATGACACTGAGTTGGTCAGAGTCACTCGTGAGCCAACGCTCAGGTCTGAACTCGTGTGCATCTTCTCCAAAGATGGCTTCGTTACGGTGATAGACCCAGTTGTTGATTCCCACGCATGTCTACACGCACTGTCAGTTCTTGAAACCTGTAAATATAGGAGTCACGTACACCTCCTGGGAAGTAATGGCCGCAAATTTCTGCACCTCCTTGAGGTACGACTCTTTCCATTGGCAATGCCACGGCTGTGTGCAATCTCAAGGCCTCCTTTATCACAGCCTGGAGATATGGCATTTTCTGGCTTTGCGCCCAGGAAACAGTCCGGCTGTCAGAAATCTCGGTGTCCGTTTCCTCAATCTCTTGCCGAAGCCGTTGGAGCGCCTGAGGGTTCTTCAGCAAGTGATAAAGAATACCTGACAGGCTAGTAGCAGTCGTATCTGAACCAGCAACTATGTTGGATGCACACCCCGCGAGGACGTGATACATGGTGAACTGGGCCGGGTCCTCCACATGTTTGCCAAAGAACTTGGAAAGAAAGTCCAAAGGAGCTTTCTTCGCTTCAGCGTCCTCGGCCGTGACAACGTGCGGTCGAGCTTGGTGCTCAACAACTCTCTCTTTGGTAAAGTTCATCAAGTACGTGCGGCCAGTACCTTTCTTCCCAGCTAGCCAGTTTCGAATGGGAAAAGCCAACTTGTGGAGAAAGCTGTAGACTCCAACGACGACAAAGTAGACCATCTCGTTGTCGATGGTCTTGATGATGCTTCCCACATCTTCGCCTCGGTCCAAGAAGCCAAGCCTTTTTGAGTAAGTGATGAGACCAATGACATCGAAGGCAAAGCACTGGAACCAATAGCTCATGTCAGCTTGAACGCCAGCATCTGCAAGTTCAGAGAGTCGAAGCGAGAAGAGGTCAGCGCATTCATCGACATAGGCTTCGTAGGTGACAAGTGAGGACATGGAGTAGGTGCTCTGGTAGAGTCGACGGTGCTTTGCGTGGCGTTGAATATCTTCATCGGCAAAGAGAGTCCATTTCTCAGGATCTGGAGGAGCGGCTGGGCGATAAGAAGGGGACTTGGGGAATAGGTGTGCGGCACTTGGCCCGTAGATAGCCTTCAAGGCGTCGGGGTGAGAGAAGGAGTAGCGGTTGGGTCCAAGACGAACGGTAGGACCTAAGATACTGTCAGAATCATCTATCGGTAATGAAGGTTTGCAGTCATTACCATATCGCTCATGTAGCTCGAGGTTTTCTTGCTCGAATTGGCCTCGGTAAAGTCGCGAGAAGTACCAAAGATCAGTGAAGCGAGACAAGAATGGACCAGGTATAGCTCGTAAAGGTGAAAGCCCGGCACGGAGAAGTGAAAAGAGCACGGCGAAGATGGCCAAGGCAAGAATCGCGTTCAGCCAGATTGGAAACCCGTTGAGAGAGGGTATGCTGCTGAGGATATCCCGGCCTGTCGCCATGTCTTTGGAAGAAGACATCCCTTTACTTGGAACAATTACAAGTTCTTTTGCGCACCTTTAAAGCCAACGATCAAGTTGTCGTCAGTGTGATCGGGTGGCATGGAGTGGGATAAAATCATCGAGTTTGAGGGTGGGGGAAACCGGCCAGTAGTGTGAGGCATTTTTCTAAGCTACGGAATTGTCTGATCATGAGAACGAGAATATTCATCATCACATGTCTTGCAGTTGGCTCGCTTCAAAGACTCAATATGCGTTTTGATGGTCCAGCATCCGCAATTAGTCAAGGCACCCAAGTGTTGAACTGATCAAGAACTTCCCCCCATCCACTCCTACGGATATAGTTTGGCGTCAAGTGCGGCCAGGGCCTGTCTCTTGTGCTCGGAGCACAACTCATACCGCTGATTAGGTTGCCCTCCCCGGCATCGCCGACAGCTCAACGAGTTCAGAATCATCTTGAAGAAAGGATCGTCGCATTCTGTCCTCTCGAATTCCATGTCTGAAACCACGTCGACCACGGCAGAGGCAAACTTCCAATTGTCGGCCTTGACCGATTCCTCGATAAGATGGCTCATTGCCGCTTTCATATCCCGCTTGACCACGTGCTTTTCGAAAAACCATGACAAGATTTCCTTGGTGTCAAACGGCCATTCAAACGCGGCTGCTTGAGACATTGCTAGATGGAGATTAGCAATTTCCAGTTGTCCGAACTGGCTTGCCTGTTCGGGTCCAAACAGATCAACGCATTGGTTAAACAGGAATTTTGTGTTGACGCTCAAGCCGTTCCGTAGAGCAGTGCAGAGACCACCCAACGCTAGTTTCTCGATCTCGCCACGGTATCTAGCGGCTTCAAAGATTCCGACTCGATGATCCCGGGCTATGGGTTTGAAGAAGGAAACTAGGAAACGGAGACCGTCCTCGTCGCCCTGCTCTGCCGCAAGATCGATAATGGACATGTTATTGCTTGTCCTCGCAGTGAGAAGACTGCTGGATTCAATCCATAAGCCGGGAAGACGGGAAGCATCTGCCTTGGTGACGGCGCACAACGCCACGGAGGCAAAGTCTTGAATACAGCTGTCGTCTTCTGCCGCGTAGCCTGTCTGTATTAACTGGCAGAAATTCAGGTATCTTTTGGCCGAGCATTGTCTGTTCTGGTCATGGTGGATAACTTTCTCAGAGGCGGAGGCGGGCCAATGCGAAACCCCGGCAGCGAAGCAAAGTGTAATGGTGTGGACCAGCTCAGAATGAGATAGGTAGTTCTGCAATCGAGCGAAGCAGTGATTTAGGCAGACTGTGTGCTGCCCTTCCAGTGCCAGGAACAAGGTGAGCCATTTGGTTATGGGAGAATCTTGGCGGGTTTGTATAAAGGTAAGGAAAGCACAGCAAGCCAGACTCTCATGATTGTTCTGAACAGCGTAGACGGCGAGGAAAGGGAGGCAACCAATTAGTGTGAGGTCACTCATCGGGTCCGGCGTTGGCCGGGAGTGCAAATATTCCTCCCTCTCAGGAGGCATGAAGAAGCATCCGAGTGGGACGAAAGTCCCACGTGAACCGCGCAGTTCCAGGAGTCTATAGTCACGCCTTGTGACTGACTCTCGCCAAATCAAGTCCTTCCAAGGCAGGCTTTCGCGTTCACGAGGTCTCATGATAAGCCGTAAGACAAGATTCCACATGCTATTGTCAGTTCCGGTAGAAGTATGGACAAGGCGAGTCCTATGCCGAAACCAGTTATCCTCGGCGTATTCGAGAAAAACATACCGAATCCCTCTCAAAGCCCGCGGTGCACGGCGAATGTTCCCAAGAGTCGAGTGAATTGCGATATCCCCTGTCAAGGGCTGGGTGGAGCGTGGGGTCGACTTAACGACACGGCTTGTCCAGCGGCCGACTCGGGCGCCCATACTTCCACCAACTGCTGTTCGAACTGTCTGCTCGCTCAATCCTTCCATCGTGACTGTAACGGTCGGGGGACACTCGGCCTTTTCGCTCTCAATGAGTGCTGTCTTGAGGTTCTCGAGATGGAGATATGTTATGCAGACCTCGCCAGCATGGTGATCAAACTCTCCGAGATCAACATGGAAATCTTTGAGGTCGCCAGATCCGGGCTGGAGAAGGTATTCCCGAATGGAATGATGACTGAAATGGACCGTGTTATCCGTCTCTTCTACACACACTAGATTCTCACACCAGACGGTAATACGATCCATACCGCTGACGAGATCATCCGGATGCAAGTTGCGCTGGCCGACCTTGACGGAGAGAGCCTCCTGGAGTTGGGTAAGGGTCAATGGCTGGCGGGCAACCGTAGTCCATCCAAATATCTCGCCAGCAATCTTTTGGTTACGACGTTTTGCGATTCGACTCAGTGCACGGTCAAATGTTGTCGGAAGGTCTGTAGGGATCTCTTGAAGCGCCTCTCTGATCTCCTTGTCGTTTGTCCCAGAACAAATGTCTTCGATGGCCAGAAATGCCCATAGGAACCTATTCCAAGGTACTAATTAGAAGGTTTAAAATCACCCACAGAGAATCCACACTTACATTCCTTCCTCCTTGGATGCAATCGTGTCGAGAATATCACCAATGATGGTTTCATCTCTCACGACCAACTCGCCTCTAGCCAACTTTGCGACGATGACATCTTCAGCAAAGGCAACAATGTCGGCACTTGTATTGGAAGTGCCAGTAATCAGCCTTTCCACAGAACCAAACAACCTCTCGATGTCTTGTTTTGTCGTTTCTCGACTCGAAAACAGGATCTTAATTCGCTGTGTCCCAGAACAAGTGTCAAGGAAACGAGACAAGAAGTCGTAAAGTAGCCGCTGCTGTTCGGACTCGCACTCATCCACACCATCAAGAAGGATAAACCAGTCCTGTGTGAATTTGGAAGCCGCCTGATACAGCTTACTCAGAGTGTCGAGGGAGAAAAAGTCGTCCTGAGCTTTCTGAAGGCAGTCGACAATCTCGGATGCGAGTGCTGGGTCCATCGTTTCCATAGGAGCGACGGATAGCAATTGTTGAACTATTGAGCGAATTATAGTGTCAGAAGCCAGGGTTGTTGCATTGTCGAATCTAGAGAAGAAGAATGAGATGAACTGATTCGGTTGTCTGATCTGACATAAGTGTTCAACGATCGAGGACCTTTGAAGCAAAGTTAGCAACAGCGCACTCAAGAAGAGAAACTGTATATACTCACGCCAATATCGTTTTTCCAGATCCAACTAAGAAAGAAAATCATTAGCTATAGTGGCACTCGTTAGCCTGGGCATGGCATACTTTTCCCTGTGACATGAAGAACTGCTGGTCCGACACCCGTGAGCCAGTTATGAAATTGGTCGGTGTTGAATGCCCACTCCGCGGTTCCGAGGTGTCGCTTGTTACGAGCATTGTTGAAGGCAGATGTATAGTTATGCGACGACAGGTCTTTGAGAAGACGACGCCGGCGTTGTTCTTGCATTCTTAGCTGTGCATCTTGAAACAAAGCAGTAAAGACTCACCTGCAGTCCCTCGTATTCCTTGGTCACCAATGAGTCTCATTTCTGACCTAGCTTTTGTCAACAAGGAAGAGATGCGGCCGTGACTCTCTTCTGCCTTCTGCCGTGCCTTGGCTTGCAACTGATGCTCTTCGCTGTCGCTTTGGGCTTTCGCGAGCTGGATGTCATCCCGCACGATCTCGGCCTTCAACTTGATGTCGTCAACATATCCTCGGATTTCACTTTGGAATGATTGAGTAATGGCCATCCATGCTTGTGATTTCACTATGATGGTGTCAGTAAGGGGCTGGGTCTCCGCATAGCAGAACTAACTTGGCCGGCGTGTCACCAGCACAATCTTTTCGCAGCAATTGACGACGGAAGAGTGAAACGCGCAGATGGATGTTTTGAGTCTAGGGGAGTCTTTGAAGATGACCTGGTACTCGGCAAATCTGGAACACAGGGAACCAAAGCCAGAGAGTAGCTCGACAAAGGACTGAAAGTAGGACGTGAAGTTGGCGAGTAACTGTTGAGTCTTAGTAACGAATCAGAATGCCTGGCGCGGTCGCCTACCTGGAAGGTGAGCTTGACAGACCCCCAGACCAGCGCCGCAATCTCAGGATTGGACTGGATGTAGGTATCAACGATAGGAGTGAACTGCTCAATCGTCTGTAGGAATGACGCCAGCCTAGAGGCGACACTCTTGCCTCTGCGCTTTGGATCGAACTTATCGAGGCTTGCCGTGAACATGATAATTGATTGTGCATCGTGGGGCTCGGTTTTCAGCTGCTGCAGGTTCTTTCGGTCATCATCGGTCAAGATCGCCTGGAACCTGGCAATGGTGCTCTCTAGGTCCTTGACGGCAGCCGTCTGATCCGCTTGACGAGAAACACGCTGTGACAAGACAACATCCTGCGAACTGGAGGCGTTTAGGAAGCTCATGTCTTGAGCATCTCTGCGTTAGCGACGATAGGAGTGGAGAAGTGTGGGAGACCATGAACGGCCCAGTTATCGCAGCACCCGTTGAAAGGTGCCCTGTAGCTTGACGTTTGGTGTAGTGTTCTTTGTTGCAGGACGGGATGGAAGGAAGAGAGATGATCTGTGACACATGTCGAGGAAGTCGAGGCGGGGAGATGAGGCTTATTGACACAGCCTGGTTGTACGAGAACTCACGTGCAGCGAGTAACAGGACAAGATGATTGGCCGAATCGCAAGCTGAAAAAGGCGAGGACATGGCATAAAATCATCCATTGCTTAGGAGTCCTGAAGCTGATTTGCTGGACATGTACTCATCTTGATCTGGAGGAATAGTTGAAGATAGCGGCCTTGTAAAAAGGGTAGTAAGATGCAATGACTAGCATCTAGTTATCAGCCCAACTTGAGTTGGCGACCCATAAAACGTCTGTACAAGAAATAACCCCTGTTTGTTTCGCTGCCAGGCCGCTGGTCTGCCCTACCTAGTCGTGGCTGTGTCCAATTTTCAGCCTCTAGGGTTGGTGGCTCGGAAGCTTCAATGCCACACATCAACACTGCGATTTCGTCTCAATTTTCGACCAACAGAGTTTTCAAATAATATCGAAAATGTAAGGGAATAATAGAAGTCGAGTTCGTAGGCCAGTCTAGAAGTCAATTGATGGCTAGCGTGATTAACATCTACGTACGGAAAAGAACATATTGAGATGGTACCCCCACAACTGAGGTTAGAATGCAGGGTTAGATGTTTGTCTAGTCGTCAGGACAGTCTGTCATCGGCTTCTGACGCGCTTTAGCCGGTGGACCTACGAGAAGAAGCTTTGGCTCTCACAAAAATGGAATACAAGTAAATACTGATATCCCATCTATTGAGAAGGCCTAGAGCATAGACGCTCAACATTTCCGTGTAAGTCACTGGCTCCCTCGCCGTTGAGCTTGACGAAGTGGGGCAACGCGGATCAATACTGATCCGGGGGGCTTCGGCTGTTGGCCGGACCCCGCTATCATGACGGCTGCCTGGCATATCTGTAACCATAAGATCAACCATGCTATCCCGAAATGTAAGCACCTGTAAAACACAACAAATTGCCTCAGACTTCACAAACAACTCAAATGGGCCGGTTAGCTCCATTCGTAAAGAATAGCTTGGAATGGAGGGATATCCAGGAGCAAAGACACAATGGACACAGTCTGCGCGACCGGGCCACCAACGGCAATGGGCTCGACATTTCGACAACCCTCACACCTCAGATCTTGCCCACATATGACTGGATGCCTAGTGGTCTCTCAAAAAGGCTGGGACTATCTGTCACCAAGTTCTACTCAGACCAGAAGCAATCTTTATTGCTTTCCAGGCTACCCAAGGAGATCCGGATATCGATTTGGGGCTATGTGGTTGGTGAGCACGACGTGACCATCGTGAGAAAGATAAACAAGCTGTCACATGCGATATTTCCAATGGATACGGAAAGAGTCAACAAAGCGGAGCTGGTGCCAACTCGAAAATCATGGATGGGACCAATCGGTTACGAGAAGCGATACAAGGCTACCGAGACAATGTCTGAGCTCGACATGCTACCCCTTTTTCGAACTTGCAAGCAAGTGTGAGTCCTACTAGTCTACAAACAACCTGAAAGAAGCTAAAGTCCCCTAAAGGTATCTCGAGGCTTTACACGTCTTGTACGGCCAAAGCTCCTTCAAGTTCCACACAATGGAAGCCTTTTACCGCTTTCTCCTGCTCTCACCACACGACGGCCTTCAATCTATCCGATATCTTACGATCCAATGGTCAGGCTTTTCTTACTGGTCGGAATATGAAGATGAGGATACAGGAGAGCCCTTGCACGAGTATGACGAAAGCTGGCAGGAGATCTGTGATGCGATTGCTGCCATGGACAACCTGAAATCCTTGTCAATCGTTGTGCCGTCGGGAATCAACAACAGCTATCGGAGAGAGAGAGCGAAGAAGCACGATATGATAACCAAAATAAGCTTACCGCTTGCTGCACTGCCAGAGCACGTCGACTTCACGTTTGCCATTCCCAATGACCATATCCGCCCGCACTCGCAGGCTTTGCTGTACGAGCGAGGGTGCCGGAATCTGCGCCTCGTTGGCTTGGATGGCCCTATTGGATTCAGACACAACGATGATGACTCGGACTAACTTTCTTTGGCGCTTGCAATGGTGGGGAAAGAGTTGTATTATAGCCCCATTGATAGTTCTAAGCCTAGGTTATGGATTGTTCTTCGACGGCGATAGCTAGACCCATGCGTCCAATGCTCTATTGCGTTTGAAGCCCTTCTGATGCTGTTCATCGGTTCTAAAAAGGAGTCCCCTAAAGCTTCTCCTCCACAGCTGCGGCAGCCTGGTTCTGCATTTGGACCTCCGTCACAAACTTCTTGAACTTCCTAGCCGGAACCTTCTTGGTAAACATCTCATCCAGCTCTTGATACGACCTTCCTCCAGTCTCCGGCTGATAGAACCAGAGGTAAAGCAGGGACACAGAGCAGAGAACGCCAAAGACGAACGCGATCTTGGCACCCATATTGCCTTTATCGGGGTTAAACATGTAGGGAATAGTCCACTGCCACATGACGTTGACAAGGCTCTGCGATGCGCTGGCGATGGCAATGGTCTTGACGCGGGGTCGAGGAGTTGAGATTTCCGATATGAGGGAAAATACCGACGAACCAATCGACACGTTGAACCACCAGCTGAAAATGAGGATAAACGCCACCGTGCCTTGGATCATGGGCTGAGTACTGCCTGTACCTAAGCCTCCTGTGATCATCAGGAAAATGGTGAGCACGAGGAGGCCCCAGAAGGTCAGGTCACGGTCTTCTGGCTTAACCCATCAAGGGGCAGGCTTCAACTATAATAAAGAACAGATTGTCAAAACATCATAACATCATGACCCGATGCTAACACAGTGGCCTTTTCTTTTTAACTTCTGCAGCCCGCAGAAGAAGAGTCATACCTAGCTGACTCGTCTGTTACTCTAGACGCTTCGGAAACTTATGACCCTGACGACGATAAACTGACACTCAAATGGGAGCAGTACTACGAGCCTAGTGCTACTCACAATTACCACCCATTTGAGGTTTCCAGCCTCGACATCAAGCATGTGGGAGATGAGGATGGCCTGAAGGTTGAAGTCAGTGTCATGCCGGCCGAAAAGTCTTGCATCGTGGTGCGATCGCAAAAGATGCTCGAGAAGGGCCCGCTGCTGCATCTCATACTCTCTGTGACGGATTCTGCCACTCCGGCTCTGACCAGATATCGCCGGGTCCTCATCCAGCCCATCAACCGGGAGTATGCGGGCCCGGGAGACAAGAAGCCCTTGACAGATGAACATCTTTTTGCGTTTGCAATGTCGCTTCAGCCAAATGCGCAGCACTAGATCAGCCACGGCGCTTCTGTTTGGCAACGTGATCAATAAATATAAAGTTTGCAAAACTATTCAAGATCGATGCATTATGTGATTATTACTGATATAGCATGATGCTCAGTTGTACTTGAATGCCCAACTCCCAAAGAGGCAAGCATACGCCCTCTCGGGCACTCTCCGCTTGCGACCCACCGATCACAGACTTGGCATGACACACTTGACGGGTCAATATTCGTATATTCTGCTATTACGTGATGGCTAGAGAGACTACAGTGCTTTATTGGCTTGATCCGGCTAAACGGGGAGCTAGACATGGCATGATAGGCAAAAGGTTAGCTCCCTTGGAGGCGAGTGCTTTGACAATGTCGGCCTCGGCGTTTATAAAGACCATGACGGCCTTCGTTAGCTGCTAGTACGGCTGTAACATGGCGGCACGTCTTTTCTCAGAGATCCCTTCCAGTGCGGAGGGCTTCATGGCCACTTTTGCAAGGGTCTAGCGTGGCAAGGGACAGCTTTATTGGTCTCTAGCAACTGTTGACTGACCGAGAATATTGTGATACCCGCACTTGATGTGAATTGAAGCTATATAAATACATGGGACGAATGAAAGAATTGAGGTGTGCGTGATGTCTCGGACTTCTCACCAGCGCCCATTAGAGGTGCTTGGGCCTCTTCTTCATGTGCTTCCTTGCACAGCCTGTAACTGACGCGCCATAATTGTCGACCCCAGACACAGAAGCTGTGGTCTCTGCCGGAGGGTGGGAAGATGTAGTCTCGTTGGCGTGTAGGCTGGATCGCGTCGCATTTTGATAGGTAAAGGACTCTTCAACAGCACGAGGCTTCTCACCCCATTTGCCGCTCCAGGTAGCATTAACGCTCTTCCCATCAGTGATGGTAAGCCCGCGGTTGTAGTGGCCCAACACGACCGTGTCATTGCCCGCGTTGGCCTGCAACATGGCATCCCAGTCTGAGTCCCAAAGGAACGGATCCTCTTCGTCCAGCTTCGCACACTCAGGGCTCTTGACCACTGCATCTGGACCGCCGATGATGCCCCCCTCGGCATTGTAGTTTTTCGTGTCGGTAACGATCTGCTTCGCCATTGACTTATCCCAGCCGTATACAAAGTCGGCGTGGTATGTGTGGCCTGGTTTCGTATACTCAGTTAGCTACTGGGGCGTGATTTGCAACTTTGGGTATCCTCACCTCCTCCAGATGAAAGAGTCAAGTAAGCTCCATCCTCAAAGTCAAACCAGTCGTGTCGCATGTCGTACCAGATGGCAAAGAACATGCGGACCACGCTGAAGCAACCTTCTTCATCGTCCGACTTGCAGGCGCGGTAACGGCCAAGCGAGGGGTCCTTGACGACTCTTGTGGGGAAACCAATATTGCCGCGGAGCCTGCCGCTGCCCTTCTTCTTAGGGAGCTCCCAGTCTGGCTTATCTTCTTCATTAAACTCCCAATGCTATACCAAAGATATTAGCGGCTTCTCAGGTGCGAGCTCGTTTGGACCTACCCATTTCATCCCGATGCCGCCTTGCTGGCGGGCTTCCTCTTCGGTCAACATCGGGTTGCCGGTTATGATGGAAAAGTCCTCGGGAAAGGGCTCCATGTTCTCACTCTGACCATGATAATAGACATGAAAGATGGACACCTTGACGGGGACGGTCCCCTTCTTGCTGACTGTAGACGTGGTCAAGATGATGCCCCAGTATGTTCATTGGTATCACTCACCGTAGTACAAAGTCGGGATCCAGTACGCGCTTCGGTCTGCTTTCAGACTACAAGTCCCGCACTGGCTGCGGAGCTCGTCCGAGGTAGTGACATTGGGTCCGATAGCTCGACTGCCCCAGAATGTGTGCATATGATCACTCTCCTGCCCAGGGTTGACTAGGGGATCAATACGCTCTCGTTTGAAAGGAGCGCAAGTGACACGAAATTCTGCAGCGGCGAACGGGAGAAGCTCTATGACCTGCAGAGCTATGAGCCAGAACGCGAGCCTCGAGATGAGACCGGACATGTTGAAAAGGAATGACTGTGAACGTGAAAACAAAAGCAAGACAAAACGCATTCAAAGGAGTGACTGAGGGAGCTCAACAATGTATCGGAGAGACGGATACTTCAAGGGCAAGAGACATACATATTGAACCTGTGTCTATCTCAACCTTTCCGCCAAACCGAGAGATCACAGAGAGCCACCCATGCCCGTAAGAGAAGTCCAGGGATGCTTGCCGGTAATTATCAAAGGGTTCATCTTTTGTGTTTCGCTTACGCGCGCGCAAAGCTGCACGAGTAGCCTGAAACAGTGACGCCCAGGCGCTTGTCCTCCCCTCCACCACCAGGCCGATCAGTGGAGTCGGAGATGGCCACCTTTTCCATCTAGCACTACAGGTTTTTCGCCGAGGTATGAGTTAAAAATCCAAAGGGAGTACGAGATGTATAATGACGGCCTCAATGTTGCTTTCTCGTGTTCAAAAAGCTACAGAAATACTCGTGATCTTGTCTCTTGCAGAGTGAATGCCGATTCATGGTCGAGAACCAAGGAACCCAACACAGGTTGGTACGTAGTTGGAATCGAAGTGACACTAAGCTGAAATGGGTATAGAAATCGCCAGGCAGTTCGGGTCATTGTCGTCATGTACAGCCACTGGGCATCCATGTATGTAGTCCAGGACCGCCCACCTTCGCGTCGTCGTCTTGATGTTGACCTAATCCCTCATCGGTAACGCCCAAAGACTTGACAAAGGGTAATGCTTCCCAATTAAGAAGTTGAACCGATGAGAAGCTAGGCTGCCCCGCGCACCTTGGGCTAATTCTTCCCCATATCGTACGAGTTGGCACAGGTTACAGGGTGTTTAAATTTTCCTCATTGATCAGCCGAAAGGTATTAGTACTTGCTTCTCCATTGTAGTCCTGTAGCTTATAAAGGTATCTACTGTTTCTTACCGCCGATCATCAAGTAAAAACATGACATTTTAAGTTTTGAAGCCCATGCGTCGCCGCGTAGACCTGACCGGGACGAAGGAGGCAGCGCCATCTTCCCGCAAAGACGGCAGGCTCACTTTGATGGTTCTCCGAGCTGCCGTTTCTTGGCCTTTGTGATGTTTTGTCGGATACGGTGTGTACCATAAGCATGTATCCCACTCGCGTGTATCCCACCCGACAAAGAGGACACGACTTGAACGGCCCCTGAATCTCTCAATTTCGCCTTCGAGGCCAGCCACGCTTAATTCGGCATCCGCACTTCTACGGACACCGAGAATTTTCGTTCAGCGACCCAGCCCGCCCACCAACTCAGGGGGATTGGTTCGGCCTAATGAACGGCGAGGGCCATGCTGGCGAGTAGCAAGTCGTCTACGGCGCAAAAAACATCAACCATTGGAAGAATCCAAGTTGGTTCATGCCCTCTCATCAACCACCGTAACTGTGTCTCATGCCAGTCACGTGCGAATTAAATGGTGTCATTGATGTATCTGGCTTCCAAAATAAAAGGGATGCTTGTTCAAGGGCTCGAAGAAGCGGTGGGGGGTTCAATAAAAGGGATGATTCCTCTGGCCGTCTGACGCCTTGGGCATCGCTACGTCGGCTAGTTCCGGCGTGGTTCCGAGCAGATGCTAAAAAGCTCCGGGCCCGGGCCGGTATCTACGCCGGTTGGACGTAGCCGAGCGGGGCACCTACGTCAGGAACCTGAGTTCGGATGAAACATGGGTTTGCTTTTCTGGGGTAATGAACTGGGGTATGCATCTAGGGTATGTCAATCTCGAAGCCTACCCCGCGATGGAAGAACATGATGGTTGTAGATCTCGGTGTCTTCGCTTCAAGTCGAACCGATCAAGAGGTCTTTCATGAGGTCTCTACTATGCCGTCTCGCTATTTAATATGCCGATTAACAAGTTTTGTGTGCTATAAGACTTGCCTCCTCAACTTGTGGAAGATGGTGTTCTTCAAATCACAACACTCTCATCTCTGCATTTCTCCCATCTATTTCAGACATGGCCAAAGTCAAAAGAACGCGTTCATTTTGTTTCAGTTTCATCTTGATCGCTCTTCATGCTTACACGGTGTTGGCGTACCCGTACGAGGAATACATCCTTGCTCCTGCAACTCGAGACGTCCGCCCTGTGGCAATCTACAGCACCCATGGCAACGTTTCAGACGCCGACGGTCTCATTTCCTCCAAGGATTCCACCCCCGTGACTTTCTCTGGGACTGAATCCTGGGTCACACTTGACTTCGGAATCAACATCGGCGGACATGTTCAGTTTACCGTTGAGTCGTCCTCGGGTGATGGCGAATATCTTGATTTTGCCTTCACCGAAAGCTCGCTGTTCATCCGTCCCGACAAATGTGATGCTTTGTCAGGAAGCCCCGGTCTAAGCAAGCCCCTTCGTCTCGATGTGACGAGCAAAGGCCTTGTTACCGCACCCAAGGAGTACATGAGAGGAGGATTCCGTTACCTTACCGTCTCTCATGGCACGGCAGGCAGCGTGTCAATTTCCAACCTCACGGTTCATTGGAATGCATCGCCTGACATGGAAAACCCTCGGGACTACGTTGGCTACTTCAACAGTGACAACGAAAAGCTTAACCGTGTCTGGTATGCTGGTGTCTACACCAACCAGCTTTGTTCTATCGATCCTACTACGGGAGGGATCGTGCGTCTAAGTGAAAACAACTGGTTCTACAACTACACGATTAGCGGTGAGTAAATGGCTGCTTTGAGGACCCTGTTTACCTGGTTATCTATACTTATATCAAATTGTCTTTTAGAGGGAATTGTTTCGCTTGTGGATGGCGCCAAGCGTGACCGCGTTGTCTGGTCCGGCGACATTGTCGTCTCAGCACCGTCCATGTTCGTCTCGACCAACAAGCTGGACGGCATCCGAAATGCCATCAACCATGTCATGTCGCTTCAGTTGGATGATGGACGTCTACCATGGGCTGGTCTGCCCTTTCAGGGCCCGAACCCGAGCAAGTTCGGGTGGAGCTTCACATACCACCTGCACGCACTCAACAACATATACGAGTACTACCTCTTCACCGGAGATCTTGAATACCTTGTCGGATATTGGCCCCAGTACAAGAGAGCCATGGAGTTCTCTCTTGACACCATTGACAACACGGGCTTGGCAGATGTTCCTACTTCACTTGACTGGCTGAGATCTGGCATGGGAGGTCACAATGTCGAGGTGAGTCTGAGCGACACTGCTTTCTGTAAAGTTGACTCGGAGATCTGACGAGTTAATCCAAAAGGCAAATGCCATATTTTACCAAAGCCTGTTGATAGGCGCAAAGGTGGCGCGTCTGAACAACGACGATGCCGCTGCAAGCTCGTGGACCAAGACCGCCGCCACCATCAAAGAGGAAATCAATGCACGCCTATGGGACGAAGATCAGTCTCTTTTCTGGGACAATGACCGTAACCAGCAGCCAAACTCTCTTCATCCCCAGGACGGAAATGCTTGGGCTGTTATAACCGGCATTGCTAATGGAACCAGAGCAGCGGCCATTTCTGAAGCTCTGAAAGCTCGTTGGATCCGCCCATACGGTGCACCGGCACCCGAAGCGGGCAACACTGTCTCTCCCTTTGCCTCTGGATTCGAGCTTCGGGCCCACTACGTGGCAGGGTTTCCTGAGAGGGCTATAGAGCTGATGGAGCTGATGTGGGCGGATCATATGCTCGACAATCCCGCCATGACGAACAGCAGTTTCGTTGAAGGTTACGCTGCGAGTGATAGGTTCTACTATCCCCCCTATCCCAACCCAGCCGGCGTCAGCCACGCGCATGGGTGGGCCACGACGCCAACATTCGCCCTCACCTTCCTGGGCGTGGGTCTTGAAATCACATCGGCCCAGGGAAAGACATGGAGCGTGACCCCACGGTTGGGAACCCTGGGGAGGGCAACAGCTGGGTTTGAGACTTCACTAGGAAAATTCTCTGCGTCGTGGACAAATAAGAATGGCCGGCTTCGAGGAACATTCAGTACCCCATCGGGAACTCGTGGTACCTTGACCTTGTCCACTGTTGGAGATGAGACCCTTCGTATCTCGGGACCTCGTGGTAACAGGAAGGTTGCAGCCAAGGGGAAAACTAGCATCACCCTGGAGAATTTGGCGGGCGGCAAGTATCACGTTGAGCTGGCCTGATTGAGATAGCTCTACAGAATCAACCACTACTCTCACCTGCCCTTTGAGAGGATCCTTCTCAGGCACGACATGTTTGTGGCACTAGGGTTACAATATGACACTTGGCAGGACCTCGTCGTAATAACTTCTTTTATTCACTCTATTGCCTCTACTAATAATGGATGCAAAGCCGTCATGGCAGTGGTAACCTCTCGGGCTCTGCCACACCCTCGTTTCTTAGCATGCATAGCTGTTTAATTTCACTTCCTGATGCTCGGAAACCAATTCCGACCCTTTTCAGCTTGTTAGGCTTTGTTCTGAAACCAAGAAGAAAGTGGATGCCCCCTCGACAAACCTAGGGTCTATGAGGTGATTGGCGATGGTGGAGTTTGTCAAGGCGCAACATCACAGGGGAGCAGGCCCAGCCGCTTGGACCTGGAATATGAGATGGCCGCGCGGCAAACAAGATGCATAACTAGTTTAGAGTTGAGTGTTATTCAAGGTGGGATGAATATTTGTAATCTCCGAGATGCAGAGCAAATCAACGCTTCCAAGAGAAGACAAGGATCCTTGGCTAGACATGCCGCTACTGAACTCTAAAGAGCTTAAATGGCTCGGCCGAGTCTTCTTTCAGAAGCTCTCTCCGATCTACAACCATGAAGCATGCCAAGATCGCGCGCGGTTGCTGACCAAGTTAACCAGCTGAGCCACGCTTTCGTCATCTCGGTCAAGACATCTACAGAGTGGGATGTGCGGGATGAACTTGATGAGCATTTCATATCAAAATGAATGAATATAAAAGATCGGTTCCTGACAATAAGGAGGACACTCATTCCCCTCAACTCATATCATTCTCTACATCCCAACCATTCAGCAAACCCGCCTAAAAATGCGTTTCCTTGCGATATCTTCGTTCTTCCTATGGACGGGGGCGAAAGCTGCCGCTAGCCCTTCGTCAAGATGGGTGGAGAAGCGATCTATCGCACAGATCTATGATGCCGCCCTGGCAGAGGGCGGCGTTGTCACGGTTTGGCATGGAGGTGATGAGCCCAACCAGATGGACGGGCTCAAAGCCGCTTTCGAAGACGCCTTTCCCGGTATAACGCTTAATGTTACCATCGACTTGTCGAAATACCACGACGGTAACATTGATAACCAGCTGGCAAAGAAGAATGTCTACGTCGACAGCGTCATTCTCCAGACGCTGCATGACTTTCCGAGATGGAAGAAGCAGGGGGCTCTTCTCAATTACGCCCCAGCTGGCTTTGACAAGATCTTCCCTGGTCTCAAGGACAACGACGCCACTTATTACGGATATATCGGACTGGCCTGGCAGCTAGTCTGGAATGCAGAAAAGCTTCGAGGCAACGCCATCCGAGATTTCACCGACTTCTTGCGTCCCGAGTTCAAAGACAAGCTTGTCTTGACTTATCCAAACGACGATGACGCAATCCTCTTTGCATTTGACTTGATGTAAGGGCTCCCGTTCTCTGGAGAGAAACAGTAACTGACTTTTAATTTTCCAGCATCAAGCAATACGGAGAGAAGTGGTTTGAGGACCTTTTGAAGCAGAACCCTCGCTGGGTCCGTGGAAGCGCTACTCCTGTTGCGATCATGGGAGACCCTGACTCTCCCTACGCTGCATCTTTCACCACCATGCTTGGTCTCGGCCAAGCACCCAGCCCTTTCAACGCCACGTTTCCTAGACAAGGACGACATGTTACATGGGCACAGACGGCGGCGATTCTCAAAGATGCCCCTCACCCCGAGGGAGCGAAGCTTTTCCACAATTTCCTCCTCAGCCGGGATTTCCAGGCCGCGAACGGATTCTGGAGCGTGAGGTCCGACGTGCCGGCCCCAGCTGGCCAGCGGAACTTGATCAGCCTGCCGCGAAGTAACCCGGTCGAGTTTAGGGACTTTATGGCGGACCGAGCGAACGTTGAGAGGCTCAGGTTCCTGTTTGAGGACAGGATCGGCACTGCACAGGGTCTTACTCCTCTGGGTGATGATTTGTAAACGTGGGACCTAGTGTTAGGACCATGGGGAAGCGTACCATGGTTACAAAGCTAGACATGCACTCGGCATTCTTCTTTTTTTCTCTCCCATTTTTCTTCTTCTATTTCCAGCAGCTTCGCCTGAGGCTCTGCCTTTAGGGAAGATAATTAGATCATCTCCCACCTCCGAGCACGTTGCCAATCAGCCCTTATTATCATCTTCTAGCTTAGTCGTCGTTTTAGGAGTCGGGATTTAAACATGTTAAAAAATATCAATACATCATAGCATTCTATCCCAATGCCTACCAAATTGGCTCCTAGAATTGCTAAACTTTCCATATTCAACGCCTACCTGGACGTTTTATGTGATAAATTTGTCTTCTTGTTTTTGACTTATTTTCGTTTATTATACCCTCTGTGATGTAGCACCTGAGATGAAATTCCGCGGCCAAATTCACCCGCATACCCCTGAGAATGATAGTCAGTCACCACCCGTCGCCCCCCCTCCCCCTGCGTGTCTCGTCCAATGCTCTGACAGTATTGTCATCTTTTGCTAACTGCCTTGCTGATTTTCCTTGATTATCTTTCGCATCCGGGTCTGCGCCATTGTGCAAGAGATGTTTGACCAAGTCGACATGTCCATTAGCAGCTGCCTCCATCAAAACCGTACGACCCCCGTCGCCCGCCATGTTGACAAGGCTACGGCGTCTGCCAAGTATCTTTTCAATCCCCTTCTCGTCCCCCGTCCTTGCTAGCTTTACTATTTCCTGAATTCCGCCACTCCGCTGATCCATACTAGAGGGACTAGAGGGATCGGCCTGTTCGGGTTCTTTCCCAGTGGACCTTTGCTGGGCGGTTTTTGGTAGGATGTCCCCTAGCAGATCCGTAATTTTACTCATTTGTGTGATGTACGCCTCGTTGCTCTTTGTGATTTGCCTCAGTTCCTCTAGCATTTGGTTCGTGAATTTCTTCATGCCCTCGAGGTTTGTCGCACTTTCTTCCAAAACCGCAGAGATCCGTTGAAACTCGTCTCGCGAATGACAGCATGGATGATGCAATCGATGTGCTGTCCGCGGCCGTTCATAGAGAGACGGACAGGCAGAATTGTCTCCATCATGACGAGACGAAGACACCAACTTTGATGATCTTCCCTGCTCGACGTCTTTCATTGCCCTAACCAACTCATAGTAGCCAACCAACATGAACAGCGCCGAAAGCAGACAGATCATAATGTTTCGGTAATCCACGCCACCTGGATCTGAACGTTGTTGCCACATCAGTGCCGTGTAAAGGACAAGGCCAACGACGAAAGTGACCCACGAGACCGTCAAGAGCTCTGCTGGTAGTTGGAGGATACGGATAGCGTGAACGGAGCTGCAGAGGGTATCACCATTGTGAGATTCCCCTGTGCTAAACCACCGGCGTAGATCAATTAGATCACCAATTAAGTAAAGCCGCCGCTGTGTCCGTGTAGCGAACACGACAGAGAGGACACTCGTTATAAGACTAACGGCGAAGGCAGCTCGAGTAGTCCAGTGGATATCAGACACGCTGTCGAGGCTGAGAGCGGTAATATTGACGGAGGCAAGCACACTTCCCTGGGAATCGTTAGCTCGGCACAATGCAGAAGGGCAATAGTCAAAATAGGAAACTCATTTCCATCACACTTACAGCAACACTAAGAGCATTAAAGCTTCCTAGCAGGTTGTCCATCCAATCTGACAGTTCTGGGTCGCGCCAATTGTTGATAATATCTGAGACCTTCTCCAGCAAATCCATGTCAATAAGCATGAACCGCATGACCCATTTCCGACCAGCACCAAAACGATTCGTTGCATATTCGTCGCCTTTGAAATAAATGGATTTCAACACGTCTTGCAAGCCATCTCTCGCCTGGGGGTTGAAAGAAAATGCGCAAACAATGAACATCGCGCGAAAGGCGCCAGCCACAACCTCCGCCATGGCCGAGATAGATGCCTGCTGTCCCGAGAGTCTTCAGTGAAATACGGCGTAACTTGTCATCCAAGTTTCGCACGGGCAAGAAACTGAAATATGTCGGCACGGACAATGCGTCGGACTCGACGCAGACAAGGCGACTGAAAGCAGCACACGCTTGAGCCGAGGATGGTTGGGAGTTCGCTCATTATTTACATACCTTCACGTCCCGAGTCTGTCGGCCAGAAGAAAACGCCTGCCGGCGCTTTTGCTGCCCGAATTTCCAAGGTGCAGGTGACATGATGCAGCCACATACAACGTGGCAGGCCGGGAATTCATGCTGCTGGCTTTGAGGACCGGAGAGATGTGGGCTCGAGCCAATCGCGGGACGGCCCTGCCCGTGTTCAATGCACCTCTGGTTGGGCTGCAATAACGACGGAATGGTCTCCCTTCCCGAGCCCGATGTCCCGTAAGAATGCATGTCACCGCTCGGGCCTCCATCAAACGTACCATGGTTAACTACGTACCCCTAGAACCTTCCAGTAAGCCGCCTCGGTTCGACCAAGGCAAAGCGCAGTCCGGACGGCAAAGTGCATGACTGTTTTGGCGTTGCTGCAGGTTTGAGCTGAGGAGCGAGCACGCTTGCTCAAGGATAGGCGGTTGAGGATTAGAGATGTGCAGCCAGACCGAGAATTTGGATATGTTGCTCTAGCAGATGATGTTGGGTACGAGTCAAAGAAGGGGCTCAGGTTAGATGGTCGGGTATACGCATAGGTTCACCGAGCGGCAATCTTTCTCAACAGAATAAGGCCATGCATTACCGTGATTATTTGACCCGGGTTCTCCTCCTATATATGCGCTATAGCATCTCTCTCACAGCTGATCTTGCTTTTCAGACACGATCTTTGCATCCATCTCCCGCATGGCATCCTCCCCATCAAAAAGGGTCGCAACCTCCTCCAAGCTCAGCCGGCGTGTCTCAGGGTAAGCGAAGTAGACCACGAAGAACCAGACAACGAGCAGACATGCAAACACGATGTAGTACTTCCATCCAATAGCTTCAAGCGCAATCGGGTTGGCGAATCCGTTAAAGACTGAGCTGGCGAACTGAGAGATGTTGAAGATAGTGAGTCCCTTGGCACGGAGGGTATAGGGGAGAACCTCCAGGAGATAGGCCATAGGGACGGGGTTCATGCCAATGTTGTAGAACAGGAAGAAGACAAAGATCATGGTGACCACTCCAATTCCCAGGCCTTTGTTCTGGAAGTGCTGCTGTTCATTCTTTGCTGAAATGGCTGTCCAGATGATAAAGGCAAGCGTCATTCCAGCAAGTGAGAAGAGGAACATGCCGCGACGGCCGAAACGGTCCACGAAGAAGGCCGACGTGATGGCGACGAGGTAGTTGAAGATTTGAAGGACGCCATTGATGATGTTTTGGGTTTCGGGATCGGTGATGCCGACGGACTTGAGGACTTGAACGAGGTAGACAGAGACGAGACCGTTTCCACACCACTGGATGATGAAACCGACAGAGATGCAGATGAACAGGCGACGGCGGTTTCCATCTTTGGTCATGTTAGCAAGGTTTACACATCAAAGGATAAATAGGCATACTCGTCTTCAAGAAGTCCATATAGGAAGCAGTATTCTGAAGCTTCTCGTTCTGAATCGCGATCGTGATCTCGTTCATCTCGGCAAGGACTAGTGCGTTAGGCTCCTCCGAGCCAGCATGATATCTGCTGAGAATTCTCTGTGCCTCTTGAGGCCTGTCGTGTGCAACGAGCCATCGGGGGCTTTCTGGGACAAAGTAGATGCAAGCGACTTGAATCAGAGATGGCGCAGCTTGGAGGATGCAGGGAATTCTCCAGCTCCAGCTGTTGGGGATCTTGAAGGTCCCGTAGGTTACCCATGCGGCAACGATGGAGCCCAGATACTACCATTCAGTCAGTATGAGCCCTTGAAGTTATGAAGGGTAAGAATACTTGCCCATGATGTGTTGTAGATGGCGGTGATAATCGGGCGATGGGATGGATATGCCAGTTCGCCAATCATTGGTGCAGCAGCAACAGCAATGAAGCTGCTACCAAAGCCGACGAGACCACGGCCTCCAAGAAAAGTGCCCATGCTGCTACCACCGCCTTGGATACCTGCGCCAGCAATGATGATGAGCGATCCAATCAATATTCCAACCCGGCGGCCAAGTCGATCGGCAAGCATTGGGGCGAATGGCAGAGCAGCAATACCGCCAATGACTTGGATGGTTGACACGATTCCAAGGACGCTTCCGGAGGGATGGTCAAAGTCTGGAGGAGGAGTCAGCATAATGCGGTATGACTTGTGCAACATGCACGAACCTTCATTCCAGGAGGGCAGACTCTGCATTCCGTTTAATAAACTGCCGTCAAATCCTGTTTCAATAATTAGACGGAAAACCCATGCTGTCGGTCGAGATCACAAACCAGAGACGTAAGATGTCAGAAGGGGAACCAGGAGGAGGGCGTTCAGCTTTAGAAGATGAGGAACCCTATACCAAGGTTTCCCATAGTCAGGAATAAGGTCGACGATCTTGGGAGGTGCAGCATCCTCGACCATGGCGTCAGATGCCGTATGGTGTTCGTGTTCCTCGAGTTTGGCCATGGTGTGTCCAATGGACAAACAAAGTCCGAGAGTAGTGGAAGATGATGGGATTGATCAAAGGTGAGGTTAATGATCTTGCTCTCTGTGAGAGATGAGCCGTTTGAAGCCAAGAGGAAACATCGAGTCCTTATATGCTCAATGCCGAGGGGTAACCGACGAGAGATCATGAGGCTGTCACCAAGCGAGCCTAGACCAACAGGAAAATCTGGGGCCCCAGCTCATGACCACACTAATCCCCAGATGATATGATTTTCCGGGACAGACGACATCAAGCGAGGATAAACTATTCCGAAAATACATGGGCGAGAAAATCTTGAGAGGTCACGGAGGAGCCCCAGACAAGCTTTGACAACGTCTCCCGCGGGGTTTCTATATTTCGCCGCGGCATAATACTAGTACGATCGCTTCTTGAGTCATGTATGTTTATCTTATTGGTTGAAAATGACGCTACCGGGGGAATTGGGGGTCTTGATGGGATTTCTCCGCGCAGGAACTGAGGGGCGAGCTATGTGGGCCAAGGTCCAAGACCCCTGAACGGATCATGGCTGGATGAGGAGATGAAGCGATCATGACAGCCATCCCGACATTTCGGTAGACGAGAGCTGTTGGATCCCGGTATGCGGGCCATTATAACAAGCTAGCTGCAGGGCAGCTGACCGAAACATTACCTCCTCATTCTCTCGTCACCACTTCTGCAGGGGCATCCGATTTTTGAGCCTTGCACCTTTCATTCTTCAATACTCACCGAGCATGTTTCTCATCAATGTCGAGAATGCCATAGAGCAGCTGACTTTGGAGGAGAAAGTCAAGCTTCTCGCCGGGCAAGATACGTGGGGCACCTGGGCGAATGATCGTGTCGGCATTCCCCGAATCACGGTATGTGCATTTCCACATCTCTACTTGTTGATGGCATGATACTAACTGCTGGATCTCTTGCGCAGACATCCGATGGACCTCATGGCGTTCGCGGTACGAGCTTTTTCAACGGCCCCCGCGGCATGTTACTTCCCTCTGCGACGGCCATGGGAGCGACATTTGACCCCGAATTAATACATGCAGCTGGAGAGCTACTAGCAGCAGAGGCAAAAGAGAAGAAATGCCATGTCTTGCTAGCTCCGACTGTCTGCATCCAACGTTCTCCTCTTCTCGGTCGTGGATTCGAAGCCTTCGCAGAAGATCCATGGCTTAGCGGAACCATAGCGTCTGCATACGTCAATGGCGTTCAAAGCCATGGCGTCGCTTGCTCGATCAAACATTTCGCCGCGCACGATCAGTCAAGCATGGCAGTAGAGGACGATGTTCGAGCGTCAGAGCGGACTCTGCGAGAGATGCATCTCTTACCGTTCCAGCTAGCCGTCAAAAATGCGAGCCCATGGGCTTTCATGATGGCTTACAACAAGATCAATGGTGTCCACGCCACTGAGAATTCTTGGCTGATGAACCAAGTCCTACGACAGGACTGGGGTTGGGATGGACTCATTATGAGCGACTGGTTTGGTACTTATAGTACCTCCGAGTCTCTCAATGCTGGCATGGATCTGGAAATGCCAGGACCGTCAAGGTGGAGAGGCGACTTGCTTTCTTGGGCCCTCATGAGCGACAAGGTCAAGAAGCCGGCCATCGATGCGGGCGTGCGAAATCTTCTCAAGCTAATCAACAAGGTCCAGCCTTGGAAGGATGACGCTCCAAAAGAAGTCGGAGATACTAAGCGCAAGCGAGATCTATGCAGAAAGGTTGCCAGTGAGGCGATAGTTCTTTTGAAGAACGAGCGCAACGTCCTCCCCTTGGACTCTCAGAAGAAGCAGACTTATGGCTTGATCGGGCCAGCAGTTGGAAACCCAGCCATCAGTGGAGGCGGTTCGGCTGATTTGACACCGCACTACGTGAGCAGGCCTCTGGAAGCCATCATCGATGTTGTGGGATCAGAGAATGTCAAGACTGCAATCGGATGCCAAGGTAAGTAGCATTGCAACACCTCATTTAGCAGTCAACTGACTGAAGACAGCCCACCTCTTCACACCTCAACTGTCGAAGGACATTTCTGTACCCAACAGCACCGAGCCCGGATACCTTGTCTCCTGGTACAAGGAAGATCCCATGCTCAACCCAGCGGCCGAGCCTGTTGCCTCAGTCACCACTGTTCAGGCCCAGATGTACTTTGCCGACAACCTTCCAGAAGCAGTACCAAGCACATACTGGCTCCAAGCAAAGACCATTTACACAGCGCCAAAGTCCTGTGCGATTGAACTTGGCCTTTGTGTCCTCGGCAAGGGCAAGTTATTCGTCGACGGCCAAGAAAAAGTCGACCTTTATACCAGCCAGCCTGAAAAGACTCTACAGACTCCCATGTTCAACCAAGCCAGTATGGAAGTCACTACTGAGATTGAGGTACAACAGGGGAAGCAGTATGAGATTCTCGTCTATCTCAAGAATGAAGCTGCTGTCGCGGGAGTAGGCGCGCTTAACTGCGGTGGATTGAGAATTGGGTGCTGCGAAAAGATTGATCCTGCTACTGCTCTTGCAGAGGCCGTCAAGCTAGCTTCTGAGGTCGATGTGCCTATCGTTATCGCTGGATTGAATAGCGACTTTGAGAGCGAAGCTCTTGACCGCAAGTCGCTTGATTTGCCGCCAGCTGTTGATGAGCTCATTGCAGCGGTTGTCAAGGCAAACAAGAACACTGTAGGTCTTCTTCATCAACATCCCTTGCTGAACTTCTAGCTAACCGTCATCAGATTGTTGTAACCCAATCAGGCTGCCCAATCCTCATGCCATGGCTTGATGAAACCCCGACACTCGTTCACGCCTGGTTTGGCGGCCAAGAGACAGGCAATGCAATTGCCGACGTGCTCTTCGGCAAGATCAACCCCAGTGGGCGACTTTCTATCACATTCCCCAAGAGGCTGGAAGATACACCTGCGTTCTTGACCTTTGGCAAGGGCGAAAGAGAGATTCACTATGGAGAAGGAGTTTTCGTAGGTTATCGCTACTACGAAAAGCTGCGGAACCCTCCACTGTTTTACTTTGGATTCGGTCTCTCTTACAGCCAGTTTGAGTACTCAAACCTGCAAGCACCGGAAAAGGTCAACTTGTTTGAAGCAGACTCCTTCGATGTGTTGGTTGACGTCACCAACACCAGCAACCGCGGTGGACACGAAGTTGTTCAGCTCTACGTCGCTGACCAGACCAGCACGGCCCCAAGGCCACTCAAGGAACTCAAGGCATTTAAAAAGGTTTGGATAGACGCTGGCAAGTCCCAAAAGGTGACGATTTCCTTGGATAAATACGCCTTGTCTTTCTGGAGCGAGCTGGAATGCAAGTGGTTGGCAGAGGCGGGAGTGTTTGAGGTTATCATTGCCAGAAGCTCTGATCCGAAGGATGCGTTGCTTCGTGCAGAGGTTGAATTGGTCAAGAACTTTACGTGGAATGGACTTTAGTATTGGTTGAGCGTGTACGCCATAGTTAGACAATCTGAAGATGATCCTGATTCTACCTCCGCTTCCCAGCTTTGTCATGACATGTTGAATTGACAACTAGAAATACTCCGATATACGGACATCCATGTTCATATCCAACTGTAGAATGTGCGTGCCCTTCCCCAGAATGATGCCTGGTCATCTGTCATGCCATCACTCACGCCAGGGCTTATGGTTGCCATATCCGGCCAAGTCTGGGTCCATATTTTTAGCTCATATTTCTCCTCGGAGGATTTGAGGGGATTTCGCCGCCTTCTTCGTCTCCCCATTCGTCTTCACCACTACCGACTTCAACATGCCGCCCAGGGCTTGTGATGCTTGCAAGCGACGCAAGGTCAAATGCAACGGAACTCAGCCATGCGGAACATGTTGTGTTTCCAATATCGCCTGTCAGTATACCATCATACCGAGGAAACGAGGACCCAAAGTTGCGCGCCTACCCGAGAGCCTTCAACATTCGTCACGACAAATGGTTAATGAAGGTGGTATTCGGAGTCATCTTTTCCGAGAGGATCACAGTCAAGGCCAGCCTAGTACGCCATCAACCGCAGATCTTCAGTCCGGATACAGTCCTCGAGAATGGCCCTCACCGGGTGTTCCTGTCTTTTCACCAGGCTCTGACGCCAGCAATCTGTCACAGCCATTTGGGTCCAACCCACAGATGATCTGGGAGATGCTTGTTAGCAGAGTCAACTCTGTTGTACCGTCAGTCTCCATGCTCGACGTTGTGGACTCTTGCATCGACGTTTACATGCAATATGGCTTCCCATGTTGTCCGATTGTTCACGAGAAGAGCCTTCGGGAATCTAATGTGGAACTCTTCTCAGCACAGTCCAGTTCATCCATATTTAGGACTGGCGATGAGCAGCAACTTATCCGTTGCATGAGGGCTTTTGCTAGCTTAGCAGCGGTATGTGCAGCTGTTTCTGCCATGATGCCTGAAACGCTCCTCCCATATCGCCACTTGGTAGTCCAGCCATTTCTCCGGGCATCGAGAGATATGCTCTATATCTATGAAGACTACGATTTAGAGCATCCAGACTCAAGCTCACTGATTACAAGAATGTTTCACTCTACCGCTCTTCAGCATACCACAGGGAAGACAGGAGCAGCGTGGAGCATCTCTAGCCAGGCTGCACTTCTCGCACAACGCATGCGCCTCTACGATGAGCGAGATGTCAGGAGAAGCGACCCCATCGAGACACAATTACTGCGTTTTCGGTTCTGGCATCTCTACGTATCGGACCAAGCGGCTTCTTTGATGCGCAATAGGGTTTTTGTGCTGCAAGAATCCCTCTTTGACGGAGACATGACGCTGGACCCATTCGGAGAAGGAGGACCAGGATTACTTGACAAGACTCAACCCAAGTATCAAGACCCGTTTGAGGATCGCGCATTCTCGGGTTATCACTTGACACGACGCCTTTGGGCATCAGCGGCTGGGTTGATGGCTTTGATGCGCAAATACGCTCGTCAAGAAACACATTACGAGCCAGATGCGAAAAGACAAAAGAAGATGAAAATGACAGGACAGTTCTTGGAATTCACGAGCATGGTCGATGAGCTCCCTCCATGGCTTGAATCCCCCGACACATTCGAATTCTCTCAAGATAAAGAAGTTCTTGCCTTTCAGCGGACTTTTTTCTTGGTCCAGCGCAGCAACCTCATGTTGGGGCTTCATTGCTTCCACCTTGTCCTTCTTCAGCAGGCAATCGAGTATGGGTTATCCGACATCATGGGCCTGCATGATCAAGATCTCACGCTGGCCATGAAAAAGACGGAGATTATCCACGAGTTTCTCGTCGAGGTGAACAGGGTCCCTCTTCTCTGCCTGCGGGTTCAAGGAGAGCCAACTGTGAGTATTGACAATGCAGCAATTTTCCACCCGAAATACTTATGCTCGTGGTCTAGGTCGAACGGTTTCGAAGGGTTGGAAGTGCTCTCCTCGAAGTGATTCAGAATGTCGACAATGAGACAATCAGGACACGATCAAGGTCATACTTGACGCAGCTTCTTGATACACTGTCGAGACTTGATTCCAAAGCTTCAGATGAGCTCAACAGCGAGCAACTGGCATAGCATTGACTACCTCTGAAAAAGGAATCAATAGTATGTGTGTGTAGTGTTAGCGGATAAAGACAACCGGCCTGGACACCCAATAACGGACAATATTTCCGTGTCCCGCTGGCCCGATGTGGCTTAGTGGGACCTTGGCTACAAAGGTCAGTGGTGTTGTCTAGAACTTCACCACGTCATTGCTGGATGGCTGAACTCCCAACTTGCTGATTCCCCTTTGCCAAGACACGACTGGGTTGATGATCACGACAAAGCATCCCTACCATCCCGAATCTCGGCTCTACAGAGCTCATAATGCCTACAAGGGAAGAATGGATCCTATCGCAAGTCGCACCCACCAAAGAGGAGCTGTATGCAGGCGACGGCTGCCACCTGGACGAAGCAATATGTCTAATCGACTACCTCAACGACAACATAACAGCTCAACAGGCTGCCACCGCCATCACCAAACCAGTTCTACAAGAGGCCGATCCACAGCACCAGCTCTACCATCTGATGGCCCTCCTCTGCGAAGCCCCTGTCGAGCTTGCTCCCGACCGCGAGAAATTGTATGACCTGCTCTTTGCGATTCAAGCGCTTCCACCTGAAGCAGGCATCAACTGGGTAGATCTTCCAGGTTTTGCATCCATGTGGACCGATCTGCTTAGACTTGGCGTTTATGGAACGGCTAGCTGGGAGAAGGAATGGCTGTCTGGTGACAGGAAAACAGAGCTACGCCAGCGCTTTGAGGCTATCGGAACAGTCGAGGCAGAGCTGTACTTGCGCAACCTTGGAGGAGTGTCAGATGTCTGGGCTTATGAGACCATAAACCAGGTATGCTCTTGGCGCCCAGGGCTAGACATCGTCATCACTGGGATTCACGCGTGGCTCAAGGTCGCCGGAGCCAAGTTGATGGCGGAGATGAAGCCAGAACACATCCAAACCTTTTCGAGAGCTCGCAGGGGGAAGTGGGCTCGGAAGCATGTTGTGGTAGACACTATGGATGGTTTTTGGGAGCATTGGAGGAGCACGTTCATGCAGCTGAGCGAAGATGAGGAGTATCTTTCAGCAGAATCTAGGAGGCTTGCGGTAGAGTGTCATGATCTGATGCAGAGGGGAACTTGATGATGGCCAAGTCCTCAGTTATGAATAGCCCAGAGATCAATTGAGCGTGGCCAGTAGTAGAGAAGTCAAAGAATTCACGGTGGTTGATAAGCAAATGAGGCCAAAAGAAATGTGCCAGCTGCCAGCCCAAACCAAGCCATGATGCATAGGCAGGAAATAGCTCGAAAATAGCCTCAAAATTATAAAAATGCATTCATCCTGTTAGTTCACGGCGTAGCCTTGCTGGTCCAAACTAGACAGAACATTCCCAGTGACCTCCGTCGTAGCCTGTCTCGATTCTAACATAAGAAAATTGTAGAGAATTTAGCACTTGGAGAGTATTGCTCCTTCCACGGCAACAGCTCGTGCTTGCTATCACTCTCAAGTTCCTTGCCACTATTTTTAAGCGCCGCCACGTCTTCATCTCCAGTCCCGAGATCAGATGTGCTGGTGGATTTTACTGAATGATTGGAAGAAAAGCAGTCCATCATATGAAGTAGCGTTAGATCCATATCGTTGGATAGTCCGATCCTCCGGTAGACATTGAGTCTTTCAGTCGGCGTGACAACTATAGCCATGAGGCCGATAAGTGGGACAAGATAGAGCTTCCCAGATGTGTACTCGCTTGGATCGAAACTCGGGTCGTCTGCCGTAAAGTCCACCTCAACTTTGTCACCAGGCTGGGGGTCTTGCAGTTGCCAATATGGTATACCGTCTCTCCATTCTTCGCTGCCGCAGTCATACTTCAAGGGTAGCAACTGGCCGTGAATTTTGAGCAAGCAAGGGTTGGAAATGCTGGTAGAGCTGAGATACACGGAGTGTTCCTCTTCGTCTGCGACCGTCACAGATGCCTCGAGAGCTTGGTGATCGTCTTGACCCATCCTCCACATCTGAAGCTTGAGATAGATGCCAAGTTGCTCCAAATATCCATCCATGATTGCCCAGGACCATGATGGCCCCCTTCCAGGGACAAGACGGTTGTCGCAGGAGGGATCGAATGGGTTCTCTGTAGAGAAAGACTCAACTTCAAAGTAACTTCTGCGTCGGCGCCACATCAGACCGTAAGCAAGATCAGATTGCCAGAGACCATGCAAACAATCGGATTTAATCCATGTTTTGAATCTCTGAGTGATTCCCTCGATGGCAGGTAACTTGTCGGTCGGTTCCGTAAGCAGGCGAGCTGAGTAGTCGAGAAGCATCTTGTACCAGAGAATCAAAGCTTGGGCTGGCTGCGCGCTTGGTGGAAGCAGAAGAGGGAGGTTGTATAAAAAGTCGGCATCGATGCGCTCATTGGTATCGAGTCTATCACAATCGAAAAAGTCGGAAGCGAACCTATGAGAGGCGCACTCCTCAGTCTGCCTGCACAACCAATAGTAATCAAACTTGGAACAGTACAGAACGCGATGGGAGAGTAGTCGTTCCTGCAAGGTCCAACCACGACCTTGGAGGGGCTCATTCAGCAGTTTCCAATTGGCGACATCGGAAGGTTGCGGAATGAGTCTCATTTCATGTTCATCGTCCGTAATTTTGACATGGCGTGATTCTCTGAGCTTGTGGGGGTAGCATCCATGCCTACCCAGTGCTGAGGCAGAAATGGTAAGGTATGCGTTGGCATAGACATCTTTCTGAAGAAATGTTGAGCAAGATGAAGCATAAGAACAGGGGTGCCCTACCATCTTTGGCGCCTCACGAGCCCAATCCTCAACATCGCCCTGTATTATACAGAGGGAGTCAACCCAGATGTACGATACTCCAATGGAATATGTTATTTGAGCGGCCTGCCATATCGTCTCGCAAAGCCCACCGGCAGGGATGTCGTCTTGAAAATCGGTGTAACTTCCAGGGGTCGTTTTCAATAGATTGGATCCCCCCCAGCAGTAACTGAGGGCAGTGTATGGCTGGCTGCTGTCGTAAGGCTGACAGAGTCGCAAGCGCAGCTGGCCGTCGACCACTCTGAGATGAATCATTCGAGACGGACTTGTTGCCTCAGCAGCAGTAGAACTTCGAGCTTCTCTTACAGCGACGCATTCCTTGTGACCTTCATCACAGGTTTGCAGCCATGAAAGAAGAGTAGATCTCATTGATGGCGCTGTATCTTCTTGTCCTGAGTTCCCCATGGGAAAGGAGCTCTTTGGGTTCTTGGGTGAAGCTATACGGAGGTCTACGGCGGCCCCTTGTAGCTTCTCCAGATCGTAATCGGCGGATATGCTCCGGGATGAATTCGCGTCGGTGTCGATGCTTCCAGGGACGACTAAATCTAGGTATCCCAATTCGAGAGACTCATATATAGAGCTGCTCCCCGAATCTCCTTCTCCGCTGCTGCTATCGCTTCGGCCAAGGTAGGACTGAGCATCGTAATCGGTAAGAAGGTTCTCAATTGGTAGCTTCGCAGATACATAGTACCCTTTACCCATCTTTTCAGACGAGTAGTTATGAAGATCACCCTCCAGGCGTATTGTGGAATCAGGTTGAGGTACAACAGATGGCCATAGAGCGGAAGGAAACAGCCGCGAAAGGTGAGTAGAGTCGTCGATGGCACGGCACAGAGCACAAATGGCAGCGTCGCGGCAGATTTCTTCGTAAGTCTTCTGGAACGTGTAGCCACCGCGTTTATTGTTGTAGATTTCGATTAACTTGTGGGACGCCGACTCTTTGCATTCTGTGCAAAGATCTGTAGGAAGAATATTTGCATTGTGCGAGAAAAAGTCGTGCTCAAGGTCAGGTCGAGAGTACCAGGCGCAGAATTCATCGTTGACGGTGTCCTTGCGAGAGGAGAGCTCCATCTTCGAGGTAGCCTCACGAGAATGGTTGAGTGAGATAAAGATGTCTCGGCTTGATCATGAGTTGAGGGATATTATTGCCGTTCTCATTATGGTGCTTGCAGGACGTTTGCTGATCTGCCTTACCCCACTTTTGCAGTGCCTGCCTATAAGGCATCCCTGGCACGCCGTATGCGCAGATACCTACACAGCCCTCCCCAGACAGCTGCTTACATTTCAAAGGGTATGCAGTAAGCTTCGTTATAGGTACACTTCTGATTCCTTGACTTTTTAAAACTCTTCGTAATTAGATAGCGTGGTAATGAGACCCTATGGCCATGATTGATCCAGGCGGGACTCAACCTCAAAGTGGCCCACGGGACTAGTCCTAACGATTAAGTTATGTTACCTCAACGATGCCAACTACAGGGATGAAACCCGAAAGATTCTCGTGACTCTATGGTACTAAACGAGAGGCCTCATATCGACCTTGACTTTCGGAGTCTGGACCAGCGATCGCTTATCTCGGCCGAGACTATTGCTTCGGCCCGCTCACTAGTTCCCTTGCTAAGCGCCAGACTATTTCTCGGGATTGTCCGTCTTGCCGATCTTTTCCTCTTTTCCTGTTGTAGATGACCAGCTGAGATGTTTGGCGAGATGATCTATTTGGTCTAGAAGTTCATGCTCTCTCTATAAAGTCGGACTTCTAGTCCTCAATGTGCAATCACAAACATCATTCTCAAACACTTTCTCTTCACCTTCTCAATCTTCATCACCAAAAACACTACAAACATGCCTCGTGGAAGAATCAGTCAGGTCCTCAAGCTTAGCAAGATTGCAGAAGGTTTAAAGGTGTTCGTCACCGACGTCCGCTTCACGATTCCTGAAGGAAACGGCAAATGGGCCCCCAGCCTCAGTACCCATAAATGCATCTTCCATACTGGCATGGCCGTAATACATCCCAGTCCTATCGCATGGCAAACATTATGCTAACAAGTCAATGCTAGGATGAGGAGAAGAAAAAGGCATTGCCAATCGAGGTCTCTCAGGCATTCCGCGAAGGGTATATCGGAGAGGTCTGCTTAACTTCGACCAGCGTCTTTGATTCCGGTATTGGCCCAACCGTGGAAATTGATATTGCCGTTCTTGGGGAAGTTACAATCAAGGGCAAGTCCAGACCGGTAGGCCAGAAGGGCAGCATCACCGTGTCAAGCTCTGAATGGGGCGGCTGGATGTCTCTGTGGGGCAACGCCGACACTGTCATGGTTGCCTACAGCCTCATCGACTCTGGCACGGTACTAAAGGACTTTAGCATTCCTGTCTCCGGGCACACAAAGCCTCTCCATCTTGGGTTGGAAGTGGACGAGAAGAAAGAAGTGTTGGCCTTGAAGCTGGATATTGAGTCGAACTGGATCTTTGACGGAGTGAACTTGCTGCTTGGAGGTGTCTACTACGCTCACGATGTGACGTATGGGTATGTGTTTGGTGCTCTTGGAGGATGGCCGGCTGCTGTTGGTTATGTTGGGGGAGATGGGCTTCGGAATCTGATTTTCCCTAAATGAGTTGCTGAAGGTCAAGTTCCGATTAATAGTAGGCATGGATGTGGCGTTGTTTAGTCATTATGGAGTATGTTTCCTTCGAGTTAGTTGAAGATGATGAGCAGCGCTTGGGGATAATAAAATTCATGAAATTTCCTTGTTAACTCCCTGATCCTTGCCTGTTATACTCATAGCTTCATGAACCATTTCACTGATACTCCAACCCATCCTGAGGCTCGCCGACCTCTTCAGTAGAAAATCCGCAATGGAGGGAAACACCATCAATCTCAGTCTCGCTCTTGCCCATGACACCCCACTTCAAAGGGTGATAAGGCGCCTCCAGCTGAGGAACACCATTAGGATGATGGCAAGACGCGGCGATAGCCAAGCTGCAGCTCCCGACCACGGGAATTGCAGTTGGCAGTCGGCGAGTAGCTGTGATGACGACGGCAGTGACCATCACCAGCGAGACGAGCATAACACAAATAATGGCCACAGGAGAATATCCGCAGGTGGCAAAGTTCCAAGACAACTCTCGTGGCCAGTCCCCAATCTGAGGTGCGTCGTAGTTTCTAACCGGTCTGTCGGTCTCGACGGCGACGACAAAGATGCTCTGCGACAGGATCCAGTGCATCAAGATTGACAGGAGCACCAGAGGAATACTCCATCGGTATGGAAGTTGGAGAAAATATCGAGAGCGCTGTTCGCCGACAGGTTCAGATGATACCCTCAGTGCCTTTCTCTTCCAGCCAAAATCGGACCACTCCTTGGCTGATAGCATACATGTGAAAAGCCCATTGTATTGGAAGTAGAGGACGGAGAAAGTGATCTGGGGAATGTTGGCCAGTAAAACACTGGTAAGGATCTCTTTGTCGGACTCGCTGCTGGAGACTTGGAGCCCAGATATCAGGGCCTTGTCGGTGATGGCGCCAAAGCCCATCTCCCAGAGGGTCTTAGCACTGTGGGAGCCGCTCAGGGCTGTGATTCCCCACGCTAGGAAGAAGATTGCTACACCGAGGGCAAGCCCGTATCTATGATAGATGTCAGTTGAGGCTTGGAAGAAGTAGAGAGAACCTACAATGAGCCGCTGATCCACCAACGGGTACGACTTATTGCTGCCGCCCACCGCCTCTTTGTTGATACCCAGCGCGAAGGTTTGATAGACGCCCAGGCCCCTTGTGTTTTGACGTCGTGGATGGAAGCCAAACACATGTGCTTCGAGAACGGATCCGGCTTTTTGAGGAAGGAATGGATTGCATCCCCAAGAACCAGTAATGGCTCCTCTGGTGGGCTAAAAGCCATGTAGAGAAGGATAATGGCCTTGGCTGCGTTGGCTATGATGACTCCGACAGCGACAGGAATGTTAAAGTTGATGCGACAAGTCTCCTCTCTCGGTTTGCTAAGACAGTACTTAACGCGGTGTTGGAATGGTCTCCAGTCATTTGCTTTCTTCTTCACATTTGGAATCTCGCCGAGGCAAGCCTGGGCATTGCAACCCATAGTCGGGCAGATCCATGAGTAAGGGGTGTTGTAGCAGCCCTTGCCCACGGTAAGATCATGGCTCTGGTAGAAAGTGTTAAAGATTTTGCTGCCATTTGTCTTTGGCGCTTGGTCGACGACGAGTATGACGTCACCTCTAGAGGTCAAGAAGGCTACGCCATAGTCGGTGATGCATTGTTCGGTCGTGATGTTGTCCCACTTTTGCTCGCGCGCGAGTCTGGTGATATTGGCTGATCTAGGGTCGTTGAATTGTTCGCCGACGCGGTAGACGTCGTAGTTCATAGTCGATAATGACGAGAAGACGACCGAGTTGTACCTGTGAACTGTCAGTACCTGGCAATGACGTAATGGTTGGAAAGACGAACAGAAGGTGGAGAGGGATCGAAGACATGGTGAGGAGAAACCAAAGGATAGACCGCTTCCAGGAGACGCCGCGTAGATTTCGCACGCTGAGAATGCCAATATCCATCCACCTCTGTGCAGCGTGGGACTTGTCGACTTCGGCGCGGTTCGGCGCAGTGAGGCACTGCATACCATAGCTGCTAGCCGCGAGAAGGATGGAGCTAAAGACGTTGATAAAGATGTGCAGAACAACGTTGAGTTTCCTAGACTCCTCGCAAGATCCCTGGAAGAGGACTTTCCGGTTGTTGGATTGACTGTCTCCTCTGTTTTCGCCTCCCTTTTTCAGCGTGCTCGACCAGATAGTGACGCCGAGGTTGATGAGCAGCACGACGGTCGACGCGCCGGCTCCATAAACAAGACTGAGTCTCCATCCTGAAGAGATCTCGGCCCATTTGGAGCGCTTTTTGAACTTTGGATCTTGGAGGAACGGCTGAGCCTCGATCTCACCGTACCCTGGGGTCCTCATCGCAAAGGCCTAAACATCAAAAATGGTGCAATAATCAGGGAAAAGGAACGGGCTTGGAGGTTGATCGCGCGACACTTTGAGCGGGGACCGTTGTCCCTTTTAATCAAGTTTTAGCGTTGCATCAGATTCAATAGCGGCCCGCTGATCAGCGCTAAGCGATTGGTTCGTTAAAATAGATTTTGGGGGCCGTTTGAAGTCTATGTCAGCCTTATCACCCGGGCGTTCCGTCATGTTTCGGAATGAGGCAAAGATGCGCTGCTTTTTTGCCGTCGAAATTGGCTTTTGAAGGTTTTGAGGTGTTGATTAGCGGTCGAGTGGCGCAAACGTTGTAACGGCCAGTTACAGGGCAAGTAGTGATGGAGGCTGTGAACAGGAGGTGGGTGTCACTACAGGGATGTGAATCCATCCTGAGATGGGTGTGGCGATGGTCCAGATCTTGTTCAAAAATATCGACTATTGTGGCTGTGCTGTCTGGCATCGCCATCGGTCTTTACCCTTCCTGTGCACTGCCAACATCCCCATTGCTCCTCCGTGACATAGACGATCTACTAGCTCGGTTACCCATTAAGCTCAGTTACCCATCAATGGCCGAGCTTCGACTATAACAAAGAACGCATTGTCAATACATCATAGCATCATAACCCAATACTAGCGTGACAGACACTTCACCATGCTGCCGTGTTTCGATGGATAGGCATCAGAGGGACGGTGTCAGCACCAGTTGCATCACCTAGGGCAGTGTCTCCCTCATCACTTCGGGCAACATTCTCCTCATCACTTCGGGCAATATTGTCCTCATCGCCTGGCGCAAGGCTCCCCTCGCCATCATTCTCGGTTTCCCTTGGCCGCTTCACCACCATGAATGAGCGCGAGAGCCGATAGAGGAATCCCCTCTCAATGCCAACTGTGTGAGAGACAATTAGTACAGCAATAACAACCAGTTACCCTTGGGGTCGAACTCACATAGGATCAAGTAGAAGTACTTTGATAACACCGGTGCCCATATCAGTACCGCGATCACTTGACCGACACCCCACTCATCTCCACCAACTTTCTTCTGTAGGCTTCTGAGGGAAACGAGACTGAAGGAAAGAAAGACAATGACAAAAATATCAAGGAAAATGAAGGTGATTTTAATTAGGTCAGTAATAAAATCAACTGCCCCCGTATACATGGCTCGCTGTCTTCGAGTGAGGCGTTGATACATCTGGTCTACCCAGGTTGGCGTGGGCAGTACCTCGACAAGCACGAATAGCCAGATAATAACAATGGCGGCGACACAAAGGTAAATTGGTGCAGATCCGGAGGAGTTCGAGACACGCCCCGAGGACTGCAAACAATATGATCGAAGCGAGGCGTTACCACCACACTCCGAGATACTGTTTAACCCTCCAAACAGTTCATGTGCCTTATCATCACTTGGGCCAACACTAGTCGTAACCGTTGCAATGGCAAGTGCCAGAGTAATGGTTGATAGTACCGCATAATAGACCGAATTGAGCCGGGCCCGGTACAGGCATGTTTGAGATATGATGACGGATAAAGCACCTGTGCTGCCAACCAGTCGAATCAAGTCTCTAAACTGGTATAGAGTTTCTAAATTCTCTGATCCTCCGGGAAGGGGACGGGATTTGGCATAGAGTAGCGCGATCTCAATGCTGGTGACAAAGAAGCATTGAGCTTCATGGAATTCGACCAAGAAGGTACTCGTAGCATAAACCAAGGTCGCCCAAAACCTCTGAAAGATTGGCCAGGGGTGAATCGAGCATCGCATCTTGAAGCTGAGATGAGGAAACACGTATTCGAGTAAAGACGCGAGAGATGCCTTTGCTTTGGGTAGGGATATGAACACCCATACATATACAGCTAACGCTGCTTGAAAGATGTATGAGATGACCACCTATCAGCGAGTCAGTTTTGTCAAAACCACCAAATCATGCCACACTCACGCCAGGCCCGGCAATATCAGCATCGATCTCAGCCTCGACGCCTTCACATAACTTCATGGCCGAGTCACGCCAAACATTCAGCTGGACATGGCCATTTACAATGTAGCTGGAATTGAGATCCTTCATTTTGCACTCTTCCTTGGCGGCCTTGCAGCTCGCAAAAGCACACTCAAATGTGTTGTTGAGCACAAGCTCGCCAGGAAAGTCAGCAGCACTGGTGATGGAAAAGTTGCGCAGCGCTGTATGAATGAGTTCATAAGTAGACTCTTCGAGGTCCGGGAATGACGCGTCTGCTATTGTGAGCGAGGCGAGAGTCAGGCAATGCCATAGCGTCCTCAATGAACCAAACATATCTGAAGGTCGGCCGCATACGTCAGAACAATTTGCAGTAGCACTTGAAACGTCTCCGCAAACACCAGGCATGAGTGCGATCTCTCCGGCCGGCATTTCGACACGCGAGCTTCCATTGAGAAAGTGGATTCGATTGAGAAAGTTGAAGAAACTCCACGATTCACCAACAGTGCCCTCAATGATACCACCCACGCCTTGATCAAAAGGATCAGTGTCCCATGTGAGGAAAGAGTGATACTCGGGAAATGCTGGCACCGGGTCACCGCGAGCGGAATAAAACGTCGCTTTCGACTGGTCCGGCAACATGGGGAATTGATTGCTGGAAACGGTTTTGAATATTGAAAGATGGAAGCCTGAAAGCAGGCAGAAAACCGATCACCAAATTTGAAAGGAGCAAGGAGGGGGGGATAACGGCGGATTCGAAGCCATCTAGCTCGTTTTATATTGATGCCTGACGCCAAAAGCGCCTACTGCACTGACTTTCAGCTGAGGCTGATTTCAGGCCTGAAAATTGGTTATGAGGTGTGTAGCGCTGATGTGCATTTTCTAAAAGTCTCGCTGATTGGTAGGGCAAAGGGGGTCACGAAGCAACCAAGGAACGCCACTTTCTGCAGCTTGAAACAAGGCTCTGGATCTTTGCGCTGATACTTTCAAGGCCTGCTCTTAGAATGAGAGTAAGAGTGTGTGATCGTGGTAGAAATAGAATAGTTATCCATCAATAACCCTACTCGTCTCCTCTTTATCGAACTTGACGGGGTCCTGGATTTCCTCCGGCGACGAGAACACCCTCTCCATCGGAGAAGATAACATGGGCGTCGGGGGTCTCAGGCTCTGTGGCTTCCAGGATCAGATTTTGTATGCATAGCCCCTCTTTCCAATCCATAGATACGCGCCAGCCTGCTTTCAACCTTGCTTTTGTCACCTTGCCAAATGGCCACTCAGCCGGCCAGGCTGGGAAGAGGCGAATCTCAACCACACCCTCGGACCTGATTCGAGATTGTACAAGACACTCTAAAATTCCAGCACAGCCTCCAAAGTTGCCATCGATCTGGAATGGAGGATGATTGTCCAGTAGATTTGGTAGTGTTGAACCTCCCAGTAGCAGATCCAGATGCTGTCGACAACCTTCGGCGTCGAAAAGGCGAGCATGTAGGTTCAATAACCAGGCTCTGCTCCAACCAGTATGACCTCCTCCATTTGCGGCTCGTCGTTCAAGTACCTTTTTAGCGGCGGTGGCCAAGTCAGGTGTAGTAACGGGATCAATGTATTCTCCAGGGAACAGACCAAAGAGATGAGAGACATGACGATGGCCAGGCTCGTGTTCTTCATAGTCCTTTAAACCCCACTCTTGTATCAATCCGTCGTCGTTGATGGTTAGTGGTGGTAGCTTCTCAAGAGCTTCCTGAACCTGGCTTCGGAGGGGATGATCTTGGTTGAGAATGTCCACACTGAGAAGAAAGCTCTCGAACGCGATGCGAATGATCGTCATATCAATGACAGATCCTTCACAGAGAATTCCAGGCTCGCCAGACTCCGACAAAAAGGTGTTCTCTGGTGAAAGTGAAGGGTTGGTAACGAGGTACTTGCCGCATGTAGATGGAATGAGAAAATCGAGCAGAAACTCGACACAACCTTCAAGCACCGGAGTGACTCGACTGTGTAGAGTAGAGTTATACTCATACTTCAACATATTGAAGACGTCGATACATACCCAGACGCCTCCTAATGGCCAAAGACTCGCAGGCATCCATGTATCTTGTGGATCTGTATCACCCCAAATGTCGGTATTGTGATGGGCGCACCAACCTCGACAGCCGTACATGGTCTCGGCCGTCTTCTTGCCTCGCTCTGCCATTCTCTCCAGAAGATCCATGACCGGATATGCGCACTCGAGAAGATTGCATTGTGCAGCTGGCCAGTAGTTCATCTGGAGGTTGATGTTAATGGTGTACTTGGATCCCCACGGAGGCGCGAAGAAGGGATTCCAAATGCCTTGCAATGTCGCTGGTAAGGCCTTGTGCGAGTTTCGGCTTGACGAAATGAGGAGGTAACGCCCATAATTGTGATACAGGGCCACCAGCCCAGGGTCTCGGTTGTTCTTTATTCTCTCGTCGGTCGGAATATGGCTTGCGCTCGGCTCCATTCGCAGCGACATTCGGCCGAAAAGCTTGATATAATCTTGTCGGTGTCGCTCGATCAATTCGCTCCAAGGCCTCTTGAGAGCCTCATCGACATCGTGAAGAGCTGATGCTTCTAGGTCGTCGACTCGATACGTCGTCTGCGCGCCGATGGCAATCACGCACCGAGTCGTATTAACGATCAAACAATTGCCGATCGCTTCAACTTCTCCATCTTTCGCATCGCAAGAAACTCCAAGCACGAGGGCCAATTGATTGCTGTTTCTTCCGCCCGGCGTAGCGTGAAGAACAATGCGACCGTCCGCAGCTCGAATACTGTCAAGAAACTCGTTGGTCTCCCACTCGACATCGCTTCTTCGCGTCAATCGGACAACGAAGCGCGTCTTTTCCGACGCTTCAAATCGAATCGCCAAGACATTGTCTGGAAAACTGGCAATCACATCCCGTCGGTAAGAAACACCTCGGCACGTGTACTCGGTGGTGTTCTGAGAAGTGCTCAGATCAAGACGTCGCCTAAAGTCGCAGACATCCTCTTCATGGTTAAATTCAAGAGTGCAGTTTCCCAATGGCTCATAATGCCGCATGCTAGCTGGCGTGGCGAAAAAGGCCTCCCTCACGAGGGCCTCGGCCTCGTTGTGCCTCTCGGCTCTGATGAGCTCTCGAAGCTTGGCAAGGTTGCGTCTAGCATCCCTGGGGGTTCTATCCTGCGGGCCGCCGTACCAAACAGAATCCTCGTTGAGCTGGAGCAGCTCGGTGGCAGTTCTCCCGTAGATCATTGCCCCCAGCCGGCCGTTTCCTACCGGGAGGGCCTCAGACCACGAAGATGCGGGGGAGGTGTAGTGCAGAGCCAGGTCCTGATCTGCGTCGTCCATGGCTGGAAACGCGCGCCGGCTTGCCGATGCCTAGTGGTTGCGGGGACGGGAATCAAGCTAGAATAGGGAAAGGTAGACAGGAAATGTTCAGAATAGCCGTCTTGTTGGTTGAATGTGAGGATGGCTGCGTCGTGCCCTTTGCTAGCCTGATTATGTGTATGAACTGATCCTCCACGAGGACCGTCCTGCACCGCTGTTTTTAACCCCAGAACCACCAGAGCAACCCACATACCGATGCGGGCAGCTGGGGTATGAGGGTAATTGGGCCTCCTGATTCGAGGAATTATTGTCTACAGGGGGGAACCGACCCCAGAGTCATAAGCTTTGGGCAAAGCTTGGCTCTGCTCGACTTTAGCCGTGAGTGATCGGCAAAGCATACAAGGCCCATTTCGGGTAGGGTTGACCAGGAACTTTGCAAAATGCCCCGTGGGCACATGAGCAGGTGGGTTGGTTAATTGTCTGGGGCTGGGCAAAGGATGTGGTAAATGCAATGCTAGGGTGCGGCACCGCATGTTTAATCCCGTGGACGCGGTACCGGCTCCATCACAACTGGCTTTCGTTCAAGACTAGAGGATGATCCAACTGCAACGGTTGCATTGAGCGTCTCTATATAAGTATCGGCAAGACACTTGCGGCTCCTCGCCAGACAAGGTTTCACTTTTCATCCTCTTTGCTCAACTACCTTGAACCATGGCGAGAAGACAGCCCGTTGCACACGTTGAGCAGAACAACGTCTACCAAGATGTCAACGCCGATGCCGCAAAGGCTGGCGTTGCCGTTGAGGAGGTTGTTGCGGCTCGCATCACCGAGGACCACTTGGTCACCAAGTCGAGAGAGGCTTTGAAGCTCCGGTCGAGAGCCGGCTTTCGTCTCTGCCTCATCATGCTTGTCATGGCTGTCAACCAGGCTGGGTGAGTACCCTTGATGCCTGACATGCTTCTGTATGACAGGAACTGACCATGGCACAGCTACGGTATCGATTGGGGTGTAATCAGCAGTATCAACTCCAACACCCACTGGCACGATTACTTTGGCTTCGAGAACAA
Source organism: Ascodesmis sphaerospora (assembly GCA_027569015.1). Classification (NCBI taxonomy): domain Eukaryota; kingdom Fungi; phylum Ascomycota; class Pezizomycetes; order Pezizales; family Ascodesmidaceae; genus Ascodesmis; species Ascodesmis sphaerospora. The sequence continues at coordinate 541,542 of JAPPUR010000011.1, read as the reverse complement.
GGGTTCCACGCTCGGCGTCATCAACGCTCTCATGACTATCGGCAACTTCTGTGGTGCACCTTTCCTCTGCTTGGCTGATAAGATCGGTCGACGCAGCGTCAACTTTGCCGGCTGCTTCCTCACCGTCGCCGCCGCTGCCATCCAAGCTGCTTCGCCAAATGTTGCTTGTTTGATGGCTGGACGTTTCATCCTGGGATTTGGTACTGCGCTTTGCACGAGTTCACAGTACATTGCCGAGGTTGCGCCTCCTCACATTCGAGGACAGTGAGTACAGCCTCTTCCCTCCCACTTTTGCTCGACTCACACATGAGATAGCGTCGTCGGTATCTTTGGTGCCTTCTTCCAAGTCGGTTCCCTCGCCATCATCGGAATCATGATGGGCTTCACCCACTGGGAGAGCAACTGGAGCTGGAGAGTCGCTTTCCTCATCCAAGCCGCCTTCCCAGCCTTTGTCTGCTGCACCATCTACTTCCTCTGCCCCGAGTCTCCTCGATATATGGTCATGAAGGGCCAGAGAGAGAAGGCCCGTCACATGATCTCGCGCTACTTTACCTCCTCTGAGGATGTCAACCATCCTTTTGTCGATGTCATGATGTCCCAGATTGACGAGTCCATCGAGACCAGTGTTGTGGGTTTCCGTGCTACATGGGATTTCCGCGTCTTCTTCACCAAGGCCGCTGCTTTCCGTACCTGTATCCTTGCTCTGTACTCTGTTTTCCAACAGTGGAATGGTAAGCCATGCATGTATCTGTGTAAAAGACCCTTTTAACTCTTTTAGGTGGTGGCATTATCGGCATGTACCTGGACCCCGCCCTCGAGACAATCGGAATCACCAAGAAGCTTGATGTTCTGGGTATCAACCTCGGTCTGACGGCTACCTACTTCGTCTTTACTCTTTTTGGTGCCTACATCATCGAATATTTCCGCCGACGCACTCTCATCTTTGCTGGATTAATCGCCATTATTATCGCCCAGGTCGCAGTCACCATCACCAGCTGGCAAGTCGAGCAGCAGGAAAACGCGCGATACCTTTCGTATCTCACGGTGCTCTGGATCTATGGCTTCCAAGTCTGCAGTGCCTCGTTCATTGCTACGATGCATAATCTGTACCCAGTTGAACTGCTCTCTCTGGCCCTTCGAGCCAAGGGTATGGCCATGTATACCATGTTCCAGGTAAGCCCATATCTCCATACCCATCAACACAACCCTAACAATCTACAGGGCGCTGCTGGTGTCGTCCACAACTATGGCATCTCAGTCGGTATCCAAAAGATCGGTTACAAGATCTGGGCCGTCTACATCGTCTACAACTTCTGCCAGCTCATCATCGCCTACTTCGTCTTCCCCGAGACAGGCAAGCTCAATCTCGAGGAAATCGACCACATCTTTGAGACCAAGGGTGCCAACCCCGTCATGCTGAGCGTCAAGGTTGCCGACGCCAAGTGGGGTTCGCTCAAGGCGGAGAAGCTCCGCGCGCGGAATGGGGGCGTTGTGGAGGTGTAGGATGTGTTGATGAGACCACTTTGTTTACGATATGAACCATATGATACCTTAGTCTGCTCGAATAGTTTGCTCTCATGACCGTATAAGTAATCTCAATAACATTGGGTTCGTTAATCTTGCAATAACTCAGCCTATTTTTGTGAATCGGGGCTGTAAAACCAATGGGTTCAACCCTGGCGTTTTCGCTTCTCATTACGACGGTGCCACATTGCCTATCCATACCAACTGGACCCTGGTTAATATTACCCAAACAAATACTGTGGTTAACTACTTAGGGTCTCTCGAGAGAAGGGCTCATGAATCTCCACATGTCGTCAAGTCGATGAATTCTCGTATGGAGGCTCAAGTAATGGCGGTACAATTGAGATGCTTAGCCTCCTCTTCACCACGGCAGATACGCGAGACCACAAGACGTTCCTGATCCGACGGCACGGCTAATTACTGTCCAATGAAAAATAACCCTTGTGCCGGCGGGGTTTTGTCGTTGTAGGGCACGCGGGTGAAAGAAAACAGGGTTGGCACTCACATACAATTTCGATGGGGCGAGTTGCCTTGTAATCTTTCAGCCGAGCGGAGGGTCCCCGGATTCCTCACGGGATGACGGACCGGCGGCCCGCGATATGCGAATGGCGGCTCTCACCCATTCGTGCGCAAGTGGGAGGGGTTCGGCCACTCACAAGAGCCAATATCGGGAGAGTTTGAGCCGACCTTTGGATCTTTCGACGAACCATTTCTCTTGGGCACGGGGACGGGCGCTCGTGAGCACAACCTCCACTAATGCATGCATGTTTTCCCCTCTGACAACGCATGATGGTGAAATCCTGTGTCGTCACGTTTTTGGGGTTTTATTTCTAGACTGAGTAGGCTGGCTTCTTACTCCAACATTGTCCACTATCATGAGTCTCTGACAATATGACTTCTCAGGAGTTTGATGAATCTATCAAAGGAGCCTTGCCTCCTGACTTTATCTGGTGAGTTTGTTTATCAGACCCAGAGCTTGATCTGACATGGAGCAGGGGATGGGCTACGGCGGCTGCCCAGGTTGAGGGCGCGTGGGACAAGGATGGAAAAGGCCTATCCATCTGGGATACCTTTGCCCACACTCCCGGCAAGGTGAAGGATGGGAGCACTGGCGATGATGCTGTGCGTTCCTACGATCTATACAAGACAGATGTCGCCTGGCTTAAGAAGTATAGAGCTACGGGTTACCGGTTCTCGCTTGCGTGGTCGCGCATCATTCCTCTTGGCGGAAAAGATGACCCTGTTAATGAAGAGGGCATCGCTTATTATAACCGACTCATTGATGAGCTTCTCGCTCATGGCATCACCCCCTTCGTCACCCTTTTCCACTGGGATATCCCGCAAGCGTTGGAAGATCGCTATGGGGGTATGCTGAACAAGGAGGCTTACACTCCTGATTTCATTCGCTACGCCAGAGTCTGCTTTGAGCGATTCGGAGACCGCGTCAAGAACTGGATCACATACAATGAGCCCGGCGTATACTCACTCGCGGGGTACGCCGCAGGAGTGCATGCCCCAGCTCGCTCAAGCTTCCGCGACCGCAATGAAGAAGGCGATAGCAGCACTGAGCCTTTCACTATTGGCCACACAGAGCTCGTCTCGCACGCTTACGTGGCAGACATGTACAAAAAAGAATTCAAGCCAACTCAACAAGGGAAGATCATGATCACTCTCCACGGCAACTGGTCTGAGCCTTGGGATGCTGAAGACCCCAAGGATCAAGAGGCCGCGGAACGGGCACGAGAGTTTGAGATTGCCTGGTTTGCCGATCCGTTGTACAAGACGGGAGATTACCCAGCATCAATGCGTGCTCAGCTTGGCGATCGACTTCCAAGATTTACTCCAGAGGAGAGCAAGCTCGTTCTTGGCAGCTCCGAGTTTTACGGGATGAACTCATACTCTGCATTTTACGTCCGTCATCGCGATGAGCCTGCTGATATCAATGACCACAAGGGCAACATTGTGCAGTCCGATGAGAATAAGCAGGGCCAACCTCGAGGACCAATGAGTGACACATACTGGCTTCGCACAACACCCTGGGGATGGGCCAAACTCCTCCGTTGGATCTGGAACCGTTACGGCGTGCCAATCTACATCACTGAAAACGGCACCACCGCCCAAGGCGAACACGATTGGAAACCAAAAGGACCCGACGACGTCCTCGAAGATCCCTTCAGAATCGACTTTTACAAGAGCTACCTCACAGAAGTTGCCAAGGCGTCCCAGGAAGGTATTGTCATCAAGTCGTATTTCGGATGGACCTTTACGGATAACTGGGAGTGGGCTGCGGGCTACTCGGATAGGTTTGGATGTACTTGGATAGACTTTGAGAGTCCCGAGAAGACGAGGTATGCCAAGAGGTCGGCTTACTTTTTGGGAGACTTTTTCGACCATCTCATTCGCAAGGAGTGACTTGCATACGAGAGTCTAAATCGAGTCTTTTATTGAAAACGTTTCTATTCTATTCTAGCTACTGGAACCCTCTTTATGACCTGCCTAAAAACTACTACTTTTAAAACCCTTGTACAACATGACATCGAGTTCAATGTCCTAAAAACTGGGTCCCTTGCTGTCCTTTTGCTCTCCCTGATCCATTAAGCGTTATCCTGAAGGCATGGCGTCGCCGCATCAAGGCCGACGAAACTTTCCAGTTACCATACGCTCGTCCTTAATGAATATCCGATCCCCCAGCGCCATTTTCAATCGCTTTCTTATCCTTCGGCTTGAGTTCTTCAATCATTCTCTGGCAATTGTCGCATTTACAACTCGGATCCCGAATTATGTCATCGTTGACCAGCTTCTCCTTCAGCTTCTCGGGTTCTCTCTGTGTCGTGTCCACGGTCATAAGAGCGGCTCCTTTTGTCAACATGTAATTCGGTCCGTAAATCTCTCTGAGGGCATCTGTAAAGACCTTTAGGTCATAGATCCACTCGATGGGTATTTTGTGCGTGATAAAGTGGCCCGGCCAAACAGAGGCCATTTTGTGACGTTGGTTCCTTGGTGGTCTGAGGGATAGTTGAGAGTTTGATTTGCCGCAAACTGTACTTTGCCGGTGCTGAGTCTGCTCAGGTCAAGTGAGTGGGCATGTGCAAGAGTATTTATATCCCCAGCCGAGACTTGCTCAGGGGCTGTGTAACGCTGATGCAGAGACACAAGCAGTTGGAGAATCACGAGAGGCGAGAAAGTGCATGCCCCTAAGATAAGTGATTAATCAATAGAGAGTGGCCCAGGTTTGTGGGTGAGTATTTGTTGAAAGGCTTAATGGTTCAATGACCAACGCATCCAACAAACCAAGCGCAGTGATGTAGTTAATATTCTCACCTACCCCAAAAGTAACGCACAGTGACAAGCCCTTAACAAAAGTCCTAAGACCTCTAAGCGAGGCTAAATGGGGAAAGAGTTATGCCGAGATAAGTTGCAACGCGCATGCATGTTTAATACGCCTATTATAGCCGGGAAAAGTAGCCTTATTAGTGTAATATCTCGCGAAACCCAAGAGCCTAGCTCCTTGGCTTTACGGCCCTGTTATGAGTCAAATTTGAGCATAATACGGGAACTCAAGATAACGTACGCTCTCGAGATTCCATGAAATCGCAAATACCTCTCATTTTGCCCTCAGAAATCCGCACGAACGAGCTAGAAACATGAAATTCCGAGTGAATGACCCGACTCTATTATTTTTTAAATTATTCTGTATTATCTTGGCGGCTTAGGGAAGAGAGCAAGAGAAATTATTTCTCTTCTATTATTGTCTGCAATGACGACTAGAAGCCATCAGTCACAACAGTAAAGAACGCAGACAAAAATACACGACGGCATTAAAACCCAATACCGTATATTCATAACTATGCAAGAGAAATAACCTTTGGAATTAGCTCCTTGCCTCTCAGAGATTTAACCCCAGCAAAGGCCTTAATGGGAGCAGAGACAGTCTCTTGTTTACAGGAATTCTCAACGCCGCGGTAGTGCTAAAATGTTACTATCTTGTACTAATTGCAGAGAATAATAATCGAAAAAAAGTTACTCTTGCAAGTTGCCCTCCTATTACCTGAAACCCCCATTTCCCTGCATTTGCCGAGATACCTAATCAACTTCCAAGCACCATTTTACCAGCAGACGGAATAACTCGCCTCTTTTCCAAACTTTCAGTTGTCCATTTTCTGCAATACCCTCAACAAAGCCTTCATCAGGTCCAACATGCTTGCTTAATGGGGCGCTCAATACAACAGATTCAACGTTGGCAAGACCCGAGAGGAGTGTCTTCAGCTTCTCAAAGTCCAGGTCCTCAAGGCCGGTGGGCTGGGTAAGAAAACCGTCGTAAATTCCACTGTTTCTGGTAGAAATCCATATTTTCAGACTCCTTAGGTTTCTGAACCTTTCGAGGTGTAGCCAGTGAAAGTCACAGGGTTCGTGGGGCTCGGGCTCCAGGTCGTCGCAAGGCTCGCCTCCTGAGAAACCCAAATTCTCATCAGCTTCCTTTCTTGTGTCCGTGTTCCAGCAGCAGCGATGGTGCAGAGGGTAGTTCCGGTCAAGCGAGATTTCGACGTGACGGGCATACTGGAGGAAGGCTGGGGGCGGTTTGATGCGGTCTTCGTAGAGGCCCCTCCGTTCCATCAAAAAGGGGTGTGAGTTGCAGGACCCGAAGAGTCCTTGGATTGCCACGTGATCCGTTACAACGAAGGTTGTGGATTGGTAGATGGATCTTAGGCATTCTGAGGATCTGTACTTGCTTGTTAGATTGAGTGCAATGAGGTTGCCGTATTCACGTACATGAGCTTGCATGTCAATAGCATGGCCATATAAGAGCCTAGAGCAGAAGCATCTTGTCGTTTAGCCGCCATCTGTTTCTTGACATCACACCAACATTCATAGTCATCGAATTCCTCGACTTTGACACAATTTTCAGAGTCCCATGGCTCGACCACACATTCAAAGAATCTCTCCTCGCAGGCCCAATGGTCCAGCCACTCGGATCGTCCTCTTCGTTGATAAGGAATGCTGTTTGCGAGCCTGCCGGCAGGATTGAACATTTCGATAGGCAAGGCATCGACCTCGTCTTGGAGGCGATTCCCGACGTGGAATTCCGTCGTACACGGCCATCTGGCCAAATGCACCTCGGTTAGTGCCCCAACCTTGAGATGATACCTTGCATGAGTGACAAGGTGTTGCCGCATGCCGACAGAACGCCAGATTTCGAGATAAATAGCTTCACGAACCTCACGCGGGAGACGGGTGACGAATGAAGACTGAGATTGTGAGTGGAACGGCATGGTAGAGCCAAAGGAGGAAGAAATTCAAAACGGAGAGGATATCAAGAGGAAAGCGTGTTTGTTATGGGTGCGGGGTTCTTTCTGAAACGCGCACATGATCTGAACTGGTCCAATTGGCTAACCCTCACCCTTGACTCCCTGAGTCTCGCCAACACAATACAGGGTTTCCGGGCCATGGCCATATATCTACGTCAGGAAACGGTATTAAAAAATAGAACTGAGATGCTAAACGACGGAGAGCATTCCGATCACGCGATACAGTCACCTCGGCGAAAAAGCCGCGGTTAATCGTTCTTAGTAATATTGTAAATCGCCCGCTTCTTAAACCCTGTGAAACCGCTGCGCCCAGTTACCCCGAGAGCACCGAGTTAAGGATCATGCCTTTCTCTGATTGGCTGAATGAAGACTCTACTGTAAATACTTGGCCCCGCCTCTCGGCGGTTGATCCCCCGCGAGATTCGAGAGAAGCATCACTGAATACACAGCAACAAACATCTGGGGACCCCGCACTTTCTTGCGAGTTACCTACGTTCAAAAACAATTCCTTCATCATGGTGTGTGCCTGCCTATCAACATCTTGCTTACTGCTCCATCACGCAAACCCCAGTTGGCTAACTCACACCAGCCTAGCAGCGAGACTCACCAGGCTGGCAAAGATGCCTCAAATCTTCCACCAGCAACGGCAACGGTACCAGTGAATTCGGAGCCCGGAGAGAAACCTCCTCTCGACTCGTTGATCAGCACTCTCGACTTTGAAGAAGTAGCCTCAAAGACCTTCAACCTTAAAGCATGGGCCTTTTACTCTTCAGCAGCGACAGATCTGATAACAAAGGGCATGAACGCAGCTTGCTATGACCAAATGATCTTGCGTCCTCGCGTAATGATTAACGTTGAAAAGGTCAACACGAAGCAGAGAATTCTTGGTTGCGACAGCGGTGTCCCGTTTTACTTCTCACCTGTTGCCATGGCCAAGCTGGTTCACCCTGAAGGCGAGAAGGCGGTCGCGAGAGGATGCAAGGAGAACAATGTCATCCAGACTATCTCAACACAAGCATCTTACCCAGTTGAAGAAATTGTAAAAGAAGGAGATGCTGGTCAGTCCTTCTTTTACCAGCTTTACGTCAACAAGGACCGGAGCAAGAGTGAGCATCTTCTTGCACGAGTTCAGGCACTAGGAATCAAGGCGATATTTGTCACTGTCGACGGCCCGGTCCCCGGCAAGAGAGAGGCAGATGAACGAGCACAGGCCGAAGAAGGTCTTTCTATTCCAAGCGGCTCCAAGGCCAAGAGCGATACCAAGGGCGGCGGCTACGGACGTATCATGGGTCACTGGGTGGATGCCTCTCTCAGTTGGAAGGACATCGCTTGGTTGCGGAAGGCCTGGTCTGGTCGTATAGTTCTCAAAGGTGTCATGACTGCTATGGATGCCAAGCTCGCGGCCCAACACAAGCTGGATGGTATCGTTCTAAGTAACCATGGTGGCAGGAACTTGGACACAAGCCCAGCGACCATCCTACTACTGCTCGAACTTCAGAAGAACTGCCCTGAGGTATTTGATCAGCTCGAGATCTTGGTAGATGGAGGAATCCGACGCGGGACCGATGTCTTCAAAGCACTCTGTCTGGGGGCAAAGGCCGTGGGTGTAGGCAGAGGGTTTTCGTATGCTCTCAACTATGGTGAAGAGGGTGTCAAGAAATATGTCGAGAGTAAGTGCTTGTTCGAAAAACTAATTTCGGTCTGGGCTAATTGCTTCATAGTACTCAAAGACGAACTTGAGACAACCATGAGACTTTGTGGTATCACTGATCTCTCTCAAGTCCATCCAGGGTTGGTGAACACGGGTGCCGTGGATCATCTCGTCCCCGGCCTAGATGGGCATCCATATGCGAAGTGGTGTCCTAAGGCATCGCTGTAGAGGGACTGGGCTCTTTGATGTCTTCATGATAGGAGTTGGTGCTATCATGTGAGGATAGCTTTGCTGTGATTTAAACCGATGACCACTATCAGAGACGTGACGGGATCAAAGACCACAACTAAGACCTTTTGCCTTTCAGAGGATTACTACACAGAAAGAGCGTTCGTATAGACTGTGTGGATGGGTGATGATCTCTTTACAGGTTCCAGCAAGATTTCTGAGGAGGGAAAGATCCAAACGCAGCGAGTTTTGATATCACTGTAGGGTAGGTAAGTCTCTTCCTCTGACCCTTTTCTGCGTCCAGAGAAACTGTAAATGGCCTGGCGCACCTTTCCGCCAACTCACTGCCACGCAAATTGCGAGGTTAACCTCGCTTGGGGCGAGTTAAAATTGCAGTGCAAAACCACATCCCCGCATTTGTCATTCTGTGACGCTGTTACTGTTGAACTGGCTATAGGCTGTGTTGAGGGAAGCACCACAAACTAAAATAGGGCGTAGCGAATTCCGACGGTTACACGGCAGCCACAACTGCCAAATGAAATGCTGAGCAAGTCGTGGCGCATGACACTCATGACTTGTCGGGTGGGACTTGAACCAGTAAATCGGTGTAAGCTCATATTTCCAACAAGCTCCTTTGAACAAAGAAGTCAATTGCTAACCATTCTGGCCGTTGTGATGTAAGGCCTGCCGGCAAAAAGGATCTTCCCCGTATCTACCCACCCACAGGAGGAAAAATTGACAAAAAAAGGAATTTGAGCTTGATCATTCGACCACGCCAGGATTCGAACCTTTGGATGATGTTAGTGGGGGGTTAGATGGAGGGTATTGTAGATTAACTAACCTGGAATCTCTAGAGAGTTCGGGAGCTCAGAGACCGAAATCTAGCGCCTTAGCCATTAGGCCACGCGGCCGATGGGAAACGACTTCGTTAAGCAAGGTGATGGGGTCCCTCTGCATCGTGAGCAGATTTTTCACGGGTGGATGCAAGGGTGACCCACGTTGTGGACCGTATCGTCATCCCGGAGATGAATTCGGCCGGAGATGACGGAGCGCCGAGAGCCGCCGACGGTGCCCCACATTTCCCTCGGACCATCGGTCTTGCCCCGGGCCCGGCGCCGTATGCGAGACATGAGAGAGTGCGAGACACTATGTGCTGGTTCTATCGCTTCATCATATACTTAGAGAGACTCTGTAGATATCGAAGCATACGAGAATGGGAGATTAGGACCATAGCATAATTGTCTGGGGACTGCTCGACTGGCTCTGTTTCCCAACAAAAGTTGGCCCTGGTGACTCTTGCACATCTGCTCAACAAAAGAATGATGTTTGCTGAACTACGTAACTCACGGTGCATAAGCATGATGTATCTTTACGTTATCACCACAAGCTGTAGCCCGTGAGCTGTTCACCTCCCGGACCGTTACATCTGCATCTAACCGTTGCTGATGATGGCTTCATACCTACGTGTCTTTGCCATGGGAGGCCAAGAAGGGAAAAAAAAAGGTAGCAAATGCGCTGAAAAACTCTCAGAGATGAGAATACCCATTCAGCTGCTGCATCTTCGTTGCCAACGTCTTGCTTTCTCGGCTCAAACGGTTCTTTCTCTGAGTGCAAGGTCCAGCTCAAGACGCTAGACATGCAACAACCCGAGACAACGATACGTGTCGTGCCGCGCTTGATGATGTGGCACACACGGCTCACACATTTGTTTGTCATTGATCAGGCGATCTCAGTTCGCGTAGATTGTAGGCTCGGGAGCCATCATGGCTGTGGGCATGAATCCAGAGTGGGCATTCTGTTACTAGCACGTCGCAACGTTCAAAACCAGCCAACTACTTAATTAACTTCAAATCCCACAGGGAGAAACTTACAATCCTCCATCAACATCTGCTTTCTTTTCTGCAACTCCAACCTTCTGAGAACCGAACCTGACCTGACATATCGACATGGAGACAACTCGTAACGAAATCGTCGGCCCATTCACGCCATGGAGACCCGACATCCGGCGGTCGGACACCATCAAGTTGGATGACCTGGAAATCACCTTCAATCGATTCATTGCCTCTCCTGATGGCTCCTCCCGCGATGAAATACCTCCATCGATTGGCTTGTTTGCGCTGTTCAATGCCGGGGATCACGCAGCGAAGGTCGCCCAGAAAGCTGACCGTATCATTACCATGTCTCGTAAGCCGCTCTCTCCTGATATCAATGTAGCAAGTTACTGATGGAGTCGATATCAATCATTAGAGCGCGAGGCCGTGTCTGTCAGCTTCTCTTCTCAAAAGGAGTACACCATCAAGATCTACTCGGGCCGCGTCGATGGCTCCTCAGGAGAACTGGCCATTGACACTACGGAGCCGCCCCTTCATCGTCTGAACCTCATTCAAGGCGGAAGTTTCACTCAGAACTACACCCTGGTACCCCCGCAGGACTCTGAGTCTCAGGCCACTGGCCATGATACCGTGGGGATGCTGCGTTTTGAGATCTCTCGCCTGGACCGTTCTCCGACGGAAAGCAACGAAAGTCATCTCCAAAGCCCAAGATTTGCGATCAAACTGCATGGTTTGTATTGCAACATGTTTTACTCGGTTCATGACGGTACTCCGGTCACCGATCTCATCTTCACGCTTCGAAGCGTTGGTTGCAAGCGGCGTGATGCTCTGCACCACGGCCCTTATCGTGTTCTCTATAACGGCAAGGCCTTAGGACGTAATGATGCTTCCCTCTAATGCCCCATGAAATGTTTCATGTGTTTGCTGACTGCCTTAGCGGATGATGTCGTGGCTAGCCTGGGTGACCTCCAAGTGCAGGATGTACGTTGGTCAAGTTTCTTCCCTTTTATCTCTTATCCTGGTGCTAATATGACACAGGGGGACACGATCTACGCCACCACAGACCGCAACAGCATCGCTGGAGTGCCCGGCTACCCAGAGTATGGCGACAGTGCCAGAGAGATGAACACCGTGGCATTCGACATCCAGATTTTGAACAGTGCCGCCCTGTAGTGGTTGACGCGAAGCCACAACCCCCGTGCACTGCCCCTACGAAGGTCGATAGCAGGAGGAGGCTTGTGTTGTACTTGTGGTGGCAAGGGCGCCTTGAGGTGGGATGAAAGAGAACAGAATGATGAAGTGAGGGCAAAATTTGTATGGGGCATCGAGAGAGGTGGGCTTTCCATGTGATGAGGATTAGAACACATGAAAAAAAAGAAATCTTTTTCTACCATTAGCCAAAAGTCCGTCCGTAATTGGCGAGTAAGTGACTGCCCTGATATCTGAGCCCGAAGTCCCACGTACTATGCCAAGCCAAGGTGCCACTCGGGATTTTATAGTTCTTTTCCAAAGGCTCATTTCCCTTTACCTTGCATGTACGAGAGGCTCGAAAAGGTGAGCAACGATCGAGGACGCCGGTGATTCGAACCCTTCCTGAATTGACCCCTTGCGCCAACGCTAGTGTCTAGAACTCGGTTCCCCGCCTGCCGCCGCATCCTAGCTTCGGGAGAGTCGTACGGTCGATGTCGATCTTCACCCTTATACGCTCGCTTAACCTGTCAAATTTCTTAGGGGCGGCCGCCGCCCTCGGGGTAATTCAACGCGGGTGATGGACGGCTTCTAACAAGTCCCGAATGATTGTTAAGCAACAGCAGTTGTTATTTCTTCTTTGACGTCACTCTCCTCTGTCGTTCCGCGCTCTTCGCGGGCGTTTCCGAGCTGGCCAGCCTCAAAATCCATCATCATACCTTTCGAAGATTTTCGAGAGACATGCGAATACGGCGTAGAAGGCCACATTGGGCTGCCTTGATGTATCTCAAGGCTATGGCCTTTGGGTATGAGATAGGGCCAAATGAATTTTCAATGAACGGCCTAGAAATCACGCACGAGTTGTGTCATTGTTAGGCGTGCGAGGGCGAAATTCAGAGCCAGCTGACCAGGGGCCAATTTATTCAGAGGTATATGATAATGCCTGAGATCCAGCAAAGACAAGTAGGGTAAGATACTAGATAACAAACAAGAAAAAGGAAGACAAAGATTGCTTGGAGTCAAGTAGAAGAGAAGAAGAGCGGTCAAACGAGAGGCATATTCTCTCTGCAAAGCAGGATGATGACCACAGGCTCCTAGCCCGCCCTTGCATAGGCTTGTCCGAGCTCACTGATAGCATCGCCCTTCATGAGAATACCGTCGTAGAATCCAAAGTATGCATATCCACCAACTGCTTCGTTCTGGTCCAGCCAGGGCACAACTTCTTCAATGAAAGCACTGGTCGTCTCGACGTCGGCTCCCGTCATTCCAAACTCGGTGATATAAACCTGCGAAATACCATGCTTTTCGGCGAGCTCGATGGTGTTGTTGACGTGACGCTGGAAGTTCCAGACTCCGTTCTGCTCCACCCCATACCAGTGGGTTACGAGGAAATCGACGTGACAATCGTTGCCGCACTGGTCGAGGAACCGGCTGAGATAGTCGAGACCTCGAGGAGCGGGGTTGTTGGTGACGGCCGGTGAGCCAAGGAGAGCTCGTCCCTTGAACTTGTTCATGTAACTCTTGTATCCCTCAACAGCCTGCTCCACTGGGATGTCGCACTGCCCATGCTGATCCGGCTCGTTGAAGCCCAGCAGATGCTTAGATCCAGAACCAATGGCAGCTTCCGCGTCCTTTGTCCAGCCGTCCACACCAATCTTGGTGGGACACCAGACCATGGGATAATATTCCATCTCCTCGGGGATGTCACCTCGGCCGGTCCACCAGTTGTAAGCCCAGCCAATCTTCTTTTGACCCCAGGCCTGTGCCACGTCCTGGTTGGTGAAGGACATGCCCTTCTTGGGTCGCTTGTCAGAGTCGACCGTTTCTGGTACGCCACTGGACTTGGCTATCTCAGCCGAGGCGGCCGAGGAAGTGGCTCGCACAGCAGTGGTGGTGGCGGTCGGCGCGGAAACGAAGGCTGTAGTTGTAGGTAGAGACGTCTCCGCCGGAAGGTTGGAGGATGAATGATTCTCAATTGGGCCGGTCGTACGAATAAGGCTGGCCAAGGTTGTCGCATTCAGGGGTAGGGATGAGAGAGTTTTGTAGTCATGCGAAGTGGTAGCTTCATCCGTTGAGATGCTAGGAGTGCCTGAGGCCAGCTCTCCTCCGGGCAAAGTATAGTGGCTGCGATGGTATGAGAGATTGTCATGGGGCTTGCAACGTAGAGCTCGACTGGCGGCAAGGGCCGCATAGGTAGCCAAAAGAAGTGATTGAATTTTCATTTTCTCTTTTGTCTTTGATTTCTTTTTCTGCTTCAGGCAGAAAATGATCAACGCAATAAACACAAGAATTAAAGAGCGAACGGCGTACAACGCATGTGTTCTAAATGAGTGTGGGAAAAAGTGGAAAAAGAGTGACTGGTTTCAAAAAGTTGTTGCAACCTGGCTGGGTTCCGATGCTTGGATTTATATTATATGTTTTGTTCTTATTATTTCTCACGCATTCATAGCTGTCCAAACCTTTGGGAATGTTCCACCAACCCATGCTCAAGTGCGGCTCTCATTCCGGGACTCGAATCGTCTGATGAGCGTGGATCAACTGAATCTGAGACAAAGGGGTTGACGCAAGTGAGATTAGAGGGGAGACGGAAAGAAAGCACGAATGGGTATTCCCAGAGAACCTTGTATGATGCAAAGGCCACTAGCAACGCACGTTCGTTTCGACAGTTCACGCATTAGCGCAAGCGCCCTCGTATCGCAATGGACCTGGTTGAGTGCCCTCGCCTGAGCCACGTGTTGGTGTTGGAGGCTCAAGTGATGTATTGATCAGCAAGTGACGATACCCCATTAAGAAACGCGGCTATTAGGTTTGTCTTTTGGTCTCTTGCCGAGATTACTGTGATGTGAACATGTCCGGCCTGCGTATTGCGTCAGATCAGGCCAGTTGATGTTGGTCGTTGGGATTTTGACCTTGTCAGTAATTGATCCGAACGGCCGATCAAGGGCCAAAGGGGGACCGGAGACAGAGCGTCGAAATCATGGCTGATGTGTTGTCTTTTTTGAGACGTATCATTACAATCAACGTAAACGAGATGCTACGCTTGAATAGAATACCTCACGAGGGGAGCGCAATGACAGATTAAGAGCACGAGACGTCACTGCTATACAAGATGATGGGAGGGTCAGCAACAACCATCATATCCATTGAGGTAGGATACTTTAATCTGACTAGAGTAAGTACCAAGATAGTCTCGACACATGAACCGCCACTGAAACCAGGACTACCGGGTCCATATGGGAGTTACCATTCCGTTGCTATCCCTCTGAGATCCCCACCGAATACACAGGCAAGATCGACCTAGATAATGATCTTGTGCGTTGCTGGCGCTTCGGACTCGTCGCCGAAAAGGTTGATGTCCCATCGCGGCTTGTCTGTTTGGATTTTCCTCGATCAGTATCATCACTTGCGCATGGTCAACCCAGTTATCACTTACTTGCAATGTACGGGATGTTGAACCGTCTCTGTTCCTTGCCTACTCCATCGACCACTTTGAGGTCCTCAGGGGACACATCAATCTCCTCAAAGTTTGAGGCGATACGAGCCGGAGAGACCGACTTGGGAATGACACTGTGCCCACCGGCCTGAGCCCAGGCAAGCCTACGACGAGGTGGAAAGGCCGGGTTAGATTCATGTGCAACGATACTCTGTAAAGATTTCCAACAGTGCTTACAAGATTTGGGTGGGAGTAACATCTTGGCCTCTCTCGCGGGTGAGTTTCTCGGCCAGTGACTTGATGTCTGGGTGGTCGAACAGCAACGGGATGTTGAGCATGTTGTTTCCGAAAGCCTATTTGCAGAGTCAGTTTAGCTTCTCACAAGACGGTAGCTGGGAGGATATACGGAATAGGCGGTGATGTGGATGTTCTTCTCCTTGCAAAAGGCAATCAGATCGTCCTGCTTGAGTAAGGGGTGGCGCTCAATCTGATTGACGGCCGGAACGACAGATGTACCGTCGATAATCGCCTTGAGCTAAAAAAGGACTTTTATTAGCACGCTGGAAGTATCACAAATATGCAGTTCACGTCAGCTTACATGTTCGACGGTGTGGTTGGACACTCCAATTGCTCGAGCCTTTGATTTAGGCAACTTGGTCATGGCTGTAGATTGCACCAACATGAGTGGCTGAAATTAGACAACGGCAAGGAATGTTCACTGACCTTTCCAGGTGTCAACAATCGAGATTGAGTCATCAATCACGACGTCACCATCAGGCTGGTTACCCCCGGTGAGCGGGAACAGGTCCTGGCCGACATGGACGGAGCTCTTCTTGAACGAGATTGGGAAGTGAACGAGGTAGAGCTTGGACGTTAAGTTAGAAAAGTCATGTCGAGGTCCATGTTCCAAAGACTGCTTACATCAAGGTACTCGAGACCAAGCTCCTGCAGACAGTCATCAAGAGCAGCTTCAACAATTTCGGGATCGTGCTGACTGCGTAGAGTGTGAGTGAAGCAACTAGAAGAATAGGAAAAAGTACGCACGAGTTCCACAACTTGGATGTCTGGTTACATGACCTGGGTTAGCTGCTGAGGTCTAGTTGGGTGGATGGTACATACGATGAAGACGTCCTCACGTCGAAGACCTGGAATCTCCTTAAAAGCCCTCTTCAAACCCTCAGCGACCTCGGGCTGATTTCCGTAGCTACAAACGACATTAGCTGTGGAGGAATGGATGGGCGCGAAAGAGGAGTAATCCATACACCTTGGCAAGATCCTGATATCATGTTAGCAGAGGCACGATGCCACTGACAAGTAATAATTATAAACTCACCAAATGCCTGTAACCAACTTTCAGGGCTTCAAAAACACCCAAAGCAACCTCGCCGGGCGACGATTGCCAGGTGCCATAACCCAGCTGGCTACACCAAATACGTCAGCCATCTCCCCCGCCTTTGCGTTAATTTTGGGTCACTCACGGGATCTCGTGCCCGCTGTTGAGAAGAACTTTTCTGCCAAGAGACATTGCGAATAAGGTTTCCGGTATGAAGTTGCGATTCGTTTCAAAGTGGCGTGATTGAAAGAGATTATCGTTTGGATCTCGGGGCGATCGAGTTTTTATATGCGCACAAGTATCTAGCGGCAATCACAGGATGTGTTGCTCATTGAAGAGCGATTTATCGATGACAAATCTTTGAGTCTAGAGTTGAGGCGCTCCAATCACATTTCTCGATCAGCACAGAGGTTTGGGCGGAGAACGCCCAAGCTTAGGTATCCAGCAGTGGCTGAGTGCAGTATTGGCTGGGGTACCTCCAAAGTACTCGTAGGCTTAAGGGCTTTGACGACCAAGTACGAGCCAATGCCAGAGGCACTTCTCCCATTCTTGACCATGTCTACTACGACGGCAACCGCAGGTCTAGTTGTGACAAACTATCTAGAGATAGAGTAACATTTCTTCAAGCAGGTGTCAACCGGCGTCTGGAACACTGATCGAATTGGCATTGTTGGTTGTACAACAGCGATGTGTACAACACACCATCTCCTTAGCGTCCAAGGTCGGGGTAGTCCCCATATCACCACTGATTGGCTCGGATAACAAACCAGGCTGGAGCTACCAAACTTACATTAGCCCCATTGTGTTTTATCTCCCCAGGAGGGGCTCGAAGAGTGGAAGAAAGATGCTCTTTTTTTCTTCTCTATCTTGACTAAGTAATGATATAACATATTTGCGCCATCTCTCATGTGTCGATTGCTTATGATCGTTATATCAGCCGGGCAATCCAAGCCCTTGGGCGGGAAGAGAGGCCTGAAAAGAGAAGTTGGCCCTAACGCTGGTGATCTCCAAGTGTAACCGCTATGAACCCCTGCTGGTGGCCAAACGCACCAATCACACATCACTCTGTTCAGGGCTGCAATAGGGTAGGTAGGTTATGAAGAGTTGTCCCAGGGAAAAGCACGTACTTTTGCCTTGAAGATCGTCAAGAAACCGGAACAGGAATCGAATATCTCTTGAATTCTCGTCCTTTTTATCATGGATAGTCTGGTTATCCTCCACCTATGCTGGGAACGGTATTGCCTTATCTGTAGGTCCACAAGCTGACGGAAGCAACTGTGCTCTTGTCCAGGAGCTGACAGCCAACCAGGGGACTTATCACGAAGCGCAGCTGAAATATCTCAAGACGATTTTGGAACAGGTGGCTTTGATCGCAAGGGGCGCTGCGCCACACCAGCGTCTGCATCTAAACAACAGTGAGGAGAGGGAACGACAAGTACCATTGCTCCACACTGGTCCTGAGCTTGGCATTCCTCTGGCAGCCGAGCCCGAGCCAACAGTTGTGTCAGCGCTCTATCATCTCACGAGCATTGCGCATGATATTACGAGACCAGGCTTGTGAACAAAGGTGATTAATTTGAAGGCTGATCATCATGTCAAGAATGTTTTCACCAGTTGGTACATAGATCCAATCCCACTGCGTTGGTGCCTACATCGGTGTGGACCAGTCATCTACCGATCTTCAACTTTCCATGGAGGGCATGTCATTGGCACTCAAGTACAGGCGCTACTTCTTCGGTTTGCTCCCAGAGTGCATCGTTGTATTATATTGTATTATACTCATGTTCAACGCCGATCAATCTCTACCAGAGTGCATCGTTGTGGTAGATGGGTGGTACTTTATCAGCCATGATGCTGGAGAGCACGTAAAACAGACTCTCAAGGCTTTCTCGGACCTGTTCGAAAATCCAGAGGAGAATGCGGGGAACGAATGTTGGTACATCAGGCTACTGCTCACGTCACCCGGGAACTCGTCAACGCTTCGGGAGCTAGGGCCAGCATGTATGCACGATTTTAATCTCAGGGGTCAACTCAACACTGGAGCAAACTTTGTACAATCCTGTTCGGCATGGCTTGGACATTCGCATTGATTGTTTGACAGAATCATCAAATATTGTCTCACCTGTGCAAATACCCATTTTACACAGCTACCCAATTGCGGCCTGATTCCCCTGCCGTTGGATCACTGTGCCCCGTACGCCACCGGATCCGCCTGAAATGTTTCCGTCTCTATGATTCTCCTCATTCTCCCAATACCACCCCCATGTCTTTAACCGATGAGTGGCGGCCGCTCTGCGGTTTCTGCGGGTCTTCTTTGGAGGGGACGTGTAGGCCTGCGAGCCCCAGCCCGGCTGAGTGGGAGGGGACGTCATCATCCTTGAGCGTCCCTGCATATCAAAAGCCGACGAAGAGAATCCTGATGCTATCCAAGCTTCTAAAACGTCTACCGCCCAACAAAAAGGTAGAGAGGACGACATCTAGCGTGAAAAGATGAAGCTAATCCCGGGAAAAAAGGTCATCAGACCAGAGTGCGCCCAAGAAACGATGGCGATCCCTCAGCTGTGGCTTCATGGCATATCCCCCTTCATGATGCCTGTCAGGGAATTGCCGCCCGCATAATAGGTACCTCTCCACACACAAACATCAGATCCCTGCACGATCTGTGGGCAGTACTTGAAGAGCTGCCGCATAACCCGTCGTAGATTCATCTTCATGAGGATATTTGTCCCACGCATTCCCGAAAACCGCCCCCACGCATGTGTCAAGTTAATCCTGGTACGGCAAGAAACCTTGTTTGTGAAGTCCCCAAGCTCAGAGAATTTTAGGAGAAGCAAATGTCAGCCTTGGGCACAAGCAGTCACCTCAGCTCATTCAGACACGGTCGCAAGCACCAAGTGCAGAAGATTGACCGCCACCAACGCCAGGATGGCTCACTCACACGGCTTGGCCCCCGGCTTGGAAAACTTTAGTAGCGTTTGAGCAGGTCTGAGGAAAAGGCTTGAAGTGACCCATGCGCCCAAGCTTCTGGAAGAAACGTGCGACGCTGCTCCCTTGGCAAACAAGCACGAGCTCACTAGACGACACGGGCTATTTGCATCCTCGCAGAGAATGTGGCGTGGCGCCAGGGTCAGTCAGGGAATAACGTCCTACTGATGAATGTGTGCGGCTGGGCCACGGGAAAAGGAAATGGGACGGCAAGACAAGACTTCCACTTGGACCGGGCTGTGGTGAGCAGAGCAGAGGCGATGGATCCAAGCACCACCTGAGGCGGCCCAACAACCACGCGTAATGAAAGCCAAGTTACAGGTCATCTCAATGGACCTATGTCCTTGCAGCCATGCTCACCGCTTGAGATGAAGGAGGTTGTCTCCCTTTCAGTGGTGGGAACCTGAAGTTGAGGATCCCGATTGTCTCACACCCCCAGCAAACGTTTTCTGCAAGATCGGTACCCATCCGACTCTTGCACGGATGTCGCCTTGGCAGGGGAAGGGCAAGGGCCTGGCGGGGGTGAGCAGGCTGCAAGGCAAGGACAGCTAGCCACCTCCGCATGGGTGTTCGGCATCCAGCAGCTCCTCCGGATCGCTGCGGAGTTGTTGGGGCGCGTAGCTGGGCCTGAGTGCAAAATGAGTCTTTCTATTTCGATGCCCTGACCTTGCTGGATGCTCATCTCTGTATGAGCGGCTGTTGGGGCTCTGGCTAGCCGAACCGTCCCCTGAGTCGGCAAGCCGAAACTCAGGGGAGGGGAGCATTCGCCTGTGCGCAGACCCTGGCCTGTTTGAATCTTCTTTTTTCTTGTTTGCTCATTTTGGCGAATCGGAGTATGCCCTCTGAGGCTTACGGAAGGCAGCGGCCCAGTGGCTACGCACCAAACATGCCTACTGCATTTTACTGCTTCACACACGCAAGAGACCCCTGCGGGAAGCTGAGTCCATGTGCCGGTTGACTGTATCAATCGCTTATAGGGCAATATCGGGTTCTTTGGTGCGGATCCCGACGAAGACGTCATCAATACCGACAACAGTGCCTGGGGTAGAGCGCTTGCGGCATCTCTTGCAAGATGCGCAAAGTTGTGCGCCTTGTCCCGCTGAACGAAGAAGAAATTTGATCCAGCCTTCTGTAGCAACTACCCAGATCCCTGCAGTGCAGAGGCATCCGGCGTGCCTTGAAAAAATTGACCAACTAGAGTGTCAGGAACTGTTACACAAGAAGGAGTAATAGCGAGAGGCCACTGCGCACAAGCCCAGCCAGAAAGCACAATGTAAGCACAACTGTAAGAAGTTATTCACCAGGCACGTCGAGCCCCTGCATACGGGTGAACACGACAGAACCGTGCAGCCTTGCCATACATCCGGACAGAGCCACCCTAACCAGCACCAGCTGTCAGCCTGCTCCCAGTCCCTTGGCGCCAGAGCCTACCCCTGCTCAAGTTGCCACCTGGTGCCCAAGAGCCGGAGTTCCCGCGCACCTCCGGAGTAGCCCACTGGGAACTGCTTTCGCTTGGCTCCAGTCCACTCACCGTGCCTCACCCAACGGTGCTCTCACCCTTGGGGTCTGGTCATGTTAGACCAGTTGTGCTATCGTTCTGCAACTCTGTTTCTCAAATGTCAGGCTGAAATATGTGTCCTGCAGAGGAAAAGCGGTGGAGACAGAACCTCGCTGGCCAGAACACGGCCACATTTGGCCCGCCCGCCTACTAAACAGCAACAGGATCAGGGGTGACCTTTCCCCGGGGGTTCTCAGCTCTAGTGCCATCCATGTCTATTCAGCCTTATTCAGGTGGGCTATTAGTTCGCCATCATGCAAGGATCATGGCTCACTCATGTCAAGACTAGTGTCTGAGCTTGTGGGGCTGGTTCCTCTCCTCTCTCAGCCGGACTCTGAGAGTGCAGTGGCTTCTCGCGGCCTGGAGCGTCTGATAGCTCAGACTCCTGGTCATGAATGGCATCTCCGTTGGCCACAGCGTCAGAGAACAGAACAATATCGCAGGCTTGGTAGGTAAGCTTCTGAGGGCCGGGGTGTTGAGGTAGGTTGGGAATCTGAGTATTTAAACATGCTGGAGGTTCTCCCTCCTCCCGCAACTTCAACCTGCAACAACATCTTCTATTCATCTTTAGATTCGACCTCTCACTCAACATTCAACTCAATCCCCCTCGTACGAACCATTCACCGTCCATTCTCGTTCAGCAACCAAGCCCCTACTCGTTCAACTATTTCGCCACATACATCACGTCGAAAAGCTGCCCTCCAGGACCATCTTCACCCACAAGTCCCACACTACCAGCACACGTTACATTCGGGCCTGAGCTTTATACAAAAAACAATGGCCGAGGTTGCGATTGTGGTTCCGATCGTCCTTGTTTGCGCCAGACTTTTCGCCCAATACGGTATCAGCTTTATTGGTACTGACAACGACGCCGAGGCCTTTGCCATGCTCGAGAGCAACGTCGCGGATGATATCCAAGACGCCTATCTGTTTCATGCGAAACTCATGAGATACCCAGGAAGGGAGGAACAATTAAAGGAACGGGCGATGGCCGCCATTCGAAAAGCAGAGGCGGCAATGCATAAGTTCCACCTTCGTCTGCGGCGTGCAGGCTTCAGAAAACAACTGAAGTTTGCGGTCAGCGACCGCAGAGCGGCACGCAGCCTCTTGCGGCCGCTTCAATCGGCGCAGTCCAACCTGGCCCGCCGAGTCGACTGGATGCGGAGCGCGTTGAAGGGGCTGGCCAATTCACCCGAGGAAGAGGGAGAATTGCCCTCAAGCATGGCGCCAGGCGCGATGCTTGAGATTGAGGGCCCACTGGCAATGGATGAGGATGCTGGAAACGAGTTTTGAGACGTCTTTGTGGCGGAGGTGCGAGGAGAGGGCGGCAGGTGGTTCTTGGGAGATGTGTTTGGGGTCTTTTAGGGATGACGCGCTGGACAGGGGATCGAAAGCAGCATCACTTTCATAGCGGCCAAGAGAGATTTCTAGCTCTTTCTCTCAAGGCTATCTTCTTACTAATTAATTGTTTCCTCGGTCTCATCTTGGCTTTCTATTCCAGTGTACGTAATCGTCCTCATCCGCCCTTCTCTCAGCCTTTGGGAGGACGCGATTCTTCACTCCACCTGTGAGTATTGCTGTCTTCCAGAAGGCTTGGAAGACATTGTGTCAGGTCACGGCAGTACTAATCGGGGGACAACTTAGGATAGAGAACCATTCATTGCTGACAAACTACCTGCTTGAAACACCAAGACTATGGACAGAACGGAAAGGGGGGATACAGGACAGCTTCGTCACCTCACTGATTGGTGGTGCTTGGGTCTGGCTCCTGGCTGGCCTTGGGAGTCACCGAGTGGCCATCCTCGAGACTGGACGGCTTCTCAGCGTCAGGCTTTGGCTGCTCAGGGGCGTCGATTTCCGGGTGTTGCTTATCGTCTGTCTGTTTGTCGTCTGCCTGCTCATTGTCGTCTGAGGATATTGGCCAAACAGTGCCAGCATCCACCACAGCAGGCTTCGAAAATTTGGTGTATCCATTCCAAACGAATCGGATCTCAGGAAAGACAATAAACCCAGGCTCATTTGCGACCCACACAGCCTCCCACTCAGAGGGCTGAGCCAGAAGATGAAGCGCGCTGTTGGCAGATCGTTCGAGGATTCCCGTGATGGACTTCTTGATCCTATCCTCGGGCCCCCAGTCGGTTCTGAGGGACTCCAGCCGCAGGGCATCGATGATGACGGGAACCATGGCGACAGTCCTTTCCTCCCTTGGATCACCCTCCTCGAACCAACGAGGCGGGAGCGGGAGTAGGCACAAGGGGTCCTTCAGTAGAAGGTACATGCTTTCACGCCAAATAGCAGTCAAGTCCTCTCCTGCGCTCTTGTTAACCTGGGTCTTGGGCTTATAGTCGAGTGTGAGCTTACTGCGTGGGTTATCATGAGGGACGCATATGAATTGGTAGCAGCTAGAGATCTCTGGGGGCAGAAGAGACTCTTGAGGAGGACACCTGGGCTGCATGCGCTTGAAGATAAACTGTGCAAGGAAGCATTTCACCGCGGCGGCTCGTGTAGCTGTGTTGGAGATGGACGCGGACCAAGTGCCGCCATTGATAGGCTTCCCGGCGAGGCGGACGAGTTCGTGTTCGTCGAACAGAGATTCCGGAACAAGAGGCTGTGGTCGGAAGGGGGTTTCGATGCACGTCTCGGCAAATGAACTGATAAAGGTTTCGAATTCGACGGTTTCCGCGATCTGGGGAACGCTCGCCAGGGGGTGCATACGACGAGAGAACCACCTGACTGAATCGATCCTGGGGTCTGCTTCTCGCCTGGGCGGTTCTTGCAGTAGTTGTGGAGGCTCTGGAAAGGTATGCACAGGCTCCCCGTCCTTGACGACTTGGGCGGAGGGCGTGGGAGGAATGCACACGAGTGACAAGACCAGAACCAGGGCTCCGACAAAACCGACAACAATGCCGACACCGATAGCCTGGCTAACAGTGAGACCCATGGTGAAGGTAAAGAAGGTGCGGAAAGTGAAGAAGAGGCAGTAGACGAAGGAGATGTGGAGGGCGATGCGATTCTGGGCAGTCAATGGATACGCTGAAGATCAGGCAAGGAAGAATTGTACCTCCCTGCATAAGGGGGCGCTTGTGCTGTTGTGGCTTGGCTTATTGGGTTGCCTCCTCAAGTTATTGATGTTGGTATTGTTGTTTGTTTGCGCTGTTAGCGGCTGGAGATGGAGGTGTGCTGACTACCGAGACCCTTGGGGGTGTGTTGACTGATGGCTGAGGTACCTTGATACACGGTCCCCTCACCAGGACTAACCAATTTTGGACTCCCGGTGATGGCATCCATGCAGCTCCCCGTAAGTCATGTATTGGAATTATGACTTACAGCTCTATCTGGCTGCCGACTTCCTAGGCTTGCCTGTTGTTTCCTGAGGCATCCAAGCTGGACGGTAAGCAAAGGGTTAATGGCCAGGGCAGCCATCGATTTGCTCTCCAAGCCTGCGTTTTTCTCATCTCCTCGACAGTCCTTTTTCGTTCAGCTGACCCAGTTTCTTCACTCAGCGAGCCTATTCAGTGTTCCTTCTTTCAGCGTACCCAAGATGAAGTTCGATCTGGTCATAGGGGTTGATTTCGGCATGAGCGGTAAGGCCCCTTTCTCGTTGACTCGTTCCAGTGCACACTCTAACCAGTGCCGACACAGGGACGGCAGTCGCATACCACCATCCCAAGAGCTCCCTTGGCGTCAACGAAAGCGAGGACGTGATCTGCCTCCTCTGGGGGACCGACGATACGATCGAGAAAATCCCGACCAAACTAGCCTACAAACAAGACGGCTCCAGAAGGGAGCTCATCGGCTGGGGAACGGACATTCCCGTCAACGATAAGGCCATCCTTATACAAGAATGGTTTAAGACCAAGTTTGGGGATCCCAACTGCGATCAGGCACAAGTTGAGAGACTATTTCTCGACTATTTGAGTCGACTGCATACCGAGCTGGCCTCTCGGTTTACCCGCGACGTACTCTGTGGAAAGGCCTGGGCCGAAGCCAACGTGGCTTTCTATTTCAGTACACCCAGCATTTGGGACGCCGCTATGGTCGGTCGTTTCAAGGTCTTGGTCGAAGCCGCAGGCTTTGGCCAAGCCCAGAATGCTATTCACGGCGGTGGTGTTCGTACAGTCGATGTGAGCCTCGTTGAGCCGCAAGCAACAGCGGCTCTCCATCTCTGCACAAAGGACGCACCGGTCCTTTTCAAGGTGAGAAGCCCCATGTCTACTCACCCGATCCTTGCTGATGAACGTTGTTTAGAACGGACAATGTGTCATGGTCGTCGACGCTGGCGCCGGCACTGGGGTACCCCCTCGACCCCTCGCGCCACCGGTTCCCTGGCTAACTAGTCCCAGGACTTTTCCCTGTTGAAGATCATGGCCAACGAACAGGGCGCTTCTCGGCTGGACGAGAAGTCCCCTGTCCATGGTAAGTAGGCTCTTACCTTTGGTGGTGATGGTAGTAACTGACTGAACCCCCAAAAGGCGGCAGGATCGGGTCATCCTTTATCGACCAGGAGCTGCAGACCCGCATGGAAAGGATCCTGGAGCCATACAGTAGTCTCCTGAACTGCGACGTCCGCACGGCTGCTTGGATCATGAGATCCGGCAACCACTTCCAGAAAGCCAAGCACCAATTCGGGACTAATGAGGAACAGGAACGGATCCCGGTACCCCATCTGAAGGACCCTGGCAGCAGTCTAGGCGATCGAATTCAGAATGGAATGCTGGTGGACATCGAGTAGGTTCCCAAGACGAAGGATGAAGGCCAATGTTCACCCACCTGACCCAATATAGGCATGACCTGGAGGAAGCCTTCAACAAGCAACTTGACAAAATTCAAGATAGGATCCGAGTTTTGATGCGCAACTGGCACACCGAAAACAGACTGGCAAGTTTTACAGCTTTCACTTTCGTTTCAAACGTACTGACACCTCAGGAAGCATTACCTTTTGCTTTCTGGAGGACTGGGAGGCTCGGCCTACATCCAAAAGAAACTCCGGGACTTTTGCGCCGCCCACGATGAGCTCAAAGATACACATGTCATCGTGTCCCATCACCCTCGCATGGCCGTTGCAATGGGTCTTGTTTACGATGCCATGAGCAACCGAACGCTGTTGGCCGAGATTTGCTGCCGAACATCGTTCGGGCTCGTGTTTAAGATGCCAAACGAAAACTCGTTGGTGTCAAGATTTGTCTCAAAGTTGAGAGGTTTCAAGCTATGGGGCTCGCGTCATAGTCGGGACCCTCTAACCCGTGGTGTCGATTGGTTCATCAAGCAAGTCAGTTTACCTCACCGCACCCCTTGTCTGAAGCACGCTCGCCTACTGACACGATCCCAGGGCGACAGAAGTGCCAACGGCCACGAGGCTACTTACCCCTACAAAGCCTCCTTCAAGGCCAATGCACCGCGTGTCTGCGATGTTGAAATCGTTGCGTCTCCGACCAAAAGCCTATCGTCATCCGAGAAGGGTATGCTAGCGACACCATCGCCCCCAGATACTGTGTACATCAAGCTGACGGACCTGAAGACTACCCCCGAAGTCGTGTCTTGATACACGTCGACCTCGAACATTCGGTCCCGTTCGAGAAGTTTACCACCTGGCGGAAAGAATCGTACGTCACATTCGCTTTTTTCGTCAAGGCGACCATGGAGGCGGCAGAGGTGAAGTTCCGTTGTGGTGAGTAGAACTCCCGGTAGTTCATCGAGTCATACCGCTGACCCCGGATAGTTGACAACAGGGGGAAGGAAGTGAGCGAAGGGGTTAGTTTCTTTGCCGATGGCCGCCACAGCCTCCGCCCGCTTCTCATGGGCTTGGTCGAGGACGAGGAGTAGGAGAGGGGCAAGCGGTGTGAAGGTTTAGGCGCCTGTCATTGGGAGATATTGCTGGTTTCTTTTTCTTTTTGTCATTCTTTGCTTCGAATCAGCGACTGTCATGCCGCATATGTAGCTCATAATACCGTGATTGCCTGGATACGACTTGCGAGTAAACATTGTAATCGCCTGCTTTGCCCCAGCGGCCGAGCCTAACCGCTGGTAGATTCGCCGGACCACGATGGCGCTCAAGCGACGGGCTCGTCACTCATTTACTGGCATCTGATGGACAAATGTTGATACTGTGAAAGCGGCAGAGGCCGCTGTGTTAGCATTGTGCTATGATGCTATGATGTGTTGACAATGTGTTTGTTATGGTTGAAGCCCGGCCCTTGATGGGTTGACTGAGCTAGAAGATCGTCCGCAATATAACGTTTCGAAGCCCTGATCGATCGTCCGAAAGGGATCAATTGGCGGACATCGTCTCCCCAATTAGTCAAGTCGGAACTTCCATGGTGCGTTCCGACAGGGAAAACAATTTGTGTGCCGAAACTCGGTCCGCCGCTCGGCATCGTCCCTCACTCGGCAACGGAGCGGGGTAGTCAACGTATTCCGGGATTCCGTCAGACATCCATTGACTTGGACCGAACAGCAGCTGAAGCCTGTTCCAAAGCGAACTTGGAGCAGTTTGACTACCGCGGCCACAATGACGTCGGCCATCACAGCATCAGAGCTAGCCAGACATGACAAGACAGATGACATCTGGATTGTTGTCAATGGAATGGTCTACAACATGACCGAGTTTGCACCTGAGCACCCCGGAGGAGCTGAGAGTAAGCCAAGGCCAACCCCATCAGCGACTTAACTAACCGTCGTTTCAATATCTAGTTATATACCAGCACGCTGGAGCTGATGCATCGGCTGCCTACAATGAAGCTCATGGGCCATCTCTGATTCAAAAATCCTTGGACGTCAAGTTTCATATCGGGACTATTGATCAGACCACGGCGCCCCAAAAACCGCAAGCCCCCAATCGCCCTCAAGCCAAGGACCAACGTGAGAAACCAAACTTGGACGCCGTCGTCAACTTGGATGATTTTGAGCATTCAGCTACGAAAACTCTGAGTCAAAAGGCCATAGGCTACATCAGCAGTGGCTCCAACGATAATGACACTAGGGATGCAAACCGCTCTATCCTAAGAAAGGTTTTGCTACGCCCTCGGGTGATGCGAAATGTGAGAGACGTCAAGGCAAATACGACATTATTTGGATGTGAGCTGGATATTCCCGTCTACATCTCTCCTACTGGCGCGGCGAGAACTGGCGGCGCAGAAGGGGAGCTCACCCTAGCCCGTGGTGCAGCTGCTGGCGGCATCGTCCACTGTTTTGCAACCCCATCGTCATACCCCTACGACGAAATCCTCGACGAGACTCCAAGACACGCCTTCTTCCAACTTTACGTGAATAAGGATCGGAACAAGTCAGAAACGGCAATTCGACAGATGGATGCTTCTGGCAAAATAAAGGCCATCTTGATCACCGTTGATATCCCTGTTGTTCCAAAGAGGGAAGCAGATGAGCGCATCAGGTCCAACGAGACATTATCTATCGCAGGAATCAAGGTGGATTTGAAGGGTGATGACAAAAAGGGAGGCGGTCTTGCGCGACAGTCTGCCTCCTTCATCGACCCCAGTGTTGATTGGGGCATCATCAGTTGGCTTCGCAGCCTAACTTCTCTTCCCATCATTGTCAAGGGCATCCAGACAGCTCACGATGCCAGGATGGCTCACAAGCATGGTTGCGACGGAATAGTTATCAGCAACCACGGGGGCAGGGCCGTCGACCATGCGCCTCCAGCAATTCTGGTCTTGCTGGAACTTCAGAAGAACTGTCCCGAGGTACTAGAGTCGATGGAAGTTCTGATTGACGGCGGATTTCGCAGGGGCGCCGATGTGATCAAGGCCATCTGCCTCGGAGCATCAGCTGTCGGCATTGGCAGAAGCTTCTTGTACTCGCTGAGTTACGGCCAGCAAGGAGTAGAGCATGCCATTTCCAGTAGGTTTCCATCAGCTTCCTGGAACTGTCTTACAGAAACTGACCAATGGCGTTGTAGTTTTACGCGATGAAATCGAGACTACGATGCGTTTATGTGGAATGACGGACTTGATGAGGGACGCCCATCCAGACTTGGTCAACACTCTTGAAATTGATCACTTGGTGCCAACAGATAGACACCCCTACGCAAGGAAGATAATACGACGCCAAAGCCGCCTGTAGCCATATTTAAATAGAGATTCTAGCAGATAAACCATATTCTGCATCGTTTGCTAGAGCCACAGTGTCTTCGAGGGACTTGAGGCTGAAGAGAGAAACGCTAGGCCTGAATCATTCTCCTGGATAGAGCTGCATGTTGGCTTTGGCGTTGTCCAGAAGGACGGGTCCGATTGGTATCTCAACCTGATCTGTATGGGTGTCGTCGGATGAGGGCAATGGTTCATGGTGAATATGTTCCTCAGGCTGTGTAAGTGTGTTCTGCGTGATTTCAATTGGACATGAGCGTCTTCTACCTGTCCCCACATGGATACTAGGAAAGGGCGAAATAGATGAGAGAAAAGGCGAACCAGATAACCGAAAGGGTAAAATGGACAAGACACAGAATCCTTCCTTACAATTTTACCCAAATCTTTGCAATTTTTCTTTCTTCCTCTTCTATCCTTGCCTTGTGTTTGTAGTCAAGCTTGCAGATCACATTCAAGATAGGCTATTGGAGAACAACGGTATCAAGGCCTCTCAATTGTGTTCAAACTCTCTCCATATTCTCTTTAGCTCACAGCGCGACTGATACGATGCCTAAAATGCCATCTAGTCCACTGCCAGCCCCTCGATCTCGGTTCCCGAACACGCCGGACGAGGATTCACACGAGAAAGAAAGCGACGAAAAGGGACAAGCGACCGAGGCTTTGGTATTGTCCAGCAGCCAGTCGTCTCAGATGAGTGTGGCATCTGTCGAACACGCTGTGCCAGATGAGGAAATCGAGCCAGGCTTGGCCAGCAGGGTGCTAAGTCGTATCACATCAAGGACAAGCATCACTCCTGGTCCTGCCCCCGATGGTGGCTTTAGGGCATGGATGTGCGGTAAGAAACTCCCAGTGGCCCTATCCCAAGACAAAGTACTGATTAAACCGCAGTTCTCGGCACCCACTTGGTAGTCATGAACACTTGGTACGGCATCTTTCCACTTCCTGTGTGACGGTAATAACTGACGTAATTAGGGGCGTAATTAATTCTTTTGGAGTTTTCCAAAGCTACTACGTGCAAGCCCTTCAACGGCCGCCGTCCGACATTGCGTGGATTGGCTCCATAGAAGTATTTCTCCTATTCTTCATTGGCACATTTACTGGCCGCCTCACCGACGCCGGCTTCTTCCTCCCCATCTCAATACTCGGATCCATACTGGTCGTTGCTGGAACTCTGATTACTTCAGCATGCACGCAATATTGGCAGGTA
Source organism: Ascodesmis sphaerospora (assembly GCA_027569015.1). Taxonomy (NCBI): domain Eukaryota; kingdom Fungi; phylum Ascomycota; class Pezizomycetes; order Pezizales; family Ascodesmidaceae; genus Ascodesmis; species Ascodesmis sphaerospora. The sequence goes on along the minus strand of JAPPUR010000011.1, from coordinate 511,195 downwards.
TTCCTCGCCCAGGGTGTTTGTGTCGGCCTAGGCAACGGGTGTCTCTTCTGTCCTGCTATTGCCATCATCTCGACCTACTTCCAAAAGTATAGATCGATCGCAATAGGTTTAACAGCATGCGGGAGTGTGACAGGAGGCCTTGTTTTCCCGGGCATCGTACGAGAGCTGCTTCCGCGTCTAGGGTTCAACTGGACGCTTCGCGTTATTGGCTTGATGCAGGCAGGGTGTTTCGTCATTTCCCTGTTGTCTCTGAAACCCAGAATCCCACCGCGGAAGAGTGGACGACTAGTCGAATGGTCTGCGTTTCAGGAGTTGGAGTATACATATTATGCCTTGGGGGCATTCATGGTACGCTTCCCCGTCTCTTATCTACTCTTCGCTAACATTATCATTCAGTGCTTTTGGGGAGTATACTTCGCCTTCTTTTTCATTGCCGCATATGCTCGCGATATTCAGGGCATGACTTACTCCAAGTCCCTTGACGTTATCATGGTCATGAGTGGAGTCGGTATTATCGGTCGCCTTGTGCCCAACTACTTCGGTGATCGGATTGGAGCGTTGACCGTCTTTGTACCAACGGCTGGACTTGGAGCTTTGCTTGTGTGGTGCTGGATAGCTGTCAATTCGCAGGCCGGTGTCTATGCTTGGGCTGCTATCAGTGGCCCTGCTTTGGGGGGCATTCAGGCCATGTTCCCTTCAGCGTTGGCGTCTTTAACGACGGACCCAAGCAAACAGGGTACGAGAATCGGCATGGTTTTTACCATCGTAAGTTTTGCCGTTTTGACAGGTACCCCTATCGCGGGCACTCTTATATCCGCCATGAACGGTAGATATATTGGTGCGCAAGCATTCGCTGGGGCTTGCTTGACTCTTGGCACTGGTTTCTTAGCCGTTGCGAGGGAGGTTAAGAAGAGGAAGCATGGGGACGCAGTACAGGTTAAGGTGTGAGTGTGAAGGTGTGACTTGGAGATTGGGAAAGACGGGCTTAGAAGCCGAATCATTATACACACCAAACTTACCTTTCTCCTACGAGCCTGTCCACAGCAATCACTTAGCCTACGCTAGCTTCCAGGGTGAGACTTCATACTACATATTTTATACTTCTCGATATCGAATTTGGTCCATAGATCTCGAAAACAACCACTTAGCTGTATCCGTTTACCATTTGTCTGAAATATTGGTATTTCATAAAATCATGAGTTTCCACGAAGCAGGCGTTTGGCTCACCCGGCTCTGCAAAGACCCAGTTGGTGGTATCAATAGCTTCACCAAGAACAGCACAAGGAAATAAGCAGCGTAAAGTCATTCAGAAGGGTCGCCCTCGTTCTAACAAAGTCTCCCGCACTTCAATCAATCTCACCCACTTCTTATTATCTATTGATACTATTCCAGGGCTTCATTGACCCACTCGCTGGTGTACTGCACACCACTGAGCTTAAACAGCTGCGTAATGGGACATCGACGCTCAACCTCAGACACAAAATGCTGAAACTCGGTATCATCCTTGGCATTACTCTGCACCCGCACGGTAAGGGCCACGCTCTCCCAGTTGGGGTTCCCCTGCTGACCTCCAACTAGAACCGCGGTAGGGAGTTGGCCATTGGCTGTCACCTGCCACTCTCCAAGCTTGATGCCGTGGTCCTTTGCAACCAACGAGCCTGTCACCTGGTTGCAAGATGTCAGGCTGGCGAGGGCGTAAGCGACCGGTGAAGGGTGCGAATCCGTACCCCCAATGACGGTATACGTGTCTGCCGAGAACGTGTATGGCTTGTCTTTGACAGAGATGGACTGGATGGTGCCGCTTCCTTGGCCCGAGATTTGAACCGGGAGTGATTGGAGCCAGCTTGGAGAGGTTGAGAATTGACGGCGGCTGGCATTTAGCCTATTGGCACAGGCTCTTGACAGTGGGCCAAGTTGAGATCGCAACATTTTGAAGCGGGGATATTTGCTTTAGTTTGACTATTTCATTCCGTTAGCCATGTTCTCAACCCAAGCAACAAAGTTTGGTTGAATAACCTACTACAGCTAGCGTTTAGATACCTTGAAAATTTAGCTGGAGAAGTTGAACTCCGTAGCATCGACCGAACTTGTCTGCTTTTATAAGTTTGCGGGTTGACAGGTACTCAAGATTGCGTTATTTAGAGCGCGGATGATGGCAGTTTTTGGCCAAAGTAACTGATTATAAGCGGTTAGTTCCCCGATGTGCTCGGACCGTTATGATCTGACCATGCTCCTGTCACGTGCTCAAAGCTCCTGTGTAAAGTTGCCTCAGTACAAGTCAGAAGGCATGCTATACTCTTGCCATGGGAATAGGTATACGGTGGTTATTGTATTTCGCACGTATTGTTTCCGTGCCAGACACTAAACTGCGGTAAAAGCCAACTATCGGAAGAGAAAGAGAAAACCTCTAGCATCACACACAACATGGCCAGTGACGACAACGGACCCGGGGCAAAGAATTCAAGGTATTGGAAGGTATCTTCCATCTTTTCTGTATCGATCCCATTGTTTCAAGTTTAAATCCAGAAATTGCAAGCGCCTTGCTCATTATGACTCATCCTGAGCCATCCGTATTCGTCCACACCCGATGGGTCTTAGACGCGCGGTTGGGTACTTGTTGAGGGCAGGAGTGCCCCACAGTGCATCGGATATTTGAGGCGGCTTTTGGCACTGTACAAACCTCCCTTCTTCATCATCATTACAAGCAACCAACAACCACTTTTCAGTACTTCAAGGTCTGGCGGCAGCTATGCTATCTCACATTTGCCTTTCAACATTCTCTCGGTTCGATATTACTATCCTATAAGGCCATTGAGAATGGCTGGCCCAATGACAGTCGGTGTCATAGGCGCTACAGGCAAGACAGGCTCGTCCGTAGTTGAAGGCCTACTCTCCTCGCCAATAAATTTTGTCCGTCGCCAAGCCGCATGCTAAAATTAAAGGTGCTAACTTGCTTAACAGTCAGTAACTTCTCTCACCCGAGCTACGTCGGTAGATAACTCTGCCAACCAACAATTCGCCGCCAAAGGCGTTCACATTGTCGGCTACGATCTAAGCGGTCCCTCTAGTGCTCTCGTAGAGATTCTCAAGCCGATTGATGTCGTCATTTCTTGCATCACGTGGGAACACCTGGACCAACAAATCCCATGGATCGATGCTGCAAAGGAGGCTGGTGTCAAGCGATTTGTGCCGTCTGAGTGGGTTGGCCCAGCACCAAGGGGTGTTATTGACATCAAGGACAAGGCACGCCACTCTCTAACCATGGCAGCAAAAGATTTTAACTAAATATCTGTTAGAAACTCGAAATCCTCGGCGTCATCCAACGAGCCCGTCTCCCCTACACTATCATCGATGTCGGCTGCTTCTTCCAGGTCTTTGTGCCAAGGATTCCTTCCGGTCGATCTGACGACACACACATGATCTACATCGACCATCGAATCGTCGGGAATGGCAACGAGAAGTTTGGCCTCATTGACTTGGCTGATATTGGCAAGTATGTTGCTCAGATCGTGTCTGATCCTCGGACATTGAATAAGCGGGTGTTTGCGTACACAGAGGTTCTCAGCATGAATGAGATGTGGGACACCATGGCAAAGACAAGCGGAGAGACTCCCGCCAAGGACTATGTAAGCAGTATTCTGAGGGCCAAAGGCGGGAAGCGTGGGAAGCTAACAATTACATCTAGATCTCAGAGGCTGAGATCAACCAGGTCATCAAAGAAACACGACAGAGACTCGACGCAAGCTCCAAGCCCGCGACGCACCCGGACAACATCATGGATATTGCCAACTACAACATGGGGCAGTATCGCATATCGTGGTGCATCCGTGGGGATAATACACCGGAATATGCCGACTATCTGGGATACGTCGATTTCTGGAACCTGTTCCCTGACTTCCCTCGCGGCAGAAGTCTTGCAGGATTCTACCAATACATTCTGGACAATGATTTATCGGATCTGCCAGGGTATTCATATACTGCGGCTGGAGTTGGTAAGTAGGGGTGTCATCCACGTTATCGTGATGGAATGAAGCAAACTTCTCTCCACAAAATATACCCACGTTGAAGCGTGTTATCTCCCGACATCAATCCAAAGAGGGCGCAAATGTCCCACTGGTAAACATAGTCAAATAGTTCCATGTTGGTCAGACTTCCGAGTCATTGTCAAGCTCGGCTATCAGGCCGTATAAATTAGCCTGTTCCTCTGCTCACGCGTACAAACTACATTATACGCCTTCTTGATACCGAGGGCGCGGTTTGATCCCTATTACCTCCTCACATGCCGACATATCGCCATGCCATAAAGTTCGACGCCTTCTCCTATCAAGAGGCGCCTTCTCGTAACACGCTGATTTATCGTATTCCTATCTCCTTGATAAGGCTTTAGCATGGTAGATTAACCACGGTATCCCTGGTCTGGTCTCAGTGATAACCTTGTTCGTAGAAAGCGCAGCTTGTAAACTCCATGAACGAACGCAGTTTTTCCCCCAGACTCTATGTTGGGATGTATCCAACTGGGGTAGTTCCCCGCCCAGCAGAGTGTTCACACGGATCTGAGGTAGTGGTTGCCATGATGCGGGTATATAATGGCCACATGCCACTCACCATAATCTGTTCCGTAGCATCTCTCCATTCTGGAATCTGCATCCCTCATATCCAGTTCATCGCTCTCGGCGGGACCATTGGCACCGGTCTCTTCCTCGACATCGGCAGTACCCTCACACGTGCCGGCCCCTTGTCCATCTTTCTCGGATACTCCATCACTGGGTTGCTATATGGATGCTCATGCAGGTCCTTGCCGAGATGGCTGTCTAGATTTCTCTGCCTGGCGCCATTCCTTAGTTCTGTGCGCGCTTTGTTGATCCTGCGTTAGGTTTTGCTGTTGGCTGGAATGTGAGTCGACCACTGACTCGTGTCGCCCTTTAAGATTATTGAATTTGGGCTAACTGCTTTCTAGAACTGGTATTTCTGTGCCATAGCTGTCCCGGTCGAAATATCCGCCGCTGCCATTCTTGTCGGTTACTGGACCGAAGCCGTCAACGTCGCCGTCTGGATATCGATCTTTATAATCCTCATCGTCTTCCTCAACGTGTTTGGTGTCGGGGTCTACGGAGAAGCCGAGTTCATCTTTGCCTCTGTCAAGATAATTACAATGGTTGGCCTCCTCATCCTGGCCTTCATCCTGGACCTCGGCGGCGGTCCACGTGGTGACCGTCTAGGGTTCACGTACTGGAACAACCCTGGAGCCATGAGGGAATACATGACTACGGGAGACACCGGACGGTTTCTGGGCTTCTTCTCCGTCCTTGTCAACGCCGCCTTCTCTTATGCTGGTGTCGAAATTGTCGCCGTCGCTTCTGGAGAATCTCAGAACCCCAAGCGCAATCTTCCCAAGGCTGCCCGACGCATTTTCTGGCGTATCCTCTTCTTCTACTCTTTAGGTTCCTTGGCTATTGGTGTTCTCGTTCCTTACAATGATCCGGACCTGCTCTCCCAGCAAGCTGCAGGAGTCCACACAGCTGCCGCATCGCCTTGGGTGGTCGCCATCAAGCGGGCCGGCATCCCCGTCCTCCCGTCCATCATTAACGCCGTGATTCTCTCGTCAGCTCTATCGTCAGGCAACGCATTCCTCTACACAGGATCCCGATATCTCCTCGCTCTCGCATCCAATGGACACGCCCCCAAGTTTCTGCTCAAGATCACCGACTCGGGAAACCCTATCTACTGTGTCGCCGCCACGGCCATCTTCAGCCTCCTCACTTACCTTTCCGTCTCGAGTGGGCCTAACCAGATCTTCCTCTGGTTTCAAAGTCTCGCTACGATGTGCACACTCACCACCTGGTCCTCTATTTGCGTCGCTTATCTCCATTTCTACGGTGGCTTGAAAGCAAACATCTCGCGCAGGACTCTTGTCCATCGAGCCCCGTTCCAACCCTACGGAGCCATCAGGGCGTTTGTCTTTTTCCTCCTCATCATCTTCTTCAACGGGTTTGCAGTATTCTTCCCAGGAAACTGGAACGTGTACAATTTTGTCACGGCTTACATCGGAATTCCCATTTTTGTCGTACTCTTCATCGGATGGAAGATCGCCTACCGCACAAAATGGCTGTCGCCGCAGGAGCGGGATCTTTTCACCGGAAAGACGGAGATTGATGCTCTAGACGAGATCTGGGAGGATGACAAGCCTAAGAACATTTGGCAGAAGATCTGGAACTGGATTGCGTAGATGAATTGTAGTAGATTAGACAAGTAGGAGAATCCTTCGACTTAAATCAAGTACAGCGCTCCGGATCTATCCGCCCTCAGGTCTTTCTCAAACTAGGCTTATCCACTCCAAGTCTCGTCCCTCGTTCATCGCTTCTCCATCCATGATTCCATGGACGTACGCTTGTCCGATATACTGATAAGCAACGCCACCTCCATGTCCCTCGACCTGGCGTAGTATAAACGGCATAGAACCTCCCCCCAGGACACATATGGAATCTCCAACTCGTATATCTCGATTCCCCAGCCCAATCCTGCCTTTGTCCGTAGAAAATCCCCTTCTGGAATATGCACTGAGTTGCTTTTCCCGCACCAGCATATCATTTCCCATCTTCTCTGCGTCATCGCTAAAGGTCAGCCTCTCAAACTGACCATGGCTCAATCGCATGTCGGCCAATAGTGTACGCCAGGAGGCTACACTATATGTTCCTCCACCCGGGTACTCGCTATTTGGGCTATCTTGCCACTCAGTAATCATTTCCTTCATGCGCTGATCAGTATTTAGAATATGCCCCGTGGCCACAATACGATCCAAAACCAAGCCTTGTAGATCTAAAACGGCATCAGAGGACGAGAGCCTGGTGGTCGCCTTGGTCTCTCCCGCTGCGCTGTAATGAGGGTAGAGGAAAAACCAGCCCAGTTCGTCATCGTAGTCCCTTTCCTTGAAATCGGCACACCAGTCAGGAACCCAAGTCGGCAGGGAGGGAGACCTGTCCTCCTCATAAGTTCTCAACAAACAGTCAAGCGTTCCCGTCTTTTCAACCAGCGAGCGAGTTGTAAACTTGAAGACTTCCTCGTGAGACATGGAATAGTTTGCTGAGATGTCACTTCCGAGCCCGAGGTAGGCATATATTCTATCCTTTGGATCGGATGTCTGGCGAGCTCTAAAAATGTTGAGCGTATCGCTTGTTGCGAGTGTATTGCCTTCCATGCCTTCCTGTGCATAAACAAGACCGTGGGCCCGGTTCCAAAATGGGCCGAAGTCTTCTGTATGTATGCAGCAGCCTTTGTCGAAATGACGAACAGAGTTTTTATATGCCTCCATAAACGATGAAAGCGGCAGCTGTACCGTCCCGCACACGACAGTGGCATTTTTCGGAAGAACAGCTTCTTGCACAGTCCAGGCGCGATTCCACCAGGGTAGTTGGAATAAGTCAAACAGACCTACGCTTCCCTGGTCCGCAAGCTCCTCGTCTACCTCTTCGTGGCCACTGCAATGGTGACTGTTGGCGGCCATGACCTCGAGCAAAGCAAAGGCCGCTGTCGCTGCCTCGCGTGGAATCTGGTTCACTTTCGCGGTTGGTCCATCGGAAAAGTCTCCCAGCCAGAGTATTGCTCTCCAGGTACGCGAGTAGATCTTGCTCATTAGGTTGACCTGATGTGATTTCTCGATGTCGTTGTCCTGGTCAATGCACAAAGCATCCACCCAGAGGCGTCGTTCACATCCTGGATAGCGTAATCTCCGAAGAGCATGGTACAAATTGACCGTGACGCTCTTTCTCCTCCCGTCTAACTCGATGAAATGGCAATCAAGGGGATCTCCCCAAGCATAGGACAACGCCTCATATACAGGGCTGTCATCGAGTAGTGCCGTATCAAGCATACAGCGGATGGGGTCTTCGCGATTTCCGGGAAGGAGATGCAATATCCGTATCTGGCGGCTCTTCAAGTCAAGTTGTCGGTATGGTAATGGACTGGTTGCATCGTCCAGAAGCTTCGGTGCTCTTTTGATCCTGTGTCTGACAAGTGCGTCATAGAAAAAGTAGAAAAGCCTCAGTGCTCGTTTAGGGGGTGTCTCGTTGCCGCGGTGTCTTTTCCGGGCCTGGGGTCGAGTTTGTGGCATCTTGGTAGAATGAGTATTATGACTCGAGACATTTGCTTCGATCTCAAGTGATGAAGGTAGTCAAGATAAGCGCGAGTTGAGGGGAATGAAATGCCAGCGTGGCTGTGCTGGCCAAGCCTCCTCCTGATTCTGCCTTGGCGTTTCGCTTGCCCATGCAAATGTGGCTGGGGTTGAAACATAGCATGTAATTGGACAACTTACCTGGTATCAGTGATTACAGGGTAAGCGACTTATTATGACCTGGAGTGTGGCCAAGATGTATGCAAAGTTAGGCAGAACATAAGATACTTGTGTACTGTACACTCCTATTCAAAGTCATGTCGTGGACCCCAGTTCAGCGAGTCCAGGATACGGTACGGCTTAATGAAAGACCCAAGCGTTCCCCATGGGGAAGTGGATCAATCGCGCAGGGGCACTCCCCCCGATGGGATCAACACCGACAAGGATAGTCGTGGTCGGCGCATTGGATCCGATGCTTCGGCGCAGTATGACCGAAGAAACATGAGAGGTCCGCTCAAGAGCGATCGGTGGTAATGCTCCGGGGCTTGGTATGCAGGCTGTTTGCGCACATTGGATGAAGAATGGACAAGGGATAAAATAATACTTGTATCTAGAGAGCCTGGGCAGTTCTTTGATCCCAAACACGCCATAGGATCCAAGTCCCCGCCGTTTCGACAACATGGAAAGGTTCACCGCTTCAACTATCTGGCCACTTGTGGCTGCTTGTATTATCTGCTGGATGTTGGTTACCTTGATACGGTCATTCGTGTCTCCTCTGAGGCGTGTCCCGGGACCGCTTCTTGCAAGATACACAAGGCTATGGCTTTTCAAGGAAACCTATCGCGGTACCTTTCCCAAGACGAATGTGGAGCTTCACAAAAAATACGGTTCAATCTTCTTTCTGACATTTTGTTGCTCTTCTAACTCATTGCCAGGTCCCATTGTTCGGATCGCGCCGAATGAGTACAGCATCGATGACCCAGCCGCAGTAAAGCTTATCTACGGGAGTGGCAAGGGCTTCGTAAAGGTAAATCTATATCCAAAAACTATTAATCAAGATGGAGGAAGGTGCATGCTAACAAGTCTCCTTCCGGCAGTCTCCGTGGTACCAGGCGAGCGGAAATCCATATAGTACAACGACAAACATCTTTTCTGAGCCTAATCCGCATCTACACGCCGCAGCGAGACGAAAAATAGCCTCAGCCTACTCGATGACGAGCTTGGTTCAATTAGAACCATTTGTCGACGAATGCACCGCCCTACTTATACAGAAGATGGATGAATTCGCCTCAAGCAGAGCTTCAGTGGATATTGCTCACTGGATGCAATGTTTTGCCTTTGATGTTATTGGAAAAATGACGGCAAGTTCTCCAGAATCTTGAGGGTACCTCTATGACTAATGACAGGGCGCTGCAGGTTGGTGAACGACTCGGGTTTCTCGACTCTGGTGAAGACGTCCAAGGGGTCATGGCATCACTCTCAGACTATCTTAACTACTGTGCCAGAGTCGGCATATTCTCAGAGTGGCACAAGGCGCTTTACAATCGCTTGAGGAAATCCAAGAAACTCACAGGAGTCATGAACGTTCGGAGGTTTGCGATAACTCAACTCGAGGCGAAGTACGGCAAGCTCGAGTCCGACGAAGAGAAATCAGATCGGCAAAAGTCGACCGATTTCATAACCAGGTTCCTGCGGATCCATAACCAGGAGCCGAGCAAGATTACCAAAGATGACATATCTACCGTCTGTGTCATGAATGTCGGTGCTGGCTCAGATACAACCTCGATTTCTTTCACTGCTGCACTGTTCTACCTGGTCAAGTATCCGAGAGTTCTCTCATGCCTGCGCGAGGAGATCAAGGATTTTGAGGCCCGAGGATTGATATCTGATCCCATTTCCTTTTCTGAAGCCCAGAAGATGCCTTATGCGCAGGCCGTCATCAAAGAAGCCCTGAGAATGCACCCAGCAACTGGGCTCATTCTTGGACGGGTTGTACCACCGGGCGGCACAACATTAGCGGGACAGTTCTTTCCTCCAGGTGTACGTGTTCCTTTTCTGCTCCATGTCGTTGATTATGGACACTAACGAGAGCTAGACCATTGTGGGCATCAATTCTTGGGTTGCTCACGCCAACCAAGAAATTTTCGGCCCTGACGTGGACGTATTCCGTCCAGAAAGATGGCTAGAGGAAGAAGAGATAGTCAAGAAACGCGATGCATACTTTATGGCAGTCAGTCCAATCTCCTTGTCTTCTTAACTAAACCAGTCCAAGCTCACATCTACCTCTCAGTTTGGTCAAGGTTCACGGACTTGCATCGGAAAGAACATCAGTATCATGGAGCTTTCCAAGGTCCTCCCACAAGTCATCCGTCACTTTGACTTTGTGCCAGACACATTATCTGGGAAGCCAGAGTGCAGGACGGAAAATGTGTGGTTCGTCAAGATCAGAGGCTTTCATTGCAAGGTCCGGAAGATCAACACAACTTAGATAGGGGAGCATAGATGAATGCTGGCTCAAAAAACACCGTCCAATTGCCATCTCTCGCGTTTCAACGCATCCTCGACATCAGAATCATACTTCGTGAGAGAACGAGCCCGAAATTTCCATCAGTTCATCCATGAAATCTTTGTCCGTTGTGACCTCGAAAAAGTCAAAGTTGGTGAGTAGATTCCAATCTTCGTTGGTCGGCTCAGGAAGGTCGTTGAGACTCTCTAGTGGCTCGGCGCAAGAATCATGACTTTGGCCACCATTGCCACTGTAAATCCCTAGCCTTTCAAGCTCAAAAAGAGTCTCCGGAAGCAGATGCTTTGGGCATCCATGGGCGCCGATAGCTTTCAGAATAGAGATACATCGTCTCACATGATGCTGGTGATCCTCAGCGGGGAACAGAGCTGACGCAACGAGAATGACTTGAAGCACGGCCAAGGCAAGGAAGAAGTCGGATAGTACCAAACTCGAAACGGATGCCTGGTTCACCATTTCGTCCAGGATGTGAATGGATGTTGTAGCAGCAGACACGCAAGTTTTAGCCAAGTCGTCAAAATATTCTTGCTTGCCAGTGCCAACCAATTCACTGCCGCGCAAAAGGCGACAGAGAAGAAAGGGTCTCGTGACAAGCATCACTGTGCTCCAGTATCGAAGATGCAGCAGCGCCACGCATCGTCGATACAGAGGTGACATCGGTGGTGCCTGGTTGAGATGCGGTGGTAGATCTTGGAGCCATCTATCAAGGGACTTCAAAGAGTCGTCGACGTGACATCGGTTCAAGCTCCTGCCTCGCTGTATAGGCCCATTATACAGTTTATGTCGAATCTCTGTTGCGAGCTGAGCAAGGCTGACGCAACATCCAAGATAATCGTGCGGAGTAAAGGATCCGGGGCTAACGATCTATGAGCAGGTCAGTACTTGAATATTTTATCTCTTTTGTTATCTGCTTACTTGTTCAGAAGGTAGAGGGGGCCGCCAATGGCAGACTTCCGATGATCCCGACATGCATGGTTTCCCCATCTGGAGAGAAATGTCATGGTCAAACAGAAACAAGGTCCACCATAGACGCTGCGCATATGTGTTAGATACAAGACTGTCTGAAGACGAGTACTTGTCTAGGTGTAGACCAAGTGAGAAGGCGATACGAGTAGCAGTTCCAATTTGCAAGTATGCGGAATTGAGGTATCCATTGGACTGCAAAGCCAACGCCTGTACCGTTGTTAAAGTCCTGGTACGAATGAGTTTTTGAGCTACTGAGGTACTTACGAGCAAAATGAGAGCTCTGATACTATCAAGATCCGCTTCGTCGGTAACTCTGGACGCGTACAGCTTCGCCGAGTCTAATGAGCTGTGCGCCAGCTGCGAATGGGATAACTCGTCGGAGGCCGGCATCCCTGGCACACAAAGTGCTACCAGGCTGTGAAGTGAGCAAAGCCAAGAGCTAGATCTGAGGCTTTGGGAGTCTGGGTACGTGTTCTCGAGACGCAGGTAAAAGTCCTCGGAGGAGAAAAGCCAGTACATGGAGTTCACCTCCTCAAAATACTGGCTTGAACATGCCAAAATAACGTCCTTTGATGGCAATTTTGACGGTTCCCACGTCCGGTGGCCAGGTTGAACTCGGGAATTTGCCTTGGGCATGACCACTTTGATCATAGAGGGTATCCTGTCTTTGCCCTTGTCGTGGACAGCATTGAAAACCCAAGACCTCACGGCCGTGTTGAAACCCACACCAGACTCTGCGCCTATATAGCCTATCCAGAAATGACGTTAGCATACCGATGAAGGAGAAAGGGGGATAGACGCACGGTAATTTCCCTGTACATCAGCCATCAAGCAGCCGAGGTCATTATGAAGGTTGACGATTTCAGGCAGTGGGACGTCTGTTCCTTCAGGTGAGGCCACGATGGGGGGTTCGGGACTGCACGATGGAATATCCTTGGTGACACAGGGTGAGTCTTCTCCTTGAAGGTTTATAGTGATGGGCTGGGAGGTTAATTGTCGTAGATTGGAAATGGACAAAGACTGGTTGGGAAAGGTTTGCCGACACAGCTGGTAAAGCAGGCGATACTCTTCCTCCGAGACAAAATAGAATGGCTTTTTACGCTGCTTTCCGGCTTCAAATGAACATTCCTCGTTGATACTGCGACAGTAGTCACAGGGTAGACCGGCTTTGGGACGGACATCAGGTCAGCTCCACGATGTTGTCTTTGGGAGAGAGATCAACAATAAAGGCAAATGTCCATACCTGATTTACGGCACTGATGATTATAGAAATTAACATGGCTGGAAATATGGCTCTATAATGCCAACACACCTTTGTCTTCCGGCTCCGGCAACGATCACAGCTCATCGTAATCCGGTTAGGGGCCGTTCGTTTTCCGACTCGAGACATATTTGCTGCTACTTGGCTGTTGGCAGGTGATGCTACTGGCACGTGGTTGCTCATGTTATCATATCTATGTTGTCGTAAATAAGCGATCGGATTCACGCCGTCAGCCGCAAGGTACATGAAGAAAGATAGATGGTGAATCCCCGCAGCATTGAAAATCCTGGAGATCTGTTTCCCCGCCTGACTTGTCTACTTTATTTATGAATAGATCCGGGCTATCCTAGGCCCCGCTCAAGTTTTCCGTCTAGCAGGCAGTCAGTCGGCTAATGTTGCCGAGACCAACCACCTACCTACCTACGATCTAACTACTTCACCGTGATCAATACGCCCGGCGCATTTCTCCGTGCTTTCAACCGGTTTTCTCCCTCATATATTCCAAGATCCTGAAGGATCGAAGTAGATCAGGCTGCTGAATGTATGATGCCCTGCCATATATATCCATGTTCATAAAGTACTCTGTACAGACTTCCTCAGCATTTGGGAAGAGGAAGTCAGGAGCATGATTGAACCATCCACATCGGGTATGCTCTTTGAACATCTGATTTTGGACCAGAGGCGTCGAAAACTCCGATGAATGTCCTTCTAACCACGCCTTGAGTGCTTTCATGGAAAAGTTCTCAGATATCCAACTCTCTCCCTCGCTCAGCCTGCGGTATGTAAGAAGTTCGGTCTGAATTGACGCCCAGAGGAGACCCATTCGTGGACCAGTGCACGGGAGCCTCAGCCAGTAATTGTGAATTCTTCGTTCAAATTCCATGTTACACGGGTCAGCAGATGATGACTTGCCGGAATTTGAAGCTGGTGTCTCCGAGCTTTGTTGTTGAGGGCTGCTTGGTTTTTGACGTTGTTCCGTTGCAGCAAGGGCCAAAACTTGAATGAGACAGCTCCATCCGGTTCGGCAGTCTTCGCTCCAAGCTTCAACGACATCTCCTGGGACAGCTTGCATGAGCTCAAGCGGAGACAATGGCGTGTGACGACATTGCCCGTCATCTGGAAACTTCAAAATCTCTGCAACCGAAACGTCCACCTTCGCGGAAACATCGGCGCCGAGGGTGATAAGGCACACCATCACCGCAAGTGCTCCAAACAGAGTCTCCTCTGGCATTCCCGATTGCGCTAGGTAAAAGGATGTAACGACAAGAGTATGAAGCGGCCCAAGTTTGAGTTCCAGACCACATGTTGTACACCGGCGTACAAACAGTCCGCTTTGCGTATTGATGTTCGGGGAGGCCGGTGATGCAAAGATGGCAATTATGCTGTGACAAACGGCTTGTACAGCTGTGTGGCAGAAGGGATGTTTCCATTTGGCGGGGATCCGAGCATATCCTTGTTTGAAGAGCTCACGGACATTCGTACTACTTGCATCCCATCTACCGCAGATATCCTTTTCCTCTCCAGGAAATCGGTTAGGTGACTGAAACCCGTAGCTGACATCGTCCGGGTGAACGCTAGTGTGGGAGCGAAGTATCGACACTACCAGAGCATCCAGGATTGTATGACCAAGATCATCAATGTTGTGGGTAAAAGTAAAAGGCGAGGGAAGGATCCTGGATAAGGTGGTAAACATCCCGCAGCATTCGTTGCCACCATCCAGGAATGCAGCTGCAAGATGGAAAGGATGGATAGCCTCGATTCCTTCACCACCATCGTCTCGATACAGCTGGAACAAAAGGTCCACATTTCCTGCCATTATGGCTAGCTTCCAGGCATCCAGTCGAAGAGGGCTTGGGTTCCCTTGCAAAGATTTTGCAATCATGTCCTGGGCGAGAGGAAGGTCTGATTTCGGTGTGGTTGTAAAGTCATTCGAAGCCATGGATCGGTGCAGAGATTGAATAAATGAGGTCGGTGTCCCCTTGCCGTATGAGACAGGGTAGTCCGACTTGACATGGATGGACCATCTACAAAGCTGTGTCGGGGGGCAAGAAATATTCGAGAGTTCGGGAGATGAGGGCGCAGAAGAAAGGTTCAGAAATGCGGACGGCGTCCATGGACTTGCCGTATTCGATATTCGGGGTGTGAGAGATAATGCTCGTGTTGGAATTGGGTTCAATACTTCCTGACCCCAATTCCTCGCCCGGATCAGGCTGTTCATGTAGAATTCATGGAAGTAGTTGACCATTGTTCTGAAATCGGTCAGCAACCTGTGCCATCTATTGTGTAGAACCAAACTGAAAGACGCGACAAGGAGGTGGCCAAGCAGGGGGGGGATGTTGAAAACATACCTGCGGTCTTCTTTTCGCATATCAATCAAGAGCTGCTTAAGGTCTCCTCGGAGAAAGAGACTCGTACAGTGCTCTCTGTGCTTCTCATACACAAGCTGCATCTTTGGTGATGGGCCGGCTGTCTCACGACCAGGGGAGAGTTCCTCGGGGGTTTTGATGTGCAAGTACTCTGGAGTTGGACCAAGAGGTCCGAACGGGGAGGGCTCGTCCGGGTTCTTGGGTAATGAGGCAACAAGGGCTGCGTAAGGGAGGTTCCATGACGATAGTCTAGCAACATGGATTAGCTGTGATTTGAAGTCGTCCCCTTTCAGGGCCAGTACATACAATCCTGGGGCGATTTCTCGACAAGTCTTCATACTCATCATATGCCTTTTCAGCTTTTTGTGATCAAGCGCCTTTCTTTGGCCATTGTGCTGGGTAGTGGCGTCGGACATGCTCGCTGCAGGTCGTTTTCTTCTGGCCAGAGCACCTATGATGGCGTCCTTGTCCTCCTTCACCATGCGCTTACCAACGCCCCAGAGTCGGAATCGTGGTGGATACTCGGAGCCTCTATATTGAAATACAATATCATTAGTTGGGGTGCAAGCGATGAGTGGCATGGAGAGCAACAGGGTGGCAGGACACATACGCCGCATGGAAAGAGTAGTGGGTTCTCATGAACTCAACCACCTGGTCCAGGGTTGCCGATCTCTCGCTTCCTCCGTCTCTGCCCGTGTAGAGCTCGACAATGACTGGCTTGAGGTGGTTCCATCGCTCTTCGTGAGAACAGGAAAGGAACTTGTCTTCATCTGATTGCGGAAGTAATCCGGCCGGGATTGGGTCCATGATGCGGAAGTAAAAAAGACAAAAGTGATGGGACAGAGAAAGATAGTTCTGGTAATTGAAATGCGCAAATGAAGGCTGCAAGGCAAGACTGATGAAAACGAGGAGTTAGCTCTCACGGAAGTTTGCAAAGACACAAGCCTTGATGGCGAAATTCCCTCCAGTCAGATTTGCACCGCCCGCTGCCTCGTTTCCCCTCAAAATCTGGGCGAACCACCTCAGGCAGGCCCCTGAGCGCCTCTGTCTTAGGGACATGCATGGGCCTGAGTGAACAAAACACCACGGCCCAATCAGAGTCCTACAACCCGGATCCTCCGTCTTCCGTCACAGCCACCAGACATTCGAGACAACAGCGGCTAACGCAAACAGTAACCTCTAAGAACGCCCCAGTGGGCCCGAACAAAACATCATGGACCAGTGATAGGGAAGAACTGTCGTCGCTGGCGAATCAGAACACTAGCTAAACTTGGACTCGCAGCCGCGGTGAGGCTTCCACGCAGGTGTGCTGGTGGTCTATGAACAAAACATCACCAACCAATCATGAAA
This sequence comes from Ascodesmis sphaerospora, assembly GCA_027569015.1. NCBI lineage: Eukaryota > Fungi > Ascomycota > Pezizomycetes > Pezizales > Ascodesmidaceae > Ascodesmis > Ascodesmis sphaerospora. Next base: position 494,621 of record JAPPUR010000011.1, on the reverse strand, counting down.
GCGGATCCATTTCAGCCATAACAAGGTCCAAGTCAGACTGGAGCTCAACGTCACCAGAACGCTTTGTCTCGGATAAGGGGACCAGATACCACCCTGACCGACATGATTGTTTGCATGCCCGATTCCCGACACAAAATCCAATTAGCTTCCTCAGGGGCATCGAACAAAACTTCGCTGGCCAATGAATAGGCTTTGCTGGTGAACACCAGGGCAGGTTGGATCGCGATGCCTTGCTGCTGCTACGCTTTTTGGTTCACTTTACAATGACAACCCCTGTTTGGGTCTCAAGTTGACCCAGTTTGAATGAGGCTGCCGACTGTTTCTAAATGTCCGGGTCGTTGACTGCTTACTCTCGGCAGTGACGCCCAAGCAGAGGGGCTTCTCTCTCACTTGACAATCCTGAATTCCATGCACTCTATCGACCATCCATAAATATTTAGTCCCTTACCTTGCCATTGCTTGTCTTATTTCCTGTTTCCAATAGACCTAGCGCGAGGATCAGAGCCTTCTGCTCATACTTCTCCATTAGCAACACCACCCATTACTGCCGATCTATATACATCTTTGACAGCCTCCCCAACTTTTGGAACGTCTTTTTAAATAGCGTTCGCCTTGCTGCCGAATCTCATTTTCATCACAATGCCCGACCTGTATGTCCACTAATCCCATTTCTGTCTTTAACGACCATTCCTCTTGTGAACCATCAGGCTCACTTCACTGGGCAGCGCCGAGGTAGATACCTGGAGCACTGTCGTTCGCACTGGTTCCCCTAGACATCCACCGGCTAAGGATATTGTGGTTAATTCATTTGTTTGTGGTTCTAATACCGGGGAATCTTCTTTAAAGGAGGGGGAGAAGAAGAGCATGCAAGATGAATTCTTGTTCGGAGTTGGCGCACACTTTGGGTCCAGTGGGTCCAACCGGTCTCAAGTTGACTCGACTTTGGTTTTCTCATGAACATATCCCAACGCTTTCTATTGTATTCATAGTCTCTTGCTTGAGTGTTGGACATGTAGACATTGGGCGCCAACCTCAAGATAGGAATGTGGATTAAGGCAGGCAGGATCACACATTACCATCCTTTATCCTGCCCTAGACCTCTCAACGACGTCTTGTCAGTCTCTCCAACGTACATATGCTCTTTTGGACTGTATGCTGGTCCAATAGGTGACCCTGTAGGACTGAAAAGTTAGGGAAAGTGTTTGAGTGAAAAGAAATAGCAGGTTCACCGGGCCGAAGACCAGATTATGACAAGTGCGACATGACAAAGGATACTCCACAACAAAGGACGCCCAGGATATTCCTCGACATGAGTTATTTCATGTCCAAGCTCTAAATAGAGCTACCTATACATGGCTAGATATGTTGCTGGTCTAGGGAGACCAGGAGTCAGTTTGTGGAAACTCAAGTGACAACACCATGGGGTTGGTTTCACAAAAGATCTCATTTCAATAGCTAGTCTGATTGGATTGTAATAATTCCACAATTTGACTTAGGGCAGATATCGCGCGGCAGGTTTAGTTGCACTTGAGGAAAGCCAGGCATCCAAAATGCCTCAAACTCCCCCCATACATCATCTACAGGTCGAGGTCGATCTCGAGCTCGCCATCGCCATTATCACTGTCATCATGACCATCATCGTCGCCATACCACCAGTCAAGCAAGTAAACCAGGGGGTTGACGGGGACCCAGTCTGGCATATACTCGCCCCAGCCCCAGTAGTTACCCATCCCCATGGGGTGATCAGCGCACATGCGGACCATGTCCGGGGTCACACCCTCGGGGAGCTCGGCGGGGTCCCATTCCATAACACCAAGCCTGCCGCACTTTTCTTTGGCGCCTGGGTGATGGTCTGCCAGCGTAGCGCTGGCGAAAAGAGGAACGAGCAGATTCTGGACCTTCATCTTGGGAGCTTTGCTGTGTTGGTGAGCTGTATCGAGGGAGTACGCAAGTAACTGGTCTTACCGGGTCTGGAAGATCTGGCGGTGGTTGGGCGAGAAAGGTAAATACACAAGACAGCAAAGCAGATGATATCTTGATGGTTTGCGCTTTGAAAGGTGTCAAGACAATGCGAGAAGGAGGCAAGTAAGCGAGATTTAAGTGGGTGTCACACTATATATGTCACATGGTGCACAGCTCGCTACGTGGCGTCAGCAAAAGCAGACATGGGGTGCGCCCGTATAGCGACGCGGGTGCCTAAAACGCGCTGAGATAAAATCCGTTGGTGGCTTGCCATGTCCTTTAACCGAGGGTGTTATGGTGCCCCAATGCGGACAAGGACAACAGGGGTCACTTGCTATGCCGTAGACATGGTGGTTTGTGACTCATTTGATGGGCCAAGGTCAGATAAAGAAGCCAGATCTCTGGAGTCTGTCCCAAAAGATGATGGAAAACATCAGCAGGACGTCTAGGGATCACTTGATGCATTGGACCACAGATGTTTGTTTGAAGCTATGCTTACAGTGGCGTCGGCAGAAGACGAGATGCCACAAGAAGCAAGTAAGTTACTGGGTTCAGAACCAGGACGTGGCTATGAGTTAGTTGCGCGTATTGCGATTCCTGTTTATCGCTTTCCCTCCAGTACTTTATTACATATAATTAGAGTTAACATATCTTTACCAGGGTCTTTAGTTTCTAGGGCTGTAGCTTTGAGGTATTTCTTATATCTCGGGTAGATGCCTGATTGCATGAGGGCACAACCTCATGGCGCAGGCGGTTGTCGAGGCCCAATATAACGAGACAAGATGCCTGCTAAATATCAGAGTGCAGTCTGACAAACACCCACAATCCTTTATACACTGGTTCAAGAGGTTCAAGCCATCCTGGAGGAGGTCGCCCTACTCTTCCAAACCGTCCAAAAGTCCTCGAAGCGCTACACGATCGAAGCCCCAAGGAATATTTGGAACGTCTGACCGGGGAGAATTTACAACCCGTGTTCCGTCGCCTCCGCGTTGGATGGACCAACGCTGCTCGTCGTCCCAGTCAGAAAAGAGTCAACTTTGCAAAAGGCCTCATGGGCGCTCTACGATGCCAAGAACTTTGAGAAGTTGATTGAGCAGATATCAGGGTTTCTGGACGATCTAGAAAGCCTCTTCCCTGCTGAAGAGCTTAGTATTCGTCGCCTGGTCGAGCTGGAGATTGATGATATCGCCGACGAGGAGAGTCTGGAGGTCTTGCATCAGACTGTAGTTGAGACCGACTCTCTCCTGGCGGATATGGTCAGGGAGAAGGTCAAAGTCATCACCGTGACAAACTCTGTGAAAGCTATTAGTAGCAGTGAGGACGCCAAAGTTAGGCTGGGAAACGATTGGAGCACTGTTGCTCTGAGTGCCATAATCGGACTGGAGGAGCGAACCCGTAATGAGGTAGATTCCGTATTTGCCAAGGGCTCGTCTACACTTCACGTTGGAAACAGATATGGTTGATAGGTAGTATAAGAAACCGATCTTGCCTGAAGAACTTACTAGCTCCCACGTAGTCTTGCCTAACCACGACCCATGCCTACGATGTTCCCGACATGAGCCTCGGCTTCGTCAGCAGCGTCATGTTTTTTGATCCTATTCGTAACCCCCCTTTTCTTCAGCCAGGCAGGCATATCACCTGCGTACCTGTCTCCAACGTGCAACGTTTCTTTGCCTCGAAGCTTCGACTCCTCAATCTCATTTGTATTCAGCGCATCAGCGGGACCGGACGACCTATTTGGGACTTCATCGGCTACGGTGTCTGCAAGTAGTATTATGGTCAGTCATTAAAGAAATTAGGGAACCTGGGGGGCAATACTTGGTGTCGCAGACTTCTTGCCTTCCAAGATGACCATCCCGCTTCTTTCGGCCAGATGTTGAACGAGTCTCGTGTCGTCACCCACTTCCTCCAACATTCCATCAGAGGTTTCGCTTCGGAAAGTAACCCGTGCAGTATCGAAGTTGTAAGGCAGAGTCCGAAGCTGACGCTTCAAATCGCCCACAGTGGTGGTGCTCTCGTAGGTGAGCTTAGCTGCGTTGGCTGCTTCCCCTAAGTGTATATGTTAACCATGACAGAAAACGATATCCTTTCAAGGCTATACTAACCATTTACAAGGCAGATAGGTAGTTGCATAACGGTTTCCGTTGAACTTCTTCCAAGACCGGCCATGGTAGTGATTGTAGACAATACCAGATCAAGTGTGAAGCGTGTTTCTTTTTCTTCATACGGGGAGTTTCAGAGCCTGACCGACGTCATAAGTGCTAATCTGACAATTGGAGGCCTCTAGCTCCAGAGCCTGATGAAAAACAAGGTGCTGTAGAGCCTCTGGCAGCCCGGCCAGTCATATTTCTTAACTCCGCAGCCATTCCGCGAACCTCTTTCCTAGACGGCTGCCAGATCACAGCCTGATTTTCTGCATGTCAGCTTGGAGCCTGATGCGACTCACCTGATGAATAACAGCCTGTGAGTCTGTCCACTTGGACTCGATAGGAAAGCTTGCGGGCTTGGCTGTCGCAGCCATTCTCTCATATTGACTTCATTTTTTGCCGCTTGATTTCCTTCGCAATTGTTCCATATGATTCCCGTTTCTTCTCTGCGGCCTTGTAACACCACGGCCTGATTCGATACAAGTGACTTGCGACTTGCTGCGCCTCCACTACCGGACATCTGAGACAAGTTTGCCCAACCATATCTCGTAGCCAAGACTTGAAATCTCAGCCCTCATCAATTGTTCCAATGAGCGTATGTACCTCCAGCCGCCCGCGCTTGGGGTTTCAGCCAGTGGGCTAGTCGACTCCGTAATGTTGCATACACTACACTTGATGAATCTGTCCTCTGCCCTCTCTTCACAGCTTGGATCTCGTTCTTTCTCCCCGCAGTTCTCAACACTACCTACAGCAGCTTTCAACGTTTCATCTTCTTTTTGCCTACACGGGGAGTCTCTGTGTCTTCACCACTCGCACACAACAGTCCGCGGACTAAGGCATCAAAGTCAGACTGAAACTCTTTGGAGGATCCTGGCAGGGTCTTCAGTCTACAGGACTTTCTCGGTCACATTACCTTCCCCTTCGAGCTTTTCAACTCTTATCCATTATCCACTCTATGGCTCGTGTCCACGATGGCAAAGAACAACGTCAAGAAACTGTCCGCGTCTGGGCCATCGCAGGTTCACGTTGGCGACAACTATATTTCGGGCTCCGAAGAGAGCAAATGCATGGTTGACCTACGAGGCACCGATCCACGTCGGGACAAAGATCGTATTGAAGAACTCAAAGGCGGATTAATGGTTAAACCCTGCGACTGGGTTTTTGCTGATACGTGCTTTGCCCAATGGCGGAATCCCCAGAGCAACCGTCTCCTCTGGATCAAAGGAGACTCTGGAAAAGGAAAAACCATGCTTCTGTGCAGCATCATCAACTGGCTTCGGACTAACGAAAAGGCGACTTTGGCATACTTCTTTTGTCAGAAGTCGGACGAGAATCTAAGTTCCTCGGCTGCAGTTCTGCGAGGGCTTGTCTACATGTTGGCCAGAGAACACGACACTATTCGAGAACTTGTGCAAGAGGAGTACAAGAACGCAGGAAAGAATTTGTTCTGGGATCGCAATGCTTGGTACGCGCTCAAGGAGATCCTAATCACGGCTCTTCACCGGGAGGGCCTGGGAGACATCGTCATCATCGTTGATGCTCTTGATGAATGCAGGACCGGTATCCATCAGCTCCTGGATCTCGTCATCAGACTCTCCTCCAAGACCCCACGGGTGAAATTGATCGTCTCCAGCCGGAACGAATCAGAGATCGAGCAACATTTCGATGAGTTTATGGAGGATCCTATCCTACGCATTGAGCTCGGCACTAGCTCCGAGGCAGCTAGCTTTCGCACCTATCTGCAGTCCAAGGTCGATGAACTAGCAGAGTCCCAGTGTTACGACAAGCAGACAAAAATGGCTGTCAAACTTCATCTGGAACGAAACGCCAACGCCAATCTTCACTGGGTGACCCTTGCGTGTCAGACACTGGAGCGAGCTGAAAAGGGCCAGGCGATCGACACAGTCCACCAATTCCCTCCGGGCCTAGATAACCTGTACGTTCACCTATGCTGCCAGATCCTTGGGCCTTTTGGTAATAGGCCATGTCAAAAGGTACTTGCTTTTGCAGCAGTTGCCAACCGTCCGATCTCACTGGCTGAGTGTTCATGTTTGGCTGGTATTGAGGAAAATGAGACGGCGCAACTTGTGGGTATTTGCCACGCGTTCCTCACTCTGCAACACGAAACCATCCACTTTGTCCATCAGTCAGCCAAGGACTTCCTCCTATCTTCGTCAGCTCCCATCAAGGTCGTCCCAACGCACCGCGAGATCATCGAGAGATCACTACAGGCTATGACATCAACACTAGAACGCGACATTTACAAATTGCAACAGCCAGGTGTCTCCATTGACGAATTTGTTGTACCTCAGCCAGACCCGCTTGCTCCAGTTCGCTACAGCTGCATCTTTTGGGCCGATCATCTAACCACACTGGCTTCAGAAAGCCATGGCGCCACATCAGAACTCCTCGCCGACGGAGGTCCTCTTGATCTCTTTCTAAGAAAGAGCTTCCTCAACTGGGTTGAGGCCCTTTCTCTTTTGGAGAGATTCCCGTCTGGTGTCCGTTCAATTGCAAGATTATCATCACTATTGGAAGTGAGTGTTGGGCTTCATCAAACATCGAAACCCATCCACTAACATGACTAGCGACGGCAAGATGTCGCCAAGCCAATTCTGCTATCCAAGCTTGTAGAGGATGCACTCCGATTTATGAGATTTCATCAAGTGGGGATTGAGAACTACCCGCTTCAGGTGTACTCTGGTGCCCTCATCTTCAGCCCCAGCAAGAGCCTCATCAGGCAGATCTTCCATAACGAGGAGCCGAGAGACATTGTTCTGAAACCGCATACTGGAGAGTATTGGGGTTCAGTTGTCTCAACCTTTGAGGGTCACGACGCTGCTGTTCTGTCCATGTCCTCAAGCAGCGGTCCCAACGGAACTGTTGTGGCCTCGGCATCAGTGGATGGAACAATAAAGGTCTGGGATGCAACTACTGGAGAGTGTCTCCATACTTTCATCACTCCATGCAAGCCCAAATTTCAGTTTAACCTCTTAGGCCACCGTGAGCTGGAGAGCATCCTCTTATCCTTCCCGGAGGGCAGTTCCGACAAACTGCTCTCAGCCTCGAGCTCGACCGTTTCCATATGGAATGTCATCACGGGCCAATGCGAAGGAGTGTTAGAACACCCTTCCGAGGTCTCGGTTATTGCCCTCTCTTTCTACAATGGTACCGCCACAGAGTGTGTCACGCTATCTACTGACTGGACCGTCACTGTCTGGGATTTGGAGACGCGCAAGGCTATCAAGAAAATGGGCATTAGGCCAGAAACCGCTCACAATATCACACTAGGGCGCTTTTCTTTTGCGAAGTTTGCATTTAGCAGCCGCAGAAAAGGTCGAGTTCTCGTTCGACCTCGCTCATCAGGTTTCTTGGGCCCAGAGGTTGGACCCCCGGCGGTCTGGGAACTGGAGACGGGCAAATGTCTTTGGTTACCTGAGGACAAAAGCATGATTGGCGGCACATATCATCTTCGTCCCTTAGGACTTAATCTTCCTGGGTCTGATATAGCGTTCTCGCCCAACGGAGAACTGGTAGCCACAAGTGAAAAGACTGGGCGTATCAGAGTTTGGAGAGTCGCCACGGGACAGTGCATTCACACTCTGGCACCAACACGCTGGTCGCTCAACCAATCTAACCTGCCTCCTATCTTCTTCACCCCCATCAATACACCATCAATTGGTGTTTCATTCACCAGCACATCTGACCAGCTGATCTGGATAGACTGGGGGGGGCCGCATGGCTTGCTAGGGGTTTGCGGTGTTGATACTGGCAAAGTTCTACACACGCTCCACGTTGCAGGTTCTTCCGATTCGGCTCTGTGCGTTCTGGGAAGCTCAAACAACATTGCTGTTGCCGACTCTCAGATGGTCAACGTCATTAACCCATTTTCCGAGGGAAGTGGGATGTCCGAAGGTGCAGCAGTCAACCAGCATGTGGCAATATCAAATAATGAACGATACTTGGCCTACTTCACCAGGGGGGATGTTCTTCGGGTTCACGATTTGAGTGTACCCAAGCTTCTCGTAGAGAAGACAATAAGCATTCACTCAGACTTCATGTACTTCAACGACTCGCGACTGTGGATAGGTTTCGATGCTTTTGAAGCTGACAGTTTTGCATGTCAACACTTGCGTGGTCTCTCGGAACCTGGTCCAACACCTCGCCACAAGTACCAAATTGTGGGACGTTGGATTCTCAGGGATTCAGAAAAACACATATGGCTTCCTTCTAGATATCTCCCTTCAGGGAACCGGCATCAGGATGTCCAGGGATCGACGTTGGTTGTGCGCTGGGGTCCGAGCAACGTCTACTATTTGAGGTTTTCGAATGACCTAGGAGGTGGTTAGCCTTGGGTGATTGTTTGGGAAGTGATTGAAATCCGTTGTACTTCAAGTATTGCCTCTATTTACTCATTATACTCTAACAACCTATAAACCAGCAAGATTCCTTCGCAGATAGTAGAATGGCCAAAAAAAGAACAAGAAAAAAGGCCACCGAATCAACATTGGAATATAATATTATGATGCATTGATAATGAGATCTTGGTTACAGTTAAATTCCAGCCCTTTTTGGGTCAGCTGAGCTAAAAGATCGTTATTTATAAAGCAACTGAGCATCTCCTGCACTCGGCCAGCTAGTAGGGATGTATATAAGAAGGCAATGATATAAAAGAAGGTGTCCTTTAAGGCCCAACACATTTCTCTACTTTTCCGAGTTGTCAACTTCGATAACCACAGGATCCGGGGAGTCGGAACAGTCCCCGGAGTACTTTCTTGTTGTGTACCCATCGAGCTGCGCGCTGTTAGTATATTACCTCCCAGGAGGATAAGTCACATACCCAACGAACAACGAAAAGCCAGCTTGCAAGAGCTGAGCTGATACAAATCATGGCAATGTATCCCTTGCGCCAATACGGAGCGTCGTCGGCCGGATACAAGACGATACCCCAAAATGTCCACAAAAGTCCGTCGCTAGCGGCCATCGAAGCGAGTATAACACTGCGGGCGGCATCATCGGCGGTTCGGGCAGCGATGTTACTTGACCAGCTGTACAACAGAGGGTTGATACCGTACGATGTTGAAGAGAGGTAGAAAACGGTGAGGTTTCCGGGTACAGACATGTTTGGAACCAGTAGGACAATCGAGCAGATGATTTGGATGGCGCAGAGGGTGAATCCAATGGTAATTCTCTGGTTGTAGCGATCAATAGCTAGAGAAGACGAGAGTTCCGCCACGATTCCGATAGCGTGCGTCGCGATGGGCAAAGTGTTGACTTGGGATTGGCTGAAACCATCAATATCCTTGCGATACTTCAGGTAAAGCAGCATCAGGCCTTGGACAATGTAAGCTTGCATGGCTGTAGAAAGCACTGAGAAAGTGCAGCAGATGTAACTATTACATTGAGGTCAGCGTGTTTCTCAGCTTAATCCTTTAGAACCTACATCAATGGTTGGCCCAGCACTCTCTTGATAAGACTCCATGCCTGAATATTGTGCCCATCCTCACGCTTGGGTGGCAACCGATCAAGGGCCAGTTGGCGTTCCTTCTCATCAAGGTAGGGTGCTTCGGTAATCTCCGGAAGGTCGGGGAAAAAGAAGAAACCAAAAATGGCGGTGGGCAACGTGATGATGCCGTCTATGAGAAAGACCCATTGCCAGCCTTGAAGTCCGCCGTGGCCCTCCATAGACTCGTGGATTGCCGCCATCATGGCGCCGGCAAACATTTTACCAACTTGGCCCGCGACGGTGAACATTGCAGTCCGTCTTGCAATCTCGTCAGATTTGCTAGTGCCAGGTCAACATTGTTCCGGAAGTAGGCGGAGCAAAAGACATACTACCAAGAGCCCATGATGTAGATGGAGCCAGCATAAGTGCTTGCCTCTGCGAGACCCATCAGAAATCGAACGGCACAGAGTTGAGAGTATGTCTTGCAGCCAGCGCTAGCCATGGTAAGGCCTGCCCAGACGACTACCATGGCCGAGAGCCATATCCGGGGTCGAATCTTCTGGATGATGAGGCTGCTGGGGATCTGGCCGACCAGCATGCTAAACAAGAAAACATTAGTTCAAGTTCCACCCTCCTAGGGTGACTGGAACTTACCCGGCCGAAGCCATCGAGAGGAGGACATTGTACTGGTTTCCAGTAAGTTCGAGAGCCTCTTTCAACCCGGCCACCTAGCAGTATGATCAGTACGATAAACGGGGGTATTATCAGAAGACAGAGCTTACATATGCGTTCGCGAAGGCTTGTCGGTCTTGAACTGAATTAGGTCATCCCTGGAGGCTCATGGGGGAAGAATGACGTACCGAGGTGATTAAAAAAGAAGCTGAAGCAGCAAAAGGTCTATGTAAAACGTTCACCTCAGCAGGGAATCCAGTCCAGGGTCACATCAAATCTTACGAGGATGAAGAAATCTGCAAGCTGTTAGACGAGCACGAGACACTCATAGCCATCAGGGTGCCTACCAAGCTTGCGAATCAGCTTCTTCTCCTCCTTGCTAGTATCGCCCCAAAGAAAATCCGTCACTGTGGTTGACGTCTCGTTAGTGCACGACATGCATACAAAGTGGCTGAAACCTACTCTTTACCCTTGTATATGCACCAGCTATTGGACGGTATTTACAGCTGGCTAGATGGCGCACCTTGGTTTTATGCGGGCTGTTTAATAATGTCTCATTTACGATTGGGCAAAGAAAAGCGAGGAGAATTGCTGCCAAGTGGGCTGACGGGGAGAGCATAGACGTGTCCATCAAGGTTCTCGGCCCGTTTATCTCGCCCGTTTTGCGTGGGACTCGTCTGAGAAAGATAAGACGGGGAGGATATAAACCGTGGTCATCCTGGTAGTTTTTCTGGTGTTTTTCTGCAGTTTTGCCCTTCATGGGGGCTTCCTTTCTCGTTTTCAAGTCTGAGATTGAGTTGTTTCCTCTCTCCAAGCCCTCAATCAGACCTGATAACGCCAAGCACTTACATCGGAGATACGAGGGGCCAGAAGCAATTCTACCGAAAACGATGTGACACTTTTGGCTACCTTGGACTGACGTTACCTGATACTCTCTTGGACTCACTGGGTTGAAGCATGCAAAGCCGTGCCGTGATCACAAGGCGGCCTCTCAATACGTAGCTGTCATCAAGTGGGTAGTGATGCATCTGCCCCCCACGCCCAGAACGTAATCCCCTCGCCTGGGCAATTTAAGCCGAGATTTGCCTCGAATCAAACACGTCGGTTATAAATTTCAGAGAGTGTGCGCCGTCGTGAACCTCCACGTCCCGAAGAACACCTCCACGCGGGTTAAGTTCTGCCTTAGCGGGAGGACGAATTTGATAATGGGCATGGCCGGCGGCCCGCCGGCAGATGACATTCCTATCAGCTATACGAGGTGAGCTATTTTTCTGGTCTCCAAAGTTCAAAGAAGGCCATCCTGAACTTGTAGGAGAGCGAGATAGTCAAGCTTAAGATGGACAATATTACATGAGACAGGTTGTTCATTGCATTCACGATTAATTTCCCCGCCGAGCTAAGCATGCTTCAGATGAGCTTATTTTCACCCACGGCAGTCAACATTAACCTTAAATCCACTGCACCTCTCACTTCTCGGCGTGACAGCGTTACATTTATTTAACCACTCATGCATGACTTCTCTTACCATGTGATTCGAGTGGTGCATTAGCCGCCAGCTCTCCGCTCTCTTCCGCTTCTTTCCCTTCCTTGGACTGTCGTTCTTGATCTTTGTTTTCATCCTTTGATTGGTTTAATGGAAGCACTCAACCCGTATTTGAAACATGAAGAAGACGAGCTATTTCTTCGCACTAGCTACAAGCAACACAATGTCGAAAGGTCATTTCTTCCGAGGCTAACTAGAAACAAACCGAAGAATGCCACCCCGAACTCCCCCTCTTCATGACATGTGGTGGCGGCATACAGAAAAGACTAAACTCAGGCACCTCAAGCCGCAAACCGCCTCGCAGAAAATCTCCTAAACTCAATGCAACGTCATCTCGTCCCCGTAGCCCCTATCTCCGACGCAGACGGCGTCCTCCTCCTCGGATTCCACCTCTACCGCCTCGAGGGTTGGACTCTCCTCTCACGCACTCGAAGCAGCTGGGTTCGTAGTACCGGCTGGAGCCCGTCTCGTCCGTAGTGAAGAAATAATCCGCGTAGCGCTTGCAGACGTCTTCACCACTCGTCTCATCTGGAGTGTACTCAAACAGCTTGCACGATTCATCAGAGCCCTGATCCTCAATACAGCTCTTGGCACAGTCTTCCAAAGAAGTCGAGTCGCCATCGGGAAGACCTTCTCTTGCGTCGCGACCCACAATGCCACAGTTGAGGTCACCAGTGTCATCTTTCAGCGTGTACGATGTGCATGATGAAGTTGTAGTCGCAGACGCGGTTGTAGTAGTCGGAGCTTCCGTAATTGTCGTCGATATTTCAGCCGTCGTGCTTGATGGAATTGATTCCGTTGTAGTTGTCGCTGCGAGAGCTGTTGAACTTGAACCTGGCTTACACGCGCCTGCGTGGACCCCCGAGGCAGCCAGCGCCGCAACGGCGAAAGACTTGGCAGAAGGCATTGAAGAGGCCAAGAGAATGGAGATGAATAAGTAGAAAAAGAGCAGAAAAATACGGGGTTCGCGATGGATTTATCAATATTGCCCCTGAGCTTTGACGCCACCTAGTCCTAGTGTGGTCAAGCAAAAGCAATAGTTCTGGAACTAGCAGCACAACCCCTGAGAGCTGAATTATCTGTCCTATCAGCTTGGAGATTTCAATACGAGGATGACGTTGGGGCGAGCTGAATATTGTTAGACCACCCCTTCACATTGACACAGAGCAAAGAGTGAGACAGAGAGTCAGAGTTGAAATGTCGAGCTCATTATTATCGTCGCATAAAAGAATGGATATCATAAAAGAGATATGTGCGACTAAAAGTAAAACCCCTCTGCAAAATATGTTCAACTTTTCAACCTCAAATGAAGGTAAAGGTATCACAACATCAACGCTTCATCAGAGCCACCGCTCGCTTCGCTTGCTCAAAAAACAACACCAACGCTCAAATCTCTCAATTCTTCTCCTCCTTTCCAACCTCGACAACATCACCAGTTCCAGGAGCCACGACAGTGACTTTGCCCTTTTCAATGTCTTTGGCGAGGTCTTCGAGGCGGCTGACCTTGTTATGCTTTACCCAGGCTGGGTGGCCCGAGTCGAAGACGTCGTCCATTTCTTCGAGGGTGAAGCCCTTTGTTTCGTGGGCTGTGAGGAACATGTGAATAAAGGCTGCGGCGTTGACTATGGAATGTTAGCTGGGGTTACTTGGGAGAGATATGATACTTACAAGTGCCAAAGATGTAGTACATCTTGTAGCTAGATTGATCAGTCAGTGGCATATTCTAAAAGTTCACACGGAATCTTACTTGATGTTCCACACTATTCATGACATGTTAGTAAATATCTCAAATTGGAGGGAAAGGCACACATACGCAGAGGCGGCACAGCAAAAGCCAAGACCATGTTCCAGAACCAATTGGTCGACGTGCTGATAGACACAGCCTTGGCTCGAATCTGAGACGGATAAATCTCAGCGGGATACGTCCACGAAGTCGGACCCCAAGTAGTGGCAAAGGTAGCAACAAAGAGGTATGAACACGCAACGATAGCTGAAGAAACCGGGCGGTTGTCCTTGACGACCCAGCTGACATCCGAATCGGGATCGTCCTCGGGTTGTCCATAGTGTTGCTGTAGAGCACCTGTTTCTGTTAGCTTGAAACATTGACCATTAATGCTTGAGTAACTTGCCTGTGATGAACAACCAGGTCATCATGAGGAATGATCCAATGACCAAGGCGGGGCGACGACCGAACTTGTCCAGGTACAAGATGGCGGGCAGGGTCAACAGCACGTTGATGATGTACTGAATAGACGCCGTCAACAGAGGAGAGGCAATGTTAGCGCCCTCCATAATGTAGACGATGTAGTCTATACTCCGTCAGTAAGGTAAACCCAACAACCATTCATCTCACATACACATCATGATGTTCATGCCGCACAGCTGGCTCCAAGCCTGAATACTCATGCCCAGAATCACACGCTTGAGCATTCTCCTCGTAACCAAGTTCTTGTAGCTATTAGCAGCCTCCTCACGATCAAACCGCAGCGAATCTTCAATCTCACGGTACTGGGCCAAGACTGTCGGGTGCGTCTTGTCGCCGTTTCCGTGGAGGTTAGCCAGCGTCTGGAGTGCCTCTTCCCACCTGTCTTTTGAGGCGAGCCATCGGGGACTGGACGGGAAGAAGAATAGACCGACCAGGAGGATCCAGGCCGGGACCATCTGTACGCCCCAGGGGATTCGGAAGGCTGCTGTTGACTGGTTCTTGTCGTCAGGGCCGCCGTCGATGCCAGCTGCGGCGCCGTATTGGATGAAGTATTGGATGAGGATACCCCAGGTGATGGCCCATTGTTGAAGACTATAAAATGTTAGAATGGCTTGGGAATGTAAAAGGGGCACATACCTGACAACACGTCCTCGGATCTCCTTGGGTGCAATCTCGGCCTGTACCTGTCAGTAGTTGAAACAACATTATAGAAAACCTCCAACTAACCTGATAGACGGGAACAACAGCGCTAGCAATACCAACACAGAACCCAGCAACAACACGTCCCGTACACAGCATACCAATATTCTGCGAGGCACACTGCAGAATACTACCAATAATCCATAGCACACAGCTAATCTGAAGAGCAACCCTTCTCGAGTACGTATCAGCAAGATACGACGAAAACAAGGACCCAACGAGGGATCCGGCCGGCATGGAAGCCGTGATGGCGCCTTGACGATATGACTTGGGGTTGTCAAAGTACTGCTTATAAGCCTCGGTGCCAAGGACACCCGACATGGACGAAATGTCGAAACCGAACAGTCCGCCGCCTACCACCAAAAGTCAAAAAACCTGCCCTAGTCAAGCCCTGCAGGAAAGGCTTCCTGGCGTACCTATGGCGGCGAAGCCGCAAATGAAGTAAACATTTGAAGCCTGATACATGGCGTTTCTGTGGCGTAAGGGGTCGAGTGTCTACTCAACAAAGTCGACGCATGTGGTGACCCCATGGTTTTTTCCGGGCGCTGTGTGCTGCTTAAAAGACGAGCGGGACATCCCCTGCATTCATATGTTTGTTCATGGGTATTCAGGCCACGCACCGTATGTTGAGTCAGAAGATCCTCAAGATGGGGGGGAACACCGTTGCACGGGCCGAATCAGCAGTGGCTTTGTGTAGCATTGAGGACTGCTTGTATGGTAACAGGATCAGCATATTGTCAAGTTCCACGAGACTGCAGCGATGTTTCTGAGGAAGCGCATGTTCTCGCCAGATTGAATCATGGCCTGGAACCTTTCGTGTAGTAGGTCACACGCAGTAACACGCAAGGGGTGGCAGTCTAGAAAATAGGCAGAATTGTTCTGTGTCATGTGTGAGTGGGTGGACCATGCCATGGGAATAGCATCCTTGGCTATATTCCTGTCCGGCATTCGGCACCCAAAGTTCCCCCCTGTGCCACTGGCTTACAGTGAAGCTTAGACTCGATTCCTTTCAGCGTTAATGGTCGATCGCTCTTTGGCTCAGTCCCCCCTTTCGACATCACTCCACGGTTAAAAGTTCTTTCCCCGCAAGATCGACGTCAGCAGGATACCGATCCTTGTTGCATGACAGGCGGCACTCGCCGAGGTATATCGGCTCAGGGGGGGGAGGGGGGCAGTTCCGCTCTGCCATGAGGTTGCGGCGGGTAAGGGACCGTCCCGGAAACGAGAAATCCTTCACCGTTGACTATTAACGGTCCGAGTATCCCCGGATCGTCACAAGCCTCAAATCAGTTCACTTGTACAGCATCTTTCACTCTCACGTGTCATGGCCAATCTCGCCTGATTGCAGGACGCCTCCCCTGTGGCTAGTTCAGTAGGGCCGAATTCTCAACCCCGGTCGTGCATAGATCTTCAATTGAAGGAATAAAGAACCGCGCCCTGGTTTGCTTGTCAGGGGACAGGACAGGGATGATCAAGTAACCTTAGCATCAAGCTTGCTTCAACTGCGTGCTTCCCACTTTTCCCGGCAGCAATGTCCCCGACCATTCGGTTTACCATTCTCCCGATATCCGACGCGGCATGACAATCCATGCCCGACAGGGACAGTGCAACGTTACGCTTCCTTGTTCGCTGTCTGTCAGCAATGGACTGAGGTTCGGATTCTGATCGCCGATTCGTTACACATGATGGTGAACAGCTGTCTTCGGCATTTAGCGGTTGTTCTAGGCATTCCCCGAAGGAGTTGGTGATACTGGCGTGTTACCATCACCATCCACTTCCTTCACCGCCAGGATGGGATTCCTCTCCGCCACCCTGCGTGAAGCAGAGCAAGCAGTGAGAAAAGGTGTCATCCAAAGACAACGGGGTGTTCATCAGCCACAGGCCAGCAAACAGGCGTTGAATACGAATCTTGCGGCCAACGCCAGACGTGCAAGGTAAGCAATGGTTCTGGGAACTTGTCAGCAAGGCAACCTGTGCAACAGGAGCTGCCATCACATCGGCTTCGCGAGTCATCGTCACTGCAAGCAAAGGTCAGTAGCCCAAACAAGAATAATTTGTGTCATTGTCGGCCACTAGGCC
This sequence comes from Ascodesmis sphaerospora, assembly GCA_027569015.1. NCBI lineage: Eukaryota > Fungi > Ascomycota > Pezizomycetes > Pezizales > Ascodesmidaceae > Ascodesmis > Ascodesmis sphaerospora. The sequence continues at coordinate 477,867 of JAPPUR010000011.1, read as the reverse complement.
GTCATCCGAGGGAAGCTGATGTATGCGGAGATAGCATAGAAAGCCGCGTGCGAGCCATGTGCGCCAAACTCGAACCAGCCTCCAGGTCATGACGGCGTTAATTTACAGATTGCGTGCGAAATCAAAACAATGCAAAAGCAAGATCGTGTCTTTGCTGCCACCGGGTCGTCGTCAATGCCTCCCGTCTAAACATCCATTTTCGTATCCGCAACTCCGACATCAAAATCATGCATATAGAACCGATGGGTATAGTAAAGTATTGGCATCAGCAAAAGGTGAATCAAGAAGAACAAGGTCCGATGAACTGTTCGTGGCAGTGCCGGAGAAAGTCTCGCTGCATCTGGAAGGACGAGTAATCGCCCTCTAGTATCACCTCCAGGATGTTTCCGCGATTCGGGTTCCGGGCAAGAGCCGTCATCCTATCACGCAACGTGTTAAACGCGTCATGGAAACGGGAGAGGATGGCCGGGGTGTTTGATGATCCGCCCGAGATATCGTTGCCAGGGTTATTGGGGTCGATGATGGACAGGCGATCCTTGTTCTTGTAGCTGAAAGTCGACACATCGTTCTGGGAGCTGGTCAGCAAAGTGGAGAGAATAGATGCAATGAAACACACCTTTCGAATGTACCCAACCGGTCGGGTGAGAGAGATGGCGTTGGTCTCGTAGCGGAAATCACGACCGTACAGTTCCAAGAACTCGAGGAGCATCTCGCCAAGGTTGTGCTCGGGGACGAGACTGCGGCTTTGGACCTGTGGGTTGAGTTGCAGCATGCTGACGACCAGGCAGATAACCGAGAAACCGCCAATGCCTCCATTAACAGGCTCATTGAGACCGCGCATGAGAAGGAAATGCTTGATCACAGTCACGAGAATGGGCATGGCAGGATAGAGCTGCTTCCACCGCAGGAATGTGTCGACGGCCTGAACACCGCCCAGGTTCTCAAACGAAATGTCCACTTTCAGGCCAGTTTGCTTGTCAACGTACTTAACCAGGGGAACCCGGGCATGCGCAATGACCTCGATTGAATCGGAATCTGCAACGCGTTGACTGGTGAGGAACTTGGAGAACTTGTACAGCCAGCTCTTGGCCGCGAGATAAGTTGGCGGACCACCTCGCATGTAGCTTGCTGAACAGACAACCAGGTCCATGTCTGCAGTGGGGAGGTAGAGGCCGGACATGTAGGATCCAAAGGGATGGACCGTCGCGCTCGCAAAGTTTCTACCGTCACGTCGCATCGCCTTTCGCAGGTTCTCGACAAGGTTGTCGCGGATGCGCTGTTCGAAATCGCGGGGTCTCACGTATTCGTAAAAGTCAACGATCTCTTTGTGTAGCCTAGAATGCGTCAGCCTGACTCAAATGGTGACTGTGTCGACGTGTTGTCGGGGCCAATTGCGGCCAGCAACACGCGATATGTTGGGTGGTGCAAACTTACCGAAACGCCATGTCTGTTGTAGCAGAGTGGTCAACTGTTGCCCAAGGGCAGGGATCCTCGCTTGACTTGGGCTGCCAGTTCGACAGTAGCATGCCCTTAGCAGGTTTTGTGCTGATCTTCTTGAGTTGGCCATAGTCAGGAGGCTTGATCTCGTCGTTTGCTGTTCGCTTGCGAGAGCCGAGAGGGCCACCAGTATCTCGCGGAGGAAGGGCTTGGTGCTTGGGTCCAGCTGGTAGAGGCTCTTTTACCGCGTTGAGAGGTCCAGTCGAAGCCTTCGGCCCAGAGGGGGCGTTCGTAGGCGGTGGTGGCGGCGGCGCTTCGCGCGGAGGAGGGGGGACCTCCACCACTTCGTCCTCACTGGCCTCATCTTCAGTGAGATCAAACGAGATAAAGTCCTCAGCTTCGGTTGAGGCGGCAAGTTTGGCTGCGGTTTCATCCTCGACTCGGGCCTTTCGGATCAGCTTCACCATATCCCTCTTCTTGCGCGTACTCTCGTCGGGGCAGGGAAGTGCTGTGTATGGATCGGGATTGGACCACTTAGGCGCGGCATCACCAGATGCAGAGTCGTCGCCGGTTTTGGCGCGCTTCTTGGAAGGGCCCTCGGTTTCCTCGGACTCGGAAATGTCCATCTCAAGCTCATCGTCGTCCGAAAGCTCGTCGATGGATCGGAACTTGGCTGTACCCTCTTCTCCTAGGCGCTCCTCAGGAAGGTTTGCTGTCGCGCCAGAAATGATGGCTCTCTCGGAAGGATGAGGCGGTGGCTGCCATCGTCGGCCACCTCGTCCACGACCTCGGCCATCTCGGCGCGGGCGATCGTAGCGATAGTTGTTGGGTGGGTAATCCTGGATTCCAGCGGGCTTATCAACGCGGAAAGTGAAGTCACTCTGAGGCATTCGCGGTCTGTATGAGTCACCACCGCCTGGTCGGAAATCATCGCGCGGGGGAGGACGAGGAGGCAGGTCGTGTCTGCGATCGGGCCGCCAAGTGTCAGATTCGATGCGACCGCGATCATGCGGGGGAGGGGGGGATGGGCGATAGGATCTGTTATTCCTATTGGGAGGTCCTCCCTTCTTCTTGTTCGGTTTGTTGCGCACCATGACTGCGGTGTTTCGAGGGCGTTGTTGATTGATGAAACAATTTTGGCCTTGGTCGCGAAGAAGAAAAAACGAGGCTCGCGATCATCGGAAGAAAAGCGCGCTAGACGGAAGTGGTGGGGGGCGAATGGAGGGGGGTTAGTCAGCAGAAAGTGGATCACAGGTTTGTGAGGGTGCTACCCTAGAGTCATACGTTGAGGTCAAAGATTGTCACTTTTGCGGCGTTTCTCTTTATCATGGCAGCTCGCTGTCATTGAATGAAATATTTCTAATTGAAATGCGACTAGGATGGTCGTTTTAGGTCAAATGGTAAGCATGGTCAACGCTGAACTCAACTCCATGGGTTTCAACGCTCTCGAGTAAACCTCCTTGTAACTGAAACTCGAATCCAAGTATTCTGATCAGCTCGCGGAGAACAATAGCCTTGTGGTTCTGTCTAATCATGTTCAAAGTACCAAATGGTATTTTAATCTATAATTGAATATGATGCAAATATTGCAGCTTCCCTCTTCAACCTCACGCCTTGGGATCATGCGCCGAAACCTCAATCTCAACCGCCATGCCGGGCGCACCCAGCTCCTTGACACCAATCTGTGTCCAGATGGGCTTGTGATTGGGCATCCACTTCTTGAAGTTCTGGCTCATCCTGGCCGTGATGTCGGGAGTGATTGAGAGATGGTACGAGTTGACTCGGAAGACTTGATCCCAGCCCTTTCCTCCAGCAGCCTTGAGCGCCGTGTCAACATTGACAAAGGCTTGGTCGATTTGCTCTCCGACGGATTCGGAAAAGTTGGGGACGCCGTTTTCGGCGGTCCAGCCGCCTGTGATGAGCGTGTTAGTACCCAAGTGAGATAATGTGCCCTTGGAGACTTACCCTGGCCGCTGGCTTCAATTCTATCGCCAACTCGGACAGTCTGCATGTAGCCCAGGTTGTCGCGGGCCCACTCGCCGGCGCCCTCATAAGCCGAATACTCGAGGTGAGACATGATGCAATTGCTAGTTAATCGGTAGTGAGAAAGAGATGAGTTTGTAGAGTCGTGAGTCTGTTAATCGATGGATTGATGAATTGAGCCATTCCAATCGATCTTTACTTGAATTTATATACACGCATCCTCCATGGCCCTACTCCGTACTCCTACGGGTCTTCCATGTCGTGGAACCTCCAACTTGGAGGATCTGACATGGACGGCGTAACTTTTGCATTGGCTGAGTAATTATCGCTCTCTCACTACATTGCGGCGAAGGATTACTCTGCCAAGACGGAGCAACAAGACGATCAATCTGACAAATTGACCAGATCGAAGGATTCCATAGCATGAGGGTTTCGTAACATGCGCTCTGCAGCAAAGCCTCCGATAGAAGCATCCGAAGCGTAATCCACTCTTGGTGGAGTGGTGATAGTCCCTCATGAGTGGCTCATTTGCGATTAAAGGTTCCGATTAAAGATTGAGTTATCGCGGCCAGGATCTTGGAGTCGGGAGAGATCTGAGGCGTTACGCGATCCACCGTAAAGCATCCGAAATGATTCCAAAATGATTCCAAAAAGCCTCCCTCTCTTCATTAATTACGTACCATTCAATGCCCACAATAATCCTCTACTGGTTCTTCTTCTTGGCCGCCTGCACGTACGCGTTCACCTTCTCAATCTCGGCTCTCGCGCCATCCCACTTCTTGCGCTTCCCATCAAACACGCGCCACAGAAACGGAGTGTAGATGCCGTCCATCAGCATCTTATAAAACGCCCTGTCTTGGAACCAAAACTTCCATCCTGTCAATCCCCATCCGAGGTGCTCGTTGACCTGTGTGCCCGCCGCCTTGTTGGCCCACGCGATCCATTCGTGCTGACGCACCCATCCGGGGACAGCGCTTCCGTCTTTGGCGATGCTGCAGATGAAGTCGTGCTGAACATCGACGGCTCGATTCATCTCCTTGATGGATGGGAGGGGAGAGTTGCCCTTCCAGACCTGCGCGACGGCCATGGAGCAGAGGTCGTACAGAGGAAACGCGCCTGTTGCGAAAGCCACGGTGCCCATGAAGGCGAGCGACTGGGGATAGTCGAGTGAGAAGACATTCTGGTAGAGACGAGCCAGAGGCTTCCCACGCGATCCGATGCTTGCCGCCCACTTGGGCGTGGTGTTGCGTGTCGGATCAACACTGGGATCGAGCAGATTGAACTCGGTCTTGTATCCGGTACACCAGATGATGGTATCGGCATCAAGACGCGTTCCATCATCAAGCTCAACCTCCTTTGGTCCCACGACGCGCTTCAGACCGCTGACAGAGATGATATCTCCAGACTCGAGAAGATCCACCAGATTGTCAGAGATGATGGGCACGGCGTGTTTGATCGGCGGCGCGGGGTTGAGCTTCCACTCTGGGCGGATCTTGAATGCTTTGTCTTGCATCTTCTTGCACATGGTGTTGAACATCCACTCAAAGAAGCGCGGGAAGTTGAGCTCGAGGAAGCCGGCAAATGCAGCCTTGCGAGCTGTCAAGGTATGGTCGAATGGGGCTCCATTTACCACGCGTGGCATCTGCGAGTTTGGTCAATATGAAGACTGGAGATACGATTGACTTGAGTACAAACCACCAAGGCGCCATGGTTGTGAGACACCCAGACCTTCTCGGCGTGGCCACAGAGAGCTGCTGCGGTATCGGCGCCCGTGTTGCCCATGCCGACGACAACCACCTTTTTGCCCTTGAAGAGCTCAGGCCTGAGCGCAAGTTAGAGAGTGTAGTTCATGGTGTCTCAACAGGTAAAAACGTACCTTTTAAATGCACGCGAGTGCAAGACCTCGCCCTCAAATTGCTCCAAGCCCTCCAGCTTGGGAACATGAGGACGAGAGTTGATCCCCGAAGCAATGATGACCTTGTCAAAGTACTCCGGGCCTGATCCTTCAACGTCGACTATCCAGCGATCGTGCTCATCGTCGCGATGCACGCCGGTGACTATGGTGCTAAGGCGAAGCCTGGAAGTCAGGTTGAAGTGCTCTACATAGTCTTCGAGGTACTTTTGCACATGACCGGCTGTGCAATGGCTGGGTGTGTCGTCGGGAAAAGGAAAGTCTGTGAAGCAGCCCTGTTTACAGTGAGTATGCCGACTGGTGACGGTTTGGAGTTGGGCGGGATACCCTTTCTTTGGAGATGTTGATGATGGTCGCTGCTGAGTGTTAGATCTGTCTGCTCTAAGGAGTATTTGTCTTACTGGGGAGGACAGAAGTCTTGTCCTCGTCTGTGTAATGCCACAATCCTCCGACATAGCTGTTGCGGTCAAAGCCCGTCACATCGAAGCCCTCTTCGGTCAAGTTTTTGGCGGCCACAAGGCCAAGAACACCTGCCCATCGTCAGTACAGCTCCATACAGCCTCAACTAGCGCGGGAGGCACTCACCAAGGCCGACAACGGCTACGCGAGGTGATTGTTCTGCCATCTCTACAAGTCTCTTGATTTCCGCCTTTGCAACTACCAAGTAGCTTCAAGCAGAGACACTTCGCGTGATGTTTTATGTCTCCCAACGCAAAACGCCCAGCTGAAAGCCTGAGACCTCATCAAGGTCCTGCAGGGCGGAATTCCCGCGGGTCCGCCCACGACACATCACAGCGTTTATGCCCAGAGCGCGGAAATATGTCCCGCGCGTTTAGACGAGCCGACCTATGAGAACCGGCGACTCTGAAATTTGATCAGATGGATTAGATAAAACGCGGCAATCTCACTGGAGAGATGTGCCGAGCTGAGAATCCATCAGGCCACGCTGCCCCACGGGCGCTGTGAGGAGTTTGCCCGACTCCGGGGGCGTTTCTGGTCCGCGTGTCCGATTCTGGGGAATATCGGTCGGTGGTTACATGTTTCGCCGATGGTAAGAAGGTGTACGCGTTTCAGGAATTTGAATGTTGTGATTCGAGCGTATAGAGGAGAGTCGGTGTTGCTGCTTACTCGTACTTCAGATCAACATAAGCGCCACGTCTTCCATTCGGGTCATCCCTTGCACATCTCGGCATTGCTTTTCCTGGTTGAGCCGTGTCGATCAATCTCGAGGCTTGACCGGCCCCGGGCAGTCGGACGGATGCAGGCGACGAGCCGGATCTCCGATGCCACCTCTGACGCTCGGATTGAGGCTTCGCTTGCGCTGATCTAGAAATATTCTAGAAGTTTTCCAACCAGCCTTGAAGGATGCGATCGTCGTCTTCGGATATGCACTGCCGTGTTGGCTGGTACATCCGCTCAGCACCTACTGTTAGAGATCGGAGTGAGATCAAGAGTCATGGACCAGACCTTAATTCACCCTCTGACACCGATGCCATGAATTAATTGGCCCGCCGGGTCATCATCATTCGTCTAGGGTACGTAGGACAAATCACTGGCGACAGAATTGAAGACATGTGAAAAAATAACACTGGAACTGTTGAGCAAAGAGAAGCATTGCGACACCACGATGGGGTCGCAGACTTGGATTATTTCTGCATTACCCCGAGCCGTTTCCCACGTACTAATACTGCGACTTTCCTCGTGCTAATGCAAACCCCGATCCTTTTTCTGCTTATAATTAAGACATTACCTCCCTCTTATATTCAATTTCAATATTCTTTTTTCGTATGTCGCCTTTTAACCCAATGCTTTTTGCTCCACATGATGATCAACCGTCTACAATGCTCAACTCAAAGAAAGCAACCAACGCCGTATCTAATGCAATCTACATCTTCGTCCAGAAGGTAGTGAAGTTTCCAATGAGTAGACCCCGAGCCACAGTAAAAGACACGCCAGCGACAAAAACAATGGCAAGATAAAAGCATGCCAATGGCTGAGCGCCTAGCTTCTCCAACATGATGCCGCTAAGAGGATTGGCCAGCAGCAGTGCGATGCCGACGGAAAAGTTGGTTGATCCTGATGACTGGTTAGCACTGGAAGGGGGAACAGAACTGCTCTACTACGCACCATAGTATCTCGCATAGTCTTTGGGCTCGCATGTTTTACCTGTGCAGACTGATCGATGTTAGCTGGCTTCATGCAAGTGTCAGGGTAGACTTACCAGGCGAGAGTGCGTAAAAAGACCCCGAGCAGTATCCCCAAAGTGCAGAGAATGTGTACAGCAAAGGAGCCGACGTGGTGCTAAAGGGGATGAAGATCGTGGCCATGAAGACGATGGTGAGAACCATGACCGCGATCATGGAGTTGAGAGCTCCGAATCTATCTCCGATAAAGCCCATGCTGAAACGGCCGACACAAGAACAAGCACCCAGAATGGAGAGAAGGGTATATCCATCCTCGGCTGTGAAGCCGGCGCCGGTCGAGATGGTTGGCAGGAGTCCACCAATGCCAAAAACAACAAACTCGATCAAAAAAACGCCGCAAGACACAAACACAAAGGTAGGGTTCCTCCACGCTGATAGATCAAGAGAGAAGCCTTCAGACTTGGCCTTGGTGGAGCTCGAGTTGGCGGCAACAAGTCGGTCGAAGGGGAGGAAGCAGATGACTCCCAGCACCGATACGATGCCCACGACCAGGGCCACGATTCTCATCGACCACGCCCATCCAAGAGATTGGAACGTGGAGCGTAGGAGGAGGGGAAAGATGATGGAACCGAGGGAGGTTCCTAGAACCGCTGTGCCGATGGCCAAGCCACGACGACGAACAAAGAGCTTTCCAACCACACCGATAGCCGTGGTGCAGTCGATTCCCGTTCCGATACTGCCGAAGACACCAAAGCACAACATAAACTGCCAATAGGTCTTGCACTCAGCCAGTAGGAGGAATGTGGCTGTGGAAAACACGCCTCCGACGGGACTGAGAACCCGGGGTCCATATCGATCCAGGATAGATCCGATCTGGAAGTTGAAGATGAGGGAGAGGAAGAGGTAAACTCCGCTGATCCATCCGACTTGACTGACGGAATAGTCGCTTAGTTGGTTGAGGCTGAGGTACGACTGAACTGTTCCGATGGAAGCCATGAAGCCTGTCACTCATTGTTAGCTGTAGAACTGTGATAATAAATCTTGATGCACTTACCGAAGGAAGGGATCAGGAACAGCAAGGATCCAAGCACGCATGCCCAGGCACCGAGGTCTCCCTCAATGTCTTTCCCCAAAGAGTCCAACGAATCGTCTGAGTCTTGGCCTGCATCAGGGATAGATGGAGGAGATGAGCTCGGCGCACTCTCCACGTCAACGACTGGGCCCTTTTCAGGGAGTGTCGCTTCGACAGAGGAAGCCATCTCGTGGTCCTTCATGGCAAGAGTTGCAGTCTCAAAGCTTGTCGTTTTCTCTTGAGATTCTTGCCCTGATACTCCAACACAAGAGCCTCATGGCCGCCATATTTATACAACATCGGATCCGACATCGTCGACACTCAGAACCCACACGTTTACGTCTTCAAAACTCCAACTCTGGGTCTCGACTAACTCATTCGGAAGCTGTTTTGAGAGCAGTAGTAAAAATTTAAGCTTACAAGGCCAAGACCGAGTCATCTATTTCTGGACCCATATGTTGCCATTGCCGCATCGGGAAGCTGTTCTGAGAGCCGACAAAATTTGCTAGCGACGTGATCGGTCTGGGCCGGAGAGCATAGTCCACTTTGGTGGGTCGGATCGGGAGACCTGCCGATGGATCAAACCATTGGGCACTGGGAGATTCATCACGGGGGCGAGAAGAGGCGGTTTGAATCGGTAATGGATGGGACCAGTGGAAATAGTGTCAGTATCAACGTGGTTGATGCCATGCATCCATGTCGTGTGAGGCTCAAGCTGCGAGTTGGTGATGCATGATGGAGTGGGGGTTGCAGTCACGTGTGTTCGGGGCATGTACTGGGTCTGGTCAAGCTAATTTTGAGAATGATCCTTCCATCTTCTGAATAGCTTCATGTTGGGTCCTGGTGCTGGTATGCCTCTCTGATGACGCTAATACCACGTGATAAGTAAGAAACCTAGCACAGCAACATTGGCCCTGGTTTTAAATCCTGACTGCTTTTGGACAGAATCCCTGTATGCTGAGTGCCAGGTGGGTAATGGGCCCCTGAGAGAGGCACACGATGTCACATCACATCCTTTGCGTCTGAAGGCATACCACTGGCCAATACAACATACGACGACAGAACAATTATCGAAACAAGGCAGAATTTGAGAGGTGAAAAATGGCCAACTTCCTATCATTAGCGCCAGCCATTCTTTGTGAGGCGCTGAGCGGGGAAGGATTAGTCCGGTCTTACAGCCACCGTGACGTGTGGGCTTACGCGATTTCCTGAGGCCAAACATCACAACGTGATTAACGATTTCAACCTCTCACTGCTTAGTTACAGCAAGGAGCAACCATGGAACGCGCAAAGCTCAGTCTGCTGCCTCTATCGCCAGCGGAGTCATCGTCAGAGAACGCCTTGACGGCCAAGAATCCTCGGACTCGAGCCCGTGGACGCGCCATACCCCGAAAAGGTCACACGAAATCGAGAAAGGGGTGCCTCAACTGCAAGCGACGGAGGGTGAAATGCCCAGAGACGTTTCCAGAATGCGACAACTGTAAACGATTGGGCATAACCTGCGAATACTCGAGCATGATTCCCTCCAAGGCTCTTCAGTCAACGCCGACTCAATTCAGCATGGAGGACCTGCGTTTCTTCCACCATTTTCTATCTCATGCTTATCCGCCGTTACCCATCAAGGGCGATGAAGTTTGGAAGCAGGTTGCTACTATTTCTCACAATGTCTGTTGAACTACCTACTTCAACCAGAGGCTTGAGCTGACATTCCATAGTTCGATTTCCTGATGCACGCAATGCTTGGATTGGCAGCCTCTCACTTGTCTCTATGCGATACCACAGAGTTTTCTTCACAAGCGCTGACACATCGCGTTCACGCTATAAGGCTCTTCAACCAGCGGTTGAGCAAGCCATGCGTGTCAAAAGCTGAAGCCGATGCCCGATATGCAACCATCATGGCTCTCACCTTTCAGTCTTCGTACATGCCTGAGGGTATGCTCGAATTCATGATCATGCTCCGTGGCTGTACGGTAGTTTCTCATTCTGTGATACCAGTATTGGAGGAATCCCTCTTTTCTGGCTTCACCGCCGAGAGTCATACTGAGAGAGTTCTTGCACTTGAACGGCATGATCCTGTTGATGCACTAATCGGAGATGTTTTGGATGCCGCTCTCATATCAGTCAACAACCTACGGCCAATATGCCACAGCGTATTGGAAGTCAGATATCTGAGTGTTCTTGACAGAATCTTGAGGTTGTCAAAAACGTCACCTGTCGAAGGTATAGCCTGTCCAACCTCAACACTGAAATCATCTGCTAAAATTGCGCAAATAGGGTTCACTGAAATTTGCTTGGCTTACACGCTTTTTGGCGAAACAAGTGAGGTCGAGTTTAACCACTTCACTGAGCGATCGAACTATGCCGCCCAAATCATCATGGCTCACTTCTTTGTCATCGAGTACATCCTTGCAGTAATCGCCCTGAAGCCGATAATCGACTCGTTTCCCTTTAGGAGGGTCATTATTGCGTCCTGGACAAGGGAGATTTCCAAAAAGCTGCCGCCTGGCTACGAAGAGTATATTCGTTGGCCTCTAGAGTTTGCAGAGTTGTGTCACCGGGAATATGGGCCCTGACTCGACGCTGTCAATAGAAAATGTTCTAATCTCTACCTTGGGCGGTGTTTTTCGCGTGTTCTGATGCCTATTAGTATTTGGCTGCTAACAATGTTCGACATTGTTGTGGTCAAGGTCAAAGTCAGCCTTGGCGCTGCTAGCCTCGGACCAGTCTGTGCATTGGCAAAGAAATTGCACATCGCTCAACATCTCCTCTTCTATGTCCGTGTGGAAAACCGTTGTACGTGGTCATGTTTGAAAAGACGAATTATCTCCTCTTGTGATGTAAGAATCAGGTGGTTAATTCAGGAGGCTGGGGTCGTGGGGCTGATTCAGCGACGAATCACCTGACGTGCCGCCCTCCCCGGAACCAACGGAATTTTAGCTACAGCTCGTCAGGCTCCTGCATCATGACATAATGTCAGCAAGGACAACAACGACGACAATGAGACTTTCCATGCCTTGAAGAGAGAGAGACGATTCTTGCAGACGATGGCTCCGTTCATCGACACTGTGAGGAATGCCCTCTTGGACTCGGCTGCCCGATCCCGTCTCTGGCTCGATACGCCTCAAGCTCGCGGAGTCTTTAAATGCACCGTCGCCTATACCATCGCCAGTCTCGCGACTTTTGTTCCCTTCTTGTCGAATTTTCTAGGCAAGCCTGATGGGAAACATGTTGTGGCAACTATTACCGTCTATTTCCATCCCGCCCGGTCCGTGGGGTCCATGATCGAGGCTATTCTCATCGCCATCGTGGCTGTTGCTTACGGCGAGCTAATCTCGATTCTGTCAATGGTTACTTCGGTCTTTTTCGGCTCTACCATGCACCTAGTAACCGTCTCGCACATTCTAGTTGTCGTTGTCTTTATTGGCGGCGGGTTTGGATTTATGGGCTGGGTCAAGCAGAGGATGCAAAACCCCCTCGTCAACGTTGGCAGCACTCTAGCTTCGCTCGCTATTATCGGCGTCGTGACCCGGGAGAATCATGTCATGTCCAACGTCTTTTCCAATGAAAAGATTCTTCAGGTCTTCAAGATGCTTGTCATGGGAATCACCACTACGGCTGCGGTGAACCTGTTGTTATGGCGAAGTTCTGCTCGGCAGTCACTCCGTCAGACCATGAATCGCGTGTCAGTTCCACTTGGAGACATGCTATACATGATCACCGGAAGTTTCTTGAGTGGCTCTGAGGCTGGGCTTGTGTCTGATGGCTTCGCAGCAGCTACCTCGCACTATTCCAAGTCGTACGCTCAGATGATGAAGGATATGAGAGAAGCCAAGTTTGAGCATTACTTTCTTGGGCATGAAGAGATCTATGACCATGAAAAATCTGTTGCAAGGTCAATGGAGAACTTGGCACAATCACTTGGTGGACTGAGGAACGCTACCAACACTCAGCTTGAGCAGTTGAAGCATCCAACGCCAGCAAGCCCGGGCGAGCCGGGGCAGCCATCTGTGAACCATGCTCGCGACTTGATTGAGCTATTCAATAGCTCAATGAGCATGTCTATGACTTCGTTGCGACAGAATCTGTGCAGGATCCTGCATGAGCCGCAATTTGGGAGACCACCAAGCTATGAGATCAACATTGACGAAGACCTTCGACGAAATTTGATGGATTCGCTAGACACTTTCAACACGACTCGAGCCGATTCGTTGCAAGGACTCTATGACCGTATCGAAGAAATGGCTTCATCCCCAACAATGACAAGGGCGAACTTGGAAGAAGTCGCTGCAGCATGCGGACACTTCACTTTCAGTTTGCAGTCATTTGGAGAAGAGGTTCTCCAGTACCTAGACGTCTTGGATGACCTAGAATATGTCATCTTGCACAAGAGTCGAAGCTGGCGATGGCTCCTCTTCTGGCAAGACCGGAATGCAGTAGACCACAACAATGCCATCAGGATGTTTGACTCGGCAGAGGCGGACACTTTGATACGGACGAGATCGAGATCTCTCAGCTCGCCGGAGGAATCCAGAGCGCTCCCCACGAGAGTTGATGTTGCGACTTGGTATAACGCGCCTGATGTGAACAAGGTCCTTGCGTGGTTTTGGCGAAATCTCTCGGCCTTATTTAAGAAGATGGCACGAGACGAGAGTAAGTGAGAATATTGGTACGTACGAAACTTGACTAACATTAGTAGTTCAATTTGGACTCAAAGTCGGCATCGGCGCTGCCATGTGGGCTATGCTCGCTTTCCTCCCGCAGACTCGAGAGGTATATAACCAATGGCGCGGCGAATGGGGCCTGCTCTCATTCATGATTGTCTGCTCCATGACAGTTGGCGCCTCCAACACAGTGGGCTGGGCACGTTTCATAGGCACCCTCTTTGGCGCCCTCGCATCTGTCATCAACTGGAAAGTTAGCCATGGCTATGCGTTTGCCTTGATCATTCTTGGCTGGGTCGCCAGTTTTATCAACTTTTACATCATCATCCAGCACGGAAAGGCTGCCTTGGGGCGAATCAGCTTGCTCGCGTACAACGTGTCGACACTGTATGCGTATAGCATGCAGAGAAAGGCAAATGGCAAAGACAGTACAACCGACGAAGAATTTGAGCAGCCAGATATCGTCGACATTGCACAACATCGAGCCATCGCAGTTACAGCCGGTATCATCTGGGGTCTTGTCGTTTGCAGACTCATCTGGCCTATTTCAGCTCGCCAAAAGTTCAAAGAGAGTCTCTCGGTGCTGCACCTTCAGATGGGTCTGATCTGGAAGCGTGGGCCTCTGGCTGTGCTGTACCGCAGTGAAGGATCTCAGAGCTATCTCAAATCTGGCGAACAGGCCGCTCTTCAGAGATATGCGGCTGAACTGGAGAATCTGAGACAGGCTGCAGCGTCCGAGTTTGAGCTGCGAGGACCCTTCCCGGTGGATGTTTACGGCCGTGTGTTGCGAGGCACGGATCGCATCCTTGATGGCTTCTACGGTATGAGTCTTGTGGCGTGTCGTAAGGGACACATCACAGAAGGAGAGCGAGCATTACTGCAATATACTGCTCGAGAGCGCGCAATCCTGTGCGATCACATATGTCAGGCCTTCCAAGTCGTGGCTAGTTCAACGATGTTGGAATACCCCTTTGCCGACGCAACCCCTAGCATCGTCTCAGCACGCGAGAACTTGCTCAGTAAGATCTTTCAGTTCCGAAAGGAGCACTCGTCAAGGCCACCAAGCCATGACAGCGAAGATAGCGATGACCCGGCTGATGTGTTGGTCGAGGAGAGAGATTATGCTCTGCTATATGCGTATGCTCTTGTCACAGGCCAGGTGGCGGATGAGTTGAGAATGGTTGGTAAGGAGATTGGAAGCGTTTTTGGCGTTTTGGATGAGGATACGCGTCTTTTGCAGTAGTGATAGAGATTTCCTTTCAAAGGATCGGTATAATAGACATGCAGCCGAGCGGCACGATAGGTGTGTGTTTTATTTATAATGGTTCACGTCTGCTCCTATTTCGAGATCCGTTGGCTAACCCTAACCCTAAGATAAATCCTGAGGGTTGCCTTAAATTCTTTTTTTTTTCTTCTTCACCTGCTCGGATCCCTTGCTTGCATTCTCCACTACGACATCAAAGGTTTGGTTAGCTTACTGCATGAAGTGCTTTCTTTTTGCTACCTTTATGTGTTGGATACGGCCTCTTGAACGTCACGGTCTGCAAGACGCTGATCCAAAGTTCATAGACGCATGTTTTCATTCTAGGATTGTCTATGAAGAGTAAGACTAGTGTATCCACAAAAGCGCTAGAATCATGTAATATCTGTCAAGATAGCTTCAAGTCATTCGGCATGTACTGAAAATTTTTGATCATCTCATCGATCTTCTAGCCCAGTTAACCCATCAAGGGCCGGGCTCCAACTGTAACAAAGAACACATTGTCAGCTCATCATAGCATCATGTCCCGATGCTGGCGATCATCTCATCCCTGCCCGTCTGACGACGCTCCCTGAGGAACCGGGCCCGCTCACTTGCACTAGCCCAGTCAAAAGGCCGACGGTATGCTGGCCGTATCACTGGTAGCCGAGTCCTAATCTCTACCATGCAATTCTTCTCGGGGTTGCATCGTTTGGGGTCTCTTTTATTTCCCAAGAGCCTCACCCTGGTCTTTGAGGACATGGCGGCCCAGATGAGACACTCCGTATTGCCCTGCTTCAACAAGTCGATGACTTCATCCAGCAACTCGAGACTGAAGATTGGATTCGCTGTCTGGTAGAGCCGCTTAGCAAGTAGTTCAGTTGAAAAACTGTAGGCTTCGACCGCCACCAAGTCGTAATAGAGACTACTAGAGGCTTCTGAGCTCGACTTCGCCCTCTGCCTGACCTCGATAACAAAGTCTTCCACACGAGTGGGGCTTGAGGTCACCGGCAATATAGGGTGATAACTGTTGAGGTTTCCGGCATCGATGGTTGTTTTGGTGAGTATCATATCCGTATAGCCGTGAAAATGGAGATTGCCTCCGGGCTGCAAGGCCCATACGACTGAGGATCAGCCGTTGTCCGCTCGATGGGTGGTTGGGCCCAGCCGGTTTTGTTTGCTTCACGGGCATCGTCCCTAATTGACATATGCTCCACCTGACCAGGACCCGCTGTTCGATATTTCCTTCACATACGGAGTAGATAAAGTTCGATTCGAGCATGGCGTCGGAACTTGTAGCTATCCCGACGCCGATGGTCATAGCATCTGCACTGGAGCACGTCCAGTCACTTATGTCTTCTTATTTGCTTCTAGCAGCCTGTCTAATTACGCTTAATTCGGCAAGGCTGTCCCCTGCACCATGCTCATGATCTACCACCTCCGTCGCTTGCGCGTACTATCATATTTCTGGCTCCTACTAGGTGCCCTTGGGTATTCTTCCGAAGCCGCCGCCAGGTCTCATCATCTTCCGCTGAGTCAGGCTTTCTGTGCATCCAGTGCCTATGAGCACTTTCGATGAGACTTGACTATTCGAGATATCGAAGTCATGGAATAATTGCTGGGCAATGTAAGTAACTACACAACTCTACATTTGATTATTTTGTCCATAAGAAGGTGAAAACTCGATATCTAGATGCTTGCCAGTGGGCTGTTCGACTTCATCGGACATAGCGCCCATGGCCTCCGGAATATTCTTGCCCGGGACTCGAAGTTCACGAGCAATGCCACGATTTAAATATTAGGTTCAGGTGGTTACGGCTGGGATCCACCCAATTCCAAGATCAGAGACAAGTGCTTCATTATAAAGGCGGCGAGATCCTGTTTTACTTCACATTATCATCACTCATAGCCAACACCAGTCTTCACTTAATTCAAACACTCCAACCACCATGCGCTCCCACTCTGTCCTCTTCATTTCAGGCCTCCTGAGTGCCTTCCAAGGCTACGTCGCAGCAGCTCCTTCTCCCAATGCCAGAAGTGTCAACATTCCCGGCATAGACACCAATGACGTTACGGATTTCGATTGCCCCGGAACCACTCAGACGGACTTGACCCAGCAAGAGTTGCAGGACGCAATGGACGAGTTCGCGTACACGCTTTACACCGAGAAGGATGTTGAGGGCGCGTTCAACAAATACGTTGCATCGAACTACGTCCAGCACAGCCCGAGCATGGGTGATGGTAGGGCTAAGGCCATCGAGTCTCTCACATCGGGCTTTAGTGCGGAGGGAAACACATTCGAGGTGAATATCAGAAAGGGAATTGAGATTGTGAGTGGCACTGACAGATATTTCAGATTGCGAGAGTCATGGTTGGCCCAGAATATACAACCATTCACCTCAAGGCTGAAGTCTATGGCCAACCAACCAACGTGTTTGACATCTACAAAACACAAGGATCTTGCATCATCGAGCATTGGGATTGCCTGCAAGATATCGCCAATAAGACTGTTTCGACACATCCGTACTTCTAGTTTCTGCAGACCTATGGACGGCTGCGCTATTGCAACCAGCTTATCGCTGAAACTTTAGCTATATCACAAGTGGGAAGAGGATAGACTGGGCGAAGGGCGTGCTGAGTCGATGCTGGCTGTAGGGTGATCTAAATAGATGTTGAAAAAAGAAAGGGAAAAAAAGAATGATAGACGAAGGCTTTAAATTATTATCTTCTTTAGTTATTACTAGTAAGAATAGCACTCCTAAGAGTATATTCTTTATCATAACTCTTTTTATTAATATATTAATTACTAAAACTCTTTTTTAGATACTACTTTTTTCTTTTAATAAGTAAATTTAAATAAACCTAATTGTTAGCACAACCTCACGGCGTGGTTACGTCTTTAGTGCAACTTCGGCTTTTGAATCGGCAATAAGAACCATCTCGCCACCTTAGATAAAGCCATGTCAGGACCTCGGATACGACGCGTAACTGTTTCTCCAACCTCAATCCCAAGCATTCGGCATTCGTTTTCGTCGTGGGCCGTGAAACAATAATGCAGAGAATGCTACACCTATACCTTTCAGTCAAACTACAGCCCTAAATCACCATCTTCTTCATGTTTGCCAACTTTGAGCTTTATTCAGGGGGCTGGGTGGGCGCCGAGCAGAAGCGAAAACGTCGACGGTCTCGGAAAGGATGCATACCATGTAAGGCTCGGTTCTTCCATTATGAAAGGAGGGTACATCTGATATGTCCTCATAGGCCGTGAACGACGCAAGAAATGTGACGAGGCTCGTCCCTTATGCGGCCAATGCTCTGCGCGTCGCGTCACTTGTCGTTGGCGCAAAACCTCCTCAGATGAGGGACTCGATTCCTCTGCCGAGGATACTCAAGACTCGCGGTCGCCAAGCTCAGCAAGTTGCCAATCGCCATCTTCCGGATTGTTTGGATCAACTTCGTCGGCGGGCGATGTTGGAGACGTTTGCAGCCCAAGTAGCCCAAGCGACATGGCTGTTTCTTTTCCACTCCACCGTCTCAGTCTGTCAAACGTGTTTTCCGAATGCGCCAAAAGCCTACCATCCTGCTCCATGGTAGACTTGCTTGAGGTATTTGACCGAGCTACGTCGGGTCATGATTTCGGCGGGGAATATTCTCTCCTGACCCAGGGGCTTCCTTGGTTGTCGAGATCTCCGAGCATGCTCCACGCTTGGCTATCATGCTCAGCAATGCTCATCTCACAGTTCCAAACAAGTTGGCGAGAACACGCACTTAGACAGTATACACAGGCCATAAGGGAACTGCGACAAAGTATTGAGAATGGCGTGTCTGTTGCAGACGAGTCGACATTTGCGACCATCCTCATACTCCACGTCTTTGGCGTAAGTTTTCCCATCTTGAGAAGGAAGGCCATGTGTTTCGAATCAAAACTGACAATGTACGCATTAGAGATTCGGAGACGTTAACAGTGACTCGTCCATGGCACACCTATCCGCAGCAGCCAGGTTGAATGCCGCTATCAATCGACCCCCTTCAAATGTTCACCACGCGTTGATTGTCGAGGCATTCATCTACCAAATTGCAAAGAATAGCACATTTCGACCTAGTCCTCTGGAAAACTACGACGACCTCACAAGAATAATACGGCTTTGGTCTAATTCTTCAGTGCTACAGGAGAGTACCTCCAGCCCTCAACTCAAGAAAGCCGGGCTATCAGCTTTCCTCCCTATCTGGACATTTGACATCATATTTAAAGCCTCCCATATACTGCATAATAGGCGCAACATGTCTTCAGATGAGATGGAAGAAAAGCTGAACGAACTGCATACGCAACTCGACAAGCTTCAACAAGGACTGTCACCTTCTGACAACCCCCCGGACGAGACAATTGGCGAACATATGGTCTCAGATAATGCTGAGCGACTGATCCACGAAGGGGCGGTAGTCTCGCTCGAGCTGGACACTAGCTCTCCCTGCAACGACTACGCTGATGAGGGTTTCCACATGCGGCAGCTCTACTTCTTGGCAACGAGCCTCCTCATCTTCAAGCTGGAGCGCCCAGCGACCACAGTCGATGATTCGACTGTTACGGCAATCTTCAAATCCGCATTGTTTCATCTCCGTCACGTCCGAACCGATATGCCATGCCTGCTTTGGCCAATCACTGTACTTGGCATCGCCGCTTCGTCAAGCCAAGACAAGTCGGTGATTATTGCACACGTGGAGGCGATGCGTCACTTTGCAGGTGAACGATCGGCAACTTCAGCTTTGCAGTTTCTGGCATCAGCATGGGGAACCCAAGATTTGCCGTCCGCCGTTGAGCTGGAAGACAAGAGTCAGGAAGGCATCAGAAAGGAGGGATTTGGGTCCTCAGATGGTTTTGGCTACGGCCCTGGAGGTTCGGGCAGTGCATTGGGGCTGGATATTTTATTCAAAGGGTCAATCATGAAGACAGTCATCGTGTAGAGAAAGTTTGATAATGAATATCTGCTGATACTACGTTATGCTTCATGATCGTCTACAATGTGAACGACTTTGATCTATGCTGTTGAAAGTCCTTTTTGATCCGAGCAAAAAGGCCGTCGTCCACCATGATGGCCCAGCCCGTGACAGCCATAGCCTTGGCTGCCTCAAGAATTCTCTCATGAGCCTCTACAGTGCCGGCGGCTTCCGCAAAAGTTCGGTTATGCATGGACGTACCTGGAGGCGCAGGAATGCCAATTATCCCATGCAACCCAGGCACCGCTTGGCTGACATTGCCCATATCAGTCGAACCGCCGATGGTTTCACCCTCGCTAGGCATGGAGATGGGGACGCCGAGAGCGTCCATCTCTTGCTTGAATAGAGAGCAGAGAGGCTGGTTGACCCAAAGGTCCGCATACGCAAAGTTCTCCTTTACTGCAACCCCGCAACCCGTCGCCGTTGCCCCGGCTTCGATGCAGTTTCGCACGCGGCTAGTCAACTGACCAAGGGACTCCATACTGGCGCTGCGGACTGTGTATTTGACCTGGGTGCAATCTGGTATAGCATTGGTGAACCGAGGTGCCTCCATGATGCACCCGTGAATGCGCTCATCGGGCTTTATCTGCTGTCGTAGCATCGAGACATTGTTGTATGATGCTACGAGAGCGTCGAGGGCGTTGATACCGTCCCATGGGTTTGCGGCAGCGTGGGCGCTGGACCCTTTGTACTCGGCGACCAAGTCTGTGACGGCGATGGAGGAGGGACCGGCCGAACCAAATGTGCCTTGGTGTTGATAGTCGGCTTCAATCATGGGGTGACTGTCGCGAGGATGAGCAGGAGCTAGGGTAAGTCGATAATATGTCGAGACTTACATCATCAAGGAAACATCGGCCTCTTTGTATGCCCCTGCATCGAGGAGCAATACCTTTCCTCCGCCATCTTCTTCAGCAGGCGTGCCCAGTAGCTGCGCCCTACCCTCAATGCCGTACCTATCCAGGACAAACGACAAGGCTAGATAGGCAGCGACACCAGCTGTTGCGATCAAGTTGTGTCCGCAGGCGTGGCCGAGGCCTGGGAGGGCATCGTACTCGGCGTTGAAGTTGACGCATCTGCCGCCAGTTCCATGTGTCGACTCGAACGCGGTGGGAAGGTTGTATGCCCCTCGCTGTACTCGATGGCCTTGGGATTCGAGAAAGCCTGAGATGTGCTGTTGGGCTTTGAACTCTTCAAAGGCAATCTCGGGTTCATCGTGGATCTATGCGAGTATCTTCATGTTAGTCTAGCTTGCTAGCTAGTCTTGGAGATCCAAGGGTGCTCATTCACCTGCTTATTCAGAGTCCACAGCTTGTCCGACAATTCTTGGATGTAATCCGCTATGACCTGGCGGACCTCATCGAGATCGGGGCTCGGGGTAATCTTGACAGTCATGATAAGATTTGAGACGGAGAGATAATGAGAAAGAGGCAGATAAAGGGGTTGGCACTGGGTTACTGATCTAAAGACAGGGGTTTAGGAGGAGGAGTTTGATCTCTTATACGCCATGACTTTGTGGGCTCTCTCTATTTAATCAGCATGACTGCTCTTGGCGACCGTAAGCACCTTGAATCCTAGTTTGAACCCCTGGTCGCCAATCTGTCCCGGACCCAGTTTCGGAATCGGAACCTTGGGAGCTTTACGTAAAAATGAGTTATCAATATGATGATATCGCGGGGTATACGAAGCTATCCCCAGATTCTCGCCAAGTCCTTAGCGTGTCGGAAGACTTATCTGGGTTTAGCTCCTTACCAGGGAGTTGGTGATGGTATCGTGAAGGCAAATTCTGACTAGAGTTTGACTTTTAGCGTGTCGGAAGACTCTTTTCGGTTTAGTGCGTATGAGTGGGAGATAGGAAACTATCATCAGCTCGACCCATCCGTTCATCTTCCGGCAACTTCACTCGGCAGGCCATTGATAACAATCTTTGTACCATGGGAACTCACTCTGTCCTAGGTCCAAGTCACTATAAGAGGGAGGAATCATCAGCTGGAGAAAGCTCTTCACATCGCTTCATGCATCATCTCTGAATCTTTAAACCAACATCACTACCAAGTTACTCGATGGAGTCCACCACACGCGATCATATGTCTGATTATGACATTGCACCTGGAACCGTGTACATCGTCGAGCAGCCATCTGCTTTGTCCGCTGACTCAACCACTGCTGTCATCCTGATACCCACTCCGGCCGATGACTTGACAGATCCCTTGCGCTGGTCTGTCTGGCGCAAGAGGTATCATCTGTTCCTCCTGATCGCCTATGGCACACTCATGACTGCCCTAGGCAACTGGGAAGCCTCCATCTATGTCAATATTCAGGAGGCACTTGGCACGACCATCACCCTTCTCAATGTTGGCATGGCTTTGACTCTGTTGATGCTTGGTGTTGGCAACGTCTTTTTCACTCCCCTCTCCCATAGTGAGTAGAACACTGAAGACCTTGTTATTGACACCACTGACAATGGGCAGAACTTGGCCGCAGATTCACCTATCTCTCTAGCCTGATTATTGTCATTGCAAGCAAGATATGGCTAGCCAAAGCCAAAAACTCTGGCGATTTCATCGGTGCCCACGTCCTCTTTGGCCTGGGGCGCGCTCCCTACGAAGCTTTGATTCCAATTTCGATTGCAGATGTCCTATTCACTCATGAGAGAGGCTTTGGACTCGGCGTCTACTCGTTCGGCTTGATGTTCGGATCTTCCGTCGGTCCCATCGCTTCTGGTTACATGGTCAAGACACTGCACTGGCGCTGGGTGTACTGGTGGGGAGCTATTCTCTGCGGCGTCGTCTGGGTTGTCATGTTCTTGACTCTTGAGGAAAGTCGCTTCATCAGAAAGCCATCTCAAGTTGAGTCAACCACCTTCGAGTCTAATGAACGAGGCATGCCCGCTCAGGAGCCCAACCCAGAAGACCACAAAACAGCCCAGGAAGAAGTCAAGGACGAAAAGCACGACCTGCATCACCACGGCACCAACACTTCTGTCCACAGGGTGGGCGAAGTCTTGGATGCAGACAACTTTAGGTTCCAGACCAGCCTGTGGAGAGTCTTTCCCGGTAGTCTTGGCGTCTTGGCCAAGCAATGTTATCAGCCACTGCAACTGGCTTGGTTCCCAGTCATCCTCTGGGTAAGTACGGCTTAAGGTGCTGACGCGCGGCAATACTGATGCTCGATAGTGTGGGATCATGTACGGCGCCTCTGTCTCGTGGATTAGTGTTCTGGGCACAACCACTGCCACCATGTTGGGCTCGGCACCTTACAATTTTGGCAACGATGCTCTTGGCCTTATTTGGCTATCGCCACTTGTTGGTGCAATCTTTGGGTGAGCGTTCTTGAGAATCACATGAAAACGCCTTCTAACCGTGGGCGGCCTCCAGTTCTTACTTTGCTGGTTCTTTCAACGACCAACTCACCATGTTTCTATCCCGTCACAACCGCGGCTGGCGTGAGCCCGAGTTTCGTCTCTGGGCCTTCCTCCCGACAGCCTTCATCATGCCTGGAGGTCTGATTCTCTACGGCGTCGGTGCAGCTAAAGGTCTGCCCTGGATTGCACCTATAATTGGCATGGGACTAGTAGGCTTCGGCCTATCAGTTGCGGCTGCACTCACGATAGCCTATACTGTTGATTGCTACCAAGCGATTGACGGCGAGGCTGTCACCACGGTTATTCTGATCCGAAATATCATTGGTAGTGCCCTTACTTTTGGTATCCAGCCTTGGATCGACAGCATGGGTGTGACGGATACATTTATCACGGCCGGGTGCCTGTCTTTTGTTATTACCATGGTGGCTGGGCTATTGATCGTGTGGGGAAAGAAGATGCGTTTTCTGACCAAGGTGGCGTACATGAACTTTGCCTGCTTGTCGGGATAGTTTGTAGCTTCTGGTCTTCTACGAGCTGGGAACTGTTCTCGTCTGTAGATTTATACCTGAAACGCGCTGTGAAACCCCTTCACGTTTGTCAAAAAGTCAGTAGAAAAGTCCCCAACCAATCTTCCCCCCATCCTCCCTTTTTTCCCGCCCGAGGCTCGTCGCAGCTGATTTTCGAGTCCACGCTCTATTATTGGACCATTCAAATATTATGCCAATGCTTTATGTATCTTGGCGGGTTGGTCATGCGACCAAAAGGCATCATCCAAGCCCACCTGCTGAAAGCAGACTACGGTACCCCAGGTTGAACATTGGCATTCTTGGCTTCTCATTAGGGAGAATTACGGCGCTTTATCAACCCGACTGTTGGCTTGCTTGTACCTTCCGTTCCTGTCGCTTGGCGGTGAAAATCACGAGATAGAGGATTGCATTGGCGCTCGTCGGGATTGGAGAGAAGCATCTTGGCGTAAGAGCCGAGCCGCCAAGCTCATGGATTATTGGCATGTTGTGCTGGGGTATATCTTGGCAACATGATTACCCTTGATTACCTTCCTTTCATAACCCAATAATGGAACAATTGCCTATCAAACGGACTTGTCGGCCGCCTCTCTAAGATCTTGGCTGGTCTGGGGTTGCACGTCACCCTTTGAGGGAGTGATCTGGGGTATATATGGGACGATCTGCTCCACCATCCTCCTCCTCCCTTCGAAGAAAGTTCCATGGTTCATCCCCATCTTCCCCGACACCCACTTGTTTTGCATTATCCTGCATAAAGGGTCCTCCTCACTTTGTTCCTCTTCCCCCTTTATCCCTACCGCTCAACATGGCGAAAGCCGAGGGTGGCCCCAAGCCGGGCCTGGCAAAGAGAATCTTCTTGCTGCTTGCACCAGACTCGGCAAAGGATGATGATGGTCGCGACAACTTTAACTCGCGATCGCAATTCGTGCTCTGCGCCATGGGTGGTGCTGTCGGCCTGGGTAACCTGCTTCGATTCCCGTCTGTCGTGTTCAACAACTACGGCCTGCAATTCTTCATTCCATATGCCGTCGCGCTCTTCCTCATTGGAATTCCCATCCTCCTCCTCGAAATCACACTCGGACAGGCCTACCGTGGTGGCTGTGTCATTGCCTGGAACAACGTCAATCATCGGGCAAAGGGAATTGGTCTGTCCATGGTCTTCAACGGTTTCAGTGTCGTGGGCTACTATGTCCCGATCCTAGCATGGGCCATGACATATTTCCGTCTATCTTTCAAGAGTCCTCTGCCTTGGGCGGGTAAAGACACTGTCGACTTTTTCTTGAACGAGGTTGTTCGCAACATTGCTCCCACCGGGGGTGATGAAGATGGTGGTGGCCTCAAATCCTATCCCGGTCGTGGCATCATTGGCGAGACCTTTGGCTGGTCTGTCATGATTTGGTTCGTCGTCTGGATGTGCACCTTCAAGGGCGTTGGTCTCACAGGACGTGTCATTTACATCACCATGGCCTTGCCGCTCGTCATGATTGGGATTCTAGCCATCCGATCACTTTCGCTTCCCAACGCCTCTGATGGCTTCAAGCTGTATGTCGGTATGTGGCGAAGCGAGTCCCTCGAGGGTCCCCGAGTATGGCAGGATGCCTTTGGACAAATGTTCTTCTCCATTGGCGTTGGCTTTGGTTACTTCACGTCGTACGCCTCATACAACAACAAGTTTGCCAACGCGGTTCAGGATGCTTTCATCATCGCACTGAGCAACTCGGCCATTGAGATCACCTCGGCATTGGCTGTCATGGGCGTCGTCGGATTTCTGGCCATCAACCCTGGCGAGGTAGACCCCTTGTCTACCTTCAGCTCCGGCTTCTTCTACTACCCAGAGGCTCTAGCGCAAATGCCTGGCTCCAACTTCTTCTCGGCATTGTTCTTTATCACCTTGGTTCTTCTTGGACTCACATGCGTGTTTGCCTTGGCCGAGGTGCTAGTCACCCTCCTCTGCGACACTGACCTTGGTCAACGTGTGCCTCGCTGGGTCATCTCTACCTCGGTCATTATTCTGGGTGTTTTGACTACACTCATCTATTGCAGTGAGTTTGGCTTCAACACTCTTGATGCTATTGATATGTTTGTCAACGATGTCGCTCTCTTCATTACCGTCTGGTCCGAGACCTACATGGCCTGTACGCTTTACCGCTGGAGAGACCCAGTTGACCAGATTGGCGCCATCGGCTACTTTGTCTACAACGGCGGCTACGTTGCCTCCATCGTCATTGGTCTCCTCCTTGGTCACCTTGTGAACCCCAGCGTTGGTGCTGGCGTTGGCTTTGGCATTTTCATTGCCTGCGCTTTGTTCTCTGCCTTTATCGGCAAGACTCCAACTGTCCCTGCTCCCAGATTCTGGGGTGGCAACCCGATCCTCAGCCGGTTCTGGTATGCGGCTTTCTACTCGGTATGTATTCCTCCCTTTCCAGGATATCTCCATCATGATCTGACAATTGTATCCAGGGCAACCAACTCCGCCGGGACCTGAACCGTGCTATCCTCGGAGGCTCCAAGAATTGGAAGATCCACTGGGTCTGGCCCATCTGCCTCAAGTACATCACTGGTCCTGCTGTGGCACTGGTGTTTTCTTTTGCCTACCCCAAGTTCCTCAACGGTCACGCCGACGATCCACCATTCATCTACAGCTTTGTGCTTATGCACATGGTTGTCATCTTCATCATCGGTGCATTCATCGCTCCACGCTTTCTCAACATCCTCATCCCGGGGCACCGTGTCGCTCGCGGTGATGGCAAGTATGAGGTGGCACCCCAGATCACTGTGGGCGAAACCCCCGTTATCAACGATGGCGGCCTCGAAGGTGGGAATGTTCTCGAAGGTGACATTGCCTACCAGAACAGTGCGGATAGAAGTAGCGCAGACGCCGACAAGGCTGTTCGGAGGAATGATGCCACCGTGGCTGAGCCTTCGTCCGTGGAGTACAAGCAGTAAATACTTGCTCTACGGACAGGAACGTTTTCACTTCTTTATGGCAAGGACCAGGAGGACAACTGGGTAACTGTGGAGTGTTCAAGTTGAGAAGGACTTCATTGTCACATTTCCTGCGACAGCCGGTGGATTGCAGATGGCTCTCAACTCATAGGTAGCAGCTATCGCAATACCGACGTTTCTTATATTCCCGTTTGCATAAAGCTCTGAGACGAAGATGCCTAAGAGAACAGTGATAGCGCCATAGAGCATGAAATGAGCCTTTCATGACCAGAGAAAAACAGAGATTATCAACGATTCGTCGGCCTGTATTCATCACATAGGTATTACTAGTTGACGGTTGCGGCCTGCTTCAACCTGGCATGAGCATCTCAACAGGCTTGAAGAAGAGGTACAGAGAGATCAGCTAGGTATGACTCCTCTTCTTCTGCGGGCTGCAGAAGTTAAAAAGAAAAGGCCACTGTGTTAGCATCGGGTCATGATGCTATGATGTTTTGATAATCTGTTCTTTATTATAGTTGAAGCCTGCCCCTTGATGGGTTAAGCCAGAAGACCGAGGTACAGAGAGGTTACAGTAAAGTGCTCGCGTCCACATTTAACTAACAGCAGGCGCCGAGGCTTGTTGTAGCTGCTGCAAGAGAGACCTACAAGCTATCCGTCACAGAGCGAGGCTAACATTGGGTAACAGTAGGCAGTCGCACGCCCTGACTAAAATTTGAACTTATAAACAGGACGTAGTTATTTATTAGACTCCCTGCCCGTTGCCGATTGGCTGCTCTAGTGGCCGAAAGTCCATCAAAGTCCTCTCTTGCTCCCAGAACCCATTCCTCGTGTCATCAGAAACAGGCACCTCGGTCAGCAGCAACTTGGCATACGCCGCCGCCGTCGCAGCCGCATACTCCTGCCACTCCTTGCTCTTGTATGAGTCAGCATAATCGCAGATTCCGCGGATGACAAGGCACGGGAACGTATTCATGACGCCTGCTGCCTCCATCTCAAAACACAAGATACCGTGTTCTTGCGCCCAGCGGTCCCGCACTGCTGCGTCTTTGAGGACACGGTTTGCTGAGGCGATGAGGCCGTAGTGTATTTCGGGGTGGTCGCTTGGTCTAATTGGGCGGTTTTGAATGTGACTGTTCATTTCTGTGCAGCGCCCAGCCTGACATGCAGAGCATGCCAACGAGAACAGGCGGTCATTGTTTTGTCCAGGATGCATGTACTTGAGCTTCCATGAATCTGGGACCCGATTCACAACATCATTCAAGAATGGTTGCAGTGGATTGGAAGGAAGATCAGGGTTCGATCGCAAAGAGCTGATCGCGGTCGTTAACTGTCTCGGGGGCGGTTGAAGAGCTCCCGTAAGTTCAAAAGCACTGTTCTCGATTTCTTTCCCCCGATCATACTGTATGACGCCAGAGAACCTCGCAGTGGGAAGACTCACGACCACATCACCGAGCCGGATATCGTTCTGTGGTGTAGGAGCACCGCCTCCTATCCCCACGAGGAGACAGAATGCTATGCTCGGAAAGCTCCGCCTCATATTAGATGCCGAGTCGGCTGCTGCGTTGGTCCCGTATTCTCCCGCTGGAAGGCAGGCGGCTACGACCATGTGGCCGCTGATTGTGCCTAGTGCGTAGTTGTTGACGTCTCCATGTAGGTTCTTGGGCTTGCTGTGTTTCGTGTCGAATAGGGCCCGTACAGCAAGAAGCTCTTTGGGGAGGGCGCAGAGGATTCCGACTGTGTATCTCCACTGAGGGTACGACTCCAAGCCCAGAGAGGCTGTTGAGTCGCATAAAGCTTCGGCATCGGACCCAGAAGGAAAACGGATCAGGTTTGGGATACTTGACGCGGAAATTGTGGCTCTGGGGTCCAAATCCGACAGCCTTCTGTTTGAAGGCCCTGGATGCTGTGCAGAGCTTGGAGGGTGGTAGGGTGTTGTAAAGCTAGGGGACAGGCTGCAACTCCTCTCTAGCCCTAGGGCGAGTTCGTTCTGCCGAGAAGCCTCAACATTCGTTTCTTGGTTCAGCGTTTGTATCGTCTGATCCCAGCTCGCAAAGTCCAAAGTCTCGGCAAACTTGTCCAAGTCATTGATGGAAATGGAACTATAAGCTTGGCTCAACTCAGTCTCTAGAGGCAGGACCACCTTGTCGTAGATTTTGGATCTTAGTTCATCGCTACTGAGGCTGTCTCCATCCTCGGTCTCCCATACTTGCGGGTCCAGACAGCTCCCCACGGCGACATAGAACTGTGAATTCTCGGGGATCTCTGTTCTGCATGCCTGGAAGACCACGCTCACGTCGAGATGTTTTGTGCTGCTCTGCGAATCGCCTAGATCAACCTTGCACCGTCTGGCTAGAACATCAAAGGGCGTAGCAAAGTAAATCTCCAACAGCATCATTGCGAGCGTCACGAGGATTGGACATCGGTGCATCAGCCAGTCATCGGGGTCAAGGTCGTCGGGATCCAAATCATCAGGGTCCAAATCTTCCGAGTCAGTTGCATCTGGGCTATGCTCGCGGCCATCATGCGGTGCCGAGAAATCCAGAGGTGAAAGTTTCGTCTGAATGAACGGCCGCAACGTTACGGCCGATGAGGAGGTCTGGAAGAAGAGCACATTGGAGGAATTCCAACTCGGCTGTAGCCATGGGGTATTGTGTAAGTGAAACACCGTTGAGCTTAGGATGACAGCCAATATTCGTTTCGTCCTCTCGGTGAAGTTGCGCGGCCTGTCTCTCAAAAACTGGTCTAGAGAGACTGGATGCTTCGTCTTGTCGACAAGAGACGCACTCCTCTCCGACTGTAGTTTAAAAAGCTGATCTTTCGTGACTTTGAGTTGAAGCCGGTATCCCGCCATGGTGCTAACTCTCGCAATCGGCTCACAAAGCTGCTTCACCACCATACTCCTCGGGGCCCTCTGCCTCTGTCGTGATTGATCCACAACAATCCTGACGGCCCTGTCCTTTGTTGTATGGATGTGTGCTTCGTACCAGTCTTCCTTCATGGAGAGAAACATGTCAAAGTCGACTTGATCATCAGCCTCACAATCAAGCTTTCGGTGAGTCCCCAGACAAAGACGAGCGCCGAAGTCGTGGGTGGGTGTACAGACGCAGTCTTTGCAGGCTACCAGGGCTTTGAAGATGGACTGAGCGGCGTTCCAGACCGCATATGATGGTTCGTTGATCTTGATCAAAGGGCCAAAGTCTTCTGGAGCCCACTGTGACATGTCCTCTGGATATCGGGTTTCGAGCTCCTTCTCGAGGGCGCTCAATGACTCCAGAAAGTCGTCACGTTCAATTTGCGTCGCTCCAAAATCCAGGTAGAGCTGGAGAGCCTCCACCTTGGCTCCATTGTCTGCCAAGTCGTCTCGAAGCTCATCCAAGCGTCGCAATCGGGCGTCAGATGACAGCCGAAGAAGGGTCCGTGTAAATATTGACTCTATGCAGTCCAATAGTCGATTCAGGACGCCCTTTTCAATTGTGACATGGCTGCTGCTAATGCGTTTTAGGTGATGGTAAACGATGGTGAAGTACGCATGAAGCTCAGCGTAGAAGCCCCTCAGCTGAGGATCACGCTCGCTCCGCCATAATGTCCTAGAAATCTGCTTCAATATGTTGTAAGTGGCCTGTAGGGAATCGGCTGCGTCTCTGTCTCGACTCGAGGCCATCGCCGCGGTTCATCTGAGGGGTTTGTTGTAGGATCATCATCTGACGCTCAAGATGGACCCCTGCAATATCTACCAATGAGATAAGCTAACTGAAAACATTGTACTTGCCTCGAAATTGAGGCACCCTTGCCTCAGATTCCCCCTCTCTCACAATTCGTCAGCTAGTTTGGGTGGTCAGTTTCAACCTTTTATCAACGAGATGGCGACCACGGCGGCTGGCTCGCCACCTACGATAGCAACGGTCGCTGGGAGTGCTCGATTATGTAGCGAGTCTTTCCAGAATTGCCTTAATAAGGCCGCCAAAATCCATCACCGTGAGCTGTCGCTTGTGGAGGATCAGCATGCGAGATTTGCCATCTGGGCCGCCAATATTCGGGTCTTCAGCGCTGGCCGGGATTCCTTGGATCATCGACTGCGAGAAGCGCCAGATGTGCAAGACGCTGTTATCGGCCTTTTGCAGGCCTTGGACTACCGAATACAGAGTTGTGGGTGATGGTTCGACGGCGATCTCACTGGCGGTTTACTGACCATGTTGTCCTAGGCTCAAACACCCTGGAGTCTATTTCTGAGAAGACAGCAGGGAAGGTTCTAGAAAAGGCCCCTGAAGACCTAAACCAAGCCATCCAAGGGATCAGCAAAGAGGTGACACTCTTACACAAGATCTCAAATACAATCCGCCGTGCAAGCAAAGAGAAGCAAAACATCGAAGCCGAAAAGTCATTCAAGATCCAAGATGAGGAAGGGAATGATGCGGAACCATTTCTTCGCCAATTATTCAGCAAACAGATACGAGATAGATTCCCAGGAGCCAGTGACAATATCCAGCAACGCCTCGCCAACAGTATGGTACTACAACGGAAGCGAATATTGTATCGAAGAAAGCGCTACGACAAGAAACCAATCCGTCCCCCAGAGGTGCCATTACCCCCTACAGTGTCGGCCCCCAAGGTCAAGCCCAACGTTGGTGTGCAAAGGCAACCTGTCGAGCAGCAACCCACACCAGCTCCCACTCCCAGCACCGTCCCATCAGTTCCGCAGACGGCAACAACATTGGTTGCTGAGAAGTTTCAGCAAGCTGCCGCCCCCTCAGTTATCTCTGTCTCCAAGACCGTCGCACTGAGTAGCCACGACCAACTTCAGTTCCCGCCTGCTCCGTGTGGTGCTCTTATGAAAAGATACAGGCGGTTCAAAAGAAAGCAGGACGAACAGCTCAAAGTTGCTTTAGATGGAATATTTGGCTACAATGGACCGAAAATGTCCCCAGCCCCAGGCGCACGGGGTGCCGTCAGAATGCATCGTGCTTCCTACAAGCGGAAATTGGACGACTACTGGGATGAGTGCCTTGGAGCGGCAGGGGAAGTGGTCTGCCAGTTTTGCTTTTATGCACTCCCCGTCCGGGATGTGGTCCAAGAGTCGAAATGGAGACTGCACGTCAAGGGTGATCTCGACCCCTACGTATGTCTCTTTGACGAGTGTGACTCGCCCGAGACTCTGTACAGTCACAGTGATGCTTGGCTAAAGCACATGAAACAGCACGCCGTGCGATGGCGATGTACATCCAAGTCACATCCAACAGTCGTATGCGATACAAAAGAAGATTATGTCAACCACCTGAAAACGAACCATGGAGACAAGTTTAACGACGCACAGCTTGGCGTGTTGGCTGATCGGAACGGTCGTGCTGCGGGTCCGCTATTTACGTCTTGTCCTCTTTGTGGTGTGGAGGAGGTGAATGGTGGCATGGAAGAGCATGTCATCGGACACATGCGGTTCCTAGCCCTCAAGTCATTGCCGGCTACTCAGGAAGAACTAGACGACGAATCAGGATCCGATGACAGTGCAGCGGCATCAAAGCCAGACAGTCGAAGCACCATCGACAATGATCAGGAGCGATACACCCCGTTCGACCCAGACGACCTCTTTCGCCTGCTGAACTCGAATAGACAGCACGACGAATCCATCGAGTTCGTCGACGAGACTGTCTTTGCAGACGTCCCTGATGATGAGTGGCGGCTTTTCGAATGGGGGTTCATCCCAAACTATCACGGAACAGCCCTAGATTCCAACAGTGATCCGATCATCCGTTCATTCTCCTTTGCCGCGAATGCGCCGATAGCCAAGGAATCTACCAGCCGGTTCGATTATTTAAGAAGGCCTGAATATCAATGGGATCCCGATTGCGCTATTTGCCGCGCACCCGCGTCTATCGCATGCGATTGCGAGGCCAAGGGCCTGGACCTAGCTGTGAGACAGCAAGAGGACAGAATCATGAGGCCGCTGTACCAAAAGACAAGAGACTGGGCGCGGCAAAGGGCTCAGAACTTCATAACCAAAGAGTTCAAGACATATGTGGAAGGCGAAGACTTCAAAACGTATGTTGAGAGCGGAGGGTCGACCTCCGAGGGCCAAGACACCGCGCTGGGCCGTTCGAAGCAGGAAACCAATGAAGCTTGGGCGGCCAATGTTCTACGGTATCCCGGAACAATTGAGCACTTCTTCAGTCTTGTCAGGTTTACACTTCCAAGAGACGACGATCCTGCGGTGACAGATCCAAAACCGAGGCCCGCACATACAATCTTCCCTCGCCGCAGAAGAGCCTTACCGCCTCCATCCGCCCGTGAATGGGTCTTACCGAGAGGCAGAGAGCTGAGGCCCGAGGGAGATGTGTCCCCCTTATCCCCAGCCAAGGATTTCGAGAAGTATATCGTGGACAATCCCGATACAGTCCAAGCAAAACCAGGAGAAGGCAATCGACGGTTGAGCCAGTCAAATCTGCAGAAGCTGACGCGAGGTGTCACTTATGCCCAGGACGTCGATGAATCGGATGCATCGGGGTCCATGCTGGCCAACACTGGAAGCAAGCGCTCCGACTTCCATACAAGTCCCTCGAACTCAGGCGCTCCGCTTCAAACAAAACAGGAAGAAGGCAAAGTACGGTCGAAGAGTGTCGCCTACGTCGAGGACGTCGATGAATCGGATACCTTGGATTCTCTTCTAACTTATATACGCGACTCCCCACAGTATCACAGCAACAGGTCTCATTCTACGACGCCTGCGGATCGCCAAAGCTTCGATTATGTACGTCTTTCTAATCTTTTTTGAAGTTTGAAGATTTTAACCATTGTCGGCACCGGCGGTATGCTGATCCTACAAATTAGGCGCGAGATAGGTTAGTCCCAGTGAAGCAGGAGAGCCCATACCGTATGGAAGATGTTCGATATTCGACATATGCCGTCGTCTCAGAGGGAACAAAGCCACAATCCCCTCACGATTCCGCCTTGAGCCGCCCGAACGTAATAGAAAAAGTCCCTCGCCCATCCTCCTCAGATCGCCTGGATGAGAACCAATTGGAGACAAAGGAGAAGGCAGACAAGTAGGAAACATTATTTTTGATACTAGTCACTTAATAGACTGTTATGTACTCTTATCAGTTGATCTTCATTATACAGTCCTGTTAAGAATATTGCAAGGCGTTTTGAAGAGGCATGAATTTATCTCGACGCAGTTAATAAACAACTGCTAATCGTCCACCACAGTAGAGGTTCGAGAATTGGAAGATTCAGGACCCCACTGTAAGTCCCATCCTGGTCCAATGTCGAGCTCTTCTGGTTTAGGTGGCACGCTCTCCTGCCAGATAGAATCCGAGGGGATAGGTTCAGAGCTTGACCAACCAACTGTTGAAGAGGGGAGAGCAAAGTCAAGCTGAGGGGGTGGGCTGTGTGCAGACTCGAAAAATTGCTTGAACACTGTGGCTTCTACATGGGTGTAATCAGGTTAAATGGCTCACTTCCGGGACTGGAAGATGCTCACCTTGTACGGTTCTAAATTGAATGAGGATATTTGTAGCTGGATGGATCCTAGCTGAGAGGAGTTGGACAATATCCGTGTCGTGCCGCCTCCTGAGCGGATTCCGGGATGATGACGTGAGGGTTGCTTTACAATTGAACATGGCCAGATCATATTCTTCGTGGCTACAGCCGTCGTCGATAGACGACTGTAGAAACGTCATGGTGACGACGGGGGCTCCGTAACCCTTTTTCCTCTTCCAGAACCTCAGGACCTGAAGACGAGAGAGGAGATCCCCATTCTGTGAGAGTTTGATAAAGTCGAATGCTCCAAGGTGCTCGCGTTCTCGAAGAGTTTCTTGAAATCGCTGGCAGGAACCTAGGCTCGCAAATCGGTACTTGGGATCGATATGGTAAATGTGGTGTCCATCTTCATCAATGATGGTCACCACGCAGGTTTTAAGGAAGGACACGCGGAAAATATCCGTCTTGGGCGTCCATGGGATACATCCGAAGGGAACTGCGGTAGTCGTTAGTCTGAAAAGTTGACACGGCAATGCCGCGAGCACCTAAATACCTACTGATTTGCGTGACCCGGATTGAAGCATCCTTGTTCTGGTAGAGTAGAATGCGAGAGCTATTGTCCCTCGCCATGATATGGACCTTCTCAAGGCGAATATGCCTGTGTTTCTTGGGCGCATTCTCGAGTTTTCTAGGGCCGTAGCTCTTAGCCTATAGTCATGACTGATTCGTAATGGCACTGACAGTATAGCTGGGGCGACGGTGAAGGATAAGTCGGATGCAGGGATGACTATCAAAGGTTACTATGCCAAGCTTCCCAGCATATGGAATAGAGAACAAACCTGCGGGAAGAGGAATCGTGTTTGCGTTATCCACCGGTAGTCCAAGTGTTTGCCAGCATTGCTGGAGAACCTTATCGAGCTGCTGGAGGGTCTTTTTACTCTCGCTAGGGCTTTCGTCCTTGTTGAGTTGCTCAAGCCCCCGTGCCAAGCTATCAACTTGCTCCCGGGGAACACAAGACTTTTTCCGAACGGGCAAGTTGCCAACTAAGGGAACAACGGTACGGTCCTCCTCGTTAGGACTGAAAGGTGTCCTGCAGAGAATCTTCATCCAGAAGGGGAGCAATATTTGAACGAAATGCCTGTCGATCAAAGTCTGATACCTTACAACCTCGTCATGGTTTTGGGCTCCCCAAACCGCGCGTAAAACCCCATTTGCTGATTGTATATCCCTATAGTCGTCCAAAAGTCTCTTGCATTGCTCGAGAGTATTTCGAATCTCGTCGATATCGTACTGCTGAAGAGGAAACGACCCAGCAGTCTGTCCCTGGGTCTGAATCTGCTTACAGTTGTCGTGTAGGCGAAGCAGAGAGCGGCGTAGCTCCTCTAGCTCTTTCGGAGCATTCTGGGCTTTTTCAAAGATTTTGATGACTCCGTGGACGGCTGCAACAACTTGCATCACCAAAGAGGTGATGGCTAACCACTCACCGAGTTCGATCATTGTGGTGGTGCTTGTCGATGCTCCATGGTAGCTGTTGCAAGATGGATAGTTGTTTGCGATTGACGGGGTCAGACAAGACCTGAAAAGGTCCGACGGAATTGAGAGCCTGACGAGGCATTCAGAGCCTGCTTGAGCGTCTGGATACATTAGGAAACAAATCCGTATTCTATGCGGCCCCCAACCGTCCAACTCCTGCCGAGCCTCGTTAAACTAGACCAACCCGCCTTGCACGTGCGTCCCCCACAGGCCCCAGACAGCCCCTTACACGCTCTTGTAAGCGCCTCCTCTGCAGCAGCTGGGCAACCATCATCGCCCCTTGGCTGATGGCAGTGCACTGCTGGTGGTTCGACTATTGATAGCTGATAGAGGCGATGCACTCGGTGGTTCACAACTGTTTCAGAAGATTGGTTGAACCGAGGTAAGTGTAGCAGCCAGCTGACGGGCAAACACGACGCCTTTTTTCTACTTTTACAAAGGTGCCATGGGCTGAAACAGCCACTATTTATGGAGAATGCCTCGTTTATGTAGGTTGAAAGTCTCCCATAGGACGGGTGGCTATTTGACCCAAGGTAGAGTCCGGTAAGCGAGCATCCCTCCCTACTCTCCAAGTCCTTCTCTCACCATCTCCTCAACTATCTAAGTCTGTCTTTACGTTGCAAGAGCACGATGTCTACCAATACAGTCCAAGTACAAGGGACTGTATCTAATGACCAGAATGATGTGGTGGTTCAAGAGAAGCCCCAGCACTCTTCGCCCAAAAAGGGCCGCCCAAGATGGCGGTGGTGGCAGCCTGTCGATGAGGAGGTCAGATACTTGACCACTATCAACTACGTGAGTGACACATCTTTATATCATCAATTTCACACCTGTTTTCACATGAAGATTTGTTTCATCCAAGAGATGGTGCTGACAGCTTGTCAATAGAGCAGTGCAGAACGAGAAAAACGCATATTCGCCCTTGTTGATGACAACGGCTTCAACTTCAAAGTCTTCTTTGTCGCCGCATCGGGTTTCCTGGCCTCGTCTTACACACTGTTTGCGACCAACGTCATTGCCTCAGCCATAGCGTTTGTATACCCATCCTGCACACTGAACAATCAAGCCAGTTCGGTAATCGACATGCTCACCCTCGTCGGCTCCATATGCGGCATGCTCATCATGGGGCACTTGGCCGACCGCGGCGGACGCAAGAAACTCTACGGCCTTGAACTCCTTATCCTCATTGTTTCGACCATGGGTATGACCCAAGCAAGTAACGGCGTCCTATCGAAAGACAACAAGCCTTCTATGGATATATATGGATGGCTAGCTTGGTGGAGGATAGCTCTCGGATTTGGGATAGGTGCTGAGGTAAGTCTCCTGTACCGTTGAATATCGTAAACAAATCTTTTCTAATTTTGGATTGATGTAGTATCCGATCTCAGCTGTAATTGTGGCCGAGTGGTCATCCACCGAGTTAAGGGGACTGATGCTTGCCTTGGTTAAGTCCATGCAGTCACTGGCCCGCCTCCTTGCCGTAGGAATAGGCTTGGGGGCTCTTATAGCCCTGAGATCGATGGATGACGAGTGGAAGAAAAATGGAGACGGTTTCGACCCAAGCGCGAGCGACCAAGCTAAATGGGTCATCGACATGCTTTGGAGATGTGTCATTGGTGTTGCCATGCTCCCGGCCTTCATCGCCATTATTGCCCGAGTCACCATCCCCGAAACACCCAGGTACCATGCAGACATCCGGAAAGACCTCCGACAGGCCGTCAAGAACTCTTTGCGAGTCTACAAGGAAAAAAAGGTCAAGGAGACCAATACACATGCTGCTGATCCTCCGCTCGACGACGACGAGGGTGACCAGTGGTTCAAAGGTGCATGGAACTACCTCAAGAAAGATTCCTGCGCTGGCTTGGGGATCTTGTGTCTGATAAGCTTGCTTTGGGGCATTATGGATGTCGGCTTCCACGGTCTCTCTTTGGATAGCCCCATGGTCCTTTCGATTCTCAGGAACCAATGGGTTAAGGATGACGGCAACTACAATTGTACCACGGCAGACGCGTGGCCGTGGAAAGTGCCGACTTGGAGACCGAGATTTGAGCCTGACTGGAACATCTACAAAGTCCTGGGACGTACCTCGGTTGAATCATTGGAGATTGTATCCGTCGCCTCCATGATGGGGAGTGTGGCGGCCCTCTTGATGGTCAACTATTTCCGAAGGAAGAGGATTCTGCTCGTCACCTTCCTCATGTCCGCTGTCTTATTCACAGTGACAGGGGCCATCTTGATATCCACCTACTGCCTCAAGGATAAGGAAGAGCGTTGCCGAGCTAACGAGGGTTACCGACAGGTGGTCATCGTCTTCTATGCCATCACCCAGTTCATCTACAACGCAGGCCCCAATACCATCATCTTCGTCTTGGCGGCCGAGATATTTTCCCACGGTCTACCGCGGTACCTTTTATGGCATCGCCGCGGCCACGGGAAAAGTGGGCGCCATCATCATCCGCGGCATCATCTTGCGCTTCCGTGATGATCACCGAGTTCTGGCCATTCGCCTTCTGGCTTTTGGGCCTTTGATGCTTGTCGCCGCTTTGATCTCTTGGTATCTTCCAGATGTTCAATATCCCTTAGTCACCAAGCCCAGGGATGTCGAGGCATCAAGGGGATCTCAAGTTGAGCCGGCACCACAAGACTCGGTTCCAGTTGATGGGACAGAAGCGGTTCGCGCTCCTCGTGCGTCGGAAAACTTTGAAGACAATGCAATGCAATCAGACACAGACATGGACTCAGTGTATAGTTCTGGATCTGGCCGTGTCAGTCGCCTTCTCAGTGAGAAGCCTGCTGGCTTCTTCACTCGCTTGGGAAACCTGACTCTGGAGCAGATTGCGCCAAGCCCCCACCGAAGACGAAGGAGGAGCAAAGCTGCAGCTGTTAATGAGATACCGGCGAGCCACGCATCGACCGTTATTTCAGCGACAGGGGCGCTGCCAGTTGCCTCAGGGGTGCTTGATAACGGAGTGAACAGAAGATAGGATGGAACCGCTATAAATAGGCCATGATAATTTACGGAATTGGGTTTCGGGGCCGTTGAATATTAATAATAGTATCTTTTGCTGTTGTGGGCGATAGTCTTTTGCGAACCTGTCATTCCAAACTAGCATTGGAACATGATGCTATGAGGTGTTGAAATTGTTTTCTTTGTCAAGTTTGTTCGATGCCTTTCTCAGAGGATCCTGAACCGTGCAAGAGCATAACGATATTGTCAGCCAGTGGAGCCTCCACAGAAAGCCCAAGCATAATAATCCACGCTACTGATATGCTTAATGTACACGAGCACAACTCAGCCACTCCTGATCCGAATGTTCCGGATCCGCACGGCCCCTGGATCGGGGACTTGAACAAGTCCGACGTGTAGGGCAGCCAATCAGATTTGAGTCTATACGAAGCTTCAAGATCGTCTCATATCTACGCAGTACTCAATGGGAAGTCTCCCTTTTACTGGCCTGCTGAACGACGCAAGCTGGCGCCCTCCTGTTCCAGCGGTTCCGTCTGGTTGGAGCTGAGTTAGCCCCGTAGCAACGGACCCAGCGTATGGCGGAGAGCAAACGATCAACACACACGTCATCAGTCATATTCGCGCCCAGATCCGTCAAGTACATAAGATATAACGCGGACCTTGTATTGACGATGTCTGGCGTCCTATTCTGATTATCATAGCAAGCACCCGGATATTCACACAAAAAAAGCTCGACTCCCAGTCTACCCCTTCTACCCTAGTCGAAAATGGCGAGAAGCTATTACAAGTACGAGCCTTCTATGGCAGCAGCCGTCATCTTCATCATCACCTTCTCGGCTTCCTCTCTGCTGCACGCTTTCCAGATCATCAAGACCAAGACATGGTTCTTCATCCCCTTCTTGGTCGGTTCATTATGTGAGTCACCGGTCACTGACAACCTCGTGATTAGCAACTAGCAGTTGACAGAAAGATCTTTAGTTGAAACAATCGGCTTCATCGGACGAGCTATAGGCGCTGAAGAGTCACCTGAATATACTTTCGCCCCATACGTGATGCAGAATTTGCTGCTTCTCCTCGGACCAACTTGCTACGCCGCTTCTATCTACATGATCTTGGGGCGACTCATTCGTCTGCTGGACGCCGAGAGATACTCGTTGATCAGGTCGAGTTGGCTGACCAAGTTCTTCTTGATTGGAGACTTGCTTTCCATCGCACTGCAGGGCATCGGTTTGTATACCTTCACTATGCTGCCACAAACTTGCTTGCTGACCCTTTGTAGGAGGCGGAAAGGTCGTAAATGCCGAGACCGAAAACGATCGATCGACTGGAGAGGACATTATTATCGCCGGACTTGTCGTACAGATCATTTTCTTCAGTCTGTTCATGATTGTCACATGTCTTTTCCATTTCAGAATCAGGAAGAACCCAACTGCCAGAGCCGAGAGTATTAGCACCCGCTGGGAGCTGTTCCTGCTCATCCTGTATATCACCAGCATCCTGATCCTGATTCGTTCTCTATTCCGTCTGGTCGAGTATGCTATGGGCCACGACTCGGAGCTGCAGTCCAAGGAGGTCTACATCTATGTTTTGGATGGTGCACCCATGTTGATTGCAAGCTCCCTCTTCAACATCTTCCATCCATCCAGGTACCTCGTGGCTGGAAAGCAGCTTGTGGATGGGTCGGACTCGGAAATGCAGCTGGCGGATTACGATACAGCCTATCGACCTGTCCCTTGAGCGTCTATTGGGAAGGGCGGTGGTCTAGCAGGGAATTGATAAGCAGACTGCAAGCGGTAGCAAGGTAGTAGGGGATATGGACTTGGGTGGCATGAGCGGGACACTGGAGTTCGGTTCAGGGTTCCGTTACAGCACGTATAGATAGGAGAATAACAGCTACCAACAGAAAAGATTATACTTGGACGCTAGCTACCCAGCCCTAGGGGCCCTGATGAAGTAAATGGCTTGGTTGCTGTACGGTAATGTTGTAAAGCTCCAAGGCATTTGAGATACGGGCTGCAACCGTGCCCTGTCAGGATATCCAGTCAGGAGGAGACCTCAGGTTTCTGGCCCCAAACGACCTTCTGCTTGAAGTATCCGTGGTGCTTCTCAGAACGCAGCTCGCGTCGAAACTGGTCAATGTAGAGCTGGATCTCATCTCTTGACCAACCCAAAGTGTGAGCCATGAACAAGACGAAGCCCTCCGTATCGGTCTCTAGGCCATATTTGGTGTATGGGCCCATTTCCTTCTCAATCGGATCTGAAGACCAGCCGCCAATAGGATTCTAGCTCATCAATTAGTCGAGAGTCAAGTTTGACACATTCTGCCTTTACCTTAAAGTCGAATTCTTGGATGTTGATAAAGCCGGCTTTCTCCAGGGCCTTCCTCTGCGTGCCGTCCTCGACCACCGTGAAGCTAGTCCCTATCTTCTTACTGCCTTCGATAAAGAGCTTCCCCCACTGGCCCATCGCAGAATTTCCATCGACAGTGTTGTCGTCGCTGTCAATGTTGGAGGAGGCCTCATGACTTTCGACCCATCCACCGGGTTTGCATACCCTGAATGCCTCGGAGGAGAGGAAGTCCCAGTCCCTGATGCTTCCCATTAGCCATCTCATATGGATGTAATCCGTCGAGTTAGATTTGAAGGTCCACTCTCGAGTGCAGTCTTCGATCTCGCTGAACCATAGTTCGTTAGGCAACCCTCAAACCCCGTTTTAAAGAGCTACTTACAACCGCAGGTTAGGTGGCACCCAGGAAGGCTGAATGGGTGAAATGTCTGTTCCGGTAATTTCTGCGTCAGGATAGTCATCGGCAAAGTCACTGGCTCATTGTCAGTGAAAGGGGTTCGGACCGGTCAGAGCTTTGCTCAACGCACATGGCCCAGATACCTATTAGAGAGAGATCAGCCTCACGCGTACTAACGATAATTGTTTTCGTTTGAAACATATAGGATTTAAGAGCTCTTACCAGTGCCACACCCAATATCGATGGCTTTCTGTCTCAGCAATTAGCGCTGACATGAGAATTGGCTTTACTACTTACGTGGACTTTGGCTTTCTCCAATGGTGCCAGATGGAGTTTGTTTCCAAGCCCCAGTGTAAGAATGTGATGGCTATGCTTAGGATTAGATCTTTTCATAATTATGAGTTGACGGATTAACCCACGTCACATCCATCAATTCGCGCTGTGGCGCGTCGTTGGAACCCCTTGACGAAAATGAGTGACCTCCGGTTATTTGCATAGGACTGGCTCCTACCAATACTGCGCATTTCCCTGTTCGCTGTTGTAAGTTCTGCCATGTATGGTTCTATACTCGAGGATACTCGAGGTGACGGACGCTGTAGAGGAAATGTTGTCGGCGTCGAGGATGGAATCACCATCGGTATTACCCGGCTCTTTCTTAGCAAGGAGTTGGAGATCAGCCTGTTTATTTAACTTTGAGATTAATCTTAACAAACCTGTGCAATTTCGGCCCAGTGCTTTGGAGGAAGAATGTCCCCATCCCGAGGGGCTCGTCGGTTTGTAGCTTCGTCAGACATAGCGAAGAGTAATAGCAACTCAAAAAGTCTGGACTATAAACCAAATGGCAGGTAAGTCTTAAGCAAACGAGTGGAGATGGCCGGCTAATATATCAAAACGTCACCCAGGGCTTCGGACGTAGTGGTCTGATGTGTGCGGGGTTGGCTTCGAGATGCATAATCGAGCAGTTCTGCAACGGTCACTAATCCGGAACAAGAAGGTGTAACGTCATGTTCCTAGCTCAACAGAAAGCCACCGCGGCAATTTAAAGATGGCATTCTTGACATATGAAAGTATCCAAGGCTTACAAGAAAGTCTCTCCATTCTTCAACTTTCCATTGCTCCGGTCGGTTTAGGGTAGTCGAACTGGCTGGACTTCAAGCCAACCAATCAGAGACTCAATAAGTGGGCCGAAATGTAAGATTTGCTGCCCAATCTCACTCCAAGAACGCGCAATTGGTGCCTGAACTTTGGCTGCTAGACACTGGATTTGATGTTGACAGACTGGAACATTCCTCCTTTTTACACTAGAAGGCTTTGTTACCATTCTTTGTGGAGCCCTGTTCTCCCCCAATTGGCCTTCATCCTCCGCAATCTGAGAATCTATCGCCAATGGCTCCTCGAGATGTTATCGACGAGTTCCATCGAATCGTCCAGAATGATG
Source organism: Ascodesmis sphaerospora (assembly GCA_027569015.1). Taxonomy (NCBI): domain Eukaryota; kingdom Fungi; phylum Ascomycota; class Pezizomycetes; order Pezizales; family Ascodesmidaceae; genus Ascodesmis; species Ascodesmis sphaerospora. Next base: position 435,440 of record JAPPUR010000011.1, on the reverse strand, counting down.
TCCCCCTTCGGTTGATATTCGTCCCAGAGATGAAGATCGTGGATCGATACGCCATGCAAGAATACCTCCGCCCTCAAGTGGAGGCTATAACCGAGGAGGGGGTTGAGGAGCTGATCTGGCAAGGCGCGAATCGGGAGAGTGTGGTGGCACGGCTCTTGTCCGAGATCGTGCAATATGCAATACTCTCTCATAGATGGCTTCCCAAAGACGAGCCGACATTCAGAGACATGATTGATGGGACTGCCACAGGCCTCGGACGTGAGAAGCTTTGGAACTTCTGCGACATGGCAAGAACACATGAAATCATGTTTGCGTGGTCGGATACCTGTTGCATCGACAAGGGTAGTAGCGCTGAGATTGATGAGGCAATCCGATCCATGTTTAGATGGTACCGGAACTCATCCATCTGCTTCGTTCACCTAGCCCAGACCACTTCACTTGAAGACATACAGTCCGATGAATGGTTTGAGAGAGGTTGGACCTTGCAGGAGCTCTTGGCGCCACGGGTGACCAAGTTCTTTGACAAGGATTGGCATCCGTTGGTCGATGGACCAAATCACAAACAGAACCCAGAGATTCTTCAACATGTCATTGCTGCCACCCGTTGCCCGGAAAATGCTCTGCAAGATTTCACACCAGGACCTTTCTTTGTCGGTGCGCGCATGTTGTGGGCAGCAAGACGAAAGACTACGCGTGGTGAGGATATGGCATATTCCATGATGGGAATCTTCGACGTGACTCTCCAAACTGCATATGGGGAGGGCGCAGAACGTGCTTTTGTAAGGCTCATTGAGAAAATCATGCTGTCCAGCGGCAACCAGACCGTCCTAGACTGGACGGGTAAACCGGCTGCCTCACACACTTCCAAGGCCTTTCCTTCTTCCCCCCAAAGCTATTTCGGACAGATTGGGTACAACTCGTCTCGAAAGCTCGACATGTCTATAACGAGCATCGGCCTGCGGATCCCTCTTCTCATGCTTCCTCTCAACAAGCCGAAATTTCTTCGGCGCACAAAAGATGATCATCCTCGGTTCAGGTTTTCGCTCTCTGACGAGCGCGTCTCTTCGCTTGTCAAACCAATCGCCGTTACTATTTGGAAGGGGTGGTATAGGAAAGACCAGGACTGGGCCCTTGGAGTTTACAACTACATACCCCCGTATGGGATCCGGTACGACGGGCTCCCGGGGATTCGAGCACAGTCAGTCGCGTACCTTCTCTGCCGCCATGGTGCACCGGACATCGGAGGTGCCCAAGTCCAGCATGGAATGAAGGCCAAGGATGATTGCTTGTTCTACGGGTGGAGAAAGATGCCTACGACTCATTTTGTCACTTTAACCGTCAATTCGATTAAGGAAAACGAGGTTATGGTCATGGACAAGGACTTCTTAGAAGTGGTGCATTTGTAATAGTAAGCCTAACGAAACCCAGCAGTTATAGACAAGCCACCTTGACACAAATAGTCAGGCTACACTCTACTAAATAGATAGTCCGTGGCCTGCAGAGAGTGACTCGACACCAGCCATAGCACGTTAACTGTCATGCCCACCATACCTCCCAAAGCCAGATGAAAGGTGTGAGAGGCCTCTCGGAACTCTTTTCCGTATGGAGAGGAAACCGTGAAGTGATGACAAGAGGTACATCAACTACTGTACTGGGTACTGTATTCTTGGCGTCGGGGTGAGTTTTGACACAACTCGCAACCAAGTGGCTGTGTTGTTCTTGGGCGCTTGCAGGCCACGTAGTGAGACATTCGGCGCAGGATATCATTCAGAGCGATAGACACTTGAGGTGGCTGAGACATTGCCTGTCGAGACGGTAAGAAAGTGTCCCTGCGGACAACAACTTGACCGACAGCACCATTTCGGCGTCTGCGCATAGAGAGGCTTAAGCAGCCGAGAGCAGCCTGCAGCAGGGCGCACTTTGCGAGGCCAATAGGATTGCTGGGTCGTGGGATGCACAGCAATACCATCTCCTTCGCAGAGCTCTGCTGCGTTGGAAGTAGAAGTGCAATTCCAAGTAGATGAGGAAAGAGAAAAGAGGGGACAGGCTCAATTGGACTTTGTACATATTTACACTTCTTGAACGCAGGGCATGGACCGTTAGGTCTGGGACGTCATTGCCACAAAGGGAGGACTATCCGCCGCGGAATCGGACTGGGATCCGGGGCAGAGGTATCTTGTAGACGCTCAGGACGTTACACATGGGGTACTAATAGAAAGTAGGGTGGATCAAGTTGAGAATGTTGTCATTGTTCTGATGATCTGATCCATGAAATCAGATTGACGAGGTGAAATGAGACTAGGTAGATCCTCTGAGCAGGAATAAATTCCACAAGGTATGCCGACCACAAGCTAATTCTTTCAGTTAATATTCTATTCAGACACCTAGATTACTCTTCCCCAAGTGTCTTGAGATAAGGCCTCACCAAAGACGCATCTCTATGACCGGCTGCAGCCATTTCAGCCCTCGAAGCCTGTTTCGGGGAACATGTGCTAATGAAACCTGCAGCCAAGGCGGCTCAGCCGGAGTGTGAGTTGTTTACTGTCTGTATCCTTGTTAATACTAAGTCTAGCTGCCTGTTTTGGTAGATCCGAAAGCTCGTATCTGTATGTTCGTCTGTAGGGCGCTAGGTGTCCGGGCAAGGAAACACGCGTTCACCTTGCATATGGAGGCGCGAAAGGCGATCATATGTGAGTCAGTCTAACTTGAGGCTTGCTGATATGGTGATAATTTGGACCTGATACTTGAGCACATTGCTTAGAATGAGCTGGAGGTGGGCATTACGTTATTGGCGACAACCATGCGCCAGCCAAGTCAGCCATCAAGCGGGCCGGGCCGTTCCACAGCAGCTAGCCAAATGCCAGAAAGGCTCACCCGCGTCCTTTTGCAGAATGCGGGGAGAGAAAGGTTTCTTGTGTAACTACTGAGCCGGGTATCATCCCATTGGAAGCTGGACCTGGGAGGATCGAGCATGCCTGTCTTGACAGCTGCTATGGCTGATCGTCGACGTAGATCAAAATGGTGGAGTGATAGAAACACATCACTCTAGACTATCAAGAAAGCCCATCTTCAGTTTTAAAGACGGTTCGCGCTTTCACGACACTTAAGCTTCGATTTCCTCGCTAAAGAATACTCAAGAGTCTGAGACAGTGAGGGATAAATCACAAGCTCAAATTGGATTTCAGCCGAAGATCGCAATATTCACACAACCATCATGTCATTGTTGCTAACTGCAACTGAAGGTGGCTAGCTGAAAGAAAGTCCCTCGCCCCGCATTACCTGTCGGTATTCACTGGCCTCGAGGTTGACTGGCTCAAGCCGGTGCTGTGCAACGATGCAGGCATGCACATAGCGTTGGCCGAGGATGGCGTGTCTGCCAAGACGGCTTTCAGCGTGAAGGTGGGGAGCCCTAACAGGTAGTTACTTGCTCATGAGCTCAAGTCATTGTTTAGAGCCGAGAAAGTCGAGTTGCATATGCACGAGTAAGACATGGGGAAGTCAGCTATTGCCAAAAGAGCCGGATGTCGATGGAGACCTTCACGATGCAGCTTTGAAGTTGTTGCAAAGCGTCTTTGATGAAGTTTAGCAAGGAGCCACCGAGTATATAACTGTGATCGCACCCTGGATTTATCCAGCAAGAATCAGGACCATCATCCCTCTCCCTACCTCAAAGAAGCCACCAAGCTATTTGACCTCCGCCTGCCTTACAAGTACCCAGGTTCGTATGCTGCTTCCATCCACAACATGTTTACACATTTTCTAACTTCACACATGGAGTACCGCCATCATGTCCGACGACTTCAGAATCTGGACCGAGCCCAAGAGCCACTCCCTCGAAGGCCACATCTTCAACGGTACCCTTCTCTTCAACGGCAACGCCATCTGGGGACCTCGCAGCTGCCACGACAACACTGTGGACCTGATCAACGCCCTCAGCGATGCGGACCCCCGCTTCACCATGAGATTTGAGAGAAGAAACAACACAAACGAAGGTCACACCCGCTTCATCAGCCTCCGGGTCGATGGCAGAGTTGTGCTGAACAAACTGAACACTCATGACAGCATGGACGGGCTTGTCATCGCTGTCAACACTGCTCGAGCTGTCGCCGGCCCTCCTTAATGACTTGTCAAGCTTGGGTCGACAAAGTAGTGTTTGGGAAGGAATTATGTGGCCTTGGTGAGAAGGACCGGGTTGAGAGGGGTCATTCAACATGACTTGCTTAGACAGCCCTCAGTGATGCTTACAACCACGCATCCTCGCAATTTGAAACACTTTTTTGAACAGCAGTGTATCTTGGGGAAATAGCTGGGGTTTATTCACTCGTTACAATCATAGCCTACTTAGGTAGCAGCAGGACAATGCTCAGATTCACCCATTGCCCATCCATCTTGCTCAAGCTAGAACTTTAACTCTGTAAGGAGTGTCTGGTTAGTCCGGCCATAAGGTTGACACAAAACATGCCATATAAACCTCGTAGATCGAACATGATCGAGGACTTTAAACTTTTATGTTTAAGAGTCAGTTTTCCGTCAACAACCATGACGCAATGTCGAGTTGTGCAAAGGGATAATGTTGCATCCCGAGGCATCCGAGATATGCAGGGCAGGTCATTCGTAGACTACTAGACGCACTGTTAATTAATTGCAAGGCCGTTTTAATTCCCCCTTAAACTCGGAAACTCTGATTGCAGGGTTAAGCCTTACAATTAAATCTGTCGCTTGCTCAGCCACGATTGTCGTCGTCATTGGGGCGGCCCTGATTAAGAACCGTCTTCCCCCTGATTACGCGCCGCGAAATGCCATCAAGGCGCCAATATTTTCCATTCTCGACTACCTACTCGGGTTTCTCGATGTCGTCCCCCTACTCCATGATTCTGAACAAAGTCGACCAGCCAACGGCCGACAAGACCCCATGTCCCCGGACCCAACCCCGTTCCGAGGGCCGGTCACGCCGGCGACATCACAAGTCTAGAGGGGGATGCAGACCCTGCAAAGGTCGCCGGGTAAAGGTACGCATTTTGTCCCGTTATCCTGAGTAGACGAAGAACTTACAAAATGCTTTTCCAAGTGCGATGAGGTCCGGCCCGCCTGTAATAACTGCACCAAGAAGGACGTCACTTGCGAATATTTTGACACCCGGCGTTTGATCAATCGCCCGGATGAACCACCCAAGATTCTCACTCGACTAGACCAGAGCCGAGATGGAACTACAGTCTCACCAGCTCCCTCGACACAGACTAATCCCTCGAGCATTCCTAGCAGCTTAGCGCTGTCGCAAAATCTCTTCCCCGAGGGCGTTGGGACCCCAGAGGATCGCCTGCTGGATCTACGCCTGTTCTGCCACTATCTTGAGATGACGACACGGTCGACTGACGTGCAAATGTCCTGGGCATTCTGGATAGTGCAAGAAGCATCGCAATCGCCGTCCGTCATGGAAGCTCTCCTTGGCTTTTCAGCCTTCCATCTGCGACGTCACCACAAGCACGACGAGGCTCTGCGTGACGCCTCCCATAGGTTCATGGCTCGCGCGATAAAACGCCACAGGGAGCAACTCAGGGCTGGATTCAATGATAGCAATGCTGCGAGCATTGTCGCGACCTGCGCTTTGGTGACTTTCCACTCAAGCGTGAACCATTCATTGCTAAGTCCAGACGACGGTGGTCACCGCCTACCTGTTCACTGGTTCCACTCATTTCACATGACGATGCAAGTCATTCGGATGGCCCGCTTCTTCAGCCCGGACTCGGACCTCTGCCGAAGACTCGCAGGGATTGACAGGCTCCAGCGCAACATCATAGAAAGGGAAGTTGGTAGCAAGTTCAACTTTCTCCTTGAATACATTGATCCGCTGAGTCCCTCGGACGGGGAATCTCTGCTAGCCTATGACCATGCTGTGGATCTTCTCTCGTCACTCTACTGCGATCTAGAGCAAACAACGCCGCTCCTCTTCTTCATCACCGTGTCGCCTCGATACGTTGACCTCTTGGCGGCCAGGGACTCCAGAGCGTTGGCTATCCTAGCATACTTTTTCATGGTCGTGAAAAAGAGTCGACAATTCTGGTGGGTAGATGGAGCTCCTGAGTCTGAGTTTGCTGCCGTCATGGCATTGTTACCTCACCGATGGAGGCCGGTTATGGATTGGGCAGTGCTGGAGTTTGCCTCGCAAGAGTGTTCGGTTTAGAGCTTTGATTTCACCCTTAGCAAGGAGTTACTAGAGTTCGTTGTAATTATGTGTATTATATATATCAAAGGTAGTTAACTAAGAAAACTCTTGTGTCTCGCTTGTCAAGACCTGGAACGCACTAAATCACACCCGCGCGGAATCCCTTTGAGCCTGTTCCTCGCCTCAGTAGCTCACCCCTCTCCTAATTCTCGTCGCCCTTTGTTTCCTAGTGAAATTTGCTTTTCTGCAGTAGTTGTCTCATTTGCAGAAGATGTTCAATTGTCCAAGCGCTACCCCAGCTACTGGGACGATTCTTTCCAACAGAGTTCCCACCAATCCAAGAATTGTATCACAACTATCATCCGAACTGTTGTCTAACTGGAACTCAACCGCGATGTGTCCTTGTAACTTCCGATTGTCAAACCGAGCAATATGGATATACCTCGGACCAGTCCAAAATGTTCCCCCCCAGTTAACACCCAAATGAGCTCTACCTCCTGCGCGAAACTCACTTTGTTGTAATTCACCAACGACCTCAGTAATAGACCAAATCAATGGCCAGCGAATGCTTGGATCATAGACCCCTTTGGCAGAGACCTTGACTTCGGTTTTCACCATGAATAAACCCCTATCTTTTCCACTCTCGGTAGGAAAACTCCACTCGCGGCCAATATCGCAGCTAAAATCGTGGCAGTTGTCCCAAAGTCTATTAATTATTTCTAGTTAGCAAAGGACTTTAGTATGGGATGAAAATATGTTTAACTTACGAATCAGCAACATCTCGAGCCATCGCCGTGCCATATTCACTACGGTCGGGCCTAATCCAGATGTTTGTGCAGACACCGTCTTGACAATTTTCGGTCGACTGACGTGGACGAATGTTTCCAGTGGGTTCGTCAAGCTCAGTAGGATCCGTTAGGTTGACGTTTTCTGCATACCATGCAGAGCCCGGTTCCATGCCAGTCACAAAGCGGATCGAATGGGTGCCATCAGGTAGGGTAAAAACCTCACAGTTCGGCGCATCGACACAAAGCTGGAGGTCTTCAGTAACAGGTTCGGTTATGGCATCCTTGATAGGAATGGCTGTTGCGAAAATGGCAAGCAGGAGAAAAGTAAGAATAACGGGTAAATGCATGGTGATAGATTAACCGAAGATGGTGTCGAATGCAAAGATGATAAGTGTCTTGTAACCGCTGGTGTCACTTGCGTGTTTATGTACCCGACCTAGGCCGATCTGAATTGCCACCCGGGCGTTTTTTGATCATGTGTCCGATAATTACATCATTGGAAATGTGAAAAAAAGTAGAATCCGGACTGACGTGGCAAGCAGGCAGTCACGGGCATACGTTTGCTTTCGCAACTGGCGGGGCACGCGTGGCCATACACTTGGCCGCATTCACAGCCCCTTCTTGCGAAGGCGCGTGGCGTACCAACCGCTTAGGTCCTGATACTATTCTATATCCAAGGTAGAGCCCGGAATTACATTTAATAAGAGTATTCAAGTCCAAGACACACATTTCAGCCTTGCACAAACAACCTGCCCTGGTAATCTCCAGGATAACCCGTGCTATCCATTATGAAGTATTGAATCAACGAACTGTGGTCACGTCTAAGCCTAGTGCCTTATCGACTAAATCCTTAAAAGTCTTATTTATTATTGTTTGCAATGATGAAAAGAAGCTATTGGCCATTTTGTTCCCTTCAATGACGAGTCTGGGAGAGACCGTCAGAAACAACAGTAAAGGACACAATTATTAACACATGACGGTATTAAAGTCCAATACTGCAAAATACTATAACATAGTAGAAATACTATGGGGCTACGGTTGTGAAGTCAAGCTTTGCCAAGGGGACTGAGCAACCAGGGGGGGATCGAGTCGTTCACCTCCAGAGAGCTCATGTTCGTATTGCGGAGCTTGATGCATGGCAGGTATGCACAAACAGGGTTCATCCGAGAAACTGCTGGAGTCCAAGAAGTAGTAGGGTTATCCAGTTGATACCCCAAAATCCGAGGGTTGGGGTAATTCGTCATGTAATACTACAGCGATTGCATGCAGGGTGTTGTGTATAAAGGTATTAGTTATGATTTATCAAGAAGGGTCATATCCCATCAGGCAGCAAGGCTAAAGCGATCGAAAAGGAAGCGGTGCGTAACCTCGTACTGCCGGGGTTGCAGGGAGGCCAAACTCCTGTGCAGGATACAGGGGTAGTTAGTGGTTGTTTTCTGGATGCTCAAGGCACCAGCCAAAAGCCTGCAGCCATCACCCTTATTGCCTCACCTGCAGGAGAGCTGAAAACGAGCCCTTATCATTGCGGTCGCCAAGAGCTAAGCCTTGTACCGCCCTGTTTTCAAAAACCTGTTTTCTGGCAGCACAGCATGGAACCAAGTCAGCCTGCTTCTAGAACTGCAAGCCCAGCCAATGGAAGGTCGCACATTTGGCAGATGCCGCCTTACCCTGGCGTTGAGCCATGCACTGTCATTTTCAACCTGCAGTGAAACAGCCAAGTGAGGCCCTCCAAGACCCTGGTTATCTTGGTGTCTTAGCCCCCCAAGGCCTAACATGGACCCTCGCTTTCCCCAGACTTCTATCAGAGGCTCCATAACAGAGACCAAACCCAAACAATAAGGTGGTGACCCTCCCCCGCAAGAACCTTATCTCTTCCCCTTGATGTAGTGCTTATGGACTTAATAGCCAAGACTAACCTGCAGCAACTGATAACCAGGCTGTCCGCCCAGCCCTGACAACAAGTGTGACCATGACCCCTCCCCCGCAAAGACCAGCGCGATAACGCGCCGTAGAAAATGCAGATGATCCCCCGCACTGCCCGCCCAGAGACTCATTCTGCCTCAATGCCGTTGCCTCGTGGCGTGTTTCGGGCGCCTTGCCTTATCATTTTGCCATGAAAGACTTTGTTTCTTTCAGCAGAAGTATTATAATCCTGAGCCCCTCCTTTTGATGGTCACGGCCTCGTGAGTCGCAACTCAAACAATGCCTGGACTTCAAAACGACGCTTACGCTGCCGTGTCGATCACCTGGGGAGCCGCCCTCATCGCGGTGATCCTGAGGATCTACGCGCGGCGACTAACAAAGCAGGACTGGTGGTTTGACGATTACTTTTGTATCTCCGCATTTGTGAGTGTGGTTGTATTATCAGTGGAGCTTGCGCTTACACTCTGAAGGTGTTTGGGAGCGCGTACAACAGCGTCATCATCGTTTGTAAGTCGCCCGACAGCGGATGCTGATTGCCAGCATTGACTAGTCTAGGGGCTGTCGACTGGTATCTCGGCCAGGAACTCGATCCGACCCTCACCGACCAGCAGAGAGAGCGCATCCTCCTGTACAACAGGCTTCTCATGCTGTGTACAGAGTACTGCTACGCCTTCTCCATCGCGTCGTCCAAGTTCACCATCCTGAGCCTTTACTGGCGCCTCTTCAGTCTCTCGTCGATCAGGCGGCCGATCCAGATCATGCTGACGGCCTGTCTTGCCTGGATCCTCCTCCGAATATTCATGGTGTCGCTGCAGTGCATGCCGCTCAAGTACTTTTGGGACAAGTCGATCGATGGGCACTGCGGCATTGACGAGTCGCAGTTCTTCTTTGGGACTGTCTTGACCCATTTTGTCATGGATATCATCATCCTGATCTTGCCAGTTGTTGAGGTTGGGAAACTACATATGCAACTGGGGAAGAAGCTGGCCGTTATCTGCCTCTTCTTAATCGGTTCCATGTAGGCTATTCCGCCTATCACTTGACGTGCAACCAGCTAACCATGCAGTGTCTGTCTTGCCTCGATATTCGTCCTCATCGAGTCGATCACATACGACGAAAAGACTACACAAATGCCTCGCGACGTTGCCCTCAACTTCATCTGGGGAGACGTCGAGGTCAACGTCGCCATCGTCTCTTGTAAACCAACACTCTCTACCTCAACCTCGTATTACATAGCTAACCCAGTCCAGCTTGCTTCCCTCTGCTCCGTCCTGTCTTCAGCCTCATCCTTCCGAAGTCCTTCCTCAGCTCCTTCAGCAGCCGCCACCCCACCAGCCGAGCGACGCGCAGCCACCACATGAGGCTGGCCACGATCCACACGATAAGAACAAATAAGGAGAAGGGAATCGACGAGTCGAGTTCAACACATCAGCTCGGGGATCCGGAGCAAGGGTATGGGGCTGAGCCGATCCAGACGGTCATATCTAGTCACCTGCGTAGCTCACGGAGCTCAAGCAGTGGAGAGGGGGACATAGAGGGGATACATGTGAGGAATGATATGGTCATAGAGGTACTACCTGCGTGTCACATGAGAAGATGATGCCTTAGGTGCTTGGGATTCTACGAATATCATCTGCTTTGTTCTTTGGTTGAGTCTTGTTCTGTGAACATCACATCTATTTGATGAAATTGCCTCCCAACCCCATTTCATTCCCGGTTTTCCAGACACAATGGGCAGCTATGTAAAGTATGGGTATTTGCGTGGGTCATGATGACCAGTTGTTGCAACAATATCATTACTCTCCTTCTCAAGTTCCTTAACTCCTTACAGCTCCTCCCGCAAGGCATCGGCGCACTCCTCAATCATCTTCTGCGCACCAGGCTCTAAGATGTACTTTTCTGCGTTTTTCACAGTCCGGTCAATAGCCTTGACGTCGTCCAACTCTCCAATATCCTCCTCAACCCGCTGTCCAAGCATCTTCCACTTCCAGACACCATCCTCTTCGACGTAGTCGGGAAGTCCGTCGCCAACGTTGAACCTCCAGTATTTCTTGCCCATCGGCCTGGGAGCAAAAGCGTTGATGAGTGAGCGGAAGAGAATGTTTGTGATGTCGCTGTTGGTGGCGATGCCGGCCATGCTCTCAGCGAAGCCTTTCACGTTGCGTACGTCGCCGACTGATTTGGCTGCCGGGATGCCGGTTCCGATGCTGAGGAAGCAGTTTGTTGAGCGAGCAGGGCCAAAGACACTGAGGATCTCGTTCCACAACCTAGATATGTGAGACTCTGGCTATGTATACAGAAGGGATGAACGGGCTCACCATCCGAGGGGGTTGTTGGCTTGAAGCCCACCGTCAAGGAACTCGTGGCCATCGACGTTTAGGGGAGCAAAATACATGGGGGCGGCAGAAGTTGCGCGAGCCGCCTCCCACAGCTTGATTCTTGGAAGAGCCGATATTTCTAGAGGGTTATCGTAGGATCGGAATACCATGGGTGCTTGGTTGTTTGCGCCGTCTTTCTTGGTGGCCATGACGAAACTATCATTTTCATACCTTGTTAGCACGCCACCAAAAGAACAAGGAAGGGAAGTGTTGAGTCACTTACACCTTGCAGGTCTTTGCGGACTCCTCATCACGGAGAAGCACTTCGTCAGGGTTCCGACCGAGTTGCTCCTTCACAAGATCCTTGATGCACTTTTCCAGAGCGGTGGCGTCCCACTTGGAGCCAGTGGCTATCAGACTGGTCTTTGTCCATCGCTTGGAAGAGAAGACAATGTTCATGAACTTTTTGTAGCTCGCAAGACAGTCTTTGACTGACATTTGCAAACGTCCAAGCATGATAGCGATGAAGCTAGTGACGACATTAGCCTTGGTTCAACGGAGGAATAGAAGAGAAACGACATACCCTCCTGTGCTGGTACCACCGATCAGGTCAAACACCTCGCAAGGCTTCTTTCCCGGAGCAAGCTTCTTCATGACGGCATCGAGATGCATAAGAGCCGCAACGCCACGAACACCGCCACCATCTATACAAATTAGCACCAGGAATGGAACGGACACCATCTTTGCATCTTACCTAGCGACAAAACACGCAGGGGCTTATCACTGGCCGACGTCAACATCTCAGCACGGAACAGAAGCTCCTTGGGAGGCGTAGATATTTGCATCGAGTCCGGGAGGATGCTGCTGTTGACCTCCTGGAAGACTTCCTGGATGCTGAGGACCGTCTCCTTTGTCTGGCCAAACTCGAGGGGGTCTCGAGCAACCGGCGCAGCAATGTCGAGGACGAGATACCCCGTTCGGGCCCTGATTTGCCAACCCAAGAAACGGGCGCATAGACGAACTGCGATGCAGTTGCCATCCTTCACAAAGTCAGTCATCAACTCGATCCAGGTAGTTGTGAAAGGGATGAAAACTCACCTCGAGAAGTCGGAAAATGTCATGATCCTTGGTAAACTCGACACCCTCCTCCTAAGCACAGTTAGGTCTATGTCTAGCTTCATGAAATGAAAAGTCATCGAGTAACGTACCCAGCCCCAATCCTTGCTTAGGAAGCGATTCTTGTGACTGTCCCAAACAAGCTTGATGCCGTCCTTGATTCTTGGCTGCTTTGAGTACTTATTCTTGAGGACGGCAATCTCGAACCAGGTCCAGTTGCCGGCAAGCCTATCATCGCAATCGCCTTGATCACGCGATTCGGCAACCAGCCTGAGGCTGTGAATTCGCTCGATGGTGTGTGCATCGAGGGGCTGGCCGATAATTAGCATGAGCTGACAGAGGTTTGGTTTGGCTGGCATACCTGTGTATGGAACCAGATCTTTTCTTCGATCTCGGAACCAGTACCCACAAGCTCCTTCTTCTTGTAGCAGGGGACAGCATAGGTTCCCTCGGGAAACTCAACAGTGGTGTCGCCGGGGAGAACGGGGAGTTCTTCCAACTCGGATGCGGTAAGCATGATGAATGGTGGAGATGTAGATGTGGAAAAAGATGAGTGAGCTGTGAGGGTTTGAGGAAATTTAACCTGGGCTCAATCCAAGATTATATACAGTCTCGTTCTCGCTTATAAAGGGTCGTCGTCCGATAGTCTCACTCTTGGCAGCTCTAGACTCTCTCTTCAGCCTTCCTATCTGCAACATGCCTGCTGCCCATGGCTGGCTGGACACGCGAACCCTTCCTTTTCCAAGCGTTCGACCCACCACTAAGTAACGGCCCGCACCCGTCTTTGCCGTCTTGCCAGGTCTAGATGGTTCGCGGGGTGGCGCTGCTGTGGACCTTGATCCGGCACTAACGAAGACGCTATTGTTTTGCGGCTGGCTATCAATCCTTTTTCAGACCATTTGATGCAGCTTCAGGTCTAGACTACTGCTCAATCAGGACATGTGAGGCCTCTTAGCCGAGTCAAAGCTCAGCTCTAACAATGCCACGATAGCTCGTCCCCGGTTGCGGGCATTTTCCCCTTCAAGACTGGGAAAAGCACGCCGATCACTGGGATGCGTCGCCCACTTACCGGTATCCAGTCCACCAGGTAAACGATAATGAGCAACATACGGCTAGATTACTAAGGCAGTTTTTTCCTGAGGCCGTCCAGATCATGCCCACCTTGCGATAAAACTTGTGCACCCTTTAGTTAGTCTTGGATGACCTCAAACACAGTCTTGCCTAGGCCTCCCTTCCCCTCATAAGTCAACTTGCATGCCTCCCGTACCTTTTGGATATCCCTCATGTCCACCTTGGCACCCACCACTGGCAATAGCTTCCCTTCCTCAACATACCCCGTAAGAGTATCTAGGTCCTCCGCATTTGGATCAAGGAACCAGTACATATATGTCACGCCCCAGCGACGTGCTCGTAGTTTACGCAGCGCATCACCCGCGTCGAGGTACATGCGCCCAAATAAAGGGATGCGAGGGTTGTCAGGTCGTTGCATGACAGACGATCCTTGGAGGGTCGAGACGGATGGTTGCGTGGAAATGGATACAATCATGCTTGTGGAGGGAATCATAAGGGAGCGGAACTGCATAGCTTGGCCAGTTGTGTCAAACAGAAAGTCAACGGACCCTTGAGGGATGATCTCAGTAGGATCGTGTTTTGTGTAATCAATCACTACCAGGGAACCAAGTTAGCAGAGTGAAATCGAGAAGCATTGGCACGTACCCTGATCTACGACGCCTTTACCGAGAAGGTCTTCGATTTTTGGAATCTTGGACGTTGAAACCGTAGTAATTACTTTGCCGGCGCGGAAAATGTTCTTGGCAAGTTGGCACGCAAATGCTCCCGTCCCGCTCACTAAACAGAATTATCATCAGTACTTGTTAATAAATAGATGATACAACCTACAGCCAGCGGGTATGAAGATTGTCTTTCCTTCTAGTGAGCCATTATACTTCCCAAGTACCTGCAGTGCCGTGACGCCGGCGAGCGGAAGCGATGCGGCATCGCTAAAGGAGAGATTCTTGGGCTTCAGAGAAACGTAGCGCTCTGCACACTTGGCATACTCGCTCCATGAGCCTGTAAGAATATGTCAGTTCTCGTTCATCATTGTCTTGCTCATCATCATCACAAGCCAATCTCCAATGGCACTCAGTGTTACCTCTACTGATTTCCGGTAAGCGTGTGTAGACCTCGTCGCCAACTTTCAACCCTTTCACATCGTCCCCTATATCCACGACTACGCCCGAGGCATCGTATCCAATCTGATATGGAAACCTTGTAATAGTCGCATTAGCTTGGACTTTTACACTCGGTGGGGTATGAACAATTATCAATGTACTCACTTTTCCTTTACCGCCAACTTAAACACACCAGCAGCCTTCTTCACGTCCACAGGATTGATGCTCGCTGCATGAACTCGTATAACCACGTCCGTCTTCTCCGTGACTGTAGGTCGAGGCACACTAGAGAGCTCATACCGAGATGGGTCAGTGTAAGTCGGCGCTGTGATGGCGAGCATTTTCATCGCCATTGTTGCGGTTCTGTAGTAGTTCAATGGGGAAATCTAATGAATTTGGTAAACAATGAGAGAAAAAAACCAGCCTCGAGAGGTCAAGGTTATCATAAATATGTAAACTTACATGTCCGGTTTGTCCTCATCGCCACCAGGGTTTAAGATCAGTGGGTGTGGGGCAGCATTAGGTTGTCGCATTGAGTAAACTCCGCTGGCGGAGTTCAGGACAAATCCAAGACGGATTTCATTTTAGTAAGGATGTGCCGAGGTTGATGGCCACGGACTTCAGCTTTCTTGCAAATGCCGGTGCGCCGGTTCAACGCCACGCCCGTCGGACGTTCTCTTTTTCCCAGGGAGCTAGCCAGATCAGTGACATTCTCACTGCAGTGACAAAAGTTAATACTCATTTCAACCTCGGCACAAATTGGACACACTTTAAAAGCTCTGCATCGGTATGGAATGTTCCTGAAGGTGAAGTTGGAGTCCAACGGAGCCGGGCCAACTCAAGCCGACGGAGTCCAGCCACCCCCAGCTATCAAGTCTTACTCTGATACTCTCACTATCTTTATTGTAATTTCTAGCAGAGTATCAGGCGTTGTTTTGATGTCGACATTGTCTGTAACGGAATCCGGGATTCGTGATTTGGAATCCGCCGCTAACGAGGAGAAATAGGGTAATGGATCTCGCCCAAACAGATGGAGAAACGGGAATGACAATTTCAATGGACGACAATTGTGTATTGACTGGCGGAGAGGGACTTAAACTAACTGCCGGTTACAAGTCCGCTCTTGAAATCATATAAATAATGTATCTCATCGAGGTCGCTGAAGTTATTGCGACAGTTTCTTGCAACCTGAGTCAGATATTTGCCACTCTTTCGCCACATTTCCTATATTTTAAGAAACAAAAAACCCTTCATTTTGTAGTTTAGATAATAGATCTAAAAACTACATCACGTCATGTTTGCCCCTATATGTTCAAGATCTCCCTCGAGGCGCTGCTGAAAATCCTGCTATTTGCTCTGTTAGCGGGCTTGTAAAGAACCCATGATGCATGATACGTACAGTGCAGGTCCACAGCACAACTTCTGAGATCCCATCTAACACTCGTCGACGGAGCAGAGGTAATGGATCGAGCCCGAACAAGCAAAGTTCCAGCCGTTGCAGTACGAGGCGGGACCGTTTCTCCCCTCGCAATGACCAATAATTTTGTTCCGATTTCCCGCCCGGTAGATGTTCCTCCCGCTGCCGTTGGGCACGAACTCGTAGATTATGCCGCCGTCGCAGGGGTTGCATGGGCTGCGTCCATACCACACGCCGTCCTTGCGTTCCATGGAGAGGTTGCAGCCCTTGCAGCCGTCGTCGCCGACGCGCTTGATAGTGCCGTAGGACCACGATCCAGGGACAGAGGGATGGAAGCCAGTGTCGCAAGTGCCCTTGATGAGCTCGAACTTTACCGCTCCACCAAGAGAAGGCAGGAGGGCCATGAGTAGGGGAAGAGGTTGCATGATGGACACGAAAATGGAGGACAGAATGGAGTAGAAGTTCGAGGAACGAGTCAGAAGGCGAAAAGGTTGAAGGTCTGAGGTGCTGTAGTGCTTCTCTGGGAGAGGAACCAGATAGTGAGCGAAATTCTGTCTTTATATCCTCTTGATTCTCGTTAGCCGACCCTCAATTTGCCCCGAGTCTTGGCGAGGAGAGGTCTGATTCTCCAAAGGATGCATATACCTGCTGCTCATTTCGAAACAGGAAGTTGAAAAAGACACCCTTGCGTACTACTCTGGCAGTGTGATGAATTCCGGACTATACGCGGACTCTCATGTAACAGTACACTCGTTAAGAAGTCTCAAGCCGTCATGCCATAAGCCAATAATGACGGAACCCTCTTCTGTGCAAGCAATCTTCAGGTCATATCAATCCCCGCGCTCAAGCCTTGGCATTCCCCAGATATGGATCTGTATGATAAGGTGGTCCTGTGGTGGAACTCACTCGTAAAACCACCATAGATTTACTTGCCACGAGGCCATGTGCCGCATGTCCTTCGCCAAGATATATCTCAAGGTCCAGTCAAGGCTCCTGCTGCCCACCTCATCTCCAGGCATCCATTAATGCCGGATTCTCATACGAGGAAGTTGGTATTCCGAAGGATTCGCCTAACTCACAGGAGGATCAAAAGGCAACCCCAGTCTCGGCCCCAGGTCCCAGTCCCACTCGCCCTCAATCGCAGGGACTGCACGTTCCCCTGAAGCGGAAGGTTCCATTAAATACTTAACCGACGGGCCGTCGCGCAGGGTGCAGATCCGTCGGCGAACTGGTACCGTGGAGTCGATTGGGCGCTTTACGCTGAACATTCGGCAGCGATTTAATAGAAGCGATCAAATGATTAAACGGACATGTTGGTGCCAAGAGCGGCTGCGTTGGTCTCCAAGTTGAGCGGCTAACTCGCCACGAGGTCGTCGCAACTGAAGACAAACCAGATTCCACCTCCGTTCCGAACTTCCGATATTAGCCTTCTGGTCAAGCTTGGTTCCTCAGGGCCAACGCAGGCCATCAGGCTATCGCCACTTGTAAGTAGAGATCTGGAAGGCCACACAGTGAAGACAGGTGTGGTAACGCAGGATTGTGATAAGCTCAATGGCATTGGATGGTCTACGACAGCAAGGGCTCCCGTGATAGTCTATAGTTCAAAGAATCCCTATATCTGGCACGTCCTCTCCCTCACCTAATCGTTCAACTGTGACCCATACTTCGTACAACGAATCCCCAAGAAACTCAATAAGCTCAAGTCGGGGTCGGATTGTATCCTCTCGAGTACGATACGAATATTTCTCCCGGCCAAGGTAGTTTCTTACATCGCGCTCTGTACCCGAGTTGTCGTAGTAAAATTCCATCAGCAGTGGCTCAAGATAATCAGCCGATAATATTTCTGAGTAGAAGTCTTCAATATTGTCTCCTTGCCAATTGCCGAGCTTTTTTCGGAGAACAGGTCCTGTTGGAATAATGCGATCCCACAGGACACTTTCTCGTTCCTGAGCCCTTGAAAGAAGACCGACAAGTAGGAGATGGGAACACACATCTCCATCTTGAGACCCAGAGATGAATATGGCAGCATGGACAAATACAGTATTCCAGCTCGAGAGATTGATGCTTAGAATCTCCTTGTGTGGCGATATACGACTGGGCCCAAACTTGTATTTCTGCTCCATTTCAGGTTGGATGATCTTCCCCAAACGTAGTTGAAGAATTCGTTCACGACTATGCGTATTTCCAACAACGTCGTGATGTCGAAGAGTAATCGACTTTGGCTCAAACTTCGCGAGATCTATCTTCACTACGCCACTCAGTTAGCGATTGAACTTTGGCTGTGGGGTCTTTCATCACATACTGCCCGATAGCTTTAACGGCTTTTCATAGTGAAAGTTTAGTGGCTTGTGAGTCCCCACGATTTCCACCACCTCAGGCTCAGGCTCAGGCCTTATCATCATCAAACCCGTGGATCGATGGCGATAGTAACCGTCGGTGTGGTCCAAAACAATGGCAGGCCGTGCAAAAGACCCGGTTCCCTCATCGATGCGGCAATCTAGGACCCCCAGCGTTACGGATTCTTCAGCGCCGTGAGGCTCCCCTGCAGAGATAACCTCCTGGACATGAAGTGTAAGCCTGACGCCATCTTGAACCAGGCCAATGTCCGTTCGGGCTGTCCATCGATGTAGTTTGAGGCCAATGTCGAATGAAGACGGCTGGGATGCAAAGATATGACCCGACTCCCTGTGCAGTAAAATCGAATGATCTTTCGATGTGGACTGCTTTAAGATCTCTTCCTGGAGTCTTAAAAATGCCCTGCGTCCCTCGCCGTATAGCAGTGGCATATTCACTTGAAACAGTCCCAACAAGCAGTACGCTATGTCCTCTGTTCTCGTCGTAGTTCGTCCAGCAGCCCAGGTCATTCTCTGACCGATGGGATACGTTTCTAACGGTGTCTGCTGTCCAAATTTCAACACGTGCGGGTCTATGCGAGTGATCTCGGAGATTAGCTTTGCCAACTGGTCCCGACGACCGAGAAACTCCCAGGAAGAGGTGAAGAATCGAACGTCGCTCGGTGCGATGAGCTCTTGAAGCGTCCATCCTCGAGTGAACCAGCGGCTGAGCCCAAGAAGTGTAGCATCAGGTATAAGTATGTCCTCGAGAAATGCGTAGCAAACTCTAGAACGTTTATACCAGGCATACATGGAGTTGATAGCCTCGGAAAGTTCTGCACTACTACTCTTGTCGATGCAACAGGTATCGATCCAGATGTAGGTGTAGCCGTCTGATGCGGCCTGTGCGGCAGCACCTAGGACTTTTGAAGCACCGCGCCGCTCTCGCCAATTGTGGACAGGTCCGGATTCGAGGTCTTGGAAGAGAACCTCATCGTCACCCCAAGTATGTGACAAGATGGCATACCCTGGAGTTTTCTTGCCGATAAACGTCTCAAGTTGAAGATTTCGGGTGTGAAGGAGTCGCATCTTATTGAGAAGAAAATGGTGCCTGATACCTTCTTAATAAAGCTCGGAACTAAGACGGCTGCTTAAGCGGAACAAGGTGAGCCTACACAGGGTAGATGGAATGGAAAGGTGAGGTCATCTCAAAAGGTCCAGCTTCGGCCTCAACCACTCAAGTACCAATCCGAGGCTTACGTAATCCACATGTTCATTTGTTCCTGGCCCGCTGCATAGCAGTAACAAAGAAATGAAGAGAGTGTTAGGGACGTGTTATTACAACTCTGCTCTCTATTTGGTCTAATTTTCTAGCTTTCGGTATATATACTTTACTGAAGTCTAGGTATTTCAAAACTAAGCCTTAGCACGTCAGGGTAACCTACGTCCCCGTCAAGTCTACCCTTGTCAACCTTGGAGCTGTGGCCTATTATGTGCGAAGGATAATGAGGGCTCCACAGATAGAGCCTGGGCTCATTTATCGCTTATCAAGCGGCCAAGTCGAGGAGATGCCGGAACGAGTGTGATCTACTGAAATAACCTAAGACTACAGTAGCTGGGACTCAAAGGCCCGAGTTGGGGTGCAGGTACTGCCTCCGCACTGTATTTTTGCTACTTGTCTTTCTCTACCTAGTTTAAGTATTTTCTTTGCTCTAACTAGTTGATTTTATGGGGAGCGCGTCGAACTTAGAAATTGGTGCCATAGCTTTTATACAATTAGCCAAGCTCTAGTTACATAGCACACACTATAAGTTAAGGGTATCTTAGACGATTTTAAGATAAATAATTCCGGCTGATAGTCTCTAATTGCCATGCCAAATTCAACTGAAATTCTATGCTTTGTCTTACCACGGCGGCCACGGTTCCAAAACAGACTCGGCCCAGCCTTCCCTCAAGCGTATTACCTCATGAATAAATGCTTTTTCCAATGGATTGATATATGCGTAAGCCGAACTTGAAAATGGAAAGTAAAGCGTCCCTTGGGCCATTTGTGAAAGACGTTGTACTTCGCTTTCGTTCGGGGTATATCTGCAAAGGGCTCTCGCCGTATTTCTGCTGAGCAGACTCACGAATTGTACGTGTGGAGCGGAACATCCATCCCCGAGGACGGGGCGGTGACCAGCGATCAGTAGTTGCAGGTTGTTTCGAGTCGCATCCACCCAGTCACACAGGGAGATTTCGACTTGAACACCATCACGTCCCGGGCTCATGGTAGCCCCGGGCTCGAAGAGCGACAAATCGACGTGTGAATCCGATACCCTGCATGTACTGTCCCAAACCAGATTCAAGAGCAGCTTATCAGCCAGATCAACGGGAGTTCCTTCAAATGCCCCCAGTGTGTCCAAGAGAGTTTGGATAGGGGCTGGGATACCAAAGTCTAGGGAATCTCGGATGAATAGCAGGAAACCGCCCAGAATCTGATGAATGCTGTGGCATGGGCCGCCATCTCCAACCGGCGGCAAGATGAATGGCTTGGGGTCCCGGAACGCCACCTTGTCGAGGAAGAGACGCAAAAGGCGGCATTGACCCTCTATTCCATGATTTCGTCCTGCTCCGTTTGCATTCGAAACTGGCAATCGCATCCAGCCATGGGTGCAAGTCAAATGCAAAAAAAGTCGCGGAACGGCCGACGATTCGTTTTGCTCTGCACATAGCTGCTCAGACGCGTACTCAAAAAAACCGTAATGAGCAGCCTCCGTTAACATGTCGTAGTGACCGGGAAGAGTCTGGTCAATTGCAGGTAGGTTGAAGCGGTGCCATCGCTCTGCTGTCTTCTGGAGGCAGTAACGTATCGTACTAGGCTCGAGGAAGTTGCAATGGTTTGCAAGCATAGGAAGCTGGGGGGAGATTGGTATTAGTGGGAAGGGGTCTTTGGATCGCTGCTTAATCAGAAAAGATAAAGTTGTCGTCTGTGCTAGATAAAGCTTGGTGCAAGCTGAATCATAGGTCATCCCATGGTTTGCCCAGACAGTCTGCCCCTGCTGGGTATCAGTGAGAAAGTCCTGGGCAGATCGATGAATGAACCGAATACCACCACCAAAAACATGTTCGTACGCCGGGTCATCTTGAAACCTGTATTTCGGGTTGAAAACCTCTAAAAGACCAGCACTCCGGACCTGGATAATCTTGATAGTTGCTTCGCATCTTCGTCTGAGTTCCTCAACTGGGTGACAGGGATATATCAGATCATCCTCTGGGCCCTCACCATCCATTGCAGCCATTAATTGGAAAACGGGTAGATATGACACAAATCCTGGCTTCTCTTTCCAGCCCAACCCGACTAGACAGAGATAGAGCAGCTTCGAAGATGAATTTCGATAGATTTCATCATCTCCATTCTGCCTGAGCCACATGTCCAGGTACAAGCCCTCGAGGTCGCGTGGGAGAGAATCGAGACGCTGAAATAGCTCCTCGCGAGAGTCGCCGTTTTGAAGTCCTCTGGATAACGAGTTACTCACAAGGACAACCCAGAGAAAGACACCATCTGAAGCTTGGACAATACGCCAGATGATTTCTTTCATATCCCGACTGTCAAGATTTGAGTGGGCCGATGCCTCGCTCAGGGTCTGAGTAGCATATTCCTTGAGGTCGTTTTGGGTCAAGTCATGCATTTTTAGCTGGGGGTAATGGCGTAGACGAATTTCCAACAGATGCTCCCGTCTACTGGAGACGCAGAGTTTGAGATGCTTGGTCTTGCGAAGGAATGTGTTGAGCAAAAAAGTGAGACTGTTGACGCCGTCTTTGGGCCAGACCTCATCAAGACCGTCGATGAATATACAAAATGCAGTTGAGGGACATTGCAAGCAGTCGATGAACAAAGCTTCCAGCTCCTTTGGATCCCAGTCTGAAGGAGAGTCTTTCCTCGATAGTTCTCGCCGTGTCTTGAGGTATGACGAAGCTTGATCCTTGTCCTCGACAAAGATTTGATGCAAGAGTGAACAGAGGAGACCTTTGATACTCTGTTGAAGCTCTGTACCCGGCCTCCAGAAGAAATGCGAAAGTATGCGCACATTTTCTTGCCATTGTTTTAACAGCGGCTTCGTCCGGTCGTGGGACATGATGAACTTCATAAGAGTGCTTTTCCCCGATGCTGGCTTTCCACTGATCCAGTACACTGGTTCAGATGATTGAAGCCACTTGATTAAACTATCCCATGTTGGAGAATGGGAGGAGTTGGAGGACGCCGAGATACCAGAGTCAATACTTCCGGTACTATGATTGCTCTCGCCATCGTCGTCATTGTCATCGTAGTCGTCGTCGTCGTAATCATCATTATCATTGCCGTTCCTTTCGTTGTTGTCTTCAGTATCTTCCTCGTCATCTTCAGTTTCATCGTACTCGTCGTCCGAACTGGAGTCTTGAGAATCAAAAATCCAGCGAAAGGTCTTTGGACAAGCATGAGAGACATGGTTCCGCCGGGCCTCCATATCTGGGAATTTGAGACTACCGAGAAGTCGGCGATACCCCTCCTCCTGCGCGCGGGAATCACTCTCCTCTTGAGTCTGCTTCTCAGCAACAACCTGAAGATCACCAAGGGCCTTGGACAAATGGTTTTGCATGCGGTTGTCGTTGTGGACTAGTTCGGTGGTGATGTGTGTTTTTGTCGACACCTCAGCATCCGCGAGTCCCTTGCAAATTTCTTCTTTTAGTTCGTGCGTCTGTTGGAGAACTAAGTCCGAAAGACTTGTTTGGCCGTCTGATAGCTGGCGGACAAAGTACTTGAGGTCGCGATCCATTTCGTCGTTCTGCAACATGTTGGCGTCTAGACGTAGACGCAGGCCGACAAGTAACTGGGTTTCCATGACCGATTGGACCTTTGCGAGGTCCTTCTCCCAACGGGTAAGGTCGCCTTGTTTGAATCTGCTCTTGACGGCGAGTCGCATGCTCGATGAGATGGTTCTTTTCCCAGCTGACTTTGACACCGATGCGATTTGGTCCGTCAACCCATTGGCAATGGTTGTGCATCGGACGGCCAAGTCTCGAAGCCGAGTGTCATCCTGGGAGAGAGGGCCCACGGCATTTTTAAGCTGTGTTCCTAACGCATCAGAAATGCCGCGGAGCTGCCCGCCGTAGTCGCCGAGTGCCGGATCAGGCTCTCCAGTCTGGTAGATGCGTTTGCAGGCGCCGACCGTCTTGTAAGCAGACTCAACGACCTGCATGATGTTGCAAGCGAGGGCAAAGGCCGCCACGGCCTCTAAACCAGACATTTGAAGCGGATGAAGTGTCGTGTGATTCTCGAGCTTGTGTTTGGTTGATATGGGAGGAGGATGAAAGAAGCGAGTGCAAGAAGGTGCTTCGCACAGCCTGATCTTTCTGGAAGTGAGGTGTTTACCTTGAGGCCTGAGGGTTGAAAATGTGGCTGAAGCCTTCCATTTTGTTAGGTCGACAAACATGCAGGCATACCCAAGGCGGTTTTCGCCTGGGAGACACAGCCGCGCTCTAATCATGAATATGGAGGCGAAGCATTTACACCACATATGGTTTAGATATGGAATTTAAGTAAAGGTTGAATTGAAACGTATTGCTCTACTAGGACGCGTCAACGAGAAATTAAATCAACAATATTCGTGCCTGCATGTGTTCCATGGTCGTTCGCCAACACCAAGCAGACTCTGGCTTGCACCGTCGCAGCCGCCAGCACTCTTCCATGACAATCAGGCCCTTCCACGTAAACCCTAGCACGCACCCCGATTCCTCTACACGCCGGACCACCGCTCGGAATCTTGTATGGTGGTCCTCGTCCGCCATGCACCCTGCAACAGTGAATGGCCAGCAGACTCGGATGAAGAGGTGCGAGGGCAATGCTTCCAATAGCTCGAGACATTTCGTTACTGTTTCTTGCATATCGAGATCGCCTCCGAGAGCCTCGTGGGCGGTTACAGTCTGCAAGTAGACCAAAGCGGCATACCCATGGAGAAATGTGACCCAGCAGCTATCTGCTTCGAGTCCCGGGTCCGAGTTCGTAAATGCAGAGGCTGCCTCTTGGATCAAATTTCGAATGTCAAGAGCGAGAGACTTTGCTCTGTCGGCTGCCTCAGGCTGTTGGCCTTTCTGCATGGACATAGACAATAGGCTGACTTCTTTGATAGCGATCATAACTGAATTCCGACAGCCCATTATGCTTCGCATGTCGATGATATTGTTGTGGAGAAGAGGGAGGTAGTCAAACGTCCTTGGTTTGGTGTAGCTGGATCCATGTGTTGCCTCTGCCAAGATATCGGTCCAAACGAAGGTGGCGACGAAGAGCCCCAGTGCTCGAGTCTCAAAGGATGGCGTGGAGTTATTAAGAAGCTCTCCTATGGCACTGGCATGGTCGGGAGTGGCCAATTGCCTCTCAACCAAATCTAAGAGGGTCCCAGCTGCATTTATATGCACTTCCCATGTCCCTTCGGTTTCTCCATAGATCTCGAGGCTCGAAAGCAGGAGAATGATTGCAATAGCATGAATCGCCTTTAGCAATGGTGGGTTTTGTTGCTTTTGTTGCTGCAATTCAGCGATGCAAGATTGAAGTCCTTGTAGTGCAAGTAGCCGTGATCTTCGAACCTCGGGTGTGACATGGCATGTACCATTCGTGAAGCCAGCTTTCACCCCAGTCTCAAACGATATGCACAGGCCCGAGGACGCATGATACATAGGCTCCGAGGCCATGATGGTGTCAAAGAGCCATCTGCGGTCAGGCTGCTTGCAGAGGCCGAAGAAGCCCCACTGAAGGGGAAAGATGAGATCAAGAAAGGTTTGTACGTGTTGGTAGTTCGGCGCATAATCGCAATCTCGCAGGGTTTGCCTGCAGTTAGACCACGTGCGATCAAGTATGGTGCTCGACAGCGAGGGGTGGCCGAGTTCCTTCACATCTTGGACAATGATACCAGCGGACCAAGGGGGTGCGGGGGTATTCTTCTGCCTGCGATGGCTATAGGCTCTCTCAGCGGCATTTCTAATGGCCTTGGCTTCATCAGAGTTTAGAATCTGCTGCCAGTTCTCTTTGTTGAGCATCCAGGCGGGCTTCTCGTCATAGCCGTGGCACTCGAGACTTCGCGAGGTGCAGTTTGAACAAGCCGGTTTGTTTTCGTCGCATTTCTTGCGGCGCAGGCGGCACGTCCAGCAGCCAGTCTTCGTTCTTGATCCAGACATGAGAAAAGAGGTACCGCGAGTTGGTAGAATTGATGAAGGGTAAGATAGGAACAGTTGCGCAGGTTGATTGCCAAAGCGGGGTGAACGAGCCTCAGTGGTGTTGGGAGAACAGCCAACTCGGAGTAAACCTATGCCGGAATCCTATTGCAACGCTGCTGCATTCTACTATCAGAAAAGGTCCAATCAGAAGCAAATAATCGGACACACAGCATTAGATCTTGGGGCTAAGGTAGCCTCCAAACGTCCTAATGCCTCTTGGATTTGTTGATGACAGGGGACCTCCCCAGCTCCCGCACCCACACTGCATATCTACTCTGATCGAGAAATCCGTCAGCACTAAATCTCTCTAGCCTTTCTTGGTCGACTGCGCTTAGGCTACGCTGCTTTGGGTCTTGCGCATGCCGTATGTCCGGGTCATATAGATGAGTTGCTGTGTTTGAACGAGATCTAAGATGGAGGAGAAAACTATAAAACAAGTCACTTCCTCTGACCTCTAATCTTAATGAGAATTTTTCCATTCAATCTACTTCAGCACATCATTGGCACTGACAGTTTCTCACAATCACAATCATCTCTTCAGACCCTTGCATCATCAACCGTCATCATGGCTAGCCTCTCCGCAAACCTCAGTCTTTCAGACCGTGAAGCCATCCCTGATGCCCTCTATCGCAGCATCTTTGGACTTGACTCCAAGGACAAGAACATCTTTGAGTCAGCCTGGCACCAAGACGCCGAGTTCATCTTTGACGGAACACCTCCTATCCAGGGCATTGGCGCCATCTTGGACACCACCTTCCAGTTCGTCGGCCTCGGGCTTGACACGACACACATGGTGAGCAACGTCCGAATCGACTTGAAGGATGGTGCAGACACTGCGAAGATGACTGCCCACGCTTTGGCTCAGCACTATCGCAAGGATGAGGGACGGAAGCCAGAAGCGCCGCGCTTCCTGACGGGTAACATGTATTGGATCGATCTGATCAAGGATAAGCGTGATGGACTTTGGAAGATGACAAAGTTTGACATGAAGGTCATTTGGAGTGAGGGAGATGCATCGATTATCGGACAGTAACTGGATTATGAATGCATAGTGATCACGTGGAGGTTATGCGTGCCAGTGTTGATAACGTCAATTGAAGATGACATTCAAGCTCGCTTGGCCCATTGAAACGGCCAGATGACCAATTGTTTTGACAAGGGGTCTCTGTCTTGCTAAATCCTCTGAGGCTGAGGAACAATAATGCTTCAGGTGGCTAAGGATAGAATGACTTGTAATATTTTGGTTGGAGACGTAATGAACATCAGCCAAAATGACTTGTAGTATGCCACCGTGTCAGGTGAATATTGTCTTGAAATAAAAATCAGCCACAGCGGCGTAGAATGTCATTTTGGCGTCGAATGAAACGGGCAGAGATGTCTTCCAGGGGCTTCCAAAGCTTCTAGGGGCCTCCAAGGCACCTTGCACATGCGTGGCCTGGTCAAGACGTGGCTTTCATCCGTACTAATGAAGCCCCAGACGTCACGTAAGTTATTAATTACCTTGTCATGTCAGTTCTCAGCCTTAAATGTGTCGGAATCCCCGGTGTGCCGTTTCAATAGTGCGAAGCTCGTACACATCCCCAGACATTCACCTGTAACTTGTGGCTTTTGACGATGAGGAAGTTTCGTTTCGGATATCAGAACAAAGAACAGTGGGCCATGTGATTTGGATAGGGGCTCCGAATACGACAACAGAGCTATGAGGCGTCCTGGGTACTGAAACTGTACGTCCCTTCCACGGTGGTATAAGGACAGAGATGCCTGAGTCCTACCATCTATCAATATTACTCTTCTATCCTCATCAGACATCCCTCTTTTACAACAATCCAGACATGGCTTTCAAACAGCAACAGCGATCGCGGGGTTTCAGTGCGCTGGCCGCTCGCAACCAACCATCCCCCACAACCAGCGACACTTCCGAACCGAAGAGAAACATCTACATCTACATCGACCACTCCAACTTCTGGATCGAACCTTTCAATAAGAGCGGGTATCAGTGGAGATACGACGTTGCAAGCTTCCGCTCCCTCCTTCTTCGATTCGCCGCGAAAACGGGCAACATGGATCGCCGTGATGTCCAAGCCGAAGTCAACATCTACGGCTACGTCCCTGACTGTCTCAAACCCATTTGGAAAGGTCAAGGCGCGAGGGTTCATCAACTTCGGAAATCATTTGCCACAGACCTCCAGAAGGGGATCGAAAGAGGACACGGCGAGAAGGAAGTCGACACCTCCCTTGTTTCCCACTCGGTTCGAAAGGCCGTTGAAGCTTGGTACGATGAAGACCCAGAGGCCAAAAGCGTGTTTGTGATTGTTTCCGGCGATAGGGACATGCGTCCTGCCGTGCAGCAGATCATTGAATGCGAGCGCCCTGTGCATGTGTGGGCATGGAACGACACTATGTCCAAGGTTTACGAAGACTTGGGCCGTGACCAAGGCCTGGTTACGTTGCACCGACTGGATGATTACACACACCGTTTCATTCATAATTGAGTCAACCAAGATGGATACTTGGGGAATGAGGGGGTTGAGGTGGATGACAAGATTCTTTGGGTAGCGGAGGAAAAATCAGCACAGAATTTCATGGTTTGGCGCATCTAGAGAGGGGGAACTAGCGATAGACACATGTTTGGCTCTGCATACCAAGTTATAGAGGATCATTTCATTGTTCATCTTGATGCTGTCCCTGAAAGATGTCAGCCGCCGCCACAAAAGGCGTGGTGATTAAAACCCTAAGGCCGGCTTTGGGTGGATATTTGAGCGCCTGACGCAGTAGCTACCGAAAGTGACGAATTTGTACATTGAGAATGTCTGGAGTGAGGGTTAAGGTGAGGGAACAAAGAACAATCCCGTGATCAAACATCAGAAACATAATGACTTGTGGCATAAGCTTCCTATCACAGGAAGAAGTATAATAATTTAAAACTATGGCATCTCAAGTCTATCCCAATCATTTCTCTTCGAACTAGGCGATAGCTGTTCCAAAACAAGGCCCCAGGTAGTAGTCTTTCCCATCTGACCCCCCAAGGTCCAGATCAGGGAAGCCTCGTGGGCAGAGAGGCGAGGAGCAGGAACTACTGAAGCTAGGCGTACTACTAAAGACCTCGCAAACATTGCTACCAATTCTGAAAAGCACACAATCAGGGTTTGCATAGCAAGATTCGCAACACGACTTGACAGCATTAGGTCCGATCGCCTCTTGAGAAATGGTGACTTGTATGCTGGAGCCTGTAATTGCCTGGTTGATAGGACCCCGGCTTCCGGCATCATCGCAAGGGCTTTTGGTAGCCGTAGCAGTGGCGGTCTCAGTCTTGGTTTGAACAATAATGTTAGTCACATCCTGGACCTCCGTGGCAGTTGTTATCTGAGAATCCGTGACGGTGGTGAGAGTATGGTCGGTTTGGGTGACAGTAGCGATGCTGGTCGTGGTGGTCTCAGGAGCCGATACAGTCGGGCCAGCCACGTAACGGAAAACGGTGATTGTTCGAGAGATGACCTTTTGAGGTCCGCCAAACTTGTATACCGTGTGGGTAACAGCAGGCTTGTTCTTGGTGACAAAGGCAGTCTTGGTGGCTGCAGGTTTCGTGGTGGTAAGGAAGCAAGCTATGGCAAATCGTAAGCACAGGTCAGTGTAGTGGAAGGTGGGACATTGGCTTACAGCATGAGGTCGGCAATGACTTCCCAGGAGCACGTGCTCGCTTTCTGCGAGTACAAACTTGTTGGTCGACAAACGGAACGGTAGTAGTGGAGGTTGTGGTGCTGTGATGATGTTAGATATGACAGAGAATCAGCATGTACAAACCTACGTAGTAATAGTTCCGATGGAGGTGATGCGATTGGTTTCAAACTCGGTAGTTGTGCGTAAATCAACGGTTGTAGTACTATCAGTCAAAACAGTTGTGTCGATCTTGGTTGACGTAGCGGTCACGGTAATAGTTGGCAGAGTGGTACTGGTTATCAATTAGCCCAGGACAACTTGCAAGTGACGGATAAGAGGGACATACGGCTTGCCAGTCTTGGTTATAGTCTTGTAAACCTTGGTAGTTCTTGGGGGCGGCGCAATAGTCTTGGTGATAACCGTGGTAGCGCATTGGGTACGAGTTGAGGTAACGGTCTTCTCTGGAAGCTGGCATGTTGCGACGTTGATATAGCTCTTGGCTGAAGACGAGATAGTCAGTAAGGATGGTAGAACATGGTTGACAACTGGGCCTTACCAAAAAGTCGCCGACATTCATTTGCGTCGCGATTTGAAGTGTACTTGCAGTACGAAGGAGCGGAACCCTTGCATGTCGGCGGCGCTGTGGCCGAGACAGCAGCAGTGAATAAGAAGACAACGTTTTGAAACTTCATCTTGATTCTTGGCCGAGGAAATGATCGCCTGTACAAGAAAGAAAGCCTGTTGTGAGAAAAGCACAGCACAGGGAGATTTTGCTCTTATTTGTAGTAAAATCTTCTCATTGAATCCTAGCCAACCTCCCCTGTCCCGCTGAATCAATATCATGTTGGTTGATGGATGTTGCTTTGTTGGTGGAGTTCTCAACCAAGGTGCCCTGGAAGCAATCCTAGCGGTCTGACGGCTTGGCCGGACCTAACAGATTTTGCTTAGTCCGTTATGGCCATCTGTTAGTAGCGTAACAGCGGTCGTTAGGGTCTAGAAGCGCCGATAAGCTCAGCTGCCAATGCTCCCCGCACACAGTGGAGTAATTCCCGTGTCTGGAGGCGCCAACTCACGGCACAGCAAACTATTGGCAATAGCTTCAAACAATATATTGATTGTTTGGTCGTCTGGAACGCCATTTCGCATCTAAGCGAGTCCACGCACTCTTTGCTCCTAATTTTAAGATGCACCTATTCCCAATTTGTAAGTGTCAGGCTTTGTTCGCCTTCGGGTAAAAAGAAGCATGAAACAATACTCCGTAGCGCGGATGCGATAGGCATAACCGAGCGCCATGTCTAACTGCGCCTGTCTGAAAATTTTCTGCCTGTCCAATTGCAATCTCTTGCAGCAATATGACAAACGAGCTTGAATCAGGACGAGGTAGACGCTTTACTTTAGCAATGCTTCATCTGAGCTCATAGAGCATCAGACGTCACGCGGCTTGTCCATCCCTTTCTCATAATCATACACAGCCTGAGAAGATGCAAAACTGCCGCTGCACCGATTGGCTGTTGCTGAATTTGCATGCATACGTAAACTCCGCCGGTGCCCTGTTCTAAAGATAAGATCTTGATTTTAATGAAAGAGGATGGTCTTTACGTACATGGACGAATCCAACTTTTGGATCGGAAGAATGATAAATTCTGGAAAAAAAATTGGACGTATGATGCCGAAGGCTGTCTGTCCCTCCTCATACGTGGGACTGCGACTGGACATGGGATAGAGGGAGGCGCCTATGGTAGTAGAGTCCACGGCTACTGTAGTTTCCCGGATGCTGCCAAAAGAAAAGAAAAAGGTGGCATAGCCAAGGGGCAACAGTCGATGAGCGTAGAAGCCCCACAGTCCCAGATGCCAACGGGGATAACCGCAAGAAGGAGGTGAACGCTGGCCTTGTCGCCCACGCAGTTCAGGAGGCCTGCCGGATGTTCAAGAACCCAAGTATGCGGAGAGAGTTTGTGCTTGTCTCTGGGGATAGAGGTAAGTGTCCTGCATTGGAAATCAATCATCTACGGGGACGAGTATTCACTACCGGTGCACGTGTGGGCGTGGAAGGGGACTATGTAAAATGCTACAAGGACCTGCTTAGAAGCTGGAAGCCAGTTACACTGCGTTATCTCAGCCATTACTTGGACTGTATCCGTGAGAAAGAAAAGAAAACCTCCGAGGAAGAGAATATTAGAGACGATGGTTTTTAGCCGGTTTCCCCGTCATCAAGAAAAAGGGGGAGGAGTGAGACTGCTTCCCCAGACATGAGGGGAATGGCTTTCGTCAAAAGGGGCATTTTACTTGGCAAGATGAGCTCTGAACGAGACACTGCACTGGACGAACCCAACCCCTACCTTGTACATATCGATGAAGGGTGCGAGAACGGCTCTATAGCTTCCAATGACTGAGATATAATCTGCCAAGTTTTGCCAATAGAGTCCACAAGATCAAGTTTTACGGTCTCCTTCCAAAAGACTCCCTGGGCTTTGCCGCCTACCGCAGTGATCACTGATCAGTAGCGTTGTGAAATTGAGCTTGCTGGTCTAGGTACCATTAAGATAGACGTCGAATCCTTCCAGAGATGAAATCTTCACGCCATTGTAATCTTACATTTTTAAGCCAAAAGCGAGGCCGTCCCGGTGGAGTGGTTAGGTGATCGTAGTGCTGACGTTTCATTTCGACCACTGGACTATGAAGCCAACCAGACACAAGCGCTGACAGTTGGAAGTCAATGTGGCGCACTACACCAGTCTAGCCCCAGCATCGATCTGTAGATTTGTGCCGACATCCGGGAAACTAGCATCAACTATTGATTTCTAACGCCCCTAGGGATACCGAACTTCCGTCAGGATCTCCCTCTCCCCCTGTCTCATCCATGACTACAAAAGGATGCCAAGAGAAGGCGTTTTGCCAAGACCTCCGCTTGCTTCCCTATCCAGCTTTCCCCAGTCTTTATCCCAGTCACTCGTTACCCATCGTAATGCGATCTGCCGTTCTTTTGCGTTTGGCCTTCGGGCTATTGGCCGTTGACACTACGGTTGCGGGCCCTTGCATCCCGGGTAAATATCACCTACCGTGTGCGATGCACTTGACAGCTAGCTAACATGGAACTTATTGTATTAGGCACGACGACAACTGCTGTCACTTCCACTGCCTCTACCGAGACATCTTCTAGCATAACGGAATCGAGCACATTGGTTGTGTCGGCCACATCCTCTGTTACAACTGAATCTTCAGTCGAGACCTCTGTATCCTCTACAACCACACAGTCTTCGGCCGAGACGTCCTCCTCCACTGTTTCAGTCGAGACTTCTGCCTCCTCTACTACCTCGGCAGAGACATCCGCATCTTCTGCCACTGAGACAACTGTATCATCCGCAACCACTGATTCCACCACCACCACGAGCGACATGACGACTTCGACAACATCAACTGCACCCACCATCACCTTTGACATCGTTGCAGCTGGATCGGGCCCCGTTGAAGGCAAGGGCCTACAAACATACACTAACAAAAGAGCTGTCGCGCTTTTCAGAAACGACATTGACAGCTCTAGCTCGGTGCGACCCTTCCACCTGGACGCCCAAGGGAGGCTCTTCATCAACGACCTGGGCTACTATCTCTGCGGGTACTACGAGGCGACCAATTTTGATCTGGACTACCCAGCAGAGGTTGGTACCTGTGTGGATGAATACCCGCTGGACCATGCCTTCCTGAGGTGTCAGCAGACTGCAGACCTCAAGCTCACTTGTTCCATCCCCGCCATCACTTGCGTTGCCACCGGTGACCCTGACGATTTCTTTGACGACCCAACCTGTCAGGCAGCTGCTGGTACATGGGATAATCTGTATACCGCTGTAAGGGGGCCGGGTGTTGTGCTGCACATCGGGGTACCCAACGCTGGCAGCGACTTCGATCCTGTTGAGTTGGGTATACAGGTAGTGTAACAGGCCTGAAGGGGCTTTATCTAGGAAGTACGCACAATTCTAGGTGTCGATTGGAGTTCCTTTCATGTATATACTGTAATTAGTACATGTCTTGCTGGGCGATATAAGGCGCTTTGGGAAAGGCTATACACGAATTCACATCTATCACTTTGCCGTTCCCGAGTCTGTTCATGCGAACTTGGTGGGAACATTAAAATAGTGTGACAATCGAGAAGACCCAGCCATGCCTTAACGTCCTCAGGCTATTTGAAACAGTGAGAGCAGTAATAAGAAAGAGAAAGCCAGGGAGACGAAAGTCTATATCATCCACTCCAACTTTTAGACTACGAGCAAACAAGCAACTCGGGATCAGTATTAATATAAACCCATCACCCCCCACCATCTCTCCGCTGATCAAACCAACGAGCATGCCAAGAACGTCTCTGTTGTGGGGGGAGACATGAAAAGGACAAGGGACAGAAAGGGGTGAGCCAATCGGGATTGAGAGGAAAACAAAACCATCGAAATCAGCTGGACTTGTAAAAGCCGTGAGGGAGGTAGTAACATGGAACCGGCAGTATTTACTCAAGTCTCACGATTTTACCGATCCTCGAGTGTAACGCTGAGAAAACTATTTTATACCTAGGTAGGTAGGTAGCTTGCAACCATGATGACAGGTGCTACAGCTTACCCTGGAGAACCCACAAGATTTAAGATACAGGCGGTACTCCAAGATTTTGCTATATAATTACTTAGCACGTTCAGGAAGGGCTATCAAGCCCTGTTGCTTGGTGCAAGTCCATTCGACTGATGGCGGATGACAAAAGGTGAGGGCATTCACATCTCGCATCGTTTGTCACAGATACTCACTCACGTTACCAGGAAAACGGCTGAACGATCACGGTGTGGAACCCCTGATTTAAATTGCGATGAGAGATCCGCCAATCAGGTCGAAACGTCAAGAGGCACAAGTGGATATGATCAGCTTCGCTCAACGGCAACTTGCGTCAATAGTCTCATAGCTAACACTAACTATTGATCTGTGGCGTTGGCTGAATACGTGCCAGTTCCCCCTTCCCGTTGCTACAAAAACAAGCCGGCCGGGAGGCGTCAGCCATGGCTTTTTTTTTCTCACGATGGTCCGTCTGGTGTTTTCACTCTAGTCACTCTTTTACCAACAGTTGCGATGCGATCTGCAGCTTTCCTTCGTTTTGCTTTGGGCCTACTGGCCGCTGAGACCGTGGTTGCTGGCCCCTGTAGGATTAGTAAGTATAGTTCGTAGTGTGTAGTGAATACAAGTACTGAAGCGTCATTGTTAGCTGCTAGGACGACAGCAGTCGTTGTCTCGACCGCGTCTGTCGAAAGATCATCACCCTCGTCTGTTGAATCCAGCACGTCTGTTGAATCGGCCAGCTCGGTCGACTCAGCCACTTCTTCTGCTACCGCCTCGTCCTCGGTTGAAACCTCAGCGTCCTCCACTGTCACCTCTATTGAGACGTCGGCATCCACCACCTTCACTCAGTCCTCGATCGAGACATCAGTGTCTTCGGCCATCACCGATTCGACGATTGCCACCACGACCACAACGACACCCACAACATCGACTGAACCTGGCTGGGTCCCTATCCCCACGTTTAGCGTCCTCGCAACTGGCCAGGGTCCCGTTGAAGGCAAGGGCCTGCGAACATCCAACTCGGAGAGCTTCTCAGCCTCCTTCGACCCTGACTTCAGTCTCGAAGTACGCCCCTTCACCATTGATGACCAGGGAAGAATCATCAACGACCAGGGCATGTACCTCTGCGGGCAATACGCAGGAACTGTTTTCGACCCCAACGTCCCAGCCGAGGTTATCACCTGTAGCAGCGAGGAGCCATTGGCACGAGCTTTCCTGACCTGTACGCAAACTGAGGATCGAAAGGTTACATGCTCGATACCGGCCGTCATCTGCGAGGTCCAACCTGGTGATCTATTCTTTGCAACTTGCGAAGCAGCTCCCGGTACATGGAACAATTTGTATACCAGGATCGTGGCGTCGGGCTACATCTTGAACATTGGAGACAGAAGCGCTCCTGACTACTACTACCCTATTGAGTTGAATGTAGAGGCTGCTTAGAAGATCTCTGAAGTCTTGCTTACGATCTCAGTATAAGCTTTCACTCATTTCAGCCATTGATTGGGGCTCATTGTCATGTATATATAATAACGAGTTTATTTGTTTATTCCTTGACACAAGCCACTTTGAGATACAGTGGCCCTCGGTGTATCCTTTCCCCATTTCCCCTTGAACCCTCATTTGAAAAACCCCCAACCGTTCTTTGTGGCCTGTCTTTGTAACAAAAACAATAGGATAATCGGGAAGACAAGTCCTTGCGTTCATGCTAACAAGATTTCCTTCCACAAAGGACCGGGAGCCAGACTATTGGCAATCGCTTCTACAATTAGGTAGCCAAAGCCGCGTCGTTCAGCCAACCCACCTTTCCACTCCAAAAGCAGCACATGGAAACTTTCCCAGACCCCCTTCACTGTGGGATAGGCAGTCGTGGAGCATCTATCGAGCCCTTCCACGCCGAAGTCTGATCGGGACAATGGAATGACCTCGAAGCACGCGCGTGATTCAAAGAATGTCGTCTCCTCATATCCGTCGAACCAGACAAAACCACACCTCGCGCCGTTGGAATCCACCAGGTTGCCAGTTCCACTGAACACGTCGATGTCGGAGATGGTGTAGAACACCGACAAGGTCCAGAACTGGAGGATATGATATGGCGGAACGTCTCGTGAGAAGTAAATAGTCTTTGAGGGTGTAGTATGGCTCGTGTCCAGCCGTGCTGGCGTATATCGTCCATGTGGAAAAGGTCCTCTTTCCCGGTATCCGACATACGCCATATCGTCAAGAGGAAAGGGTGGCTCGGACGAAGGGTCCCAGACCAAACTGACGACACCTGAGGGGCTTCTCTTGTACCAGATAATCCACGTTCTTTTCTGGAGCAATGCGTTACAACTAGAAGAAGAGGTGTTGGTGAGATATGGTGCTATCTGGCCCGACCAGCCTGTCCAGGAATAGCTTGGAAATGCCGGCCGGCGGCGCAAAATACCACTGAGACGGTGAAAGGTGATGAAGAAATCAAAGACGGCGGTCGGAAGTCCCTCGAGGAATTGACATCTCATGGCGTTGGAGAATCTCTGGATGATGCCAGCCAAGGCGCGAGGAGCATCGTTCTGGTTAGCCAAAATTCGCTTGGTATAGAACCGAAGGATCCAATAATAATCATAAACAGGCATGTTCATCATTATGGCGCGTGGAAGCATCGAGATGGTCCACTTGGGTGCCCTGGCCGGTCGAGGGAGGTCCACCAAGTGTTCGGCGTGTACGGCCTCTCGGCAGCGGTAGAAGAGCTTATCCTCTACAAAGTATATGGCTCTACGTGAAAGTAGTCGCTCTTGAAATCTACAACTCATTAGGTGGTTCATTTCTTGAAGAGGATGGATGGGAGACCTGAGAGACATACGTCCATCCTCTTGTGTCGTGCACGGAATGGTCCAGAAGATCATCTAGAAGAACCACAACACCCATGGAGATCCCGGGTCTCACAAGGCGGGTGTTGATCAAAGGCTTCCTAGTGCCTTCCTGGACACCAGGAAGACAAGCATTGGCGTCATGGCCGCAAGCCGCCACAATGGTGAGCCAGGCTCGCTCGTAAATCAGGTCCATGGCACCTACGCCTTGATCTAGGTCATTGGCATCGTTCTGCATTAAGCATAAGGCGTCAACCCAGAGATAACGACATCCGAGACGTTGAACAATGGTGATGGCATCAGTGATGGTTTTCGGAAGTCGAGAGAAGACCTTTTTGCCGGACTTTTGTTTGAGCAGTGCTGGCCTATTCGCCTTGGTAAGCCTGAAATTGTCCACAGCACCCCATACATAGCTCAGAGCTATGTATTTTACAAAGTGCTGTTTCTCAACGAGACAACTGTCTTGGACATCGATTAGGCGAATGAAAGGCAGGCCACGAAAGGCCTCGGCAAATGGAACTTCGCTTGGAAGCTGACAACGACCTCCGTGTGTCTTCTCACAGGAGGAGACCCAATCCAGGATCCTGGAGGTGTCGATGAGGGATGCTGTTGTTGGCTGGAGAAGGGATCTTCTGGGATGCATAGCCCTCATCTCGCGGACCGCATCTTGTGTCGAATCTGGAGGGCCAAAGCTAATCCAGACATCATGACCAGCTTTCGGCACCCTGAAGGCGAAGCCAAGTTCAGCTCCTTCCCTCCAAGTCAGTTCGACGGATTTCTCGTTAAGCACTTCCGCACCCTTTTGGTAGTGAGCCTCGACGACGAGTTGGCATAGTGGACATGGAGATTCTTTGACGCGAGAGCCGGGGCCTAGGTCATACTTGACCAATGCCGCACCGCCAGATGGCAATTCATCCAAAGGTATTTGAGCGCACCATTCACACAACGTGGCCGACGACATGTTGGAGATTGACCCAAGTAAGGTATGAAACTTATCGATGCGAGGTTGAAAATGATGACAATGGAGAGGGGTTAGGTTCATCACGTGCAGTTGTTGGAAAGGCAGCCAATAGACTGTTTGACATCCTTGCATTGTTGGATTTTTATATCAGCCCATATGCAGTTAGCCTGCTCAACACGACTCAACTGCCTAAACTCCAAGATCAGTCAGCTTGACAACGCTGAGGCTGACCTGGTTAGTGCTACTAGGGGGAAGCCTTCCTCCTCCAATGATCAGCAAGTAGTTATCATCTTCACGGAAAGACATCAGGCCCCTCGTGTACGCATTGGGCTGAGGCGTAGCGTACTCGACCCACGATCCATCAGCACCAAGGTTCTTGTTCACAAAAATGGCAGACTGGCTTCCAGCGCTGACAATGATGCTGCCGTTGGGTCCGCCAACCTTGCTCCAGACGACGGTGGGCGAGCTCACGGGACGGGTGCCCTTATCGGAGACGAGCGAGTGACCTGGTGCGCTGAGGATGTTGAGGGGATCAGATGACAGGCGGTAGTGAACACGGCAGCCGTCGGTACCGCAGACTTCGTAAACGTAGATGTACTGGCCGTTGGGCAGGAGAGCGAGTTGGGGCATTCCAGGGCGGGCAGAGTAGTTGTTATCGTCGACAACATCGTTAACAAGCGCGGACCACGATAGGAGGTCCTTGGTGGTCTGGTGGACGAGCTTCTGGCCATACTTGGGGTCTCGCTGGTCAGAGTAGTAGCAGACGAGCTGATCCCTGTACACCCTGGTAAATTGTTAGCAATCAAATTTGAGAGACCATGAGAAGGGGACATACATCATGTAGGGCTCCCACACTGGGGTAAGTCCATTGTTGGGTCGAGCCTCGCCTCCCTCAGCGATAGAGCTCACAAACTTCCAACTCTTGCCACCATCAGTGCTAGCATAGACATCAATCTTGGTCTTGCTAAGATCCGTAGGGATACTGTTGCCAGAGCCGATAATAGTACCCTTGGGGAACTTGCCGATGGCACGAGGCAGCTCGTACAGGTCAGGCTGGTACCTCAAGCCCCATCCGTTAACCTGGTCCTCGATCTTTCCAATTTCAGTCCAGCTGACACCTCCATCAGTGGACTTGAAAATGGGAAAGTAGACCAGAGGTGGCTCTGGGGAGTAGTTCTCCCAAGTGGAAAGAAGGGAGCCATCTGAGAGTTGAATGGCGCGAGCGTAGAGAACGCGAGGATCTGTCCAGCCGGCATTGGAGGGAGGTGAAAAGATGACTTTGTTGGAAAAAGTCGAGGTTGGCAGCGCACGCTTCACGAGCGTAGGAGGCGCGTTGTCCAGGGAATTTGGGGCGGCGGCCGGGGCAGCGAAAACAGCAGGGAGGCTGAGAAGGCCTCCCAGGAACAGAGACTTGACGAGCATCTTGGAAGAGGGACTCAACGATGATGTTGTGTGTCCTGGCGTGTCAATGATTATGCCCCGTTCACTACTTATAGTAAGTAAAGATGTCGTCTTCCGACCTCGGCAAGTTAATAACACGAGAAACCTCGTGATGCCATACCCCTGACACCTCCGCATCTGCCGTCTACCGACGCAACCACGGAGCTTATCCCTCTAGCGCCAACACGCCAATGGTGCGGTAAATAGATGACGTCGACTCCCCAGTTCCGCATTTCCGCATTGAGATGTAACCCCCCTTCTTCTGGAAGCTCCCCCGGGAAAACACCTGATATCCTGGTAAACCTTGGTAGCAGTGCGGGGCCCCGCGTGATGCGGAGATGGAGTTGAAACAAGCGCTCCAATCAATTTTGAGAGGAGGCTATGGAAACTTTTGGAGACGGGCTGTGAGTGGCCAGATAGGGTTGGGTAAGAGGGGTTTATAGGGATCGGCGTCAGTCGATATCAACAAGGTTAGAGGGATATAGAGCGGAACAGTTACTCGAACGGTGAATAGCCTCAACCGCACCACTCGGGGAAACAGGAGCCGAACCTCAAATGGTCAGATTGTTAACCCCGCCAATGTCTGCGAAGGTAGGAGTTGGTTGCAAATCTGGGGTTAGCTATATATCCGCAAGCCACCTCCGCAAGTACTAAGACTAAGTTGGCCAGGGACTCTTTAGCATCCCCAAGTTTTGCAGAAGATGAAGTCGATTACCAATCTTGCACTTTGGTGCTCTTTTTTCACGGCTGGAGTTCAAGCTTTCCAGAATCCTATCCGAAGGCCGGGACCTGATCCCTCTGTGGTATATGCTGATGGATACTATCACCTGTGAGTACTATTCTTTCCAGGCCAGAGGCAACATGACGCGTGCAAGGCAATTCTTTGAAATTGTGTAGAGATGCGATATTGATGCTTCCTAGAACATACACAACCTACAATCATATCGAGATCACCAAAGCAAAGAAACTTGGAGATCTTATCAACGGAGAAACAAAGACGATATGGACCGACAACAACAGAACCCGCAGCGCAAACATGTGGGCACCCGAGATTCATCGAATCGATGACATCTGGTACATGTTCTACTCCAGCTGTAACGCAGACCTTCCGTGCTGTGATAGCTGTGAGACTCGGGTTCTGAAAGGTTGCGATGCTGCAGGTCCTTCAGACTGCGAGTACGAGCACCTGGCGGATCTTGTTCCTCCCAAAGGCTCGCAGGGCCAAGCAGATGGCAACTTTGCTTTCAGCATTGATGGAACGTACCTGGAGATTCCTGGCAAGGGGCGTTTCCACGTGTTGAGCATTATTAATAAGGACCTGCTACAATCTATCGCCATTACTCGTCTCGATACCGAGAATTGGACGGTTGACGGCTGGCATGTCATTTCGGTTCCAGACCAGCCTTGGGAGATGAACACGACCAACTCGAACCCTAACTCTATCACTGCTGTCAACGAGGCTCCCCATGTAAGCATTAATGTTTAGAACGATGGGAAACTGTGTACTGACAGGACAGCCTCTTTACCATAATGGGGAGATCTGGCTTTCTTACTCTGGGTCGTACTGCGGGACACCCAACTATGCTCTTGGGCTCCTTCACTATAACGGTGGAGATCCCTTGAAGGCTTCATCATGGGACAAGATTGGCCCCGTGTTCTCCCAAGCCAATGGAAACTATGGCACCGGACACAACTGCTTCTTTACATCGCCCGATGGAAGCCAGATCTGGGTTTGTCCTCCAGGATCCGAAAGTTAATGATCTAGCTAACAGTTCTGCAGAATGCCTTCCACGCAACTAGTAACTCACGAGGATCCTGCGGTGGGGATAGATATGCTCTCGCTCAGCTGGTGACTTTCAAGCCTGGTCAGACACCAGAGTTTGGCGTGCCGCAGCCTCTTTCTGCTGTGCTGGATCCTCCCAGTGGAGAGTAGTTGATGAATGACTCCGTGAGTAGTGCATGCTTAGGTGTCGAGGGACATTATCAAACGTGGTGTTTTTATAATCCCCGTCTGGAAGTGAACAGAAATACAAGGTTTTGACAAGGACCATATAAAGTTCTATAATGCGCGTCTAAATTTGACTTCTTCCTCTGTGTACAAGTTGGGTTTGCGGGTCAAAGTTTGTTGGCCGTGATTAAATGCATGCTGCCTGTCGTGATTCATTCTTGTTTGTTTACTTTTACTCACAACAAGCCACAACAATTTCTCGCCTCTCTTGTTCTGAATCACCGTTATTGCTCTGCAGAACGTTTACACTGGGAGAATCTCCGAGGAGCAGCATCAATCGGCCACAAAACAGAGGCAAGTATCGCCTTCATGACCAGCAAAATGAACAATCAGCAAACACCAAGGCCGCTCTTTGTTTACGGAACCTTGAGAGCCATGCCTCTATTGGCCTGGGCCCTGACTGGCGATGCGTCCAACACCAGTGCCGTGGCCCGTCTTGCTCACCCCGCCAAGGTCCATGGCTACGCACGATACGCCGTCAAGAATCGCGACTACCCAGCTGTTGTCAAGCACACCGACGAAGCCTCGACGGTGGACGGATATCTGCTGACACTGGAAACAACATCCCAACGCAAGAAGCTGGACGATTTCGAGGGCGAGGCCTACAAGGTCACAGCCGTGGCAGTGGAGCTGGAGGATGGGAGAACAGTCGACGGGGATTTGTATGTCTGGGATGGGGATATGACCGATATCTCGACAGAGCCTTGGGAGCTGGAGACCTTTGTCAAAGAAAGGCTGGAGGACTGGATCGATCTTTTCGATGGGATGGAACTGGTTGGGGAAGATTGAGACGGCAAATTCATGGATGGGAAATGGAATCCCAGCTACGTCTGAAGAAAATGACTTTCTCTATTCAACCAATACTCGATCTACAAATACAACTGCGTAAAAACAAACTTATCAAACTGCGTGCGGATTGAACCTCTTTGTAAAGGA
Source organism: Ascodesmis sphaerospora (assembly GCA_027569015.1). Taxonomy (NCBI): domain Eukaryota; kingdom Fungi; phylum Ascomycota; class Pezizomycetes; order Pezizales; family Ascodesmidaceae; genus Ascodesmis; species Ascodesmis sphaerospora. Next base: position 393,552 of record JAPPUR010000011.1, on the reverse strand, counting down.
CTCAAGCTCTACCAGGTCCTTCCTCGAAACGCTTGGTCGGATCCTCTGAAGGGCCTTGGCAAAGTGCGTGAGCCCAAGGCGCATCTTGACTGGTTCATCAGATGAACCATTCTCGCGGCCTTTCTTACTGTTCTCAATGGCCCAGATGAGTGCCGCCTCTGCACACAGGCTGCGTAAGTCAGACCCCGAGTAGCCCTCTGTCTCCCGAGCCAAAGAGTCAATCTCAACCAGAGGCGCCAGCTCTTCTCCCTCTAGAATTACTTCCAGTATTTTGGAGCGCGACTTGGTATCAGGAAGACCGATCGGAATCTTCTGCGGTAGACGACGTAGGAAAGCGTTATCGAGGGAATCGGGGCGATTTGTAGCGACAATAACGCACGGCGCCCTCTCGTTCTGTGCTAAGCCGTCCATCTGCATGAGAAATTGCGTCACTGCACTCCTCTCCCAAGTTCTCCTGGCCATCCCACGATCATAGAATAGAGAATCCACTTCGTCAATAAAGAGAACACAAGGATACAGTTTCTCCGCCAAGGTGAATGCTGCCTTGATGTTCTTTTCAGTCTCGCCGATATATTTGGACAACAAGGTGGCGCCATCAACAGAAAGCATCGAGGCCCCAGATTCCTTGGCGATCGATCGCGTAAGATGGGTCTTGCCCGTCCCCGGAGGCCCGTAGAGGAGTATCCCCTTGATGCGAACCTGACTAAGTAGCGAGCTGGAAGGTATCGAGGGCGTAAAATATGCTGAGGATACCAGATGCAAGACCGTTTCCTTGAGCTCGTTGTCGATGATTACTTGTGAATAACTCGCCTGAATCTCGTCTTGAAACCGCCAGAGTCAGAAATGAGTGGTGCCAAGCTGAAGCTCGTTGTCTTGTTTTTTGACTTACCTGGATTGACAACACAATCCACCAGATTCTGCACCGCCGAACTGCACTCTTGGCGAAGAGCCGTCATCTTTTCCTGCCAGGTCTGTTTTATATCCTTGACTGGCTCCTCATCAAGGTCCCCCACGACGTCTTCCGGAGGCGCTGGGTCGATCCTCTCCACTGGCTTCGCGTCCTTGTGAAGATCTAATCTTGACAGCACAAGCAGGATATCGGATGCCTCTAGCTTCTCTTTGCCGAAAGAGCGACCATTTAGCTGTAGGAAGACACCATGTATCTTGTCCCAGGTCCATTGCTCATCACCAAAGCATTGCCCTGGCTTTTTGCACACCAGCTGCTTCCAGTCCGCGTGTGGATGAAGAATCGTAGGGTCAAACACATGGGACATGTTCTGTCTCAAGATCCGCTTCAGTCTGCGAATGTTTACCGAAGCCATGTAATCTGTATGTTTGCCGTCGATCTGGCCGACGTCGATCGGGCTTACAAAGTGGTTGGAAAGCATGGTCGCGCAAGTGTTGTGATAAATAAGCTTCCGGTTGAAGTAGTTTCCATCGCGACACTGCTGGCACGAGCACTCGAATATGTTTTGTGCTGGGATGGTTAAGACAACCGCAATGGTCTGGCCTTTTTCTCGTCGCTGTTGGATGCTATCGCATAAACGGCCTAGAAAACGATACCCATTGTTCAACGACAACATGGTTGCAGTCTCGCGGACGTGGACTAAGACTGGCCCAGTCGAGTCAGGGTGTTCATCTCGGGTGGTTTCGGTTGCGTCTTCATCTTCCGGGACGTCTTTGACTTCATTATTCGGAACAGCGTCGAGGATAGTTGAGTAGCTCCTTTGCGTTTTCTCCCAGACTTCCTTCTTGGCGTCGGTGTCGAATTCGGAGGATGATGCGAACCAGTGCTTAGCCATGGAAGGATCCCAATCCATCTTTTTGTCCATTTTCTTATCAGGCTTGCTCTGCGAAGGGCCAGCGGGGCTTTGTTGACTAAACTCGAGGGCCAGGTCTTCGAGATCTTCGTAGTCATATGATATCAGAGACGTGCCGATCTCTTTTGCCAGGGCCTTGACGAGTTCGTCGAGAAAATCGATAGGCGCCGCAGGATTTCCACCACCATCGAGGATGACAAAAGACTGTTTTGGGTCTAGGTGACCATCAGAGTTTCGCGCAAAGGCGGACGCCAGGACGTCGCGTAACATTGAGAAGGTATCAGACGATACCTGGCATTTCGTAAGATCTCGAGGCTGCTTTTCGGCTTGGTCGTCTCTAGCTTCATCTGTAGGTTTGGTAGCTTTCGCTTCTTTGCTGTCGACAACCTCAATTTTGGGACGTATCCCGTCGAGATCTTTCTTCAAGGTGATGTTGTGGTTGAGGAACCACTCTGGGAGTTGGTGTTGGTCGCTCATGGTGAAGCTTGGATGATGGTGAAAGTGGACGGAGATGATGCCAACAGTGACAAGATGATTCGATAAAAGACTTTTTATAGAAGCAAAGAAGGAGTGCTTATTAAATAAATCCTGAGAGCGATGACTTATTGCGGGTCTGCTGATGGATGCCTAGTTGGCTGCCTGGTTTCTTTTCACTCTCTCAGCCTTGATTGGTGGACTGTTTTTGTGATATGCATCTCACAAACTAAAACATGCGAGATTTGAGTCACTGAAAAGTCGGTAAACTATATGGATCCCAGCCACTATAGGAATAAGTTTCTTCGATGATTTGGGTATGCAGAGTGTGGCTTGTTTCCCCACTGCATGTCTGTGTCTTTGGCTCTAACATCAATCAGAAAAAGCTCAAGGGCTCCATTGGATCTACAATCTCGTGACTCAGTTAACCCATCAAGGGCCGGGCTCCAACTATAACAAAGAACACATTGTCAACACATCATAGCATCATGGCCCGATGCTAACACAGAGGCCTATTGGATCTACAATTGATGTTCAAAACCCATCTGATATCTCTTATGAGTTCTCCAAGTCTCTCTCTAGTAGAGCAACTACACCCGAGTAAACCTCTTGGCAAAAGTCCTCGCTCTCCGGACAGTAGCTATTGTTGTGCAGCTCTCCTCCTAAACAACGTGTGACCGCGGTTCCATAGTTGGAACTGGCCATCCGAATCTCGCCCAAAAGCCTGTGCGCGGTGGAGTAGTCGATGAGGGGACTGGATACCTCTTGAGGGCTCCTAAATGACGCAAGAGTCCTTCCGAGGATTAGCTCAATCAAGAGCACCCCCAGAGACCACAAAGCTGGGTTGCAGAACGGTGGTGAAGTTTCTCGGCCTTTTCCGGCAGCCGCACTATTGCCTCTCATAAGAAAAGGTCTGGAATAGATGGGGTAGTCCTGCTTTTTTAGGAAGAAGATGTCGCCGCTGGTGAGTGTATCTGGCAACCATGGATTGCCATGGAGTTGCAGAATACTGGACGAGGCCACCACGGCGAGGTGCAGACGATCTCGATAAGGCAAGTGAATGGAGTCGTCATTTTGTTCGAGAATCTCCCTCAATGAGATGACCGAGTGACAGAGCCCATCTGAGTAGTCCGTGAACCGGCTCGGAGAAAGGGAGTACTCCTTCACTCCAAGTGCCAAATTGTCGAGGATTGTCCCATACGATCTCATACCCGTCTGCTTTCCGCCGGCTCTGATCCTCTCACAGAGACTAAGATGCCCCATGACAGGAATGCTCATGCCCGGGGGTACAGACATGTTTAGGCTCATAGCTGCCATACTAGTCTGCGTTTGGAGGAGCATGGTTGTCGATGAGGACCCACTCGATGAGCTAGCAAATCGAACGCTCTTTTTCCCCTGGCGTGTGCTTGGAGGAGCAGAAGATATGGGTAACCCGGCTGAGAAGGTTGCCTTCGCCACTACCGCGTTGGGTTTGACCCAGATTTCTTCCCAAATAGTCGCATCTTTGGCGTCCTCGATGTAGGAAAACGCTATCTTGAATGTAGTTGAGCTCATGATCCTGTCTTCGTCATCTGCTGGGAAAACCTCTGTTGTTCGGCTTTCCAGACCAAGGCCAATATTGTGCCCGCAGGCGCAGTTGAGGCTGGATCCTAAGGCGCGATAGAGACTCTCCGACATTGACCGAAGCAAGACGAATAGCTTCCCCCGAGACCGCCCTCTTCTTGCAGGTTCAAGCTCCATATTCCGATCCGTCAGGTTCTCGAGGTTAGAGATGCTGTCCCTGATTTCAGAGATGAGGTCGGCGTATTGTGAACGACTTAGCGTAAACACGGCTCTCTTCAGCCCTGATACCATGCCATCTTTCTGTGAATCTACCCGTCTGGCCATCTCGTCAATCATCATTTGGAGGTCATTCATCGTAGCCTCAAACATCTTGAAGCCTTTCCCAAGCCGGAACTGGATCTTGCGGAGGGTTTCCTCTTCCCTCCACAGGGCCCCCATCGGATCATTGATCAGGGCTTCAATCCGAGAGTGTGGAACGAGCCCGATGAGGAGCTTTTCGCAGACATTCTGCAGTTTGATTCTCTCGGTCTCAAGATTGCGGATCAGGCTCTGCAGCTCGCGCCTATACTTGCGAAACCGATGTAGCGTTGAAAGGCCTGCGCCGTAGTTTTCGAGGGTGGAAATGACAAGGGGTATTGAACCGAGCACGATGCCCGCGATTTCGAATCCGGACATGATGGAAGCGTCCCGATATGGCCTTGGGAGTTGGAAGTCGAGGTGAGATTCTCAAAGTGAGGCTCGGCGTGGCAGGCCTCAGCTCGAGCGGGGAAATCTGCACATTCGGCTCAACACGTAAGCAGGTGACCTTTTTTGGTAGAGGGGAAACGTGACTACGTCTTTATAGCCGCCGGAGCAGAATGTTCTACCCAGCTATCTGGATATCCTTAACTTCGTCCACTAGAGCTCTATCATGGAGGAGAGTATCGCCAGTCACGTTACACGCTGTCTTGCCCTCTTCAGTACCGCTATCGACGCTTCAGGAACAAGTGCCGCTAGCTCTGAAGCGTCATTTAACCGAAGAGTAAGAGACGAGCAGACCAGGTTTAAAGTATGGTCAGGCAACATTGGAGCGCATCGCACGGGAATGAGCTCGCTCGACCATCGTCTCCGGGACTCTTCGAATATTCGCAACCAAGTTGTCAACCTCCTTCTCGACCTTGACGGGCTCCTCGAAGACGCCATTGCCATCATCAATGGGGAGGAACCCTCTTGGGATCAGATCAGTAGTGATGGGGGTGTGTTCTTGGGTCAAGGCTCCGAGGATAGCGACTCGCCCGATACGGAGCTGGAGCAGATTTCTGTGGATGTTGCAGACGTCGTCAACTGTCTTCTCCGCCTGAGTGTGGCCATCCGAAATCCCGCACCTCACGATCGCTTTGTCGAAACACATTCAACAGACACGTCCCACTACGAGCCGTTCGACATTGAGCATGTCTATTCAAAGTTCAGATCGATTGATCCGGGTCTTGCGGAAAGACTGGGCAAGGCAATAAGTCGACGACGCCAATTCTTCAAGTACAGAGAGGCTCATCGCATGAAGCTATCGCATGGCCTTATCTACCACTATCTCGGAGATGCGGAGACGATCGCATCATCACTTCCAGAGCACCTCAAGGATAAGATCGGAGCCAGCCGTATTTCCCGGTTACCAGTCTTTGAAGACAACTATTCCGACGCTGGAGTCTCTCAGACTTCGTATGCAACATCTGCGGCAGATACCGAGCAACGACGCGTCCCGTCACTGCCAGCAGAAGCATCCAAAGGCCCTTTTGAGTGTCCATTCTGCTTCATGATCATTGCTGTAACAGATAGATCTGCCTGGAAGTAAGTTGATAGGACGCTTTCAGGCGAGCTACCTATTCTAAGCTAACTGACCCGCAGGAAGCATGTCTATGGAGATCTCCGGCCATATGTGTGCCTGTACAAGGACTGCATGACACCAGAAAAGGAATTTTCCCGACGGCATCAATGGATGGACCATGTGAAGCAGAATCACTGGAAGGTATATCCATGTCCATTTTCCTGCCACCTAACATTTCCTTCGAATTCCGAGTGCGCGAGGCATGTATCCCAGAGCCACTCAGGAGCAGGCACACCACAAGAACTTGCAGCCATGATAAGTCTCAGTGAGCAGCCATTGAACATTCGTTCCGGGGTTTCTTGTCCCATTTGTGGCGTGACCCTAGACTCGGCTCGACAATACCAGAGCCATGTCGGTCGGCACCAGGAACAGCTCGCTCTCTTTGCGTTACCTGACCTGGAATCAAACGACGACTCTGATACTGACGACGAGGAAGCATTGGCTGTTGAGTCCGTTGAGACGAGATCTGATCGCTCCGAGACAGATGAGAACAAAAACGTACCATTGGAAGACCCAACTCCGTCCTCATCAGCCCAAGAGATTCCGGATGATCCCAGGACCCCTTTTGATAACAGAAGGATGCCAGAGCACGATTATCATAGCAGGCAGAACGAATATTTTGTACCCCGCGACGGCATAGATCGAGAGGTGATTACAGCCGACATATGTCGGTACCTGGGAAGCGACGCGCTCGTGCGGCCTGGCCATTTCGAGGTGAGTTTGAACTGAGGCCGTCGAGTCAGGACAGCGGATGAGGGGAGGCATTCAACCCCAATGATTCTTCCACAATGATGCACATGATCTTCACGCTAACCGAATTTCACAGAGCCCGCAAACAGGTCAAATGTTGCAAGGATACTACATTACGGCCTTTCGAAACCTAACAACAGTAGGAAATATAACTCCAGTGTACAAGGCGAGGGTAAATAAGCTAACGGGGGTGCCAGGCCATGGTTGAAGATTTGAAGGCAGATTCAGCTCGCTGGGAGGCGGAACGGCGCATTGGAACTCGTTATGGCCGTACAAGTAAGTATATCATGAACATCACATTGTCGACTTAATTAGAGAGATGTCTGACTTACCTAGGTTATACAGTTACCTACCGCGACTCTGAGACGCATCAGACGCGGCAGAAACATGGCCCGACAGAGAATACCGACCCGCCGGCCGACTCCTACCTTGACATTCGATACCCTGGAACTACTAATTCTGCTTATGATGGCAGTACCTCTTATGCTCGTTACCCGGGAAGAGCTGGTTACCCAGAGGCCCCCGACTTGCCTGGGTCGGACCGCGACTATTCAAGTCTTGATCCTTTTCCACGGCCGCCGGCGCCTCTGCCAAACCAATACCCACGACAAAGCTAGCAGATGTCAAGGTTGGGTCTAGCTGCGCACGCCTACCCGAGCTGAGAAGACTTTTGAAACTTGACTCGGACTTTTCTGTGATGGTCGGTCGCAAAGGGGAAGATATCACTGCCGCTCGCACCGCCTCTAGGTTAGATGCCCATTTAGGCCCGTCCGACGCCGACTTTCCCCCCAGAAAGAAGGATAGGTTCCCCAACTTGCTTTGTGCCACTTGTCGCATGGCTTCACGTTTGGTATCCCATCTCGAGCACCGGGAAAGGAAGTGCTCCGTCGTCTCTGGTGCGCGTCCGCACTCACACACGTCTGACTCTGCCGGTCCTATCTTGCTCAGGTAACTGTTGATCCGAGTGGAGCGGGCCTGGTACGGCGGCGATTGTGTTATTTCCGTTGGGTTGCTCAGTACTCCGTAGTCTATCCCCACACCGCTTGCGGCCTGCATTTTGCCCTGGCGCGGCATCTAGGGGGTTAAGCTTGTTGGATAAGGTCATGTACACAGGATTAGTTAGTCATGGCCGGCAAAAGGTCGCCGGATTTTCGGCGAAGCCCTTGGTCTTGAATTACCTTATTAGGAAGAGGGCCACTGAGGCAATTAAAGGGACACAGAGGAGATACACAGTCAAGGCTTGACCCAACTTTCCGACATGTCTCTCGGACTTAAGATCTATCTCCGGAAAGCCTTTTCTACTAATGTCCCTCCCTACTTTGCCAAGAACTTTTTTAGATAATGGCATTTATCAGTCCACACCGAAGCCGGAACCGTAAAATTCCAGACAGGGTGTTTGCACTAGATAACAAATACGGGCCTGATAATCATATCCTTACCCAAAGATATCTCGATGATAAGAGAACAGCAGCTAGGTCGGAATCGTAGCAGCTGAAATCCTTCGATTATAGACTTGAACGGTCCTGATAAGCGTTTCTCTTACGTTTTAAATGCAGCGGATAGATAGTGCTAGAGATGATAGTTAGAGTTCAAAGTCCCGTAACATCTGCTGTCCGCCATAAGAAATGAGACGCCTTTGACCTGCCAATTGCAACCGCGCTCGTCGAGGGAAGTGGCAGAGGCCGCAGCAGCAGCCCTTACCAGATTGCGGCTTCCACGGCGCCAGCCTCAAATTAGTGAGAATTGTAGTACACAAACAGCGTCAGCTTCAGTGTGCTATGAATATAAGCGTACCATGATGTTGATAGATAATAAAGATTAAGCGAGATAAAAACCACGCGTAGATAATTGAGCAGCGTGAACACTAGTTAGGGTGCGGGGTTGATAATCAATCCGTTCGTTAGATTAGCATGAAAATTGTCCTCAAAGTGGGTTCATACACACTCCAACATTCCCAAGATAGGTCCGGAACGAACATATTTAAAAGGTCAGGTTCCTTAGGTGTTCACCCGGAATGTCACTTACGGTGTCAATGGTTAACTGATCTTTTGCACTCGTAACCAGTTCGCAAACATGAGACTCCCGACAGTCCTCCTAGCGGCCGCCGCGGTGGCCCGATCCTCGCTCGTTGGCAGAGGGCAGGTTGTCAGTCTCGGAGGCATCAACTACTACGTTGGCGGCATCGTAGTTGGCCAGCTCGGAAGCGGCTGCACTAAAAAGGCCATTCTCGCTGAAGCGGCCATTCCGGGACTCGACTTATTTCCGATGACCATTTTGGAGACTTCTGCTAAAGAATTTCTTCCTGACGAGCTGCTCAACACGACGGCGCAGTACGCTAGTGATGACGACGTTTTCCAGCCCGCCTTCCTCAAGACGATCTACCTTCAATCTCGTGGCTCCAAGCCCCCGACGGTTAACAGCTCGGCGCTTTTAGAGCATCTTGAGGAGCTTAACACGACTCTCTTCGTATCCTCCGGCGGCATCCTTGGCAGCGAAGACAAATTCGTTACCAGCACCATCAGCCCCAGTCTTCCCAAGGGCCCCTACTTCGTCTCTGCTCTCACTGGAAGCATCTTCAAGGCCCATAGACTCTATGATGACGATTACTTGGCTTTCGTGCAGGGTGTCGTCAGCGATGAGGCAGGCAGCTACTTTTCTCTCCCGGCCGTTACGCAGAATGTCATGGCCAAGTCCATCGCTGTCCCGTCCAGGCTCTACTACACCCAGACGGACGATCAGCCGCTCGCCGGACTGCGCTTGGGTGTCAAGGACATTTTCCACATCAAGGGTGTGGCCACCAGTGGTGGAAACCGGGCTTACTTCTACCTATACGGGAATCAAAATAACACGGCCCCTTCAATCCAACGCTTGATTGACCTCGGCGCGGTGCTGGTTGGCAAGATGGGAACCGTCCAATTCGCCAACGGCGATAGGCCGACAGCTGACTGGGTCGATTTGCACGCGCCCTTCAATCCTCGAGGAGACGGATATCAGGTTCCCAGTGGATCATCTTCAGGACCGGGTGCTGGTATCGGCGCCTACGAGTGGCTCGACTTGGCCGTCGGTAGCGACACGGGCGGATCGATGCGTGGACCTGCCGGCTCCCAGGGGGTTTTTGGCAACCGGCCGTCGACTGGTGCCATTTCGTTGGAGCATGTCATTCCGTTGAGTCCTGTCTCGGACACAGCTGGAATTTTTGCCAGGAGCGGCAAGCTCTGGGCCCGAGCAGTTCAGGCATGGTATCCCGGCTTCCAGTCCAACTACAGTTCCTATCCCCAGTCCATCTACCGATCCACCGGCATGCAAGGCGCCTGGTCCAGCGGCCCAGCGACCCCAGAGGCGGTCGCACTTATCAGTGCATTTGTCACAAGTCTTGAGGATTTCCTCGGGGTTACGTCTACTCCGGTCAACTACACCCAACGCTGGAGTGAGAGCCATGGCGATGCCCCTGCCAGCCTTGCCGATATGCTCTACCTCACCTATGGAGTTATGGTCTCCCACGACCAGTGGCAGATGCTCGGAAAGCCCTTCTTCGACGATTATGCGGCAAAGCATGACGGGCGGACGCCCTATATCAACCCCGGACCTCTGGCGAGGTGGCGATGGGGCCAGGCCAATGCCACTGACGAAGTGTACGCCCAAGGCTTGCGCAACATCTCCACCTTCAAGAACTGGTGGGAGACGGAAGGATTTGGTCGCCACGACCCCGAGTCCTGCTCCGAGGGTGTATACATCTATCCGTGGTCTACGGGCGACCCGGCCTACCGCGACGAGTACAACTTTGTCGCTCCAACAAGACCGCCTCTTGGGTTCGACGATTCATCCATCCCGGTCATGGCTGGGGCCCCAGAGGTCGTTGTGCCCATTGGTGAAGTGCCCTTCAACAGCACGAAGACGATGCACACCGAGTACCTGCCGGTGACCATGGGCCTCAGGATGGCACGTGGCTGTGATGATGTTCTCGCAAGGCTCGTCAGCGATCTCGAGGACGCAGGGGTCTTACGTGCGGTTTCTGCCGGGAAAAGACTTTACCCTTAAGAGTGAGTCTGTCAGGGGAACTATGGCCAGACGTAGCGCTTCGTTCTCGAGGTCAGTTGTCCCGGAGGGAGTTTATAGTCATTCGGCATGTAAGCAACAGCCACAGCAGCTTCCATGCTTGGGGATTGGTTATCTCACTGAGTGCAGAGGGATTAAACCCATGAGCCCGAGGTATAAATGGCGAGGATGAGTCTTTAGATAAGAGGTGTCGTGTAAATAAGCTATCTGCTGTCTGACGTTAGAAGTTGTGGGCCTCGGTTGGAGCACTTCGGAGCGAACTTTTATCATCGGGACGAGAACCCCTCACAATCTCGCCGATGCTAGGAGCCATGTGCACCCGGATTATTTTGTCTCTGCTATCATGGCGCCGGCTTTTCTCGTTCGCGAACTGAGCTCATGACTCAGCTGGACATGATGCCGTCCCCCCACACACTCAGAAGATGGAACCAATATTAAGAGCAGCCATCAGGTGCAGGATCTAGTCATAGCTCCTCCACATCCTTGCAACTCTCCCCAGAAGCAGCTGACAGCTTCCATTGCGCTCTTCCTCTCGTGCCCACACCTAGTAGACCAATGACTCCCCCCGAAACCATGGACAACGCCAGGGCCACCCGATGGCTGCAGACCCCCATGGGCCGTACCATTGTCGCCCAGATTGAGGCGGATCCAGGTCTTCCGCAGCCCGGCAGCACCATCTCGTCATGGCAAGTCCCCTTCCACCCTGATGTCGGACGCGTCCAATCAGAGGCTCTACCCCAGTTTTCCGACTACGTCGTCATCGGTTCAGGGGTTGCTGGGTGCGGCGTGGTCAAATCTCTGCTGGAGAACTCATCTCCAGCCCAATCCTCAATCACGGTGCTCGAGGCTCGCGGCCTCTGCAGCGGCGCTACCGGCCGCAATGGAGGTCAGCTAGTCAAGCCCTACCCCAGCCGATTCGTGCAGCTCGCCCAGGACTTTGGGATCGAGGTTGCTGTAAAGGTTTTCCGGCTGGCCAACTACACTCTAGAGGAGATGCACAAGCTCGCCGGCTCCTACGATGACAAGCTTCGTGAGGATGCCGCCGCCCGGAGGGTGACCAAGATGGTTGCATTCATGGACCAAGAATCCTGGATCCAGGGCCAGAAGGATGCAAAGTTCTATGAGGAGCACATGCCAGAGGAGAGAGGGCTGTTCAAGTTCTTTACCAAGGAGCAGATGGAAAAGGTAAAGCCCCCTATCAAATGACCGATGTTCTTGACTCTGTGCAGTAATACTAATGGTTGTTGTTGCTCGCAGGAATGGAACGTCAAGGGCGCATATGGCGGGCTCTCATTCCCATCTGGCGTATGCTGGCCCTACCGCCTTATCACCGGCGTCTTTAAGCGCCTACAAGACCAATTCCCCGATCGACTAAACATCGAGACCAACACTCCAGTTACCACCATTCTCTACGACGAAACGACAGATGCCAAGTACCCTTATATCATCACGACTCCAAGGGGCATTCTAAAGGCAACCAATGTTATCCATTGTACTAATGGACACACTGGACATCTGCTGCCTCGTCTTCGAGGAAAGATCTTCCCAATGCGGGAGGCCATGTCCGCGCAGGATGTTGGAGATAAGATGCCCGACATGAGCGACCAGATATCCTGGACATTCCTGGAGGAGCCCAAGTTCGATGCCAAGACAGGAATGATAAGGATTGGTTGGGTCTATGGCCTGCAGAACAGGAACAACGGTGGATTCTGGATCGGCGGCGAGGACCGTCGTCCAGAGGAGATGATTGCGTCTGACGACTCAGTCATCAGCATACAAGGCAAGGTTGATCTTGAGACCAAGCTAACGCAGGTCTTCAACACCAACTGGGTCCCCAAACAGCCTCAAATCCAGGGCATCTGGACCGGCATCATGGCTTCCACTGGTGATACCTTGCCCTTCTTGGGCAACCTCCCCTCTAGTGTTACAGGACGGCCCGGCAAAGGAGAATGGATCGCTGGCGGGTGGAACCAGTATGGCATGACGAATGGACTGACATGCGGCAACGCCTTGGGGAGAATGGTGCTTGAGTTGGAGGTGCCCGAGATTATTCCACGGGAGTACCTGATCACTGAGGAAAGACTGGGAAACAAGAAGTTTGCGACGGAGGCGGCAGCACTTGATTACCTTCAGTGGACAGCGGTTGGGGCCGCGATTGAAAAGGAGGATGCGTCACCCGATAGCTGTGTATAGGGTGTTCAAAACAGTCAGACAAATTCTATAAGGACTTGCATACATGAGAGCCCATTTCATAGCATTACAAGTCATTAGAAAAAGAAAAGTGGTGCGTGGAAAATACTCTATAAATCATAAAGGATGTAATTATGCTGTTAGTATGGCCATTGTTAGTCTAACGTTATAGGTAGAATGTTTAAGGAAGATTTGGTTTAGATCAAGGTATTAGCCCTCAAAATTGACGTGACTGATCGGTCTTCTGGCTTAACCCATCAAGGGGCAGGCTCCAACTATAATAAAGAACAGATTGTCAACACATCATAGCATTGTGACCTGGCCCGAATTTGTTAAAGAATGGTATTGGAGTGAAACAACAACTGGTGATTAGAGTAGTTGGAGGCAAAGAGCTAAAAGTACATCGTAATAGGGTCATACTCTCAGCCAGAAACATGATCCATGACCTTGATCTTCCTACCCAGACAGAATAACTCGCTTATTTCGCGCCAGAAACCAATTTGTGGCTCCATGATAGACGCCTCATGGGCATCAATCTCTGGACGATCCCAGACCAAGTCCGCCTCATGAGGCTTGACTAACTTGGTTCCCTTGAGAATCTTCCAGAATCCAAATGTCAAAAACGCCAGAAGAAGAAAGGTATAGTTGATAAAGAAGCTGGAAACGCTCCAGGGCATAAATGTTTCGTAGCCGAAAGTGAAGATGACTATTGTTAAAAGCGCGGTGGCGGCGTAAGCCATGTAAGGCTGGCCCCAGCCACAGTACGGCAATGTTCTGCGGTCGATACCTTGAGCTTTGAGGGCTCTGTAGAAGAAGATGTATGTTATTGTCATTGTTAGGAAAGTGACGAGGCCAGCCGCCGTTGTTAGCGAAATCAGCCTAGAAAGACAGATTAGTCGTTGTTCCCTATCTGTAGCAAGTATTTGTCGCAACGTACCAGTTGTATACCTCAACGGTTGAGCTACTGAGCTGCAAGAATGCAATGGCGCAGAAGATGATGGTAAACCCAAGGCAGTAGAGAGGCACACCACTCTTGGTGACCTTGAGTAGGAACTTGGGGGCAAATCCACGCTCCGCCATGGCATAGAGGCCTCGAGAACCAGCGAAGACGTAATTGTTTCCGGCCGAGATAATACTCGTCAATAGCAGGGCGTTGATCATGCTCGGGAATGTCGAGATGCCTAGGTTGCTGGCGGCGATGACGTATGGCGACCCAGCAGCAGAGCTCCCGGCATCAGAGGTTCCCTCCACGATGGCGACCAGCTTTGGGTCTTTGGCGGAAATGACGATGCCGATGCAGAGGGCCGATCCAACGAAGAAGAGAAAGAATCGTAGATACATGCTCTTGAAGGCGTTCTTAATTGTGTATCGTGGGTTCCTGGCCTCTCCGGCGATAGCTGAGATGGACTCAGGCCCGACGACGACAAAGGCCGCGTTATAGAAGCAGGCCAGGAATCCTCTGAACCTACCGAGTGAGCCCTTGTTACCGTATTCGAGGAACGAACCCTGTTCATTTCAGTGGTCAGCCAACATCCCACTGGTTGTCAAACAAACCGCCATTCATGTCTCTTACCGGATTGTTCCAATACCGAAAGCCATATGCGTCGTGTCGGGGGTTTCCTCCCACCATGGTGACAAAGGTGAAGAAGAAGACGGACATCAGGAGAAGAACTTTGCCCAAGGACATCCAAAACTCGACTTCACCAAACCAATTCACAGCCACGATATTGAGAACACTGCAAATCATTAGTACCTGTAAGAAAATATGACGCGCCACGGCCAAGTCACAGACGACCCAGAGGCGACTCACGTGTAGAATACTATCATGGCGCAGATGACAGCGGCAACTGGGATATCATCACGCCAGAAACCCATCACCAGACTCGCGCCGACGAGCTCAAACGGAAGCGTGAGGGCGAACCAGAAAAAATAGTTCCAGCCAACCATGAAACCGAATGCCTCATCAACCCATTTGCCAGCATGCTGGATGAGAGCTCCCGGAACAGGCATGAAAGTTACCATCTCGGCTGAGCAGTTAACTACCATACCCATGATGAGCGAGTATATGATGTATCCCAGCAACAGACTGCCCGGTCCGCCTTGGGCGAGCGGCGTGCCTAGCGAGACAAACACGGCCTGACCGATGGTGCCACCGATGGCAAAGAGCTGAATCTGGCGGTTGTTGAGTCGGCGCTGGAGCTGAGAATTGACAGGCACGGTGAAGCTTTGGCCGACGGGGTTGCTCGGTGAGCGGCGTAAACTGATATTTGCATCATCTTTACCTGTCTTGGCTGCTCCACCGGTCTGGTGGGCAGAAGAGTCGGATTCCATGGATAATGACATTCTAATCGCCAAGGCGCTCAAGCCGAGGGCGTATCCTAGACAAGATCTCCACAGAGAGAAGGGAATTAAAAAGAAAGCAAGTTACGACGAATGTGGGTAACTCAAGAACCAGGAAGCGCAACTCGTCCGTTTAATATGCGGATCCCCTCATAGTGATTCTGTTTTATCACGACAAGTCCAGGGACTTCCAATCGTGGCTCGGTGTTCGGAGCGAATTGGGGTGATAGCCCAAGGGCCCTCGGAAAAGCTAGACAAGAAAGGGATAGACACATCTGGAGGCTAACCAACCACTACCATTCGCTTGGCGGCTTTATCGTTATCTTGGCAAGACGTCCTTGTAGCGGGTCATGTTTATCGGCGCGAAGAGTTGGGATGTGTCTATTCCCTATTTCCTCTAGCTTCTGCAAGGGCCCCTTGGGGTAAGGCACGTCAGAAGCCAGGGACCCTCGACGACAGAACGTGGTTCTCCCCACAACTAGCTCAGAGCTATCGCAGCCCCAAGTGCATCAAGCCGACTCCTTATCAACTGTCACGATTACCCCGCCTTTCTTCTCTCCCGTCCTCCAGCTCCTTGGCAGTCACTCTCCTCTGTAATGTAGTCTGTCATCTCGAGCTATGGATTCCGTTTCGAGCAGTATTGATCAGGAAGCGATTCCGGCTCCGGCAGACAAGGGAGTCCGCAAGGTCATCCATCCTCAACATGATGTGGAGGTCAGCATGCATCGCATACTCTTTGATTCGCTGCCTCCAGAACCACCACGGAAGCGGAGGAGAGGAGGAAAGATTTATTCGGTAATAGACCTGTCGGATATTTGCAAATCATGTTCTGCTCTCCTGACCATCACCTCTACAGGGCTGTGGGACATGTCGCACACGCAAGATAAAGGTCAGTTGACGCCTATCAAGTTAGGCATTTTGGTCAAGACTGAGTTTGCTTACCCAGTGTGATGGACGGCGCCCTAGATGCTCCAATTGCGAGAGGTCCCGTCTTTACTTTTGTAATGGCTACGGGGATATTAATCACACCGACGGCAGCCTTGCATGTGCTCAAGATATGACCGACTTGGAGCTAAACAGTGTCGAATGTTTGCCCAGTGCCTCGCCGCCGGACAGATTTCAAGGTTTGTTTGCCGACGCCGGTACAATAGACGCCGAGATTGCTTCTTGGGGGTCCTTTGGGGAGTATATGAATATTCTCAACAACCCTCACCCTTTGCGTTTCGCTTCGGATAGTCCAGGCGAGGGCAGCGAGGGTTCAAACAACGACGACAGGCTTGGCGATAGCCATGACGAAACAACTAGCCCCAATGTGGAACCTGAGCCATCTTCTTCATTTGAGGAAGAAGTCACATCTGAAGCAACCCGCAAGCTGCTGGATCATTACCGCACCCATGTATGCCAGCTTATGATGCCCACCTCAGCGCCCTCACACAACCCTTGGCTTCAACTTTACCTCCCGCTAGCTGTCAAGACCCCTTCTACCTTACCGCAACGGATCCTCCTCTACGCCATCTTAGCCGTTGCGTCCTTCAACAGATCCTACCTAGTCCCCTCGAGCAGGGCCCATGACTTGAAAAAGGGCCGGGAATATAATGAGCGTGCAGTAGTGCTCATGCAGTCAATCTTTGACTCGGAAGATGCATCAACATTGGTGGGGGAGGATAAAATTGCACGACAGGCATTGATGGCAGCGGCTTTGACGTTGACAACAGCAGAGGTTTGTGAAATCAGCCCTTCTGCATACTGAGCTGTCTCTAATTCTTCGGTTTAACACAGGTATTCAGCGGAGCAAGTCAAGGAGACGGCTATGAGCATCTCCGACTGTGCAAGCGCGTCATCCAGATCACTGGAGGAGTGAGCTGGTGGGTATCAGATCCCGCATGCCTCACTCTTCTGCAGATATTCCGCTGTCTACACATTGTTGCGTCAACGTCGGGCCGACTGGAACTCGTGGATCTCCAACCACGAGGCTTGCAATCAGCTATAATGCCTGCTCCAGTGGGAAACTACACACTGGACATCACCTTTGGCGTTTCAGTCAGAACTTTGCAGTGCTTGAACAAGATTATCGAGTTTTCCACGTTGAAATCAACGCTTGGCCCCGATACACCTTGGCCGACCGACAAGGTTTCTTCACTTCTTGACCTCGAAGACGAGCTCTTCGATCCGCTGGAGGCTCCTGAACTCCTCAAGGACCGCGACCGCTACTCTCTCCCCAACACCGACTCTCAGGGAGGCATGCCGGGATACATTGCTGACCTAATTACCGACAACCACGTGCTTGCGTTCCATTATAGCGCCGCCATCTTCTTCCGCAGAGCCTTGTGCGACGGTTCTGCGCAAATCACCCCTGCGGTGAAGAGGAGCTCCGAGCCCAAGACACGCCCAACGGGCCAATATTTGGTTTCAAAGGCGCTAGACCATCTCGAGAACATTGACGCACTGTCACGCAACATAGCCGTAGCTAACACGCTGTGGCCAGGATTCATTGCGGCTGTCGAAGCGGTTGATACCGACTTGAGGCATCGCGCCTTGATCTGGCTTGAGCGCGCTAAGCGCCATGGGATTGGCAACATTCGGCAGTCTACTTCTCTGGTGATGGAGATATGGAGAAGAGCGGATCGGCAGCTTGGACCTCAGCAGGATCAAGACGGGTTGGGAGTAGAGTTGGGAGGTGTGGATTGGAGGCAGGTCATGCGCGACAAGAACATGTACATCATGTTGACATGAGAGTGCATTTCATACGTAGTACTATAATGAGTTGTGAGATTACAACTTCTGTATGGTTCTATCTTGTTTCAATCTCATGACTTGTTCAGAGAGGCCTCCTTGCGCCCTTGCAAAGCGTCGCGCACAGCTTGCACCAGTATCTGGCCCAGAATTCGTATTTCTTCTTCGCTGGCGACAAATGGAGGACAGAGCAGAACCGCGTCCACGGCAGGCGAACAGAGGTAGACTGCTGCACCGAGGTTGAAGGACCGACGAGACACTTCACCTGCTAGAGGACCACCATAGAGCTCCTTCATATTACCAAAGTCAACTGTCTGGAAGAGTCCCAGTCCTCTCAGGCTGCCTCCATGCTGCCTCCACTCGTCAGGTAGTTCAGAATTCACAACTTGGCCCAGGATTTCCCCCAGCTTTCTGCATTGGGAGACCAAGCCATCCCGGAACAGAATTGTCTGCGTCGCAAGTGCGCCAGCACATGCCATTGGGTGGCCCTGGAAGGTGTGTCCACTCAGGAAAGCCGTTGGTCCTCTTGAGTGCTTCTCAAAGACGGAAGCCACCCGTTCCCCTAGCAGGACAGCTGAAAGCGGTTGATAACCAGCACCCAAGCCTTTTCCTATAGTCTGAAGATCCGGGGCCACGTTTCCCAAACTCTGCCACGCGTGGTAACTCCCACATCGTCCCATGCCACACATGACTTCATCAAAGATGGTCAGGACTCCGTATTTCTCGCAAAGCTGTGTCAGCTTCGGGAGATAGTTGGCAGTTGCAGGCACTGATCCGAGCGTCGCTCCAACCACCGGCTCGACAATGACAGCAGCCACCGTCTCAGGGCCTAGCTGCTTGAGCTTGTCCTCGTATTCCGAGATGAGTTTGTTCTCGTACTCCTCCTCGGTCTGGCCCTTGCCATCGGCATCGTAGAAGCAACGACTGACATGGTGGAATGTGGGCGCCAGGACAGGCGTGAATGTGCTTCGTCTTGCTGGGTTGTTTCCGGCCGCGAGGGCACCGAGAGTGTTGCCGTGGTATGAGTGTTCTCTGCCGATGAAGTTGATGCGCTGTGACTCTCCGCGGTAGACGTGATACTGACGAGCCAACTTCAGAGCAGACTCGACTGCTTCGGAGCCTGAGGTGAGATAGAGGACCTTGCTGAACCGGTTGTCACTTTTCTCCAATATGAGAGTGCCGAGCTCCTCGGCGGGGTCTGAAGTGAAGAAGGATGTGTGGGCAAACGATAGCCTTTTGGCCTGATCGCAGATAGCCTGGATTACCTCTTGATTCCCATGTCCGAGGCAAGAAACCGCAGCACCACTACTGCCGTCGAGGACTTTGCGACCATCCGAGGTCAGTAGATAGACACCCTCGCCGCCAATGGCGGTGGGGTACCTCTTATCTAGAGAACGGTGGAGAAGTACCGAGTTCTGCGACGATGACATGTTGGGCTGGCTGTAGGCGGAGAAGCGGCTTGATAGGCCAACAAGGATTGACTAACTGGCACTGTCAGTTATTATACCCGCGATCCTTGACCAAAGAGGCCCGCAAATCGGGAGGCCGAGATAGCGAGAATGTGATGTCGGAAAGTCGGCCCACATCACAATCAGTCTCTGAGCGACCCACGCTCGCCCCGAAGATTGCTGCATTATCCTCGGGCCAGTCACGCAGCCGATCTGAAGGTGCCGAATTCGGTGCTCCGCCAGCCCAGAGTACCTAGTGAGTGACAAGTAGCGTGGATGGGAAGAGCCTCTATTGCGAACAAAGCCTTTTGAGCTGCATGATCATGACAGATTAGAAGCAGTTTCGCAGGGGACACAAGGGGCTTAACCCTAGCGGCATTGGGCATTTCTCATTAGTAGTATTGCTTTTTTCATTCACCTTGGTTTCATGCCTATTGCATGCTTACGTGTGTCTGGAGCTGTCTCTCCCTGCCCCTTGACCCCAGTCACCAAGTGCACGCCGGCTCTTGTTCCTGTTCCTATTTTCCGAAACCTGACTTCAACTTCCGATCTCATTTGCCTTCACCGAGAACCTCTTCCAGATGCTTCTGCAGTGTCCTGTCCCAAAGCTCCTTGTTCTTGTATTTCGACACGTCCTCAGTGAAGCTTCCAACACTCGTCCTGAGTGCGGCAGCAACCTCCTTATCCTTGGTAACCTCGATAATCGGAGTGACATAGGTGCGGATGGTGAATAGCAGGGCCCTAGTCTTTGGAAGACGCTGAAGGGTCTGCCGTTCAACACGGAGGTGAAGGTCTTCCAGCTTGGGAGGGTTCCGCAATTGCTCCATGGTCAGGTTGTGGTGTGGATGGCGGTGGAACAATTCTGAGGAGTCGTCAATTGCATAATTGAAGCGAGACACGGCCGATTCAACCTTGAGTCGCTCAAAGAATCGATCCATGGACTTGGCCAACTTGCTCTCGTACTGAGGGACTTTGCCCGCATGAATCTCCCAAAGGCTGAGTCCCATTCGCTCCTCGATTTTGAAACCCGCTATTCGTCTGTTAGCTAGGTGGAAGAGAACAGTACACATGTTCCTCACCTGGAAAACATACTCCTCCCGCTCTCAATGTCGTCTGGCCAGTTTCGGGGTTATTGTAGAGCAAGAAGAAGTCTTCTGTAGCAAGTAGGCCCATTACCTCGAGAGGATGATGAGTTTTCCATGTCGAGGCCTCTGGTCTTAGGTCCCACACGTCACCCGTCACAAGGTTCTCCACGATGTGAGGGCTCTGCAGCCGGAACATGGTGGGATATCGTCGAACAAGCGTGTTCTTGACCAGCTCCAATGCCTCAAACATTCCGTCGTCGCATCCAGGCAAGCAAGCAAGTACTTCGTCCCGGTTTTCCTGATATAGACGCTTCTTCAAGTGATACTTTTCGAGATATGTCTCATCCAGTTCGATCCAATTTTCGACATCGGTCTGTTTCAAACCTTGGAAGCGAAGAGCCACGATTAGCCAAGAACAGTGCATACCTGACAGCTGCCTTACCCATAGTAACATGATAGGGGCCATTTTTCCAAGGTCGATAAGGAAGCTCCTTTTGTGTACGCCAATCAAAATCAGGCCTGATGGGCTTGATCCTCGCCACATCGATGAAGGACGGTTCAGGCTTGGTCACTAGACAAATATCCAAGTTAGCAGTTGATTTCATGGCAAAAGGAGATTTTGAAACAAATCGTGCCTTTATCGCTCACAACCACCGGCGCATTGCGTTTCTGTTTGCTGCCTGTCAAGATGGAGGCGAGCCATCGGCATGTGAACACAGCGCAGAGCAGAAAGACTGCAAAGAGAGCCGCTGTACGCATATCTCGTGATGAATGCAGCTTTTTTTGCCTGTTGCTTTTCTTCCTTCTCAGAGAACTTGAGAAAAGAGACAAACCGGTGGCAAAGACCATGAAGGACAAGTGATGGTGGGAGTGATAAGCAGCAGGGTCAACTCCAGCTCTCCACACATTACCTCGATAGGTGGCACCCTTGGCGCGGGACATGATACGCCGCAATATCTTGGCTCTGCGAAGTGCCCAAGTCCTGCAGCTGGTTCGTCGGACCGAGTTGCCGAACTCATGGACCTCGCGCCGAAAGTGTATCATCCGTGGCCATATTCGCGCCGAGCTGGGATCCATCCGAATCGGGCAAGATAGAGCCTAATCTTAGCAAAGGGTCGGAGTTATAATAGCGAACTAGTAATTTATGAACAAGCTCAACATTAATCTACACTATCCTATCACGACCCGGCGGCCAACCCGACATTGACCAAAGTGCTAGTAAACCCAATACCACGCAGTGTGAATGAATTGACATTTAGTTGTTTGGAACAATTATAGTATGATTCCTCCAACCAGTCGTTTCCTCGGCATGGTCTATTGCCTGGTATATTTCGTCGAGCTTGAATTTCTTCACCTGGGTTCCACTGGTAGGCCCGAGATCGAGATGACCATCTTCAATCATGCGAATAAGACGTTGCATCGATTGGCGGTTGCACTGCCCAGAGCCCACAACTGTAAGCTTCTTGACCACCATCGAGATAAAAGGTACCTCAATGTGGCCAGATGCGCCGCCACTGAGGACTATCCGGCCCCCTCTCTTTACAGCACGCTCGGCGGCCGGGAGGAAGGGTGCAGTAGGGACTCCACCTGGGGACCAGTCGTTGTACACATCAGCACCAGCGCCGTCAGGAGTGGCAGCCAGAATAGCAGCTGCGTCGGCATCAGTGTCGCCTGTCATGACAACAGTGGTCAACCGAGGACTGTTGAGCTTTCGTTCTAGTTCGGCTAGTTGATCGGCATGGCGCCCCAGCGCAACGACACGGGCGCCCACGACGAGAGCAAGCTCAACAGCACTACCGCCAAATGAGCCACCAGATGGCCCAATAACGACAGTATCCGAGACCCGGATGTCGCCGGCGTCAAAGATGGCACCAGCCGCAACAGACAGGTTCGCAATAGAGATCAAGTTATCAAACGGGATACCTCGTTCTTTGATGCGGCTCTCGTTGATTAGATATACATTCTCCAGTGGCAGGCGTTGATACTGCTGGAACGAGCCATCGCGGAAATCGCCCTCGGCAAGCCTGTCGCTCCTGGGACCTGGAAGACCCTTGATATGGCCTAACAGCAGGAAGACGTCGGGATCATCGCGGGCCAAGAGTACCGGTTCGGCATAAACAAGGTCGCCTTCTTGGAGAGCAGCAGCGCCGCTTCCCACTTTATGGATGCGGCCCAGAGCCTTTGGATTGGGTACGAACGGTGGTTCGAGCCGTGGGGCGGGAATTGTGCCCTCATAGAAAGTCCGAATGTATCGAGGGAGCGGCGCTGAGAGAATCTCAACGACCACACTGCCTGGAAGAGCTTGAGGGATAGGCCAGTCATCGCGAATGGATAGCGGCTTGCCAAAGGCTTCCAGTACAGCCGCTCGCTGAGTCAAAGTTTGTTGCGAAGTATCGGTCATGTTGGCGGTATTAGGATGGCAAGGGTGAAAATGAGGATAATTTTTTCAAAGTACTATACAGAAGAAGCAAAGGGTGCCCGCTGGACACCGAGTCTTTATATCCTTTCTGAAAGTCCGCTACGTGGCAGAGCTTCTGGTGGGATATAAAGTTTAGCTGCGTGGTGCAGCTTGTGGTGGATGCAAAAGTCCGCTGCGCGGCGGAGTTTCTGATCGTTGGAGCGTTAGTTACGAAGAGAGCCGTTGATCCTTGAATACTTAACTAGCTAATTGTATGCGTTGTCGAAACAGCATGGCGGAGGAGGAACTGAGCGATGACACATGTGTGCCCTTGAGCTAAGCATTCAGCAAACATTTTTCTTTTTCGGCGTCAAAAGAGCTGACTTGACAGCAAGCCTCGCTCGCTGGGACCACCATCACTGATCCGAAGGCTCTAGAGTTCAGTTTCAATTTCATCGATTTCGCCGTGCTGTCTAAAACGCGTCCACACCATCCGATACACCCTCGACGCAAAAGGCCTGTCCTTGTTGCAGAGTCGGAATCTAGGCTTCACTGTCGCAAAAGTTCAAGTCGAACCTCTCACTCTAGACATTATGGATAAATCATTATCCCATTACACGTCTATCACGACTTAGAAACTCCATCTGTGCTTCACATTCGACCAAATCGGAGACTTTTTCTATTCCGCACGGAGGAATTCATGCCCGAGATTACATACGCAAATGTGCCTGACTCCGCGGAACGGAAAGTCCGCGAAGGAGACCCTAGTCATTATTTCAATGTCGCAATATCTCTTGAATTAAGGTTCCTTGGCAGATGACTTTATTTCTGAGTCCGGAACTAGCGCTAACCGGTGTTCTACACTGCTGACTCTTAACTCCGGCAAGGCTGGTCCAATAGTCTATTAAGGAGCCCATTGAGTCAGGACATTGAGTCAGGATTGGATCATAAAAAGCAGCCTTGAGCGTCATCATATGCTCCTACCATATCATACTTCCATCTCTTCCCCAACTCGTTATTCCTTCTCAAAGAAACAAAACCATGGCAGACAACGTCAAATTCTCCTCCAAGCTTCACGGAAGCCGCATTTTGGTTGTTGGCGGCTCAGCGGGCGTCGGCTACGCTGTGGCCGAAGCTAGCATTGAGCAAAGCGCTGCCGCCATCATTATTTCCAGCTCCAACCCGGGACGCGTCGAAAATTCTGTCGCCCGCCTGCGACAGTCATACCCTTCGAAGGCTGATCGTATATCTGGTGTCGCATGCAATCTGGCCCAGGAAGACGAGCTCGAAACCAACATAGTGGCTCTTCTCGATGCTGCCACCAACAACGGCGCGCAAAAGCTTGACCATATCGCCTACACTGCCGGAGACACACCCATTCCGAAACCCTTGGGAGACGTTGATCTCAAGTACATCAAAGACAGCTTTCTGGTGCGGTCCTTTGCTGCGATGCTTCTTGCGAAGCATGCCTCGAAGTATCTGGTGCCCGGTCCCGGCTCCAGCATCACTTTGACCTCCGGAACGGCTTCGGTGCGGCCGAACCCGAACTGGCCCGCCCTGACGGCAGTGACCAGCAGTGTTACGGGGTTGGCAAAGGCGTTAGCTCTCGATCTCAGACCGACGCGCGTCAACTCCGTGACCTTGGGCGTTGTGAGCACGGAAACCTTCCAGTCATACTGGGCTGACAAGACTCCGGAAGAGAAGGAGAAGCTCATCAGTTTAACTACGGCAAAGACGACGACTGGCGCTGTTGGTGCGCCTGAGGATGTGGCTGAGGCCTATATCTACTGCATGAGAGATCATAACATTACTGGAACATCTATCTCTACCAATAGCGGTCAGCTCCTCCTGTAATCAATAGGTAGTAATTATCCTTAGACCAAGTTAATTACTATCTCTTATTACTCCTGATTTGATGGGTACAACACCGAATCAATAGTGGCAAAGCCCTCTTTAATTGTCCTAGAGGACACAAATCTCGTCAACAAACCCAAAGAACCTGCCTTGTCGTTGGTGCCACTGGCCCTTGAACCACCAAATGGCTGGTGGCCCGGCATCGCGCCTGTGCACTGGTCGCTATTTCGGCGGTTAGTATGTATGCTCTCGGCAATTGCAGGTTGTTAACTTGCTTGATATAAAAGTTGCCAGCCGCAAATTGAAGCCCTTCAGTTGCTTCAATGATAGCTTGCCGGTCCTTGGCAAAGACGGCACCCGATAGTGCATATTCCGTAGTTTCGTCGATGAGCTGAAAGATCTTGGGGCCAAAATCGGCATCGTCATACACATACAGACACAGGAATGGCCCAAAGATCTCCTCCGTCATGAAGCGAGATTTGGGGTCGGACGACTCGACCACTGTTGGTCGAATGTAGTAGCCAGTTGAGTCATCGTATGTGCCTCCAGCAAGGACCTTGATGTGTGAAGTGTTCTTGGCGTCCTGGATGTACTTTGAGACGCGATCAAAGGCAGATTGGCTAATGACAGGTCCCATGAAGTCTATAAACTTGTCGCCCATAGTTAAAGCTTTAGTCTCGCGGATAAGGATCTCCTTGAACGCTTCGGCCAGCGATGCAGGCACGTAGACGCGGGATAAGGCGCTGCACTTCTGTCCCTGGTACTCAAAAGCTGCACGGATAGATTTAAATGCAGCGTTCTTCACATCCGCAGATGCGTGGATTAGATGGAAGTTTTTTCCACCTGTCGGGTGTCAGTCTGCTGGTCAAGGCCCATCTTTGATCTGACTCACCCGTCTCGCCAACGATACGTGGATATGACTTCCAAAAGTTCATCTTGGAGCCGATAGTGGCAGCAAGCTGTCTAAATACGGCCGTGCTGCCCGTGAAATGGAGCCCGCTAAAGTCTCGACTCTGAAATACCTGAGCCGTCACCTGCTCGGCATCACCTGGCAGAAACTGGAGGACACCAGCTGGAAGGCCAGCCTCGATCATGATGTGATTGAACAGCCAGCTAGAGTAAATAGCACCGGGGCTGGGCTTCCAGATGACAACGTTTCCCGTGATGAGCGGAGCCAGGACGAGGTTGACGGCCAGGGCGGTGAAGTTGAACGGTGAGACAGCATAGACGAAGCCGTCTAGCGGGCGGACTTCACTCCGACTGTGATGGTTAGTCCTGAGAGTTCCTAAATGCGAATGGAATAGGTGTTGATGACGTACTTCCACACATCGGGGGCGTTGAACGGGGGCTGATTTTGGTAGAGCTGTTCCGCAAGAGAGGGGAACATTGTGAGAAAGTCAATGGACTGTTGTTTTGCAAGTTAGTCCTGAACCCGAGCCGTACATGGAGGGGTCAACAAACCTCAGCAGCGCAGTCAATGCTGGCCTGATAGGCGTTTTTGCCCTGCCCATGCATAGTTGCTACCATCATACGATACAGGTATGGTCCTCTGAGCAAAGCAGCAGCCCTGTAGAAGATGGCGGCGCGATCGTGCAAAGACGTCTTGGACCACCTCTTCTTAGCCTCGAGCGCTCCCTGAATGGCCTTGTCCACCAGGTCGGGAGTTGCGTGGGAATACTTTGCCACGGCGAGCTTGTGCTCAAAGGGGCTCTTCTGGGTGTGCTCTGCTGCACCGACAACCTGTCTGGGATTAGAATTTGTTCCGTCCAAAGAGTGAAAAGGTCGGATCTCACATCTTTGCCGTTCACATTAGGATGGACTTCGAACGGCATCTCCTTCTTCATCGAGGCCATCTCCTCCACGAGAGAGGTCCGCTCGGGGGTCCCTGGGCCATAAGCGATCTAGTGAGAGTTAGTGGCGTGTCCCAACCCGGTCGAGCGACAAGGGTCCCTGTAGCAAGTACTTAGACGCGAAATGTCACTTACAATGGGCTCATTTCGCAGAGCGGGCAGAGTGAAGGCGCCTAAAACGGAGCTGCTACCTAACGAAGCCATTGTGAAAAGCTGAGGATGAGGGGAAAAGGTATCTCAGGTGCTGACATTGCAGAAGATGCATCTTACAAGATTAATATGTACTCCAGCAAGAGACATCTCTACGCAACCTCGTAAAGCGCTAGAAGTCTTCGGCGCGAAGATAAGTGGGTTAGCACAGCGAATCGGTTCCCCGCTACATTCGGCTCTTGATGTACCATCTTCGCAGGGTGTTTTTTCCCGTCTCACTTGCGCCTGTCGGAGATGTTTTCCTGATTCAAGTCAATGATAGCCGACATGAACAACGCAGCGCTCATGCTCCTTGACCTTTGATCCCTTGTCCGGACCCCGGCCCCGGAGGTCCGCAGCCATATCCGGCTCCATGTGGGGCCCTTCAATTTCTTGAATCGCCCCGAAGATGTAGGGTAGCCCAACATAAAGCCTGGTTGAAGGACTTATCATCCTTGGATGAGGAGTTGACGTTACGAGGGAAGGTTAAGACTCAGGGCAGACCTGCCAGCTAGCTAGAGCTGCAGTAAGAAAGCAGTCCTTTTACAAGCTTTTTCGCGCTTCATAAGAAAGCTAGCCATGGAAGCGCCATCCTGGTCTAATTGAACAGCACCCGGTGTCGTATCACCACGCTTCACTCAAGACAATCCCTCATCAACATTGATAACCAGGTATGTTGTAGATTTGAGCATTACTGACCTTGATCTGTAGAGTATAAATAGTTCGTTCATCTTTTTCTATTGATCCTCTCTGTATTTTCCCTCACGCTTACACGCGACTGCAACGTGTACGACATTTTCATTTGGCATGCCGCACTGTGATGATGATTACCCTTTGGCCAATCACGTAACTCAGGGCCCCCTTTCCTTGGATCTTGAGACATGTACAATACTTGATAATACGTCGAAACACTTTATTAACATCTCTGGCAGACCTATCATATGCCGCGGTTGCTCCTTCAGGCCTCACGCCCTTCATGATTTGCCCATCTCATGTAGTTCACCGGCGCGCACCCAGTGACATACTATCTTATCACGTATCGTTTATCCTACAACCCTGTCTAACCGAAGACTGGATACGGACATGATCGCCAGACGCGGCAGATGAAGCACATCTTCCTGGGCAAGGGAATTACCGGGACGTAACATCGAGGAGCGGTCAATCATTAATCACAGACTTGGCGGCGTCTCCCACGACCATGAATAAATCCGTTCTGGACCTTCGTGCTTGAGCGGAAAGCCAGGATTGGTCCGAGCCCGACCGTGTGAGTGGAACCACGTGCGTTGTAGCTCGGCTTTAATACGACCATCAACGCTAGTTCAACGACACCAACCGCACACATGATCAAGATAGCAGCACATGAAGGAAGCTATATCTCGAATTTTCGCTTGTCTCGTTTTTTCTCTTCTTTGCGGCTTTTTGTTCTTTTTTGTTTGTCCTCGTGGAATTGTCTTTTGCTGCACATCAGCATGAAAGTCGCCGAAATGTTGTGTGGCAAAGGCCACGAGAACGACACAGAATACCAGCCACTTCGGGCATCGAGCCCAGAACCATGGCAGGCAGAGAATGAAACAACAACACGAAAACCCCGTGGCTCGGGCGTTCGCAAAGTGTGGAAGAATTTAGGGTGGACGGTCGTGATAGTTACGGGGTTGGTCGGGTAAGTCCAGTGTTCTCCCTCGCTTACACGACACCTGACATCCCCTGTAGCGTGACCTTCTCTCTCGTGGTGTTTGGAATCGAGCGCTACTTTGTCCATGCCTACGAGTCTTCAGGCCTTTCTCTGGCGGACCCCTTCGAGGACACCGAAAATTCGACAGAGAGCGCCACACGATGGGTTAAGCGATTGTCCCCTCACGTGTCTCCCGCCATGGTCCACTCGCATAACGACTACTTGCGACCTCGTCCTTTATTCTCAGCACTTTCAGTGGGATGTGTCAGCGTTGAAGCAGATGTCTGGCGCAGCAAAGATGGAAATGAACTATTGGTTGGGCACCACTGGTGGGACTTGACACCAAAGACGACGCTCCGTTCTCTTTACATCGATCCACTCTTGCAGATCCTGGACTCGATAAACGCCGAGCGCTCACGGGTTATTCCAGGCTCCAGCAAGCACCCTGCTGGTGTCTTTGCAAACTATCCGAATAGGACACTGATCCTGTTCATCGACGTCAAGGACGACCCTGTGACGACTTGGCCATTGGTTCTCGAGCAGCTGCAGCCTCTCCGAGAGCGAAACTACTTGTCCCGACACGACAAGACCTTTGCACCAATCGTGAACCAGACTTTTCAGTATGGCCCTATTACTGTCGTCGGTACTGGAAACATTGCCAAGCGCCGCGACGTGAATATCGGCACAGACCCAGAACGGTGGCGCCAGTACCATGACGTCTTTCTCGACGCATCTCTTGATTTTCTGAATCGTCCTGGATATTGTGAGAGAAACGACACTTATTGCTTGGACGTCCAAGAAAACGAATTCTACACCGCCTCAGTGTCTTTGTGGAGGGCTATCGGAACCCTCATGTTCGGCTTCAGCACCTCCCAGCTGAAGACCGTACGAAGCCAGATTCAAAATGCCAAGCGACTGAACCTTAAGTCACGATACTGGGAGCTACCTGGCTGGCCAATCTCGTATCGCAACTACGTCTGGAAGATTCTCGCTCGGGAAGGCATTGACCTGATCAACGCCGATGACATCGTCAGTGCGGCTACGAGACACTGGAGTTCGAATGCTGTGAGTGAGACTGTTTGGATGTGTGGCGTTGGCTCATTCCTGGCTGGATTTTCTATTACTCTGATTTTGCTGGGGAGGAGAATGATTTGGCGCGAGTTGTCTTTGAGATAGATGAAACTTTGGACTCTTTTGATATACCCCTAGAACAGCAGCTACACGTTAAAGATACCACGTTTATTCATTGAACTTGCTTTATACCCACACAGAAGAACTGTAGGCTATTTGAACCGTACAGCATTTTGAGCCGTTCCAGCTGTTTACTAGGGAACAACCTGTCACTAAAGCAGCGTACTCCAAATAACAAGTTTTCCTTTATTCATCTTGTCTATAACAGACTTTTATTCTCACCGGCTAGCTGAAAACAAAGAGGTCCTATGAACCCGAATTCATCCTACATATGACACTGGGTAGCTTCCACACTGC
This sequence comes from Ascodesmis sphaerospora, assembly GCA_027569015.1. Classification (NCBI taxonomy): domain Eukaryota; kingdom Fungi; phylum Ascomycota; class Pezizomycetes; order Pezizales; family Ascodesmidaceae; genus Ascodesmis; species Ascodesmis sphaerospora. The sequence continues at coordinate 363,781 of JAPPUR010000011.1, read as the reverse complement.
GGGCCCTACAACTCTCAACAGATTCTCCGTAGATCAGAAAGATGGCACGGAAATCCGGAACAAACAAACCAATGTGCTGACTTTCTAAGCTAGACCGACTACTCAGTTTCCGATCCCGAAAAGTTCCCCAATAACAAGACCAATTTCAGAGACGATATCCTTATCTAGGTCGCTGAAAATCACTTGGAATCGGAGATGTCCGGAGTGGGTGGCGTAGGCCTTGAACTGGCATTTGTCTCTCACCTTCACAAACCCGGCACAAGCCTTGAACTGGCATTTGTCTCTCACCTTCACAAACCCGGCACAAATCTCGATATAGCTCCCCAGATTTCCTGCTTCCAGGTCGATTCACGCGGCGCTACAGGACGAGCACGAGGCTTCGCTCTGACAGTACCTCCCGTAGGTTCCCTAGGAAAAGATCCAGGGATGGGCTCATAAGACGAAATGACTTTCATCGGAGCCGACGGTCCCTCGCCAAGATGTTCGTTGCGTCGTTTGCCAGTCCGAGTCTGCTTTCTCTGTCCTTGACGATGGAAGTGCGCCCCTCCTGACACATTGCAAGACCGCTCTCGATATGTAGACTCGGCCGCCCTCTCTTGGATCTTGACAATCGTTCGGAGATCGTCTCCGAAATGAGGTAGGCCATATAGGCTCTCAACTAGCTGCGCCACACCCGAATCATCCAGGAGTTTGGACTCGTCGCCCTGTCTCATGGCCCTTTCTAGTACTTCCACCCGTTGGAGGTACTCAGCTTTCTCCTTCTCAAGTTTGCCACGACGTTGGTTAGACCCTCCAGCATTGATCTTCTGTCTCTCTTGGTCGATGAGCATGTCGAGATACTCGATGGTGGCATCATTGTAGGGCGTGATGGCGTGTCTCTTGAGGAAAAAGCCAAACTGGATGGCTGCTTCTTGGACTTGCTGGTGCTCAAGCTTGAACTCCTCAATGGCTTCTTTCTTCATCCGGATTGCTTCCTCTCTGAGCTGGATGTTATCGGCGTTCTTGATGAGATCTCTGTCTGTGGCCGCATCTCGGTGTTGATAAGTCGTCGGCACGTATTTGTAGTAGATGTGCATATGGTCCATCCAAGAGTGACCGCATCCGCACATGCCGCCTGGACCCATCGCGCTGCAGCCTTGCAATTCATGGTGGCCCTTTTTGTTTCGGTCGACGCTCTTCAACCAGCAGCCTTCGTGACAAACCGTCTTGTAGATGGTTGTGGAAGTCTCTGTTTTGCCTTCGAAGTCGGTGCGAATCTCGACACAATCGTCGTGCGTACAGACTGTCTGCGGCTTATCCACCTTTTCCGAAGTTAGAGTCTCCTTTTGGACGAAGAGGCGCTGCTGGAGCTGTTGCCGTGTGAGTTCAAAGTTCCGAAGCTCTTTGATGGCATCATCGTTCACGTCGATGCTCGCCCTGATCTTCTCGGCAATGACGGTCATTGGCTCCGTGAGTCGGTGAATCGTGTTTCGAGTTTCGTTCAGGTTGATGGTGCTGCGCACTTGATGAGGAGTGATGCCCTGACAGTGCTTAACGAGCCGCTCGCACTCCCCAACCGAATACTCCCAGCTGCGACGGTTGTCTTCCAAGTGCCCAATGTCAATGCCTCTCTTCTTAGCGGCAAGATATCGGAAGCTTTCCGAGTCGAAGCAGTACACGTTGTTCTCGAATAACCCCATGTTGACGTCCTTGTACTCGGATAGGAGGGCATTCAAGGGCTTGAAGGTGTCGCCGGGCTTGTAATTGGATCCGCGGGTGTTTGTGAATCCAAACACAATGTTATTGGCGGCGTTGCGATGGAGGTGTGTCAAAAGCTGCTTGATGCAGAACCGGAACATGACGGTCAGTCGAGCGGCGTTTGGCTTCAAGAGAATCAGAACTCCATGAAGATTGTTGTACGTCCTCAACACCGTCAAGATGTCATTCATGTTGGAATTGTCCTGCTCAACACCACGAGTGTCTCCAATCCCAGGCGTGTCGATAAGACGGACGCGTGTCTTGCCGATGTTGACAGTGTACACCTCCGTCGACTGCGTGGCTGATTCACCCCCAGAACCATCCTTTTCAGACTGGCTTGAGCCGATCTTGATTTCCGTTTCAACAAATCTACCGTCAACGGCGGTTTGTGTCTGAAAGGAGCAAGGGATGACGCATTTCAAGTCCTCGGCGGCCAATGCGTCGTCGATCGACTCATGCGAGAGATAATTGATGAATGCGTTGATCCATGTCGATTTCCCAACTCCTGTTTCGCCCAGGATCAAGATGTTGAGATCTTCGAACGGCTCCAGCGCCTTGAGCTTCCGGTGAAGTTCAGAACGGCTATACCTTTCCCATTCTGAGCCGTGTTTCGGGTCGTTGCACTGAAACTTCCACTTATGGTAGGAGCTCGCTCCGCAGTCGCAGTACAACAATTCATCAACAACACCGTACTCAACTGCTGACTGGCAAAAGCCACAGATCCAGTTGCACTGTAGTTTCTGGTCGCATCCAGGGCCAGGACAGGGGATCTTGACGGCTCTTCTGTCGAGAGGCTTGCTCTTCACAGATCGATCCAGCGCCTCTTCGGCAACGCGCATCACACAGTTGGCGGCGAGGACCTTGCGTGTCTCTACAATGTCTTCGGTGATGACTCGCCTTCTTCGCAAATGTGAGATGTAGGGCTTTTCCAGGGAGGTACCGTGAGAGTCGTGGTCAACCGCGTCTTGGTCAACAGCGATGGCGAGTTTGTGGCGAGACTGATCTTGAAGGATGTCTAGGAATGCTGCAAGGTTTTCCTCCCACGCGTCGGAATGATGACGGACATTCTGGTCGAAGTAAAAGACGAACGCGTCGTCATACTGATTTCCGAGCAATAAGGCGGATACCGAAGGTCGATTGTAGCCCACGAGATGTGCTCCCTCACGCGTGAGAAGATCTTGAAAATCCATCTTTTCTTCGTAGACCATGGCGGACAGAATGTTCTGAGGCAAGTTATCTCCCATGAATTCTGTGAGCCGAGTCCAAAGTTGTTGCTCACTCGCCTTGCCGCTTCGGACGTCCTTGACGAGGTTCCCAAAGACAGCCTCTGGGATGACTTCCAAGGTTTTAATCCTGGCAAGAAGTTGTGCAATGAAGTCAATGTGTTCAGGCGGAACACAGGCTTGATGAGTCTGCAGTCGAGTGAAATAGTCACCGAGTTGTTGAATTGCGTCTCGGATATCGTCAAAGAGCTGCACACATCTTTGGGTACAGTCAGCCCCCAGCTGATGGTAGGCGACGTTGGCCTTGATGTCAAGTATCCGAAAAGCGGCGAGCAGAGAGAGTGGCATCAGGGTGTAGATAAAAGGTTGGCCCTTGCCGTCACCAGCGCCGGCGATATCGCCAGGTATGTTCTCGATGAAGTCCTGGGCGCCGGCAAAGCTGGTCAGGAAGGGAACTTTGGCGAGGTCGTCTCCGAAGACGGCCAGTTCGACTGAGGTTTCAGAATAGGTAGAGGCTTCATCTTCGACTCGTGGCAGTCCTGCTGTCTTGAGCAAAGACATCTGTGCCTCTAGGCTGCTAGAAACTTGGCCTCTGTTTTCAGAGGGACCAAGTTGTCGTTTAGCAGTGAACATGTAGCGAGCACCCCAAGAGATACCAGTCACGACGTGAGTAGCGACAGCAGTGTCCAAAACGTCGGGGTTGACGTGTTCCTTAATACCACTGGCAGTGATATTGAGCTCCTCTTGTACAGTTGGGAAATCGTAGCGTAAGGAAGAGTACACCGCATGGTTCGTGTCGCGTTTGTCGGACAAGTAGCGGCCAGATCCATCGACCTTGGCCAGTCCGGCCAGGATGCTGACGCCTAGATCGCTATTGATGCTACATGCATCGAACTTCTCGGCGAAAGTGTCCCCACTGATGATTTTGGTGTCGACCGATTGGTTTTGGGTCGTCCTCACGGCATCAGAAGGAAGAGTTTCGTCAAACAGGGAGCATGGGAGGAAGACATCGCTGCGGGCGTCGTAGAGACTTCCCAGAGCGACAACTTGTCCAAGAGCCGGGCGTTCGAGTACGGGAGACGCCATTCTGTCGACGAGATGCAGAATTTCTGTCAAGGAGATGTGAAAGTTGTGTTGGGGAGATGTAGAAGAGGATGATTGAGGATGAGGGTATGCAGATAATGATTGAAGGCAGATGCTACAAGTGAAGACGAGGGTTGAGAGTGAATACAGACAAGGACTAAAGCATGCAACACAACGCAATTGCGGTAGACGGTGAGACGGAATAGAAACAACAAGATTGAGCGTAGGTGAAGAATGGAAGAAGGTGAAGTGATTGAAGGTAACTAGATGAGATCGGCTGACTTTAACAGGAATGTGACAACTCCCGGGTTTTGAAGCCAAGGTCTTACGCGACCCTCCTTTGGAGATGCCGCCGGCCGCCATTCCTGATTTGCAAGCGAGCTCCTTGCAGACACAGCCACGGAGTACAGTTTCATCGGATGGCCAACACCACTGGACCTACGGTTTGCTACAGTGCTCGTTATCTATAAATTGTTGGTTTGACTTTCACAAATATGCATGTTGGTTGCTAGCTTCCTACACCTGAAACGATGCGGGCGGGAAGCAGCTTACCAAACGGGCTTAGTTCCCGGGCTGTGAAGCCTTTGTGTCACTTTTCGTCCCAAAAGGGGATCTGTCGTGGCAGTGCAAACATTCAGGCTTCATGTGGTAGCTACGCCTGTTTCAATTTTCAGCTGCGGAACCATGGCAACATAGTGCCACTGGGAATATAATGAGATTGGACCACTTGAATGGGGATGAAATGATCCAGCATTTGTAGGAGACTATATAGTTAAGGGAGATAGACATAAAATAGATGCTGCACTGTTCACAGATAATTCATTTTTCACATTTATCATCCCAAATTTGATGGCGGCCCATGATGTCGACATGGGACCGCGGCAATTCCTTGCCTCGGCCTTGAAAGCGCCTCGGCCAGCTTTGCCACCATTAATTACCTACAAATTCACAACGTCAGGGCCAAATTGGTTACGTTTATGCCAGCCTCTAGCTGAGGCGAGCGTGACAGTGGGGGCTGAAAGCGTGGTATTTCGCCCCGAAACGCGCCTCCTCATGGCACGTGGGAAACGCTGATCGCCATTGTTCGGTTAGCCGCCTACCTGTCCAATGATATGTATCACTTATCCCTAAAACAGTTTCACATTTATCCAGTCGAGGTCACCAAAAGAGTGCCCTTTCACCACGCGAAACTCACACAGAATCAAGTTCCAAAATACATTCATTAGAAGCGGCAATGAGTCGCCAACCCTTAGCCAAGAAGTCCAAGTACCTCGGCCAAAATTCTCGGGGTCCGGGGGGAGACTAGGTAGTGGGCAAGAAAAGACTATAGGGGATACAACTAGAGAAAGGAAGGAAGGGGATTCGAAAACGCAGAGAAAAGGGAAATAGTGGAAGAAAATGATATTCCGTAGGCGTTCTAATTGGGATCATCCTCCTGCGTCTGTTCTAGATTTGCCAAAATAGTGTCCCAGCTCATTCTTAAGCCCCCTGAGGAGCCTATCTGTCTCTTGACTGACTTTGTTGATTGGGCCAGCTAACATTCCTTGATTCCGTTTGCGCCTCCAATACTTGGAGGACTCGTACTCGAATTCTCTCAGTAGGCCAAGCACCTCCTGATCCCACCTTGATAGTTGTGGGTTAACCTTGTCCGAACTCATGTAGGCTACGGCCTCGAACATTGTCTTGCCGTGAGCCGTCTTGTACCAGTGCGGACTCGTCTCTAGGATGAACCGGATGATCTCGAGTCTGCCCGCCCCGTAGGAATACTTAGACAGGGGGGACTCGGACGTGGAAAAGGGTATTGAATCAAGGTCCTGCCAGAAAATGGCATTCTCTAGAATGGAAATTTTGCCTCTCTTTGGGGTAAGTAGGGAGGGGTTGGCCTTTATTCTTGTTTTGACGTAGTCGACGAAGCCGGCGCCGGCTGCGCATCCGACGAGCCAGTTTTCGGACCAGGCTGATGATCTAGAACTTCCGTTTTGCCTAGCAATGTCATTTCTTAGCCCTTTGGCGTTGTTCGTAGCTTGGATAAGCCGGTCGCTGAGCCGGCCTATCCTGTCTGCGCTGGCGGTGTTGTAGAGCTTGGCTATGCCTATGAACAAGACCTTGATTATGTATTCTTGCTCGAGTGGTGTTGATTGGCAACATGCTTTCATCGCTACATGGTATTGGGAGCAGGCCTCCAGCAAGTCGAGGTTTGGGTCAAAATCTGGCGGCGTTTTGGACCATATTTCGGCTCTTGTTGGATCTTCTTTGATCCAATCTGCCGCTGACCGGTGGAGGAATTGCACGTGGCCCCCAACCAACTCACAAATGCCTCTTGTGTGACCATCGAGAACTCGCCTCATGACATTGTGGATCCCGGGATTGGTGATGGCCTGCTGGTTGGGATTGTCCTCCGTGGCAAGCCACATGATCTCTGCCTTGCAGGGTGTCCAGGGCTCGATGCAGATCTGCAAGATCTTGGAGGACCGGCATTTCCTCTGGTTCGGGATAGATCGCCATATCGCATTGTACAGCCCGGCCATATCCCCGGGGATCTCGGCGAGCGTCAGTTCGAGGGCAGCCAAGGATGGATTGTCAACCAGGTTCGAGAGGAGATTGTGAACTACGAGGTTGACCCAGAGGAACACGCCCTGGGCCTTTTCGATGATCTTCTTGATTATTGATGCTGCGCCATCTTGGAAGACTTCCTTCAGCTCTTGGAACGCGATGCTTTTGTCAAACTCGGCGCGGACAAAGTGCCCAATGTCTCTCTTCGAGAGATTCTGCATGGTCAGAGACGGTTCTCTCCCGAATGCATCGGCAAACACGTTCCAGGGGCGACTTGAGATGCATATCTTGATGCCGTAGTGTGTTGCTGTATGGTGTATCCAGCGGATTAGGAGATCAGGAGATTTGTCAGATTCTTTGAACTCGTCGAGACCGTCGATGAACAGGGCCAGTCGAAAGTCTTGTCCGTGTAATGAGCAGAGAATGTCAAAGGACTCCTGCAACTCCTTCCAGGCCCACCTTGGTGGAAGAGCTTCGCCTCCCAATAAACTGTACAGAGCCCATCGCCGGGGTGCCACAGCAGGGATAAGCTCTGGTCTCTCTTCCAAGCACTGGTGAAGAAGTGTCCGAAGGAGACCTTCTCTTGACGTCGCCATCTCTGACCCTGGGTTCCAGAAGAAGAAGCTGGCTTGCAGGCAGGGGAGATCTCCCGCGTAGTCCTGGAGGTGAGTTTGCAGCGTTGGATTTTCGATGATGTACTTCATGAGGGTGGATTTTCCGGAACCGAGCTTCCCAGTGATCCAGTAGATCTCCTGATCCCTTTGCTTCAGCCACGTTGGGAAACTTGGCCATTCTAGCTGTTCGTCATTCTCGTCCGTCTCTGAATCCCGAAAGATCCAGCTGCAGGTGTTGGCATATGCTTCAGGGATGGCTTCCTTTCGGGAATTGATTTCCTCAAACGAGAGACTTGTCAGGATCTTCATCGCTATGGGGACGCCATCAACATGGGTATGGGGGGCTGATTGGAAGTCGATGAACAGGTTTCCCCTGTTGCTAGCCGTCCATGACTTTGTATCCATCCCCCAGAGGATGTCAACGAGATCCGTATGCGTATCACTGGGATCTTCCGAATCGTCCAGCGCTGTCATCTTTGCGAGCTCCCTGGCAAACTGGTGAGCTGGGTCGCCGCGACTGTCGAGTTTCTTGATGCTCTGATCCAGTAGGTCCTCCAAGCCCACGCGCTGTTCTTTTGACTTTAACCTATGATTGAATTAGGTTAATCTTCAAAGCATGTCTTCAGGTCTTACCACAGGGCAACAATGGCCGCGAAGCTGAGTTGGGAACGAATCTCTAGCAATTCATCCCTCAGACACTCGACCTCTCCTTTCTTCCACACTGCCTTGAGGGCAGATGCGAAGCTATGAGTAGCTGCGCTGATTCTGCTATTGCCAGACCGATTTGCCTGCAAATCGCCAATGGCTGAATGAAGTTTCTTGCTGGCCTCGATGCATCGCGTGGAGAGGCTCTGCAGAGTTTTATCCAAGGCAGAAGTTGCACTGAATGCTGCTGGAAGCTGATCTTGAAGTTGCTTCCCGAGGGTGCTCAGCTCTTCAGACAGGGTCGACAGCCCCACGTCCCGTGAAGTGTGACCAGACGCCGATTGGTAGATTTCGCGGGTGTCAGAGAGGAGGCGAGTGCCAAAGTCGACGATGCCGATGATGGCGGATGCCGTCTGGAGGGCAGTGATGGGATCCATGGTGCATTGAGGTGAGTGGAAGACAAGAGGAAGAGGGGAAAAGAAAAGGAAGAGGGGCCTGATTTATCCATTGGGCTGCAGAGGGGAGAGGGTGCATACCAGAGCCTGGTGCGGCTGATCAGCCACGCCCGCCACTCGGACAAGGATTGTGCATCTTGGCCCCTTTGAGGGAAAAAAGGCATATTTAAGGGTTGATTTCATGATCTGAGAACAATTTTTTGTTACTGCGTTGGAAATTTAGGGGTTGTTGAACATAAAGAGACTGAGGATAGTAATTACTAGGCTGGTAGACTGGGGGATCCCAAATACACTAGGGATGATATGCTGGGAGATCTCGCTAACAGTTTGGGAAATGAATATCTAATATCTATTGACCCTAGACATGAAATGTTCAAAACACCTTTGTTGACAACTAGTGATCAATTTCCTATTTGACGAGTACGAAGGAACGGGAAAGTGAGTCTTGGATATTATAGATATTTTCGTTTGTATAAATATATGATTTACACAGTTAGATATAAAAGGAGAGCATTATTTAAGATGGGCAACATGGAAATAAAGTAATAACACCAATACTAGGCGACAAGTTTGCATACTGACCACTGTACTACGGAAGATTGCCAAGTTTTGATGCACTTGGTGTAGTGGGGGGTGTTGGCGGCGGTCTCAATTTGAGAGACATGTACCCATCGTGAGTTGCGATGTTTTACGTTTCAATGTGTAGGCCTAGCATGGAAATTCACTTCCGTATCTTGAAGCAACTTGTTTGGGACATCATGGTTCTCTCCGGGGGAACTGTTGGGCCTGCCGCGAGACTTGAGTTCAGAAAAGTACTGCACCACCTCTTCATGACCGCGTGCTGCGGCAAGACCCACGGGGGTATGACCTAACTCGTCTTTGGCACTCATCTTGGCCTTCTTCATGACGAGGGCTCTGACAACATCCTCATGGCCATGCATGGCGGCCATGCGAAGCGGTGTCTGGCCGAGGCGATCCTTGGCGTGAACATTGCTGCCCCGGGCAATAAGGGCCTCCACAACAGTGTCATGTCCATGTGCAGAGGCCAAATGCAAGGCAGTTTTTCGCTTTTTTTTTTCTAGGTTGACCTTTGCTTTTCTTGCCAACAACGCAACGCACCCAGTGTGCCCGCGAGATGCGGCTCGATGTAATGGTGCACTGCCGGTGTGATCTTTGGCGTCCGGGGACGCCCCAGCATTTAACAAACACTCGACTTCACTGACCCAGTTCTTCATAGCTGCAAAATGGAGCGGTGTCACTCCATCCAGGCCACAGACTTGCACGTCTGCCCCGGCTTGAACCAACGGTTTGAGTAACCATCTTCTGGACTGCCGACAGGCGTAGTATAAAGGTGTCATGCCTGCAAGGTCTTGAGGATTCACATCTGCGTTGTGCTGGAGTAGTTGCGTGGCAGCACTAGCATTGCCTCTTGCCGCAGCCCAGTGAAGTGGTGTCCAGTTGAACACGTCTGTCTGATTGACTCCCTGTCCTCGTCCCATAGCTGCCTTGATCTCTCTGTCCAAGATGGACGGGTCAAGTATGGTATATAGCCGGTGAAGCTCGTCGAACTCGAATGCCTGGGGATACCCAGAGGCCGCGTCTGGTTGAGTATGGGGCAATGGTTTGGCCTCGAATCTCCACCCGCGACCTTGTTCTTGACGTAGTGTTCTTAAGTATGATAAGATATCCCATGCCATGGAATCGCCGTCGGGCCCCAGCCATTGATCGATGGCCTTTTCAATCTTCCTCTTTGCCATGGCCACGGGGTTGTCGAATTTGTGCTTGTCGTCAGACCCGCTCAATTCGAGGGCCCCTGCCATGAGGTTGATGTGTTCTAGCAGCACAGCAATGGTTTTTACACCAAACGCGATATTTTTTGGGAAAATCCTGGCCTTTTTCAATAGCCACAAGTATGGCTCGCAGGCTCTTATCCAGTCGTGCTGTTGTTGGTACCCTTTGGCTTGGTCTCGGGCCAAGTCAAAAATCTTGTCCATCGCTACCAGTTTGTTTTCCGCGCTCAGGGGGGGGATCATGCTTAGATAGATCTCTTCCACACTTCCCAGACCTGTATTGGAAACATCTTGAGCAATTCCTGATAACTTCTCATCTTGGAACCTGAGCGACTTCCAATGATCTTTCCCCCTTTCGTCGTGGTACAGGCGACTGGACTCACCGGGAATGCACCTGGGCATTACTTTGGCTGCCGACCACATGAAAGCCGTAAATATTTGTTGAGCGTAAAGTAGCTTCAGAGGAATAAATGACTCCACGGCCAAGAACCCATCTGCAGCAGTGCTGATTGCCGCCCTGTGTTTGCTCCCGAAGTCGATTTTGGGCAGCGGCGAGCTTTGGTATCGAGTCCGCCCACACGATGATTGAGCTGTACTGCTTTGTCTGGAGCAGCACCCAACAATTCTGTGATTCTGCACCTCGAAGAGTCTTTTGGTATCGTTGTGAGGTTTCTCTTCTGTTTCTCCACCAACCTCTCGAACCGTCAAGACACTAGTCTCCTCGTAAGGTTTCCACCACTGGAGATCGCGCCGGAGGCTCTCGTTATCTTTGCTAAGAAGTCGGAGGCTGGGGCCACGTAGTGGACCTTGAGCATGAAGAGAAGTTGCTGTAGTGAAAGTGGTGTTCCTGCTCGAGTCTCGATTTGTTTCGGATTGGTTAACAGAGAACAACCACAATGAAAGTGCGGCGTCAAGCTCCGCGGCGAGAGGTTCCAAGTTTTTACTGTTCTCCCGCCGTAATGTGAAGAACACGTCCGAATGGCCATTTTCGTCGACTAGTTTTGTCCTCAGCGGCAATGACCATGCAACGGCAGTCGAAGAGCCGAACAGAGCATCTAATGCGATACCGATGGCCTGTGCAAGAACGCCAGCTTCGACAGAAGTACCAGCGTGCGAGGTCATGAATCCACCCAGCTCCCTCCGAATCATCATGGCCTTATGAGCCTTGGAGCTAGAGCCTGGCTCTATCACCTCATTGAGCAGCGGCGAATAAGAATCGGTGTTCCCACCTGTCGCCGCCAACCTCCAATCTCCGACATCTCTCCTCTCAACATCACCTTCGTAGGTTGGCCACAAGACGTTGTCAGGATCCATCAGTGCCAATGAAAACCACTCTAACTCGAAATCTGGATCAAGAAACTTGTTCAGTGGGGGCTTTGCAAGCCCACGGCGCACTAAAGCTCTGAGTGCTGTCATGATGAGGATTGCTGTGAGTTGGGCGATCGATACGGACCAATGCATCCCGCGCAAGCCAACGAACTGCACGATAAAGCCCGACAGGCTAATTACTACACCAAAGAAAGCCTTGCTCTCTGTAATAACGCCCGGACTCTAATCGTTGTCCGTTGTATCTCCCTCGTAATCCTGGCGCCTCCTTCGGTTGCTTCCGTGAGCAGGTCTTACTTTGGCCCTTCGGCTCGATGTCGTGATGACAGATCGCTCGTGACGGGGGAATATGGCATAAGAGTCAAAAACCTGGTCGCTGACTATTTTGGGTTGCTGTAGCCATACTATACGCGCAGCCATTCCTTGCATCGGGCGATATCCGTCTTCTTTGGTACTGTTTTCGACGACATGGCCACAGATCAGCAAGCCCGATGCCAGTACCATTATTCCAAAAATAGTGCAGGGGAATGCGTAATCCTCGATGGGCTTTTCGTCTTTTAGCAGTTTGAGGTAATATGCAGCAAAGCCAGAGTACACCAAGACAGCAGATTGGATAAGCATTGCAAAAACGGCTACCAGGCAAAGTTCTCCTCTCCAGATCTCGCTGTGGCAGTTGAGTGAGATATTGGGGGAAGCATCTCGCTGATTGCGAATAATGATAATTTCTGACAATGCCGGCTTTGGTACACCACCTTCGATATCCGAGTGTTTGCGCTTTGCTACCAAAGAGCGTATTCGACGCAGACGGTCTGTGATGCTGTTCTCTGGCCAACAGTCCGCGTATTCTTCCCCATAGTAACCATGGATGGCATTACTAACCGGTCTTTTTCATGTATCCTTTGTGCAGAGCTTCGTCGAGGCTAAGAACCTGGAACCCCAGCGCTTTCTTATGCTCACCATTTTTGGGAACCAAGCAGATGAACTCTGAGATGGGAGCTGTGCCCATGCACCTGACCACATCGTGGCCGTTCCACAGCTCACAGACTTCATTGGAAGTAGACGACATCAATTCCGCTTCCGCGACGGCAACGTTCTCTCTGGCTCTCCCGACCAAGGCTTTCAGCCATGAAGGGCCGCCAACACGGATAGCACTGACGATGATCGTGATGATGCCCAGCGGAGCCATGGCGAGGATGATGTTATCAGCCCAACCTATGGACTGGCTCATGAATTGCATTGTGACTCGCTCGCCAAACAGTGCTAGTAGCCTAATTATGTCAGAACACTTTGAACTAAGTGGTGCTTTTCAACACGTACGGCGCAAGATCCGAAAAGAGGTTGTTGGAGACATCATCGCCGGAATCAGCGGCGACGTGCGCGACGCATGCTGCAAAGAAGAGCAGAGAAATTTGAAGGCTGAGACACATGTTTATAACTCACTCGCGATATACAGTGGGAGTTGGTGATGAGAGAGACAAGTTGGAGCTGTGTAGTGCCAAAGACAACCTTATCACTCCACGGTATCTTCATTAGTAACAGTGAAAACAAGGAAATTCAGCTGAGAAGAAGTTGCGGGGAATGAGAGTAAGGTACTTCAGCGAAAACATAAATATGGCTTGCGTGATGCCTCCTCCTCTCACAGCCGGGGCGACATGTCATCTTCTGCGTTACCACACTCTCGAATCAGCTTGAACTACGTGTCTTTGCCGGAAAAAGCATGCATCCAAGCGAGCATCCAACTGCAGTTTCCTGCACATTTGTCTAATAACTAAGCGCTGACAGATTGTGCGGCTGAGTGACTGACAGGGGGTTTTCAGCGGTGATGAGAAACGCCATCGGGCTCTGGGCGACAGACAAATCCCACCACAAGTGCGGATTAGGATGCCGGTTACCAAATTATGGCCTAAACAAGGTAAGGTGGCGTTGACAAAGTGGCATCTTCGTCGCGGGTGTATCAAGGGCATGATGGTGAAACCAGGTCGCTAACACAGTGATAGGGTCCAATCGAACAGTCTGCGGATTCCACAAAATCCAGCTATTGGGTCTTTTGTATCATTCAGACTGAGATTGATAGCAGACTTTGTATCGATACTCATGGTGCCGATCCGCGTCAGATCGTAGCCCGAGTGAGGGGAGGAATGGAGGTACTGTCTTCGGGCATAGACCCGGCTCGGAACATGGCGTGAGCCCTGTCGGCTGCTCAACGTTGAAATGCAAGTAACTTTACCGTATCGTTATATTCGGGTCTATCCTATACCAGGATGAGTATTACAGTATCTAAGCGTTTGCTGAAGGCTCAATCATCCAGTTCCACACGGAAGCCTGGACTAGGAGTATGATCACTCTTCTAACTGTGCTCGACGAGCAGAGAAAGGAACGACTGCGCGAAGTTAAATTTCATGTGAGATAGACTGAATATAGAAAAGCGCTAGAAGAGATATCCACCTGATGTTCAATGCTGTCAGCGAGGACACATGTTGGTACAGGGGCGATCTGCAAAGCACCCCTGGTTAGGCGGTCATTGAACCACGACAGGGCCGGCGCTCGCCTGTTCGCAGGAAATGGCGTCGATCACTGGTTTCTTTATGAATGTTCTGTGCTCTTATAACTAGAGAATCCATAGAGGTTTAGAAAAAAGCAAAAAAAGCAAAAAGGGGTATCCGATGGCTCACCCATTGCTTTCGCCTGATTGACTCGAGCAGCCGGGCTAGCGTTCATCCCGCTGCGCCATTCGGAGTATGTTTCGTTGTTTATGGGATTATTCGTTTAGTTGATCTATATTACTAGAGGTGGGCGTGATATCATGGCAGTGGATGACGGTCGTTGGCAGTGTCAAGGGCCATCAAGAGCCGTCAGGGGCTTATCACACCTACAGGATCAATACTCGTTAAAGTATAGGCCTTTAGATAAGACATAAGCGAATTAAGAGTGTGTTAGATTGTTTCCTACCCATGTTTGTATGTACCTAGTACCCCTTACCTCAGTAGAAGATGTGTTTGCCTTCCATTGTCAAGCCACGGATGGCTTGGTGCATAACTTGGCGTTCTCGCGACCAACAGGCACATTTCAGCGGAAGTCTGTCTATTTAATCACTGCCAACTTCAATCATATTCCATAGCAAGATCAGACAACCTTCCAACCAGCATCACTATGGCTACCGTGCTTGGCTCCTCGGGTGTAGAGGCTGAGCCAGTTGCGCCCTACACACTCTTCACTAAAAACGAACGCTGTTGGATAGTGGCCATGATTGCCCTCGCTGGATGGTTCTCGACACTGAGCAGCTTCATCTACTACCCGGCCATTCCTGTCATCGCCGACGACCTTGATTCGTCGATTGGCATGATCGATCTCACCGTCACTTCGTACCTCGCCGTCTCTGCCATTGCTCCAGCTGTCGTTGGGGATGCCGCAGACACTTTTGGGCGGCGTCCTTTGTATACAATAACTCTCACGCTATACATGGCAGCAAACGTTGGCATAGCACTCCAGCGCTCAGCCGTGGCCTTGTTGTTGCTTCGGATGTTGCAGAGTGCAGGAATCTCTGGTGAATGTCCCCTATCTTTCCTGTGACAGAGTTAACGTCGACGGTAGGGACATTTTCTGTGGCATACGGGGTCATTGCAGACATCTCAACCCCTGCCGAGCGGGGCGCCTTTGTCTCGGCTCTCTCGTTCGGGTAAACATCTTGCCCCAATTGAAGAAGCAAAATGCTGACGCCTTCAGGATAACTACAGCTCCAAGCCTGGGTCCAGTCCTGGGAGGTGCCTTTGCCTTCGGCCCCGGCTGGCGATGGATCTTCTGGTTCCTGACTATAGCCTCTGGCTTTTGTCTCTTGGCCATGATGCTAGCTCTCCCAGAGACACATCGAGCATACATAGGTAATGGGGGCACTCAGCCACCAAGGCTCTACCGACCTTTCGTTCCACACATAATGATACCTTGGAAGGGCGAACGCGGCCTCAAAGCCCCTCCCTTATCCCGCAAACCTCCAAAGGTACCAAACCCCATCAAGAGTCTGCGTATCCTCTCACGCAAGGACGTGGCCGTGAGCATCATGCCCGGTAGCTTTCTCTACACCGTGTACTGCTGCATACACGCTTCTCTTGCTACCACGTTCATGGATATCTACAATCTCAACAAGTGGCAGGCCGGACTCATTTACCTCCCTTTCGGTCTTGGCGCCATTGTTTCAACATTGGTGTCAAGCAAATGGATCGACCACGACTACCGAGTGGTCGCCAAAGCTCACGGCCTACCAATCAACAAAGTATCGGGAGATGATCTTTTGCACTTTCCGATCGAGGAAGCTCGTATTCGGAGCGCACTCTTACCCACCTTCTTCTCCTTTGTCTCGGTCTTGGCGTATGGGTGGCTGGTCGCCAAACACACGGTGAGAAACGCCACATGCACGTTGGTTCCTATTGTTGACTCAATCAGCATCTTGCGGCGCCTCTGGCGTGTCTCTCAGTTGCGGGGTTTTCCATTCAAACCTGTTTCAATGTACGTAAAATGATTTGTGCTTGACTCCAGCTGACTGGTTCTGCCTAGATCAACAACACACTGTTGGTTGACATCAATCAAGATGCCCCGGCGACGGCTCAGGCTTCGTCTAACATTGTCAGGTGCATTCTGTCAGCCGCGATGGTGGCTGCTCTGGAAAGCATGATTGCGAAAATGGGATTTGGATGGACCTTCACACTCATGAGTGGCTTCTGTCTGATAGCAGGATTATTCTACTTAGTCGAACTAAGATATGGAAGAGGATGGAGAGTGGCGCGACACGGCTCAACCTTGGACTAGGTGTCCTTTTCATTCACCCTGATATCCATTAGGGAACTTGTCGAGAAGTCGCTTCATATCTCTAATTGCCCTAGAACAAGAATGAGTCATTCATCATCCAGATAAGCGCCAGTACTTACATCTTCCGGTAGCTGTTGTCAGCTGGGTACAACGTAGAGGCACAAAAATGGGTGCTTCTGTTCACATCATTAGTTAGAGAAAGGGGGATCAAGATAAGACCTACATGGCATAGAGGAGGTTGCGATCTTTAGACTCCTCCTTCGGTTCCGAAGCATCTAAGTGCCGAAAGTACGCTTCCATCCACTCGCTTCCGAGTCCGTAGTGTGGGGTCAGCATGCATTGTAGATCAACTACTGATCGTAAGTTGCCGTAGTTGAGATAATGTCAAACTTGGAAAGAGACCTACACTCATGATGGCCCCAGAAAACAGAAGGATCAAAGTAGATGGGCTCCCCAGTAGCTTTGTTGGTGTTCACGTTACCAGACCAGATATCTGCATGAAGTGCAACCGGCTTGATGCTGCGGCCATGTGTCACAAGCGGGCGAAGTAGCCGAGGGATAACCTTGCTCATGAACTGCGGCACGATCTCGTCAAGTTCCTCACTGGGACCCTGCGAGGCCTTCTCTTGGTCGACAAAGGACTGGAAGCGGCGTGTATACATCTCTTCCCACGTCTTGCACCAAGAGATATCTTGATACATGCTGCCTTCGTGCGTCATGACGTGGAACCCAAACTCATCGGGTGCGTTCTTATCGGACATGCTGTCGCGGTGGAGCTTTGCGAGCATGGCCGAGAACTTGCCTATGTCTGGAAAGTCCTCCTTCATATCGACAAACTCACACAGGTAAAAGTGCGTGTTGGGATCCGACTTGAAGGTGCCCCAAGCGATGGGGCGAGGGATGCCGTTGGGTGTATACTTGTGGATAACACTAGCCCCCTCAAACTCACCCCGGAGCATACTCAGGCCGTTATCTCCAGTGCTTGTCTTGAGAAAGTAGCTCTGTAGAGTCTTGTCGGGTAGCTCCACGTCGATGCGGGCGGTTTCCGTCCAGAAGCTCTTACCATGGGTTTGAGCGTCCTTGACCGTAGACCCAAGAGGGAGACCTTTCTAGCAGTTAGAAAAGCAATTCAAGAGACTGAGGTATGCTTTACTTACTTTGAGCAACTGCGTCATCCACAATCACTGCCTCCTCATGCGCCCGATGGATGGGTCTTGGTATCGCGTCAACCTGAGCCATTTTGCTTTGGTTTGACAAAGGAGTTGGGATGGAGGGAGCGTGCTTTATAGCCACGTCTGACGCCTCGAGGGCCGGAACCAACCATGTTGGATATCCCATCTGTGTCATTTCGCCCTGTCATCGGAAGCTTATGTGGTGTCCCCGCCTCGACCCGAGCAGTTCTTTGTTCTACCCACAGCCAACGCATGTGATGACTCTTGGCGATACCGAGTACTTTATACCAGCTAAACGTCTCTACTGAAACAGTGCGATTCGTATGGCTTTCGAGGCAATCTCTCTCCATGTCGCAGGATTACTGGCAAGTACAATACAGCGCCAAGGTCCATGAAGGTCCTGTTGAACTAGATGAAGCCATCATTTCTCGTGAGACCTCTGTCACAGACGCTGGTGCCAATGTCTTTCTTACTAGTTCTCTAGGTCTCCCTTCAGATGCCGTCGTCAAAGGCTGCAAGGGCCATGGCAAAAGCAACTGGAATACCACAGCGCGGCTTGACCTCGAAATCCCGGGCTCGCAACGCTCTTACTTTCTCAAGGTAAGTACTTCTTCCACATGACCAAGCATAGATAGATGCTCATCAAGTATTCAGCTGAGGAAGGGGCCTAACGCCGAGCCCATGTTCCAAGGCGAGTACGAGTCCATGACGCTGATCAACAAATTGATTCCGAATTTCTCTCCGGAGCCAGTCGCTTGTGGAAAGCTTCAAAGCTCTGATGGTTGTTTTATTCTCTTCTCTTTTCATCATCTTGTCAAAGACGAGCTCTCGATCCCACGCTTCACCGACGCGGTCGCTCTACTCCACAAACGCAGCATCGACAAACCCAGGCTCGACAAACTCGGCATCGACGCGAATCCTACTGGCAAATTCGGCTTCCACGTGCCTACATATAATGGAACGCTTGAGCAGGACAACAATTGGACCGACACATGGGAAGAGTTTTATGCTAGAGGGATGCGGCACATGCTGAAACTTGAGGAGGAGGCGAGAGGACCAAGTGAGGAGCTACAAAAACTTTCAGGCCCATTCTTTGAAAAGGTCATCCCGAGGCTGCTTCGACCACTGGAGACAGGTGGCAGAAGCATCAAGCCCGTGCTTCTTCACGGTGACTTGTGGCTCGGGAATGCCTCTACACAGGCCGGGTCTGAAAAGCCTCTGTTGTTTGATGCATCGGCGTTTTGGGGCCACAATGAGTGTAAGTGATCTGCGTTTGGTTTCTCTTCATCCCGTATTCTCGTCGAATCTGTTCAAACAGGCTCTCTTTTCTTTTTCGTTGATCCATCGCAACTGATGACAGGGACTTAGATGAGCTTGCAACCCTACGCCTCCTGCCGGACCACGACTGGTCACAGAAATGTCTAGAAAGCTATCACGAACACATTCAGAAATCCGAGCCTATAGATGACTGGGATGCTAGGAACGCCTTATATTCCACGTTGGTGCTATCCCTTCAGTGTCGACTTATCTACGTTGTTTTGCTGACTTGACACGGTAGTCGCGTGATCATCCACGACTCGGCTCTTTACCCAGAGGCCCCACACTTCAGGACAACGTACGTACTTGTCCACTTCGATTTATCTCTTTTAGCACTCATTAATCATGATTTCGCAGCTTGATCGAGGAGATGCGAAAGTTGGTAGAGGAGTTCTCTGGGGACCACGTCGAGCACCGACTGACGGATGGCCTGGCCAACTCGGACAAGTAGGCCCTGACCCAAGCATTACAATTTGAGTCTATGTTATTATCCATTGCTTTACCCACTTTCCCTTTAATACACTACTTCCGGAAAGGATGTCACCTCCAGAATTTTGCTCACGCCAACCTTGAGCCTGCCAAATCAGCATATCAACTGCGCCTCTCCTAATCCCTTTCATAGTTACATCATGATGCGAGCTTTGGTTCCGTAGAAGCTTGAGGCATTGACATCGCTTGTGTTGGCGCGTAGTTGCTAGGCACTTGGATCGCTGGATCAGTAGCATACACTTTAATCGTGCCGCTGTGATGCTTAGTTGCAACCCTCCTCTTACAGTTTGAACAACTGTGGTGAATATCTTCGGCCCATCCGGCAATGCTGGGAAGACAAGCAAGGCAGATGCAGACCAAGCAACAAAGGACTGAAAGGAGGCTTTAACCAGGTATTAGTCACTTGTCTCGTCAATATTCGTGGTGATTCTTACCACTGAGTATCACTGCCTTCCTTGGAGATGGTCGTTTCGGTCCGTCTCTTGCAGAATGGACAATCAATAAATTCTGGTCTCTCTCCCAATCGGCTAAGAGGTGTCACCATTTGAGGAGCTGGGACATCGTCGATCTTCAGTTCATTCTCTGGTTCTGCCTTATTGGGAAATTGCTCGGGGACTGAGACGGTTTTGTCTCTGCATTGTTCAGCTGGTCACGCTTTAAGGGGCTGGTGAGTGGAGCGTACTCTGTCTGAATCAGATCATCGGGCACCGTTTTCGCTGGTCCAATGCCAGATGTCGTCGTAGGTGTCGAAGTCGAGGCCATTTTCAATCGTAATAAAGGCGTAGATCAGGTGGGTTTGCAAGTTAGGAAGAGATAAAACTAGTTATTTAAGCTCGAGTCTAAAAACGGCTCCCTGGTTTATAAAGACACGATTGTTCCTTGCTCGCCCGGCCACAGTGAGGGGATCCAAACCCCTGCAGCCATTGTGACCCAAAGGATGCGGCACAGCGCCTCTCCTGATCTCCGATTGGCATCGGGCACGGCAAGGGGAAGTGGGCTCCAGATTTTAATTGGCACATGAGTCTGTCTCAATTTCATTATGTGGTACAGCCAACGGTGAGGAATGGAATCATCCCAGCCTCGATCATTCCACCTGAAACAAGTGTGACTCTGCAAGGTATAATAAAGACTCGCTTATAAGAGTCACAGGCTAATTGCCACCTTCTACACGAGCCTTCAATGATAATCATGCGTCTCCTCAAAGTCGCCTCCGTCGACTCTCCTCAGGGTCTGGAGATGGTCGATTTCAGCCCCAACAGTATTCCTCCCTACGCCATTCTGTCTCACACGTGGGGCGACGATGAGGTCATCTACACAGACGTTATTTCCAATAACGCCAAGCAAAAACCCTCATATCACAAGATTGAATATACCTGTCGGCAAGCGATCGCCGACGGTTACGAGTATGCTTGGGCCGACAACTGCTGCATTGACAAGCGCAGCAGCGCTGAGCTTTCAGAAGCCATCAACTCCATGTTTGAATGGTATAGCAAGGCCGATAGATGCTATGCATACTTGACAGACTGCCCTGGAGATGTCGACACAGCTATGCCCGACTCTGCGTTCACCAAGAGTCGGTGGTTCACAAGAGGGTGGACGCTGCAAGAGCTGGTGGCACCCAAAGACCTCGTTTTCTATGGCGAGAACTGGGTTCGCATCGGCGAAAAGAAAACTCTCAGCAAGACTCTATCAATTATCACCGGTATAGACGAGGACATCTTGTTAGATATCCGGCCGATCCAGTCTGCGAGCGTCGCAAAGAGAATGTCCTGGGCAGCCTCACGTCAGACGACGCGACCCGAGGATGTCGCTTACTCCCTAATGGGCCTGTTTGGTGTTAATATGCCGATGCTATACGGAGAAGGAGATAAAGCGTTTCTCCGACTACAGGAAGAAATCATGAAGCAATCTGACGACCAATCAATCTTTGCCTGGACAGACCGAGTTGCCTCTTCAGATACACCTCACGGTCTCCTCGCCAAATCACCCACCAACTTTCGCTACTCCAACTCAGTCGTCCCTTACGAAGACTGGGAACCGAGAACCCCATACTCAATGTCCAACCGAGGCCTTCGCATTGATCTTCACCTTACTCGACAAGACGGCGATCTCTTTGTCGCTGCCATCGATTGTCCTTCCCCAAAGGACTACGAGAACAACAGCTTTCTAGCACTCTATCTACGAAAGGTTTCAGAAGGTGATGAGCAGTATGCACGTGTTCGGGTTGGTCAGTTTGCTCAGGTCCATGAACGAGGCAATCTTCGCTCGATCTACGTCAGACAGGATCCCCAACAATCTCCAGTCGAGGGAGTGTATCCGAATCACATCCTTCAACTACGTAAAGGCCCTGATCCAACCGCATACGCTGTTACAAGAGTCCTTTCCTTGCCCGGGAGCGTACCTGGTGAGCTGGAAGCCGTCACTTCATCCAGAGCATCACCACGTGCATGGCTCTCGCGGAAATGGACCACCACATACCGGCTCAACAAGGCAGCCGGCCAAGCATCCGTGGGAATAGTTTTCAGACGTGACGACAAGGAGCGACTTTTAGTAATGCTCGGCTCAGCCCCAGGACTAAAGGTCGCATTTCACGCAATAGAGCTGCCCATGTCGGTAACCGCAGAAGGGGAGGAGAAAGGGATCACACCGACATTTGAAGAGATGCAGCCTTTATTCCGGCCCAACCTCTGTGGGGAGCATATCTTGCTCGACTATCACAGAATTCGAGTCGACGCACAACCAATGGTACACAAATCGTCCAAATACTACTTAGTCGACATCCAGATAGAGGTGATCAGAGAGTCGTCGCGGTTCTTGGAAGCCTGGGAGTCCATCAAACGCGCAGAAAGAGCCCTGCAGGCGGAATTAGAGGCCAAAAGTATGGAACAGTGGGAGGGGAAGCATGCAGATAAGAAGGGGTGGCGCAAATTGCTATCCAGGTGAGCCATAACCAGCCGTGAGTTTGTATGGGCAAGGCTGCTTCTCAGCAAGCATCTTTAGTATTAAGATGCCAGAGCTTAGTCTCACTATTTACAAGGAACTCAACTCCGGCTGTAAGCATCTAGTTCATTTCATGCCTAACACTGTCCACTAGCATGTCTCAGACCTCCAGTTAGGTATATGATGGAGCCTTCCATCGTGCAGCGGAATAGCCCACGTCCAATCTCAAAACTCCCTCGCCACCCACAGTTAATTGACGTAGATCTGGACTCTCTCGATTAGGTCGTAAGACTCAATGGTCCTATGGACAAGCCCTCTGGCCCCCAGGTTGTCGCGCACGCGAACCTGTTCGATACAGAAAGTAGTCTGCTGACCGTATAGGCTTTCCAGGTCACAAAGAATGTCATTGATGAACTCCCAAGACTCGGCGTGTTCCAAGTAGGCCCCATCCACAGACTTCCAACCGTTCTGTACACAAGTTCGAAGACCTCCTCGCATCAAGCTCCTGAGGTATGAAGAGCTCGTTCGGATGCAGATGTTGGAGTACGAAGCGCCGCTGGAGAGATGATTGCGGAGACTGGTCAGGGCGTATTTCAAGGCCTGGATCTCGGCAAAGCAGACCGTTTGCGGCATCGGATCCGGGACAATGCCAGAGGAGTTGTTGGGGGAGTTTGGACCGTACAAGACGGCCCATCCAAAGTGGGGATGTTTTGGGTGGTAGGTGCCGTCGATGGCGAGGAAAAGCCAGCTCATGTCGGGTTCGTCGGCGCCCGTTTTGGGGTTCGTGATCCTCAGGTGCGAAGTTCCTGTCTCCTTCTAGTAGATGAATTTGTCGCTGCCCAACACCATCTTGTCGTCGATTACTCACTTCGTCTTTGATAGAGATGGATTGTTGGATGGGATAGTGATTCAACTGAGGAGGTTGACGACCGAGCTGTGTAAGGAAGTTGAAGGAAGGAGTCTTGTTCACCACGTGCTAGATCACGTGGCATCCCGTTCCTCAACATCACGGGAATAAAAGAAAACCCAACCTCCGCCTCTGTTTCCTATATGGCATCCCTTTCATTGCCTTCAGGCAAGTTCCTATTCTATTTTACCGCGAATACTTTATATTTCGCTTCGTGTTTGCCCCAGGCTACTCGATGCTTTATAGGTCTCTTAACCCACTTATGCGATAAGACTTACTACTGAACCATAAGAGGGCTCAACATGGGTTTGCTAATGGCCCGTTGCGCCAAGCCTCTACCGAGTGTCTTGGCATGTAAACATCAGCAGGCTTAAGTCAGAACAGCTTGAAGTGTCATGAACTAGTACAGCCGTAGCAGGAGAGTAGCTATTGCTATAAGCTTGTATTGTTGCTATCGTTGAAGACTCATACGAGTAGCTGAAATACGAGAATGATCTGTGAAACTAGCCCATATCCAAATTTTAGCCCCTTCATCGCGAAATCCAATATAAGTCGTTGTCTTGGGACAAGTATCGTGCAAGGCCAAGAAGAGAAGTCAAGATAGTCGCCGTTTACTGGTTTGGCCAGCAACCACGCCAAGAGCCAGTAACCTGCTCAATGGCATTGTTAACCTGCCAGGCGAGTCTAAGGTGGCACGTCAGTGAGCGATATCCTGTCTTATACAATTGGTCTACACTTACCCAGCAGTAGTGCTCAGGTCAGCCTGCCACCAGCCATCATCCCTCTTCCAGCACTGCCAGTTGTGGACAGTGAGGCCCTTGCCTCTAATGGCGGCGAGGAAGCACTGGCCGTATCGGTCCTCGCAGTAGCCCTGGAACTTGAAGGAAAGGCGCTTCAGGCCGCCATCGCCCCAAGAGCCGTTGCACTCCCAGCCATCAGCCATGGCGGCAGGGGCAGAGGCAGCCACGAGAGCCGTAATGGTTGTGAGGGAGAACTTCATGTTGAACAAGATGTAAGAGATGTTTGTAGGGCGGTTGATTGATTGTTGTTGCTGTGATTGTTGCTGCTGTTGATGGAAAGAGATTGTGTCTTCAGTCTACCCTTTTATAATTCACATCTTTACTATGTCCTGCTCCTTCGAAGCCTCGTTTGTTTCACTCGGTCTATACATACTTCCGTAACGGGTTGAATAATGCGCCTGAAAGCGTGCCTTCCTTAAGAAAGCCTATCTTTTGCAGATCAGAATGCTGACTGCAAGGGGTTGGGTCAGATCCTGATGATCACTGCGAGTTTCTTCTAGCCCACATTCGCCCCCTCTATCATTGCTAATATCCCACCATTGGCTTACCTCTCCTTCATCTGTTGTCCTACACAGACCCCAATTTCCCGCTCCTCAGTGCTCAGCTCAGTCAAGAGACCCAATCGTTTGATCAGCATCGCCATACTCGTCTCGGATGCGTCTTTTTACGTTGATTCGTGAAACCAGCCACTTGACGAGCATGCACCGCAGTGATATTTTCCTACCAATGTCTCTCCAGTGGCGTCCTCATCTCAGGGCTATCCACTGATCGCCCAAGCTGAGAAATCCTGTCATCCGTCGTAAGCTAGGATGGGGGCGGTGTCGCGTGTTCAACAAGATAGACATCTCAGGGTAGTTTTCAACTGCCGCAATCCTTGTCATCGGGACGTGCCGAGATCTGATATACCCAGTTAGAGCATTCCGACTGGGGCGCCACCTGCACGACCTTCCTATGCTGTCAGCATCCATGTAAGCTTAAGCCTCGCTCTCCACACCAGCGTAGACCTGCTACTTATCATTTTCGTATATCTACAAGCGGGAAATGAGCCCAAGAGAGACATAGTCGAAAGAAGGAAGGCTCAGCATATGGCAAAAGGGGCAGGTGGGACTTTTCTCAGTAACCTTTTATTGACGATCTCAAACCTCAAGCCTCTCGTGCACCTTTATGACGGACAACAATGCGGAGGAAAGACCCTCCGCTTACTGTAAAGTGAGACAGTCATCTCCAGTCCTCTAAACTTTGCGAAGTGTTGCAGGAGGATCCAGGGAGCACTAAGGCCTACTATGCGGTTGCACATTCAGGCCTAGAGTCAGCCCCAAGACATCAGATGCTTCCACCTGCGCCATGTGCTACAACAGCCTATGAGCTATCGGCAGTAACTTATTGGACGCTAATGAAGAGGGACTGGGAACTCCCCAAAATGAGAGCGCCATGAATTTTACAATGCGAGTAAACGTGACACAGAGCCAGTGGGCGGCAGGCGAGAGCGCCTCACAGTTCAGAAAAATAAGATGCCAGCGCCAAAGTTCCAGGACATATAGAGATATCAGGTGAGTATTTAAGAGATTTATTACATACTAAGAGTAAGTACACAACTCTTTAGACCTACCAAGTGGCATACGGCGCGTAGATATTTTAGATTTCAGTTTCAAGTTCCATGTAGTTATAGGGTAAGTCGAAGTCTTGGGCATTTCAGATAGCCACAACCCAGGATATCAACCAGTCACGGTAGGGACTTGTTTTCGCAGAAAACCAGAAGTTTAATACCTAGGTATTGACGATATAATTCAATTAATGCACCGCGTGTCTGTCAGCAAATCCAAGTTACATGCATGGCTATCTCAAGTCGATGGACATCTAAATTATGATATATCGTAATTTAACACACTCATCGTCTCGGGCCAATCCGAGGTGTACGATCTCGCTTGACTTTTATCTTAATGCACTAATTTTATTTGCTCTTGTTAGGCGAGGTCTATGAATCATCACCTGTACAGTGTATTGTACACCTGTGTGTCCTGTCAGACAGAGTTGTACAACACCTCAAAGTTAAGCGAACCGCGTCTTTGCACGTTTCACGGGAACAAGCTCATGCTCGAAGGATTTCAACACACTTGACATATCAACAAGACTCCACGTCGTCTATTCCTCAGCTCAATACTAGCAACGCACCTCTGCAGCCCTGCTTTCTACCTGCGCCGCCACCGCCAATCGATAAAGCTTCGCGTCCCAACCGGAATGCCCCTTACCTCATTTGGAGGATCGACAGCTTAGCTCTGACGTCAGTGGAACCCGAAGCGAACACGGCTTGTCTTGGCCGACCCTGATTTGGGACGAATCCGCGCGCAGCTGAAAGCTGATGTCTCAGCCTTGACCCAATAATGACCGCAGAAATGTCGTCAAGGCAGGTACATGGCGTAGTGATGCTCGGGTGCGATGATGCATGATGTCTGTGGACGGCATCTTGGTAGTGAACTCGCGGCCTCTTAAATAGTGCTGTCCCAGATTTGCCAATACTGACTACGAAACTTAACTCATTATTCTCTCTTCATTCATCAAACCGCAAACATGGTGATTCTCGTTACTGGTGTAAGCATGATTACCATCTCCCGACGATGGGGTGTACTAACGGCAGTGAAAGGGAGCCGGCTTCCTCGGCCGCAACTTGGTGCAACTTCTTCTCGACCACAATCACGAAGTAGTAGTCATCGATTCATTATGGACGGGCTCACGGAGCAACTTTGATGGCCTAAGAGGGAACAAGAAGCTACGATACATCCAGTGAGAGAATCCATCCCCTCCACTGCCCCCAGCTCTCTAACATGTGCAGATCGGATGTGAGGGATCCTTTACCCTCCATACCCGGAGTCGAACAAATCTACCATCTCGCATGCCCCGCGAGCCCGGTACACTTCGAGACCCGCCCAATCGACATCCTACAGACTTGCTTCAATGGAGCGACGAATGTCTTGGACTACGCAGTCAAGCACAATGCTCGAATACTACTCACCAGCACCTCAGGTACCACCTCGCCACTACACCACTTCTACTGTTTACTAACATCACGTATCAGAGGTTTACGGTGATTCTCAGATCTCATGCCAATCAGAAGACTACCGCGGCAATGTGAATTGTTTTGGCCCCCGC
Organism: Ascodesmis sphaerospora; assembly: GCA_027569015.1. Taxonomy (NCBI): domain Eukaryota; kingdom Fungi; phylum Ascomycota; class Pezizomycetes; order Pezizales; family Ascodesmidaceae; genus Ascodesmis; species Ascodesmis sphaerospora. The sequence goes on along the minus strand of JAPPUR010000011.1, from coordinate 336,783 downwards.
GCCTGCTACGACGAAGGCAAGAGAGTCATGGAGGCCCTAGCATACGGGTACCATCTTGAACACGGACTCGAGGTTCGGATCGCCCGGATTTTCAACGCGTATGGGCCATTTATGAACGAGGATGACGGCCGTGCAGTCCCCAACTTTATCATGGCAGCATTGAAGGGAGAGCCCATGACCATCTTTGGAGACGGACATTCTACCCGATGCTTCCAATATGCCAAGGACTGTGTAGAAGGATTGGAAGCACTTATGAACAGTGACTACTCCAGTCCTGTCAACATCGGAAGCGACTACGAGATCGAGATCAGTGAGATTGCAGAGACGATCGCCCAGGTCGTTGCTTCAAAACTGGGACACCGAAATCCCGTGCCGATTAACCTACTCCCAGCAAGGGAAGACGATCCCATCAACAGAAAGCCAGACACTACACTCGCGGAGACTGTTCTTGGTTGGAGGCCCAAGGTTTCGCTACAGGAGGGCATTTCGACAACAGTGGATTGGTTCATTGAGAGGGAGGGAGAATTGGTGAGCAGACTTTAGATAAAGGAGACGAGAAGACATAGATAGCAGATCTTATGAAGCGAACAAGCTAGTGTAATAGTTCATCTACCATCCTGATAACAACACCTGTCATGGTCTAAAGGTGCGCTGTGGCAGCCGTGCTTTCAACGGCCTCAGCCATCACGTCAGTAGCCATCAAAACCTCCTCATCCTGACCAGTCCATCCGACTACTTGGAAACTGCATGGAGCACCATGTAAAGCTTCAGGATCATCTTGAGAGGTATTTTGGTCAGATTTGCGCGGATCGAAAAGAAAGGGAAAACTCACAACCCTCCATTGTCTGCGAGTCAATGGCCTTGTCTGCCCTCAGGAAGGGGATAACGGAGGCGGGACACTAGATTGTTGAATCAACAGTCAGTAAAAGCCTCTCGGGAAACTTCCTTCTGATCACTCACATCAAGCAGGTTCCAGATCAATGTATACCAAGGCACGCCATATTTCCCATGAGGCACAGCTGTTCCGCGACTGCCGGGGCACAGCAAGACATCAATGCCATTGTCCATCCAAACTTTGTGCCATGCATGACGGTATTCCTCACGATCACGGTTGAAATCCCAAAGATCATCCAAGGTATACTCTCGCGGCTCAAGACCAGAGGCAGCATTGATGTCGAGCAATGCTTGAATTGGCTGCTCATCGCCATCTGCGAGAATTTGCATAATCTGATTCTTGTTGTCCAGTTTTGTTGAGTTTGCAAATATTATGGCGGCCTGTGCGAGTGGCAATGGGGCCGAGATGGGTTTGACCTGGTGACCAGCGGCTTTCAGAGCCTGAGCTGCTGCATCCAGAGCTCGAGAAACAGGTGGGAAAACGGGAAGATCAGCATCGCCAGTCCAATAGCCGATTTTCAGCTGCTTCTTTTTTGGGACGTCTCTCCAAGGACTATGAAGAGCCGTCGAGTCGCGAGTCCAAGGCTCCCTCTGGATGACCGTCTTGCAAAAGAGGGTGAGGTCGCGCGCACTCTGAGCGTGAGGTCCCAGGCTGGGAACAACTCCTGGCCAGCCTTTGGGAATCAGAGCCTGCTGGCCACTCCAGGGAATACGGTTGGCCGTCGGTTTAAACCCGAAAGCGCCACAGCACAGAGACGGGGCACGGATGGAACCTCCAATGTCGCTACCCACGCCGAGTATAGATCCTCTGAAGCCGACCAGCGCGCCCTCTCCTGAGCTGCTGCCGCTTGGGGTGAGGCTCAGCTTGTGAGGGTTCAAGGTGTGTCCAAAGACGTTGTTCATGCCTTCACACACCTGATATATGTCAGCCCAGTTCAAACGTCAAAGAAGGCAGGTCAGAACGAACAAAGAGGGTCTGGGGGACGTTGGTCTTGCAGTATAGTACTGCGCCAGCCTCCAATAGCATATCCACTATGACTGAGTTCGTGTCAGCCTTTGGCTTGGTTAGATATGACACGAATCCGAGAGTGGCGGTTTCGTCCTTGACCATCAACATATCCTATTATACGATAATATCAGTATGCTATATCAACAATCAAGTGCTTCTCTGAGGACGAAGCAATTTCAACCATCTACTGACCTTGAGACTGATTGGCATCCCATGAAATGGCCCCATAGGTTTCCCCTCTCTAGCTAGGAAGTCATCACACTCCTTTGCCCGCACCAAAGCCTTTTCAAAGAAAATCTCTGTCAAGCAGTTTGTCTATGGTAGCATCAGCACTCCTGCGCAACACCTAATCATCACAAGGGATATACAGACCAGTTGCTGTGCGGCAGCAGCACGCTTGCAAAAGGCAGTTGTGACTTCGACCGACGAGATGGCACCGATGGCGATCATCTCGATTAGCGTAGACGCATCGTACTTTTCAGTAATCTCGCGCTCTCTTTGGGAAAGGAGATTTGTGTTGTCGAGAAGATCAAAGGCGCTGACGTCTGACGTCTGACGGACTTGCTTGGTGATGTGGCCTGGGAGGCGCCATTCAGGTCGGATTTGAGCATAAAGATGGGCTCGTTTCGCATCAACGAGTGCGTTCCAATCGGCAGAGGGCATGTTGACGAAGATTTGGGAGCAAATCCAGGTGTTAAAACAGGTTGATATAGATGAGAGACTCTTGGGGAGCTGCTTGATAGAGATCCTCCACCAAGGTTCCTCGGCCGTCATTTATAGATGTTGAGCAATGCTTCACAGGATGAAGCAGATGCTCAGTCCCCCATTCGAAGCCGAGGAAGGATCAACCTAGCCGAGGCAGAACCAAGCCAAGACTAGCAATCGCAATCAGTGATTGCACTTTATTGATTTGTAAAGGATCAAATCCCGTGGCTTACAGCGAGTTGAGTTGGGTTGAGGATAAGCCAGAATGCCCAATTAGGTAATTTCCGGAGAAGGCATGGGTATCATGCACCCCACAAACAAGATAAACGTCGAGCTAGCTTACCCCTGTCAACACCCTCTTGTTGGCGCCGGGGAGATTGAGAGTCCGATGGTGGGATGGCCGATGAGGGGGGTTCATAGGAGTAGTGTGGGGTGGCATGTGTCGAGTACATCATGTTCGTTGTGATAAGACTTGAAGGGATGATAACTGTTTGAAACTGTGAGCAATATACAGCATGCCCTCTTCCATGACCTTCGGTGGGATCAGTACCCATGGACCCAACAGATGCTGTTCTGAAGCTGGCATTTGTGGTACGCAAATATATGGTATGACTATCGTACCTGTTGTTGAAAATTCGGGCTCCCTTCTAGTGAATGTTCCCTTCTTCGTTTATGGGTCAATAAATACTTCTCCGCTCGTGAAGGCGTAGCCAGGCTTTTATTTTCAGTGTTCCTGTTCACTGACATCCACCCGTTGACCCCTGGTTGCTGACCGTCGGCCTTCGGGGGCTCCGGACCCCGAGCATGAAATCCGCGGAGGCTCCGAGGGAGATGCTCGGTGAACTTTGGGCGATTGAGGGCTAACCAAGTGCTATTCTTAGCAGTCGAGACTACGAGGGAGCCAATCTTGTACCGTGACTGACATTGAGGTCTCCACTGGTTTGAGCCGGGAACTGCCTGTTGTACAGCAAGTATAAGACATGATATTTCCAAGTCTAACAACCTTTCTCCTAACTCACCTTTCTTTTCTCTGTATCCACAAGTACACCGAGCGCCTGAATTATGCCTACTCTTGCTATCGCTGGTGGAACCTCGGCCAGTCTTGGTCGAGCTATTGTCACCGCTCTGTTATCCTCCCAACGTCACTCATTGTGGAACGCAGTCATACTCTCTCGATCCGAAAAAGTCCCCCTCTGGCTCCGCGCCATCGACAAAGACAACACACGCACCCAGGTTCGCGCAGTCGATTACCTCTCCGTCGACTCTTTGGCACAGGCCTTGAAAGGCACCCACACCGTTGTTTCGGTCACCTCGGCCATAGATGGGACCCAGGCCCAGATACAAAAGAATCTCCTGCATGCCGCCGTCAATGAGGGCTGCCACCGATTTGCCCCAGCGCAGTGGGTTTTCGGTCCAAAGGGAGAGACCAGCATCCAAACCACTCGGTCATTCTTTGAGGGTGTCTGGGATGAATGCCTCAAGAACAAGAACGAGATTGAGTGTGCAAAGTTCAACCAAGGTGCATACATGAACTATATCGGCCATGGAATTTATTCGACCCCTTCAAAAGTGGCTGATGACGCAGCTCTCGAGCTGATGTCGGCTGGACATGGCTACATGCCTGGCGAGGACGAGGCGTGTCAGGGCTTGCTGAGGCAAGGTGATTTAGCAGATGGCTCAGGCGGCTTCCTAATCGGACTTCGCAACGGGATTGCAGAGCTTCCTGTCAAAGATGATGGCTCCTGGCCCAGGATCACCATGACAACGATGAGAGACGTGGGTCGGTTCTTTGTGGCATCTCTCGAGTTGCCAAAGTGGGAGGAGTATATGAGCATGGTGGGGGAGACCCTCACCATGGGCGAACTTCTCGCACACGCAGAAGCCGTTACCGGAAAGAAGTTCCTAGTGAACCGACTCACGCGGGCTTATCTCGAGAAGAGGCTATCAGAACTTGCGCCGGATGACTACATGGCACAGATGTGGACAGAGTTTAAACTCGCCTACACTCGCGATCTCGACGACGAGATGGTCTTGAAACCCGTCGTCAATGAGCTTTGTCCTGAGGTGCAGCCCATTGGAGTCCGCGAGTACATGGAAAAGTACTGGGTTGGAGAGTAGAACTGGCAGACACACAAGGGTTATCTATGGCACTTTATAGAGTGGTCTTAACCTCGTCATGTTAACATATTACTCGCGAGTTTCAAGGCACCCAGTTAAATCAAGGATATATCATAAGCCTCTATTACTAGAAATCCCCCTCTCCACGCCCCAATTTGTAAGCCCTGTAGGAATTCAAGAACGACAATACTGTCCTTCTTTCTCCGCGACTTTCCTTTTGTGTGCGCTTCGCGTAAGACCGACTCGCTCGCAGCTCTTCCCGGTCGATACGTAGCGCTCTCGTGCACAGCTCCAATGCGTTTCCAATCGTCGTGAAGGGTGCGACCTGTAGCATTCTTTGAAAAACCACAAGTCTGTCCTGCAGAGCCATCATGGTTGCTTCTGCAGTTGATATGCCCTCCTTGGCTTGTCTCGCGTCACCGTAGAAATATGCCGGCCCCATCGCGCTTCTGTGAGAGAGGTCTGGCGAGAGTTGACCAAAGATGCTTTCCCAAGTTTTTACTGCCACTACCTCCTCCCCAAGATATCCATAACCCCCTCCAAGATACCTATCTCGGATGCTTTTTCCATGAAGCGAAAAGACTACATTGTCAAGCGTCCCTATTAGCATATCGAGGCTGTGTTCTGTCGTTCTCAATATCATGAGGGTCTTTTCCAGGGCTTCATAAATCGATATTACCATTGGGAGCAACACCTGACGAACCCCTTTGTCTATTCTCCGGCTGATTGTTGACGCATGAGCCCCTATGAGTCGGTAGTAGAAAGGGGGCTGAGGGGGCGTCATTCCCTCTAGCTGAAACACGGCTGCCTCAATTATTTCGTCGGCCTCAGCTATTAAGCGGTCGATAACCACATACACCTCAACGACTCCGTTGACTGCGTCGGCTGAGTAGTCCCAGTACTGTTCTCAAAGTGAGGGGTGGTCGAGAGGGCCAAGCAAGCTCCCGACGACATGCTCCATCAGTTGCAGCTCATAAGTCAAATTATGGTTTTCAGCAAAACGGGCTTGTACTTCAGCAAAGCTTGAGCCAATCTCAAGTTTCCTCAGCATCTCGTTCAAAGGAGCCGGAAGAGGTGATGCCCTGGGGGCTTCACCAGGTGTAGCGTTGCCACGGAGATACCATGCAACCCACACAAGAATGAAGCCGAATGACCACCAACAGAGGGTTGGTGCCCAAGTTGAGCGAATCGACTCAAACAAGCGATTCATTGGCGTTGGGACTGCGGGTTTGGGGGGCTCCGGCTGCCCAACGTCAGAATCAGCTTGCCTTTCTGCTTCCTCCTGGGCTTCATGTCGCTCCCAGGCGCGCTGTTGCTCATCTTGTCGACGCTGTTCCTCTTGTCGGCGTTGCTCGTCTTGACGACATTGCTCATCTCTCTGGCGTTCTTCTTCTCGTTGACGTCGTGCTTCTTCCTCCCTCTTCCGTTGTTTCTCTCGCCGTTGTTCTTCCTCTCGCCGACGTTGATACTCCTGTTGTCGGCGTTGCCTGTCATATTCCTGCTGGTTCCGCTGCTGTTGCTCAGCTTCTCTGGATTCACGGGCTGCCGCCTCCCTGCTGCGCCCAGCCCTCTCCTCGTCATACTTTTTGCGTTTTACATCGTCGGATAGAACGTCAAAGGCATGTTGAATCTGAGAGACCTGTTAGGTCCGTAACCCATGGGTTGAGAAAATGGCATACCTTCTGGAACCTCGTAGTGGCATTCTCGTCACCTGGATTCTTGTCGGGGTGATGCCTCAGTGCTAGGCGTTTGTAATTTGCTTTAGCTTTCTGTTTGATAGTCGCCTCATCCGCCGAGTCGTCTATCTCCAAAATCCGATAGTAGTCAGAGTCCTCGTCCATTTCTGCTCAAGGGGAGAGGTTGATGAGAAATTTGACTCGCGTCCAAACGTCAACTGAGTGATTTTTGAGCAGTGTTTTTCATACCTTGATTCTATTGGAGAGACATTGTCCAATCGAAAAGGTGGCGTTTGAAGTATGCCTATCCCTGTCGCCCAGCATTCAGCTTTCTCCGCCACTATAACCTCGCAGCATCCTTCTTAGGTATTACCAGTTCACTGGCTACTGAATTCATAATTTCTATTGGACCTTAGAGGTAGCTAAATGGCTTATTACACTCAAATAGTTGCCTCGTGGTCCTCTTAAAAGCGGCGATGCGTGGGTTGATATTCTTATTGTATAATACTAACTCCTCTGTACCTAGATACACGGGGGATGGGGGTCTAAGACAGTGTGAGACATAGCTTACTTAAGGCTATTTTAAAGAGTACGTTCACTACCTAAACAGATAATCCTTGCTCTGACTTGAATAATCCTGACTCAAACCATGGCACAGGTGTCTAATAGCAGATAGTTTAACTAATACAATTGGGGTAGATAATAGCTAGGCTGTCCTCGAACAATATAACTTTTTACGGTAGCCACATTTCAAATTTTGGGTGTTTGCTACCTCCCCAGAAGTGCTTCACACTCCCGCAGAAATGCTTCCCGTTCTCTCACGTAGCTCGCAGGGCTGTTGCCTCCATCTTGGTCCATATCCTCTTCCGTAGCGATGTCAGCGTCTTTTACGCGCACCCTCATCGCCATTGAGACCTTTACCAAGTGGCGCGCTATCTCAGCCGCTGCTTCCTCTGCGGAAAGGGAGGTGACGTCCAGAGTAAAGCCGTCGGTATACCCCTTGGAACCAAACACACTGGAACCCCTCCGGAAGTTTCTCACAAGCTCTGCATCCACGAGCTTTCCGTGAATTTCGCGGTCATCGGAGACCAGCCGCCGCAGGTTCACCTCTTCATCGCACACAAGCGTGATTGGGATGAACTGGCAGCGCCGTTTCTCGGCGCAGTGCATGTATTCCAGGCTGGTGTTAATACCAAGTTCGTTATCGGTTTGGAAGTCGGTAAAAATATACGCACTGTAGTGCGTTTCCTCGTTCTTAATGAGCGGCTTCAAGATGGCACGACGGATCTTGTGGCGAAGTTTTTGATAGCCCGGCTGATCACGGTCGAGGACCGCATCTGCTGGGTTGATGAGGAGATGGTTGTGAACAAGCTTGACAGTCCCGGCTTGAAAAAGTGAGACCAGGTGTTTGGCGATTGTAAGCTTGCCTGTTCCAGGGAAGGCATTGATGTAGATGATGGGGGCAGGTGGCCACACGATCTGTGATAGTTCCATTTTGTGTCGCTCTGATGAAACTTGGTGAGGCTTGGTGACGGTTGTTGATAATGAAGGTGAGTGAGAAGAGACTACAAAAGAAGAAACACTGCTGTATTTATATACTCACAGAAAGATTTCCAACATACTTTTCAAGTCAAGGTTGGGGTATCCTGCATTGTGGAAGCTTATGTCTCTGACTAAAACCTTGACTCCAAACGCTCAACATATTTTCGGGCAAATAAGCCCAGCACATGACTACTAATCCAGTTCCTCAGCTCTTGAATGCATTTCCAAGTGGTTAAAGTACAGTGATTCAGTTAATTGCAGTCAAGTCGGGTTTATTTTTTGGCACTTGAATTGTCACTCAAACCTCCACCGAGACACCCCCTCCCATTACTTTGATAGTAGAATAACGTATATGCAGAGAAATAGCTGCATATCCCCTGAAACAAGGATCTCTAACGAGGTTGCAATGCTATCGAGGTGGAGATTGCCGGGGTGCAAATGACATCCCATGACTCCGCATTTGCGGCATTACCTAGCTGAAGGTCTAGAGATTACGTCGCTCCCTTGATTCTTTATGTCCCTCTCCCCAGTAGAATCTACCCCAACATATACTTCGTCATGGCAGCCCCTTCTATTGACAATACCAATTCTGCTGAGGTTCCTGCAGACTTCCACAATGCCCAGTACTGGGCGAGTTTGAGGGCAGTGGTATGGAGCGCCAAATCCACACTTGTCTCGCCTGCTAATGGAAGGAAAGGACACCTCAGAAGAGGATTCCACAGTAGAAGATGATTCTGCCAGTTCATCCGACTCAATCTCGTCCAGTATTCTCCACTACCGAACTATCCATGGAAGAACCTACCATTCTGAGAGGGGGAATGCCCAGTATTGGTACAGATGCTCCGAACCACGCCTTGAATCCGATAGTTAATGGTCCCCAGGACACCCAATGACGAGCATCATAATGAATCCATGGATATCAAGTGAGTCATGTCTGGTTGCAGCTAATCAAGCTGACATGTTCAGTCATCACCTTCTTTCGCTATCACTGAACGGCAAGCTTCACCTTGCACCGCTGAAAAATGAAATCAAAGTGCGTTTGGCCCTGCAATGCTCGCTGTTGCTGACAAGTTCTTAGAAAGTAGTCGATATTGGGACTGGAACCGGTAAGGCATCTCCCCCAATCTTGAACGAGGCCTAAACTGATAATATCGCAGGAATCTGGGCTGTGTAAGCACTCCCCTTCTCATTATCGTATTCCCATCGGCATGACTGAACAGGCCAGTGATTTCGCCGACCAGTATCCCAACGCCGAGGTTATTGGGACCGACATCTCTCCGATCCAACCCACTTGGATTCCTGCAAACCTGAAATTGTGAGCATAAGCTTCCAAGCTCTCCGGTTCCAACTGACAGAAGCAGCGAGATTGAAGACTGTACCCAAGAATGGACTTTCGACCCGGAATCTTTCGACTACGTACACATGCGCTATCTCTATGGGAGCATCAGTGACTGGTCTGCTCTGTTCAAGGAAGCATTCAAAGTTTGCAAACCTGGAGGCTGGGTTGAGAGTTATGAAGCTTCCCCTCGCATGGAAAGTGATGGTGGAAGTGTCAACGAGACATGTGCTATTAATGAGTGGGGAAAATTCTTTATCGAGGGTGGCAAGAAGTTAAACCGCACGTTTGAGATTCTGGATAAGGATCTTCAGAAGAAGGGCATGGAGGATGCCGGTTTCGTCGACGTCCAGGTCTGGGACTTCAAGGTAGGCTTTACTACGAGGCAGCAATCTTCTCTCATATCAGGATTGAATACTGACCTTGGTTCAGGCACCCATCGGCGGCTGGGCCGAGGACCCTCGTCTCAAGGAGATCGGCCAGTTTGCCCAAGCTGCTCTTGAGCAAGACTACGAGGGTTACGTGCTTTTTATGGCCAACATGGTCCTCGGTTGGTCCAAGGAGGAGGTCTCGACATATTGCGCCCAGCTTCGCCGTGAGATCCGCTCAGGCAAGTTTCATCCTTTTTACCGCCAGCGAGTTGTGTATGGCCGAAAGCCAGAGTAACTATATATTCATCCAAGGCTTGATACATCGACATCATTACTCGTAATATGAGAAACCTTCCAGCCCCGAATATTTCAGCTATCAGAACTAGACTTCCCTGTCTTCTTAAAGTTCTCCTTAACCTTATCCAAATAGCCATCAATCGTCAAAACATCCAACGCAACTCCAGCCAAGCTCTTGCCCACCGCGAGAGACTCGTTGAAGGCGCGCCTGGTCCCAGCCACAACCTCAAACTCGGGAGTATGAGGCCCGGTCGCTGGCGAAGTGCCATTGTCGTAATGAATCCCAAAGCCGGCGCTGATTGAAGGAAACTCGTGACTGATATTGCCCTGATCGGTACTCGCTGAGCCCTGGATTGCCTTTGCCTTTTCTTCCTCTATGGGTTTTCCGCCGAGCTTGGCAAACCAGGTTGAGTATGAACGAGCAAGGACGTCGTTTGTTCTCATTTCGGTATAACCATAGGGAAGCTTGGTGAAGTTGAGCTTTGTTCCGGTGGCGACGGCGGCGCCTTTGAAACACTGGTGCACACGCTCGGTCAAGCCTGACAGAGAATCGACGTTGTTGGCTCGAAGCGCCCACATTCCGCTTGACTTGGCCGAGATGACGTTGGAGCGACTCCCGCCGGACTTGATGTATCCTTGAATGATTTCGTCCCTGCGTGTCTGCTGGCGTAGCATGGCCAGGCCGTTGTATGCGATGACAATGGCATCTTGGGCGTTGATGCCTTCCCAGGGGGCAGCAGCGGCGTGAGCTTCCTTACCAGTGTACTCGATCTCAAATCTGGTGATGGCGGTGGTTGTCATCCAAGCAGTGTCACCACCGTTGCCGGGGTGGGAGATGAGGCTGACATCAACCTTGTAGTCATCATAGGCACCTGCATCTAGTAGCTTGATCTTACCGCCGCCGCCTATTGATGGAGTGTCAGTTGCTCAATCCTGCATCGTCTCGGATTGAATTGTTTGCGTACCTTCTTCGGCCGGCGTGCCAAAGAGAACGACCTTTCCGCCCAGCTTCTCTTTTCGCATAATCTCAGCTGTTGCGAGAGCGCCAGATACGGAGGCCATGGCGATGAGGTTGTGGCCACAGGCGTGTCCAAGGTCGACAAGAGCATCTGTTATCGACTATGAGCTACCCAGCGTGCCTAAGGGAGTCAGTCTGCTTACCGTATTCGGCATTAAATGAAACGACCGGACCATCACCATCGCCTTCATACACGGCGACAAACGCTGTGCTGATGTTGTAAGCTGAGCGCTTAACTTTCCAGCCGTCCTGGTCGGCCATGAAATCGGTCAGGATCTTGTGAGCCTTGACCTCCTCGTACTGAAGCTCAGGGTTGTCGTGGATCTCCTTGTTGATGGGCCAAAGCTCCGGATTAATCGAGTCGACGTACTTGGACACGTCTTTCAAGTAGGTGGCAGACGAGCCGTCGTCAGCACGGGGGCCAATGGCGGCAGCCATAGCAGACTGGCAAATGCCCAGAGCAAGGAGTGCCCCCTTGTAGAACGCCATGGTCGAAATGGTTCTATTCTGGGACAGGGATGACTTGAAAGTTGACTGCCTCTGCGAGAGACAAACAGCCTCACGCGAATTCTTTCCCTTTATACTTAATTCCCGGAGCAAGATAGACCGATTCCTTCCTAGGTAGGGAGAACAAGCTTAATCCATTGCCGAGTGTTATTGCCGAGTATGATTGCCGCCTTTTACGAGTTGTTCGCATCATTACTGTATTAGGAAGGACCTTTTTTATCGTGCTCCGCAGTCATGAGAGAATACGCCCTGGTATGTTGGGGTTGCGAACAAGGAGGAGTAGTGGCTTTTTAAAGAGCAAGAATACAACAAAAAGGTATATATACGACTGGCATGCAACATGGGCCTGAACGTTATAAATGAAACAAGCTTAGTATAAGCTCAGCCACAACATTGATCCCACTAATGGAGTATAAGGTTATTAGACACAGCGACTCCCCTGACATGTTGTGTTGACGAGAGATGGCGGTGTGTGAAGCTAGGCTAGGTTACACTGATGGCCCACTAGATGCAACTCCAACTTATCAACGATACTACCTAACAAGCCCTGGGTCTCAGATAGGCGAAGAATGTCGCTCATGGAATATACCAACCACAGTAGTAGACAGCTTCCCCCTGCTTGGACTTGGGGTCACGCCGAGTTATTTTTCCGCGGGGTCAAGCAAAGTCGGGCAACACTTATCGCAATTACTTATCTACTGCACTTTCTCATCATATATGTTCGTAACAGATCTTTCTCTCATTAGTAATATTTTATCTAAACTTGCAGTTGTAGTAGAAGACTTAGTCGTGTATATGTACAAAGTCCCTCCAAGAGCGCAACTACAAGCCTGCTGTATGACTCTATACTTCAGAAAGGGGTGTCCTCGACCTCGAAGACGTTGTCGGCCGCTCCAGAGACTGCATCTCCATGTCAACTGTGACAATGATCTTCCGACTTGATGAAGCATCATCCAACTGCTCCCAGTCTCTATCTGATTTCACGTTGGGGATAATGCTCTTGTGCCGCCGTGATGTGGATACTCCAACCTTGCTCGTCACAGTTGACTTTCCTGCCCCTGTAAAAGGTGTGACATTGGATGATGAATGTCCATGTGATGAGTCGAAGTTGACCCAGTTCTTCAAAAGTCGCCGTAAAGAGGGTAGCGAGCCTGCGATGATGCCCGTTCCTGACTCAAAGACAGACCACAGTGCGATATTCCCGACATTGTCTGAGTTTTCCAGATCAGCAGGGGTATTTTGGCCCAAGACAGGGAACTTACATGGATAGTCTATGGGGTCAGCATAGAACTTGATATAAGGAAGCCTCACGATAGTGGCAATAGACGCCCTATTTCAACATCAAGTCAGCAAATCCTCAATGAGTTCCCAAGGAAGAACGGCCTTACAGAACACCTAATCCGAGGATAATACTGATGGAAACCTTGGTCGCCATCTTCATCTGAGCTTTATAGAGCATGAAGCCAGGCAAAATTGCGCATATCCAGTCCGTAGCCACAGCCGCAGCGGACACGAGATAACTCAGACTTGTGATGACGATAGGAGGAGAGCATGTTCCTGCGGACTTATCCCAGTTTGCCTGGACAGGACGGCACATGGCAAAAAGGCCAATAATGACAATGAGGGTAGAGATGCATGAGGCCATAAGCGTAACCCATGTAATAATCCGGTGGGTTTTGACAACTGCGATTCGAAGGAGCGTGACGCAGATCGATGCTTTGATGAAGACCAAAGAAGAGCAATAGAAGGTCTGGAAGAGCCAAATGTGCTATTCGTTCTGTATGTGAGCTCAGATCTATGAGGTATCTGTCAGGAGGGCAGTTGAGGCTTACCAATTTACTCTTTTCCACGAGATATTCGTTCAGTCGCTCATCTTTGGCACCGAGCCCATAATAGCATCCTTTGGATGCAACACCGACAACAACCATGAATAACATCTATGCACCCTCGATAAGCTTGTCTTCTAGAGTAAAGGAAAAAAGGTCCGCATGAGACTTACCCACCCAACCAGCATAAGGACATCATCCGTACTAAAGACGCCATGCTTGAGTCGAATTCCACATCTCAGGGCGACAACTATCGTGGATGGAGGCGTCAGGAAGAGAGTAACGATGAGGAGCACAAGTCCAAGACCCTGTGGCGTAACAGACGTAACATCTGGGCTGGCTGCCATGGCGGATATGGCTCGATCGGTCCGTACAAGTCGTGGTTCCTACAGGTTGCGTTGCAGATTGAACAATGGGCTCCCTTTTATTCCGCTCCCCTCCATCGTCCAAACTCTATCTCATCTTCATCATTCATGGGTTGGCAGATTTGGATCTCCCTAGCGTAAGGCCCGGAGTGTCTCCCCCGCGATAAAACTCTCTTCCCCGGTCGGAGGCTACCGTTAGTTTCTTTAGCCCCCAAATAGCGGGCTTCAGCCCTGGGTATTGCAGATAATCACATCTGACTTTGGCCAACAGTTCGTCCAGAATTCGCCACGACTGACTCGTGCACCAACTCTGGGGAAGATTAATACCCGGCACACTTCACGGCCCGAACATGCAGAAATAGGAACACAAGCTTACTGTAGCAAGGGGTCGGTAGCCCTAGACCATATGAGGCCGATCGTTAGATTAGTATGAAGGATCGGACGAGTTTAGTCAAGTCGTCGGCTGGTCCCTCGGCGAGTTTGATACATGCCCGAAACCTTTCGGAGGTGCGTTTAAGGGTTGGCGAACGTTTCAGCCTCAGCTGTCAAGCGTCTTTTTCCACCACGAGTCATTATTTTTGACACTGAGCTCTGCCATCGTCTCACATGTTTTCTTTTGCCATGTGGCAGTCGTCATGAACCCCCTATGTCGTGTAGGAAGCAGAGACTTAATCTGCCACTCGGAACCAAGCCGCCACGGTCCGGTGGCTCAGTGATGATCGAGGCTCGGACGCTAACAATTTTCGGAACGAGACGAGATGCGAACCCTGTCGCCCACGACGTTGATCGTAGAGGTCAAAGCGACAGGTGTGGCTCGCTAAACCGGAACGGTCTGCCGACCTGACGGTTGAGCCCTCACGTTGCGTGGCTGATTACTTGCATCGTACATGCCCAATCTTGGCAAGCTCTACGCTCTCCTTGTCCAGAATTGCCTCCTCCAAACACAAATCTTACACCTATTGTTCTAGGGGGCGGTGGTGGTTATCGTGACGGCCATCAAGATTCTTGCAGATCCCATAGCTCGCTTTGCTCTTCGCTCAGTCGATGTTGTCAGCCTCCGTTGTGCAAGGACCCATTGCCCACGCCCCTGATGTCGAACCTACCGGGATTTTTGGTGTTAGGCAATGTCTTATGGAACACCAAAATGGCCAGGCTTGGCGGGTCAGGTTCCCTCACGACTTGACGTTGGACTACCTTCCGTACAACATCACCTGGGTCTCTCAGTAGAGCGAATGGAACTCTAGCTGGTCTGTTGACTGCGATTTGAAGAGCCAGACGACACTCAACAACACCGCTCACCTTGAATGCTCGGTTTATGATCCTATCTGTCACTTTCTTTACAGTGTGTTCTTCGTTATAGTTGGAGCCCGGCCCTTGATGGATTAACTGAGCCAGAAGAGCGTCACTCTCCTGCACTGAGTCACATTTGACCCCAGCATGTCGAATCGTATAGATTACCGGCATGCCAGTAATTCTGTGGCTGGACAATCACCACAGAGAGCGGCATTCGATGGATGAAGGATGCCTACTTTTTCATCTTGGCCCAGGCCAGCCCATCAACCCCTGATCGCACGTATCGAAACCAGGACGCCATGCATCTACGCTTGGCTGTGCTACATCTTCACGACGCTGCGCTGGTGCTCAAGACGCACAGTTTGGTGGCCGTAGCGCTTGACGTGCCAATGGAACAATCCGATTACACGAGAACTGAGCGTCATCTACAGCATCGCATGCCCGTCGCTGATGCCAACACCTACCAACAGAACAGACTCGATTGTGTAGTACGTAAACTACAATCGTACTAGCATCATTAGCTAGAACGACTCCCGTACATTCGTATCACCGCTCCCGCCGAAGCAGACTTTGCGCCGTTACCAGGCCTACATGGTTTCGTGGTCTGTACAGAATGTGTTCCCCATATAGCGGAAGCTCAGCGCCTCGCCACCACGCAGCTGTGGATACCGTTCCTGGTCGTCATCATCTTGATTGCCATCTACATTATCACCACTCTGGTGCGTTACCCACTTTTCTACCGCCGTCACAGCGCCGACCTTGAGGCCTCCAGGTCCCTGACGCCAAGCTTTACTGGATGCTCCATGCTTTCAAGAACTGGAAGCGTATCAGCGAGATTGACTTGGACTTTCCTGACGGCGACCCCTTCGAAACGGCAGCTCGTGAGAAAATCAAAGCTCCAGTCATTGCTATTCGAAAGCTAGCACAAGTGCATTCGATTCGACCCTCTGCTGAGAGATTAGCCAGCGGTCAACAGTTTCAAAAAGACGAGCTGTCAGTTTACCGACTTTGTAAAAGTCAATTGTCTCAAAAGCTCACGATAATCAAGCGATAAAGCATGAGGTAATTGATCCTACCACTTCTTTCAAGGATGATGCTACATGTGTTGAAAGAGATGAGGTGGCGGATGAACGGGAAGCAAGGAGAACGGTGAAGACGTAGAGATTAACTTGACGCTATCCAAAGGCTCTATTAGAAATTCTCAAATACAAATATCTTAACCATTGAATTCTGTGATATCTAGATAGGTAGCTGGACTCGTGTTGGCAGGGGCATCTTACATCCTTTCTTGTAATGGGAAACCAAAATATCCAGGTCTTAGTTTTGAAGGTTTATTCCCAAGTTAGGCCCTACTCTTTTAAGAGTCAGCCTACCTACTTATTTCCTAAAGCCAACTAGTGCTCTAGGGGTGTCATTCCTAGTAAATTTTACGATCTGTTTTTCGCTCGTGTTTCCCTGGATACTGTTTCACCCGTTTGGTTCAAGTATAAGCCAGTCCTGGGATTCACCTTCCCCCAGCATACTAGCCAGGGGTGGGTTGCTTCTCCCCGGTTGAAGCATGCAGGGCGCATGGTGAGAGCGCTCAATACTCATCATATTCGCACTCTTAAAGTTAGCTCAGGCGAGTGAACAATTTGCATGCTGTTGGCTAAAGGGTATTTGACTGCTGGAGACGTCCTCTCTATGTTCTCTATCCTCCGCGAAAGGAAGACATCACTGCTTCGAAAGCTGGCACGTTGGACAGGGAGTCGGCAAAAACGCTCGCGCGCATCGCCTCGGTGCTAATTTTGTTGGCTTACATCAGCATAATACTACTAAATGGGCAGAGCGAGTTAATACAGGCAACGCGGGTGGTCATAGATGCAGTCCTGCGGCAGAGTCCGACGGATTTGTGAAACATTTCACAAGATACGCCACGATGGCGTCGCCGACAGGGCTTTCTTCAAGGCGTTTTGTCGGGATCCAATGAGACAGGGGTATTGGGTATTGGATTGATGGTTATTTGCATATGACGGATGAACTCAAAACGACGACGAGGGGTCGTTTCTGGGGATTCCTGGGCGTGTTACCTATAGGCCCAAGTTATTGTATTTGTGGAACTCGTCGGTTGATAGTGGACTATTAGAATACCCAAGAGATGAACCAACTGATTGACGGTTAAGTAGATGATGTTTTTCCACCTGTCAGGACTACGGTATGTGCATTAAGTGCGTTGTTGAGGCCGCCCGGTGAGGTTTGACTTGGCCAATTGTGTTGTGCAACAGCAAGCTGGATCATGCCAACGCATTGGTTGTGGCAACTACTGCGTACGTATACGTTATTACTCATTTTTACACCGACATGCATTCGGTATTTATGCTCAACTTATCCCCTTTGTGGCGATAAGACCATCATGGGTACAATCGCCATCGACCGGGGGAGGTAGCCGAGGGACACAGCTGGCATCCCAATTGGCCTCTCAGGATTTATTCGAGAGGCTGGTTTCATGCATCATGTCGCTTCGCTGGCAGGCGAACAACTCTTTGACAGTGCACCTGTCACTAAAGCAAAAGCAGGCTGGGCAATGGGATGGGATGGGGCGAAATCCCCCCCCTTGTCAGCCGATGCGCGGTAATTCGCTGATAATCCTGGTCCCCTGGCTGAGGTGACCCCTCACCTGGACCATTCCTGTTTTCATCGCAATTACCTTACCAACCTCCAACAACCCCGACTCTCCCTCACAACATGGAGGGAGTCGGCGCTGTCGCAAACGTCGTCGTCAACCTGTCTGTAAAAGTCGCGACGCTCTGCTCTCAGTATGCCGAAGACGCCAGGAGCGCCAGGAACGACATCGAGGAGCTGCGCGACGAGGTGACGACGCTAAGAAGAGCCGCCAAATCAGCACGCCGCCTGATCAGGGATCAACATGGCGCCAGCTTGGAGGCCTCGCGAGACATGGAGGACGCCCTCCGGGAAAGCCTCAATGTCCTGCGAAAGCTGGTGGAGAGCTTGCAGTACAGCACTGGTCGCAGGTTTATGAGGTTGTTTCGCATCAGGGTGTTGAGGTGGCCGTTGAAGAGGAGGGACGTTAATCAGAAGATTAAACGGATTCGGAGATGCACGAAACGGATCAATTTGGCTCTTCAGGTTTATCAAACGTATGTGGACTTCCATGCACCCTTCATGAGTTGAGCTAACATATTACGATCAAGTGCCATAATTGGCGTCGATGCCAAGGTTGTCAGAGTTGATGAGACCATGGTCTCTATGGAGCAGCGCATGCTCATGCACATGTTGCCCACTGCACTTGGGGCATTGTACGACTCTCGCGAAGAAGAAGATGGCGCTACTTGTCTGACGGGTACCCGGGTTGAGTTACTTCGAGACATAGATGATTGGGTCAACAGTCGGAAAGCTCCCACCGTCTTTTGGCTCAACGGCATGTCCGGCACAGGAAAGTCGACAATATCTCGAACTTTTGCGGCGACGGCTGCTATGCACAGATATTTAGGTGCCAGCTTCTTCTTCAAGAGAGGCGAAATCGACAGAGGGAACATGTCCAGGTTCTACACAACCATCGCCTATCAACTTGTTCGCTCCATGCCTGACCTTGTCCCTCACATCAGAGCAGCTATTGACGGGAAAAAATCCATCATAGAAATGTCCGCCGATAAGCAGTTTTTCGAACTGATCTTGCAGCCTTTGATGCGTGTCCGGAACAGGAACAGGACTACTCTTGCCATCGTCGTGGATGGTCTGGATGAGTGTGATGGAGATGACGATGTCCGACGCCTGATCACGCTTTTATCCGACTTTAAAGACGTCAAAAATTTCCGCATCAGAGTTCTCATCACGAGCCGAGCAGAACTACCGATTCGACTGGGTTTTCACGACGGTCGGGACCACCACAGGAATTTCCTGCTTCACGAGATATCAGAGACTATTGTTGAGCACGACGTTGAGATTTTCTTGAAATTCAGACTCGATCAGATCAGGAGGAACTACAACCGCTCAGTCTCAAGGGACAGGCATTTACCTAAGGACTGGCCTGGACCAAGAGACACGGCAACGCTCGTCCGGATGGCTGGCCCCCTCTTCATATTTGCCACCACAGTTTGTCGATTCCTCTCAGACAGGAGATGCGGCAATCCCAGAGAGCAACTACGAAAAGTACTAAAGTACAGGGCGAGGAGTCAAGATGCCAAAATGGAAGCGACCTATCTTCCACCTCTGGAGCAACAGCTGGCGGGACTCTCTAACAGTGGGAAGGGACAAGTGCTGGATGATTTCCGAACCGTCGTTGGGACCATCGTACTTCTCGAAACGCCTCTTTCAGCACCGGCTTTGGCACATCTCCTCGACGTCCGAGAAGACACGGTTCATGGGAGGTTAGACGTGCTCCATTCAGTGCTGAACGTACCACAGTCTCCAGACTCCCCCATCCGGTTACTCCACCTATCCTTTCGAGATTTCCTAACCGACCCTGAGAGGAAAGGAACCGATGAGTTCTGGGTGGATGAAAAGTACTGGAACGGCCATATTACCTCGTGCTGCCTTCGCATCATGAACGATGCCCTGGAAGAAGACATTTGCGGCCAAGTTCACCCAGGAGCTGATCGCTCAAGCTTACGACGGGGACAAGTGGATTCGTCTATTCCCCCAGAACTCAAATATGCATGCCGTTTCTGGGCCCACCATATGCAGAATGCTGAGAGGAGCTTCTACCGCGACCAGGAGATCTACAACTTCCTATCTAGCCATTTTCTTCATTGGATAGAAGTTCTTAGCCTCATTGAAAGGCCTACCGAGAGTTATCACA
The DNA here is from genome assembly GCA_027569015.1 of Ascodesmis sphaerospora. Taxonomy (NCBI): domain Eukaryota; kingdom Fungi; phylum Ascomycota; class Pezizomycetes; order Pezizales; family Ascodesmidaceae; genus Ascodesmis; species Ascodesmis sphaerospora. The sequence continues at coordinate 317,028 of JAPPUR010000011.1, read as the reverse complement.
TCTCCAAAAGCCTTCAGGTCTTTCTGCACGTAAGAATGAACTACAATGCTCATTTCGGAACTGATGCTAACAGAGACTTAGAATACACCCTGTGCCGAGCTCGGTCAGTTCTTGAAAGAAGCCCCCAGCTTTATCCAGAGGAACTTGTCCATCATCGAATCACACCCCCTTCAGCTATACTCTTCCCTTCTCAGCATCACTCCGGAAAACAGCATGATGCGGAGACTCTTCTGGGGTGAAGGTCCTTCATGGGTATCCCTTGTTCCTGCCCCCGACTCTCACTGGGGCCAAGTCCAGTACACCTTGGAGGGCCACAAAGGAACAGTCAACGCCGTTGCTTTCTCTCCAGACTCTTCGCTTCTAGCATCAGCCTCATCAGATCACAACGTTAGGATCTGGCGTGTGGAAACAGGCGAATGCATCCGAGAATTCCAGAGGCATAAGCGCCCTGTGAGGGACGTCAAGTTCTCACCCGACTCGGCGCTCATAGCTTCCAAGTGCGACGGGAGTATCCGGATCTGGAAGAGTGATACGGGTATACAACTAGAGAATCTAGCCATTCATGGGAATCACAGAGAATGTCCCGTCGAGTTTTCACCAGACTCTAAGCTTGTGGCGTGGATTGGTGAACGGGGTGACTTGCGGATTATGCAGCTGGATACCCTCCAGTGCATATGGCAGTTCAGACAAGGCGGCTTCACAGACCCCAGGAAACGACTACAAACCACCCCCTACTCGTTGCGTTTCTCGTCAGACTCGAAAGTCATCGCGGTAGTAGTAGAAGAAACAGGCTTCTTCTCCTTGTGGAGCGTCGAGAGTGGCTACCGCATCCGAAAACATGAACAGACAGGGAATCTCTCTCTCGAAGCGCCTCACAGCAGTCCACGCCGGGACGTGTCGTACTGCTTTGTTGAGGACACGAGTCAGTCGACCGTCATGAATGCAGAGTCGACATTCATGATTGCAGGCAACGAGCACCTACATTCCGAGTCCGATGACACCATCCTTGTCCGCTGGGTTGAAACGGGCGAGGTTGTGCAAAGCATCACGACCCCTTACAGTGGCAGGAGCCGCGCGACTTTGACACAGTTTTCCCCAGACGGTGCAATTCTAGGTTCGATACATGAAGACAAAACCGTCAAGATCTGGGAAATTTCAACGGGAAACTGTCTACACATTCTCAGCGGCTTCGCAAGCGAGGTAAAGGCCATGTCCTTCTCCCCAGACATGCGTCTAGTCGCTTCAGGGTCTGCCGACAAGATGGTACACATCTGCTCCATCAGCTCTGGTAGCAACCTCCCTCTATCAGAAGAAAGCAGACAACCCATTCAGGCCATGGCGTTATCTCCAGACGGTTCCGTCGTTGCATCCTTCTCAGCAAACAAAGAGCTGGCGCTGTGGAGGATAGATACCGGTGTTTGCATGCATCGTCTCGAATGCCCCCACAGGTTGGAGCATTCAGAAGGACCCTCTTCAAAGCCTCCCTTCGCCTTCTTGAGTCGTTTATTGTTTTGCGCGTGGACGCGATCAACTCTGTACATATATCGCGTAGACACGGGCCAGCGTGTCTCTGAAGTTGACAAACACCATGGATCTGAGGTTGCGTTTTCCCCTGACGGAAGCCGTATCGCCTTTAGATCCAGCGAAGACACCATTTACATCATGATGCCTGACTCGGGGGAATACGGACATCAACTCACAGGTGGAAGAAAGCTTTCAGATGCGAGGTTCTCGCCTGATTCGACATATGTTGCAGCTATATCCCATACCACCAAGCATTCTCACGTATATATTTGGTCTGTCGAAGACGGGGTTTGTCTTCATAGACTTCGCACTCGGCTTCCACCCAACGCCATCAAGGCTCACATCAGCGGTATTTCACCAGACGGGAGATGGGTCGCTGTGCAGTGGGCGGTTGAAGAAGAACGGGCTTCACGGGGTGTACGCGCGTACAAGCGAGTGTATTCTCTGGAAGTCCTATCTGTCGCCCTTGGTGATGCGGCCCTGAAGTTCAACATACCATCGTCAAGACCTCCCGTGGAGTGCAAATTCTCGAGTGGTTCTCAACATGTGGCCTGGGTTTGCGGTTCCAGCATGAGGGTCTGGGATACCTCTACCGGAGCACTTATTAATCACGTCAACCTCGGGTTCTCTCCGACCCGTATTGACTTCGACATCGGGAGAGACTACCCTTTCACCAACTTTGGTCGAATCTCGATCAATGCCCCTCAACCAGAAAATGACAACGATACCGCGATTTCCCCTGGGAGGTTGGGGTACGGAATCAGTCCCGACATGTCATGGCTTATGTGGAACGACATGGAATTCTTCTGGTTGCCGCCGAGATTCCGACCTCACGAGGGCTGCGCCATCGAGATATCAGGCTCGACGATTATTATCGGTTCAGAAACAGGAGTGTTACTTTTTTTCAGATTTACATTGGAGGAGGCGCTTTCCAGGCATCGCATAGTGACGATTGTGGAATAGCGAGAAAATTTGGGAGAGTTGGTTATATGGCGATGGGAATGATTTTCATAAAGGTAAAGACATATTCTGACATAGGGCGCAGGAAACGCCACGATTTATGAGTAATGAAATATACCACGTCTATTAATAATGTAACAAAAAGGTTTATTAAAATTCAGTGGGCTTAGACGAGGCAACAACACTCTACTTGTGAGATGTGGTTTCATCCTTTCACCAACAGAGTTGTTCATAAAGGGAAGCCAGCACAATCAAGCCCCAATCTCAAAATGTTGCTGCTAAATAAGCCCTACGATTTGAAAACCTTGGCTACATGCTGCTCACCTACTTAAGCTGAGTGGGCTTAAGAGATATTAACAGTATTATCTGGTACGCCGAGGACAGTCTCAACTAGTGCTCCAGGGCTCTCGCTCCTGGTAAATCTGACCACCTGCTTCTCATTTCTGTCGCCCCAAGTACTCGTTCCTCCGTTTGCTTGCAGCTTGAACCAATCCTCAGACCCTCCTTGGCCAAAGTCAGAGCCAGTCGCAGTGACGCTGACAAAAATGTCTGTCGAGGAGTTATTGGTGACTGTAACTATGCCCATGTTGCCTATTTGAGAAGTTAGTGTGCTCTCCATCGTTTAATCTGATCCATTCGACTTACAGGTTTTTGTTGATCACTGATCAGAGGTGTGTAAAGACGATGTGACTTGGGGCTTGATAACCTTGTACCTAGGGAAGTATCGGATTATACTTGACAGTAAGACTCCAAAGAACCTTGGAGATTAGGTTTTGAACACAGCCCTTCTCAAGTTTATATAGACATTCCCGGGCAAGGGATTGTCAGACAGAAAACCCCACCTTGCCAAATCTCAACTTCATGGCAGCTCAATACCTCCGATGGTAGGGTGTCACGGCAATCCTGACAACGCCCATGACTCCGATATTCCGAGTGATATCGTGAATCCTTCCGACAACTTGTGTCACCTCGGAATGCGAGTTACTATAGAGGGTAATGAATGCTCTTTCAAGGACCCCCCTACGCTGCATCTTCTGGTAGATCAAAGTTAATCATGAAGACCCAGGACTGGCGGGAACAGGGAACATGCATCAATCAACATGTATCTAGACATAGAAAGATTAAGGGCTTACTACAATATCCCGAGTGTCTCCTTTGGCACAATCACCTTGATTCTCCACAGAAGCCAACTGCACAGCAGCAATGAGCTCATCATAAGGTACAAGGACGGGAAGTACTATGTTTCCGATGCTCACATCAAAGTGGCGCTCTGCTCCCGACTGGCGGAGGAAAATTTCAAGGCACACGTCAAGTACTGAATTCTCCACATGCGAGACAATATCGGGAAGCTAAAGGGATTCCTCGAGAAGATGTCTTGGCCAAGAATATTATTAGGAGGTCTATTGGTTCTTCATTCCGTTCCTTCTCGCCCAGGTCGAGATCAGCGTCCTTTCCGGCTGCTGCAACTTGGCATCCGTTTCTCCCCATATGGCCTAGGAGATTACGGCCCAGCGTGCAGGCCAGAAAGTTTTGCAGAGCTTTTGAGCACTGGTCTACCCAGGAAGAACGCCTTGGGGTACTCAAACTGGATAGAGACGCTATGCTGACGGCTCGGGATATCCTTCGCCCTAACCCTCTTAAGAATCCAACTAACCGCGCCAAATCTGTGTTTAGAACACACGCCCTTGCCGAGAAATTAGGTCCAGTTCTACTAGGCATTGTAATGGCAAGAAGGGAGGGGTGGTTTGGAGCCCAGAGGCTGTCATTGTAACCAATCAGATGTGGGAGATCTTCGGCAACTGCCTCCCAGGACTGAAATTAAGGACATTTGTCCTGGATTTGCACGAAGCGCATCAAATTGCCTATTCGTCTTGAGTCGATATATGTGACCTTGAGAAGATGGGGAGGCCATGGTTTCCAGTTGATTGGAGAATGTCTCTCTGCATTGTGCCTAACCACGTCGCGGTATCATTCTCTAGGGAGGGAGTTGTGCAGATTTTGGTGACTTACGGTATTGAGGTTTGGGCTTTATGCCATCATGTATTAATAACTGCGGCTCTGGTTATTGCACCTCATAGTTACCCTCTTCTAGTGACGTTCTCAAGTGGTTGGTGTGGTTAGGAGTTAGAATAACCATGTCATACTTTTGGCATTATGAATAAATCGAAGAATTAACACGGCATTGATCATAAGTGGTCTCGATATATAAATACATCAGCAACTTTTCACCCTCAAGATGGTCATACCAGCTTAAGCTGGCGCCGGACAGGATTCTTTGGGAGCGTCTCAGCTGTAACGCCTCCTGCCGAGATATATCCAACTCTTTCAAACCCTTCTGCCAGTTCATCCATACCCAACACTATTCCACACAACTGCGTCTCCGAGCGTTTGGACAGCCAAAGCACCCAGGCCGTCGCCCGGAACGTTGATGGATCCTGTTGATAATCCACTCGACTCTCTTTCGTTGCTCTTTTCGCGAAACCGTATTCCTCAGCCAACAAACAGTCCTCGTAGAATTCATCCGTCAAGTCGCCTTCCCCGTACTCAGGACTAAAATCCAACTTGTATTTGACCCCACGATTCGGTGAACTCTCGCAGCTCAACGTGACCTCAAATATGGGGGCTTCTAGCAAGATGTATCCGCTCCGAACTCGTCCAAATGGCGCTTTTTCAGAACGGTCACAAAACGCTTCCAACACTTTCGGCCGAAAGTCCGGTTTCAGCTCTTCTCCGGCCCCAGAAGGCAAGTCCACCACTATTCCTTGAGGCAGAGAGGCCCACGACCATGACGGTGCAATATATTGCTCGTCGGCGGACCGAGCAGGTTCATAACTTTCCAGTCGCCCAGTAGACCAACCCAAGCCATGGGGAAAATGAACCTCCCATATACCCGCAAAGTACCGCCCTTGAAATATAGGGGCGAAGGATGCCGCTATTCCGCTGAAAGCTGGCAGTCTGTCAAGGCCGTATGTGATCCCGCGGATTGAGTACATACGCACGAGAGATTGCCACACAGAATTTGCCCCGTCTCTCCGCTCTTCATCTGATGCCTCCAGGTTGTGTAGTGCGTAAATCGCTTGCCGAATATTCAGGTCCCCAACACCAAGCACTCGAGATGAATCGTAATGCTCAGACGTACTCTGACACTCCCAGATGATGTCGGAAAGAGTAAATCGCACGATTCTTCGTGACAAGATAGATTCTTGAAGGGTCCAAGCCCGGGTAGGGAGGATGTTGTGACCGTCTTTCCAGTAATTGTAGGATCCTCGGTGGAAGGCTTCATTCGAGAAGTGCTCCTGGAAGGCGAAAGTCAAGGGGTGGCCATCTTGATCAGGCGCCGAATAGATCATTTTCTGCCATCTTTCGGGGCTTTCCTGGAGGAATGGAATCGTTCCGTTCATTGAAGACTCTGAAGCAACAGTGAGGTGTGCCTGGGAATAGTAATCTGCCATCTTGGCTGATTCGATCTCCCAATCACCCGCATCGTCTTGGATGATGCACAGGGAGTCAATCCAGGCGTATTGAACTCCAAGTTGTTTGCAGAGCCAAATTGTATCTTTAAAGACACAAGAAAGTTCTGACTCGGGGACTAATGCTCTCATCTGTGATATCGTTTCCTGAGTTGTCTGGATCGGTTGTCGATTGGGAGGTCCCCAGCAATGACTCAGGGCGACGTAGGCACCAGTTTCACCTGGCTGAGGCTCATAAAGGCTCAATGATTCGTCTTCAGGATCGATTCGGATGACTCTTGTGGGTAGTAGAGGTTTGTGCTCTGAACGGCAATGGTTGTGGTCGCCTTGCCCAGCTTCACAAGTTTGCAGCAGGTCTTTGACAAACTGGATGCTCTCCTCTGACTTGGGGCTCCAGTGTGTAGTGTGTAACTTCTTCATCGTCATGGATTCAGGAATCTCAGACTATATTTGACTGAGTCAGTACAGTCTCACGGACATTAAAAGCCAGTTGCGGACTAACCTCGCTCGCGGGGTGAATATGCACCTCCCTATAAAAATAGGTGTCGCCTTGCTCCTCAGCCTTTTTAAGCTGCATATCCCATGTGCATCGCGCTAGAACAGTGCCATCAGATTTCGGGGCGACCCAAATCCCACTGGATTGTGTCCCTTCCCGGTTGATCGGCTCAAACTCGTCATACTCGGCCAGGAGAGACGACTGCAGTCGTAGAAAAATCGCCTTGAGCAATGAACAGCGAGGACATTCGTCGCGGAGGTTGTCGACATGAATGTTATATAGGTTGAACATCTGATCAATTAGACTAGCTCTTGGGTTGGTCTCGACGGGCTGGAAATCGTGACAGACGTCACAAGGCGAGGACACCGCGCGAGACACGGGACTTGGGGGATCCACTTGAACATCCATGGTAGGCAGGTAGAATAAGAATAATTAACTTGTACAACATAAAGATGATGATTTACGACCCAGGATTGTGAGTGAACTCATCCAGTTTTGTATTCCGACGCTGGTCCCATCCCTCACTTTAGGCGCGCGGCTCGTTGCAGAATATGCGACCCAGCGAGCCGACCCCTGCATCTCTCGCTACGTCTAACTACCTAAAGGACAAGGATCAGGAGTTCCAGTGAAACCCCCTGGATTGCTCTTCTTCCGTCATTTGGGTCACCAGCTGAATCATGTAAAGTATACTCACAATGAGAAGTTCGAAGACAGTACCCAGTCCAAAGTGGCCAGATTTGGAGAGCATCTGGGCATAGTTAGCACAGACCGTTGAGGTTACTGATCATTGGTATACATGTATCCCCAGTCAGTCAACCCATGTTTTCCGAGCTTTTGTTATCGTACCTAAGCGCTTCTTACAGTGGCTAACAATGCAAGAACTTCAAATCGTCATTTTGCCGCTCAACGCAGATTGGATCAAGCTGAGAGTAGCTCCATCCACGTCATCATGCGGGGCTCTTAGTTTGCGAATTGTATTGCAGCCCTGAGAAGAGTTTCGCGACTACCTATGCTGCGCCACCTCACCCGTTCTCAGATGGATATCTCCCGCCCATTTTTCCCTTCTGGGTAGTAAGAAAAAGCAACTACAAAATTTCTCACAGCATGTAAAGGTCATCTTCTTAGTCGCAGTAATCAAGATTTCCGATACTCCAAGGTTGATACCATTATCCTACACAAAGCCACTTGTCAAACATTCCCACAGGTGCACAATAAGTCAGCTCTACGCTATGAGGCGCAGTAGATTGCAATTTCCATCTTCAATCTCCGCACAATGGCGGGCATCGCCTGCAGTGTAACAATACGCATCAACAAATCACCCCTTTCAAGTTCCTCCGTCTTATGCAACTAACCCATACCCCATCCCCCAGCTACCCAGCTACCTAGTAAGCTAGGCCGATACGCCTTGAAAAAAGCCTCAGGCTCAGCCGTCCAATCGTGGCGCAGAGTAGAATGCTGCCTATCAACTCCCGTCACCTCATTTCCATGCGTCACGTTGATCCCATCAAACACAACTTAAGACTCTCCATCACCACGCTCCAAGGACTCAGTAGCATCAACTATTAGTATCACTGCTAGATAGGTTCGAACCAATCATGCCGACCACAAAAAAAGTCACCAACGAAGCCACCGGGCCTCAACGTGCGAGCGATTTCAATGTTGCGCTTCAAGCCGTGCCAGGACAGACCGCCATGATGCACGTGTTGCAATACTCATACATGGCCCAGGTACGCCCTCTCAGCGCAAGAGAAATCATAGAATACTTATCGACAAACGGGCAGACTACACTTCGGAAGTGCGACTTTGAGGAGCTACTCGAGGCATCAACAGAGGCGGGCAAAATTTTGCACGAGTGCGGGTCGCCGATTGACTGCACAGGAAGCCAGACTTGGCCTGAGGATGCGGAGAGGGTCAACACTCAGATCAAGGAGAAGTACGGTGGATTTCCAGCAGTTGCTGACGGATTTAAGAAACACGTTGAGCATGCTCGGGCCGCGATCGCAGCGAGCAATCGACAGATCTAGGAGTTGAGGGGGGAAGAGGGGGGATGAAATTGATATCGGAACGAATATTAGTATTTAATAAGATTGAAATTCAACAATAATCCCCTGGGAAATGACATGCATAGGTATACTACGGCCTTGTCGTTGGTTCTGTCAAGGTGAAGATTCTTGGCTCAAGCCTCACGTGCAACTGTCCACCCCACTATGATAGTTCCTGATCCCATTTTAGGCTAATAGCTCCAAGCTACTACCCAGACGGGCGGAGCAACATATTTCAAGAAATTAAATGTTAGGATAAAATTTAGAATAATTCAAAGAGCCCTTTCTTGAAGAGAGCCTGGAGAAAATCCCTGACATGGTCTCGAAAAGGAAGAAAAGTATGAAATCTGGGCGGCTCTAGGGTATGTTTCCGTGGCTGAAAGCTGACGCACCGCCACAACCACACCAACCTCCACACCAGCCACACCCGCAAGGCAACCCAGCTTTCCATCCCCAAACCGCCAGCTATCCTTCCAACTGTCCTCAAAACGAAAAGAGAGAGCCAAACAACCCTCGCCCCCCCTCCCCCACGCAAAACCTCCTCCTCCTCCTCCCTAAAGCGCATAATCTCAATCGTTACCGCGCAATGTCAAACTACTACTCCAACCAACAACCGCAGTACCCAGGCGCCGGCCCCTCGGCTGCCCAGAACCTTCAATTCTTCCCTTCGCAGTACGGTCCTGCCACCGGCGGCACTGGCACACCGCAGCCCGGCGGCGCATATGGATATGGTAACCAGCAGGCCGGGTTCGCCGGCACACCCGGTGCGCAGGGCTTCTCGGGCGCTGCGTACGGCGCGCAGGGCGTTTCGGGTCGGCTGGGCGAACAGGGAGGGTTGAGGACTGGGTGGGTTGCTGCTTTCTCGTCCGAGGGGTATGATGGGGAGCCGCCTTTGTTGGAGGAGTTGGGTGTCAATTTTGGTCATATTCAGGCAAAGGTGAGTTGTTTTGCGCTGCTGGCCATGATGCGCTGAAACTGACTTGTGAAAGACACTCGCTGTGTTGAACCCCTTCAGGCGCATCGATTCACACCTCATGGACGATTCCGATCTTGCAGGCCCGCTCATCTTCTTCCTCCTCTTCGGCTTCATCCTGCTTTTCTCAGGAAAGGTCCACTTCGGTTATATCTACGGCCTCGCCGCCCTGGGCTCCGTGTCCCTCCACCTAATCCTCTCCCTCATGTCGCCCTCCGACGCCGGCCAACAGCCCCAACAGCCAAGTTACCCTCAGTACAGCAGCGAACCCTCGGCACCTGCTCCTCCGCCAGGACAGCAGGGCGGTCACTTCTCCGCGACCTTGACATACCCCCGAAGCGCGAGCGTGTTGGGATACTGCTTGTTGCCTCTTGTGGCGACCAGCCTGTTTGGCATCGTCATGCCGATGGATACACCCCTGGGCATTGTGTTTACGACAGCTGCCATCATGTGGTGCACATACAGCGCAAGCGGAATGTTTTGCGTGGTAGGACGAATGAAGGGCATGAGAGGCCTTGTCGCGTACCCCCTGGGTCTGTTCTACGTCGGCTTTGGCATCATGGGTATTTTCAGCAGCCGAGGGAGCGGATCGCTGTCCAACGCTGCTGCTAAGCTCAACGGCTGAAGGACCAACGACAACAAGCTCTACACTCTACCCAACGATGGAGACACCACGGCGCAGACTCGTTTCCTCGCCGACAGCGACTCCAATGATGCTGTACATGATTACGCCCTGGAAGCGGGCCAAGGCAAACGACGGGGGGACAAAGGCGTTTGAGAGGGAACGGCCGAGACAGTTATACGGAAATGAAATGAGGAACCACTTTCCCCTTTGTATTAGAATAATACTTCTCTTTTTTTTTTCTTGTTGTACGTCACGAACCCACCAAAAGAAGGCAAAGGCAGGTTTATAAGGAGAAGGGAACCTTGATAGCGATCGAGAGGAAGAAAACTCTCTGAATTTAAGAAAAGAAGCATTGAAATATGCAACAAACATCGCATCGAAATCTATATATGACACAGTCCGCGTGCAAAAAAAGCCGTAACAAACAACGTAAAAGCATGTCCCTATCGTATCACTTTTTGTTCACAGGAATCCGCCGCCCGTCCGATTCCCAAATCCGTTTAACCCGCCCTCCCTAATGCGGTCCAAGAAAGTACAATTGTTGATCAACAAAACGCTGCTGCTCATCATCCGCAGCGTGGTATTAAAGGGCTGATGATGAAAGATCCATCGCGAGGAAAAAGCGTCAAAAACCACCGCTTGATTGTTTCATACCGACGTAACACCCTCCCACACTCCGGAAATCATCTAGGCTTTCTTGCCGCCATCGTTCTCCTTGTCATCGTGGGCGTGGACGCCGTTTGTCTTGACGCCGTTCGTCTTGGGGGAGTCGTCGGACTCGCCGAATACGACAGAGTACTGGCCTCCAGCACCGGCGCCGATAATCTTCTTGCCACGGATGGCGGTGTTGTCGATAAGGGTGGGAGTGTGGATATCGTCGATAGTGCCCTGGCCGGTCTGGTAGTTGCTCGAGAAGCCCCAGGAGAAGACCTTGCCCTCGGAGGTGATGGCAAAGCTGTTGTCGGTACCGGCAGTGACGGCGACGGTGTCCTTGACGTCTGTAATTTGTTAGCGACGTGTTTTTCAGTGCATAGGAAAAGTACATACCGGGCTGGACAGTAGGCTTGAACAGGATACGGGCGTTGCCTCGCTCGTCGTAGATGGCGATATCCTCGTTCAGCTTGTCAAACTCGAAGCCGACCTGGTAACCATCGACACGGCCCCAGGTGAAGAGCTCGCCATCCTCAGCGCAAGCCAGAGAGTGGTGCTCGCCACCATCAATATCAGTAATGTTGTAGTCCTCAAGGGAGGTAAGCTTGGCAGGTCGGAGGATGACGGCATCGTCCTCGCCGGCGTTGGACTCGATACCGATCTCGCCAAAGTTGTTCAGGCCCCAACCGTAGACGCGACCCTTGTTGTCGATAGCAAAGCTGTGGTAGGAACCACAGGCAATCTTGACAATCTTGCCTCGGGGCAGACCGACGCCCTGAGGAATAAGCGAAGACATCTTGTTGCGCTCGATGATGCGTCGTCCGAGCTGGTTCTGCTGGCCGCAGCCCCAAGCAACAACGTTGCCCTTGGTGTCGAGAGCGAGGACGTGGTTGGAACCGGCGGCGAGGGCGGTGATGTTCTTGAGTGTGGGGACGATGACGGGAGTCGATTGAACCTTGACGGTCTCTGAGAAGCCGAGGATACCATCACTGGATCGGAAGGTGCCCCAGCCGTAGACGCGGCCATCCTCGGTGAGGGCAAAACTGGCGCTGTCGCTGGCAACGACCTGGACAAACTTGGTGCCAGCAGCAAAGTGCTCATCAGAAACGGGAGAAGGTGTGCTCTCCTTGGGGTTGATGCCAGTGTCATCCTCATCCTCAGAATCAGAGTCCTCCTCCTTGTCCATGTCGCGAAGGCCGCCGTCCCAGTTGGTGTCTCGTCCGAGAGCACCCTGGTCGTTGACACCCCAGGTCAGGATCTTGTTATCGTGGGTCAACGCGACCGCGTGCATGCCACCGCAGGAGATCTGGACGACGCCGGTGTTGGCGGCGGAGAGGTTATCGTTGAGTCGGGGACGCTTCACATCGATGGGCTTCTTGTTGTTGACGCGCTTGCTGCCGAGACCAAGCTCGCCAGACGAGCCCTCGCCAAAGACGTAGACATCGAGGATCTGGGTGGGCGCGTCGTTGATCTTCTTTCCGATCTCGGGGTGAACCACCTTCTTCTCCTTCTTGGGAGCGGCCTTCTTGACGGGTTTCTTGGGGGCAGGCTTCTCGTCCTCGGGCTCCTCGGTCTTGGCCCTCTTGGTGGTCTTGACCTTTGTGGCAGCAGGCTTAGCAGCGGGCTTCGCGGCGGCGGCGGGTTTGGCGGCAGCAGCCTTGGGCTTCGCGGTAGCCTTGGCCTTTGTGGAGGGCTTCACAGCGGGCTTGACGGCGCGTTCTGTGGTCTTGGACTTCTTGGTCTTGCGCGTGTCGGCCTCAGACTCGGCCTCTGTCTCCTCGTCGCGGGCCTTTCGCTTCTTGGACGCGCCATTGGTGGCAGGCTCCTCCTTCTTCTTTGTGGGAGCGGCAGCAGCCGCCTTGGCGGGCTTAGTAGCCTTCTTCACGGCAGCGGAAGCAGTGGACGTCTTCTTTGTCGACGCGGCCGTCTTGGTGACGGATGCTTTGGTTCGAGGGGCCATCGCGTCCTTGTGTGATGCGGTGGGTACCCGACGCGCTGAAAAAGGATGTAAAAAGGGTAGTTTGGCGCAGAGATTGATGTGAAACACGTGCTTGGGAAGCAATACAAAGAACCTGCAGAGCTTCCTTTGCGCGCAGGTAAAAGAGATTTTGACGCAAAGTCGATGATGATGAAGATGAGAGAAGCTGTGGTGTGGTAGAGCGCGAAGCAAAGCAGGTGGTGGTGCTTTTTTTTTTCTTCCTTTTAGGTGTGATCTGACCACGCTGAGTGTGGATGACCTGAGCAGGGATCAGCAGATGCCAATCTGGGCTTACAGGGGGGGTCGAGGCCTGAATTGGGATTCACCGCCCGGAAGCTCCCACTGGAGAATGTCCGGCAGAATAAAATTTAGTGCAATTGAGCTTCGGGCGGTGACGGAGCTTGTCGCGTCTTGTCGTGAGGCGACCCATTCCATTGGGACACGGATAATTCAGTGCAACAATAACCACGAACCATGGGGGGTTGGGTTTCCTGATCCTTGTTTTTTTTTTTTGGTTGATTTTTCTGTTTTCGTCTGTTGTTTTTGTGCCTCTTTTGGAACTTGCAAACCTTCAAACGGAAACCTTGAATACTTCCTCTTTCGGAGAATTCCAGCTGCATCACGATGGACGCCAGCTACCCGACAGTTCATCCCTTTTCACGCGTTTGACAACAAAGTACAATGTAATTAATGTCATTGATTGTGATTGATTCTCAAAATCTCGCCACCTTTAGCCCTGATTCCCTTGCCGCCCAACCCAGATGCCATCCGTTCATGCCCCAACGCCGACCCATAATACAATTATGCCAGTGAATCACAAATCCCTGCCCATAAAACCATGTGTTTATCGTCGAGTGGTAAAGTCGATCTCGTTGGCAGGGTTGTATCCGCCATCGGAAGCCTTTTCGCAAGTGCAGCCACCTGAGCATAACACGTTAGCACCGAGTCAAAGCTTTATGTAGGACCACATTGCACATACCAGCAGGTCGCGAGCCACAGGCACAGGTCGAACCGGCGACGGTCGCGTTTTCAGAGGAAGCTCGGTCGCAGGTGCATTCACCGGCAGGTCGGGCGCGGCATGAGCAGCGAGGTCCCGAGACGGCGTTCTCGCTGGAAGCCTTGGAGCATGTGCAGTGAAGAGCCGACTTTTGGCCGCACGAGCAGGTAGCCTTCTGGGCTGGGGAAGATGTCAGTTGGCTGTCTTATAGTTGAAGATGATGTCACGTACCACAGGCGCATTCAGCGTTATCGCCGGAGCGGCAGCAGGTGGCGGGAGCGTTGACGACCATTTTGGCGGTTTGTGTGGTGATTGTGGAGTGTGGTGGGAAAGTTGAGAGTTGGAAGAGACTTTGAGAGTTGTAGTCGTAACTTGAGATTGTGCTTGAGATGCTGATTCTAAACTTCCACCAAGAGAGGCTCCCTCAACTTATTTGTACTCGATCACTCCTGGGGAACGTGTCTCCACTCCCTCTGGAGCTTGGTTGCCGCATCTCCAAAACGCAGTAATCGTCCATTCTCTGATTGGCCAAGTCCCCAGATTCACTTCCTGTCCGCCAATCACAAGTTGCTTATTTCCAACTTGACAACTTTCGCCTCCAAAACCGGCCCATGCTTAGGAACGCCTCCATCTATTTCGAGTTCTCGAATGTCATGAGTAATCAGGGCCCAGATCGAACCTTGTCATGCTCTGGTCAGCTTTTTGAAGTGGTTTTCTCAGCTGCTTTCGGCCTGTCCGCTACTGGATGGTCATGACCTTGTCTTCTGCTAGTCGCTGGAAGATGCCGATTGTTACAGATGGCATTCCTTGCTTGCCTTGACCTCTCACATCGCAATTGTCAATTCTCGATAAGAGCTGCTCGAAGCTGCTCATGTCATGATGGGTTGTAGAAGCCATGACGTAGAGATTGCCCTTGGTCTATAAGGTCAGCTGCCTCTGGCTAACTGACTCGCCGCGCGCGACGTCTTTAGCTCTCTTCTCGTAGCGGCGTCTTCTTCACCGCTATCTGTACTCCAAACCGACGTTCCATTGACACCGCCGTTGCAATGCAATTGATCTCATGCTCATGACGGCCCCTCGCCGACTTCCTCCTCCGGCCAGGGCAATCTCGGCGCCGCTCCCCGAATTCGGCCCCACTTCGGCCGCCTCCGATGACTGTTGGTACCCGGTTGACTGATTTGTCCCGATCACGGCCTCATCTGGAATGCCTCAATCCGTTTGCACTTTCACCCACCTTTGTTTGCACTGGAATTACTTTGAACCGCGCATTTGCAGTTGCGCAACGTCTGCCTAATTCCTTATCATCTCGCCCGCTCGTACCCAATTTCAAGCCGATAAATCCCCGCAGATCACATTCAGCTTCATAATACCTCACAGCCGACTTGATGCCATTCACAGCTTAATTGAACGCTTCTTGTCTTTCGTCTCCTTTATTTAACTCTCGACTCGCACCATCCTTCATCAACCGCCTTCAGCATGTCTAACTCCACTGAACCTACTGTCGTTGTTATAGGGTATGAGTGAGCTCTCCCTTTGGATGACCTGAGCTAAACATGTCAGTGCTGGAATCATCGGCCTGACTAGCGCCCTCAAGATCCAGCAACTCCTCGCAGAGTCTCCAACCACTCAGTCAACATCCGTCCTCCTCGTCGCGAAAGAATGGCCAACCTCAATTCCAGGGGCTCCCATCTCCCACTCTGCCGACTACGCGTCCATGTGGGCCGGCGCCCACGTCCGACCCATCCCAGGTTCAACGCCCCAGCTTCGTCAGGAAGCCAAGTGGCTCAAACATACCGTTGCCGAGCTTGAACGTCACCGCCAGAGTGAACCCTGGGTCGGCATTCGTCGTCTCCCGGGTATCGAGTATCTTGAGGATCCATCGCCCGACTACCTGAAGCAGGATGCTCAGAGTTTTGCCGCCGAGACTGGCCTGTCAGGCTATCGCAAGTATGAGGCTCATGAGCTTCCAGACGGGGTGAAGCTGGCGTTTGAGTACGAGACGTACTGTATCAACTCACCCCTTTACTGCAGCAACTTGCTGCGCAAATTCATCCTCCAAGGTGGAAAGACGCTGCACAGGGAGCTCAAGAGCGAGGAGGAAGCTTTTACACTTGCGTCTCAAGTTTCATTCGTGGTCAATGCGAGTGGAATGGGGTTCAAGGATGCCAAGTGCTTTCCTATTAAAGGCAAGTTTCGATGACCCGCGGGAGTGTCTCGGTGGCCCGCGGGTGCCGAGCACACAAAAGTTTGGAGTCATAGGCACTGACACTTCAAACAGGCCAAATCGTACTGACCAATCTCGCCGCTGCTGACAAGACCATCACAAAGCAGCTGAAGGATGGTTCTTGGAGTTTCATCATCCCCAGATCTTTTAATGGAGGCACAGTGATTGGCGGCACCAAGGAGCCCGGCGACTGGCGTATTGAGCCATCCCTGGAGCTGCGACAGAGAGTTCTGGACAACGCCAAGAGCATCGCTGCCGAGTCATGCGGTCAGAACCAAGTGCCTGGGCCACTAAAGGTCATCAAGGATGTGGTTGGTCGAAGACCGGCTCGTGAGGGAGGGATGAGGGTTGAGACAGAGACCAAGGACAATGGCCAGGGGGTACAGTACGTCATCCATGCTTACGGAGCTGGAGGACGCGGCTACGAGATGTCTTGGGGTGTTGCAATCGAAGTGACAGACCTGGCGAGAGAGGTGCTTCGTTCGACGTCGGCGCTTAAGTCAAAGCTGTGATGCGTCGGATATCGGGTATCGGGATGCATGGGATGATGCCAAAACCGATTCACCATTCACCGAACCACAAGATCATTTGGGCCAGCAGTTTTTCACACTCAGCGGACCAGAAAATTGATTTATAGTACAGGAATGGCATTAATACCACTCGTTTGATTTATTGACAATGTTCAGAGTTATATAAAAATTATATACGAAGTGAAAGGCTTGGTCGTGCGAGTATCAGTTCCACCAACCTCCAGGGGGCAACAACTATGATTGATGTTTAGCTAGTCTATGGTTGACTTAGTTGTCACGGTAGTAGCGGCGAGAGAACTGGGGGACGCTGCCACATCCGGAATCAGCAGGGGCGGTGGCAGCAGGCTCAGCAGCGCTGGTATCAGGGGAGGCAGCAGAGTCGGAGCCGGTGGCAGAGCCAGATCCAGCAGCAGCGGAACCAGAGCTAGAGGAAGCACCAGAGCCACCAAAGATAGCGGGTCCAGGCATGGGGTAAGAAGTGGCACCGCTGTAGATGCTGTAGTTGGGGGAGAGACCCTCAGTGTTGCTGTCGTAGACACCAGGGATCTTCACGGCATCCGTGGGCTCCTGACCGCTGCCAGAGTTGGTGACCTTGACGTGGGCGCAGTTGAAGTAGAACTCGGTTCCACTGGGTCGGTGAAGAGCAAGATGCTCAATGCGGACAAGGTACTCGCCACTGGGGACCTCAGCGGGGATGGTGAAGTCAACACGGTTCTTGTTCCAGATAAGCCAGTTCTCACCAGACGCCTGCATGGGGAAGTTGGCACCAAGCTCATAGACCTTGAACCAGTCTCCAGAGCCATCGTAGGACTTGACATCGTCGTTAGTGGCTCGGGACATGTAAACCTGAATGGCACCAGGGTGCTGGATCTTGCCGTCCAGGTTGGTGCCAAAGCCAATGGTGTCACCGGCGCTGACCTCGGCAGCCTTAGTAGAGCCGGCGTTGGCCTGGGCTCCAGTGTTGCACCTCATCTCGTTGCTCGACAGGATATCGAAGCCAAAGTGAGGCTGGAAACCCTGAGTAGAGCGGCGGACGTACTCGTACTCGGCCGACTTGACATTGTTGACGTAGAGATGGGGGAAGAAGTAGTGAGCGGAGACGAGGTTGGGAAGAGCCAGGATGGCAGCAGAAAAGGAGATGGCGGCCTTCATGATGACTGAGAGTTGTTGCAAAGAGTGTACTGGTAAAGTAGAGTTGAATAATAACCTCTGGGGTAGAATGAATGAAAGTCTCGGCTAGCGAGAGTAAGAAAACGAGTGCTTGGAAGGACGATGAGAAACTGAACTGCTGATGAACCTCAAAAGGGCAACACTCGAGTCTTTATATCTATCAGCACCCGCACCTTACGGAGGTCTTGATTCCTGGCCGCGCGCTCAGCAGACTACCTGAAACCGAAAAACCCCTGATACGAAAAAGAGGCCCAGAACAGCCGCCAGAAACATGCTTAACCCGACACATGGGAACGGGCTTGGCTTCAGGCTCACCTTTTCCCCCATTGGTGGATGAACATGGTGTTTCAAAGTCCCCTTGACTTCAGCTCTGGGAGGGAAGGTGGGGGATGTGTACGCCATTAAACGAAGAACGACGGAGGCCGTTCAGCCCTAAACGAAACACGAATGGGCAAGTCTTGCGAGCGGGCCTCGTGGGTTTCGAGTGTTGAACCTAGCTCCTTGTCAAAGCTCCCTGCTAAGGGTGGATATTGGGTTACATTCAGGGTCCTTGTTGATATGGGTTTCGGGGAATGGAACATGTGGACTAGAGGGTCTGAGCGGGAAAAAGAAAGAACCTTTTTTAGAATGAAGTTTGATACTAGGCATTCTTTGTGGACGAGGCGTAATCATTGAGCCGGGTCAGAGGTTGACAGTGTATCTGTGGGATCGGAGGAGAGGAACTAAGGAGGCCGGGTTCCAGCCACAGTTGGCAAACTCCCCGATGCAATATTCCAATGCTAAAATTTCCATTCACGCCGTGATACACGTTGAATACCCATGATATCCAATCCTAGAGATGTGAGCCAGTATGAGAAGACTTCAACGTTGAGAAGGGGTGAAAATCTAGTGTGACCATCGCTCAAAGACATCCTTTTGGGGGAGCGGCCGGTATTATAGAGCTGCAGATCTACGATTTTAGCGTAGCCGAGCGCTAAGGCCCCTGTGGCGCAGTGGGATAGCGCGTAGCTCTTATACCTTCATTACTTGGTGAAGATATGCTAAGGTCGTGAGTTCGAACCTCACTAGGGGCAGACTTTTTGCACTCCTGACAGACACATCATGCGATACGGTTTGTCTTTTTGGTCAGTTGAGGGGAGGGAAGAGGTGCCATGCATGTAATAAACAGATAGCCCCCCCGCCCGTACTATTAATAGGTGATAAGGAGGTAGAAGAAGATTCCCCGCCAGCACGCGTATTTCTCTTTGTCTTGTCTGGCGGAGAGAGTGGCAGGTGATTCAGGTGGGCAGACAAAAAGCGAATGACTCTTTTGACGGCCAGAATACGCACGAAGTTACATCCTGAATTAAATCGATTGGGAAATTGACATTGAATTAGCGGAGTAATTGTAATGCAGACACCCTTCTTGTTTCTATCTTCCCTACTATTAGCAGTACGAGCCCTTCTTCGTCCATGGGCTGCCTCTTCTCCCTCCTGTCCTCATCTCCCACCAACACACTCCTTCACCATCTCATCCAAATCAACCGCATAAAGCCAATCAAGGTCAAAAGGCTTCATCTCCACATCCTCCTCCTTCGGCAACCTCCTCTGATTAATCTCCCCATTCAACTCAATGACCCTGTCAATCCGTCCCTGCCGGCCCTTCTGCCACCTCTCCAGCGCTTCACCAAACCCTTGTTTCAGATGCCCTAGGATCCCAGCAAAGGTGTAGACGTCTTCAAAGGCCTGGTTCACACCCTGGCCGGCGGTGGGGGGGATTGCGTGGGCTGCGTCACCGAGGATAATGACTCGGCTGTGCTTGTCGGTTGATGCCCATTTGTCGAGCTTGGGGAGGAGATAAAAGGGCCAGAGGTTGACTTTGTCGGTTGAGATGTTGGAGGTGGCGTTGGAGACGATAGGAGGGAAATCTTCACTGCCTTCGCGGAGAAAATCGATGCACCATGTCTTGTCAGATGTCATGGCTTTCCAGGCATCTCGGCCAGGGTCCTCTCCTGCAAAGATACGCTGCTTTCCGATGAGAACCTCTGAGCCATCGGCTAGCTGGGGTGCAATGACAAAAGCCCCTCGCTTGTTGTGCATGAATGTAGCCGGGAGCTTGTATTCGTCCTTTTC
The DNA here is from genome assembly GCA_027569015.1 of Ascodesmis sphaerospora. Taxonomy (NCBI): domain Eukaryota; kingdom Fungi; phylum Ascomycota; class Pezizomycetes; order Pezizales; family Ascodesmidaceae; genus Ascodesmis; species Ascodesmis sphaerospora. The sequence goes on along the minus strand of JAPPUR010000011.1, from coordinate 297,276 downwards.
CATCTTGAGTTGCTCTGTAGGCACAGCAGCGGTGACACCAATCATGTTTGTAAACTTGGGCTGCAAGTCAGGATGAAGGTATGATCGGACTCGAGAGTGGATTCCATCTGCGCCGACAAGGAGAGAGGCGGTGGACTCTGAGCCATCGGTGAAGAGCCAGGTGACATTGTCCTCAGTTTCGCTGACGATGCGGTCAAATTTTTTGCCGTATACAACTTGGATCCCGGCTTCACGGACCAAGTCTAGAAGAATGTTGATGAGCTCGAAGCGATAGACTCGAATGCCGGAGTAGCCATACTTGGAAACGGATCCAAACTCAAAGACGTCGACTGTCTTGCCGTCTTGAGATAAGAAGTAAGACTCTTCAAACTTGTAGCTCCGAGGCTCCATGCGCTCAAAGACGCCAAGTTTATCAAGAATGCGGAGGGCATTGGGTGAAAGCATGATTGCCCCACCAATGTCTAGGGGTGCGCTCTGCTGCTCATAGGCAATCGCCTCGATCCCTTGTTGGTGGAGGGCGAGGGCCAGGGTTAGGCCCGAAAGGCCGGCCCCGATGATGGCGACTTTGGTGGGTGACATGATTAAAAGGGTAATTTGATGTTGCTAAGGGTAAAAGAACTTGAGAATGTAAAGTTGTAGTAACTTTGAAGGGCGGTTTTGTGTGGGTGAGTACTGAGGTGGATGGTTGGTGATGTCTCTTCTCGACTTCACCACCAACTCGACTACCTATATATATACAACGTCGGTCTATGCTACAGAAGAAAATGCACGGACAATCCCTCGGTCTCGGTCTTTGATCTAAGCCACCTCTGCAATCTTTTCACGCATTTGTCAAACCAAAGCCTCTTCACCATCTTCCTCCTCCAATAAGCATCGTCGCTGAGGAGAATATCCGGCCGAGTGGTAAGACTCGGCCGATAGAGTCTCACTCTCGGCCGTGTCGGATTACAAAACATAGTGACAGTAATCTCGGTCTTTTGCACAAGCCTCTCGGTAATTTGAGAATCCGCGCCTCGATTTGTAAGGTCGAGGCTGTGTTGTCAGCTGAGTCCGAGCGAGGCACGGCCGAGTTCCCGGGGCCGAAGGTTTCGGCCGATATGAAGAAGGACGGATGGGTTTACCTTGACTATAAAGGGTTTGGATGGGATACTCTGTGTTGTCTCTTCATTCTCATCAACAAGTTCATCTACTTCAATAAATACACCTGTTTTTCGTTCTCAACTACACTCTTCTTTATAACCAACTCATCTCAAAGCTATCCCCCAACCCACACACAAACACACCCCATCTTCAACATGCATATCTTTGTCATTGGCGGAACTGGCCGCAACGGCTCTCTTGCTATCCAAGAAGCTCTCTCCAGAGGCCATACGGTCACGGCCCTTGTCCGCAACCCATCCACCACATCACTACCCTCTCACACCAACCTCACCCTCGTCAAGGGCACCCCCACTTCTCAAGCAGACGTCCTCGCCGGCCTCACAACTCCTGAGCCTCCCAAGGCCATCATATCAGCGCTTGCCCAGGCTCGCACTTCAGAGTCGCCTTTTGCAGCTCTCCGCCCTGATACTACACCCGACTTCTTGACTTCGAGCATGCACGTCTTGCTCGCCGCCATCTCGCAAGCCAACCTCCCTTACAAACCCAAGCTGGTCATAAACTCAGCTCAAGGTGTTGACTCCTCCTGGCGCTCTATGAACCTCCCCGGAAAGATCATTTTTAGTCACGGAAGCATGGGTATCGGACTCAAGGACCACAACAAACTCGACCAGCTTGTACGTCATAGCGGTTTGCCCTTTGTTTCCCCACGGCCGTGTATGCTCGCCGACGGTGACGCCAAAAACGTCAAGGTCTGGCCTGAAGATGGAAAAGGCTGTGCGTGGATGCCATCTATTACCAGAGCGAGCGTTGGACAGTGGCTCGTCGATGCCGTTGAGAGCAATGAGTGGGACGGAAAGGCACCGGTAATCACTAATTGAAGTGATTGGAATGATGATAATGACTAGGAGAGCAACGAAGGATTCATTTAGCATCTGAGTAGGATTGGGAGTCTACCTTGGAAATTACATGTTGAAGCTGAGCCTGGTTTCCCGCCACTAGCTATCTCTTATTATACAAATCCATGAATATCCTGACCAGAAGAATTCCCGAAGTCTGACGCCCTTGAACATCAAAGAGCTCGATGACACGATATCCTTCACGAAGACGGTCCAGACGGATGCACGCCCAACCTAACAATGGCTGAGTAAAAGATTGGTCATCCACGACCTTGAATCTGTTAGATGAGGTTAGTCCCTGTCAGATACATATTCATAGTCTCACTGCGAAGAGGAAGGCATCGGATGAGCTTGACAAGGAAATACCAGCTCGGCTAGAGGCCAAGGAGCAAAACTCACCTCAAAAAGCTCAACTCAGGTGGGGACCTGTTGACCACAAATGAAAGGGCTGACCCAGTGGCACCGAACCGGGGATCCTTCGTCTTGCCGGTCTCTGTCTTGAATTTGTAAATGCTCTCGTCAACGTCATCCTGAACGCAGTGAAGCTCAACCTTGACCTGAGGACGAACACTCTTCCAGGGGCCGCTGCCGTCTTGCTCATCTTCACCGCTCTCCGGGATGTCGAAGCCGGAGAAAATAGTGATTCCTATATCCATTATGCCAGCGGGTTCGGCATCATACCGGGTTTCGGTATGCCTATCGGTGCTTCGATACCCAGCCGGTTTGAGAACCCACCCATCCTGGTCGGCAAACATGCCACGCTGGAGCATCATACCCTCATCCTGGATATGCCAGTTCAGTCCCACCATCTGGACACCTAGCCTCCAGAAGCGGGATGGATCAGGGTTGGATGAGTCGACCCTGCGCCCAGATGGGAAGCAACGCATAAAGTAGTGTTTGTTGTGAGAAAACAACCTAGCTCCGTCCGCCGTATCGAGCTCAAGAAGATGCGTTTCGCTCAAAGAAAAGACGTGAGACGGCTTTCTCGCTGCAGAGGCATCAAAGCTGTGGAACGCCGCGGTGTGTGTGTAAATGGCAAGATCGCTGAGGGCCTGGCAGATGACATTCCTGGGCGACTTTGTTTCAGGATTCGAGCCGCTTAAGGGATGTAGGCCCCTGATGGAGCTTTCAGAGTCGCCCGAGGGATTATTGTTGGTAGGGCTCCTCTTCACGTTGACGAGGATTTTGCGTCTCAGATCACCCAACGTTGGAAGACGGAATCTCGGATCACAATCCTCAAGAGGTTCATCAAGAAGAAGTTCCCCCCATTCCTCTTTCATGATCCTTACCATTACCTCCTGCTGCTCAGTATCTAAATGCACCTCGAGACTGACAATGACGGGTAGATCGTTGTTCACAAAGGCCGAAGTTCCAATGGCGGAACATACTTCACGGAAGCCGCACGGGGTAGTCAAAGTCCAGCCGTGAGTGACAACGGGCTCGCCTAGTTCTAGCTGCGGTCGCTTTTTGCGCAGTTTGTTGACCCTGCTTACTGAGCTGCGTGGCTGATGGTCTGGGGAAGGATCTTCCATCTTTGGCTCAACGGAATTTCTGTCCCAAACGTCAATATCAACACACCGGCCACCTTGCATGAGAATCTAGAGCCATAACGTTAGCTTCAACATGAAATTCTCGTTGGGGATCCTATACATCTCGATATGCCTCAGCACTGGCCCTAGAGGCGGTTTGGTTTCCGTTTCCGCTGAGATAGGTGTTGTGGCTACTACTGATGAAGTAGTTGGCCAAGGGCTTGGAAAGGTCTTTTGGCTGGAGAGGCCCTTGAGCGCTGGTACCCAACTCCAACCAGGCCTTATAGAACGCATCAAAGCCGTATGTTTCTTTGATGGAGAAAACCTCATCGTATTCGTGACCCGACGGATGCTGTTGCCTGAGAAATCTGTTGAAGGCGATTATCGAGAGCGTCTCTTCCTGGTCCTTTAGACGATTAAACAAATCGACAGCGGCTCTGTACATGGGGGGATGCGAATCAGTGTTGCTCTTCAGGTCTTGTTGAGCCGCAGATTTTGACGCATCACTGGAGGCTGGTTTCATAGTTCCTAGGTTGAAAGCCTTTCTGATTGTGTTGCGGAACTTTGAGGTTGTGCTCTCCGGGGCAGCTTTGCTTTCATCTGCTGGCTGTTCGATGGAAGCGCTATCAAAATCCTGGGTTGCATCCTCGGCATTGTCGCTCATTTCGGAGCTTGAAAGCGTTTCTTGAGTAAGTCGTGAGATGTCTGTCTCAGCGGCAGCCGATTCATCTCCATGCTCATCCGCAAAGAAAATCTCTCCCGGGAAATCGCCTTCTTGGGAGGGAGATATTTGGCTCTCCACTATGGCGACTCGATTGTGATCGAACTGGGTTAATTGTAGACGTTTTTGGCCTTCCACATCCGATAGGCCGCTCAGCCACTGGACCACAGAGGGGCATTTGCTATGCCCGAGGTCAAAAGATCCCACCTCACCTCCAAGGTTGATATGACTTGACCTTGGCCATGGTAGTGAACGAAGAGAGAAATCATGAACGTGCTCCAAGACATGGTCGATCAGCTCCGGAGAGTCAACAATTCCTTCCACATCACAAAGTGGACAGGCCTCTATGCCTGTCTTTCTCTGCGTGGAGAGAGATATGAGTGTAGAGATGTTGTCCCCTTCAGCAGCTTCCTGGTGTAAGGCCATGAGATGCTCCATCATGTCCGTCATGGAAGTAAACTGTGGTTCATTTTCACACAGAGGGCATTGCCAAGTAGGTGAGTGGTCCTGCCGAATGTGTCGTTCTAGTGCCGTTCTTGTGCTGTAGTATACGTCTGGAGTGGGACAATCCTCGACGACGCAGGTGTATGGACAGATGTCCTCACTCAAGTGCTTCCTGATAATCATGGTTAGAATAACTTGGGTGACATACAGAGATGCAACTCACCTCCATCTAGGATTCGTCTTTACGTCTTGAACTGGCAAGGTCTGGTAGCAGCAAGGGCATTGAAACATGAGCTGGCTATCGTCAGGTAGTTGGGGTCGCGGATAGTGAGCGGTTGCTGTAATACGCGTAACCTCGGTTCTGGGTGTCAAGGCCTCTGGCTTCTTGAGTGATGGGTCGGTATATCTCAGCTTACTTTCGGGGACTGAGGCTGACGTCCCTGATATCGTAGGAGCATCGCTGCTCTTGGGGAGTGTGAGTGGTTGTTCGACAACAGGGTGAGAGGGGAGGGGAATCTCCAGATCTGGCGAGGCGACTGGTTGATGTGCTTGATTTATGGCATCTTCTGAAATAGACGGCAAGTTAGGGTTGCGTCTTTTGAGACCAGTTGAATGTCGTCGAGCCTGCAGAAAACGATTTCTTCGTCGCAAGTTCGCTGCCACCAGGCGTCGCTGAATGGGCGTCAATGCTTCAAGCTTCTGCTTAAATCTGTGACTGCTGTATCCTCTCTCCCCAGGCCGTAGAACCGCGATGCACTCGAGGTGTTGCTTCAACTCGGAGTGCTCTTCCTCATTGAAGAGGCGATCAGCTTTGTGAAGTCGCGACCGCTTTCCAGTCCGTCGGACAGCCAGCGCAAGGGATGCAAGACTTCCCAGAGCCGACTCGATATCAAGCAAGGCTTCATCGAGACTTTGGTGCTTTTCTTGCAAGTCTGCGTAGTCTTCCAAGGACTGGTACAGCATTACCAGGTTTCCTTTAACCAGCGCTAGGTCAATGGGCCGTTCATTGAGCCTCCAGTCGAGCGCGGCTCTTGCAGAAGCCAGTGCCCCGATGCCATCGATCCAAAGATTGAAATCTGCTAGTTTGTACTCGAGGCGTTCATCCGCTGACGGCGCTTCAGGTTGATCATCTGAGGGCTGGTTCTTCCCATCATCCTTGGTCTGAGATGGAGAGCCTCGGCATCGGTCGAACAGGTCTAGGCATTTTTGCGAAAGCTCAGCGGCAGTGAGATCCAAAAGATCCATGTTTTGGGGGACCTATGATGAGGTGCATGGTTCTTGTGTGTTGGTAATGTGGAAGTGTCCAGCTGACGTTGACAAGGCGGAGACGACAACCCCTGTCATATCCCTCCACGTGACCATGAGTGGACGATGAGGCTGCGTCGACATCCAATACCGTTGGCTGACGCTGACCTGAGTGGATTCCTCATCCTGCAATTAACTCAACTACGACAGAGACTGATGATGCTTTAAGGATGGCGCCAGAAGATGAAGGCCATGGCGCCTGCGAGCTGCTGGCTAAGGTCGCCAAAGGAGTCTTCCCTATCGTTATGCGATGCGGTATTCAGCAGCGGGAGCGCGTTGCGGGGGAAGTGGGCACAAGGCTTGGCCAGATTGCTCAAGAGCCGTTGCAAGGTTATGAGACGGATCAAGAAGCCGAGGGTGCCGCGACAAGTCTATTGCACACTCTTCTGATGATATGCAAGGTATGTTTCTCAGACGGGCCGCCGGGTTCCTGACCACACACGACCTGGAGCTCTGCCATATGTTGTTGTGATTCATCTCGGCCTTGGTTTTAATTCTTGTGGATTGATACTAAATGGTGCAATTTAGTTTCCTGATCCAGTCGGAAGGCAGACTACGGCGTGGGAATGTTACTCAAGCATTCTTGCGCTTCTGAGGCCTGAGAGCAAGGCCAAGTTAAACAAGTCCGTCCTTCTGTACTTCAAGATGGGCCCCGGCTATAGTAGCCAGGCAAAAGAACAATGTGACAGATTCTTCGCCAGACTTAGCGAAGAGGGGCCCAACAAAAAGACGGCTGCTGATCAGATCATGGGAGGAACGCGGATGCCAGAACCCAGCGACTACCCTCGACATGTCAACGAGAACTTGTTTCAAACCCTACACCGGCATTCCCAGTCGTGTGGGGACCATCACCTGCTCTCTCATCCTGCGAGGCTCTATCTTGATGGAAACCCGCAGATCCAGAGCAAGCACGCACAGTTTGAGCTGGTGGTTTCAACAGCCGATATGAATTACTGGCAGGATCTTTGGGTTGGAGTGCCTATGTGAGGAACTGCGTTTTAACGTTCGAGTCAAGATCTCTAACTTGATTCTCTAGGCAAACTAAAACTCGAAAGCGTCTTGTCGGTTTCAACCTTGGCAGAGATGTGAGCAGCGATGAGGATGAAGAAGAAGGCGGCGAAGCCTCGGGCCTCGACCAAGTCAGCCCTGATTACTTCTGCCAAATCCTGAGAGACCCTTCCTTTGCCAAGCTGAGGGTCCGATTCATTCAAGGCCTTGGGCTTGTCTCACTTCGTCCGCCAGCCGCTCTTGAGCGCTTCCTCTGTCCTGGACAGGGTCTGCCACTCTGCACAGCTGTGGAGAGCTACAAGCTAAAGGATAAAGACAAGATCATACTTGCCCACGCTATCGCGCACTCCTTCTGGCAGTTTTATGGATCAGATCTGATGCGAGAGCGGTGGACAAGCCACAATATTTGGTTCATGCAAGAAACTGATGAGCAGCAACACCCGAAGGATCAGCTCGCACTGAGAGCTTACATGTCCCTTGATTTCAACGGCCAGAATAGTGTCGATGAGAGCATGGACAATCCGATGGTTACACACCCATTCCCTCACATCCTGGCACTTGCCATTGTCTTGCTAGAAATTGGCCTCAGGCGCCCTTTCAAGTCAATGGATCATCTACCACTCGCATCTCGGTTGAATCGAGATCATGGGGCCGCAAACCAGCTGCTTAATGAACTTGAAAGAAGCCATTGGGCGAGCTCGACGCAGCGGGACATCTTCACTAGAGTTGTCGTAAACTGTTTGGATCAGAGGCTCTTCTCCATTGACCAAACCCCCAAACACAAGAAGGCCAAGGGGTCAACATTAACTTCCACAGGCATCAGAGCTGGTGGTGGGGAGTTCCAGGTGGACGAGCGAAGAAGGCGAATCTATGCCAAGGTTGTCGAGCCTTTGTCGAGGCTTGTCAATATCGCTTTCAAGAATGATCCCAAGTGCATATCATACTTGTCGAGGTGCAGAGAGGCTGAAGCATCTCAGCAGCAGCTCCGCCCTCCGGTGGCATCATTCCACGCCGGCAAGACGATTGTCGCGCGTGAGTGGCTGGATAACTTGAAGCACATAAGTCGGCACATCATGATGCTACGGCGACAAAAACCGGATCATGTCTTTGTCCCTGTCAAGATTGCTATTCTAGACACTGGATATAATGCCAAGTTGCCCTTCTTTAGCCAGGCGGCCAGAGCGAAATGCATTCGTGGATGGAGGGACTTTGTAGGAGATGGGCAAGTGTCTGATACTGATGATACGACAAGACGAGACGATTACGGGCACGGTAGTTTGATGGCTCGTCTGGCTATGGAATCGGCTCCACTGGCGAATTTATACATTGCACGGGTCGCCAAGGATTCCAAGGGGCTTTCTTCGGGCAGCAGGTCTATTGTAGAGGTATGCTTACCGTCTGACGTTAAAATGACTTGGGCCACTGACATTGAGATTATAGGCAATTCGCTGGGCTGGTCTTGAAGAAGAAGTGGATGTCATCTCCATGTCCTTTGGCTTTCCCGACGATGACGATGATATCGCCAAGGCTATCGAAGACGTTGAACGAGAGAGAAACGTGGTATTTCTGGCTAGCGCTGGCAATAATGCGGCGTATCAAGCTGAATCATTCCCTGCCCGGCACAGATCCGTCATCTCCATCAGAGCAACAAACTGCGACGGCACATTCAGTGCAAGCAACCCGCCCATAATTGATCGATACTCCAGCTCTGTTCTCGGTACATTTGGAGATGACCTACCGGATAACATCCATAAGGAGATAACAGGGCGTTTCGGGCCCTCCATCTGCCAGCCGGGCTCATCCATCGCCACAGCAGTTGCTGCTGGCATCGTGGCATCCACAATTGCCTACGCAGAGGCATTGTCCTCTGTTTTACCTATACCTAAAGAACAAAGCCCGGTTCAGAGCTTGAAGAAGACACAGGGCATGATGAGGATGTTGGAGAAGATGGCTCCAGAGCAGACGGGTCATCATAAGTTTGTGAACCCCATCTGGTTCTGGAGCGAAAAGTCGGATCCATGGAAGGCCTGGGCTGCCATGTACGATTCTGTCTCACAACTCATGTATAGGCGTTAGTATGATCACGGTGCGGGAGCACCCTTTGTTGTTTTGGCGCGAGGGAACCCTGAGGGATGGAAGAGTGGCTTTAAGCTTTCGCTTTGTACCTATTTGCCACGAAACTAGAGAGTTTCCTTGAGCCAATTCACGCGCCAATTGGCCGAGCTTAAACCAACGTCCCTTCATGATGCCACGGAAACTACACAAGGCTCATTGTTCAGCCGCGCTGCAGCCTGGACTGGAGAAGCCCAATTAAAAGCCGCAAGTAAGCGCTAGAGGCTGAGTGACGTTTGAGGTCAACAAGCCGCTCGTCCTCTAACCAACCTCACATCTCCCATCACTCAACTGTAGCTACGGCTGGACACCTCAAGATGAAGACTTGGTTCCTCCCACCCGACTTCACATTCACCCCCGACGGTCCCCTCCAGCTCGGAGCTGTCATTACGCATCCTGGACGTCCTACCAACGTCATCGCATCACCCCGCACCGACCCATCGATACAGCTGCCTGAGATCCAGGTCATCACGGAAAAGAACCACTCGCACTCAAACGAAATCAGCCGCAAGGGCGGAGTTAGCCTTTTTGCCAAGTTTATCGAGTTTGCTTCTGGCTCTGTGTCGTACGAGGCCAACCGCCGAAATCTTCTTCAGTATGGAACTGTCGATCACGAAGTTCGGTCTCTTTTAGCGCCATTCTCAAAAGACTTTCTCACGAGTCTTACGAGCTTGGACTCAGTGAAGGAGCACATTGAGTCGGGCCTGTATGGCAAGAGACCTATATACCTTGTCTCTGGTCTGCGGGTCACAAACGAGTCGTTTACGGTGACCAAAGAGAAAGGAACTGGTAATCAGGCTGAAATTTCAGCCTCTGGGCCCACTGGACCGGTACCAGTTGAGGTCGGCGGAAGCATATCCGGGGGTGTGGAGAGAACAAAGGTGGATTCTTATGAGACGGCCCCGGGCATCATCTTTGCATACCGACTGCACGTTATCCGTCCAAGGAGTAGTAAGAGTACCCAATCGGAGATGTTTTCGAGCTCCAAGGCTTTCTATACGGATAGAGCGGAGTCAGAGCCTATGGAGGTGGTTGATGTTACATTGGACGTGGTTGGGGACGACCTCGAGGAGGATGAGATCAAGTTTGATCAGGCTGATTTAGGGGACGGCGAGTGCTGCCTGCGTCAATCATAGAAGCAGCTGTCGCCATAAAAGGAATGAGACTGGAGAGGATTATTGAATGATGGCTATTCATTGGTTGCTGTATTTCTCAGAAAATGACAACACAGATTTCTAGTTCTGGAGACACCAGGGGCCCCTGTTCGGGTAGTGGGTGTTTGACGAGGAAGACTGACGTACCCTGTATTCATGTGCATGTCGGCACCGATTCCCCGAAGACGTGCAACGGAAACGTTAAATTCAGCTGAATCCCTCGAGAACTAAAGTTCTGTTCCTTGTCTTTTATTTATTCTGAGCTATACAACCCGTGTCAATCTGCCTAAGCCCCCCACGCCTCCATCTTGACGCAACACCTCCTCATACCTATCTCTCGAAGATGTCCGTGTCTCCAGACGTTGTGGCCCTTATCACGCACAAAAAAGCCCAGTACTGCCACTCGGCCGACTCCAACCAGTGGCAAGTCTTTGAGAAAGTCTTCCTCCCCGATGCAACTTTCGTCTTCGTCGACGCCAAAGATGAAGTCCTTAATGTCGACCGTGAATGGTCCTTTTCGTCTAGGGACGATTTCGTTGCATACTTTAGCAACTCATTCAAAGTTCAACAAACCATTCACTTGGTCGGGCCGGGGGAGTTTGAGCCGATCTCCCCAGACGAGATTAGGGTTACGTGGTCCGTCATATATCACTGTGGGCCGAGAGATAGCGAGACTGAGGGGCATGGCACTGGCGGAGGACACTATCACGAGATCTGGAAGAAGCGAGAGGGAGATTGGTTCATGGCTAGTATGAGGATGAAGCGACTTTACTGGAGGACCTGATTAGGGGCGAATTTTGTCGGCGAGGCTTTCCTTGGTCGCTGTGGGAGATGGTGTTTGTTTTACTGCACGAGATGCCACAATGTATATTGATGCAGCAATGATAACAAAATCCAATGCATGCATGAATATGGCCGTAGTTCTGAATTCAGAGGACCGAAGTGCCCAATACGCTATCCCCGTCCATCTTGCCGTTCACAACCCATTCTTCTCGCCGTTGGCGCCGACATAGCCATTTGTGTGACCATTCATCTTACCATTGCCATTGACCTTGGCAGACTCGGTTGCATCCTCAGCATCAATGCCTCGATACTCAAAGTACTCATTCCACGTAGGATCATCGATCAAATTCTGAGCCAGTCTCTTCTCATAGAATATAGAAAACTCGGGTCCTTCATCAGACTCGGGCGAAGGGTCTCGCGGTGCATAGATGACGATGACGCCTGTGGTGACTCGGTTGATCAGATGGCGGTACGTGACAGGCGTGGCAAAGCCAAAATCGAGCCTGCTGACACTGGCGTCTCGGTGATCGGTTTGGAGAATCGACAGAGGCGGTTGTGCGTCGATGCGGATGTTCATGGTCGTCTTGTCACGAGCTGTCGCGACCATCTCTAGCGTTTTGTCGAGTGACTCTTGAGTGACGCTGTTGGTCATCTTGCGGATATAGGCGGCAATTTGCCATAGCGGCCACTCTGAGATAACCTCTCCTACATTCGGCTGTTCTACCGGAGCGGTGGGGGATAGAGCGGCGAACATGACATTTTGCTGCAGTCGAGCAGGGGGCTTTGGGCTGTGGAAGCGCCTTCTCATGTCAATCGTCTCGGACCAGAAGATCTTGGACGACATGTCGGTGTTGAAAACAGGAGCGCGCACACGTGTCAGGGTGCGCCAGATGAAGGCTGAAAAGGCATCGTAGGTTGAGATCCAGCTGCCATCTTCAGGAGTGGCCAACCTTTTGAGTTCGGCAGCCTTGCTCTTGGGCAGATGAAACAAGAGCGAAACAGCCTCCGTATGGTCGGGATGCCGCACCTGGGGAGGGGGGCCATCAATCTTCTCTTGTTCAGGAGGCTCTATTTTACAGAGCCTTGACAGATCGAGATTGGAAGGATCCCAGTCGGGGAATGGTGTCTTGTTGGCAAAAGCAAAGCAGTTCTCGGCAAGTTGATGCACCAACCCGGACCATCCCATGACATCGTTTGTGTAATGGTGATGATGGATGTGAAAGACTAGCCCCCCTTTGACAAAGTTTGCCTTGAAGGCCGAGGCAACAGGATGGTTGTTTGGATCCGCTTCTGGCTTTTCCCCGTAGGTCATGGGAGGGACGCTCCATAGCTCGAGATCACCCAAAGCCACGGCGTTGAAGTGCTTTTTCTCAATCTCATCGAAGGAAGGGTAGTTATGGTGGGGAGAATCAAGCCATTGAACAAAGAAGCGCACGGTGCTGTCCTTCTTCTTGACGAAAGAATGACCGCCACCAGGGTCCTTCTCGATTGTGCCGCAGTAATGTCTGGCTTGGCTGAGGGTGTGCTCAAGTCCAGCTTTGAGGACTTCGACAGCTCTCGGCTTGTCTGCATCATCTAGACGGAAGAACAAAGCATAATTGTTGTAGGTGCAGGCGGTAAGATAATCGAGGGTGGAGACGGGAAATCTCTCCTCGTCGGGATCATTTTCCCATCCAAAGGGGTGAAGATAATAGACCTGTTGACGAGGCATGATGAGAACTGAGTGGAAACTCTGCAGAAACGAAAGCTTGAGCTTGGAGTAATTCAATGGCAGGAATCACGATTACAGGTCTTTATGGCCCGCTCATGGTGACAAGCTAGCGAGTCGGCGACTTGCCCGGCTCCGTTTAACGTTGGTTCGTTGGTTGTTAGCTCTCAGTGCATAGTACGACTTTGTGAAGCATGCCCTTGACAATATGATAGCTCAGAGCAGGGGGGTTCTCAACCCCATGAACCAACCGCTGCAACGTCTCAAGTGAGGATCGGCAACTCAGGCCTATTTTTCCAGATCTGAGCCCCATAACTTGAAGTCCACGTCACCAGACGGGCCGTTGGCCTCCGCGAGTTTTACGTGGTATTCCGGCCCAGGGATCGCCAGGTCCGATTGGACGCATGGGACTGTGTTGGTCGTGAGTTTAGCTTGGCGAGATTCTTGGCCCCAGATTGTGGGAAACTTAACCTCCGATCCCTGAAGATGCCGAGGGGCAAATACGAGGCGTAACGCTGTTGGTTCTGCGTGAAACCCTTTCTCCCAAGTCACTTCATGAGCCCCAGCAGAATCGGCTTGTTGGAAGCTTGCAGAAACGTTGGATCTTCAGTAGAAGGCCTGTTGCATAGCCTTGGCAAACTTTATTACAAAATCTAGAGTCTGGGTAGTACGATGTTGCAATGTTGTATTCACAAAAACAAGAACTTTGAGCCAGGGCTTAGGATCTTCAAACCTGATGCATGTGGCGAAAGTACTGTTGGTCAGGGGCTGCTTGGTATGATTTCAAGCATGGGGAGAATAACCTCCGGGGCTGCTAAAAGCCAGAGGCATGAACTTGCTCGCCATTCAGATTGTAATCGTTGTATCTTTTCTGATCTTTTATCTTGAAAACAGAAGAGCCTCACTCATTACTATTCGAAGCAGCTTGTCAGGATGGATCTGGATGGTCCAGCTTTGGCACCGCCAAAGGGTGTCACACCAAACTTTGTTAATCCCCCGAACAACAATCCCCTCGCTCTGGGCGTTTTCGTCACCTGCTGCGTGATCTCAACAATATGCATCATCCTGCGCGGCTACGGAAGAGTCTTCCTCCTCAGGAAGGTCCAGATAGAAGAAGGTGCGTATTACCGGTTCATCGGCTCTGGGCAAACACTTACCTACATGCAGTCCTCGCGCTCTTGGCATATGTTGTGACCCCAATTCGACGGCTCTAATGCGCAGATGCTTACATTTTCTAGGGATGTTTCTGGGGCAGCATGTGGGCATGCTTCAGGATGGTAGAGACGCCAGGCTTCTTTGTCAACCAGTGGAACGTCCGCCTTCGTGATATCATCCCCATGACTTACGTGAGTTCTCTAGGCCAGACTTCACATTGCTGAAGTAGTTACTGATAGACTGTAGTACGTTTTCATATTTGGCGTCTTCTACTCGTTCGTCCTGCCATTCCTCAAGATCGCCATCCTTGTCGAATGGTGCCGCGTATTCGTCCCGCGGGGAACAAGAACGAAGAGCGCATTTTGGTGGGGATGCGTCATTGTCATCTTTGTCCAAATCACTGCCAACATAGCCATCATCGTTGCACTGAACCTTCAGTGCACTCCTCATGAGGCCATCTGGGACTTTAGGGTTGAGGGAAAGTGCTTTAATCTGTTCCATCTGCAGGTTTCGTCAGCCACCATCCATCTCATTTGTGATGTCACCATCATGCTGCTGCCTCAGCGTGTCATCTGGAGGCTCAACATGGGATGGAAGAAGAAGTTGGGTGTGTCTGTGATCTTTAGTCTTGGTCTGCTGTGAGTACATCCTTATCACAAGACTTGTCCAAAATCTCTAATGGTTGGAATGCAGTGCTTGTATCTCGGCGGCATTCAGGCTCGCTTCGACCGTTGCATATGGCGACTCAGAAGACGGCGTCTACAACATAGGACCACTTCTCTTTTGGGCCACGGCAGAAATGACTTGCGGCTTTTTCATCGTCTGCGTGCCTTGCGTGCCAAAGATCCTCCGAGAAAGCGGCGTATTGGCCAAGATTAAGAAGGCCATTGGAATGGCAACGAGGTCCAAGTCGACAAACCCAAAGAGCGACCAATACGGTGACCAATACGCCCTTACACCCCACGGAAAGATGTCGACTACGGTCAGCAACGCCTACTACAAACTGGATGAAGATGGTGTCCCCATGAAGGACATGAACCGTGATGGGTCCGAGTCCACGGAACATCTGCACGAGGGACCACAGAGCGACAGCCCAGGCATTATCCGCACAACTCACATCAGCGTCTCAGAGACCACTCGTGGGGTTCACGAGGAAAGGGCCCAGGTGGGGAAACCCCCCAACAAGGGATGGGCTAGGTGATCCTTGACCAGGCCAGGCGAATGCAACGGTAGTTGGGGCTACCAAGGGGGTGTCAAGTACGAGGTGGAGGTGTACAATTCCATCGAGATCGAGATGTGAGAACAAGCCAGTCAGCAAAGAATGAAAAACCATAGATCAGATATGCACAGCAACTTCAGAAAACATAGGGCGGGATTCCTACACTGCGAATAAGCGTTCAGCGACCAACTCTTCAAGACGCAAAAGCAAAGACGAACACAACTACCGAAGGCCAAGCATCCAACACAGAGGAGAAACCTTGCTGCTGACCAAGATTCCAATCACATGTCATTAATCATTTTCCATAGATATAGAAAAGTAGATGCCCCAGTAGCAGCACCACATCACCGCCATAAGCATAGAGCCTCATTAACTCGGACCGACAGATGATTGCTTTTTGGGTTTCACGACTGCACATCATGGTACGGTTGGTTGGTCGAGTTGCCAAGGACAGGCTCGGTGCCAAGTTCCCGCAACGAAAAGACTGATCGGCCGGATCCTTGCCCTGTCCGTGGAGGATGTGTTTTATGCTTGGATGACAAGAGAGACAACAACGCTAAGCAATACGGAGTACGTACACTCTCATGATGCCCTATCTCCGCGGATGCCGCGGCAGGCCTTTAAAGAGTAGACGGGTTCGGTGAAGAATAACCAAATGTGTGACCCTTCAACCACACATAACAAAAAAACAAAGACACTACTGCCTTCACTGACGATGCTGCACTAGAAGAATGAGGCGGGAATTTGCGGTCTTCCTGCTCCGGACCACTTGCTGGAAAACGGTGGCCGCCAGGTATGGCCAACTTCCAGTGGATGAACCATGGCATGGAGGTAGAGTACGTTAGTAGTTCCTGATTGTGGAACTTTTGATCAACAGCAGCCCCGCCAAGAGCATCCCCGAAAGCATATTTCTTCTTTGGTGGAACAGGTCCCTCCGACATGGACCAATGTTGACATCAAAGGGGGCGTGTGCGAGATATCTGCCTACTCGAACACTGAGCACCCAAGTACTGACAGTAGAAAGGGAAAGACTCCCCGTGACATCAAGCGTGCGACCAACAGCGCCAAGGTCCCAGCAGGGTGAGACTGACGAGAGGAGAACCTTGTCCCTGTCCCCGTACTCAGGGGTCAGGGGCCACTTCATCCGCAGGCTCAGAACCTTATTATTCTCCTGCAGATCCCCTTGGTTTGGACCAACGGTTAACGGACGGGCCGATCCTAGCTTCGGTCTGCTGGTTTGGGCATGTCTCTCACCGCCATGATGCACATCGTAGGCCAGGACGAAAGACTACGAGTGCTATATACATGATATCATGTCGTAGAACATGGGTCGCTGTAATATCCTTTGACGTGTGTTTTCACGTCTCGTTGCAACAGTTTGGCCTTTGTCTCAGACAACCTCGCCGTCACCAGGTCCCTGACTCAGACTGATCAGTGGACTCTCTAACGGCCAATTTACCATGGCACCTCAGGACGACATCGCAATCGTGGGGTACTCTTTTAAGCTGCCCCAAGATGTAGATGACGATTGCAGCCTCTGGGATGTCCTCTCCAAGAGGCGCAATCTTGGGACAGAATGTCCAAAGTCTCGCATCGACTCTGATTCATTCGTGACCAATAAGCATCACATTGTACAGTATCTCCTGACAGCATAGATCTTTCAGAGTGCACGGCTCACTAATATGACAGTTCCACGGCCATCGAGGGCACTTCATCAATGAAGATCTCGGTCTCTTTGATGCTCCATTCTTCTCCGTCACAGCCAATGAGGCTGCTGCCATGGATCCGATGCAACGGTGGACACTCGAGACGACCTACCATGCATTCGAGAAGGGTAAGCGACATTAGCAAAATCCACGGGCAACCAAGCTGATCTTGGCTTTGCAGCTGGCATCCCAGTGGAGGGCCTCAGAGGCTCTCGCACAGCCGTCTTCTCTGCCTCCATGGTGGAAGATTACGCCAAGATGATTGCCATGGACCCTGATAATGCCGAACGCACGGCTATTACTGGGAGCAGCGTCGCCTGTGTCATACCCAACCGCATCAGCTGGTACTTTGACCTGAGAGGACCTAGCATCCATGTCAATACGGCTTGCTCGAGTAGTTTGTCGGCAGTCGACATGGCCTGCAAGACAATTCATAGCGGAGATGCTACATGTGTATGTATTCACAACTTTTGTGTCTTTGATGGGATAACTTATCCATGTCCGTCAGGCCGTTGTCACTGGCTCCAACCTCCTTCTTGACCCGGCAATGTTCAAAGCATTGTCTGCGCAAAAGTTCCTTTCTCCAGACGGCCTTTGTCAAAGTTTCGACCACAAAGCGAACGGTTATGGAAGAGGCGAAGGCATCATCGCCATTGTTTTGAAACCAGTCTCCCTAGCTCTGGAAGACGGGGACATTATTCGTGCGGTTATCCGATCAACGGGATCAAACCAAGATGGGCATACGCCTGGGCTTACCCAGCCGAGCTCTCAAGCGCAGGAAGACTTGATTCGACACGTCTATTCAAAGGCCGGCCTTTCTCTCGACAAGACGTGCTATGTTGAAGCACACGGTATGCGACATGATCTGACGATCAATTTCATTAAACGGTTGTCTAATGAGATGACCCAGGTACCGGCACAGCTGTGGGCGATCCCATTGAAGTAAAAGCGATAGGACGGAGCTTCCACGAAAGTCGGTCAGCTGAGGAACCTCTCTACATGTAAGCGATCCTCACTTCCTTGCCAATTACGCGAAAGTACCTGACGAATCGGAGTGGCTCTATCAAGGCAAATATCGGGCATCTTGAAGGAGCTAGCGGATTGGCCGGTATCGTCAAGTGCATTTGTGAGTTCTCTTGGCCCTGCCGCGCATCGGCCTGAGTTCTAACCAACCTTCTTATCAGTGATCCTGGAAAGGGGGATTATTCCACCCAATGCCCTCCTCGAGAAGATCAATCCAGCCATCGATACCGAGTCTTACAATATTACGGTGAGTTACCCATTGAATGGCAGCTGTATATGTTGGGTTGCTAATCAAGATGCCTCCAAGGTGCCTACCCAAGAGGTGCCCTGGCCGAATCCAGGCCTGCGCCGCGCATCCGTGAACTCGTTTGGATTTGGAGGATCCAACACACACGTTGTACTCGAAGATGCCTTCCACTACCTGCGAGAACGAGACCTACGCGGACGACATTGTACAATTGGTGGTGGCGAGCTGGAACCACCGTCAGGGGCAACAACGCCTCGCGCCAACGGAACCTCTCTTGGTTTAACCGACAAACCTCCCTTGAACCAGACAAGACTCCTAGTATGGAGTGGAGCGAGCGAAAAGGCTGTCAAGCGCGTCTTGGAAGGCTATAATACGTTTTACAAAGATCATGTGGTGGGACATTCCCTGAAGATGCATCAACTGGCCTACACTTTGGCTGCTCGACGGAGCAAGATGCTCTGGAGAAGCTTTGCCTTAACCTCGGATGAACTGGAAGATGGCCAAGTGCATCTGTCCCCAGAAAAGCCAGTTAGGAGCTCGGCTGACGTCGGACTTGCCTTCGTCTTCACTGGTCAGGGGGCGCAGTATGTCGATATGGGAAAGGGTCTCACCCAATATCCCATATTTTACGACACTCTGAAGCGAATCGACAGCATCTACCGCAGGCTTGGCTGCAGCTGGTCGATATTTGGTAGGTCAAGGTCACGCCAGGACACATTCACGGAGCTAATACTGACATTTTCTCTTTGATAGATGAACTCGGTCGGAGCGAAAACATCAACAAGCCCCAATACAGTCAGCCGCTATCAACCGCTATACAAATCGCCCTTTTCGAACTGCTTCACTCTTTTGAGATCAGACCCAAAGCTGTCGTGGGACATTCCTCGGGCGAGATCGCCGCAGCGTACGTCATAGTTCACTTATCCTCTTGATCACATCCAGGATGCTAACTCATATCCGCAAGTTATGCTGTGGGTGGGTTAGACTTGGATTCCGCCTGCAAAGTCTCGTACTTTCGCGGCCAGTTGGCCGGACAGCTCCGAGAAGCAAGCGCCTCGTACCCCGGGGCCATGATCTCGATCAACATCACCGAGGATCGTGTCGCAAGTTATCTCAGTGAAGCGATTGGAACTGAGTCTGTCGCTCTTATTAGCGTTGCTTGCGTCAACAGTCCACTGAACTGCACCTTGTCAGGTCCTGAAGATGTGATCGACAAGATCAAGCAACAAGCAGACAAAGACAGTATCTTTGCACAAAAGCTCAAGACGGGGGTTGCTTATCACTCTCCAGCCGTCATGTCTATTGCTAGCGAGTACCTTTCTCTGATAAGTTCTCTCAACGCTGCTGGAAGTGAAGACTCCAAGGTCCTCGCCGGTGTTCCAATGGTTTCGTCAGTCAATGGCAGAGTTGTTTCTGCAGAAGAGCTATCTAAGGGGGACTACTGGGTTGACAACATGGTATGTCCTGTTAGGTTCGCCGATGCCGTGGAGCATCTCGTCCAAGACACCTCCAGGGCCAAGCTGGGTCTCGGAAGTATCAGCGATCTGATCGAGGTCGGCCCTCACCCCGCGCTTCGCCGGCCTATACTTGACACCATCAAAAAGACGGAAAATCAGACAAAAGACATCAGATACGCAAGTGCTCTTCATCGTTCTCGCTCTGCGATAGAGACGGTGCTTAGCCTCGTCGGGCAACTATTCTGCCTTGGACATTCTGTCTCGGTGTCTGCAGCCAACCAGCAGTCTCCAGAAGACAAAACCATATTCCTTATCGACTGCCCCAAATACCCTTTTGATCATTCGCGACGCTACTGGAGTGAGTCAAGAATCAGTCGAAATTTTCGGCTTCGTGGGGCAGTCCAAGGGGAGACGCTTGGGGTAAGGGTATCGGACTGGAACCCTTTCGAGCCTCGATGGAGAAACTTTCTGAGCGTCGAAACTGACGCATGGGTTGGAGACTACAAGGTAAACCGCCTCTTATGAGAAGTGAACTGTGCTAACCTATTGTCGAGGTCGATGATAAGGTGCTCTATCCCGCGGCAGGCATGCTGGTCATGGCGATCGAGGCGGTGCAACAAATGGTATCAAACGACCGAGATGTAGCAGGGTATCACGTCGAGACTGCCGAGTTTCTTGGTCTCATTCCCGTTCAAGATGCTTGGGAGGATCGCGTCGAGACAGAAGTACATTTGCGTCCTGTCGACAGGAAGCAGGCGGCTGAGACAAGCGGGTTTGAAGTCGCTATTTACTCATATGCGACGGATGCCTGGACACAACACCTACGTGCCACAATCCAAATCGACTACAAAGACTCCTCAGGTGTGGAACAGAGGCAGTTGAGACATGAGAATGTGGGTGAACAGTTTAGACTGACACAGTCTCTTGGTCTCCCCATCGACTCGCACGTCTTCTACAGCAACGCTGCAGAAAGCCATCTCCAGTACGGCGATTCGTTCCGTCTGGGCCAAGAAATACGCTGGGACGGAGATGCAACCGCAGTGATGCGTGTAGACGCGACGAAGCCAAGATACCGGACAAGCAGCTTGGTGCACCCCACTGTCCTAGATCAGGCATTCCACGTCTTGCGAGTCAGTGCAAGCCAGCAACACGCTTGTAACATCCCCATACGTCTAAATGACGCCTGGTTTGCAGCTTCAGGTTGGCAGATGGGCCCAATTAGATGGATGTCTCGCTCCTGTTGCAGTCTGCTGGACAGGTCGTATTGTGACCACGGGGAAGAGGGCTCAGTGTATGCCCTGGCCGACGACGGTTCTGTTTTGTGTGCTATTCGAAAAGTTGTCGCTTCAGGTCAAAGCAAGAGTAAAGGGAAGGCCGAGAGAAAGCTCCTCCATATAATCGAGTGGAAGCCCGCGTTAGGCCTCATGGATCCCGAGCGACTCCGCCAACTCTGTCGTGCCGACACCTTCAGCAGAGACGAGACGGCCATTCTAGAAAACCACGTTGAGCTTTGTTCAATATTGGACCTTGTGGCTGCTCGGACCCTTAGACACCTGGACAGGACCAAGGTGCCCCAGAGCTTACGCCGGCATGTTGAGTGGATAGAGCACCATGTCAGCAAGATGTCTCCTGACAAGATCCAAGCAAGCGAAGACATCACCGACGTCCAAGTCGAGGCTCAGCTCTCCCATGTCGAAGATGTACTCCCAGCCTGGAAGGTATACACAGCGTGCGCCCGCACGTTGTCCGAGATTCTGGCTGGAGAACTCGACCCTCTGCAAGTCGTATTCGGGTCCAACCTAGCCGACATCTTCTACGCCGACCTATTCCAGTTCTTGTGTGCCGATGGCAGACTAGGCGCCATCCTGGACTTGGCATCCCACGAGAACCCAGCACTGCGCATTCTGGAAGTTGGTGCTGGCACGGGCGGAATGACTACCCATGTTCTCACAACCCTGCAAGAACGCGAGCAGCGAACTGGAGCCCTCAGTTTCGCAGAGTACACCTACACCGACATCTCACCCGCATTCTTCGAGAGAGCGATGGGTCGATGGCCTGATCTTCAAGGCCAGGGCCGTTTATCTTTCAAGACACTGGATCTAGATCGAGATGTCGAGGAACAAGGTTTTGAACTGGGCTCATATGATATCGTTGTCGCCGCTTGCGTACTCCACGCGACTCCTGATCTAGAAGCCACCATCAGGAATGTCCGCAAGGCTCTGACACCCGGGGGCCAACTCATCCTCCTTGAAGTCATCAATTCTGACGACATCGCCACCAACTTCATGGCTGGCTTGCTGCCTGGCTGGTGGGTTGCGCGCGAAGAATGGCGCCCTCACTCGGCCGCTGTCCCTGAGAACTTGTGGGACAAGTGCTTACGAGCGAATGGTTTCTCAGGGAATGATGTTGTCATTCGAGACTTCAAAAATGATCCGTGTCATATCATGAGCGTCATTGTCTCGACTGCTGTTGAGGAGAAGGGTCAGCCGCCCAACTCGGTTCAACCAATGGGTCGCCTTATCCTCATCGTCGAGGGCCAAGTCTCGAAGCAGCAGGAGTTGGCCAAGTTGGTACTGGCGCACATTGATCCCAAAAGCTCGCAGGAGTCAGTCATCTGTGACTTTTCTATCCACCAACTCAAGAACTTGTTCAAGGAGATGACCCGAAACGACACGGTCATCTGTCTTTACGAAGTCTGCAACAAGCCTCTCCTGTCGGCACTGACAGAGGAGGGGCTTGCATGTCTCCAGCTTTTGATCAACGAGGCACCCGGCCTTCTCTGGGTAACGGCACCCGGCATCGATAGCTCTCAATCTTGCCAGTACAGCGTGGCTCAAGGTTTCCTTCGCTCTGTCCGAGCTGAGCAGGCGGATAGCCACATTGTCACTCTCACAATTGAGGACGGCACAGACATATCCGCGGCTTCTGGTCTCATTGGAAAAGTCTACCATCAAGCGTATGGTTCATTGGCATCTAAAGAGGTCGAATATCTTGTCCGTGATGGTCTTGCGTTGACTGGCCGAGCTGTGGAAGATGTGACTGACAACACGGCTCTTGGGTCTCTACTTTATCCACAGCTGCAAGAAACGGCATGGTCCAATGTAGGGGCCCTACAAGTTTCTCTGGGGAGCAATAGCTCTTTTGAGAATGTTCGGTTTGTACCTGATGCCAGGCACGACACCAAGCTGGGGCCTCATGAGGTTGAGATCGAAGCGAAGGCTTGGGGCTTAAACCGACAAGACGTCCAAGTCTCGACTATTGACGGACAATTGTCGTTGCGATGTGACTGTGCGGGAATTGTCACACGGGTAGGTCCTGATTGTGACACCTCCATCCAGCCAGGGGACCGTGTCTTTACGATGGTTGATGGAGGCATGCGCAAGTACCCTCGAGCCAAGGATCACACAACGGTGAAACTCCCTGATTCTCTTCCCTTCGAGTCTACTGTTCTCAATCTCGGCCCGCTAACAGCGGCTGTTCATGGTCTGGTTCAAGTTGGCAGAATCAGACATGAAGAATCTGTCTTGGTCCTTTCTGCGGACAGTGCCGTTGGTCAAATGGCAATCCTGGTTGCCCAAGCACAAGGGACCAGGGTCTTTGCAGCAACCTCCTCTTCTAGGGAGTGTTCAACTTTGGCTAGTACTCTTGGAATCTCCACCGAGAATCTCCTGGATAGCCGAGACCCTCGATGGGCTTCAAAGCTTCTCGAGGTCACCGCTGGCGCAGGTGTTGATGTAGTCTTCAACCCCGACTGGAACCAAGATACGCTAAGGGCTTCATGTGAATGTATCGCCTCGGGTGGACACTTGATTCAGGTTGCATCTACCGACTTCGACAACACCAACTCATTCATGGCCGAAACTCTCAGAAATTTCACATTCTCTAGCATCGATTTTCGGAGGTTGAAGCCCATCGCCATGGCTGACGTGATGAGGAGAGCCGTGGAGCTGCTTGGAGATGGAAAGGTCCAGGCTCCCCAAAAGGTGGCAGAATTTTCTGTGTCCGAGACGGAGGATGCTTTCAAGCATCTACGGGAAAGCGACAAGAACCGTCGGGTAATCATCTGTGCTAAGGATGACGATGTGGTACAGGTAAGTCGTCAGGTTGAACAAACCAGGGTCTCCTCGCTAACAAAACATTTATAGGCATTCACCAAAAATCACATGCCTTGGAGGTTTGATGGCAACTCCTCCTACTTGGTAGCTGGAGGGTTTGGAGGCCTCGGGCGAGCAATCGTCAGATGGATGGTCGACCGTGGAGCGAAGCATTTGATCATCCCCTCCCGCTCAGGCCCTTCGTCTACATCAGCTACACGGCTAGTCGATGAGCTAACTAAGAAGGGAGTCAACTTGATGGCCACCAATTGCGACGTATCTTCCAAGTCAAGTCTCATCGCTCTCCTCGAACGGTGTAAAAAGACCATGCCGCTGATCAAGGGGTGCATCAACGCTGCCATGGTCCTCCAAGGCACAACCTTTCAGACCATGACCTTTTCGCAATGGGACCTGGCCTTACGGAACAAAGTACAGACATCATGGAACTTGCATCGTCTGTTACCCCAAGACCTCGACTTCTTCATCCTCTTGTCATCTCTCGCTGGTGTCATCGGCCAAATGGCTAGTGCCAACTACGCTGCTGGCTGTTCATTCCAGGACGCACTGGCCCGCCACCGTACTGCACAGGGGCAGAGGGGGTTGTCAATCGACATCGGCTGGATGCGTAATGTGGGCATCGTGTCTGAGACTGCAGCATATCAACGCCAGCGACAGAAGGCCAACGACATGCAACAGATCGATGAAGCGGAACTACTGGCTCTGTTGTCACTGTGCTGCGATCCAAGGTCCCCGCTCACGGCTGAGGGTCAGATTCTGTTCGGGCTGAAGACGCCTGCGGATGTTCTCAGCCAAGGCCAGACCCCTCCGGCTTTGCTGGACCGACCACTGTTCAGGGCGCTTTCTTACAGGCCAGGCTCGGAAGTAAAGGTGGACGAGAAGAGCGGCAGTCGCGATGCTGATCATCGAGCAGCGGCCCTGTTTCGCGAGTCTTCCAACTCAACCGAGCGCACAGGAATCGTGCTACGCGCCCTAGCAGCGAAGCTGGCGCGAGCCATGTCCATGTCTCCCGAAGATGTCGAGCCAAACAAACCCCTGTCCGTCTACGGCGTAGACTCTCTAATGGCTGTTGAGTTGAGGAGTTGGATCGGCAGGGACTTTGGCGCCGCGGTAGCCATTGGTGATATCATGGGTGGCGTGCCCATCACCGGTATTGCGGATCTAGTTGTTGCAAAGACTTCTCTTATGAGTAAGTAAAGACTGAAGAGTCGTAAATAGATGGAATGCAGCCAATGTATTGTGGCCTCGAATGATGAAGGCCTTCATGCATCTCGCAAATACCAGGATGGCACAGATTTCTTCTTGATTTATTTAGCAATAAGTGAGCGGTGGAGTTATGGGTGGCAGTTAGTCCTCACTCTTGCGGTGGCCAAGTTGTAACCAACCTAACTCAGCCAAGGCTAATACAATCCATGTTACCCTAGATGTTGCTGTTGATCTGTTGGTCCTTCAAGCGAAGAGTCATTACGTAGAAATATTGCGGTAACATCAATCTTCTGATTCTGAGATAGACACTATAGGGTATGTATATTTTGAAGAAGGCCCTTGGGGGCATCGAGTCCGGGTTTGGTACCACTATCCCCTGTTGAATAGCTCAGTTCCTCAACGTACACTCTGTGACCTACACCCTGCACACTCCTTTGTATCATTGGGCGGTGAAATTACAGCATGAATTTCAAGGTACCTGATCACCTAATGCTGCAAAGGGATCACCGCCTGCAAAGCCTACAGAGACATAACCGTTCTTTGCAAGCTGCGTATGCACAGACATAAACGCTCCGCTTTGGTAATTTCTAGGCAGGGTTCCTGTGCTTATGCTCGCCTAGCCCGACAGTGTCTCATTCTAAAGAGCGCAGTCTCTCATCCTGCCGTTTTCTTTCTCGTATCACGCGATGTCCAGGCATAGTCAAAGTTCGGCGGAAGGGAGACTTAATTAGCAGTAGCACAACTATAACTATTGTGACAAATATGACGATGATAACACCTGGAGAGCCCCAGCGCGGGACTAATCAGGCGTCAATCAGCTGGTGGATCGTCAATACCGCCTCACCCATCGAGTCACACAACACCATTACTGGAGAAGCCCGCTGCAAGAGGCCAATGTTTTTGATAATAGAAATGTCGGGAAATCTGCATCAAGGCCCCGGGATGTCGGGGAGCACGGGTCGTCGCAATGTAGCCGGTAGATCAGTAAGCTAAGCCTGCGGATGTCTCAGATATAGCGGAAAGGATGCCGTCAGCAAGCCAAGAGAGACTAGATTGTTGCGACCTGCATATGAACCCGCTCAACCAGGAGCCTCTCAAGCAATTTAGCCCTCTTCTTGGCCGCCGCATTATCCGGACCTGCATTGGAATTCTCCGCGCTCACCTCGGCCCGCTGGTTCTAGAATCCGACATCCGGCTGAGCCCTGCCAGGCCCCAGGTCCCGATTGGTCTTGTTTCTTGTTCACCATGACTACCCTGCTCCATGTCGTGGCTCCGCGTCTGTGCTTCTGAGTTACCTATTCATCGTCCAACTTGGTCCCTCAGCTGAGACATGCAGCTTACTTTCCGTAACTTGTCCCCAGGACTGAACATTGAGAACCAACCAGCGTTCATGTTTCACTGAAATGGGAGAGTATGGATCGCCGAGTCGCAAAACTTTGTCCAAAACGGGACTATTAAACGACCTGAGTCAAACATCGGCATCACCAAGTACCAGTAAGCCAACATCATGACGAGGAGCACGATGACACGCCGTGAAACGCAGCCCTCTGCTGACTTGCAGTCTGAAGCGCTGTGAGGCTGTGAGATTAACAAGGAATTTTGCGAGGCATGACGAGACGACAAGGATGGATCAGCTAAGGTGAGTGGCAATGGAGATTTAAAACTATAAAAGGTAAACCTTTGCCCTCGTCAATCCTGTCTCATCAACCAGCACTCACAAGCCCCTTCAACCATTACAACAAACCACTTCACACCCCAAACAGCAAAACAACCAGTTTCAACTCCCAAATCCGCCAAAATGGTCAAGATCTCTGCCCCCATCTTCCTCCTCACCGCCGCCCTTGCCTCTCTTGGCGAGGCTCGCAACTGCAAGGAGGGCATCAGCTACTGCGGCAGCACCCTCCTGAACATCGGTAAGCCAACTCAAATCTGCCTCACGGCTATAACCCATACTAACAGTCCAAAGGCGACTACAGCAACCAGATCAACCAGGCCCTCAAGGCCGCCAAGCAGCCCAACGATTTCACCCGCGCCCAAAACTCCCTCTTCTACTGCGAGGGTGGCAAGCACGGCAACATCCGATACACCAAGCTCTGCACCGGTGGTTGCAAGGACCACGGCAACGGCAAGAGCGATACTTGCTAAGCGGTTTGATTAAACAGCTGACTTGATTATACACGCTCTTTGCTGAATCAACTGGCCCCTGAAACAGAATGGGTGGAATGGTCTTGTCTAGTTAGATCTTATTGACCAGCTTCTCTGGTGGATAGATGCGGAAACTGTGCGCGAGAAGTATGGTGCTTTGTATATAACCTAACTATAGTCACTCATTATTTTACCTCGAGGAATAAAAAAAGCCTTCTCTACTTGGTGGTCTTACTAGACGCAGTTAATCACGTCTGTATCGTTGGCGCTTGTCGCATATTTTTCTTGTTTTTCATTGACGTCTCTGTCGTACATGGGATCCAAAAACACGTTGCACCATGCTTACATACATCACGACAACTGGCAACCTCTCTCGATAATCTATCTACCTACTCAAGGATAAAGTCTACCAGTGGACGATCAACTATCTGATCCGCCTGTCGCCACGCCTCACCTACTCCTATCCTTCTCCAGACCCCACTCTGATCCGACTGGGCCATGACCAGAATACAGTCATATATTCGCGCTTCTTCCTGTAGTTCGTATGTTGCCATCACCACACCCGTCATCACTGTCTTTGTGTTCCGCTCTTTGTGCCCACCTGGAACGTCATAAACCACATTCACAGTCTCTTCAGGCGCAACACGAGCCCCGGAAATCTGGAGTTGGCGACTTGGAGGGTCCCTTCTGAGACATGGGCTGTCGCGGACTCTCACATCGGCCCAATGAACTCCATGTCCCTCCTTGGCCACGCCCATGTACACGATTCTCCCAGAATATGCCATCCAAGACCAGCTGGGACATTCAAAGCTTTCCGAGTGACTGATCGGGGCCAAGGGCATGATGTCTGCGCGCCGCCAGAGTAAACCTCTCGCCATGTCACCGTCAAACAAGCCAAAAGCGGCAGTCGTCCGGGCTTCCCATGCGAGGAAGTCCTCTACTTCGGCGATTTGTTCAAGTCGGTCCGATGGCCAGCGGAGTTCCAGGCTCGAGAATTGCTCATATAGCATCTGGGAGGCGTGGAGTCCGGGTCCAATCTCTTCCAGTGATGGCATGGGAGATTTGGAATCTTGGAGGAGAAAATTGAAGCGCCTGGACAGATTTAATAAAGCAGTTGATGAAGGTTCTTGTTGACAACCATACCTAGAGATTTTGGTCAACGTTTCGCAGCGAATGCCATCTCCGCATTGCCAGTAAAACTGATTCTCGGCAAAGTGAATGATGCGTCTTGACATGACACGCTCTCGAAAGGTCCCTGCCCATTTATTGAGCGGTGCATTGTCTACATCCCCTTGGAAATCGTCAATATACTCGCAGGCCGAAACAGCAACTCCTTCAGGAGTACGGAGCGAAACAGAGTTCCTAGGGGGCCTAGGTCTCAAGAACCCATCGGACAGATCTCGGGCGGAGGTGGCGGCAATGGTACAGTGGGCGTTGCGGAAGATGCTGCCCATTGACTCGACTTCTCGTTTCCAGCTTTCTCCCTCGTCTTTGATCGTGCATATGCTGTCAATCCAGAGATATCTTATATCAAGACTTCTAGTGAGGACAACGGCATCTCGTATGGTTAAGGGGAGAGAGGCAAAATCGAATTCACTCTCAAGGTTAGTTCGTAAAGCCTCCAAAATGTCCCAACCGACTCGCCGGCTCCATGAGAAGGCCGCATAACGCTCCTTGGGTGATAGATTTCCGGCAGTCACAAGACGTAAGTTCTTTACATCGATAAGCCTTGCGGGCATGAAGCCTGTGTGCTCAGGCATGCACGAGTGGTGCTCGTCACAGTAGCGGAGAAAACGTCGCAGCAGGCTGAATCTCTCGGGGCTCTGAGATTCAGTCAACACCGGGAATCCTCTTTGAAAGTCAGACAAGCTCTTCCATGATGTTGAAGATGAAATTCCTGTCAACTCAATCAGTTCAAATGCTGTTCAGGCCAGCTTGAGGGTAATATACCTGGACCTGCACAAAGCGAAAGCACGACTGGGCCGTGGATGCCGAGACTGAGAACCGACCCGTTCCTGTAAAAAGACACTGTATTGGGAAGGGATGCGCTCGGACTTGGCCCCTGAGAGTTCTCCACGGCTCGGAAAAGCAGTGTGCAGAGCTTGCAGATCCCGGCGCCGGCTCTCAAGTAATGGAGCGAATATTCGGCCACGAACCCAGATCTGCTGATATCAAGGCCAGTACAAAGATAACATAGAGGCGAGGTGGTTTCTGGGACCGTTTCCACCGCAGAGTCGATCATGTCGGCTGCAAAGCCATTGTCTATGGTGTACAGAAGCTCGCTCATAGCCTCGAACTCTTCTGCGCCCTGCTTGGTTTCCCTGCGGTCGGTTTGGCTCTGGCTCTCTGCCCTGATGGCTCGAATGCCATGTAGCGTATTTTCCTCCCCGAAACGGTTGATTTCATTAGCCTCTTGGTCGATCAAAGAGCCGTGTTGTTCCAAATCTTCGACAATGTTGTTGAATTTTCTCTCGAAGCGTCCCCAGGAAGAGACAAACATTAATTTCCAGCCTTTGAATGTTATAGAATGCCCCTTCTAGCATGTTTATGATGCTACTTACCACTTCTTCGAACGATCTTGTAAGTATGCTTATGAAATTCGAGAATATCGGCGTAGAAGACGGCGACCGTCGTCTGAAACCCCGGATCACCAACAAAGGCCTCGCTAAGGATCTCAAAACGCTTGAGGGATTCGGCAATACTCGCATAGCCCTTGATGATTTGGTCAAAAGCGTCGACGTACTCAGAAGTTATTTGCAGAACGAGAGTGACTGGCGCCCATATCCAGGGCAGATAGGGAGTACCGTTGCAGAGAATTTCGATAAACTTGGAGTAATGTTCAAGCCCTCGGAAGAACGGCTTAAGTCGACGCATGTTGCGAAGACATTGCCTCGCGCCCAGCTGGTTCTCAATTTCGAGTGCTGATTTGTGAACATCCTGAAGGGTCGTCTTCCCAAAGTCCCTTTTATCTCCCGGGGTGATGGTGCGGTCAAGTTCGTCGAAAGCGGTCTTGAGGATTTGTCTAGCAGCGGCTGATACTGCGGGTCTCAGAGGCATCTTGACCAAATGAAGATGTTTCAAGGAAGGCAAAGGGGAAATGATGCAGCCCGAAAGGTCTCTGGTACTTATGAGAAAGCCCAGAGCCTCGTATGCATGTATCAGCTTGTGACAACACACAGCCACCGCCAAAATCACAATTCTGGGGCGAGACTGCGTTGGGGGACCAGTCAATTCGCCAGCTACGCGCCCTATGCCAATACCACGGATTCCGTTCCCTGTTTGTCTGATAATTGCATTTTCTACACTTCCATTGTGCCTAACGAGGTTTATTGGCAGTTGATAAAAGGTAGGCTCACCGAACCCAGAGCCTGGTTTCACTTGACCACCCGACATCATCCATTCAAAGCCCGAAGGATAGGCCAACGGCCTCGAGACGGTTCAGGCAAGAGACTTCAACTCAAAAATTCACCAATAGAATGGATCCGCCTCCAGGTGCCAATAATCCATCCAAGCGACGCCGGCTGGATGAGGAACTCCCTCGAGAGATTCCCAGACCGAATGCACCACGCGGTCACCAGGCAGATTATGGATACAATACACTCCCTATCGCAGGTGGATCTCAACAGCCCTGGGTACTGCCACAACCGGACGACGGAGCCAAATGGGCCGTCAACCCGACCATGTTTTCACATTCTCTTGATGGAATGAGTCCTTACCGCAGCTTTTCATCTCAGGGCGCAACGGGAAGTCTGATCCAAGACAACGGCTATCAATTTGCGCTCGGCAGCCCACAACGCCTATCAAACACTTTAGTTCCCTCCTCATTTAACCAGTGGCAACCGACCTATCCGATGGCTCAAGAGCCAGCTCAAACCACTAAAGAGGAATACGTAGATAAGGTTTGCTTTGGCATGGTAAGTCAAGCCAATAACGTGGCCCATTCATGGATCTTAACGTGATCAAGGTTCCCTCCATATCCGCTAGATGCGATCCAAGACGATCGCCCAACCTTCCGCCTTCGCCGTTTTCAGTGCATATGAATAGCTCGAGACAATTCAAATCAGATAATCGCCCAGAGATCTCTGGCCACATCCTTTCAGAACATGGCCAAATGATCCAAGGCCTTCTCGACGAGGAGACCCTGGACCTCTATGTTTCATGCACCATCCTAGATTCGCAAGGCTCCACATCTCAAAGGACACGATCTACCCCCCTTCAATGCACGTTGGAAATCACCGTTTACGGCCCCGCGGAGCTTTTTGAGGAACTTGGGGAGTGGTTTGAAGCTTACCAAGTTTATCTGCAAGATCCTCGATATTGCCACATCAACGTCAGATACTACAATCCCCATCGCCTTTCATCAGAAGATTTAGCGTCTTGCCCTTTTGTTGCAAACGTCGTTTCGAATGGCTCCAGGGCTCTTCATCTTGAGGCGATGCCGCAGCAGGAAGACTTGCTCGACATTTTGAGCAGCCTCGACGACCTGGAAGAAACAGCACAACCGACAGTTATTAAGGGAAGGCTCAGAAGGCAAGTGAACTGGACCTGGCCCTTGTGTGTATATACTGTTAAAACTGACCACTTATAACAGGCATCAGAAGCAGGCTCTCACATTCATGTTGCGCCGAGAGCAGGGCTGGGCTTACTATGACAGGCGGCCAGATGTTTGGGAGATTATAGATAGTGACCAAGGACGAACGTATGCTTTATCACAAAGGATATGTAGCCTTTGGCTGACAGCACCTGAAGGTTCCTGAACCGAATCTCCAACGCGTATCAGTATGAAGAGCCACCTCAGTGCTACGGTGGCATCTTGGCAGACCCTATGGGGCTTGGCAAGACTCTTACAATGATTGCCTTAGCGGCGACCGATCTAGAGAGGAACGATATTGAGATGGGTACAAGTGAAGACAGCCACTTGAATGTTTCGGCTACACTTATCGTCGTACCACCTCCACGTAAGTCGAGTCCACGGCCAAAACGCATGACGAGACGAAACTCTGATACTTCGCAGTGATTGGAACATGGGAAGAGCAACTAATCGAGTGAGCGTCTTTGTCTTTTCTCACATATTCATGCTCACTATTGATTAGACATGTTGTTGACGGCGGTATAGCATGGCATCGTCATCACCGAGAAGGCCGTCTCACCTCTCCGGATCACCTCGACAACTTAGATATTGTCTTGACAACGTATCACACACTCTCGGCCGAGTGGAACAGTGGGAATTTTGTGCAAAACTCAACTCTCTTTTCACGGCGATGGGCAAGGGTCATCCTCGATGAAGGTAGGTCCATCGGCACAAGCATGGCAACGATGATACTGACAAACGAAGCACATCTCATCCGAAACGGCAACTCAAAGATGTCTCAGGCAGTCTGCGCCCTAGAGTCCAAGTCTCGATGGGCTGTTACTGGTACACCCATCCAAAACCGTCTCAGTGACTTGGCCACTCTCTTCAAGTTCATCCGCGCCCATCCCTACACAGACCGAAGATGCTTTGACGTCGATATATCCCGCCTTTGGAAATCGGGAGAGTATGAAGAAGCCATCAAAAGGTTAAAGCGGCTATCGGCATGCATGCTACTCAGACGACCCAAGGGAACCATCGACCTTCCTGCCCGGCGGGATATGCAATGTCCAGTCAACTTCAACACCGAAGAGAGAGCTCTATACGACAAGCTACGCAATGAAACTATTACCAACATCAACGAAGCTTTGAAAGGGGACATGGAACGCTCTCGAACTGGAATGTACGTCAATGTCTTGCAGCAGATCGAGTCGCTAAGGTTGGTCTGCAACCTCGGTCTTCACTACCACACGAGACACGACATAGCCCCTACGGCTTCCCTTGAAGGTTATAGTTGGGCCAGCAACGCACAAGGAGCTTTCAATGTACAGCGAGAGATGGAGTCGCTAGTCTGCATACAATGCAGATCAACACTCGAGATCACCGAGACTCTTCTCGAAGAACCATCTGTACCACGACAAAGCGCTCAGTTCTTCAGCTGCCTGAAGTTCGTATGTGCTGATTGCACGCAAAGGCAGTCTAGACGTGTCCTAGAATGCGGCCACAATCCCCGTTGCCCAGTGGCAGCGGTTTCCACTAATAGCAGCGCTCTTGAGTCAAGTCCGGAAGAGATACAAACTGAGGCGAGAGCAACATCCATCAGCCTCTCGTCCAAGGTGGAGGCCCTAATCGCCGACATCAAGGCTCTTCCATGGAATGACAAATGGTATCTTCTCAATCCCTCCGTATAGCAAGGTTGCTAATACGCTGTAGTATCGTCTTTTCAACCTGGAGACTAACACTCGACATGGTTGAAGCCGGACTAGAACAAGCGTCAATTCCAAGTGTCCGATTTGATGGCAAGGTGCCTCAAAATGAGCGGCAGGAGATCGTTGAGAGATTCAGAAACGACCCGTCCGTTCGCGTCATGCTCTTGACGCTATCGTGTGGTGCAGCCGGGCAAGTAACTCCCTGTGACTGTACATGAAGTAGTGACTAACAACTTCTAGTCTCACTTTAACGGTAGCAACTAGGGCGTATCTCATGGAGCCTCACTGGTAAATCTCATCCCCAAGGTTTCTTTAGAGTGGTGCTGAATATTTAGGAATCCAATTCTCGAAGAGCAAGCCTTGGCACGAATCCACCGAGTCGGGCAAACACGGGAGGTGACCACGGTGAGATTCTACGTGCGAGGCTCTGTTGAGCAGGTGAGAAGCCCTAGCGAAAACAAAGGTCCAGATTTTAATAGATTTATAGCATGTCATGGAGGTTCAAGGGTCGAAGAAGCACCTGGCAGGCTTGTTACTCGGTCCTCATGATGGTGAACAGACAGATGAAAGTCAGGGAAGGCTCGAGGTTTGTCATCAGACCTGTGGCTCATGCACATCACTGACAAGGCCGCAGAAACTGAGGTCGCTAATTTGACATTGTTCATGTCAAACCGGTCAACCTTTACACTTGGGGGCTTAGGTTGGCAAGGGCCGAGGCTGGAACGCTGGTGATGATGATTTAATGATTGGATAACTTTCTTAGCTTAATGTCGTGTTCGTGCTAACTTATGCGCAATGGTTGCTTCTCCTTCCTATATTAAATAGTGTAGCTATTTGATCTCATCTTCCTTAGACAAGCTACCTACGTAGGAATCCCAATCACACCCACCGCAACAAGATTGTCAGTGTCCCTAGACATGTGTCCAGCGCCAGTAATCATCAGCTTCTTCTCTCCCTCAACTTCAATAATCTCCAAGCAACGGGAATGCGATGTCCACTGCTTCACATCCACCATCTTCCAGCCGTCCGGCTCCCCCGCATCCTCATTAATGAAAAGCTCCTCTCGGCCCGATCCATTCATGATAATCAAGCCTGAGCCATCATCTCGCTCGGGATGAGGCGTCCAGATGACAAACGGGGATGAACCAGGGTTGGTGTTGGTGTCGTTGGACAGAATCTTGTATTCCTCAGCACTACCAAAGTCGTATGGCGAAGAGGATACCTTGTAGTACGAAGGGCAGCCACCATCAGGGCCATCACAGAGCTCGTAGGTCATGATATAATTGTCGGTAGACTCAATGTGCGCAACAATAGCCATGCCGGGGCGATGTTTGTACGTCGAATGAGCAACATCATCGACGGGATCGGACCAGTTCTTCAAATCCTTGGTCACGATATGAGAAAGCTTCTGAGCGTGAGATGGATCACGCTGGTCCGAGTAGTAGCAGATGAGTTCGCCATCATGCATGAGGAGAAATGGCTCCCAGACTGCCTTGTCTCCGTTCTTGGTGGTTTCGGGACCTGGGGCATAGACGACGTGACTGGCAAACTCCCAGTTTTCACCTCCATTGGTGCTGGTGTACATGTCGAGCCAGGCCTCGCTAAGGTCTGCGGGAAGAGACATCCCAGACAGGATGAGAGTTCCCGCTTTGTACTCTCCCAAGTCTTCAGGAAGGACAAAGAAGTGAGGCTGATATCTCAGACCCCAGCCGTTGACTTGGTCCGTAACGTTGACAAAGTCAGACCAAGTTACTCCGCCGTCAAC
The DNA here is from genome assembly GCA_027569015.1 of Ascodesmis sphaerospora. Taxonomy (NCBI): domain Eukaryota; kingdom Fungi; phylum Ascomycota; class Pezizomycetes; order Pezizales; family Ascodesmidaceae; genus Ascodesmis; species Ascodesmis sphaerospora. The sequence continues at coordinate 262,201 of JAPPUR010000011.1, read as the reverse complement.
AGACTTCCAGATAGGAAAGTGAGCCAACGGGGGTTCAGGAGCATAATCCTCCCAGGTGACGAGGAGTGAGCCATCCTGCAACTGCACGGAACGGCCGTAGATGGTTTTCCAGCTCGTGTAGTCATCTCGAGGAGTGAAGACAATGTTGTTGGTAAAGTCCGCCGCAGCTTCGACTTGAGCAAGAAGGAGGAGGTTTGCTAGCGATGAAAGAAATTGAATAGGTTTCATGATGGATAGATGTTTGGGTTGAGCTTGGTAGAATCAAGATTGCTTGGCCTGTAGTGATGATCCGAGCCAGAACAAGAGGCCATCTCGTGGGCTTCAATGAGCGTATTTATAGATGAGCAAGGACTCTTCTTCTTAGGTACGTCACCATATCCATCCATTGACTCCTCAATAAATCACCAGATACTCGTCGCCAAGCACCATGAGTAAATGACTCAATTCCGACGTTCCCCAAGCCGGGGTTCTTGCTCCAGGATTGGAGCGGTAGTTTCCTCCTGCCCTCGAAATGATCCCGCGACCTGGCGGATCGGCGCCACCCCCAGTTGCGGGGTTTGGGGAATGGTGTTGTTCTCCGGATGATTCGAGTCCAATCCGGGGAACCATCCGGCATTCCAGCCACTCAGATCAAACCATTCCCGATCCCTGCCCGTAGTCCCCAGAGCTTCTTCCGAGGTTGGATCGCGGGACTGCCACAGCGTACTTATCCCCACTGTTGGAGCGCTGTCAAGACTTCGTAAAAATGATAAAAGTATAGGATATGGCATGCTCGCGGCCGTTATGACGTTGGCAGATATGCGCACCTACTGGGTTAATTGAAGATGGTCCTTCGCTCTGTATTAGCCTCGACGCCAACACAGACAAGTTACATTGGAGAAGGCTTACTTGGGCGCCGAGGCCGCCAAGGCACAATGGATCAAGGAGATTATTTCGAGCGAGTATCAGAAAAGGGAGTATATGGATCATAGGCTCGAATGGGTGACCAAAAGCCATGGTACACAAGCTATTGCAAGGGGATTCCTTATGGCATCTTGTTCCATCCTCTCTACCTACTCGACTATTGCTTGAAAGGAGAAAATGAACAGGAGCCAAAGTATGTATCTCCCAAGGCATCCATCAAGTCTCTTATGCTACGTTCTCCAAGTTGATCTTGACAGCCAATACGCTCTTCGCCAACGCTCCCGTCACAAAGAGCCACGCCCACCGCTGGCCGTGTTCCAACTTCGGGTCGATAGCAACCATGACGGCAGCCGTAGCAAATCTAATTCTCTCCCCGTCGTCTTCAAACAGCAACCCAGGACTCATTGGGCTAGATTCCGCAGCCCCTTGTGGTGATGGGATGTACCACACCATGGATCCGTCAGTCCCGTTTGGATCCGTCGTTGTCTTGGGAATGTCAGCAGCCCGTGATAACCCTGCGAGGATGTAGCCGCTGGCATCAAAGGTCGAATTGGCATATGGGTCGAGGAAGTAGCTGGGATTGTCGATTGTCGAGTCGACCTTGATCGACGAGACAACTTGAATGTCGGGGTTCTCAGCCGATGCCTTTCTCACCTCCAAAACACCTCTCCCAGCACATCCGATAAGGATTTCTCCAGATCTACCCCTACCAAGCCCATTCTGGTTATGGATACCGCTCACCGCGACTCGCGCCTTGACACCTGCTGCTGGATTGGTAGAAGTGAGGGAGTCCAACTCGACCAACACGGTAGTCGACCATCTTGCACCCCAGTACACGACTTCTAAGAATCGTAGAGCACCTTCTTTGTAGTAGTGGTCGTTTGTCACATAGAAAGAGTGAGGATCTCGAGCTAGAATATCGTTGGGTGTTGAAATTAGCGAGTGCTGAACGGACCGTAGGTGCGTGGCTACATCAGACCCGATGACATGGTGGAATATCTCGACGCGTGAAGCCGCATTTGCATTGCATTCTTTCAAGTCCACGGAGTCGGGACATTTTTCCAAGTTAGGAGGGTGGTTGACAGCGAATATATAGACGGCGGCCTCTGCCGAGTCATGATCCGGGATGACATCAATGCCATGGGTGTTGAAGGGTCCTTCAAAGTTTACAAACTTTAGACGCTGAGATTGCTTCGACTGCAAAACGTTAGGGAATTGAACTTGACATGTACTCAATCATACAGCATACCTCGGGATCGACAACGTGTATTGACCCGGTGCTCCTGGCGGCCAAGGAAGGGTCATGAAAGTTGGCCAAGGGCGGGAACCATTTAAATCGGCCTTCGTAGTCATCCTCGCAGGCCAAAAAGAGCTTTCCACTTTGTTCTTCAAAGTGAATATCTTCACAATGAATGGTGTCGTCGATGAAGATTACATGACTGGAATCTTGTATGATGGTGCTGTTCTTCTCTCGGAAGAAACCAAGGACTTTGACGAACCGGGCCAAGGAACGGATGTATGGAAGGCAAAGGACAGAGAGGACAAGGACAAGGAAAGCCGGCTTACTGAACATGGTGGTAGATACAAGGGGTAGATACAAGGCAGCGAGGAGATTCTTACAATGTCATGTCTTTTATGCACCCACGTACTTATATCAACTACCCCAGGATTTAAACTTAAACGCTAACTACCGACCGGATCTCGGCAATGCATACAATTCATGTGATATTTGGCATAGCCGGTTGTGTACCTTGGTAGGCTTGCGTTTCCCCGCATCTTCCGGATTTATCAGCCAGCAGATCGAAGGTTGACGTTTTCATCAAGTTTTGTCTTGAACCACACCACTACTTGCAGAGGCGCAGTCGTGTTAAATGTTAGGCATTGCTGGGGGGGGGTTATTGTGATTATCATCATCAACGACAAGTTCAAAGGAGGCCATCAACCACAACAGTCAAGACATAGTTTTCGATACATGACGTCATCAAAACACTCGGAGCTATGTTGTCAAACTCGGACCGGAATATCAGTCCGGCATTCCTCGCCAAGATATAACGCTCCTCCAACACATGATGAGAGGCAGCTCTTGACCATGACAACTAGAACGATAAACCTGTTCTACCACTCGACACTCCATGTTATTGACCAATCGATGTTCAAATCAAAAGTGGCCCCAAACAGGTCTTGGCTGATACAGCTCCTCAAGGTAACCCTCTTCATCCTTCGTCAGAACCTTGCCATTGCCCGAAACGGCCTCTTCGATTCTCTGCATCTTGGTGCATCCAACAATAGGACTCGTAACCCTGGCATTAATCCAGGCCAGAGCGACATGAGCCATCGGCCATCCATGTTTCTCAGCGAGCTCCGCCACCCGAACAATGGTCTTCTGGTCGACCTCGCTCGTACCAGGTCCTCCTCCTAGCATTTTAGAGTCAACCGACTCTCTCGTCGTCTGGCCTGAGGAAGGAGGCCTGGCCAGGTGTCCGCGGCACAGCGGCGCCCAAGGGATAAGCCCTACACCTGTGTCATTGCAGAACCGGTTCATTTCTCGCTCCTCTTCGCGGTAGAGCAGGTTATACTGGTTCTGCATGCTCACAAACTTGGTCCAGCCATTTCTTTCGGCGCAGAATTGAAGTTGAGCAAACTGAGTTGCCCACATGCTACTCGCACCGATGTAGCGGACCTTGCCTGATTGCACCAGGTCATGAAGAGCTTTCATAGTCTCTTCCATAGGCACCGAACTATCAAATCGGTGAATCTGCAATAGATCGATGTAATCAGTTTGAAGCCTCTTCAGAGAAGCCTCAACCTGATTGAAGATGGCAGCTCGAGAGAGACCGGATAGATTCTGATAATCCTTGGATCTGCTGAATTCGGAATGGAAAACGTATGCTTGCTCCTCTGTCTCGGTTAGTACGAAGTCCAGAGGCTGCTGAGAAGTCAACCAATATACCTGGGGTTTCTCCAACAGTAAAGTAGCATTTTGTGAGAATAACCACCTTCTCTCGAGGAATTTCATATTGCTTGAGAGCCTTGCCAATAATCTCCTCAGAAACACCATTAGAGTACGCATTGGCAGTATCCCAAGTATTCAGGCCCATGTCATAGGCTGCCTTTAGCAATGGCAGCGCCTATGGAACGAATCCCGGTTAGCTTTGTCAAGGTGTTTGTAGCGGCAGAGGCATACTTCATCTTCTCCAAGCGCCCACGGGAGAGCTTGAGGATTACCAAAGCCCATGCAACCAAGGATAGGCACAGACACGCGGAGTCCAGACCGCCCGAGCTGACGATACTCTACACGTGTGTCTTCCAAGGACTGCTTGAGTCGGCTCGGGAGTTGTGTGGTGGACATATTGGCTGTTTGGATTTGAGAATGAGGGCTTAATACAGATAGAGCACTCTATGTTAGAACAAAAAGGATATGAGAGAAGCTCAACTATATATAACGATTCATACATGTCGCCTAGCAAGTCTAACGTGGTCCTAGTCGTGGAGGCACGGCGTTAACGGTACGGAGTTAACAACTACTATCCACTCCGCCGCTCGAGCTCCAAGTTTGACTTTACACCAAAGCCGGACTTTAGATTGTTCAAGTCCGAGTCGGAGAGTTTTTAGAAATGGTTTGTCCGAAAGCCGAGGTTTTGTGGGAGTAGTTACAGTGGGCTCGCTTTGCCAGCGCCCTCGACAGTATCTTGAAGCCTTTGAAGAGGGGGGACCCACCTTTGTTGACGCAGACATGAGACGCATGTCTATACATACGCTACATAGCAGACCTGCCGGCCGATCTTGATCATCCTAACTACACTCAAAGGTTGGCTTATACAACCCGAAGTATCCGAAGGCAGGCTCTAAGGAGGAGGCTGAGCCCCGGTTCTCATAACCACTGACAGCTTTGAAATAGAACATGACGTTGGTCCTACAGATTGGATGGTAACTAATAAAAAGAGCTTAGTTATGATGGAACACCCGGAAGCCCGATAGGGTCAATGGCCAGCAACCTGAGAGTTGAAGTTGCAAGCACCAACGAGGATATCTAGACAATCACTCGAACCCCATATCCACCAAGATAAGATCAGTTCCAGTGAATAGAGTAATCACTCCAGTAATCATCCCACAAACCACAAAAGTAGAGTGGGTTAAGCTTAACAATGCTGAGATGGAACTACCAGGCGTGTCAGACCACCAGCCCTGCTAGCCCGCTTTTATTAGGCCACTCCCAGACGACACTTACTATTTGCAACGACCGTGATATCCCCGGGAAGATGTACCTCGTCGATTCCACTTTTAAATAGACCTCAAGCAACTTCACGGGTTCCTCAGCATCCTTGTCTAGCTCGACATGAGACTCCCTGTTGAATTGTACCAGAACCATCCATATCTATGTCGAAGGCCACATTCCTTCCCACGTCTAAAACCATTCTAGGAATACAATCTTCAGGTTTCTGTGGCTCTGGAACTGCTATGGCATCCTTGCCAGGCCACCTAACTGCTGGCCAAAGTGTTGACCATGGGGCTTCGGTTCCGTGGCTTAGTCTAACCATCCTGTCACCAACCTCGGCATCAATCCTTTTGAGCTTGCAGAGCTTCTGCCGACTTGCTCTACGGAAACACTGATGTTGTACATGTCGCACGCGGAAGCGAACCACGGAATGACGTCTACGTGGCCGTGTTCCACCTCCATCTCCTCCGCATTGGGCAGTTGCAATCTAAAGTCTTTGGACTGGGTATCTAGGAATAGCACTAATTACTTGTGTGCCTCTTCTTCATTAGTCAATACTTTATGCATTATGAGTGTCCACAGTCACATTGTTAAAGCATAGGGAAAGGGCATCATTTTAATGAAATTAACCACATCAATTTCATGGAATCATATTCAGTCTGTTTCTGATATATACACATTACGCGCTCATATACATTCGCTTCCTTTCGCTCCCTTCCTCAGACTACCGCTCCAGATTTGTAGGTATAAATGATTCATGTATGCATTTTGCAAGATCAAACGATGGTAACCAGAGGGTATCCGATTAGGCAGCAGAGTCATCGTGCTCAGCCTTGGCAACAGCCTTCTTTTCGAAGATCTCACCACCGCCCATGGTCTCGGCAAAGGTGGTATGGGGCTTCCACTTGGCAGAGTTGCGGGGGGTGGTCTCCTCCATCATCTTGTCGACCTGCTCCAGAGACAGTCCCTTGGTCTCAGGGACCAGGAAGTAAGAGTAGACAAAGGCGCATGTGCAGAGGCCTCCCCAGATGAAGAAGACGGACGACTTGAGGTTGCCTCGGTTCTCGCCGACCATGTAGGGGGTGATGACAGCGATGATGGTGTTCCACAGCCAGTTGGAAGCAGTAGAGAGACCAACACCACGAGATCGGATGGGGAGAGGGAAGATCTCGCCAATGACGATCCAGGCAGCGGGACCCCAGGTAGAGGCAAAGAAGAAGATGAAGATGGCAATGAAGGCGATCTGGGCGTTGACAGCGCTGATGTTGTCGGCAGTGACCTTGTCAGGGTCGTCCTCGGTGGGAGTGGGGTGGGTGTGGTTGAAGCCGATGGTGACACCGATGATGGCAACGAGGAACTGGCAGACAAGCATACCGAAGGCACCGATGATGAGGATGCTGCGGCGACCGAAGCGCTCGACGGTCCAGAAGGACAGGGGGGTCGAGAAGACGTTGACCAGGGTGAAGATGAGCGAGATGAGGAAACTGTTGTCGATGGCACCAGTGGACTGGAGGAAGGGGGTGGAGTAGTAGAAGATGAAGTTGACACCAGTCCTGGGAATGTTGTTAGTCAAGGATTCCAAGGGAAATGAAAGGTGGGCACATACCATTGCTGCATCATCTGAAGAGAGGTACCGAGGATAGTTCGGCGAAGGTTAGACTTGCCATCCCAGAGGCTGCCCTTGAAGCAGTTGGCCCAGCTGCCGATCCAAGAGGTAGAGGGAATGATCTGGCGCTCGTACTCCTCGTTGGCGATAATCTCAGCCAGCTCGGTCTGGACATACTTGGAGTCCTTGGGCTGACCGCGGACACGGGCGAGGGCGTCAATGGCGTCTTCGATGCGGCCCCTCTTGACAAAGTATCGGGGAGAGTCAGGGAGGAACAGGAGACCACCACCGAGGATGACAGCCCAGGGGAACTGGATGGCGATGGGGATGCGGTAGGAGCTGGGGCTGTAGAAGTCCTCGGTTCCGTAGACAATGCAGGCGGCGAGCAGCAGACCGATGGTGATGCAGAATTGGTAACCAGCGACGAGAGCACCGCGAACCTTGCGGGGGCACTGGGAAAGGAGTGTCAGTAAGGGATGTCAGGCAGGGGCATCGTGGTAGCAACTTACAATCTCAGACATGTACAGGATAACAATGGCAGACTCGAAACCGACACCGATACCGGCAATGAGACGACCAGCGACGATGCAAGCAAGAGGATCACCATGACCAGTGATCATCTGGATGATGACACCAAGACAGTAGATAACGCAACCAGTAATGACAGTCCACTTGCGGCCGATGCGGTCAGCGATATCACCGGCGATGATAGCACCGAAGAAGGTACCGCAGGAGAGGATAGAGACGATCAGAGACTGGTGGCTTTCGCGGAGCTTGTCATGGCCAAGGCCCTCGACCTCGTGGATGAAGTACTTGGAACCATTGACACCGTTGATGTACCCAGAGTCGTAACCGAAGAAGATGCCACCGAAGGAGGCAAAGGCGCACATGAGGTAGGCCTTCCAGGTGACGGGAGCCTCGATCTGGTCGATGTTGTCGGCCGTCTGGAGGGCAACCGACTGGTTGCGAGGGCCCTCGTCGTGGCGGGTTTCGTCGACACCCATGGTGAAGATGTTGCTGCTTGGTTGCAGAGGCGACTTCAGCGATGGGGGAGGTGAGCACAGTATATGTTTTGGCTCGGTGGTAGTGGTAGGTGGATCAGAGACTCTGAAGTTGTGTGCAGATCAGAGAACCCGGTTGGATAATGAATCAGAGAAAAGAAGAAACCCCAGGTGTAAGAGAGGGGGATATGCTTCAAGAGGGGGGATTGTAGTAGTAAGGTGAGAGTGTGAGACAGTGATGATGAACCAAAGTGAGAGAGACTGTTCCACGAGAAGGGGAGGAGGGTGTCTTATAATGTTGAGCAGGAAGGAAGGAAGGAGGATGGATGTTACTTGCACCTGCCTGCCTCTCAACATGCATCAGCGCAGGGCAGCGAATCCAATCTACCTGCATGCAACCAGCTGAGGCAAGTACGTTCCGGTACCCGTTCGGCGGAATGAATGAATGGCCAAAGCTCCCGGTGACTCCTGCCAACTAACGCCAAGCTCAACAAGGTGACAGAAGGTGGAAAGCTGCCAACTCCGGCGGCGCGTGTGTGCGTGCAAGTGCGTGTGGTGCATCATCTCGGACGGTGTCCACGAGCCTTTCTCGGATGCGCGATGCCTCGGAGGAGGAGTGGGCGGTCCCATGGGGGAGTACAAGCTACGGTATGGGGCATGGGGGGGGGGGAAGGTGTGTGTATGGGATCAGAACATGACCTTTTTTACTCTACTGCATGCACGCCCCCCAGCAGAAGCTTGAGCTTGCGTGTTACGGGGAGAGGGAGAGCTCTTGTTGGAAAGCATGAGGCACGGGGATGCCCGGACACGGAGACGCCCCCGGGGGGTGTGTGTTGTGTTTTGTGTGTTTGCAAGCCGCATCGTCAATACGCGGGTGTGTGAGATCAGGGAAAAAAAGGCGTATTAGTGATTCAGAGACAGAGACCGTTTGTACGGATTAGGCACTGAGCGAGCTGCAACAAACAGAATTCGAGGTGATCGGCGGTCATGATTGGATGACTCTCTCTACTTTGACAGTGTTTGGCGGTGCTCATCAGTGCTCTGCAGTGTTCTTCACCGGAGGCCGCCGCCGTGATTGGCCGCGTGCTCACCTCGACAACGAGATCGCATCTCGCTCACCCTCTCATGTGGTGTCTCGGCCTCGGTCTCAGCCCGTCGTCTTGACTGTAAAAGAAAGAGAAAAAAAAATGTGCCGTTCCACGCGCCCAGCGTCTGGGGAATCGCGTGGGGATGCGGACCCCGGCCGCAAGGGGAGCTACGAGGTAAGGCCGATGAGAGTGGAGGGACGGTTGGCCCACAACCGTTTGTACCGGCCCAGATGGCCCAGAGAAGCGCCGAGTACCTGCCGGCCGTTATTACCCACGGGACCTGGCGACGGGCTTCCATGGCGAGTTCTAGAGCCCCGGGAGACGGCGGGCGGAAGAGGACGGGTCGTCAAGGGAAGGGGGAGCTGGAACCGGGGGGGCGGTAAAGTGTTCACTTTTCTGCTCGAGTCCAATTCTGGTGTACTGTAAATCACATCAAGTCAAATCTTCAACGTCGTAGAATCAAGCTTGAAAATATCGCCAAAGCTTTCACCCCTCCATCCCATCCCGCAACCCCGTCCTCCCGTTGGATTCGACGATCCTTTCCAAGGATTGGATGCGACGTCTGTAACTCGACCTTTTTCCATGTAAGCAACCCACCTTTTTTCCCCCGGGTGCCTTTTCCCACAGGCGGCCATCCAGCCAGTCACCCGCCAGAGCCCGACATCCAGGGGCTTCCTCGCCCACACACCACCTTACCAACCTGCTGCACCGCGCGGGGAAGAGCCTTGGGACGTCCAGAGCCAGGGTCCCCAATGGGCGAATTTTCGGTGGTACTCTACGCGCTACCTTGGCTGGGGCCCGGGGCTGCATGGCATGGCATGGTTGTAATTGACCGAGCTGGCCACCGCTTGGCACTAGTCTTGAGGCATTCTGGAGATCTCCCCCAGCTGGGGGGAGACATGCGAATGGGACAGTAGCTTGGGGAAAAGAATCGGACCTCCTCCTCTTTCTCGCATCTCCTCTACACCAACTTTGACCATCCCCAGAGAGCTGTGCCCCTGGGGAAAATGCCACCGAGTCGGCCACCGAGATCACGGCACAGCGGCATGCTCTAACCCCAGACTCTCCGGATTTCGAGCCCATCCGGTGCGTCGCGGGGAGAAGAGTCTGGCCGAGAAGGGGCCTTATTTTCCCAGATCGAGAATGGGACATTTCGGATGAGCTGACAGCTGTGCCAGAAGTCAACAGGCTCGCTCCGAAGCTAACTGTCAGTTTTTTACCTACCTACAACTGAATGAGAAGCCCAGCCCAGCCACCATCGTCACGGGAACTCGAAATCGTGGCCCTGTCATGCACAAGTCCGGGCCGAAACGTCAGGGCCAACGAGGGCTCAAGCGACGGCACCACTTTGTGGTCCAAGCTGGTCGATCAGAGCAGCAGCCGCGAATGGGTGCCGGCATGGATTGGATTGGGATTACAGTACTGTACGTACACATCCATAGGTACCCAATCTGCTGTGTGTGTGTGTGTGTATGCATACCCTACATGGATGGGCTTCCGTTTACAAAGTCCTTTCAGGTGAGGAGGGCAACGGAGAGCTGCAGGACGAGAGATGAAGCAAGTAAGCGACGGGAAGAGAGAGACCCTTAGAATGGAATCACTTGTAGACTAGTTACTGTAACACGACTACACCTCCTTCGTTTGGCGGCTTCAACCCAAAAATAATTACAGTGCTCTAGACCAGCACCAATAATGCAAGCAACGAACGGGCGGGTACCCGACAGGCTGTTTACCTTTAACGTTGCACGTTTGACTTTTTTCTTTTCTCGCTCCTCCTGTCTCTCGCTTGTCTCGCCACTGATCAACCAACCGTCGGGTATCCAGTAAAACGGAGACAAACCCGGGGGTCACGAGGTCTGGAGAAAAAAGAGAAAGAATACGGAGGGGAGAGAGATAGAGTAGAGAACAAAGTTGCCCACCCAATCCCGGGGCCCCTTACATTTCCCCTGCAAGGTCTTGACTGTAATTGGGTCTCCCCCCCCTTCCTCGTGGCGCCCATGCAAGTTCTTAGAAATCCTCTGACACGCACACGCACGATGGCTTCAGAAAGAGTCCGGCCGAGGGGACCCACCTCCCGTCGCCTCTATGCCAGTTCATTACGCCAAAGGTGCGCTCGTGACGGTACAGACTCTGCTCTTGCTCGGCCGAGACCCGAGAACGAAGGTCCTTGACTAAGAACTCTGTAATCTCGTCTTCAGGACCCGAAGCTTTCGGTCTCGGGTGCCTGTCCAAACGTGGTAACGGTCCGGCCGGCGTCAGCGAGGCCTCTATTTCCGGGCCTTGGTTTTTTTCGTGAAGCCTCCCATTCCAGTCACGAGGTAAGCTCTGTCTCCTGTTTACTCTTGGCTCCGGTCATCTTCACCTTGCCATTGCCGAAGAGTTCCTCCGAAGCGGTGGGGCAGCATTCATCAGCTCAATCAATTACCTCTCCTTTCCCTGATGCGTCGCTCTCCTTTGTTCGAGGCCATCGTGGACCTCCCCCCTCTCGTGTGTGAAGAGTCATGGTCTGAGACAATCACGCCTGTTCTTGTCTGAGACACCACAGACCAGCATCGATCGTCGCCAGCCACCATCTTTCCCCGCAGTCAATCACTCCCTCCCTCGTTCAAATCCATGGCAACGTTGAATCCCAAGGGGAGGGCATGCCAAGACACATTCCTAGACGCCGCATCGAGCCACCTGTAGTCAAGCCACCTCACCGTCATGCTCACTGCCCATCATCACTGTGGTGTGCCAAGGCGCCAAGATCGTCAATCGATCGTCTTCAACTCGCTACCGTCAACAAATGACAGCGTGGCTGACATACGGGCATCGCGGTTATCATTCATCCTCTTTGCTTTCCGCTGCATCGTGACCGTTGCCTTTCCGTCTTCTTTCCGCTCGCCGCTGTCAATGTCAATCAGCGGGGTCGTGAGCGTTGCTAGAGTCAATCGATCCATCGCGTGTAGATCCATACCCTACACCGGAAGATGATGAGGCCACGAGATCAATAAAAATGTGAAATATGTAGACTATGCGTCGTTGTATTCTAACAATGTGAATGGTGTCATTAATTGACGTGAATATTAACATAATTCTCGCGCGAAGCCTTAAAAAGATCTACATCCGAAATGAATGTCTCACTTGGTGGATCGGATCGGATCTTGTTTGAGATGGATGTCGTGACATGCAAGACACCCTAGACCTTTACCGACAAGACAACTTCATCACATATCTTTACCGCTGTAAATGTCTCTCGTTTGTCTCATTCTTTTGTCGCGTGGTTTTAATGTTTATCAAGACATTGTTGTGTTTGCCTCCGGCAGCTCTGCCGAGGGCCTCCTGCGGAGTGCCGTCCTCGCTGCGCTCGTGGTCGTCAACCGAGATTGAACGTGCGGGTGCACTTTGGGAATGCCCTCAATTTATGCCCTCCATCATGTTTTTGGTGGGTGACCTCAACCAAAGTGAAGTCAGCAATCTTCAACGTGGCACCACCAAAAACACCAATAAACAATCCTCCAATCGCTTCTATACCATCTTCTGCCCTACAACTCGTCCAAAAGGCAACACAGCTTTATTTAGCGCAAAAATTGACACATTCAGACACCTTGACTACCTATCAACGCTATCAGTTAACTGATATAATCCTGGAAGCTTATGCCAAGAGCCTCTCTGCTTACTCGAGTTAAGCTTGTTTGCAGGGAATAACTTCACCATGGCGGCGCAGCAGACAGCGCAGAATATGGCCAGATGCGGCTCTGGTAAGGCGTAATCAGCTTGGCAACATCTGCATGTAAAACGCAGATGGACCCTTTGACAGCGAAATGACTCAGATTTCCTTAATCCTCCAAGTTATCGATCTATTTCACGATGCTGAAAAGAGGCCTTTTCACAGGCGCAGCCCTCATCGCCATCCTCGGCCTGTGGGCCGCAAACCGTCCCTCAATACCGTTACCACCTCTAAACTCTGGTCGCAAAAACGTCGTTCTCTTTGTAACCTCCGCCCACGATGGCTTTTCCAACGTCCACCTAGCCACAAGCCACGCCCTCTTGGAAAAGTATCCAGATCTGGAAGTACACTATGCCTCGTTTTCCAATCTCAAGCACAAGGTCGACCGTGTTTCGGCTGAGCATACCAACTCAAAGCCTGTTATTTGGCATGAGTTACCTCCTCCGGGTATCGTCGAGGTGTATCTACGTGACTTTGGAAGTGTCGCTGGTCTCATGAATGTGCCTGGGCTTAAGGGCATAAAACGGGCTGTCAAGGACATAGAGACCGTCGACGCCCCCTGGGACGCCGAAGAACACTGGATCCTATACAAAACCATCTCCGATGTGATCAAGGAGGTTGACCCTGCCGTGGTCGTCCTCGATCTCCTCTTCAAGCCGGCAATTGAAGCAACTCAGGACCTCAACTACAAACACATGTTCGTAACGCCCAACTCATTCGTCGACACGTGCCTGCACAAGGAACCATGGGCAGCTATGCTCTGGAAGTTTCCCTCCACGGGAACTGGCTACCCATTCCCCCTCCCCTGGTACCTCATCCCAGCAAACATCTACTTCGAGATCCTCGTTGACTACGCCATCCTATTCGGTGCCAGAGCTCGAAGCATGATACCGTACCTCAAAGAAAAGGGCATCAAGAACCCAATCGACTCTCTGGCTTGGGATAGGCCGGACGTTCCTCTGCTGTCAGGCACCATCCCCGAGGCAAGCCTCCCTCTGCAGGCGGTCCCTGAAAACGCCAAATACTGCGGTCCCATCGCCCTTGAGAATACACCCCTCGAAGAACAAGATGCGGAAATGGCCGAGTGGCTGTCCAAGGCGTCGACGATACTCGTCAATCTCGGCAGTGGCGTGCAGTTTGACGAGACTCAGGCGCGTTCAATGGCGCAGGCTTTCGTTCCCGTTCTCGAAAAGACGGACGCGCAGATTCTCTGGAAGATAAACAAGCACGGCGAATATGACGATTCATTCCTGCAGCCTGTGAAGAAACACTTCGACAGTCGACGGCTTCGCATTGAGTCCTGGATTAAAGCTGATCCAACGTCATTGCTTGCGACGGGTAACGTCAAATTGGCCGTCCACCACGGCGGCGCCAACTGCTACAACGAAGCCGTCCTGTAAGCACCGTCATCCATCAATATGTTTCCTCTGCTAACACCCCTAGTCACGGAGTCCCCCAAGTCGTCCTCCCCGTGTGGTTCGACACGTACACCTACGCGGCGACAGCCGAGTATCGGGGCGTGGGCATCTGGCCAACCAAAGACACAGCCCCAGCCTGGGAAGCCGAGTCTCTGGGTAAATCGTTTCTTGACGCTCTCTCCGACAAAACCATGAGGGAAAAAGCCGAGAAGCTCGGTGAGATTGCGCGACAGTATGGAGGTCGTTATCTGGCAGCCAAAGATATTGCAGAGATGGCAGCCAAAGGTCACGAGTAGACGGACGGGCCTATGCCTAGATTAGTACACATCCCCTTCTCTTTAGAGATAGACTTTTTGCCAATTTTGGACAGTAGACGAGCCTCGGTAACTCCACTTAATAAACTCTCTTTTACTCTATCAATTCCGCCGCACGTCGACAGAATTTGCAAGACGTCATTGACGTTTGAAGCCAGAGTTGAGTCTTGCTGACTGGTGTTTTTGCGAACCTAGTGCCGTTTTGGAAGCAATCCGTCAGCCGTAATAGCAATCACATAGTTCTTGACAACTGCCGCCATTAAAACAACCATGATACTGCAACATCTTTGATCGACAATTCGTATTTTCTTCTATCCTACTAAACTCCGCTCGGGACCCCCGAAACTCCGCTGTCAAAAAAGAGGCGAAAACGTTTACCCCTTGCGGACTTGTTGGTTGCGGACTTTTTTTATCTACCGCCACCGCAAGCGGCAGATGAATAGATATAGAAGCCATCGCATCATCTAACGTGATTCATCAATCCAACATTCACAAAAACAACCACCTGTCTAATACATCTACAATCACCAAGAGAATGGCTTCAATGCGCGCCTGGCAAGCCGCCTCCCCTGGCACATTCCCCAAAATCCTCTCCCTTCGCGACGATATCCCCCGCCCCTCAAACCTTCAAGATGGCCAGATCCTCGTGCAGGTCTCGCACGCGGGTCTCAACCCAGCCGACTACAAGATGTGCGAGCTCGGCGTCGCCTCAAGGGCCATAACTTCTTTCCCCAAGATCCCCGGCATGGATCTCGCCGGCCGCGTCGCCGAGGTCGCTGAAGGCGTCACCGAGTCCAAGGTCGGCGATCTCGTGATCGCTAGGGTTGACCCGACAAAGGCTGGCGGTTCTCTGGCCGAGTTTGTCGTTGTGAATCGCGATGGGTATGCCACTCTCCCGGCCGGTTTTGACACGGAGCAGGCGGCGGGAGCTCCGACAGCGGCGGTTACGGCATACCAGACAATCGCGCCGTACGTCAAGGCCGGAGACAAGGTCTTTATCAACGGCGGTTCCGGCGGTGTCGGCCTCTTCGGCATTCAAGTCGCAAAGGCTCTCGGCTGTGAAGTTACGGTAACTTGCTCAACCGCAAAGGCCGAGCTGTGCAAGAGTCTCGGCGCCGACGACATCATCGACTACAGGACAAGCGACGTTCTGGCCGAGCTCAAGAAGCGCGGGCAGGTCTTCAGCCATTGCGTCGACAACGTCGGCGACTCGCCCTCCAACCTTTACGCCTTCTCCGACAACTTTCTCTTCAACGGCAGCAAGTTTCTCTTTGTCGGTGGCCACGTCTCAGCGGGCAGCGCCTTGAGCATCATGAAGACAAAGATGCTGCCGGGATTCCTAGGTGGTGGAAAGAACCATTTCGTCAGCTACATGACCACCAACAAACGCGAAGACATGGAACAAGTCAGAGATTGGTTCGTTGAGGGCAAGGTTCGCACTGTCGTGGATTCTGTCTTTGACTTTGAGGAGACGGAAAAGGCGTTTGAGCAGCTCAAGAAGGGAGCAGGTGGAGGCAAGATTATTGTCCGAGTTCAAAAGTAGAGGGCACGACGATGAGATACCAGACTGTAATGATTGTTGGATGGGAGATACCAAATAGGGTGCAATTGTTTAATTCCATTGGTTACTGAACATGTCTGCATGGTACCATGCTTCCTAGTGCTGACCATGACAACGCTTACTATTGCAACACCATTCACAACGGTCGGCCAAGCCTTCTTCACGGAATAACCAAGCTCAACGGCTTGCTAACAGTCCTGGATAAGGAGACCCCGGCATAAAAAGGGAGTGCAGACTCCAAGGGGTGCTTCAATGAAGCCGTCCTCCACCGGTGTGCCCGAATACGTACGGGGCGTCGACATGACTTCAGCTTGCAGAGTCGAATCGAGATCACCTCGCGGCAGGCTTGCATTTGCGGATCTCCCGATGCCTTGGCCTTGCTCAAGCTGGCCTGGCCGATGTCGGGGAGGCCTAAGTAAGGCCGACGGATGACGGCGACGGCGTGTGTTGCAAGGTTGTTGGGGCATCTAGAGGACACGAAGTGCTTCTGAGCATGATGCATCTCGGCTTGCCCTCTTGTTGGCCAGGTATCGGCAAGTCCTTTACTCTTAGATCTGGTCGATCAAAGCGGGTGTAGATCAAGTTCCTAGACCAGTCGCAAACTTGCGGGCGACCCATGCTGCGCCGTGCTCCTCGTACTCCTTCTTGGTCACTGCCAACTTGTTGATGTGAGGATGATTTGCTAGATTTGCACCGCCATACCAAGTATTAGTGATGGGATCCGCAGGTCTCGCAACACGCACTATGCAGTCATCGGGTACCAGCTGAACAACCTCCTTCTGCAGTCGCTGGATGAAGCCATCGAGGTGCGTGTTTCCTCCCACGACGATGATGTTGGCGAGAAGACTCGGCCAAAGTCCAATGGGAAGTTCGTTCAATGACTCCTGAACCAGATCCGCCAGGCCGGGCTGCCTAATCCCGGCATCAGATGGACTGAACAGGAGTTCGGGAACGGTGAACCTCTCGTTGCGAAGCGTCAAGGCGTCCTCCTCTGATTGCGCTGCAGCCTTTTTCGCTCTCGAGTGCCGTGAAGGTTCGTAGTCGCAGAGGATACCCTTCGATCGAGTGTGAAAGTCGGGAAGAATATAGTCCTTGGCGATACCTCCTCCAGTGAGGTAATCCGGCCTTCTGTCTCCACGAGTACCCTTCCATGACTTTTCCAGGTCCGCCTTGAAGTCTGCCGATACATAGCAGGAGAGCTCCTTCATCTCATTGACGATGTAGGTATCGTTTCGCATGTCGAAATGTCGGAGCGAGATTAGGCGGGTCAGGTAGTTGGTGAGGACCTTTCCACCGACGTCCAGTCGCTTGATGGCTGAATGCAAGGGCCGGCCTTGGAGGAGTGGTGTGACGGTTGTATGTGAATATCCGGAATCGATGACCATGACGGCTTCGGCGGGCGTGTTTGCGACGGTCGGGTTCTCTTGGGGTGTGCGAAAGATACTCTGGATGTCGTGGTAGGCATTGAACGTTGGGCCTAGACTGTCAGCTGGACCTCAAGTAGTAGGAGAGGTGGGCATACCTATTCCACGGTAATAGCTTGTGAACCCATACTCCTCAAACACAATCTGATCGCAATTTGTCTGCAGAATCGGCAATCCATTCGGCGGCTCAGCGAGTATCAGCCTCGTCTCGGCCGGATCAATCTTTGTCGCATTCTCGAAAAGCTCCCGATCCCAAATCTCTTTCTGCGCCTCCCAATTCACGATAAACCCCTTCTCAACCGGTCTCCGAAACTGAATCTCTCCAAAATCTCGACACTTTTCAATCTCGGAGGCGACGTAGACCTTTCTCGCACGGTCGCGGGCGATGTAGTTTGGGATGATGCGAGGCTCGTCAATCTTTCCGTCGCGTACGAGACCGGCCTTGATGGTGTCGGCGCCGTTGTCGAGCACGAGGGTCGTTGAAGGGGCCTTTGGCGGCGCGGGTTTTGCTTTGCGTCCTCCCGCCATGACGCCTTGTCGGGGGTTTAAGGTGGTGTTTGCTGATGATGGAGATGTCAAGAGTTGGACGCGAACACGACTTCACGTGGAAAGTGGGGCCGTAGTCGCCGTGATCATGAACTCCGATCAACGGACGTCAGTTCATCAGTTTCTTATACATTCACAGGCAAGATACACAATCAAACAAGGCAATGGATTCTGGTATTTATTTTGTCAAGGATTCGTCGCTATTCCATTCATTGATTCTAAATCCTTGGGAAACCCAGCTCCACGCAACTTGGGTCCTACAAATACTTGCGCAACAAAGCAACCTACGCGGCGATATTCTCCTGAAAGACCCATCCCGATAGGCATTAAAGTGACCGCAATCCAGTTCGAGGAGCTCCTTGGCTCACCAGCTTTAGCAAAGACCTCAAGCTGAACCCGTGGATCAATGACGGAATCCTGAAGACACACCGTCATGAAGAGCGGCTTTGGAGAGATTTGACTAATAAAGGCGCTGGGTTCAGATCGAATCGCGTGGAACAAACTCTGTACCGTAACCTTGTTCTCCTTTTCGTGGCCCATTTCCTTGACGACTTGAAGATGGCGCCAACACTCTTCAGTTCCCAAGATGGTCCCGTTGGCAGGGTTCTGAGCCTCCTCCAAGCTGTCAGGAAAGATCCGTATATAAGTCGGGTCCAAAGCCGACGTCTCGCTGCGGTCGTTGTAGATTTGAGTGAGAATAGATTTCGGCAGAGTATCTCGAGCCGACTTGCCTGAGACAAAGGGCACCTGCGTGACCACCACCTTGACGCAAGGATCAACTGCGCCAACAATTAGCGCAATGCCTCCAGAGAAGCTACTGCCCCAGATAGAAATACGTTCCGGGTTGACCTCTGGGCGTGTTGCCACGTAATGAATCACATCGTGAGCATCTTGAGTCTGCTCGTAGTGATTCGTATGATGCCGTGGAAGCCCGTCGCTATCACCCCAGTTCCGATGATCATACAAGAGCACGGCAAAGCCTGCCTGTTGAAATCTCTCAGCAAAATTGGGAAGAAAGTTGTCTTTGATACCCGAGAACTAGAATGCCACTGTGTCAGATTCTTGGTATGTGAAACTGATGGGGACCAAGGTAGTCTTACACCCGGCGACATGACAACCAGTCAACCACTGGCGCCTTGGTCCCAGCAGGGTAGCACCACCCCCGACGGATGGTTTTATCATGTATCTTGATTTGAATATCTTCACGCATGGTATATTTTGCCGGGCCTATTCTTGATCGGACATGGTTTAATACATGATTATGTCTCGCAATGTCACGGAGAAAGCTGGAGTTATAACTTAGAAACCAACCATCTTGTGCCTCGGCCAACTTTAGTGGCCCAAGGACATTCGGCTAAGTAAACAGACATGTTAGTAGAACACCTGGTCTAGATGCAAAGCGTTGATCAGGTCCGTCATGATAAGTCCATCTATGGGTCCTTACCTGGCAAGGGATAAAGCACACCTCACTTGAAGCTCCAACGCCTAAAGAGATCCGATATTCCTTGCCCAGTACGCCGAACCTTATCCATACCCGCCTGGTAAATTATTTGGGGAGGATGCCATACCAAGATTGACCATCACACAGCGGTTAAACAACCTCCTCATTGATAAAGTCCGTCGGAGTTTCGCCACCGCGTCGAGTTTCATGTACATCTGGGTAAGACTCCGTCGCAATTTGAAGGCTGAGATTTACCTAATTGATTACTGATCAGTCCGGGTGAGAGCCCTCTCGTGATTCCGTAACCAGGGACTGATGAAATCATAATCAATCTGGGGCCAGGAAGATGTTCCAACACATCGAGCTCGATCACTTACATCGTCACGAGTGATTTTCACCTACCTGCTAGTTTGAAGTGAGAAGAGAGTAAAGAACATGATCTGATGTTGGATCGTTAGATCCTCTTGGCCTTTTGCGTTGTGCCGGAGACGCTCCTCGTTACCCTCTGGGTTTGATCGAGTAGCTGATCCTGAAGTGAATTTTAAACATATTCTACAGTAGTCTGAGTTTCTTGAGATTTATCCTGCCTTGTTCAACAAGCCATATCTTATTCCCAAAAGCAATGCAATTCCGTAGAATTAATCCTACAGCAGCCAACACTGACCCCTACTCCCCATAAAGGGCCTTGATAACCGTTTCATCATCGACAGGACCATTCTTGTAGTCCAAGCCCTTCGTGACCTCATACATCTTTTTGACCAGCTTTTGGTGCTCTTCTCCTCTGATGAGATTGAAAAAGGTCTCACTGTCTCGAAGAGTATCAGCCTCCTTGGGGCAAGAAGCTGCATTAATGCTGTCCTTGGAGGCCGACAATGCGGACTTTGGAAAAAGAGCAATCCTCTTGGCAATATCATCAACCTTTTGGGCCAACTCTTCAGAGTCGAAGGCCCTGTTGATCCAGCCAATCCTCTCTGCCGTATCGGCATCAACTTCATAGCCGGTGAGGATGTATTCAAAAGCCCGGGCACGCCCAATCTGCTCGACAAGATGCTGGACGCCGCCTGCCCCGGGAATAATCCCGATCCTGCACTCTGGGTGCGCGAGGCGGGTCTTGCCTCTGCCGGCAAAGCGCATGTCGCAGTGCAGAGCAAACTCGCTGCCCATCCCGCGGGCGATACCGTCGACCTCGGCGATGAAGATGATGGGGGATTTGAGCATCTTGAAGAGAATCTTGTGAAAAGTGACTGATACCTGCTCTTCGATGGACGGACCATCTATTTTGCATCACGTTAGAGATGTCATACATGTAACTGCTCAAGGATCTCATACCAGGGCCTGACTGCCTCAAGTCATAATGAGCAATGAAGGAGTACGGGTTGTTGCTCGAGAAGATGACGACCTTGATCTCGTCGTCCAAAGACTCAAGTGAATCGGCAATTTCCTTCATGAGGTCCCAGTCCCATAGATTGGAAGCACCATTGTCGATGACGATTCTCACCACACTCGGGGCAGCGGGCGACACACTGATGGTCTTGTATTGGGACTGATTTCGATTAGACAATTGTGTAGACTGGGCAGTGAAAAACACATACCATATTGAAGAGCTATCAGCAAGTCTTTCGGGAAATTTGGTTCACAAAGTGTCAAAGATGTCGTTGGGGTTACGCTCAAACCTGGTAACAAGTCGTGGCTATGATGGTATATAGGGTGAGATGGTGGTATGGGATGCTCATATAGTGGAGGTACGAAGTACCTGTTATGCAACCGAGAACCTCGGCAAGACTGAACGGAGAGTATGAGCATCTCACTCATCGAATGTTGAATCCGAGGTTGCAAAAGTGTCAGGCCGAACAATTGAGGCGGAGTGTTCCATGCATTGTCATGTGGACTCACAGATCATGACACTGGTCAAGCCCTCCAACCCACCGAAGACCAAGGCGGGGTAAATAGACTCTCCCTTCGCTGAATCAAGATCGGGGAAGAAGGTGTGAAGGACGAAACGGGCTCACCCAAGCTCCACACCACCAAAGCCTTGGCCCTGCGTCCAGAATCAAGAACTAGGGAACTAACTCTGTCTGTTCAAGGAACTTCTCTCTCTTGCCTGCTTCTGTAGCATTATGTCATCGTATGGGTCAAGAAGGGGGTTTAATTACTATCATTCTCTGCCTTCTCATATCCCCCGATTATGTGCGACAGAGTGGGAGCTTTGAGAACAGAAATTCCGATATTCCATGTTAGAGTTATTGCCTATTTAAGTATTATTAATTCTTTAGTGAGATACGCCGTCATGGAGCTTGATCTCCAGTATATATTTTGACATTCAAGGGCACACATCGTTGAAGGTGATGTTATGCAGTGCTTTGAGTGGAGGAGCAACAGGGGGGATTATGATCCCAACCCGACGTCGGCCTGTTGATTCCCCGATGCCCCTATACCCCTCTCGGGAATTTTAATAAGAAAGCCGAATGAGACATGGGATGCACGTTTTTCATCATGAATGTTCTAAAGCTAAAGTGCTAGCTGAATGACCGTTCGAGAGTAGCTTCGTTGTTGACTTGTGGAAGGGATCTGACGTTCCCCAAACGCTATAGCTAAACGTTAAAGAGACTCTTTCAAGTTGCTCAGCTATGACTCCATTGTATCTGACGTCTTAACAGTCTTTTGGGTAATCTACGGTACTCCGTTAAAATCCCATGACCTCCCTAGGAGCCGCCAGATTCTATACGCATCCTTTATTGATACGGCTTGTCGGACCGAGAGGCTCTAACTTCCAATTCAGTGCAATATTTCCACTTTATGAAATGGGTTCTTGGCTATATGTCGCTTCCACAGGTGCGGCATCACGAACGGCGTTTTCGTGACGGATGAATGATATCAGGTCAAACAGGAGACCAGACACCGCCTTTTCGGGCTCGGGCTTGAAACATAACGGTAGTAAATAGAATACCCGGTGCGAAGCTCCCGGCTGGAAGGAGTTGTGTCGAAGTGAGGTCGATCACATAAACGCCGTCGGGGTTTTGCTGGCTGGAGTAGCGTTAAACAAAGTTGGCCGACGGGATCTCCAAAAGCGGGGAACTCATGGAACGGGATTATCTGTGGTTGACCAATAGAATTAGATAAACCCAGGCGTCGACAGAATGGCCAACACTCCGGTTTTGGCTGTAGGAGCAATATTCCGTTCAGAAGGTTCCAGTAGCTCACAAGAAATCTAATCATAAAGAGAAAGCTGACCGTAAACTGAAGTATGTACAAGTGAGGATGGTAATACTTGTCACGCTCTAGTATGAAATGCCGTTTAACTTATGACGGACGACTGGAACAACAGGAAATAACTGCAACACCACTGATGTTGACATGATACCCATATGAGGCAGTATCAAGGTCACCTTGGTTCTTGGCCCGGTGTCAACCCGGTATGGTATGATATAATATCAATATCAGAAGCCCTATTCACGATGATCTGTTTCAATCATGACACTGACCCAGTAATAGCAGACCTTGTGACAAAGCTAAGCTGCTAAGTACTCGTAGAAAATCAGCCCCAGTATTCCAACCCGAGCGTAAATCTCATCCGAAGAGGAGGTGAGCCTCGGCCTAAACCCTAGGGTCCCGAGGCAAGGTGTCTTGTGCGCTGTTACAGGTATATACATGAGTGAGGTCAGCGCTATTTGAGACCCGTCCTCACCAGCGCGACTTCAGCAGCTCCTAAACATACACTGCAAAGATCTATTCTACTCCATCTCCAACCATGCCTAAGTGGGTTTTACAGCATACCAAGGGCTGCCTTACACGAGAGCACAAGGAAAAGCTCGCCAAGGGCATGTCCAACATATACATGACGTTTGGTCTGCCCGGATTCTTCACCCACGTACAGTTCATCGCATTCAACCTGGACGACTTCTGGTCCGGCGGCGAGCCTGCCCACAACTCAGTGACCATCTCCATCTACCACGCCGCGGCTAACATTCGCAACGCTCCCGAAGGCGAGAGATTCTTGAAGGCGCTGGATGACGTGGTTCGTCCTGTCCTGAAGCCCGAGGGCATCAGGTGGGAGTCCAACGTTTATGAGACCCCGCGTGACTATTGGAGACTGCAGGGCATGGCGCCTCCGGATTTCAACACTGAGATGCTGAAGAGATGGATCAAGGACAATGACTTTACCGATGAGGATGAGGAGCAGCTTTTTGCGCCAGCAGGGTTATTTTGTACGTTGACACTGTAAATGATGGACCTGGAGGGCTAACTTGAACAGGATGACTTTCGCTGGAAGTTGTTGACTTTTGATGACGTGAAATGATTAATTAAAAGAAGACTAATGCTCATTGAAGCGCTTACACTGGGACAGAACAGAGACCAAGTAGCGAGGCTTATGTTGGCAAATACACCAGTGGCGGGAATCCTGTGATGGCTGGATCAGGGGTCGAGAGGGAGGAAGGGAAAAGAGGCCAGACTGCAAGAAAGCTATTGGCTCATGCATCATAAATAGTTATGCACAGGTAACATGGCGCTACATGTCTTGGGTCTCGCTTGACCTGGAATCGGAATGCCTCTTCTTCATGATTTGTCTCCCAAGGCATGAAGGCTAGTAATTCCGATACATACGGCCAGATCTGAATGTTCTTGGGTCTTAGCGTGATTCGACACGAATGATTGATGTGGGTTTATTTTTTATTTTTTTTTTAAAAGCTTGAGCTTCTATACTTCTGGCCTCTACGGTTTGTTTATGAAGGGTACAAAACCCCAGATCTCAAAAACGGCACCTCGAATCCCTCAACTTCACCGTCCTCTCCCACATAAACCACCACCCGATCCAACGGCTCTCCTCCATAATGCACCCAGTCCTGGATAGTCCAGCCTACACAGTTCATACTCTCAATCATATTCCCAGGAAGGTCAGTCTTGAAGTCTGAGCCGATATCCGGCCAGAGATGCCAGACCTCCCTGGTGACGGGCTTGCCATCGAGGGTGGTCGTCTCACGGAGGTCACTTGGAAAGACGCGAATCTTTGGACCAACTGTAGGGAGGAAATCTCCAAGGGAAAAGGACCAGATTTTAGCGAGACCTGCCAAAATGTCCGTGTTGTTACGGCGAAGTGAGGCTAGAACCATTGAGTCCTTGTCCTGCTTGAGGGACGCCTCGACGGGGACTTGACTTTTATTCCCCTTGTTTGTAAATTTTTGCTCATACTTTTCTCCCTGCTCTCTTGATACTCCGTCCGCAGCAGCCACAAACGTAGCAAGCATAGCATCTCTCATAATCGGCGCCGCCTTCATGGGCCCAGCTGTGAGAAGGACCACACCAAAGCCATATTCGTCGACAAAGTCAAGTTGGCTTCTGTAGTTCTGAGCACCGCCACTCTTGCCGTAAATGGCGACAGTGTGAGGATGGTCTGGTGTAAGCTTCGAAGAGCGTAAAATTTCCCATGGCATGCCGGTCATGGTGTGCTCATTGCCAGCAAAGGCAACTGGCTTCAGCCAGGCGTTGACCTCGGTGGAAGTGAGATTGATGTTCCGAGAGAGTAAAGCATGTGAGAACTTGGACAGATCAGAGAGTGAAGAGACCAATCCTCCCGCCCTGTTTTGTTAGCCTCTGTCCTGTAGAGAGTGCTGGCTACTCACGGTGTATTCTCCTTGTAGTCTGCGCCCCAGCTGCTCTCACCAGGAGGAATGACGGCCTGTTCAGAATCCCCAGGAGAAGGGTAGGTACTCTTGAGATCTAGAGGGTCGGAAACAATGTCCTTGACGAGCTGGGTAAAGTTCTTCCCGGTGTACTCCTCCAGAGCCATGCCAAGGATGACAAAGGCCATGTTTGAGTAGGCCGGGCGTTCATTCGGCGCCGCTTGGGGATATGACATTGTCATTCCGGTGAGATAATCTGGGAATTTGTTAGTGTTTAAACTGGCACTCATGGTATAGGCCTCTACCTTGACGCGAGCATCCTTTGTTGAGTCCCATAACACCACAGGGTGGGTAGTCGCTGTCCTCGACTGGTGGAAAGCCGATGGAGAGGAACGCGTCCTTTAAGGCATAAAATTCGGAGAAACCATCTGAGCTTTGTCAGTGCGAATTGGATCCTTCAATGGTAGTATAACTTACAATTTGCAGGCGCACCGCTAAGATGCGATGCCAGCATCCTCAAGCTCACATTCCTCCACCGAATAGTCGACTTCTTATCTCCCAACTTCGGGAGAAACTCAGTCACCGGGGCATCCAGATCAGCGCCACTCTTCAAGAGCACATAGCTAGCAATAACCTTGGAAACCGACCCGATGAGATACTGAGAATCCCTGTCGAGATCCTTGGTGCCGTTCTCATTAGTAGACGCGAGATGGTGATACTCCCAGATGGGAACACCCGGCTTATCTTGGTCGGCGCTAATCACGGCCAGAGAGAATGTGACATTCTTGACCGGCCAGCCTGCGGTGATGGAGCCGGAGACGGCAGCGTCAAGGGTGTCGGTCAAGTTGGCTGCTGCTTCTTTGAAGATGGCAGAGCCAGCGAGGGCTGTAGGTCGTGGAAGAACAGGGCCTTCTGGGCGACATTTCAAGTTGGCCTTAGCAAAAGAAGCTGTCAAAGACAGAATAAGGGTAAATGATTGTAATAGAGTCATATTGGTAGTGAGTAATTGATTGCTCTACAGGCTCATACAGTCATTCTGCCTAAAACTCCTAGTCTGCTCTTATACCTCCAACTCTCACTTTTGATCTTCCAGAAACCCATCTACTTGCATTCGCGTCCTGAATGCGAAATACGAGATGCATTTTCACGACGGCCCGCATTGGCTACTTGCTTAGAGATCTGAGGATCTGCACGGGAGTTACAAGGTGGCGTCTAGACTATGGGAATCTGAGAATGCGAGATACGATATGCAGATCCACATTACACAGACCTACCCTGGATGATCCAACGAAATGTTAAGCTTGTTTCTCAGCCGTCTCTTAGGGCTGTTGGCTATGTGAACACATCCAGTTTCCCGATCTTCATGAGGTCACGGCTGAGCAAGATCATCAAGCCTTAGACAAACCAGACGCAGCAATTCAGTCATTTCATTTCCCTCATCTCCCTAAATCTTGGGCGTGTCCAACACGCTGGGTATTAACCGCCACCTCTCAGCCGTCCCATCCCGCGGGATAACCCCCATCTGGATCCTGGCATTGACAAACTTGGGCCCGCCGCTCTCCCACTCGAAATCCTTCCACCGTCCGAGAGTAGGCCACATCTTGTCCCTCACAATACTAGCAATCTTGTCCTTGCGCTGCGTCTCCTCGTCGCCCGCGAGGCCTACCACGCTGCTCCACAGACTCCACGTCTCTTCTAGCTCGTCGACGCTTGAGACACCCATGACGCTGACGCCAAGACGGCTTGAGGATCCTGGGTTGAGCTTGGTGCCGAATGGTGATCCTACGCGCGCCCAGTTCTCAAGCGCCCATCGGATGGCTACCTCTTCCAGGTGCTCGCCCTCCTGCTGCGCAATGACAGAGAGGTTGGAGCACAGCTGACGAAGCTCTCCAGGCGCAGGATGCCAAGTCGCCATAGGACTGTTGTCAACACCACGGGTCGTCAATAGTCCCATGTTGAGCATGCTAGCATTTAGCAAACACTCCACCCCAGCATCCTTGAACCTCTCCAGCAGAGCCTTTTCACCCAGCTGACTATTCTGCACACAGAAATGTCCATACGATAGCACGGCATCAAGCGGCTCTCCTGTCTCGCGCAAAATCATCTCGGCCAGCGAGGCAAGCGTGTCGACGGGATACCCACTGATGCCTACGTATCGAATCAAGCCTTGATCCCTCAACCGTCGCAGCTCCATGACCGCACCGAGGACTTCCTCAGGCGACACAAACTCGACGTCATGCGTGTACACCAGATCCAAGTACGGTGTGCCCAGCCGTTCCAGACTGCGACACACACTGTACCGAATCCAGGCAGGCGAGTAATCAAACTCGTCGCTCGCGATGCGACCGGCCTTTGTAATGAGAAAGTAACCCTCCCGCGGCGGCGGAGGTGTCAACTTGCGCAGCGCATCACCAAGAAGAATCTCGGAGGGGCCGTAGTAGGGCGAGGTATCGAAACCGAGGATATTGTGAGCCAACGCGCGTCCGACGATGTCGGTATAGGGCATGTGCGCCGGATCGGGATGATACTGGTGGTTGAAAGTAGCCGTGCCGAGTATCAGAGGAGGCAGGACATCGGAGAGGGGTTTTCGCAGCGTCGCCATTGCTTCTGAAGCTATCGCCAATGACGATCTAGGGTGGATATACGGGAGGTAGGTTATCGCAAGAGAGAGAATTTCGGGTTGAGTCTCTCAGGGTCCTTCCGATAAAGGTAATCGGCGCGAGTCGGATTGTGGAGAATCCCGAGAGAAATTCACGATGGCAAGCTTCGGGGAGTGCTCGGCGATATCGGAAAGGACAAGAGAAAGCAATTGAGAGTTTGAACGAAACTCTCTCTACAAAATAGAAAGAAAAAGACATCAAAATAAGGGTCCTCCTGTGTTTGTCAGCTCTCAAGGGTTCACATATTAGCCTCACTTCTCGTTCGCATCCCGATCCGATCCGCCGCAATTAAGCGCGATCGCGGAATATCGCATTTTTCCTTTGCGTCTTTGTGATGAATCATGACCCAAGAGATTTCCGAGGGTCCGGCCCAGTCCAGAATTAGTTCAAGTGCGTAATCGAGTCAAGCACTTGCGCCATCGGTT
Source organism: Ascodesmis sphaerospora (assembly GCA_027569015.1). Taxonomy (NCBI): domain Eukaryota; kingdom Fungi; phylum Ascomycota; class Pezizomycetes; order Pezizales; family Ascodesmidaceae; genus Ascodesmis; species Ascodesmis sphaerospora. Next base: position 234,271 of record JAPPUR010000011.1, on the reverse strand, counting down.
GAGTCGACGGTTGCCAATGATTCCAGAGCGTGTGCGTGACATTTTGATGCGATAAGGCTTCAAAATGGAGGGGGAAGAAAAGACAGGTTCTCCAATTCTAAAAGAAAAAAAGAAAAAGCTGAGCTTCTAAACGATCGGATGACCACGATGACTGCATGGATCATCTGAACAGACGGGACACACCCGTCGGTCATCCATCTCCGTTCTATTGCCCGCTCGTCGGACTATCCTCTTCCGTCCATGGCCAAGCGGGGGGCTTGGAATAGCATCACCCCATATCTGGGACCACTGATGACGCCAGATGGGACTTTCACAAGATGTCGAGTGTCAACCATTGTGCTTCCTTAAACCCGAAGATCACAAGGATAGTCATACGATACAATCTCATAAAAAAGGGGGGACTTGTCCAATTACCAAACGAATAGTGGTGAGTATCTGAAAAGAGGCGAGTTTCATCCATCCTGTTTGCTCCTTGACTCCAGAAACCCATGTTTCTCAAGTCCCATCAAGAAATCCCATGCAAGCCATACCCGTCATTCATACCAAAAGAGACGGAAAAGCAAAAACATGTCGTGCATCACCAAAAAGAAACTCCCAGCATGTGTATCCTCAGCCATGCCCTCAATGCGCCCGACCATTAATAGTCCACAAACAATGACCCATGGGTATCAAGATCTTCCCCTTATCCAAAGGCGCAATCTAGAACCACGCCCCCATATTCCAGGGATCGCGCTTCCGAGATGCCCGTGTGTTTTCCTTGAGCATAGACAAACCCCCTAGTCTATTCAGACCAGGGAATAACAGAAAACCGTTCCAGGTTTCTTCAAGACACATAAATCTCCGTGAGTGGTGTGACGGACGGAGATGTATCTGCTTGTCCAGCCCAGCCCTGTCAGATTTGCAGGTCCAGGTCCCTTGTCCGTGATGATGGCTCACGCGCCTGTAGCTCGCCGATACAACAGCAAACAACCAACGCATGGGGCCGAGCGCGCATTTTCACCGCTGTAGCGGTCGTTGACTGAGGTTTCACCCTGAGGGCCTAGACGCGCGTGAGGCCTCGACCTCGTGAGAAGCACCCTAATCAGTCGGTCAGTAACAAGTCAAGGGTGGTCAAGCGGGACCGAGTTACATACAATCACACTATAAACGTGGTTAGCATACGATTCTAGAATGCGACATCAAGGATCAACTTACGAAAGACGACGAGGAACCCTCGTTGTGCGTGAGGCAGTATCCGCCGCAACACTTCCTGCAGATCTTTTGCGTGCGCTCGATGCAGTCATCGCACTATCGTCAGGGTCAGCTTTGTAGATAACGATGGGCAGAGGGAAAGACAAACATTCATGCCGCATTCCCAGCAGCTTCGTGAGACGCGGGCCTGTGTTTCTAGTCAGCAAACATGCCACAACAGTAGACAAAGGAGATGGATTATTGCTCGTCTCGGAATCACCACCTTAGAGCAGATGCATACAATTTCTTTCGCCAGGGTTTTTTTTGCTAAACCAGCAGCGGCAGCTTATTTCCCGTGCAATGCGAATGACGGTGCGTGCTCGTTCAGGTCGATGATCCAACGTCTATGGTGCAGACTCTACAGAGACCATCTCGTACCTTGGCTTTGGTCATTGTTGCTGGTGCCGGCTCTACTTGGTCCAGCGAGTTCCAGCTTCCGTCATACTCGACAATCGTGACGCTTGGTTCATGCACGCCTACGCCGTGAGAATGGCTAAAGGGTTCGTAGCAAGTCTCGCACCACCACTTGTTGCACGTCACGCAGAACCTGTCCCTCAGGCAGTCGGCGCATCGCGCTGCAAAGGCCTGGCCTCCGGGCCGGGGCGTAGTGGCCGCCTGCACAGACGACGAGAGGATCGGCGGCGGAGACAGCAGCGGCAGTGCTGAAGGATGCGTTGTCTCAGTGTTCATGAGGCCCTCGGGCGCCTTGCCACAGGACGCGCAACCGCCAACCGCAAAGGTGGCGATGGCAGGGTTGCAGGCATATCGCAGATGCATCTTGCCAAAGGCTGGCGAGTTACGGTGGCGTGGGCCCTGACACAGCACGGCATCGAAGGAGATGAGACCTTGGCATGCTACAAGGCACTGCGCCCAGTCTTCGTCGATGCCATTGCTGAGCATCCGACCCTTTCGGGACCACCAGGCGTCGGCCTCTCCCTCAAGAGATTCGCCCAGCGCCTTGTGACTCTTGTGGTTCCAACCAGCGCCGACCGACATCTTGGTGGTGTCGGCGTCGTGGAGCAGAGGCGTTGTAGGCTCCTTGGAACCAAAGATGTACAGAGCCTTGAGTCGCGGGGCACCTTCTGGGCGGGTGCTGCGACAGGCGTAAGCCAGCGCGGCGCGCAACTTGCCGTGGTTCAAGTTCTTGACATCGCGGATCGAGAGCATGCGCACGCTATACGTCGGGTCGTTGATGATCTCGTGGCACAGCTCAGCCGTGACCGAGAGACCGTCGAGGATCAGAGATTGAACATCGCGGAGAATGTCTCGCTGCTTGAGCGTCGAAAAGATGCCCCTCAAGGGCCCGGCGTAGAAGCTGTAAGTGGGAATCGTCAGTTAGCTAGCGGGTCATTAAAGTGGTCGCAGCGCCAGCGACAGGGGGTTTAGATAGCTCATGATCCATGGAGAAGGGACTCACTCATCCTCAGTCAAGTACTCGGAGAGCTGCACATTGCGCCAAACAGAAAGACTACGCTCAGCTTCGGTGTTGGTGGTGCCGAAATGCGCCGTCTTAACCCGCGTGAGGTCGACGTGACGAAAGACGCCCGGCGTCTGCAAGATGAGGTACCGGAGGTCGCGGCAGGTGGCGGCAAGGTTCAGCAGGCCAGACACGGGGAGATAGGGCAGCGTGTTCCTGAGAACGAGAGAGTTGTATAGAGCGTCGAAGAGGGTCAAGCCCTTGGGTCGGATCTGGAGGATCTCTACGCGCGTTTCGTGGTCGACAATAACTTGGCTCATGTCAGGCTGACCAGAATCTCATGGGCAATCACGGGGGGAGGATTAATGAAGGACAGCCCAACTGGCAAGGAGGGCTAATAAAGGGAAGGGGGGAGGATGAAGACAGGAGAGGAAAACAAGAACAACAACGTTCGAGGAGGACGAGGCTGTTTAAAGATATCAACCATGAGGCGGACTAATAAGACAGATTTGTCCGGGAGCACCAAGCACAAGCACAAGCCCATGCCCATGCGCAGCGGCCAGGGCGGCAGCGATTCGCTGGAACGAAAGCTTCCTTTCCAGACATGGTTTCGTCTGGGGGAGAGATGCCCTGTCTGGGTGTGGGATGGGCATGGGATAGGACAGGTCAGGATGGGATGAGATGAGATTGGATTGGCGAAGCTAGGTTCTGCGCTGTTGGGATTGTCCCTATTGAGGGAGGCGAGGGAGGGGAGGGTGTACCCAGTATTTGGGGATGATGATGCATTGGCATTACAAAGGCTGTTTGGAAAGCTGTGTGATGAAAGCTTGGGGCATTTTTGCTGGCAACCATCTTGGGAAGCGATAGACGGTTATCCAATGTGTGAGCTCATCATCATCCACCACGGCCGGGTCTTGTTGTTGAGCCCCCCACTCTCTCTCCCCCGTCAGAGACACGCGCCGGCCGGACCGGACACAAGTCAGATATGCTGCTGAGGCAGCACAACACAGCACAAGGACGACTCAACCAAAGACAGGAACCAGGTTAAAGGAGGGGGCCGGGCGGTTCAACAGAGGTAAGGGATCGGCCCGTAAAGAGAAGCTTGGGAGTGGAGGCGTGTGTCTGTCGAGTCACGAACCCTAGTCGACTAGCGACTCTTGTCATGGCCGACCTGAAATCTGGCCGGCCTGATGTCTTGACAAGATGGCATCACCAGCTCCAGCTGGATCCCATCTTATCGCTGGCAGCCCGTGTTCGCAAGCGGTAGCTCCGCTTAGGTAGGAGGAGGGGGGAAGGGGGGAGCTTGTCCCCTCAGGCGCACCATTCGAGTGAGCTTCTAGTGCTTTGGGGGGTGACTAGGCGAATGGGGCTTCAAGACGTAATGCAATGACGCTGCAAGAACCATGGCCCGGCTTCCTTTGTCCGCCCGTCTGTTCCAACGTTTCGTTCGTTTCGCCGACCTAGCTCCCTAAGAGCCCTGGTCGGTCCCCTACTTTTTGAGGCTGTCAAGTGCAACACCCCCCGGTCCCCCTTTCGGCCCCTTCGGGATGCTGTGCAAGCTTGCTGTGACAGGCCTTGTAAGATGGGGGAATCATGGAAGCATCCAAAGCACCTCCGCGGTGAGGGGAAAAAACACAACAAGTGGTGACGACTCTTGTCATGGTTGGATACAGGATGGACAGGGCGGGCTGGTTGTGTCACATGTCCGCGATCCCACCTGTAATGCGAGGGATGGGCGGTCACAGAGGCCAGGCTGTAGGCTGGCTGCTGGCTTCCTTCTGCAGGCTACTCCAAGCAAGCTCGCTCGCTCCCTGGAATTAAGGTCCAGGTCCACGACAAGCTTGACCTGATCAACGTACCAGAATCTGGGGGGTCCGCTCGCAGATCGTACCAAGGCCGGGCGGGTGGGGCCAGGACAAGACAGCGTCAAGCCTCATGATGGTCTTTGCTGTGCTTTTCTGCGTCTGCGTCCAAGCAAGTCGCGGATCTTGCAAGGGATGGATAGGTGAGATGTGACTTAGATGAGCTGGCTCGTGTTTCTGCTGTGCTTCGACCTGCCGCCGCCAATCTCTTCTCCACGTTCCGTGCATTGTAAACTCCCCGTTACCTCTCTACTCGGAGAGGCGTGCCGGCAGTGCCATCCATCTCTTTAGCCAGCCATCATGACCCTAGGCTTGCTGCATTTAGCCGCCTCTGCCCTCAGTGGGGGGACATCACACATGCGAACGAATCCATCTCGAGAGACGCCGGGCAACGTGAAATCGGCATCCCGCGAGACGGAGAGAGAGCGGTGAACTCGGAGATAGCCTGCGATCGGCAAGTAAAGCGAAGGACACCTTACATTTGCCCGCACACAATGCCAAGACCTCGACTCCTGGATACCACCGAGTATTTGCCAGCATGAGATTGCGTGGCGATGGTCCCTGGCGCGCCATACCGTCAAGTCAAAGCCCCTAGCCGCACCAACGTGGTTGGGTCGGGTTTCTTCCCGGGCCCGTGTTGTTGTATCTCGCCGATTAGTTAGATGAGATGCTGTGGGTGCGTTTGTCTGGGCGTAGTTTATCTCGAACTGGATATTGTTCGTTGCGCACGTTGGCCTTGGGGTTGTAATTCCCTTTTGGGGAATCTCATGACACCATGCCGCTTCTGTCGATGCTTGCCGCCCGCTGCCAAGACCTCGTCTCGCATGCATGACCGGAAGCTGGCTGGATGTTGAGCCGGCATCGTGATGCACAATATTGTTAGTGTCGCATGAAACCTGGGGTTGAAGGCACGAGATTTCGGAAATATGTTGATCCATGTCCGCTGACGAGTTGGAAGATTATGTAAGGCAATTCGAGTTGCTTGGCTGCCTGGTCGTCACGGTTCAGCTTCCAGACGATGCTGGAAGAACGTCACCGAATCCGCTGACTGAGCATCGTCGTTTTAATTGTTGAACGAGTATGTAATTAATGTACGACCTTCGTAGCAAACATGCCTGAGTTGCTTTTTTATTTTTACCAAAAGTTATCGCATGATATGCAGTTTCTCTAATTAACCTCTTGACTTGCATCTTGTCTCTTCTCTCCACTACCTTCAAGCTAGACCCCGCCAACCGATCATTGCCTCTTCAAGTTCCTGCCAACTCCTACAACCGACCTCATGATGGAGGAACCAGCTCCCTTGCGGTGGTCGGGCGCGTTCCCTGTCGTTCACCCGTCAGCTGTAGCGACCAAGAACCTTAGAGGCGACAAGATCCTCCTCCCTCAGTCCGCTCTCGAGCAGCTGCTTGCTGCAGCGCAATCCCGACCCTCCAATACCTCGACCCGATCAGACCCTTGGTCTTATTCCACAGCATCAAGAACCGACGCCGATAGCGCGCAACAGCTCCCGAATCCTCTTATCTTTCGCCTCGTCAATCCGAAGAATAATAATGCGGTCTTTGCGGGTATCAGGGAGTTTTCAGCTTCCGAGGGAACTCTGGGGCTGAGCCCGTGGTTGGCAGAGGCCCTTGAAGTGCAAGAGGGGGATTGCTTACCACTTGGTCAAGCGGAAGATTCCATTGAAAAGGACCCGGCGCTTTTCGAAAGTGGAAGCATGGACATCGACGGCATCCAGATCAAGGTCGAGGCGCGACAACTTCCCAAGGGCACTTATGTGCGACTTAGACCTCTGGAGGCGGGGTACAATCCGGATGATTGGAAGCCACTGCTCGAACGACAACTCAGAGAAAACTTTACTACACTCAGCACAGGCGCCATGTTGACGGTGAAGGGCGCACGTGGTGAGGAGTTCAAGCTGCTTGTGGATAAGGTTGCCCCAGAGGGAGATGGCATCTGTGTTGTGGACACAGATCTTGAGGTTGACATTGAGGCTTTGGACGAAGAGCAGGCCCGGGAGACGTTGAGGCGCATCATGTCGACACAACGAGGGACATCTGGAGGTAGCTCTTCAGGCGGAGAGATTGATATATGGAAGCCAGTTGATGGGCAGGTCCTTGAGGGCGAATATGTGGACTATGTTCTGCCGTCATGGAATCGATCTCAACCTCTCGTCATTGAGTTGAGCACCAGCGAAGACGAGGATGCGCTGGATGTTTTCATCACACCAAAGTCTTCCCGACAGCGAGCACCCCCGCGGGAAACGACCCATGTATTTGGCGACTTCTCTCCAACGACGAATGGAAAGAAGACTGTCGTAATAAGTCCTACCAACGTGGAACTCGAAGGAGCTGAGCAGATCTTGATATCTGTTCATGGCTACAAGCATCCGGACGCAGGAGAGAGCTCTACACAGGCACTTCAATACTCATTACGAGCCAGCGCCAACTTGCCAGATGAGCAGTCTGGGCCAAACGGGGTCAACGGACAGGAACACTCTCCTGAAGATGTCCAATGCAGCAACTGTTTACAGTTTGTTCCCAAGCGAACCATGGTTCTTCATGAAAGCTTCTGCCGAAGGAACAATATCGTGTGTCCAGGCTGCAAGTCAGTCTTCAAGAAGGGCTCTCCGGAATGGGAGGCACACTGGCACTGTGAGAAGGACGACGCATTTGGAAACTCGACACAAAGTAGGGCGAAACACGACGATGTCTTCCACACGCAACGCCAATGCCCTAACTGCGAGTTCTCGAGCAATTCGCTGGCTGATTTGGCAAGGCATCAGACGAGCGTGTGTCCTGGAAAGCTTATTCTCTGCCGATTCTGTCATCTCGAGGTTCCCCAGGAAGGCGACCCATTCAATCCCAGTCCGGAGGTGGTGCTTTCTGGGCTGACGGCACACGAGTTGGCAGATGGCACTCGAACAACAGAATGCCACCTTTGCGACAAGATTGTTCGACTTAAGGATATGGAGACACATCTCAAGCATCACGAGCTTGACAAGGTGTCTCGACTGAAGCCCCCTATCTGTCGCAATGAAAACTGTGGGAGGACAATGTTTGGCGTTGGTCCAAGGGGTCAGGTCAGGCAGGTAGCTTCAAATGAGCAAGCCCAAAACGACATTGGGCTCTGCTCTATCTGCTTTGGCCCTCTATACGTGAGCATGCACGACCCAGAAGGAAAGGCCCTACGACGACGAATCGAGAGACGATATCTCGGCCAGCTCATGACGGGGTGTGGCAAGGCTCACTGCGCAAACTCGTGGTGTAAGACAGGACGAGCCAACGCAGGACTGGACCCAAAGCCCTCGAGTGCGAGGGAAGTTCTTCCCCTGGTGAAGCCGCTTCTTGCCAACATTCCGAATATGGATGAGCCACTATACTTTTGCGCCGATGAGACAAGTCAGAGGAGTCGCAAGCTTGCAGAGATGATGTCCAGCGAGGGCGTCTGGGACTTAGACTGGTGCATCGCTGCGGGCGAAGCAGAGAAGGGTAACATGGATAAGATGAGGGATTGGTTGCAGGCTTGGGCACCAACAAGATAGAGGCGTTCAGTATAGACTTGGCAGTTAGGTGATACCACGGAGTGATGATGCTACGAATGTATAGAGGTCGTTGATTGGGAGTTTCAAGGCAATGGATATGCGTGCAGGATAGACTATCTAAGGCATAATGGAGCGAGTTCTGATAATGTTCTAGAGTATATGACCATGCCAGGTGTATCATTGGATCATCGTCGTCTTGGCGAGGAGCCAAGCCACTATATGCCAACATGGATGACAGCAAACGTGGACTTGTTGCATTCGAAACAGCTGTCCCGCCTGAAGATGACGCGGCAATGCTCGTCCATATCTGGAAACATGTTGAAGAGTGACCAAGGCACGGAGGGTTAGACCATCGGAAGGCTCGGAGACTGCGTTTTGAACAGTCGCGTGATGTTGATATCGGTGGGAATAACCTGTAAGATCACACACGTTCGGGAGCAATAGGAAGAATACGAGGCTGTGTCGTGGACCAGGTTGAAGAAATGCAATTTGAAACAGGGAATTTACCGGAGTCTTGATGATTAGAGGTTGTTCCAAGTTGGTGTGGTGTATGGGTGACAGCTTGTTTAATCCATGACGTTGAGGTTTGCTGGCCAAAGCTTGGGCTTTTCATGCGTGAGAGAACAGGGAATAGCTAGATCCGAGTACGAGCATGATGGATTGTTTAGCAATACAATTGAAACCGAGCACGGTGAGCAACTGTTCATGTTCACGGTGACCGGGTATCATGATGAGGCTTGCTGCTCCAGGTACTGTCTCCATCGGGATACACTAGATGGCCAATTACTTGTTGATGGCGCCAGAATACCCCGCTGGGCTTTGAGGGGAAGAACCTGAAAGTTTCCATTAGCACGTTGATTACGACGCCGCCCACTGGCAGCCTCCACTGTATGTTCCATTCTTTCTGGAGCATGCAGCTGCGAGATGGGGAGAGAAAAGCTTAGGTGAGGTCAAGGTCCCCGTCCCCGTCCCCGTCCCCGTCGGCTCCGGTTTATCCATGGGAAAGCCATTCCTCACCTCGGCCCTCGATGCTTCCCTCAGTCAACAAACTTGACGTCGACATCAACATCAGATCTTCTGGATGTCCATCGCCAATCATCACCATCAAGCATACATTCGCAATCGCTTCCTCGCAGAGTACCTGCCCCGTCAACCCCGCCTCCAGGTATTCACCATTCACCCGCCCGCCTGGCTCACGGGCTCCAGAACCCCAGCCCAGCTAATCCAGACCCAGCCCAGCCAGCGCCATCGATTCTGGCCGGCCATTCTTGTCCGCCAACGCACAGCACGATAGAAGGACAGGGGCCACCTTTTATCAGCTACTCGCAGCTACAGCACCTACCTAGCCTATCCTATCCCGTGCTCCGTGTCTCGGCTGGTGCTACGCCGTGGACCCAGCCTCCAGTCTAGTCTAATCCACAGTAGTCACTGACAACACGATACGCCCATCCGTCCCCTCCAGCCGTCAAACATCCTCCCGCCGTTATCACTAGAGAAGACGATACAGACCTTCATCGACAAAGCTCCTCTCTGAGCCCGCTACCCCGTATCCGTACCTGCATCGCTGTCGCATACCACCTTCTCCATCTACGATAGCCTCCCGCCCCAAGCGAAATGCCCTCCGGGACGACCCCCGTCGTCTGACGCCCCTCCCCCATTTCCACCCATCGCGGGACAGCCGGCCGCCGATCGAGACGGGCCTTTTCTGTCCATATCGCTCAGTGCACTCTTTCGTGGCAGAACTCTACTTCTCTTCTGGCCATCAACATAGATTCACCGCATCTATTTTACAACCCCGTTATTCGACGACGGTTCTTTGTTTCTTGTCACACTCAGCGACGCCCGACAATCACCGCCTTGGTCCCCAACACCGCCGCATAAAGACCAGCGGCTCGTGTGCGCAATCGCGCCATCCGGCTAACCTCGAGCAGCCGCCGCCGTCCTCCCATCATTCATCATGGGTAACTCGAGTACCAAAGAGGCCCGGCCTGAGGGCGATCCCGGTCGGCGCCATTCAACACCTGGAGATCCCTCAGTCCGGGAATACATGAATATGAGGGACTCGGGGACAGCTTCACGAAGACGCATGAGTAGGGCAGAGATCTTTGGTATTGGCGCTGGTTCCTCCCGCGAAAGACAGGATGTTCCTTTTGAGCGTCGCGAGACCAAGCAGGAACGTGAGGCGAGAAGACTTGAAAGAGAGCGGGTTGCGCGAGCTAAGGAACGTGAGCGCAGTATGCGCGAGGAGCACGTCGATGGAGGTTATCTGGTCACATTGGGCACCTACACAGGAACTGAAGATTTCAGTAAGCCCGTTGTGAGGCAGCTACAGGTATTTCTTACCGCTACTACGATAATCACTAGTATGCTGACAGCTGTACCATTCAGATTGAGAGAAAGCTTGCGCCCTTTTGGCAAGGTCTCAACGATTGGTCTCCTAGCTGGACTGAACACCAGCTGATTGCCGCTGCCCGCGGCCTTCCGATCCCCGCCGCCGATGCGCCCCCCGATCCAGATCTGATACCACAGCCGCCTGCTCCCGTGGAGCACCCATCAGCCTCGAGCCAGAACCTTATGGTGCCCATGGGGCCTCGGACCCTTTCCGTGGCATCAGATCGTAGCGGATCTAATGCTGGATCAGCACTCCCGTCCCCCGTATCGGCCGGGCCAAACAAGTCGAGCTCTCCATTCAAACCTCGAGCAAAGGCGCTCGCCGCTGCCCTGAGTGTGGGATCTCGCAACGCTTCGTCGACAGATCTTTCACCCAAGGAAGTGATGCTACCTCACGATCCCTTTGTTAACGGCCAGCCGATCGAGGTCTTCTTGTACAAGGATGCTGACGACTGTCCCATCTGCTTCCTTTCTTACCCCCCTTATCTTAACCACACGCGATGCTGTGATCAACCTATCTGCAGTGAATGCTTTGTACAGATCAAGCGCGCAGACCCTCATCTTCCCGAGCATCACCCCAACGGCGAAGCCAGAGACCCTACCCAGGGCATTACACCCGACGACCCCCCGGAGATGCTCACTTCGGAGCCATCGTCGTGCCCATACTGCCAGCAGCCAGAGTTTGGCGTCACGTACGATCCTCCCCCGTTCCGCCGTGGCCTCGTCTACAATACTATGCACGGCAACCTTCCGTACGGCACGGCCATGTCGTCGCAGAGCTCATTGAATAGTACACTTCCCCCAACCTCGCCGGCGCCAACCGGTCGCAGGCGCACACATAGTTTGTCTGCGAATGCGCCGAATGTCATCACTACAGACCGCGTACGACCTGACTGGGCGGCAAAGCTGGCATCGGCTAGAAATCACCAGGCCCGTAGAGCCGCTGCCGCCACTGCGCTCCATACCGCCGCTTTTCTTATGGGTGGGAATGAGCAAAGATCGATACTGAGACCTGGACGTTTCAGCAGGAGGAACACTGGAAGCAATAACAATGCCAGTGGAAGCGCCCAGAACCCGAGCCAGGAGGGCTCTCAGATCGACGCGACCGAGGGACCAGAGCCTGGTGCTAGGGACTCATCTAGGAGCGTTCCCGGAGCTCGACGCAATAGGATGGACGAACTCGAGGAAATGATGTTTATGGAAGCCGTTCGTCTTTCTTTGGCTGCGGAAGAGGAACGCAAGCGCAAGGAAGAGAAGGCTATACGAAAGGAGGCAAAGAAGCGAGAGAAGGAAGAGCGGAAAGCAGCGAAGAAGGCTGGTGCTCATCCATATGGTGGCAGCGCTAGCGGTGCAAGTGGAAGCAGTCTATCTTTGGGTCTGGGTCGACGACGTGGCAATAGTACTGCCAGCAACTTGAGGATGGAGGCTACAGTCTCGAGGGCATCGCAAGCATCTAGCACTCCCGAAACGCCAGCGGAAACCAGAGCCAAGGACGAGAACGCAGGAAAGGGTAAAGGAGTTGATCGAGGCCCCCAGGAATCTCACACCGGACCGACCTCATCCTCGAGCTCTCTTCCTCTCCCGTCAGGACCTCCCCGAGGAGGATCGCATCTTAGACAGATGAGCAACGCTTCCTCGGTCGGATCGTCCATTGCGGATAGCCCTGCTGGATATACAGGTGCCGATGGAAACCCTCGGTCTAGTGGACTGAGCCTCGGTGCCTACAGTGATGATGGAGATCGCGATGCCGGAAGCGCTGGGGCTGAACCCATGTTCAACTTTAGCAGCTTGGCTCAGATGGTTGGGGCCAATCTCGAAGATGGGTCTGTTCGGCGCGAGGGTGACGACACGGAGTCTCCTGGTAGCGGTGTAGCTCCACACCCACGACCACTATCCCAGGTGAAGGAAGACGATAAGGAGGATGCGGATATAGAGCACGTGGAGGAGGGTGGGCAAGCTGCGAAGACGGAGGTATACAGAGGCGCTCTCTGCCCGCCTGCGGTGACCATTACACCGGAAACGCCAGCACCTACGAATGATAACGAGGCAGAGGACAAGCAGCTTGGACACCCGACAGTGGCAACGCTGGCACAATAAACGAACAAGGCGGTCAAACAGGCGAGATTTGACAGTAAGCACAGGTGGAGTCGGGTTGTACAGAGATGAATCGGTGAGTAGACAGTCAACGACGGATGAATAGTATGTATTTTGTATACGACAAGCAAGGGCATGCCGAAGGTGGGCAGGTAGCGGGCATGTAATAGTTTTGCCATGAAAACTTGATTTAGCGACAATTCTTTGATGTGAAGTTGGTGATGGGATGTCTCATGCATGACAAGATGGATATAGCTTGACTAATGATCTACATAGGGGTTGTCCAGACGAGATCAGGATTGCAACTTGAACTTCCTATTTTGTATCGAATCCTCTCAATTTGGTTATATTATTCTTGTCGCACCAGTTCAGCCTCACAAGGGGCTCGTGGGATTGGCCAAGCCTATGCACCAATTCAACAAGACAACGTACGAACCTTGACGAACGTCCAAATCCTACGGCTCCAAACCTTCCGATCCCACGTTTCGAATCCTTCAGCTGATGTCATCCTGTCTATGCGGGTTCGCCAAGGTACGAGTTGTGCCAAGGGTTGTCGCCATTGGTGCATGATCCTTGAGATTGAAGGCATGTTTCACAAGCGAGGACATGGAACGATGAAGCGAAATTCGACTGTTTCCGCTTGAGGGCCAAGGCTGATGTGAGATTTATATCCTTGTTGGGTAGAGAGATGTTATAGAAGAGTTGAGAAACCTTCTTGAATGGTTCTTGTTTGGTCATTCTTTGCTCTACAACGCAGGATTCTTCCCAACTCTCGTTCTCCAATGTGTACTCCACGACCCACCATGTCTCGCCAGGTCTACGCCCATTACATGGTATTTGATCATATTCCTCCTCCTTCAGACTTACATCTAACATACAAACTCAGGTCGGCCTTACCGATGGTCAATCACCCGAACAATGGCAGAAAGACATTTCCGACGCAAAGGCAGTTGGAATCGACGGTTTCGCCCTCAACATCGGCACAGACCCCTGGACCCTGACACAGCTCCACCAAGCCTACGCAGCCGCCGAAGCCGCCTCGTTTGGTCTCTTCCTCTCGTTTGACATGCAGACGAGTTCCTTCGATTCTTCCGCTGTTGTTGATCTTATCAACACGTTCAAGGACTCGGCGGCGCAGATCAAGACGGATGGGAGGCCGCTTGTTAGTACCTTTGAGGGTGCTGGGTGGGCGGATCAGTGGGTTGGTGTTAGACAACAGACGGGGGGTATTTTCCTCGTGCCGGATTGGAGCAGTATTGGACCTGATGGACTCAAGGATAAGTTGAGCCTTGTCGATGGAGCTTGTAAGTTTTTGTTGAAAGGGGGTTGGGTTTATGCTAATGAGTACAGTCTCGTGGAATGCTTGGCCCAAAGCTGGAGAAACAAAGATGACGGCCGACGAAGACCATCAATACAAGTCTGTCCTCGGTGACAAGCCCTTCATGATGGGAGTTAGCCCTTCATTCTACGTCAGTAAGTATCTCCCCTCCTTCAACCACTAAACACGACTAACAGAGTACAAGACCTCGCGGAATGGAACAAGAACTGGTACTCATCCAGTGAATCCCTCTGGTACGACCGCTGGCTCCAAGTCCTCGATGTCCTCCCCGATTCCATCGAGATCATTACCTGGAACGATTTCAGCGAGTCGAGCTACATTGGAGACATTGTTCCTTCGCAGATTGTTGCCGGTGCAGAAGTTTATGTTGATGGATACGAGCACTCTGCCCTAAGGTCTATGTTGCCTTACTTCATTCAGGCTTACAAGGCTGGAACTCCTGATGTGCCTCTTCCCAACGGTGAGACGGCCATTGCTTGGTATAGAACCACATCTGCTACCCTCGGTTCCGATGGAGGCACAGTCTGGGGCCAAGATGGTTCTCAGAGCGCAAGCGTCGGCGCCAAAGACGTCGTCAGCGTCGTAGCCATCACAACCAGCGAAGAAGAAGTCCTCATCAAGATCGGAGACTCTCGAGAAGAGCGATTCATCGCCAACGGCACCGGTACCAGGACGAGCTACTTTGAAGTCCCCTTTGATGGCAGCCTCGGAGAGGTCACGCTTCAGATGGGAGATCGAAGCGTCGTCGGAGGTGCTATCACTACGAATATGCCGTCTACGGGGTATCTCAACTTTAATTCCTTGGCTATTGGGTTGTAGATGCTTGGCCTGGTATGAAGCTGGCGTGTATACCTTGGTGAGACTGGGTCGTCTTGGTAATCTTTGTATTTTTAGGCAAAAAGACATCATGTCTTCTTGACTTCAACCTGAAACTTTTCTATCCACTCTGTGAACTCGTCCTTTTCACCCTGCCATCCTAGTTTAAGAACCTCGCCGACTCCAGAAGCACTGTTGAAGCATTCCTCCATGAGTCTGTCAATCTCCTCAGGATCGAGATCATAAAATGCACCGGCCAAATCACCAAACTGATCCGGTAGTCCCTCTAGCACATTAGCTGTCTTGTCTAGTCGCTGGGGCATGTCGGATTTGGTGGTATCTTTTGGGAGTTTCTTGAAGCGGCGCTTGGAGATGGCTTGATATAGGAGAACAATCATTCGGAGACGTTTTAGAGTCGAGTCGAGACGGGGACGGATCTTGTCGGGGTCTGACTTGGGGATTGTTCCTCCCGAGTTCATGAGGTCGTCAAGCATGTCTTGCTTAGAGATGGAGGCGTCTCCGAGTTGATCTGCCAGGTCGTCCACTTCATCTTCGTCTTCGTCGTCGTCGGGCTCCTCATCTCCCCATTCCTTCATCTCCTCCATAACATCCTTGAGTGTGTCCCTCCATTGCTCAGCCTTCTTGACAAAGAAGCCTCCCACACCCATGGTGGCCAAGCCAATAACATCGTCGCAAGCTGACCACAGCATTCCCGTCAGAGTGAGACTGCCCTTTCCGCCATCTCTGTTTCCACCTGAGAGAACCTTGCCATCCTTAGGAACCTTCTGCAGCAGCTTCCCTAGCTCAGCTAGAACATTTTGTGCTCTATAAGCAAGTTCTTTCCGCACAACAGCAGTGTAAAGCTTCGTCTCGCAAGCTTGCGCAGCACTGGCCAAGCCGGGGATAGGACCCTTGACGAGTTCTCGAATAACGGTGGCGACGGCACTCGGTGTAAAGGGTTCGTTGATGACGAGAAGAGAAATCTTTGTTCCGTGGGCTCGGATGAGGGAAGATGAGTCGCGGGCGAGAGCTAGAGCATCGATGTCTTTGGTGTTGGGATCTGACGTGGACGAGGATGGGTTTCGTTGGATCTCGATGAGGACGGACTGGAGCTGCTTGAGGAGGGTTGTTGCTGTTTCGACGAGGGTTCTAAGAGCCTTGATGGCCTCTTGATCTGTAGGAGCCATCTTGTATAATCCGTATCAGAGAAAGAAAAGAATATCGATATTCTCAGCTGGTGACTCTTGATGTTTTCTTTGGAGGGGCAACATTTTTTCTTCCATTTCTTATCCCCCGCCTTTTAGTGCCCTCACCCCTCCAGTGGGTCCATCACTCACCCGCCGAACATTTACCGCCCAGGGGTATCAAGTCCCCTGTAGTTTAGTTTCAGTGGGTACCTCTCCCTTGTCGTCGGTGTCGTCTCCTTCTGGCTGACCTGTCCAACTCCAACTCTCAACGAGAGCGAGAGCTTCGATATTTGAACATTTAGAGCCTCGACACGTACAAAATGCAGCATCCAAGCTCCGTGGCGCTGCTGAGCGCCATCTACGCCTTTACATTGGCCGCTGCTGGCAGTCTGCCAAGAGGTGTAGGCCCTGAATGTTTGTCCACCACCCTCCTGAAGCTATCACCAAGCTTGAGCTAACAGCTATTCAAGTCGCCGCTCACTATGACGGCAAGGAGTCCTTCTCTTGCATCACAAACGCCGCCATCAAGCTGAGCTTGAGCCAGATCAACGATAACTCGTGCGATTGCCCCGACGGCTCCGACGAACCTGGCACCGCCGCCTGCGCCAACATCGATCCTCTCTCCCCCGAGCAGCCCCTTGCCGGTTCCGCCTCTGGCACGACCAACACCACCAATGCTCTTCCTGGTTTCTGGTGTGCCAATGAGGGTCACATTGGCATGTACGTGCCGTTTAGTTACGTCAATGATGGCGTGTGCGATTACGATATCTGCTGTGATGGCACCGAGGAGTATAGTGGTGTAGGCGGTGTCAAGTGTGAGAATAGGTGTGCCGAGATTGGCAAGGAATACAGGAGGTTAGAGGAAGAGAAGCGAAAGAACATGGAAAAGGCATCTAAGCAACGAGGCGTTCTCATCAAGGAAGCCCAGTCTCTCCGTCAACAAATCGAAGCCAAGGTCCTCGACCTCAAGAAGGAGATTGCCAACCTCGAGGCCAAGAGAGAAGAGCTAGCCAAGAGGCACCGCGAGGTCGAGCAGGAGGAAAAGGGCAAGGTCGTTCGCGGTGAAGGTACCGGTGGAAAGCTGGGTGTTCTCGTCGGATTAGCCAAGGCACGCGTCAATGAGCTCAGGGATACACTCAACAACGTCGTCGACCAGCGCGACGCGCTCAAGGACCGAGTCGGTGAGCTGGAGGAGCTTCTGACAAAGTTCAAGTCCGAGTATAACCCCAACTTCAACGACGAGGGTGTCAAGTCTGCCATCAGGTCTTTTGAGGACTACTCGGCCCGTGTCGAGTCTGAGAAGGGTCAGAGGCAAGACGTTAATGACGCTGATCTCTTGAGTGTCCTTAGAGAGGACAGTGAGAGTAATGGCGTTAACTGGAAGGAGTTTGAGGAGGGTGACGGTAGCGACACCGACATCAGTAAGTCACAAACCCCTATACACAAGCTTATCACTAACATGTCCAGTCTACAACTTCGAGGCCTACCTCCCATCCTTCGCCCGCTCCGCCCTCCACGGCACTCTCGACTCCCTCCGCGTCTGGCTCGTCACAAACGGCCTCCTCGCTGACAACACAGCCCCCGGCCAAGAATCCACCCTCGTCCGAGCCGCCCGCGAGGCGCTGGCCGACGCCGACCGGAACCTCGAGAAGAAGGCCAAGTCCCTCGAGTCAGAGCAGGCAGATCTCGACAAGAACTACGGCCCCGAGGGCATCTTCCGTGCTCTCAAGGGCAAGTGCATCAGCCTCGACGCGGGAGAGTACACGTACGAGCACTGCTGGCTCGACAAGACGATGCAAAAGTCAAAGAAGGGACACGGCCACAGCTCCATGGGCTTCTTCAACCGCGTCGACCATGGCATCGCCGACGACGAGGAGCGTCTCGACGGAAAGAGCCTCGGCAAGGGAGAGCGCATTGTTCTCCGGTACGAAGACGGACAGCAGTGCTGGAACGGTCCCAAGAGGCGGACCGACGTGTGGCTGGGCTGCTCAGAGACCGAGGAGCTCTGGAGGGTCAGTGAGATGGAAAAGTGCGTCTACAAGATGGAGGTTGGAACACCGGCTGCCTGTGATTTTCAAGAGGTCGCTGCGAGGCAGGCCTTTCGTGGAAAGGATGAGCTATGAGGAGATGGACCAAGGTAAATACTATGCCTGCTATAGCATATAAAACAACTTGACTTGACCTATACACGCTGATAGAGTAAACTAATCACCGAAATCGCTTGAGTGACTGTACAAGACAGCCAAGTCGTGACTGTATAACACATGCTACTCGCTCGTACATCAATTACATCTCCACACGTAAAAAAGAGGCAATTCCCTCCCCCCCTTTCACATTCGCATAATGAATCAATCCCTGATATCAATCATCAAAGCCCTCCCAACTCCTCTAAACGCATCTACAAAACAAGGGGGTATCTCAGATCCACGCAGAGACGGCCCCCGTCTACCAGAAGCTGCACCATCCGATATAGTGCTGGCACAGATTCTCCAGCTTGGTCGCCTCCATGATGAGCTTGTTGACCTGGTTGATCACGTCGAGCTCTTCATTGTTCTTGAAGTCCCGACCCGTGAGCTTCTGCGCCACGCGGTCCAGCACCTCGACTGCCCGTGCGTTCTGGCTCTCCACCTCCTGAGCACCGTTAACCATGGGATTGCCATCCTGTGCGGCAGAACTGTTGGTCCTGGCCCGGCTTCTTGTTGGTGGTGCAGAGGGCTCGGCTGCGTTGAGCAGCTCAGAGGGCGCCACGTCGCTGTCGAGGATGGACTGGCGTCTAGCTCGTGCTCCTCCTGCGCCAGGGATTGGTGCGTCTCTATCAGAGCGGAAGTTGGGGCCTGCAGGCGAGGCAGCGTTGGTCAATCGCCAGGTAAGAAGGGGGTCATGGATGAACTGTCACCTGTTAGTATCATATCATATCGCAAGAACAAGGCAACTTACCGCTTCAAGAACAGCCATGACACTCTCCTTGTTGTCTCTCAACACCCTCATCACGTTCTCACACGTAATCCTGAAACTACCCTCAATGTTGCTGACCTCCATCGCATACGTCAACATGCGAGTCAGTCGGAAGGGAACCCGCTCGGGGTATTTCTCTCGCTTCATGGCAACCTCGAAACAGTCACCGAAATCAATATGGATGATCTTGCCGGTGACTCTGTCGAGCATCAGGTTGGAAGGATGACGATCTCCCAGACCCAGGATGTAGCCCACCATGGACATAACACCCAGCGAGCGTGTGTAGTTTGTTCTTCTCTCAAGCCAGGCCTCAGAAGACTTGGACTTGAGCCACAGCACACGGTACAGATCTTGGCCCGTTGTGTTGTCAAGCGCATAACCAAAGACCTCGACTTTCTGCATCAAGGTTAGGTTGTCGTAATCGGGCGCCATCTGGAGCATAATGCGGTGCTCAATGTTGAGCAGGATCTTGCGACTCTCGCGGTATTCCCTAATCAGCACGTGGAGAGTATCGCTGTTGGGAACCCAGCCCAGCAGACCACTATTCTGCGACAGCGGGATAGCTGGATACCGCTGGATGTTGAGGTGGCGCTTGTAGCACTCCGAGTCGTGGGCCAGGAGGGTGTTGCACAGGCCGAACAGCTGCATAACTCGTTCGTCCTGGCGAATATCTTCGTGGCCCTTGAGCAGGAAGGCCGATGACTTGCCATCGCTGCCGTTGATGTTGAGCTTCCGCGGCCGCTGCTTAGAGTTGATAACGCTAAACGTCGTCTCGAAGGACATTATCCTCACGATCGGCTGTCCGCTCTTGTACGTTCCGGGGACAGCCAGATCAAGGTTCTTGGCGTTAAGCAGCTTTGGTGAGCAGTATGTCAACTCCAGGGTCGTAACCTGAGGTAGCTGTCTGCTGATCCTGCGGAAAACCTGATAGTACAGATCCCAGGCTTGGTTCAGATCGTTGACATCCTGGCTTGTCTCGTATTGTCGGCACCAATCTTGAGCTTCCTTCAGATCCCTGCCAAATGCCTGGGCAAAAGAGATCTCCCGAAGGGTCTCTGGCCCGCGCTCGAGAAGCTCGTGCAGTGGCTCAAGAGTCGCAAACATCCCTTCAATGTTGTGATCGCCAAAGTACAGTCGTGATGCTTCTTCCAGTCCCTCGTGCCAAAGTTCATGCCACAGAACAGCCACACGGATCAGCTCGTGACTAACCGTGTCAGCCTGGGCAACCAGATTCGCGCTATGCTGTCGCATGCTGTCCATAATCTGGGCGGCAGAGCGCGATCTACGGGTGTTCTGCCACGACTTCATAGCCACGGTCAGGGGGTACACCAGAGCCTGAGGGTGAGCTCGTCCGACATCAGCGAGCAGGTTATGAACGGACTGCTGGACGCGCTTGTTAGGCTGGTTGATTCTGGCAATGAGCTGAGGAATGACCTCCAGCCATGTATCAACGCTGACGTTGGCGAAGCCTTCTGTCACGGCCGCGTTGACATCGGCACTGCCTCCATGTGTGAACCAAAGCGTGAGCAACCGGAGGGTATCCTGTAGCGAGCTTCCCGCTGACAAGGCAATTGACTTGAAGAAACCCTTGACGGCCGGGACGACGTGTTCTATCACCATGGCCTGATCCGTTCTCGACAAGTGGCCTTCGTTTCTCGCTGACAGCGCCTGGACAATCTCAAAGTTGGCCAGTGCCCAGGCATGCCAGGCCTTGTACCATCGAGGGTTGTACTTTGTCGCTTGTGAGTACGAGGTAAGAATGTCCTGGACCTGGGTGTATTGCCAGTCGTCCTTGTTGAGAGCAATCAACCACTCGCCCTGCCTGAGGTAACACTTGGCCAGCAGCACCGTCTGGTCATACAAGGCGCGTTGAGTCTGCGGGCTCATGAGGGAGGGGTCCATCTGGTTCTGGAAGCCATACTCGGTGGCCATACCCATATCGCCGCCAGTCTGAGCACTGAGATGGGCCCTAGCGATGTCCAGGCGATGGGCGGCGTCGTTGGTAAACTTGCGCAAGCAGTAAAGAGTCTTCTCAGCGGTACCAGACAACTTATAGCCGGGCTGCTGTCCGAGCTCCCACTGGTACTTGAGCACAGCGTAGATGACTTGCGCCGCCGTGTTCCTAGGCCCGGGTGCCGTTGGCCTCTCGTTCCAGTAGGGGATCATAGACTCTAGGGGAGCGTCGCTGCCAATGAGTTGCTTGAGCGACTTCTCGGCCAGTCCCATTCTGCCAGACTTGCGGCACAGGTTGGCAAACTTGATCCACATGTGCATGTTCTCCGACGGTGCAATCACTATAGCACGCAGTCGCAGCATACGCTGCCAAACTTCGACGTTCCTCTGGCAACCCTTCAGTCGAGTCTCCCAGGTTCGCCTCATGATGGCCTGCTTCTTCTCGTCACATTGCTTGTAGACGATGAGCTCCTCCAGCTCAGCCAGCATCTGAACTCGGACCACGACCTGGTACGCTCGGTTGTACGACTCGCTAACCAACGCGCTCAGCTCAGTGTCCAGTCCTTCTCGGGCTTGCTGCACGCAGGCGATGGCCTCACGGAACTGATTGCGGTGGAGAGCCAAGATTGCTCCAAAGAATGATCGGTCAGGCGAGTATCTCTTGAGCGACGAGAGATAGTTGTCCATGGAGTCCCACTTATTCAGACCCCATGCAGCAGCCGTGGCGAGGGGTGCTATCATCCTCTGAACCTCGGGCGTCGAGTTGGCCCAGGTGCTTCCAGTGAGGGTAGCCAGCGCTTCCCACTCGCCCAGGGCGTGCAAACAACGCATCTTACCCATGACAATGTCGACAGGAATGGCTTGGTCTTCAGGCACCTCCGACTCTCGCTTGTTGTAGAAAGCCAACGCTTCCTCCCATCGCTCCAACTTCTCGAACCATGTCTCCCGCAGCTGAATGCCTTCCTTATACAATTGAGCTTTGCGGAGAATACCGATAGCAGCATCAGACTGCTGAAGCTGATTGTTGATAACGATCAGGGCCTCGACAGCGCCACTGCTCTGGTCCTGCAGGAACTCCAGTTCCTTGTAGTGCAAGGCCTTTGCATAGGCGTGACAGCGAGCAGCCTCCCTACCCAGCACTCGAATGTCAATCGGCAAAGCCTTGTCGTCATGCTCCATAAACTCGGCAAGGTTGAGCAGAAGTCCAAGCAGATCAGGTGGGACGTTCTCTGACTTGATGGCGCTTTCGATGTTCTGGATGAGCTCATCCTGGAACTGTTCGTACAGCTCGCTCCAGCATGACACAAACGCCGAGTTGAACAGTTCTCGTGCCAGAGGCAGGTAAACGCTTGCGAGGCTAGCACAGGCTCGCAGAGCGTGGTTCGGGGATTCAGTCAGCAGAGTTGTGCTGAATCGTCGCAGCCATTCTTGCCAATCTTCCTTGGTCGACTTGCCCTTAGTGTCCCAAGCGGCCTTGAGATGAATGGCGTTCATCTCCAGCTTCTTCGTTCCTTGGTCAGCGAAGGTAGGCTCCTCCGACCCATCGGCAAATCGGTCGGCTGAGCTCAAATCCTGAGGCAAAACCTCGCCCTTCTGCAGCTTGCTGACAAATAGCTCGTAGTTGGGATGCTGGATCTGATGCTGGTTGATAGTCTTGTTGACGGTGCCCATAAAGTGGAGATAATCCTTGCCCAACTGCTGGATGAGGGCGCAGAGGGTGTCCAGAGCAGCCAGTCGCAGCTGAGGCTCGCCCATATCCAACACACGTGTCAAGGGGTGGATAATCTTTGCAGCGTAGTCGTTGAGGTTGACTTGACGTGAGATCTTTCCAATCGTGTCGATAGCTTGCTTTCGAATGAAGGTGGGCTGGCCCTGCTTCTCGAATGTGCGGACAATCACAGGAATGATGAGATGCATGTACTCCTCAGCACTCGCACCGAACACCAAGAAAGCATGCATCACCCTCTCTGACGGGGTGCGCTTAGCAGAGGTGTCCTTGTCAAGAACGCCAAGCATCAGCGGAAGAAGACTAGCCAGGTAAATCTTGAACTCTCCCTCGAGAGATCGAGAGATGGCCTCAACAAGAGACATGATGGTGGTCTGAAGCGATGGTGAGGTATGCCAGTATTCTTGCAAGATCTCGACAATGTCCGGGAGATAATTTCTGATATGCTGTCGGACAATGCTGACGAGAGTTGCCAACTGGTTGAAGTAAGACTCCAATCTCGTGGAGGTTGCTGACCTGATGACATGGAGGAAAGCCGGTATGATTCTATCAAGAAACGACACACACTCCAGTCCCAGGGTGCGAAAGATGTTCATAATTGCTTCAATCACAGCTGCGTGATGCTGAACCAGAGACGGATCTTTGAGAATTTGCAGAAGGGCGTTGATAACGACGGTCGGGAAATACTCCTTGTTTGATGGGGTCAAGCCCGTCATCATGAGGGAAATGTCTGTCAGCTGGTTGGATTCAAGACGTCGGGCATCTGGTGTTCGTTCCTCGACCTATTAACTCGGTTAGCATCCAATTCCTGATAGGAGTGATTGAAGAACATACCTGATGCTTGTATGGATCAAGGGCACCCAGGATACCCATCAGTTTGATGGTCTCCTGCCGCAATGGCGCCCGCTGTCCCTCGGTTCGGATAATGCTCTGAAGAATCTCTAGAAGCTGTGGATATTCGAGGTAGGGCTCAATGACATAACCCGAGTTGCTGGCCAGCTGTCCCAGGGCATGCAAAGCGGCTTCTCGCTTCGAGTTAGAGCTCTGGTCCTGCAGCGCATCAATGATGAGCGGCATCAGACGGTCCTTGTACGGCAGCATGTCCTCTCCACCCACAGTTGCAAGCTCACCAATCGCTTTGAGAATGGTGGCCGCGACTGAAGGGTTCGAGTCGTTCGCCTTGGGAAGCAGAACTGAAATCATGGGCTCGACGTATGGCTTGATCAAGGACTGAGCATTCTGAACCAAGAGACTCAGAAGCTTGGCACTCTCTTCCTTGCTACGGGCGACGTCGGAGAACTCAAGCTCAGTGAGCATCTGAATCAGAGTCTTGCGGAGCGAAGGGATGACATATGCTGGGTTGTATCTAGCCAGGCGACCAATGATGGAGATGGCGACTTCTCGGATTGAAAAGACCTCGTCGTTCAAGGCAAAGAAGAGGATGCGAATGTTTTCCGCCTTGGCCAGGTGTCGGTCAAATCGCTCGTCGAGAGCCGCCAGGACGGTCCGTCGAATGTTAGGTTCGGGGTCCGAGACTCCGACGGTCAAGAGCTTTTCAATGACGTCGCCCACAACTTGGAGCGCATGGTAGCTGGTCTGGTTGACAATAGGGTCACGAACGTAAAGCTGGCAGCAGGTCAAGGCCGCAGCTTCACGGATCTCCGGATCC
This sequence comes from Ascodesmis sphaerospora, assembly GCA_027569015.1. Taxonomy (NCBI): domain Eukaryota; kingdom Fungi; phylum Ascomycota; class Pezizomycetes; order Pezizales; family Ascodesmidaceae; genus Ascodesmis; species Ascodesmis sphaerospora. The sequence continues at coordinate 210,091 of JAPPUR010000011.1, read as the reverse complement.
TCATCCTCAACATACTTGATCGCCACGTCGCGTACAAACTCGTTCAGAACATGACCAGAGAAGTCGAAGCTTCCGAGAGTGTTAAGCGCCAGCTTCACCTCGGCCCTCCGGTGCTCATAAGCCAGGGGGTCCTTGGCGTCCTTGGGGATAATCGGCACCGAGTTGAGTGTGTTTGGCTGTGGCGCGCCAAGAGGCTTGAAAGGTTCACCACACAGAACTACGCTGAGCATGTCAAGTAGTCTCTCCTGAATGGTCGGTTTGACGGGTGGGATATAAAAGGCCATATCGACAAGGGCCTGAGTGAGCTTGGGAGTGAGGTCACACGCAAAGATGGGGTCCAGCAGTGCTTCCATGTACTTGCTCAAGGTCTGGCCAACAGCCACGGCAAGTCTGCTGATGCAGTCAAAGACGGGGTCCACTGAGCCTCTCTTACGAGACTGAATGCTGAGGCCTTCGCGTACGTAGATGAGAACACCATCGAGGTAGGGAGCGATTGCGCTTTTGACCGAGTTGGCGATGTTACCGATGGCAAGGAAAGCGTCATTACGCTCCTTGTCCTTCTTCAGCATGCCAGACAAGTAGACCATGAACTTGTGTAGCCATGTGTGGGCAAAGTCAGCGGGGGAATAGCTGGCCAGATCGGGGATCAGAAGCACCACAGTCTTTCTGATGGTCGGGTCTCGATGATCCTTGTGCTTGAAAACAATGTCACAAGCCTGCTGGTAGTGCTCCTGCATATACATGGCTCCCTGTTCGAGGAGCTCCTTGAGCACGAGCAGCGAGCCGTGGACGGACTCGACTGTGTTAACCTTGAGCCCTTGCTTCGATTCATTGTAAATCTTGCTCATCCACAACTGCTTCATCTCTTGGTCTCGCTCGCGGAGGATTCGGAAGCAGGCGCTAACTGTCTCTGCCGACGTCGCACGGATGAGCTGTCTGGAATCTCTAAGTCCAACCCAGATCCAGTCGAAGATGGTCGGGATGTATTGATACATCAAAGTCGGCGCGCTGCGAGCGAGTTCTCGAAGAACAAGCACCGCACTATATCGTCGCTCCTCCACACGGTCGTTCTGGAGCCATTCGAGCGCTGTGTTGACCTCCGAGTCCACCAACTCAGATATCAAGGAACCACCAGGCCGACAAAGCTTTCCCAGGGCGATCGCGGCAGGCTGCATCGGATTGATGTCTTTTCCTCGGAGGATCGTTTTCAAGTTCTGTGTGAAACGCGTATATTTAGCGGAGATATCAACGCCCTCAAAATCGATGAGCGCATCGAGAGCGTAGATGCCGCCGAGGCGTTCGGAAGAGTCATTGCCATGTGTGATGAGATGCGTAATCTTGTTGTTAACGGCATTGTAGAAGGCGAGGAATTGCTCAGGGCTCAGGTCTGAGGGGAGGTTAGCAGCAGCTCGGTTCTGGGGTTTCGTCCGGTCTCATACCTCGATGGCAGACAACTACGAGCTCGCGAAGCTGTATCGCAGACCGTTTGCGCACATCGTCACCGCTCCTACTGCAGAATTAACATCCATGATTCATCAGGTGCAGCTAGCAGCCACTCAAAGCCTACCTCGAACGAAGACCACGAGTGATGTATTCAAGCCGCTCTAAAGCGACCTGCTGTGCTTGTGCCATGTTGCCCGTATGGCAGTCGGATTCGATCGATCAACGTCGCATGTACTGAGATAAGGAGGCCCCGGAAGGCGGGCGATCGCGTGGTCGGGCAAAGGTCGAGGCCGGGCGGGGAGGTGTTGGAGATCAAGCTTCGAGTCCAACGAGGAGCGCGCAGCCGAGTACGTGTCGTCTGCTTTTGGAGAACGCGGATAACGAGGGGACGAGAAGAGATGCTCTGATGTGTATATAAGTTAATGAACGCCGCCCTCAAGCAGGCACCAGCTCAGCGAACGTCCTTCACAGGCGCATCGCTTTGTTGTTGCTGACGGGGAAGTTGAGGTTGGTAGCTTGGGTCAGGCGGAGGGCATTAGATTGACCTGAGGTTTGGAATTAGCGGGCCAGCCGTGGAGAGGTACCGAGGTGCTGGCACAGTGTTAATTGCGGGCATGTTCCCCTGTACCTCACCGTTATATGTGAGCCATACAGTGCATATCACTTTCAATACGGACCAGATACAAAGGCGTAACGGCTTATCGATAAGCCCCAAATCTTAGGAATTAGGAATCGCCTCAACCTGGTAGGATCCTTGGTTGTATGTTTTACTCTCCCAACTATTCGCCCATCTTCTATCCCACGCACCGTTGATCCATTCTATCCACATCTTGGTGTTCCCGTTTACCTAACCACGCGACTTCAATCTCCCCTTACCGCATCTTCGAACTCTATTACCCCTGTCGCGCAGCCTGCACCTCTCGATCAATTCCCCTGCATCTCCCCTCAATCAACAACTATGGGTAACGACGGCGGCTCGATCCCCAAGCGTCGCGAGCTTGTCAAGAACGCAGCGCGTGCCCCGACCGTTTCCGAACTGAAAGCCACCGCACTTGAATCGCTTGCTCATGCATGGGCTCACTGCGCTCTCAGTGGCGAACCCCTCGATATCGACACCGTCGTCTCGGACTGGCGCGGGCGCCTTTACAACTACGAAGCGATCCTAAAAGGCTTGATGCCGTCAGACGATCCGAACGACGTCACGCCTTCGAGTTTAGGAATCAAGTCTCTGCGGGATGTGGCGAAGCTGAAGGTGTCCAAGAGCGGCAGCAAGTGGGTGTGCCCCATCTCGATGAAGGAGCTGGGTCCTGCCGTTAAGGCTGTCTACCTAGTTCCTTGCGGACACGTATTCGCCGACGTGGCAATGAAGGAGATTCAAGAAAAGGCGTGTCCGGAGTGTGGTGTGGAATTTAGCGAGGACAACATCATTACGGTCCTGGCAACCACAGAGACGGATGTTGAGCGACTAGAGAAGCGGATGGAGAAGCTCAAGGGCCAAGGGTTGACACACACATTGAAGAAGGACAAGTCAGAAAAGAAAAAGAAGCGCAAGGGTGATGATGTAAGGGAGGAGGAGGCCAAAGCCGCAGGCAAGGAGAACGGCAAGTCCGGGAAGAAGGAAGACTCCAGGATCAGCGGCATCAACAATTCGTTTGCAGCTTCGTTGACGGCCAAGGTCTTGGCTGAACAGGATGAGCGGAATAAACGGAGAAAGCTGGTGGCAGAGGCGGCCAGAGGTTGAACATGATGATAGTTAGCATACTGAATACTGATACCCCTTTAATATTGGAAACATATCTATAATGCGTTCATGCCTCCCTTGATGTATATGAATTCTACTCGGCCTGCAGTTTACGGATACCAATCGCTTGTGCCATATCCTGACAACGAGATGCCGTTTTTGCTTATACCGGCCATCAATCAATTCAGGTTCGGCAACCAGGTAGATGAAAGTCAGTTATGTTTACCACAAACATGGCTATCAAACTTGAAAACCATTTTTAAAACGATAACTTTAATATTGTTTCTCGCTTCCGATATCCCAGAGCCCTTGTTACACGGCCTGAATTACGGTTGACCCATCATTCTGGATCCTCTCATGATGGACCTAGGGTAGCAAGCGAAGCAAGACAAACATCGGCAATCGCCCACTGTGAGACATGATTAAATCAATCTGCATGGGTTATGAAGAGACAAACATGTAAATCATTTTAGCATCTGACGTGTCAAGTCAAGCTTTAATTGGTAATGTCATGCATGTCATTTCTATCATCAACACTATTTCCTCCACTTCTAATGCTCAATCATGAAACCATCATTCGTAGTTAACAACCACCAATACCAACTCCTCGCTTTCCTCATAATTCCATCGCATCTTTAACATCGCAAAAACTCTCTCGTGACCTTCCATTGCGTCTGCCCCGGCTCAGGATCTTGAAAGAAAGTCGTCCAAATCCCTCCATCCTCAGCCACACCGATGATGGCGTTCTTGATCCGCCGGTGCTCGGGGACTCCAAACGGCGACTCCAGACTCGCCGACTTGAGAGCGGCGGTATCGAGCTGCTGGATACCCTCGAGGGCTGCTGTTATCGGCGACATGGGCTCGGATATGTTGCTTGGTGAGGACATGCTTGACACACCGCTTCCAGGCGTGTTGCCCGGGATGCTTTCTGTCGGTGTTGGATCGGTAAAGGCCGGCGGGAGTGCAGGGAGAGTGGGAGGGCTTGAAACGTCAATCTTGATCTTCCTGGCACTGCAAGTGTGGATGTCAAAAGACCCAGACTCGGAAGAGCCTTGACTTAGGGATTCTCCATTGGTGGACATGGCGCTTAATGTGAGATCCAAGGGATCTTGGATGTCGGACTCTTCAAACTCAATGATACGAGCAGCGATCACGGCCGTTTCGCGGACGTGCCAGAGATTCTCCCGCCTGTTCCGCATCTGCTCTCGAGTTAGGAGCTTGAGGGCTGCCCGTCGCAGCAAGGGATGACGACATTTCGTCGCAGTCCAGTACACGGGAGCGACGAGTTCCGTCTCAAAGGTGAAGGGCTCCAGCTTGGAGTTTGTGGGAATAGAACCAATGACAGAAGATGCGAGGGAGATGATGGATGCGAATGCCGGGAGATGCGCGTCGAATGCAAGCTCGGATGTCTGCAAGGATGTTGATATCCAGACCAAGCTTGCCTGGTGATACATTCGGAGAATGTTCAACTGGCTCTCCAAGGCTGGAGACTGTGGGCTCATGGATGTGAGGACGGTGAAAGCGGCGTACCACCGGCTGACTTGCGACAAGAGCCGTTGCTGTTCGTTCTGAAGCTGCTGCATGACTAGAGGATCGCAATTAGGATCAAAGGCAAGGGCATGCGCTCTTGTACCAAACTGCAAGCCTTCATCCAGTATCAGATACAAGCCGTAGCGAGCCTCTTCAATCGTCGCAAACACGGCGGGCACCTCAGCCCAGGCTCTCAAGTGGTTTGGGATAGGGGCCGGACGACTGCCAAAGAGGAAGCTCGAGAGACTTAGACGCGTGTATATCGGCACGAGTGAGCGCTTCACCATCTCCATGGTCGAAGAGTGTCCGCCGCCTAGACCTGAAAGGATCTTTCGACCCTGGCAGATGTGCATCTGAGCAGCTGAATCGCGGTCGGCCAGGAACTCGACGCAGATGAAGAGAATGCAGACGAGGAGTGGGATAGCTGAGGGTTCATCGCGTTGAGCCCAATTGCGCAACGATGTGATGGCATTCCCATACTCTCGAAAGGCAAATCGCGTATCAAGCTTGTGCCCTGTCTTGCTTCTAGAGTCAACCGCCTCATGAAGACTGCTAATAGCCAATATCGCGTGGCGCACAGCTGGCTCTGACGCGCTCATCTTGATGACCAAACCACCCCAGAAGCCTGTGTCAAACGGCCCAGACAAGATCTTGGAAGTACGCGAGCGATAGTAATCAAAAGCGCGCGTCTCAGCCGGAGACCCAAAGCCGGGCGATGGGCTGAGTGATAGAGGCTCTGGGGAAGAGTGTGGCGACTGGCGATAGCCATCGCATTTGCGGCCTGTTTTGATGCATCGTAGACAATGAGGCTTTGCTTCGTCGCACTTGACTTTTCGAATTCTAGGTCAATGTCAATTGGAGGTTCGAAGGAGTCGCAAGCTGAGAAGAGACGAACTTGCAGGTTATGCAGCCAGTCCGGACCTTTTTACTCCCCTTGCGTCCCGATGGCTTTGGACTTGTCTGAGATGGGAGTGAGATCATGTCGACTAACAACAAAGAAGAACCAAGACTAGCAAAAAAAATATGAGGGCAAGAACAAGAAGTCCGAGGATCAGAGTCCGAGCCGGTCAATGAGGGGAAAAGAGGGCGGGCGATGGGGATTGTTTATTGCTTGTCATCACCAGGGGCCGATCCTTCGACAGTGCCCGCCTTTGATGCTTACAAGGGACCCCTGGGACTAAGCACAGCCCGCCCCGCGGAGAGGCGCTGTCAAGATGTTCGCGTCTAAGGCTGGGGCTGTGAGACGCAGCCACGATGAGGTGGCATTGATGGAGCCCTAAGAGCTGGGGTATGGTGAGAAGCTTGTTTAGTGTCTCTGGTTTCATGTCTAATTCGGTTTATTTTGAGGTTCTTTTTGGCTGCTGGATGGGTTGAAGGTTAGGGTAAATTCCGAGCTGATGCCCCAGGACAAAGGCTGATATTCATAGCAACATGTGGTCAAGTCATTGACAATCTAGCAATACCTACTAAAAAAGATTGAAGATATTGAGAAGCATAAGACAAATAAACAGTGAATGGCCTCATGTCAACTACCGCCAGCAACACAACGCCAAGAAATTGACATTCCAAGCTTGGAATAGGGCTCACATTCTGCACGAGAAACGAGCAAAACTCTAATGAAAGGAACACCAACAACCGGTTTCGTCAATGCAGTCAGACCAAGGCTCCTGCATCTTCCAATGCCTTGGTAAGCGTAAAAAGCGCCTCAGCCTTACAAGACCTGACCGTTGAGGCTGCTCCACACGGAAGCTATCGCGAACCCTTGCTGCTCACTCCTCATTGGCCCGCTCGGACTCGACCTCGGACTTGAACATCTCGGACTCTGCCGTCGCACCCCACGCGGCTCTTCCCTTCATGTTTCCCGAGTCTGAGCCTCGATGTGGCATCGGCTCCACGGGATGAGCTCGCACTGCAAGGTCCGAGATTAGATGGTGATGGTCAAACGTGTAGTCGACGCCTTCAACTTCTCGTTTACTGGATATTGTGAGGATCTTCAAATTGAAGTGGAGGCTTGGTCGGGTTGTCGGACTTGGCTGGCATGGATGAGCAAGTTGTCGTCTAGCTTTGGTCGCTTCTTGTTGACGATCCCTTTAACTTGATGGTGATGGTATGAGCTCCTATCTGTGTATATAACTTGGAGCTTCAACATGGAAATAACGAACTCTTCATCCTCATCCTCCATCACTCACCACTCGCTTCTTTCCTTCTTCTGAGTTATAATATTTCCTTTCTTCGACTCGTTGTAACACCAACATGCCTTCTTTCTCAAAGCTGGTGGCCGCTGTGGCTGTCGGCGCTCTCTCACTCGTCGATGCCAAAGCATGCCCTCCTCTCGGCGCCGTCTTTCCAGCTCCCCAAGCTCCAGGCGAGAGCAAACTTGTTCAAACTGCAGCTACACAGCTCAAGGCTGGTCTCGAAGAACAAATCACCTCCAAGTTCAACACCTCAGCCCTCTCGATCGGTGTCAAGTCCATTCACGAGGATGGCCCGCTCTTTACCTACCACTTCACACCTCCCAACCCTGGCGAGGGCACCGACAAGGTCGATGAGAACACCGTCTTCCGAATCGCCAGTGGTTCTAAGCTGTTCACCGTGCTTGCTGCTCTTCTGAATAGCGACATTGACTTCGAGGCTTCTGTGCTCAAGTACCTGCCTGAGCTTAACGAGACTGCCAAGGAGGATGAGATCTTTTCACTCAAGTGGGAGGACATCACCGTTGGATCTCTGGCTAGCCACCTTTCTGGCGTTGGTGTTGACTGTAAGCCGTCATCTTACTCTTCTGGAACGATTCGCTAACCCGTACTAGTGGCCCAGGATTTGGGAATCATCGGATCTGCCCCTTGGGCGCAGATGGGTCTTCCGCAGTTCGCTAAGGGCGACGGTCCTACATGCTCTGGTCTTCCCGGCACTATTCCCTGCACTAAGAAGGATCTCCTCGAGCAGGTCAACCTCCGACCTCCTGTGTATGGGCCTTTCACTAATCCCGTCTACTCCAACGTTGGCATTGCTCTGCTGGGTCTCGTGGTTGAGGCTGCTGCCAAGAAGCCTTTCGCTGAGGTCCTCAAGCGCGACATCTTTGATGTTGTTGGCATGAAGAACACTTATGTTGGCAAGACCCCCCCTGTTGAGGATCTCTTTATCCCTGAGACTGAACCCACCTGGAATGCCTCTCTTGCCGTGTTTGACAGGTGAGTAACATCGATACACCCCTGTCGACTATCACTAACTGTTCATAGCGCCGGTGGCATGTTCTCTTCCGTTGCCGACATGCTCCTCCTCGCCGAGGGTATCCTCACCAACAAGTTCCTCTCTCCCGTTCAGACTCGCAAGTGGATGAAGCCCATCTCCAACACTGCTTCTTGGGGATACCAGGTCGGAGCTCCTTGGGAGATCCTCCGTGGCGACAACATCACCGTTGATGGCCGCCTCATCGATGTCTACACGAAGAGTGGTGATCTTGGACTGTACCACTCGCAAACCGTTCTCATCCCTGACTATGACATTGTCATCTCCATCATGTCTGGTGGCAGGGAGGCTTCTGCCAACCAATACGTCACCTCTACTGTCCTCAGCGCTGTCATCAACGCCCTCGTCCCCGCAATTGAGAAGGTCGGCCGTGACTCTGCCAAGGAGGCCTTTGCCGGAGAGTACGCCGACAAGGAAACCAACTCGAGCATCTCTTTCAAGGTCGACAACGGTCCCGGACTGGTCATCAACAGCTGGCAGATCCGCGGCTTCGACGTCCTCAACCACATCGGCAGCTATAGCTTCGACGCCCTCGAGTCCGGCAAGGTCGAGAAGGGCAAGTACGTCGACGCGCGCGTGTACCCTACAAACCTGAACAAGAAGGGTCAAACCGCATGGCGCACCGTCTTCGACATGACCACATCCCAGCAGGACGCCGAGTACGAGAGCGCACTATTCTTCAAGGACGGCACATGCCAGACATGGTTCGCGCAGGACCGCAAGGTGTACGATTTCCTGCCCCTGGACGAATTTGTCTTCATCGAGGGCGACGAAGGTGTCAGCACGGCTGTCAGGAACCCTGCTTTCAATGTGACCCTCACCAAGGTACGCGAACCCGGGGCGAAGAAGGCGACGACCAATGCAGCTGGCCAGACTCGGGAGGTGAATGCCGCGCTCGGTCTGGGTCTGGCGGTATTGGCTGCGTTTATGAGCATGTTCTAATAGTTGCAGGTCAAATATTAGGCAATAATATTTTGTGGTGGAAGGGAGATGGATGTGAGGGTGTGATAGATATTGTGTATAGAATGTATATACTTGGAATAATTTGACGCTATCGTCCCGTGGATTGCTGCCTTGACTCCCCTTGTGCGCCATGAAATCTGCCTCATGTTTGACGCTATTCACCCTAGAGTCAGAGGGTGGTGATTGTCGATGACTCCCTTGTTGACAGCTTCATATGGCGCCTAATGGTATTCAATGACAGCAATTGATGGCGTGAAACATGACACATCTGGCCTCATCTCAACAATCTCCTGCCAACCTGAAACGATTGTCTTGACAATGACGGTGACATCTATCAAACAGCACCAGATTTTGGCCCCCAAACTCCCCTCCAGGGCGAACCATAGGGCTGACCAGCACCATCGTATCGCCTGCCTGGAAGCGACACTGCCCATGCAACAACGGCCATCACGAGCGAATCAGAGCGTCGGACATGCCGCGATCACCAGGGAGCTTTGCCCCTTTGGTGGCCCCTGACGGTGGAGCGGGTGCAGGGATTTAGATATACAGGACGGAGGGGCCTCCTGTGACGTGCAGAGGTGAGGTGCTTTTTTGCGAGGCAGCCTGTCCTGAAGCGCTGGAGGTGTTTCTGTTTCTGGGGGCCGAATTGCGGGGTGATGAAATAAATGATGCATCGTGAGAAGGGAATGCTTCCTGAATATTGAGCGTTGAGAAGACGCAAATTCACATAAAAGTCTAAAAATTACAGGAAAAATACAATAATTGGAAACGATTTTCTGAAGGCCTATTGAATGCTTTGATAATATTATAATGCCCTCTCAGCTGTCCTAGGGACGGGTGTGTTGCAGATTGTGTAGGTACTGATGTCTTATCATTTTCTTCTCTTCCCTGCATCAAGGATGACGGAGGATGCATCGCCCTCTCCGGCTTCCTTCCCTTCCCTTCTTTTCCTCTTCCAATTCATTTATTATTAGATAACTCGAGGGTTTCATCTCAGCTTTTCTGCTACAATCAATCTTTCACTCCTTGATTTCCCTTTTCCTCTTTTCTTGCCCATTCATCGCCGCTCATTCTCATTTCCTAGTCTTTTTTTGGTGCAATTAAGTGGCAGCAGCAAGGCATTGTTTATGCTGTTTCAACTTGATTAAAGTGTTTCTTATCCTTCGTCTCATCTCTCGACTCGGTTATCGTCATTATCCCAACGACCTGCATCACCATCGCTTTAATACCTCTTCAAAAACTTCCTGAAAGCCGCTTCAAATGACAGACCAGAGCGGTCGCATCGGCGAGACAGGCCTGCGCCATCTCCCGCTCAGGGTGCGAGAAGCACAAGGACGCCATAATGATGGCGCTGTTTCCAAGTTCCCCAACTTTAGGAACGACACGCGAGTAGGCAAACGACTCCCCGAGAGTCTTCATTTTACGCCTGGCGCATTTCGTCTTCGTTCGCCTACAGAGTCTTCTATGAGCAGCATCTCATCCGCCAACGTCCCCGACTCTGCCACGACGCATTCGCTGTCAACCCTCGCCAGCCCCATCAGCACCACCTACGCCAGTTCAATTCACGAGCAGTTTGCTGCCACGACGCTCGACGGCTCAAGGCCCACCAGTCGCATTTGTCATCGCCACAATCCTTCCAGCGGCACATGCTCGACCTTTGTCAATGACGAGGATGACGGCGCCATTGTTACCGGCTACCCCGACCAGTTTGAGCTCAAGATTCGCAATCTGCATGAGGACCAGAGGCCTGCCATCATTCAAGAGCCTCCTGTACCTGTGAGGTAAGAATTTGCCTATATTTTTGAGATGATTAGGTCGCTCAAACAAGTCCTAGCCCTCTCACAGAGTCGCCAGTCAAGGAGGAGCGGGTTCTGACGCCAACCTCATCGCGTGACTCGGAAGAGCCGGATTGCGATGCTGACGAGGAGGGGTCCGAGACGGCAGAAGACGACGTGTCGCCAGAGGATGCCAACCTTGTTCTCAATTACACCCTCCAACTCATCTACGGGGTCGATCTCAGCGAGGCATCAATCTCTCCAGAAAAGGTCCAGAGCCTCGTCGCCAATTTCGCTCAAGATATTAGTCAGCACATCTGGCAGTCAGCATCCGATGGTCAACTATCACACACATTGTCGACCTCGAGCTCATCGTCGTCGACGCCATCTCAGGAGGGCGGACGAGGCGGTAAGCGGAAGAAGCAGGTCAGGCGTGAAGATGAAGGTGATGAGTTTAGCGATGGTGATGGCTCAGGATATCTGCCGACCAAGCGTGTTCGACCGAACCCAAAGGAGGACGAGAATCTCCGCCTGAGCTGCCCGTTCAGGAAGCGCAATCCGCATCGGTTTAATGTGAGGGACCATCACAGCTGCGCCATGACGTATTTCCCCAAGTTTGCAGAGCTCAGGTAAGTTGAACTAGGTTGTCTTTCAAGGAACTACAGCTGATCCCTAGCAGACAGCACATCGTCAAGCAACACAAGCGGGATGACCCGTCATCCTACGTGTGCGATCGATGCAACCGCGACTTTGTGACGAGAAAGGAACTGCGAGATCACCAACGACTGCCTAAGGAGCTGATGTGTGATATTGCGGATCATGACGCTGAGAGCGGTATCGACCCCAGCACGGCCACCAAACTGCTGAGCCGAAAGCGAGCGAGCGGTACCTCTCCTGAAGTTCAATGGAAGGAAATCTGGAACATTGTGTTCCCGGACGATGAGGACAAAGCCATTCAGCCCTATGGTAAGATGCCCGGTTGACAACAATTAGAACGAACGAGTTGCTGACTTGCGCTAGAATACACACCTGTGATTGAGCACTTTGAGCTTGCCGCCAACTATGAACAGGCCTTTGTTCAGCTCACGAACTCACTCCACAACTTGATCTCTAACAAACAAACCCTCGACACCCTCTCGACAAAATTCTTCCAATGCTTCATGGAGACTCTTGACCAATGCATCACAAACGCGCAGAGCATGCCCTACACCAACCGCAGCAACAAGAAGAACGAGATTGTTCGGTCGCAGGCCGCGCAGTCAGTCGTCCAGCGCAAGGGCCGGGGTATCCTACCCCGACCAGACTCTGGAGTGGTCATGGACGACGGGTCGGAGGAGAGCGGCAGTATGATGGGAACTGGACTCAACCATAGGGACAGTGTGCGCACTGTTCGTAGTGTTGCGAGGAGGGGAAGCAGTCAAATACCCGAGACGGTACGTGAGGTTCTCCCCACGACGACGGCTTTGTCGAGCGGTCTTGACGACTTGATGCGTCAACCCTCCATGACACCAATGGGCATGTCAACAACGATGGCCCCAGCAGATGTCCATGCCTGGAACAACAGCGTGCTCTACTCACAAGTCGGCGACGGTACCATCCTCCCAGACCAATTCATGCCGACAGGTGGTTTGACGCCGCAACCCGAGTATATGAACATGAATTGGGCGACCCAGATGTACCAGCTGCAGCCAGGTCTTGACGGGATGGGTAATGGGTTTACGGGATTTAATGGACAGCAGCAATGAAGAAAAAGGTGGCACGGTTTGATGATGCAGGCTGTGCCTGCTTGTACTTTTAGTTATAGTATTAATATCCGCTGCGCTTTGAAGCGAGCGAGGAATGTGTGTGAGATACAGCACTGAACATTATAGTATTCATGAATTACAGATATTGCTTTAATGAGCAACTGGACGATGGAGCTCGTGATGGCTTCTGGGAAACGTGTCAAATGTCCGCTACCCTCATTAGTTCTCCTAGTCCCTGACCAGTACCTTTCTGTACCATCAACTCCTTGGCCTGTTCCGCCAAGTTCCAAGTAACGGCGCATTCTCCAAGAGCCTGCATCAACGGTTGGGCTTCGGCGGGTACACCCAGGGTGTTCATCGCCCGACTGGCTTGAACGACACCGTAGACGAGGATCAACGGGGCATGGCGAAGGCCATATTGATGTCGATATCGTCGCAGTATTGATGCGATATCTTCTGCTGAGGAGAGACAATATTCGCGAGAGGCTTGGTCTGCTGCTGTGGGTAGAGATGAGAGGGCTTGGTCAAAGTTGAGGGCTATCCGGGCGCTATGGAAGAGTAGACTATGACTTGTAAGCAAATGGATTGACAAAAAACAGAGGATCATACTGAAGCATAGCGACACTGGGAATGAGTGGCGTATCAATAGGTTCCCATTTATTCCACTCTGCGCGGCCGGGTAACGCTGCCTTCCAGCGACAGAGCTCGATGTTGAGTGTATCCAGACAAGCTCTACGACTCATTCCATCCATGTTGGATCGTGGAGAGAATAAAGTGCATAGCATGCGCTCGATTACTCTTGAGAGGTGGATTTGTTCACGGTAGTATGGAACCATGGACCCGATCTTGGTCAATTCGCTGTCGGTACCTGAGAAGCCGACTGAGCGCCATGGCCTCAGTTCGGGATAATCGCTAGACCGTAGTCAGTATGGGAGAACCCAAGCAGAGGAAGGCCTGATCTTACGGCTGCTGTTCCATCGGCTCAACTTCTGCGTCGTCGTAGTAGAGGAATACCGGCCGCCCAAGGATGAGACTGATGAGCTTGTCCGAGATGTAACATCCCCAGTAGATGCGTCTGCGGATTTCAACATCTTCATCCGTGGTTAAGGACGCATCGAACGAGATCCAGTTCTTTGGGTCTTTCTGGAAGCCCATGTCTTGCGCGATGCGAAACGCGATGCCTGCAAGGGATAAGTATGAGATGACAGTGAACTGGGACACGAATGCGACTGCTTACCCGAGAAACCCCAGCCCTTGGACAAATTACCTCTGCCAATCTCATAAAAAGCAAGACAAAGAAACGCCTGTACTGTAACGATAGATGGCCTCGTAAGACCTGTCACCATGAGTATACTCTCAGCCGCCGTATAAAACTGCTCACTCGATCTCCGATCCTCTTCATCAGGCGACATCAAAGTCCCAAGTGCACAAATAGAAAGCAGCAACGCAGAAGACCAATATTTGCAATTAATCCGGTCTCCAAAATGATCCTGCAAAAAGCCCTCACGGTAAATAAACATGAACTGAGGGTACTGCCACTTGAAGAACTGCATGAGAGCCTTGGCGATGACCTCGTCTTCAATGTTGATCCCAAAGTGCTCCAGGACGTGTGCAAAATTGGATTCCGAACCTGTGTAGAGGGGTGGCTGGGTTGTTGCGTCTTTAACGGCGAGTTGGGCTTGGTTGACTGTTTGCGCGCGGTAGATGCTTGTTGCGCCGTGGTAGATGAGGGAGCCGTCGAGACCTGGTTGGAGATCGGCTTGCACATGAGTGGCTGCATCTGAAGAAGAGGTTGTATTTGTAGCCGTGAAGCTGCTGACTGGTGATTGTTTGCGGAACGATACTGTGCTGAGAAGCGCTTCTCTCTCCCGTGGTGATGCCACTTGGACCTGGGTGATGAAGGACTCTAGCCATGCGACTCGATCCTCAAGACTTTTGACGTAGTCATGTGAGGCCGGACGTCTTTTGCGATCTACTTGACTGTATTCGCAATTGTGATTTGCTTTGATGCAGTTTTGGCATGGCTCTGTTCGAGAGCATTTTAGCTGTTCGAGGTGAGTGAGTGAGACGATTGGGGTAACTATTGCCGGACCTTGCGATATTGACATCTCTTGCAGCTGTAACGTATTAGGTCATCTATCCATGTAAATAAGCTAGGTTCTTACGAGAGGTTCTTCTTTTCTTTAATGGAATTTGCCTGCGTGGTGTCCATTGACGCTTCATGATAGGAGATTGTGAGATAAGGTTATAAAACATGCCCCTTGAAGGAGAGAAGTGCGCCATGACCATCACGTGCGGAGAAAGGGATATTTAAGATGACGTAAGTCTTTTTTATTTGGAAAGCAATCACAAGTTTACCAAACATCGATAGTTCGAGTCAGTCCAACTTGGCTTTAGCCTTATCTCGACAGGTATCCCGAAGTCGGACCTCTGTTGGAGGAGGGCGATTAAACAATGAGCTAGATATATACGAGAAATTTGGATGGGCATTAAAACGAACTAGAAAATCGCGCCCTCTAATATTTATTACCATAAACCAAAGTGTCGGATCAGGGTTTGTTCTACTCTGAGGCATCAGATTCCGTCTCATTCGCGAGGCCCATTTCCAGTCCGGCCTGGATAACACCCACCAATCTCTCCACATCGTGCAAGTTACTATAGAACCCAAACGAAACTCGAACACCCCACCTGAAGCAAGTCACAGCAACGTCGTGAGCCTTGAAATGTCTTGCCCATTCATCTCCGTACAACTTGAGGATATACAAGTGCGGCGCATGGTGTTCACGCTCTGACGGACCTGCAAGTTCAACACCGATGGCCTTGCACTTTTCTCTTAGGGCATCTCCGAGGCTATACAAGTGCTCCTCTACGTCGTCTGGTCCCATCATGTCGAGGTAGAATTGGAGAGATGCCTTGGCTGCTGTAGCTCCCAAGAGGTTGAGATTTGCATGATCATATCTTCGGGCTGATGGATGAAATGCAATCGGGTCATCAGAGATCAAAAAGTCCTCGGACGGGAACTCCAGAGATCCGTAGCCCACAATCGGCGGCACTGGATCTATGGCGTCGATAAAGTCTTGACAGACGTAGAGAGCCGCAAAGCCCAGTGGACAATTGAGTCCCTTGTGAAGGCTAAATGCAGCTGCAGTCACACCAAGGGCCTCCACGTCGACATTGGCAAAGCCGACCTGTTGCGTCAGATCAGCGAGGACGTGAATGCCTCTGGGTCTGTACTTGGCACAGATGTCTGCCACGTCATTCCTCTGACCGCTGTGAAACATGATGGAACTGATACCGATGCATCGAGTTCGTTCATCCACATAAGGCTCGAAGGTTGCTGCATTGGCGACGGCTGTGAAGTCGTCGTGTCTGGCATCTGTCGGTATTTGTCGAACTTCAATGCCTTGGGATCGGAGTGAGAGCCATCCGTAAGCCTGGTTGGGATGTTCACAGTCAAGGATAACCACGTTGTCACCTGGTTGTAGCCGAAGACTGTGCATGAAGTAGCCCATGGCCTCAGTGGTGTCCCTGGTAAAGGAGATGTTCTTTGGGTCAGTGCAGATGTATCGTCCAAGCAGAGCTCGGGCATCTTCCACAGTCGACTTCCAGAACGGCTTGGGTGAGAGATTGTGTAGCCACTCGGAGCAAAAGTTCCCGATGGCTTCGTGGACGACGAGATTTGAAGGTGGCATGAAACCAGCGTTGAGATGAGTTATGTTCTCATCTGCAACCAGCGGTACCAGGCGTCGAAAGATTTCGAATTTGTCCGAGGTGAGTGAGGCTGAAGTAGTCTTTGATTGCTTAGCGACTGGCGCCGCCTCTTCTGAGAGGGCTTGAGTGCTGATAGGTGCCATTGTGTCTGAATAAAGAACAGGGGAAGGTGGATTGTGATGTGTACTGAAGTATGGTGAACCGGAGGCGTACCGTGATGCTTTTATATCGCGAAGTAAGCTCCAGAAAATGTGGACTGTTCATAAAATCACGACGCCTCGAGAACATGATGAACTCATCTCAAAGGTGTAGAATTACACCATTGTGTGAACGGGGACCAAACCCCATGGGTTTGTTCCGAAAATGAACAAAGGCAAGAACACAACGACATCCGATGACGGGGACCCCAAGTGGTTCATGCGTCCTGTAGGAACAGAGCCTAGAGCCAAGGCTCTGGGTACTAAGGTCGGTATTAAACGAAGAGGCCGGGCGGTAAGCCAAGTCGGTTCGTGTCCGGAGATGCGACCGGACCCGCCGAAACGGAGACCGAACTCCATGGACCCACTTGCTCCGGCGCCGCTCCGGGGTAAAACGAGGACGGGGACCAAAGTCCGCTCAAGCACGTGAGCCCCTGACGTCCTAAATGTGACTACCTCCTAAGAGGAATACCACTTTTGGGGCTTGCTAGGGGCGGTATAGAAAATTTCATGACTCAAAAAGCTTCTCTATTGTTTCTGCTCTTGTGCTGAACTATCCATGCGCGGGGTCGTAAAAAACTTTAGATAATAGAGCCCGCGTTAACTAAGATAAGAGAAATACTTCCAGTCTAAATATAAGTAAAATAAGAGATAAAATAAGGGAAATAATAATATAATTACTTTTAATACTTATCATATTTTCCTCAAAGGTCTTGGGCTTAGACTTAGTCTATTTTGCCCTAATAGCTATAGAGGGTTGGTTTCAGTGTCTCATGTTTTTTGACGACCGTGTGCCATGGTCGCTTCCGGCGCTCCGCCTAGGTGATCCATCAAATCAGTCTTAAAACAGTAACTTAGGTCGAGAGAAGGTCAATCATCAACAGATGGCCAGAAGGAAAAAGTAGGTATAGTTCTCGTAGATGCATAGCTTACGGCCAAAAAGTCCTCATCCGCGACATCTTCTCTAGCCTCGTCTATTTCTCGTTACCTGCCATCGCCTCGAATTTGAGCGCCTGATCCCAACCTGCGAGCCCCCTGAGCCTTAACCTCTGCCACAATTATCACGCTTGAAACCCTCGGTGTGTAGCCTGGGAGCCAGGGCAGCTTGTTTATACAATTGTGACCTCCTCCTCTAGGCCACCGTTCAAAAGGCTGCGAGCCAGGTTCGGATACTTTTTCTGATCTGCTGGACAGTAAGGTACATGAAAGACTCCCATCCGAAGGTATGTATGATCAGAATTCTGACGCAGAATCAAACCAGTCACCTCCTTCATGTCGGTGCTCGCGGTGAGAACCAGTAGGTGGGCACGGACTGTGGTTATGCCATCTGCGAGCAAGCTTGCTTCTGTACCGTCTCTGTGGATGCTAATGGAAGGAATACTAGAAATAGTACCGTTGCTGTATCTCTCCGTTTCGTGTGGTAATTTCCAATCGACGGGTATGACGGATCCACGCAACGTAAGACTGCCGTAGATAACCTTGCCGTATATAGCCCCTTCTGCTGCAGTCCTTACGTTGTCTCTGACTATGTTAACCATGGACATGGAAAAATCAGGTTTGATAAAAACATGGCCATTAATAGGGCGAATTGTGGATGCCCATGACCATGATGGGGCAACATAGGCCGAAGGTTGGGGTTGGGACGATCCTTTCTCATATGTGTCAACAATCCAGAGGAGCCCTGAGGGTAGATGTGATTTCCAGTTGCCAGCCAGGTACCGATCCTCTGACTGGAGGCCAAACCGCTCGGCGATACCTCCTATGGCTGGAAGGCGGTCCCCAGGAAGAGTAAGTGACCGTTTAGAGAACTCATCGAGGAAGGTATGCCATCTTTCGGGATTAACAGCTCCATTGCGATACAATAAACCACGAGATATTTCGCTGTTTTTCTTGAGCTCATAAGCAGAGCACTTTCCACCTCGCCTGTCACAATCGCTGTGCGACTGACAAGTCCAATGCACACAAGCGGCACTGTACTCGAGAATCCGACGTGAGAGAAGTCGTTCTTGAAAAGCCCAAGCTCTCTCAGACAGATAGTCTACCGGTGGTCGGAAAAGCTTTGGGGCGATGACCACAGGACTGACTTGGCCTGCCAGATCACGATAGTTCATCTTGAAGACCCAGTCTTGTTTGTTGCATCCATATGGTATTAGGTCCTGCAAGAACCCCTCTTGGGCTCTTTCCGCCCTCGATGCTGCTATGGTGACTTGAGCATTCTCGTAGACATGCCCCATGAGGTCAATTTCGCAGGCCTTGTCATTCTCATCGTCCTGAATGATGCAGAGCGCATCAACCCAGAGGTATTCAAGACCGAGACCTTCTGTCACGACCACTGCGTCTTTGATCGTTTGAGGTAGATCTTGGAAATTGATCCGTGTTCGATGACGAAAAATGCTTTGAGCCGTTGTCTGAACAATTTGCTCTCCTCCCCAGCAATAGGACAGGGCTGCGTATGGCACTTGTTCTCCATGCTGTTCTGTTAATTGAAGTATCCTCCTTCCTTGACGAGTAGAGATCTTGATTAGCCTGGTTGGCATGAAGCTTCTTTTCGTAGTAAGGCGAGAACATTCGACATGGTTTTGGAGACAATCTTGCAGCCAATTGCGTGCCTGGGTAAATGAGGTTTCGCAGGATACATTTGTGCTCGCAAGTGACTCGAATTTGTCGGCAGCAGGCCCTTCTGATATATGTAAGTGTTCTACTCATGGCCTGGCTGAGAGCAACAGCTATCGGATAATGGGCGTTTTATTGAAATCATACTGACCTTCAGCGAAGACCCCAAAAACGCATTGGTGGAGAACGTGGTGTTTCAAACTCTCACTTGAAATACTACCACGCGTGGTATTGTATAAGGCACTGATCTCGACAGCATTGTCATCAAGCTTGACACCAATCCAGAAACGAGCCGGTCTCTGGCTGTCACTACCATGCGCCTCAGCACGGTTCGAGTATGATGCCCTTTGGGCACCTTTCTTGGGTTTTCTCAATCCGGAAGACACGAATTTGTAAAAAAGACACCCATCAGAAACGGCATTGGCGATCTGCATGTCGTCTACCTCGATAAGAAATGTTCGCTCCAACGCCTCGAGGACGGAGTTGTTGCTTAGCAGCGATCTTAGTACTCGAAGCAAAAGGAGAGATTGGCTGGGCTCCACGATTTCGTATAAATCGGGATTATCATCCGGGAGTGAAAGGATGATGCCATCGCAATGATGGCACGAGTGAGGATTTGTATAACTCATTGAGTTGGACTAGAACAACTTGGGAACTGGATTTTGGAAGCGTTGGCAGTGGTTTTGAGCGCGGAAACTTGAAACTAGTCATCGGTAGGTCGTTAAGCTTCACTGTTCCCAGGTTAAGACAAGAGAGGACAATGATGTGAAAACTGGGTGGGAGAGATTATCGCCATGCTCTGTTCTGCGAAACACGGAGCGGGGGTGGTGGCTGAGCATTGCGGCTGAGCTGCAGGTAGGCATCATTTTCAACCATGTTGGTGAATATGGTCTGACCAGCTATCAGGAAGCTCATACCTGCGCTACAAGAGCTTCTTGGTGAAAGCACCGTCAAGAAGAGGACTAATTACTGCTCAACTGTATCATAGACGCAAGTTGATCCCCATGAGTATCTATATCGTGCACCAAACAGGGGAATGATACTCTGCCCTGAAATGTGGGATAAAGACAGGGGATTCCGGTCCTGGAAGCCGACGGATTTGAAACGCCAAAGTCTAACCGGCGCATTGGCATTATCAAGATGATTCGAGTGGAGAGGTTGATCGGATGAGGCAATGTTTCATAGAGCAAGTGCATGAAACGGGTCCGGAATGACGTTTCAGAGCACACGCCATGTTGTTGGTTCATGAATGTTGGTTAGGAGTGTATGATCTGCAAACTTCACATCTCGTGTTTAATAAAGGTAGATTAACTAAGGGCAACGTATCTGATGGAAGCAAGCGAGGGCTCTATGTGTAAGCGACGTTGTGAATATTCCCTTCTTTTTGCTGCCGAACTGAATGCATGGTTCCATCAAGCCTTCATACCATCTTTCTGGCTTGGATGGGGAAATAAAAGTGAGAGAACATGGAGAGATTAAATCTCGGGATAATTTCTCCGTCTGTGTTGCTTTGAGGTACAGAATCCCCCTTGGCCAGCAATCAATGCTTCGCTTGTTTCAGGTCCTCCCCAGGTGTTGCGAGTTGAGCACACCACCAATCGTTCCACTCAGAGCCTGGAACTGATAAGTTGAATTGGGAATAATTTTCAAATGACATTTAAAAATCGAGTTTCCCATCCATCTCATAGTCGGCTGTGCGCCTCAACCCGGTGTTGTTTCTCCCCTTGTTCCATCTCTTGTTTCTTTCTTCTCTTCGGTATCTCACAATGTTGCTGGCTCAACTTCTTTCCTTTTGCCTTGCTGTTAGCTCGGTTGCCGCAGCCCCCAAACAAAACTGCAAAGCCGCTCGACAGTCACCTAGCATCCCTAGCAGCTTCCAATGGACCTCAACCGAGTCCCTTATTGCGCCCAAGAACGATGGACGAGGCGTTGCTGGCATTAAAGATCCTACTGTCGTCGAGGTAGATGGGACCTATCACGTCTTCGCTAGCACAGCTCAACAGTCTGGCTACAACCTTGTCTACCTCTCCTTTTCGGACATCGAAAAAGCAGGCGATGCAGAGTTTCACTACCTAGACGAGAGTCCCATCGGTAAAGGTTACCGCGCCGCTCCTCAAGTCTTCTTCTTTGAGCCGCAAGGCCTCTGGTATCTGGTCTACCAGAATGGTAATGCTGCCTACTCTACCAACGAGGATATCAGCAACCCTGCTGGCTGGAGCGCCCCTAAGAACTTTTACTCTGCCCAACCGGATATTATCAAGCAGAATATCGGCAATGGTAACTGGGTCGATATGTGGGTTATTTGCGACTCCACAAACTGCCACCTCTTCTCTTCCGACGATAATGGTCAGCTTTACCGTTCTTCGACGACGCTTCAGAACTTCCCCGAAGGCATGGATAATACGGTTATTGCTCTCTCCGACTCCAACCCAAACAGACTATTCGAAGCTTCGTGTGTCTACACGCTCGAGGAAGGTGGTTACCTTCTTTTGGTAGAGGCCATCGGGAGCGACGGTGCGAGATACTTCCGCTCTTGGACAGCATCAAGCATCGACGGCGAATGGACTGGCCTGGCTGATTCAGAGGATAACCCCTTTGCTCGATCCAACAATGTCAACTTTAGTGGAACTGCTTGGACCAAGAGCATCAGCCATGGTGAGGTGGTCCGCATCAAGACTGACCAGACCTTGACTGTCAGCCTCAACGGCATGCGCTTTCTGTACCAGGGTCTGGATCCTAGCGCTTCTGGAGAGTATAATGCCCTGCCATGGAAGTTGGGTCTTATCACCCAGGGCAGCTCTTGAAGAAATGTAAATAAATCTGGCCAGGACTGTAGTTAGCTTATTCTCATTGAGAAGTGGGGTAAACTGGGAAACGAAATATCAACTTGCGACACAAAGTTAATGTGTGAATTGAGCACTCATGTTCTTTCCATTAGACACCAACTAAAAATAATGCCAAGCCGGAGAACCACCTGAGGCATGCAGTATTGGCCGGCCTTGGTCTCGGAGTGCACCCGACTGCGATGAGAGAGTCCACTGGTAATGGCACGCTAGGTTGACCTTACAGGGAAACATACAGCCCAAGCGATATTAAGTCTATTAATCTAAGTCTAACCCTTTTTTATTATGTGCCTCCGGTCCATTCTATTTACCACTTTCCTTTCCGTCATCAGTTCAAGCCAAGTGTGAGAGGCAAGAAGAAGGCGCTCGAGATCTGAATAGCCAGGGGCACGATGGCAACCATCGCCGTAGAATGAGGCCCAGGAGTGATGGTGTATCCCCAAGGTGCGCCCACGGCAAAGTAGATCATCATAGCCGCCAGGGCAACGCAAATAATCCAGGTGTACTTGAAACTCTCAATCATCTTGTCGAGACCAATGAAGAAACCGCTGGGTCCGGGCTCCTTGGCGGTGGAAGCCCACTCGATGTTGATGCTGAAGGCGTGGCAGATGAGAGCTTTGGCACAGTTCAGGCTGATACCACCAAAGTATATGATGAGGAAGGGGAGCCACTTGATGGCCTGGAGGAGAGCCCGCCAGAAGACCTCTTCCTTCAACTGATGGCGGACCATGCTGAAGGCGAGGGAACCGAGGCCATTGAAGACGACGACGAGAGACAGCCAGATTCCCCAGGAGGGCATGTACAGGTGATCGAGCTCATCAGGGAAAAGTCCAATGATGATGTAGTTGGCAGTTGTCAGGAAGAGACCAGAGGCGATGGCGTAGTCTAATGATATTAGTATCGTTCCTGTTGAGCATCATGGATTATACTTACAGGTGAAGATGTAGGCAGTAATCGTGACCTTGCTTGTGATGGGCATGTTGCTCCAGAGGAACCGAAGAAACAGTCGAGTCACAGGGCCCTTGTAGAACCATTGGTAGCTATCGAGTCAGCGCTGAGTAACACTATACTGGCGTTGCATCACTTACAAAGGGTGGAAGACAAGCTCGTTACAGCCATAAGCGTACTTCTCCCAGCGGGTTAACTCATCATACAGAGTAAGAGAGACACCTTCTTTGAAACCGCCGTTGTGGTACGTAGCAAGACGAACAATCATGCCTGCCATCTGGACACGAAGACTGATGTCAAAGTCCTCTGACACGTGGGAGTCGGACCACCACTTGGTCTGGCCATCAGTATCAACAAAGGCAATGCTTTGCATGGCTTTCCAACGGAGGAAGGCGTTGTGGCCCACAAAGGGGGAGACATCGCCAGAGCCGACACCGTACTTGATGGCTGTGTAGACGACGTTGGTGAAGTAGGTGACTGTAGCAGTCAGCAGGTGAAGTATGAGACAAGACATGGGACTTACTGCCGTTCTCAAAAGTGTTGTGGACTACCTGCATAACGCCGGATCCGTGCTGCAGGATGGCGACCTCAGGGCTCTCATGCATCTCCAAGGCGCCGTAGTAGAGAGAGTCAACAGGAACACGTGTGTCACAGTCGATAATCAAGATGAGCTCGCCGATACGAATGTTGCCCTCAGCCCCTGTGATAGTTAGTAAAGGTACCAAATGTGATGAGATGTTGCTTACAAGTACGTCCATCGTCCTCAGCCAGCATGTTGGCCAAGGCCTGTTGGTACAGCAAATCATCGTCATCGACAGTCAAGTCTGCCTCGGTACATCCACGCTGCTCGCACTCGATTTGAGCCAAACGGACCATCTCATCCTCCACACGGTTGGAAAAGGCAAGACCATAGTTCATGTTACTGGCCTTCTTGAACTTGCCCTTGCGCAGGAACCCGATCTTGTTGGAGCGTTCCTGGGGCGACATCTGCGACCACTCTTTTTCAGCGTCATCTCCGACTGATTTCTCGGACTTGCGGAACCAGGACAGCAATCCACCCTTCTTCTTAGGGGCCTTGCAGTTGGGCAGACGGGCAGTGTAGCCGATGTCGTTCTCCCGGTAGTAAGCCTTGCGGGCCTCGGCGAGATCAGGCTGGATGAGCTGCATGCCGTCGTCATTGATGAAGACAGAGGCAGTACCACCCTGCTGTTCGTAGTACTCAATGGCAGCCATAACACTGATCATGGTCGGGACAATCACACCCTTCAGACCTTCCTTGTAGACAGGCATCTGGATAGTGATGTGAGGCAGCTCATAGTCGCGGTGTCGTTTGGGGTTGGGCTTGATGGCGGAGTGGAAGCGGGAGTTCTTGAGGCAGTTGCTGACAGGGAGGAAGAGCTGGAACAGACTGGTGACGAGAACGATGAAGAAGAAGAGGGAGAAGAGGGTTAGGGGAGGAATGGTGGCAACAAGGCCGAAACGGGACATGCGACCGTCCCAGAAGTACTCGTTCAGCAACTGTCAAGTGTTAACATGGGAATTCTAGTGTGAGAAGACAGTCGACGCACCTTGGTGATACCCAAAGACTGAGTGATGATGACCAACATGATGGCCATGCTGATCTTAAAGGCATGCATCTTGAGCTTGGGTCGGACAGGTGTGCCTTCAACGTCCTCGTGCTCATCCTCGTTCTCCTCGAGGGCTACAGCACGCTGGAAGACCTCATTCTTCTCATCGAGACCGCCACGAACGACTGCAGGAGTAGGGACAGGTGTAGTGCTGGAGGAGCGTTGGGTGAAGCTCGAAGGGGTCCGTCCGTTGATGGGGTCTTCCTCGAGAGGGGTTTGGGACTGTGTTGGGTTAGTCTCTGGTATGGTATCGAGGCCATGTACCGGCACTTACCATGTCGAGAATCTCCCGCTGCACGTGGTTGGTCACGTTGATGATGGCCTTTGGGTCCTGTGACCACACAATGACAACACGCTCCTGGAGGGCAATGCAGGCACGTGAGTAGTGGCACATCTCAGGGGTCACATCTTCGAGTGAGGGCACGACAGGGATGCGGGCGCCGGTTGCATCAGAGACGAGCGATCTCTGGGTAGGGGGGATGGAGTCGATGATGCTGATCAGCATCTCCGAGGAGATGGACATCACTGCCTCGGCGTTGAGCTTTGACACGACGGACGCGAGAAGGGGATCGACATCGGCGGGCTGGAAGACGTAACTCCCCTCGTTCTTGACGGCGACGCCGGTGAGGGAGAGCCCATTCACCACAGATGTTTCGACAGGCTCGTCGAACCATCCAAGGAGAGTTGCCCGTCGAGAGACATATTTGGCAATCTAAAGAGATCAGTCACAGTTGCAAAATTCAAAACCAGTTGAGTCTTACCATGGCGGGATCTTGAGCATCATAGTCACCCATGAAAGAGTGCCGTGAGGCAGCAATCGACGCCGGCCGTGAGCGGGACTTGAACTCAGAAGGGGATCGGCTGGGCATGTACGGCCGAGGGGGAAAGGAGAGGCTGGAAGGCCGTGTTTGGTCAGGGGTGGTGGAACCTGACGACGATCCTCGAACCTCCTGGAGGGCGGCCAAGGTGTCTTGGTCGAACCTCTTTGGGGTGTCCATGGGATGCTCCTGGCCCTTGAGAACGGGCTCTTGAATCGCAGTGCTCATTTTGGCAGAAGTGAAGACAAGAGGCCAACGAGGATTGCCAGAATGAATCGGCTTGTTGTGATGAGGATGAGCCCAGAGTACCAGAGATTAAAGACCCCGTTATATGGACACGAGATAACACGCGGATGCCTCCAAGGCCCAGCTCCCAAAGACCCATCTTCAGTCTCGACTCGATGATGACTGCGCAATCTTTGAAAAAGCTGATATCACCGCAAACTATTGAAGCCTCGAACATGCGGCGAGGCTGTTGGCGAGAGGATCCCGAGAGCTGAAGTTGATACGAAGCAGTGACAGCCACTCCGAACAGACCCAAACGAAACTATTGAAAAGAAGCGCTTGCTGGATGGGGGATCCGAGTGAGATCCTTGCGGCCAGAACCACCGTGAAGAGGCAATCCGTGGCGAGGCAGGGGTCTGAGATGGCCATTCTCGATTGCTGGGCACGAAAGATCGAGGCAACATGGTTCCATTGATAGGCGCCTTGTCAATCTTTGTTCTGGATGTGGCCTTATCAGAACTCGGCAGTACGCTGTGGCTTGAGGCTTCTAATATCGGCCTCTCAGCGCCTAACCTGGAAGCACCGTGACAAACTAGTGAGCAAGATGCTGCAGTTTGCATGGTTAGAGAGCTTTGAACATCACTCCAGGGACAAGGGAGCCCGTTGCACGTTGCACAGATCTGGAAACTTGGGCGCCACAACGCCCAACCAACGTCTCGGCGAAACCAGCTCGACCGCTCTACCGGAAGCTGAAGCTCCCGGAAACTGGAACTCCCCTGCCAAGTTTTCGGCGATCTCGCTTCTCAGTGCCACAATGGGATGTGGCCTGGACCCTGTGCTACCCCTTTGAGTGTTCTGTTTGTCACTGCCGAGAAGTTGCCCCTGTAAGGCTACAAAAGCCTCCTCTGCATGTACTCATTGCCGTAAGCGGAAGAGGCTCTGCGTCGCCACGCTGTTGTGCACAATCAAGCATACAAACCGGCCCATGGTCGTGCTGCTGCGTCTATTTGTCTTTAAGGGGTTAGCTTGTTGCCATGGTCTGGCCACAAACGTGGATACCCAGGGGTAAGCGGTTAAAAATAACTAAATGAGTACGATTATGAAATGGACAGCACAGATTCACAAATATTATGCTCCCCTATTACCTTTTGACACTTTGGCAGAGACCAATGA
The DNA here is from genome assembly GCA_027569015.1 of Ascodesmis sphaerospora. NCBI lineage: Eukaryota > Fungi > Ascomycota > Pezizomycetes > Pezizales > Ascodesmidaceae > Ascodesmis > Ascodesmis sphaerospora. The sequence goes on along the minus strand of JAPPUR010000011.1, from coordinate 183,492 downwards.
TAAGCTTAATATTAGCATGCGGCTTCAGGGCAAACACAATGGCCGTGGCTGGACGAGTACCCGCTGGTTATCGTCAGCCTCAAACCAACAAACAGTGGCTATACGAGGCTTTTCATTCAATGCAACGTTGTGGCTGGCTGATTGGCGTAGACATGGCTGCCCGTTTTGTAAACGTCCCAGTTACGCCATACACTAGTTTCCAGCCATGCGGTGTTCTTATCTGACCAGTGTGACTCCCGGGAATGGCTGTTCCCGGGGACATGGGGATCGAAAGATTAACACGGGGGTTCGGTTCCCTGCCGATTACCCTGACCGCCAAGGATCTAGTTGTCAACGTTGTTGGTGGCTTGCCGAAACCTAGGGTCTTGGCAATCAGGCTGCGCTAGTTGATACCCTTACCCTCAGCGTTGATTGGTGACAGACAAGTGCCGGGACGCGAGAATGGAGAAAAAGGTTGTTGGTCGTCCGATATACCGCAATTAGCGTCCCCGGGTAACGCATTTTGTTGCCCCTTTCATGTTGGCTGTACGAGCGTGCATGGGCGGGCGTCGAGTCAAGCCAGATGGAACAAAAGCCACGGCCCGATACCCCTGGTCTTTCCCAACATGGAGGTCACTGAATGCATGCCCAACATGGGGGTCACTGCCTGCATGGCTTGCCGTCCTGGAGCTGAGGTCAAGGTTTGTCTTTATCAAGAACGGCGATGCCAAGTAAGACGATGGCGATAAGCGCAATGTCCATGGGAAATATCGTCATTTTTGATAGTCTAGATCTCGGTCAAGGGTCCAGAACATGGAGATCGGCCAGCTTACACGAGGAACATGGACATTTTCCAAAGCCGGAGTTGCTGAGGCAAAGATTGGGAAGCGATAGCTTGTTCGCCATATGAACGGCCAACACCCGTACCCCTTAATTATCAAGCCGACTAAACACAACTGCGGCTCATAATACTGTAGCTCAAATTTTTTTTGGAAGCGCCGACTCTTTGTCTTTTCGAGTCTTTCATTATCCGCCCCTGTGTTTTCATCTCCAATCACGCTGCCATGTCGGGACCAGCTCCGACGCAGACAGAGGGGCTCCCAGCCACGGTCCCCTACCCAGATGCGGGTGCCACTCCACCAGAGTCTTCGACTCCTGCACTTGGTCGTGGTAGTAGGGTCTCATCCTACCAAGGCCAAGGCCGATCACTAACATCTGTGACGATTGATGGTTAGCAATGAACCTACTGACTGTTAAGCATGGCTAACACTCGACCCAGAGAAACCTCGCCGAAAATTCAAGTCTTCGCGACTCGTTGGAGAGTGAGTCCTACCGTAATCATCTGGCGGTAGCTTGTCTAACATTAACTCTAGGTATGAGAAGCCATGGCTCGCCGATTGGAAGCGCGAAACGAACTGGGACAGCATCATCTTTTACACTGGTGTCCTGATCGCTCTCTGTAAGTCAATCACCTGCAGCCTTTAATTCAAGTCATGTTAACATCTCCAGGCATCTCAGCTTTCATCGCATGGAATACCGTCCGGAAGATTCCCAAGAACGAATACTGTCTCATTCTCGACGACCGCTTTACCACGTTGGATAAGGATACCTGGAGTCATGAGATTCAGATGAACGGATTCGGGTTCGTATTGTCTCTGAATTTCACCCAATGACCCCGCTAACTTCTCAAGAACCGGATCTTTTGACTGGACCACCGATGATCCTCTCAACTCCTACGTCGACGAGCAGGGCCTCCACATCGTCCCAACACTGACACTTGAGACTACCAAGCTCACTGAGGATCAGATGCTGGACAGGCACGTCGTCAACCTCACCAGAGATGGAACCTGTACATTCGACCACCAGCGTCTCTCCAACCTTACCTACAACAACCCCTGCTGGGCGCGCAGCAATGCCACCAGCCGAGCCATGATCAACCCCGTGCGCTCCGCTCGTCTCACCACATCGCGCAAGAAGAAGATCAAGTATGGTCGAGTCGAAGTCGAGGCTAAGCTTCCTTCTGGAGACTGGATGTGGCCTGCCATCTGGATGATGCCTCAAGACTCGGTGTATGGCGAGTGGCCCCGTAGCGGTGAGATTGACATCATGGAGTCGCGAGGCAACGATGCTGAAAAGTACCCTCTTGGCAACAACATTGTCAGCTCGGCCATGCACTGGGGTACGCTTTATGATACCGATGCCTTTCGCCTTAGTATGGGTGAATGGGGTTCCAAGAGGACCAAGTATTCGGACAAATTTCACACGTTTGGCCTTGAATGGAACGAAAAATACTTATTTACGTGGCTTGATGGAAGACTACGCGTAAGTGAAAGCGTCGATGATTTTGCTGTCGTCCCGCTGCTAACTGCTCATAGCAAATCGTCTTTTTCGACTTTACCAAGAACAAGAACATGTGGGAATACGGTAAATTCGCTGGCATCACGGTCAACAAGACAGTTCACAGGGACACTTGGAGCCAGACTGGTCGATCGAATACGCCTTTTGACCAAGACTTCTACCTGATTCTTAACGTTGCTGTGGGCTCTACAAACGGCTGGTTCCCGTGAGTTTGCTACATGCCCACCGGGAGAAGGACGAGACACTAACAGCGTCCAGGGACAAACTGGGCGAGAAGCCGTGGTCAGACGAGAGTTCTGCGCCTATGCGTGACTTTTGGGATGCCAAGAATACGTGGCTGCCTAGCTGGGGAGAGGAGAAGGACCGTGGCATGATTGTGCGGTCAGTCAAGATGTGGCAAGAGGGGGCATGTTCAGCCTAGAGTGAATTCGGTGGCGGGGGGTTTTACAGTAGTTGAATGCCAAGTTTGAACTAATAGAGGTACTAATGGGTGAGTTAAAGCCAAGGGAAAATGGGGGTTTCTTTCTGTCATGGGATTTCTGGGATCAATATTGTAGGCCAAATAGATTTAATAGACACGGGACTCGCTGAATGGACTCTGGGCATTTCCAGAACATGTGCGCTTCGCCATCTGTGAGTTGCAAGGGACTCGAGATCTTGGCCGTTGTGACTCGTCTTCCAAAGGGGGCATTGTTGATCATCAAAGGTGCTCCTAAAGTGGGCATCGGCCACAACAGCAAACAACGCCATGATCAACACATGACGGCATTATACGAATACAATAACCGAGTCCATTCTAGCTACTATGCACAGCCTGCCAAGAATCAATAAATCCAGAATCCTTGGCTAGCGCCAACAGCACCAACAACCGGGATGCTGGCATCCTTGGCCGACGCAACCCTGGTTACATGCAGACAAACCCCAGGACGTGGCGGCCTGATACACAATCTCGGCCAGAGCAGGCCTGGCCTGTGAGGCCAGACCGACCCCTCGTCACTAGCCTTCGCCCTCTTGCAGAGAGACGATGCCTTCCAGCCACTCACTCTCCATCATGGCTTGAGCACCAGACAATGAGCCACGGGCACCTGTATGGGTATTACTCCGCCTAAGCGAGGATCCGACGGGTCTTCGGACGGCCAAGGGAGAGCGTCCTGGACGCCACAGCTGAGCACAGCTGACAGAGAACTTCCCAAAAGGACTCATTGAGCCTGGCGGTGACCTGAATGGGGCTGCACTATGCCTCACCCTCTCTTGTCTTTGGCTCAGTTTGTGAAGCTATCGACAGCCTCCTGTAAACTATTAGAAAACTTCGGCTCCAGGCGTCTGTACAATATTAGTTCAAATGAACTTACAGAATCTAGACCTAAGCTTTGATCGTATTCTTTTCTATAAGAGATCATACATTCACGATGGAAGGAAGTTCTCTTGTCCTCACCAGCTCTCAGATCTCTACTGTCCTGAAAACATCTTCTCTTGCCTTGAACACCACCAGCTTCAAAGAGCCAAACCAACATCAAGATGCTTTCCAGCGCCTTCTTCCTCGTCTCGGCCGCCACTGCCACCTTGGCCATGCCCGCCCAGTCCTTGGTATGCATGATGTCTGCAGATCCTCTTATCGCATCATCCACGCTAACACTCATCACCAGGAATCCCCTGAGATGCTCCAGGTTCGCGCTGTGCCCGCCTCTGTGAACGGTATCTGCGGTGCCTTTAACGGCTCTACTACTTGCCTTGGCACTGGATACGGCAACTGTTGCTCCCAGTTCGGTTACTGCGGCAAGACTGACCTCCACTGTGGGACTGGCTGCCAGGCTGGCTTCGGCTCTTGTGGTCCCCAGCCAACCCAGGAGTTCAAGGACCTGGGCTGCTTCACCGACAGCACCAGCGCCCGCGTTCTTGGCAGCTCTCTCAACATCGCTGGGAACACACCCGCCAAGTGTAAGGCTGGCTGCGCCGATGCTGGCTACACCTACGCTGGTGTCGAGTTCGGTAGCCAGTGCTTCTGTGGAGCTGCCCTGCAGCAGACTCTGGTCCCCTCGACCGACTGCAACTACGCATGTCCCGGTGACAGTGCCCAGACTTGCGGCGGCTTCAACGCCATCCAGATCTTCTCTACTGTGCCCACCTGGGTTAGCCTCGGATGCTACTCTGACGCCACCAACGCTCGTACTTTGAGCAAGTCTCTGAACATTGCCGGCAACACCAACAAGAAGTGCCAAGACGCCTGCCTTGACGCTGGTTACAAGTATGCCGGTACCGAGTTCGGCAACCAGTGCTTCTGCGGTAACACCATCGACAATGCTGGTGCCCCCATTGCCCAGAGCACCTGCAACAAGGCCTGTGCTGGTGACTCGACCACCACCTGTGGTGGCCCCAACGCTCTTACTCTGTTCTCTCTTCTGTGAGCTGGGTAGTTGGATATGTGGAAGTTCGAAGTAGTCGATCTGGTAGGGGAAGGGGTCGGCGGGGGGTGAGGGAATGGGTGGTGTCAGGAGAGTGGGGGTTCGATGTTGATAGCTTCACAATCATACGAAGTTTATGCATAAACACGTCCTAATATACGCTATGCTTGTAATCAATTCACGAGGCGTAAACCTGATAAACAAATACTTGGCGTCCGGGAAGTTGGCCGTCATTACCGACCCTTGCAAGACTGACTGTTCCTTATCTTAGCCCCTGTTCCAAGATCAGCCCTAGGATAAAGAGCCCCTGTTTCTTCTTCCACCAACAACTGCCGCCGGGTGGGCCCGTAACTTGACAACCCTGCAGCAGTTTCACACCAGTGCTTTAAGCTCGATGTAGTTAGGGGCTGTGTCTTGCCGAGATTAAGATCTTTTTTTTATGAAGAGCACGCCAGATACCCTATACTCCGACACAATACGAACTGGGGCTGAGTTATAGACATCCTGTTTACCAGAAAATGGTTGTATTGCCAACTGAAACTTGATGAGATTAAGTCAGGTAAAAACCTTGTGAAAGATTGAGGTTTCTGTAATTTAAATCAAGTCACGTGCGTTAGTAACTGTTCGACGTAAGATCAGGTATCAATGCATATTCATCAGCCATGTTGATCCGAAACCTTCACATCCTCCTCCTAATTTAACTCCCTACCATTGCAAAAATCCGTAGGCTTCACACAATTGTTAAAAGTTTGAGGATCAGGAATCTCAGAAGCCATGTCTGGTGCACAACCAACAGGGAGATTGGAGGCAGGGCAGCTGACAGAGTCTTGTCTTTCAGAAGAGGCATGCGACTCACTCAAAATCACGGAAAATCACTGACATGAATAGTAGTGCCGCATCTGTGACAAGTTACTAAGTCTGCTTCAAATGCAGGTTGGTCGCCCTGGTCATCCAGAGTATCGCATAGACTGGGAGGAGGTCTTGTCCTCTGCGTGCCTCTACCACCCAAAGCTGCTTGCCGCCATCCTAGGTGTCGACCTAAAGCCCAACGCTGCTGAAGATATATCTGTTCTACAGTTTAAAGGATATGACCATATCCAAATTGTAGCTACTGTCAAGTCTTCAGATGGTGAGAAGCAATTCGGATCAGGGGAGCTGCAGCTGCTTTCAAGAGTACAGGATAGTCGAAGAATCGAGGGCCCAGGGAAACTTGTCAATCCAAAATGGATTCAGCCTGGTCTGGTTAGACTATGGAAGGAGAAATGCCTTGCTCTACATGGAGACACTTGCGGGTCGGATTCAGAATTCGGCCACGGCATCCAACCAACATGGGTCATTGATGTTGAGCGTCAATGTCTCGTACGACCGATGCCCTCCGACAAGTATGTGGCTCTAAGCTATGTATGGGGCAGAGTGCCTACTTTCATGACGAAACTCAACAACGTTGCTCAGCTACAGAAGCCCTCATCGCTGGCTGCTGGCAATACGGACATACCCATCCCAAGAACCATTCGAGATGCAATGAGCTGTGTTCAAGAGCTTGGTGAGCGATATCTTTGGACAGATTCTTTGTGCATCGTCCAAGACGACTTTTTGCTGAAGAGCACCGAGATCAACAACATGGCGGCCATTTACTCCAATGCTACTTTGACGATAATTGCCGCAGACGGAGTCGACGCTGACAGCGGCCTTCCGGGCCTTGAGGGCCTTACCGCACCAAGGTTTGCGGAACAAAAGATTCACCTATTGCGGCCTGGGATTGAGATAGTTGAGAGCATCGGGCCCTCCCCTGGGCTATTCGCGGAACCCACAAAATGGAGCACGCGCGGATGGACGTATCAAGAGTACGTCTTCTCACAGCGCAGACTTCTATTTGAGGGCGGCTGGGTGCGATGGATCTGCGCTCGTGATACCTGGTGTGAGGTTGGAGAGGCACGCGATGCAGATGGTGTTGGAAATTTGGACGTACGGAGAGCCATCTCCAGGCCCGTCCCGAATCTGGAATTACTCAACTCAATGATCAATCAGTACAATAGGAGGGATCTGACGTATCCTGAAGATGCCCTAAATGGACTGACTGGCGTTCTAAACGCTTTCACGCCTAGGTTTGGCGGGGGATTCATCTCTGGCCTGCCGGCTGCCATCTTTCATATAGCAGTCCTGTGGGAGCCCTTTGATACGCTCACACGTCGAAAGGCAGCAACATCTTCACATACCAACGCCTGTTTGCCGAGCTGGAGCTGGATAGGTTGGAAAGGTGGACTTGCGCCATTTGCCTGGTCGCCAGCCTTGGACTTTGTGAGATCAAGCAAAACCAGGGAGGGAGCACGTTTCTTTGACAGAGTCAAGCCTCTTGTTGAATGGAGCTGGAAGAAGGACCTAAACGAAGAAAGCAACCGTGTTAATTGCAATTGGTTCGAATACAAGCAGAAGTTTGCTGAAACAGGTTCAGATTCATCACCCCCTTGTCCTCCGGGTTGGACGAGACACGAAGCTAAACCTCCGTCTTCAGAGGAGGAATTCATCTACGAGGGACCAAAACCGGGTCACCAGCCGGATTATTTCTACAAGCACAAATCTGAGCCAGAGTCTGAGTTTTGGTACCCAACCCCGTTGCCAGGCTCATCACCTTTGCTGGCAACTCAGGTATCTGCACCGTGCATTTCTTGCCAGACGAAAAGAGCGTTCGCATATCGCGGCGAGATCATCACACCAACGTACAGAAGAGGCGGTGTCGTGATATCGCTCCGTGATCGGACATCTACTTGGCTTGGGGCCCTGCGGCTGCACGAAAGGCCTACATGGATGGACGGAAGTACCGATGATATCAGCAAACAGCCCATAGAACTGGTTGAGATCGCCCTCGGGTCTGTTCCAGAGGACGCTCGAGAGTGGCTGCCCTATCATCAGGTGCTAGACGAATGGGATCATGAGAAGAGGCCAATGAATGGTGATGTCTACAAATATTACTTTGCCTTGTGGGTTGAGAGGAAAGGTGATGTTGCGTATAGGAAGGGCCTGGGGCGGGTAGCGCGGCAGCTCTGGGAGGCACAGACCCTAGAGAGCATTGAGTTGATTCTTGGATGAACTAATGTGAGTTTCAACAAGGCCTTACTCTTATTTCTCACAGTCCTCGTGCGTCAAATGTATAAATCTTCAATTTCGAGGAAGTGAGGCTATCGCAAGATAATATTTACGTGCATGGGGCGAAAAGAGCGAAGATTAGTTGTTCTGTAACTAGATCACGTGATAGATACAAGCATCACGGGGATTTAACAGTTTTCTTCATTAAGAGAACCTCCAAACCATCACTACTTTTGCAGTGATAGCCCCCTCTTTTTATCAATCTGGATCGATCGTTCTGGGCCTCGGAAACTTGGCGATTATTGGCTGATCGAGCAACTTCATTGGATGTGGCTCGTTAGTGGCTTGAAGCTGAACAACCTTCAAGACGACCAGGCTCTCAGCTGGCGATGTCGCCACTAGAACAATGAATTATGACCTTGATCGCTTGATCTTTTTAACGTCTTTAAGCCCCGATGCTCCCTCAAGAGAATCTGACAATTGATCTTGAAGCGAGCGGCATATGAGAGCCTTTTCTAGAACATCATGATACGCGACGCATCGCACCAGCCACAGCCTACAGTGCCCCTCGCCGTCGAGCAATCCCAGTACAACCATCCCCCGACTTCGGGTCTCAGCGATCATGTGGGTGACAGCGCTGCTCCCATCAATCATGCCACAGAACCTGCTGTCCTGAGCTGGGAGCAGCGCTTCACCGTCGATGGCAGGGTGTACTTTGTCGACCGTTTGAGTGGCTCTGAGTCCTTGCGTGACCCCCTCTATGGGATCCGACAGCTTGGCCTCCTACCAGGAGGGTGGGAAGTTCGATGGAACAGCGATTGCAAGCCACTTTTCTTCAACCTGCAGACAAGGGTAGCGACCGTCCAGGACCCAAGAACCACCCCAGCCCTTGTGGAAACGCTGGGTCAGTTGCCGTCAGGATGGAGAATGTCATGCATTCAAGGCAAAATATGTTTCTGGAACAGCAGCCTTCGGAAAGCTACCACACAAGATCCGCGACTGGCGGGTACATCCCTGCCTATGGCTTGGGAAAAACGGTATGACCCTGCCTCGGGTCGGGCGTACTTTGTAAACCACAACACGGAAACTACAACCTGGGAGCACCCAAGTCCTTTGCCAGACGGTTGGGAGGCTCGAGCGGCGGCAGATGGGAGAGTCTATTACGTAAATCACAATACCAAGACGACGAGCTGGGACGACCCGAGGGACATCACCGAAATGAGTCTCTTGCCAGTGGAATGGGAGTTGACCTGGACCACCGACGGCTCGCCTTCTTTACTCGATAGGACGACAGGCCTGACCACTCTGCTAGACGCACCGATTACAAATGTCCAAACAGGTTGGACTTTTACAGAAGAGCTCAGGGATGGATGGTCGATGCGGCACACGGCAGAAGGGCACATCTACTTTGCCAACTCGGTTTCCAAGGTCACCACCTGGAGTGATCCTCGATACAAGATCCTGCTCCCTGAGAGCAGTCTGAACGTCTCTCACTCCGTAGAAACCGCGCCTAGAAATCCACCAACAACCCAGTCGACTTCGGTTTCACAGTCTGCGTATCTATCGCCGCAGGGCTCCGTCAGGAGAAAGCCAGTAGCCCTGCATCAATCAATTTGCAGTGATGGCTCCATCCAAACACCGAGTCAGCTAAAATCAGAGGTCAACGTTGCATCTCTCATGGCGGCTGTAACAATCCGAGATGAAGAAGCAGAGTCCGAATCCGAGTCAGAGCCGGAAGGGGAATCGACCAATCCTCTATTCGGCTACAGTCCTATAGAATCACCCACTCACATCCGAGTACTTGACATTCATCCAGCAGCTGGACTGGACCAGCCCATAGCCTGCACTATACGCCATGTCAACCTTGACCACAGGCCCCATTTTGAAGCGCTGAGCTATACATGGGGTGGAAAAGAGAATCAAACGAGTATCTTCCTCAACGGAAAGCCCTTCACGGTGATGGAGAACGCGGCAGCAGTGCTCCGGCGGCTTCGGGTTTCCGGGCGGGTGAGAACCATCTGGGTGGATGCCATCTGCATCAACCAGCGCGACAAAGCAGAAAAGGGATATCAACTTCCATTGATGACGAGGATCTACCAGGAGGCGCAGCAAGTGTGTGTGTGGCTGGGAGAGCTGACGGACAGTGCGCTGATCGGGATGAAGAGTATCAATAATGGCCGCATCCTCAACAACGCCATGTCCTGGTACGGTTGGAAGACAGAGAGGAAGCACGGCGGTCTGTTGTTGCCCCTCTCACAGAGATTCAAGGGTGGCAGCTCCATGCAGGACTCAAGTCATCGTGCGTATGAGTTCGAGCACGGAGAGATCCGGGAATTGCTCAATCGGCCGTGGTGGGAGCGCGTGTGGATCATGCAAGAGGCTATCGTCGCCAAGAAGATTATCATCATGTGCGGAGACCAGACTGCTACCTGGGATAGGATCGAGGTGACAATCAAGAACTCAACCTGGAGAGCGCCAGGGCCCGAGGACGACTTTGGACTTGGTGACAGCAAGGATTCTCGCCTCTTCAACGACAAGTATCTTGCAGTCAACGAATATCGCCAGAAGTGGGCACAGGGAGTCTTCCATGTCTCGGTGTACAAGATGCTCTACGATTTCAGGGGCCTTTGCTGTTCAAACGCCCGGGACAGGATTTATGGCTTCTTGGGATTGACATCCCTCTCATCACATCCTGACTTCAAGGCTGACTACAAGGCACGGGTGTGGAGGGCATACACCCGGTTTGCAAAGTCTATGATCAAACACACTGGCACGTTGGATATCTTGAACTGCGTGAGGGAGTGGGGAACTGTGGACGCGAAGGAAGAGCCCCCTTTGGTGTTCAGCATGCTCGACCAAGCTCGGTATCACGATATCCGCGGCCTCATGTCTGATAGACCCGGAGATAAGCCTAGGATGGGCTGGATACGACTTCCACCGGGTTGGGAGAGAGTGCAACAAAACAAGGACTCTTTTTACTACTTGGATAGGAACACGGGTATGCGACATGAAAAAAGCCCCTTCCAAGGTCACCCACCATCGGCGGCACAAGAGATCAGCCTACAGAGGGTCCTCCCCGAAGGTTGGTCAAAGACATGGGACAACCTGGGCAAGGCCAGAGTCGCATATGACCCAGACTATCAGCCATATCAACCACCTCAGAAACTGATCCAGGACCTTGCAAAGCTGCCGACTTGGGTACCTAACTGGGCTGCAAAGAGGCATCTCGATCCCGCACCACTGCTTGACTGGTCCGAGACTGAGCCTTTATACTGCGCAGGAGGCAGACTGGGCCCCGCCACTCTGTATCCGGATACTAATCTCCGTATTTTCGTCGTGGACGGTATAGAGTTTGACGTCATATCCCATCTGTCCGACGCCTGGCATCCAAAGTCAGACGTGTTCGAGTTATCGCGTCGCCAAGTCAGCGAGCTCGAGACTTGGGAAGCCCTCGCCACGGCCGAGCTTGGGCCAGCCTGCCCGTACGGCGGGGGTAAAGCTCGCAGAGAAGCTCTCTGGCGGACACACATAGCTGACTTTTCTGGGAAGAAGGCTGCTCCGCCCTCTCTTGGCTGGGCCGTGGAGTGTTGGTACGACCGAGACAGGTGGGCCAAGCCGCTCGTGGACCCTGTGAACTTGGTCTCCAGCATATACCACATCCGGAGCTTCTGGTCGAAAGCAATGCAACACGGTGTCGAGATGCAAAAGATGACTCAATACGTGAGAGACTTTTGCAGGGAGTGGGAAAAGAAGCCCGAGGTGACAGACGAGGAATTTGAGGCCATGGGCCTCAGAGAAACATTCAAGTGGCTGGGCGAGGGAGTTAACGAGGCAATTGATGAGTTCAAAATAGAAGAACGTGCCCCGAAAGAATACGGCGACTGCGTACGCCGAATCTATAAAGCCTGTGCCCACCGGCGGCTCCTCGTCACTTCAAGGGGGTACCTCGGCCTGGCTCCCTGGGATGCGCAAGTGGGAGATGGCGTTTTCGTCCTGAAGGGGGGCAAGACGCCGTTTCTGCTTCGCAAACATGAGGCACCGGGTCAAGGTTATAAGCTCGTTGGTGAGGCTTTTGTGTATGGGATAATGGGTGGGGAGGCTGTCGATCTTGTTCCGGAGGTGAAACAGGTTCAGTTGGCGTAGAGTGGTTCGAGGCATGGCATGTATGCATGGAGAGGTAAATTTTGCAGGAGGAAGACATTGACCACATCTTAATGTTTTGGCATCTTTTAAGCAAGAAGTGACACCGAATATTCCGCTGTTGCCCAAGCCTGTGCAGGTACAACACCCGCTCGTAACGTTCACCTGAAGCGATGCATGTTGCACACTTTACTTCTCGAATCATGTCGTCACTGGTCCAATTAATTCTTGGAGCAACTTTGAATTATTTCCCATGTCTTGTAGTTTCGATATCGAATCCAAAACGGGACAAGTAAGAAATGTTGCTTGCTAACCACTGTGGAATCGATGCAAATCATTTGTATGAAACAAGGGTTAGACGATCGTCTCACTCGAGTAGAGTATTTACCAATCGTCGAAGCCAAATCCCTTTAGGTAGTCCTTTCTCGAGGATGACTAGCGCAATCGCAGTAACCACCAGGAGTGGTAGTGTGATCTCAAAGTATAGAGCGACGTGAGAAACGCCATCTCCAAGATCCTCCAAGAGGGTCGAGCTGAAAAGTGACTAAAGGACTCAACTTAGCCCAATTCCGTGTTCCCATCATGAGACGGTAGACTTACAGCTACAAGAGACGCCGGCAAAAACAACATGGCCATCTCCGCCAGTATCTTTATTGTCACAGCATCTCTATGACCTCGCTCTGTGACTTGTAGCAAATGCTGGGCATTTGTATTTATTCGCCGAGACTGTATTTGAAGTCCAGAGAGATTGTTCTGCGTCAGACCAACAGTAGCTTGCAGCTTATTGTTGGCCCGCTCTACCAGAACAATAGAGATCTGTCGTCGATGAGTAAGTAAATAACCTCTATCTGTGCTTGAAAGCTTACCAGCTGTTCTGCTGCCGCGGCTGCCCGTGAGAGACCCGTGACCTCCTGGTCGTAATGTTGGATGTCTACTTTGAGTAAGTTGATGGTGGTTGCTACATCGCAATTCGAATGCTCTGGTGCCAGGCTCTCATGAAGACCACAGTATTTGGAAGCGATGTCTTCTTGCCCTTTGAGAACAGTAGATGCCATATAAAGATCGTCGCCGAGGCGCCTCAGCTCCTGTACATCTGAAAAGAGGGGCGAGTGGTCGCCTACAGGGGTTTGGTCGACACCAGAGAGATATGTCTTTTGCTCCTATTTTATAGAGATCAGAGCCATTCGTTCAGGAGAAGGCCTTATTCTCACAAGCACTGCCAACTTCTGACGTAGCATATCAATATATAGATGCCAGTTTCTAGTTGCCGCCGAGAGAAGAAACAGATGCGGCACCAGCGATGATGCTTGACAAGCTGGGCGCTCGGTCGACGCGCACGCTTCCGACACGCGTTCCTGAACGTATGTCGAGTAGTTGAGCAGGATCCACGTAGACTGATTATTGGGTAGGCAGTTCTGATAGACACCAGTCTGTCGAAGAGACCATGGGTTGCCCCTTTTCCTCCCATTCAACTCGAAGTACCGAATGTTGTAGCAAAACTCTGCTCATCCATATGTTAGCATAGTCCGCTTAACGAATGCCGAACATACGGAAGTCAGAAGACGGCCCCATATGGCAGTAGACGACATTTCTCGAGCGCTGCTTGTCGCTCGTCTTGGTTCCAAAGGTATGGACGACGTGCAGGAATGGGGTGAAAACGTTCAACGTAGCCAACGTGCACCGGGATGCAAGCTCAGTAATGCATAGTTGACTCCATGAGAAGGCTGGCTTGATGATTCTGTTTGTCTTTAGAAGCCATTTGATTGATTTTTTGATTCCATTTCACGCCTTTTCATTAATCGTGATGGAGACTTACAACAGCACATCTCCACATGGCTCATCCTGGAGATGCTATTTTGTTTCTGTTTTAGTGCCCATTCTGGATGAAACGATCGATCTGCCAATGATACCTGAAGAATTCCGTGGGATTCGATATCTTCGCTCGATACGAAACGTTGCCGCGTTTGCGATGTTTTTGACTCTGCTCCTTGTGTCAGGTGTGGGCGCCCAGTATTCCAGTGTATTTACCGTTGTCTATTATTCGGTCTATGATATCAATACCCCCGCCAGATATCTGAAAGAGCTCTAGGGACTGCTCGGATAGCTTCTGGTCCAGAAACCTACAGTCCGTTCCGATCGGCGTGTAGTAGTTCGTACCGACAGGATACCATTCTTTTCGATCGGCTGGCTGCTTAGGGGCGACAGCCTGCATGGTAGACGAATGTTAAAAACAAGGAAAGAATAGGCTAAGATTACCAGCGAACTATCAAGAAATCGGCCAAGAGCCTTAGGTGATATAAGACAACTGAGAGGGGAGATCTGCATGGACTTGTGATCATTCTACAACAAGAAGTAGCCGGAGCCATAGGTGAAGTGGAGGCTAGACCCGCCATAGAGGCTGTGGTAATGCAGGCTTGGCGGTCGGATCTTGATTTGCTGAAAAGGAGGCCTCTTTCAGCTTCCGTCGGCTCTGCCTGATGGCAGTGTCACACAACATGCACATGCAGCAATGCTTGGAGGAAGTTCATTGGCGCAAATTAGCGGAATCACCCGAGCTGCACTGCCTGGTCAAGCTGCGTGATTATCCCGTGCAGATAAAAGGTGGCATGTTGGAGGCTGTGAGGGGATTGTCTTCGTGTTTTCCATTTCAACCTCGTCACACGTCTCGGGCACTCTCGAAATGGCTGTCCAGCTCATTGACAATCGCTACATCTCTCTGGAGGATCTTCGCAACCTCCTTCAAACCAAGTTTGGGTCTGGCAACTTTAATATCCTGGTAGGTCGGAGCATCCACGTGGTATATGGCGATAGGGGCTGACAATCTTTGGATTCAGGAACGAGATCAAGATTATGAGATAACTGTCCCCAGAGAATTGGTCAAGGTTTGTATTGAGGTCCCCGGCGCTGAAAATCAGGCCTGCTCACATGATGCAGAGCGAGATCGACTCCATATCGAAGGGCGGTTAAGGCGGGCGGGAATCAGGCTGAGGGAACTTGGCAGCAGGCAACAGTTGCCATGCATGAAAACGCGCACAGAGAAGCGGGGTAGAGTCATTTTCCCCGCCCTGCCACTTCAATTCGAGCCGTTTTTACCTCTCTAACCTTGTGTGATTGCGCCCTTTTGCGATGCTGCTCCATGTAGACCTCTGCCTCACAGTACAACGCTTTAACTCACAACAACTGCAACATGGAAGATCTACGGGGAAGCATAGAGGAACTGCGGTATGAACAGACCAACTTTGAAGACCGCCACTTTATCCCCGAGGTTGCCCTGTTCCGAGTTGTCTCCGAGCCCGCTATCAGCATTTCCTTGAAAGACCTCGGCGTTCCAATCCACGAGATTCGAGACTTGACCAACGACATAGTCAGAGGTGCTCGAAAGTGCTTTGCGATTCTGTTGCTCATAGGACGTGGCAGAGAAATCTCTGCATTCTTTAGGCGTGATTCGTTGCAACGCTCTCGCCCCGACAGTCGTCTACCTTACAACAGTGAGGCGCTGAGGCAGATTTTTGGGGGAAAGGACTCTAGCTTGACAAAGGAGTCTCATTTAACGATTAAAAGATTTCTCGAGAAGCAATGGGAGTTTGCTATCCCTGTTCTTCATCAGAATATGATTTCACGAGAGCTCGACTCCAGTATCATTCTACCCTTTCTACATGAGGAGCGTGCCGGGAAAGGCTCGATGGGCGAAGCTTGGAAGATCAAAATACACCCGCAGTGCCATAGGCTGTCACTAGAAGATAACATGGTGAGCTAAATCCGAACAGGCTTGAACCTGTTTATTACCTAGCACTAACATCTTTGCCTTCTAGGTCATCAGGAAGGAAATGAAATGCGAAGAGGGTGACGATACGAGCGTCTTTCAGAAGGAGCTGGAAAACCTCTCCCTCCTTACGCACCTGAAACACCCCAACATTGTCCAGCTGTTCTGCTCCTACTCGTACCGTAAGAGATACAACCTCATCTTTGCTGTCGCCGACGGAGGATCGCTGGCAGATCATCTCAAAATTGAGGGGCCAATAGGGGGGCTAGAAGGCTCGCAGCTTCTGCTTGCTCTGGCAGACCTGGCCTCGGCTGTCGACGCTGTGCACAACTTTACATCGGAGGCGATGGATCTCAGTCTCTCTGGATGTCATCACGACCTCGCACCGCGGAACATCCTGATCCATGGGGAGACCTTTCTGCTCGCTGACTTTGGCCTGTCCAAGTTCAGGAATGTGGATCAAGATTCAAAGACGGATTTCAAAGACGGCCGTGGCTCCCATATCGCCCCCGAGAGCCAGACATTGGAGAATGGTCATGTGGGCTCTGGGAAGATAAGCCGCCCAAGTGATATATGGTCCTTTGGCTGCATCCTCGCGGAAGTTTTGACGCACATGGAGAAGGGTCCTGCAGGCGTCGAGGAGTTCTTTAAGAAGAGAATAGTGAAGGTGATGCCTGGGCTAGAATGGCCCCGATTCCATAAAGGCCCTGGAGCTCCAAACCCCGAGGTACTTCTCTGGCTGGAAGACCTGCGAGCAAATGGGAAACCACCCTGCGTGCGTATGGTTGATTTGATCCTCGAGATGCTGTCGATGGATCCCAACAAGCGTCCCCGCTCGGAAGATGTCGTCACAGCGCTTCGTGGGATATCGGTGCTTGCTTTTGCAGACCGTGTCACTCTTGTGTTGGAAAGTCTATGCGAGTCCCGCCCAAGCATTGATCATATGCTAGATCAGATGCGCTTCCAAAGCTGGTTGTGCGCCTTCAAACAGATGCACGACTCATACAGGGCAAAGAAGACAGAGATGCCCATCTTCAATTTCCACAAGATAGTTGAAACGCTGAAGGAAACTCTCCGCATTCTGAAAGATAGCGAGGAGGAATTGGCGGACATTCAGCACCAGAGGCAGTCTGTGTTCCGATACCAAGAGGCGAAGCTGCTAGAGTCTCTCCCTCCTTTCTACCAGTCCTTTGCCAAAGAACAACTAGTAAGGTTGGTCCTGCAGAGAGACGATGTGGAACAACTGGGCAGACTATCAACGGCCATCTCTGAGGCAGGTGACCAAGACGTGGGCGTCTTGGTGGCAGTGAAGCATCTCACGGCCCTTGCCGAGGCCGGTCGCTTGCTTGAGAATGAGGATCTTGTCATTGACCCAAAACATGTTGCTCTGAAGGAGAATGTTGATGTCCACAGCCTCGCCATGCTGACGCCAAGTTCACAGAGTGTTCTTGTAGAGTGGTTGAGATACAAACAATCTTGGGCAGACGATGAAACAGGAACCACACTCCGCAAAAGACTAGCATCCGTCGTCGGCCTGCTCCAAGCCGAAAGCACATCCCGGATCCCTGGTAGCTTACATTGCGTAGGGATCTTCCACGATGCCTCCCAACGATCACTTGGCGTTATCTACAGTCTCCCAGATCCGGAAGGGCAGCCAGTCACTTTGCATTGGCTACTCAGCGCGGAAAAGGGCCGTTATCGCCCCCTGCTCGAGTATCGGTTTCAGTTAGCCCTTGACATCTGCCAGTGCATTCACACCTTCCACAAGGTTGGATGGCTTCATCGCAACCTGCACTCAATGAATGTCTTATTCTTCCCGCCTAAGAACGCGGACAATACAGAACGGGCCAAAGATCCGCGGATTTTGGGCTTCGCCGGCGGTCGGCAGAACGACCCAGATGCTTTTACCCACGGGCCAGACGAGAATCCCCTTCTCCGACACAGCCAGGACCCAAGGTATTTCGTGCACCGGGAACGCTACCGAGAGGCGTTTGACTACTACTCAATCGGGATTCTCCTACTGGAGATTGGGCTATGGAGCAGCTTGTCCAAGCTCATGGATTCTGCGCGCTTCAAGGACATGCCACCAGACGATGTCAGGAAGAAGCTCATTGCAACGAGGGTCCCCCAGCTTGGGACTGCCATGGGGAAACGGTATATGGAAGCTACGCGAATCTGCTTGGAAGGCGACTTTGCCGAGGACGTGGGAGAGGCTTGTTCCGCGGCTTTCAAGGAGAGAGTCATGGATCAGATACCAAGAATGGCTTAGCAACACTGGAATTACTAAAAACAAATTGCGGTGCATATGTGGCTAATAGAATTTCCGTCATCGTGCCAATGATGCTAAAGTCGTTGAAAGAACCCCTATTGGACGTCTGCAGGTCTGCCCAATGTGCACTTTTGACCCTTTCATGCCCGATTTTCCCGTTGAGGGCAATATCGACACCTCATCAGAGCTATCAACTTACCCAATACTTACACGATACTTACCTACTACTTGTCTAATTAATGAAAACAACCGACTACATAATGTCAACATCAGAGTCGCAAGCATCCTACCTTTATGTCGATTGGCATTCTTCTTCGGGTGCGCAGGTGGAGCACACCGAGTCGGAAACTGACGAATACGACTTCCTGTCCTTTCTGGCCACTGTACAGGCTTTCCAGATTGAGATCATACCCATCGTGTGGGAGACGGGGCGTGGACTCGCCGGCACTGGTGGTACAGCCAGGGTCGAACAAGCTCGGCTGAATCTGGACACCAGCTTCGCCTTCAAGACATATGATAGGCGGAATCGGCGCGAACGAGATATCTTTCGAACCGCGATCAACGAGGTTAAGGTCTTGAGCCAAAGGTTTGTTCGTCAGCACGATAACATTGCCCAGCTGCAGGGTATTTGCTGGGATATCTCACGAGAGGATGACAGGCCGTGGCCGGTTCTGGTCTTCGAAATGTCATCCCTTGGTGACCTGCATTGTTTTTTAAGACAAGAGGGGAAAGATATGACGATTGATCAGCGGCTCTGGCTTTGCGTGGACATTGGAATGGCCATAATGGACATGCACACCAAGCGTAGGTTAACACATATTCTGAAAGTGAGCCAAAACTAACAGATTGTCTAGAAATCGTGCATGGAGATATCAAACCAGCAAATGTCCTTGTCTTCCGAAGCGAGTCTGACAGGTATACAGCAAAGGTCATAGACTTTGGGTATTCCAGTCGGTACATCCGTGACGATGAACGCCTGGTACTACCAATCTCGGCACCTTGGAACGCTCCAGAGAATGACGGCCGCTCATCTGGCTGGACTCCCTCGCAGGCAGCCAAGGCTGATTTCTATTGTTTCGGCCTCTTGTGCGTGTGGCTCTTGTCTCCGTGCTGCCATGAGGTACAGACGGCTAGCGCGGGTGGAGAAGTGCTGCGTAGCATCAAGGAGAATCTTACCATCCATACTCAGCAACTCCTGCTGCAGATGGACGTCCGAGAGGATATCAAGGGAGCCCTTTGCGAGTTGTTCAACTCGTCCTTGTGTCAAGACCCCCAGGAACGAGGGGATGAATGTCTTTTCAGATTTGTGAGAAAGCTAGATCCGGAGAGGTAAGCTCAATGATCAGGAGATGGGACCAAATTAATGGGTGAAAAGGGCCGACAAACACGACTTCTATGTAATGGATCTCGATGAAGAGTTTGGGATGAGAACCACCCGCTTTGAGGTATACATCATCAGACAGCGCTGCTACGAGCTGACGCTAATTCTCGTACAGATCCATGACACCGCCAACCAGCTCTACTCGACTGACTATCGGGTCCGGGCCTATATCGCGCAATGCTTGCTGAAAAATCCCTTGTCGTCAGCATTTACAGCCTCCCAAGCAGCTCTTTGCTATCATCTTGGCTTCGGTGTGGCCAGGGATGAGGCCAAGGCTCAGGAGATCCTGGCTCGAAGTAAGAAGAGGCAAAAGCTCTTCAAAAAGGCCCTTTCGTGGCTAGAGCATCAACGTGGCGTAGCGATGGCTTCTACAATACATTCCCTGCGGGAAATGGGACTCCTTTTCCGCTCCGATTTCACAAATCTCTACCTGGAGCATGAGAAGTTAGATGAAGCAGAGGCAACGCTGACACGTGAGATGAATGACTTGGTCGGGGCTTGTGGAGCGGATCATGAGCTCGTGAAGATATCGAAAGAGATGCTCACAATGATCTACGGAGTTAAAGGTCAGTGGGAAAAGGCCGAGAAACTAGACGCCGAGCTTATGGAGAGCTATGAAACCGAACTCGGGGCAGATAGCATCATTACGCTCACCAGCAAGGGAAATCTAGCCCGGGCGCTCGCATCGCAGGGCAAGTTGATCGAGGCAGAGAAGCTCACGAGCGAGCTGGTCACAATATGCCAATCTCAGCTAGGGGCCGACGCCTCACTGACACTATACAACATGGACAACCTGGCGACGATACTCGCGGAGCAGGGTCGGGGTGCGGAGGCTGAGAAGATCGCGCTTCAGGTGACGGAGATTTACAAAGCCAAACTCGGGGAAGACCACCCGGACACTTTGACGAGCATTTCTACTTTGTCCTCCGCACTGCTCTCACAGAGGCGATTCCAGGAGGCTGAGGAGCTCGAGGTACAGGCACTGAAGTCACGAAAAGCTCACCTTGGTGCAAATCATCAGGACACGCTGGCTAGTATGAACAGCCTTGCCATTATTTGGAAACTCCAGGGCAAGGATACGGAGTCTTTGAAACTGCTTGAGGAGTGTGTGCAGTCTCGACAAGAGGTTTTCGGCCCGCTGCACCCCGAGACTATATCGTCAGTAGAACTTTTGGAACATTGGAGAGAAGAGATTGGTTCTAGTCCTATTGATAGTATGGAAGTAGAATGAGCAAGAAAAGGAGGAAGAAACTGATGGGCCGGGTGGGCAATGCAATCCCTCACCAGCATGTGGAGGTATTTTCTTAGTCCAACATTTTCCATTCTCCCTCGACAAACGGGTCAGGTAACACCTTTGTCCACTCCTCTATTTCCACCTGTATGAGCTGCTCGAACGTGGCATGGCCTTGTCTCACCCTCTCCCTCGCAATCTCCGAGGGCGCATCCCAGTAGGACCGCAAGTCGCGGGATGGAGACACGCGCCCCGTGAAGTCATCATCAGCACCCAGAATCTTCTTGACAGTGAATCGGTCTCCAAAGTGATCAATCAGAAGCTTGATGGCATAGGAGAGATCCTTGATGGTTTGGTGTGTCGCAAGGTCGCTTCCATCCAGGAGGCCGTCGCCCTGGAAGGCCAAGGTGATCCGCTTTGCATTGTTCAAGGTGAAGATCTCTTGGAGCCGCTTCTGAGCAGACCTGGCGACCTTTCCGTCGCCGTGTCGGTAGTGGACACTCGCCGGATCATTACACTCACGGCTGATGTCGTCCACGAAATTTGGGTCAAACTCGTCCTCATCCTCATCCTCGTCCTCGTCCATGTCCTCTTCCTCTCCCTCCTCGTCGGCTTGTTCTTCCAGAAGGTCACACTCCCAGTACTCGTTAGATTCATCATGAAGAGCGACAACGAACGTGACCTCTCCTGTAATAAAGGACGCAAGGGAGGCATTTGTTGGAGCGCCTCCATAACCATCCAAAACGAAATGGCGAAAGGAGTATAGGTGCATGACGAAATCGTTCTCGCCGTAAAATATCTGGCGGGTCTCGTCTATGAGCTGCCTCCCGAAATCATCATCGCCCATCAGGTATGGGCTGAGGAGGATATCCCGATCCGGCTGGACAGGCAGGGCCATGAAATACTCAGAAGTGTCTTCCACTAGAGTGACCTTCCCATCAATTACGGCAGGTGAGCCTTGGACCAGATACTGGTGGAAGATTGCCCGACGGTCTTCAGGCGGCAGAGACGCGAATTGGGCCACAGTGCGCCCACCGAGTAACTCGCCGAGTCTTGCACGACTTTGATCCATGCCGAGAGAGTTGGAGTCTCTGGAGTCGAATGGGGAGTTGACTTGACCGTTGAATCTTCAATAAACCACTGAGTAACGGCTTTGAGCAATGTTTGGGCTGCGAGAGACAAGCTAAAAGGAGGGGGCACGGGTGAGTCGATGTTCATCCCCGTGCTCGGCCGGCTGTGTTGGTCTGCCTGCCAAGGCATATATTTGTAGTGGTTGCCAACTGAGACAACCAGGCTGCACACTTTGAGCCCACGATTGGTATTAATTCCCTCGAAATGCCAATATGGCCACTAGGCTTGTCCACGTGTCACCACAAGTCTCCGCCGTACATGCAGGGGCTGTGTCTCGCACTGTAAATCAGGCTCGGCAATGTGGTCGGGCTTCACAGCATTTCTAGCCGCCCATTCGGCGTTGTTGGGCTCTCTTACTTCTTCCACTTTTGCATTGTTAGTCACACTGCCTCTTCCTAAGAAAAAGTATAGCCAGCATATATATTAAGCCAGATAGACTACTTCCTGGGCTCGTTGAGCCTTCACGTTTTTTTTTTTAGTAAAAAGGGGGGCGGGGGGTGTAGATCGTTGTCTTGCGCGTGGACTGAGAGGTGTAGGGATGGTCAAATAGGAGTGAGTTGAAGGCCTTAACGTGTGATCACTTTCATGCGAGCCGATTTTATGTAAGGAGTTGCCAGTATAGTTATATACTCGTTGAATTGCGGCGAGTGTACCCCGTGCATGTATCTCAACTCAAAAGATGTTTGCTGACCACGTACGGGTTAGAGTTCTTAAGAGAGCATAGGCCTAACCCCCTAAATTTCATACGATAATGGTCTAGCAATTATAGAAGCGGGATTTTAATCACCACAATCTGTCACTCTTCATCTACCAAGTCAGCCACTATCCACTCTACTTCGTCGGACCCGTCGTCCTCCTTCAAGAACTTAACCTCAAACTCCTCCTCCTCCGCCTCCCTGCTCGCTTCATCCCGCGAATAATCATCACCAAGCCTAACGGCATCTCCTTTTGCCTCCATCACTACATCATCATCCAGCATGCTCGTGCCCTTGAGCGACAGCTCATGTCGCACCTTGTCGCCCGCATAGATGACCTTTCTCACCCTGAAGGCGAGGATGAAATCCGTCTTGGAGGTGAAAGATATGCCATCGGTGCGGTTTCGGATGATCTGGATGACTGGCTTAACGTCTGCGACAGTCTCAGGTAAGGTGATGCCGAGCTTGGCGTCTACCTTGGTACCGTCATCAAGATGGACCGAGGCACCCTTGGCGATTTTCAACCCCGTGATCATGTACAAAGGTATCTTGTGCTTGAAGTCTTCGAGATACATCCTGACCACATCCTGCTTCACAACCTTGCCGACGTACTCATCTGTAGCGATGAACTCATGCGTATGCAATTCGCCAGCACTGATGACATCCTTCGAGTTGTGCTCCAGAAACAGCCCCAAGTCCGCGCTGACAGGTATCCCGAGGCTGGCAAGGAAAGTAGTCCAAAGTCCGAACCGTCCGCTGAGGAGCCTTTGTCTCGTCGCAGAGAACCTCTCCATGACACCGACAGGGCTGAGATCTTCGTCGGGAATCTTGACGCGGACTTTGCGGTTCAGAGGGACCAACTCCAGGTCGAGTGGATTAGTCACAATGTCGCCGAGCTGCAGAGAGTCTGCCGGCATCGAGAAGTTGGGGGCCACGATGTACGTCTTAGATTTCGCCATGGCTTGTTCGTCGAAGCAAGAGGATAGATAATGTGAAAAAGGGTCTTTGCGGGTAAAAGAAGAGTGTCAAAGAATGCGTGGCTTAGCTTTCAAATAGTAGACGTGTCGCCAAGGCTCGCAGCTGAGAAATTGAGGCCTCCCGACGCAAAGCCATGCAGGCTCCATCGAAGCCCCCCTCAATGTGATCAGAGCTGTCACGGCCATTGGGAGTCGCGTGTATTTCGAGCAAGAGAAGGACAGTTAAACCACTGCAACTCTTGAAGCTTTGTAGTATTGTGAACCTAGGACCCGAACGATCATCATTTCTAACTCACCGATGAAATGTAATGTATTCGACGCAGGAGCTGGTGCCTGTTCCTCAAGGCTGTGCTGACCACCGTCGACCTGACACGGTGGACCACTTTTGCAGCCGACAGCGCCCTGATTTGCCGCCGAAGTCGAGGGCTCCTATGTATTAACGAGCTGTAATGTGGCAGAGCAGAAGAGACGATGCAGCCAACACGGTGAAGGACCAAGGCGACCTTAGGACTTTAAATTATTGCAATTCTTTGACAGAATAGTAATGTGTTAATGTAGACGCTGGTACATGCGATGGTATAGCTCCTAGACTTTTTTTCTAAAGGAGGGTATGTGGTGTTTCATGGTATCAAGCTTCTACATCGTTATGCGTTGAGAATTTGGGTTTTCTTTTCGCTATCGTGTTGAGATCAATAGTAAAACGATAAATTTCCAGTTCGCTTATAACAAGCAAGAATGCTTTAATAACCTTGTCCAGGCAAATCACTGAGGCCGTAGACATGCCCATATGGCCGTTCGTCACTGGTCTATCCCCTCCTTCAACCTGAATGCCGGAATTTTGTCCTTGAGTATCGCACATACGATCAAGTCTGGGTCTTTTTCTCCCGGGTGCTGCTTAAACAAGGTCCGTGGAGTGACCGACAAGAGGTCGCCGCTCTTGACACCCTGCAGCTTGAGTATCAGCCTCATCCCCTCGGGCCGTCTGAGGAAGTTGTATTGAGCGTCGTTGAAAGAGCCACGCCGCTTCATATGGTAGAGCCAGCAGATCACATTCGCTGCGATTGCTGCGGCTGTCGGGGACGCGAAAGAGCTCCCAGACTTGTATATGATCTTGTCTTTCCACATCAGCTTGATTCCCAATCCTAGAGTGCCGAAATTATCGTGCTGTCCCACCGGCGAGGGGTTCGTCCATCCGCTGTCATTGCCATGGCCATCAAGAGCATGCACGCCCATCACATTGACATCCGAGGCTGGATACGTTCTTGGCTCATTCTTCCCGGAGTTAGAAGCTGCCGCGAAGAGAAGCACCCCAAATGGCTTCCTTTCTTTGGCACGGGCAATTGCCTGTTCCACTTCGGGGTCTATGACTCTAGAACCGAAAGACATGTTGATTATATCAACTTGACACTCGCTTGCTGCCCATTCAATTGCCTAAGGATGCGGTCAGCCGCCTCAGTACCTTCGCAAAGCACATTGTGAAAATGGAAGAACAAGAATTATTCGCCCTTCAGTTTCTCTCGTATCAGGATCTTTCCCGAAAGCCCCCTGTTGTCTTGGAGTATACCAAGACTAAGGTTGCTCGTCGTCCCGGCAGTCAGGTGGAACCGCGGAAGCCAGCGACTAATGTGCGCACAACATCGTGTTGGAATAAAAAAAGATCTTGGAACTACTCACCTTGGCAATTCCCAGAGGGTTATCAAAAACCGTCCCTTCAGACACTTTTGCAACGTACAGGTCGGCATCTGGCGCCAACTGAAGAAGTATCGATGCCACATGCGTTCCGTGCCCGCAACTATCCCCTACGGCGTCTGCATCATTACCCGTAAAGGACCTGCTGATCTTTATAGAGCCTCGGTCCTTCTTTGGGAAATTCAGGTTTTTGCGCATAGCCGCCGCAAGATCAATCCGACTGCGTAAGTCTTCTCTATTGATGCCAGTATCGAGAACAGCAATCCGAACCCGAGTTTGGGCATTTGTCTCACTCTGGAAACTCGGGACGATGTATTGCTTTCGAAACTCATCAAATGAATCGAAGAACCTGTCTGCAAAGCGGGCTGCACTGAGGTGTTGTTAGGAGGGCCTTGCTGGGAGAAGGACGGGAGTATACGGCAACAGACTGCGCCCTTTGTACATACCTGTTCTCCACATTTGATGATTCTCCGTCAAAGAACATCGACTTGGAAGGTTCTGTACTTACGTTCCCCCTTGGTGATACATTTCTAAGGTCAGCGTCGAATCCCCCATTAACATCCTCGTAGTTATCATCCACAGAGTGACAGCTCTCCGTGCTAGCCCGTGCGATGTCCGGGCTGGTCGTGTTGGCGGTGGGAGAAAGTGAATTTGGAGCGGGTAGATGTGATATTTGAGAAGGTATCTCGTCTCCGTGACCTGCTAGTGGGATATGGACACCGAGTCTGGTCACACGTTTCCCTTGGCTGAGGGTGCGAAGTATGTCGCCCATAGCTCGATTAGAGATCTGCGAGAAGTTACGCTCGAGACGCGAGACCACAGTGTCGTAGATGGCCTTGCGAACCAGGTATCTGGAGTCTTTTCCAGCTTCTTGTGCCTCTCCCATCGCTCTTCGCACTGCTGCTTTAACTTGAAAGCATCCCGTCACAGCCTCATTGTAATGACCGCGCCCATAGTCGTCAATCTTTTGCTCTTGGATTTCCGCGATGGTATCTTCAAAGTCCCCATCACTTGGGTCTGATGTGACTCGCTCCCCAGTCTCCAGCTCGACAAGCAGTTGGGCGAATGAGCAGAAAAGTAACACGATATCTTCCAGACGTGCTAGATGGCCGGTAGTGTTTTTCATAATTGGGCAGCTAACGTACGGGTGCCAAATATCTCGAACATCGTTGATTTGTCCAAGAAACTGGACACTTCTTCTTGTCCAGTGTTGCTGGACCCAGGAACCCGACACAAGATGGAGCAGGCACCTCGCTAGGGAAAGGGCCAGTACGGCCTTGTCGTTCATGTCAAACATCCCGCCGGTTTTTCGAAGAAGCCCCTCGTCAAGGATCTCTTCAAATGATACCATTCGCGAGTATCCGGCATGCATGGGAGTCTCGTTATGTCCCGGCAAGTAGAGCAAGGCTCGGTCAGTGAACCCGACGCTAAGCAGCCGTGCTGGCCCATGCCTTCCAGATGCATCCGTGATGTATTCGCAGACGCTGTGCAAGGCCGGACGACGATCATTGGCTAAAACAATCGGGTCGCTACAAATATTAACGGCTTGTGCAACTCTCCAGTGAACAGATAGAAACATACCTCGAGATTGATGTGCATTGACAATTCAGCCAGTAGGTCTGGATTGGGCAAGAGGACATGAACATCTTGATTGGTGGGGAGCCACTGCTGCATTCGTCGAGTTGAAAGCCGTTCAACCTTAGTCGAGCTTTGTGTTGGGGGCAGCTGTTCCTCAGCAAGCATCGATAGAGTCGCTCCGACATATCCCAGGGAATCCCGCTCTCCCACTTGGTCTTTGAAACAGCCTGCGCAGAAGACCGCTGGAAAACCACCCTGCCTGGGGGTTCGTTTAATCCCTGCAATCGCTTGTTGAGGTGCACTGCTGCCGAGACCCCGGTGGTGAACTCTCGCAGGGCATGTTCGAGTTTTAACAACTTCGTGCAAGAATCTACCATGCGCGCACCGTGGCAGCGAGGTTTTTCCACGACCGCCCTCAGCGCTTCCAACTTTTTATATAATGTCTGCGATGGTGGTGTCTCGCTCGGGTTCGTCGTCGCCGCAGGAGAATCCGGACTCGGGCTCGGTTGTGGATCAGTTGATGAACACGAATGGACTAACCATTCCCAAAGTCGGTCGCTGAACTTGGGCGTTGGCTCATGTGGGATAACGCGGTGACCCTAGTAATAACATGCAGTCAATAATGGTGAACTATGCGGACTATGAGACAAGCCTACCTCTTCCTCATTGTCTAGTTGTGCCGTCAGCTCTTCGGCGGAGGCGATTACCTCCTCCAGGACAAGGCTTTCAAGGAACTGGAGAAGGTCAGCCAGCTCCTCGATACACAAATCGAAGGCCTTGGCCGATATGTCCTGTCGCGGTAGATTGATAGGTAGAAATCGCATCTCGGACCGAAAGACTTCCTTCGTCTTGTCAATGCCAATCTCGACAGCATCTGCGTGAACGGTGTCGCTTCGCTGGGCATCTACCAGCCTCCAGGGAAGGTCGGCTGCGAAGAGGGGTTGGACTGCCTGGAAGATGCGCCACTCTGGCGTTGTCGCAAGCTGGCGCTTCATTGCTGAAGGGTACATTCGGGGAGAGATCGATGCGCTGGGGTAGCAAAACAATGCGTCTCTAGCAGTGGGATTGACTCGGGATCATTTTGTCGAGGCTGAGCTGGACCAGGCTCGGCAGCTGAAGCACGGGACCGGGGGAATTGCGGCAAACACTGCAGAACAGCCCGCCCAGCCTGCTGCATGCAGTTGGGCAGGAGCGACGAGGCTGTGAAAACCCCTCTTTGTTTTCCTTCCAGCTTTCCAACTCCCACCTGGCATCCGGTACCTATGCCCATCCCATGGATTGCAGTGACTTCCACAGTGGATGTCGTCCTTCCTCTCAGCGGACCTACCTGTCTCTATTCATCTCGCCAACATGGGCTCTCCCAAAAGCTTGAACACTGATGACGATGATAAGCGGATATACAACTCAGCCCTCGACTGCGGCACCTTATTCGAAAACCTGCTTACCCAATTCGCTCAAAATAACGGGCAGCATTACGCGACGCTACGGGACCACCATCTGCGCTTCGAGCATTGGCAAGAATTTGTTGGCGCTTTAGCTACGGAACAAGCCTCTCTAGACCACCGCTTGAAGCCATACACCGAGGTTCGAGACCTTGTTCTACAGATGCTACAAATGTTGGACTCCAATCTTCGCCATGGTAGGTGGTTGTCAGCCGAATGTGGGCGCGCCTTGTGATCCATCCGAGGCATCAAGTCCTTGACAGTAAACTTACTAACTTTTGGACAGTGCTACATTTTCAATCGAAAGCAACTGCGAACGCGAAACCGATCGACGATACGAACGGCGACAAAGGTCGGCCTGAACCCCAGATTGAAGTCCATGAAACCGTCGAGTTGTCGTTAGAGGGGGCTCAGAGTGTCCGAACGGCAAACAGTCAGTCCGCAGCTCTAGCTGTTGAAGCTGCCCTAGAGGCTGTTCAAGAGGCTATCGACCGACTACAACGTCTGGCAATTATTATTCGAAGATCTTCA
The DNA here is from genome assembly GCA_027569015.1 of Ascodesmis sphaerospora. Taxonomy (NCBI): domain Eukaryota; kingdom Fungi; phylum Ascomycota; class Pezizomycetes; order Pezizales; family Ascodesmidaceae; genus Ascodesmis; species Ascodesmis sphaerospora. The sequence goes on along the minus strand of JAPPUR010000011.1, from coordinate 154,842 downwards.
AGCGTTACCATTGCGTCCAGAGTCAAGAACTACGCTCTCAAGACTGACGCCGCCGAGAACGACGAGTTCAACAAACTCATACTCATGAGGCTCAATGGCATCCTGCCCGCGATGAGCGAGTCCCTAGCCGGCCAACTGTTGGAATCTATCGCACATCGGAGACTTCGGCTCCTGTATCAACGGAGGCATCAAAAGAAGTTGGCAAGACGAAGGCCCAGTCGTTCAAATCAGGTTGTGCCAGGAGAAACTGAGGAGCCGAAGCCGAAATCTGATCCTCCTCTGCAACCTGCCATGCCAGAAGCAGGTACAAGTAAGGTAGTTGGAAAGACTTCTGTGTACTCCAAAAGCCAGGCAAACTCTGATACTGCTCACTCGACATTCAACCTTTCGGCTTTTCACCGTCATCAGTCCCGGACGGCCTCGGTACAGCCAGACAGTATCACTGTAACCTCTGTTGCACAGGGGTGTTCCTATCCGCGCCCCCCAAGACTCCAGGATGGCGGCAAGACCGCCCGTTGTGACTGGTGCTGTGAGGAAATCCAAGCTTCACAGGTACAGACGTCTGGATGGTGGAGGTATAGTGCCAGTGCCATCACTACCTGTTCAAACATTGACTAAGCTCACAAAGAAAACACTTCAAGAAAGATCTTCAACCTTACGTCTGCATATCAGAAGACTGCATAGATCCTCCGGTCTTCTTCGAATCTTTTGTCAAATGGCATAAGCATATGGAGCAGGCTCACACAGTGGACTGGGCTCGGCGGATACACAGTCCGAACATCTGGTATTGCGATCTGAACCCCGACGAGTATGAGGAGTTCAAAAGCGCAGACCAACTGCGCCAACACATCACATCCTTGCACGCTTCTACCTTCACTGACGCGAAACTTGAGAGAAAGTTGACTCGTAGCGTACTCCCCTCGCCCAGAGAGGCAAATACCTGTCCTCTTTGTCAACAAGATGTGTTGGATATTCATGCCCAGCAAGCCGAAACTGAGGCCAAAGAGCGCAAAAAAGGAAAACACCCCAATGATGTCAAGAAAGCCCGGATCCAGGCCCCAGATGGCGATGCAAGCTCTGACGATGAACCATTGTTTCATCAACCAAAACAGTCTGCTGGGCCTGAACGAGACCCTACGAACGTAGCCCGAGACGACCTAGCGGCAGCCAACCGTCAGAAAGTAGCGGTCCACGTGGCCTCACACCTGAAATCTCTTTCTCTGTTATCTATTAGATACATCGACGATGATTCAGCCAGTGAGAAGTCAGGAGGGGCTGCTCTTGGGGTCGATACGGATGCGTCGGACGAAGACCGGCTCAGTGTCCTTGCTCACAGTGACAGTCCGCTTGGTCCACCTGAGTTCGAAGATATTCCATCCAATGAGGGATTACTCTTAGATGTAACCTTGAGTTCCGAGAAAGAATCGCGGGATGTATACCCGCCGTCAGAGAGTTTTCGGAAACAGGCTGTTGGTAAACCTGAGAAGCGCGACTCTTTGCCCCAGCGAAAAGCCAACCGCCTCGGCATTGCCGAAACGAAAAAGATGCGAGAAGATGTTCAAGCTTGGAGAGAAAAGAGCCAGAGCCAACTCAGGCACATGGAGACCGAGCAGAGCGCGAAGCAGTTGGGGGCTATCGCATCATGGCTCAAGATCAATGAATCCGATCAGCGAGCCATCTTTGATTCGATTTATTCTGAGGTCGCAGAATACCAAGGAACCGGCGGATGGATCTTGAAGAATCCAAAAGTCAGATCCTGGTTCCAACGCAAGCCAGACACGCCAGTGCTTTGGCTGCAGGGATCGGCCGGGACCGGTAAAAGCGTTCTCTGCACGCAGCTCGTCAACCTCATGAAGACATCCGGCATGATTGTCATTCACCACTTCTGTACCTACCTCGGTGCTTCCTCTACCGCGTATGATCAGATACTCAAGTCGCTGATTCTGCAGCTTGTCCGACAAGATGGCGACCTGGTTGCCCATGTCTACGAGGCACATGTCTTGCAGAAGAAGTTGCTTTCGACTGTAGGTCTTGAACAGCTCTTCCAAACGCTCATCAGCAACATGTCCAACGAGCCCAGTCAGGAAGGGTATGCATGGGTTATCATCGACGGACTGGACGAGTGTGAACCGGACAAGCAGACCCGCCTGATACGATTGATTAATCAAGTCACAGCCAAGCCCTCTTTACCTGGTAGCACAGTATGCAAGGTTTTGATATCCAGTCGTTCTCCTTCAAATGCTCTCCAAAGCCTCCGGCGAAAGCAAACAGTCTCACTCACCGAAGAAAAAGATTCCTTACGTGGAGCAATAGGACAATACATCGGGCAAAGGCTGAGGTCACTGGATCCAAAGCTCCGCCAGATTCACATAGGAGATGCTGAAATCGAAAAACTCCGAGATGCGATAGTAATCAAAGCCGATGGTGAGTTATCCGGTCCAATGGGCCCTGTTGAGTATCCATTGACCTCATCTAGGGATGTTTCTCTACGCTCGGCTTGTCATGGACTACATTGCGACCAACATTTTTTATGATGGCGATGAAATCAAGCAGTCGGTAAATCAACTGCCGAAGAAGCTTGGAGACTTGTATGTTTTCGTATTTCCCGTTGCCCCTGGCATCTATGCTAAGCCCTCACCAGCTACCACAAGATGCTGACCCAGATCCTGGTTCAGTTGGACTCTCGCTCCGTGGACCGAGTCAGGTGTATTCTCGGTTGGGTTGCGTTTGCAAAACGACCGCTCCGGAAGCTTGAATTCCTTTCTGCCATTACTTTCAGCCCCGGTAACCCCGAGGTTGACATTCTTGCGCCTCAATACATCCTAGACATCTGTGGGACTCTGCTTGAGGAGAGAAGAGATTCAACCCTTTCGTTTATTCACATTTCTGTCAAAGAGTGAGTATCTAGAGGAAAGTGAGTTTTGACTAAATTGCTGATTAAAACAGGTTTCTCCAAAGTCCATCAAGCAACATCATGATTCACAAGCAACAAGCACTCCATGAACATGGTGTAGCCGCGATCACCTGCCTCTTGTCTGGCTTGCGGGTCTTTAGAAGCGATTTTCCCGAACAAAGCAGGCTTCTTCGGGTCGGTAAGGGACTTCACGGTTTACATGTCTATGCCACTGAGTATTGGACTGAATACGTGTTGTCCTATGCTACAAGGGCTAACGAGTTCGACACGGATTCCCCTTCGCCACTGATAAGCCTCGCTTGCCAACTAACAGATGAGGTGGAGGATTCGGGCTTAGCAACTCCTACGGAGCAGGATACAGAACCTTACCAGCTCGATGAGCGCCTTTCCTCTCTACTGAAATACCCAAAACTTCATCAGTGTGTTTGCAGAGCTTTGAAAGCTAGATCCTTGGAGAACCTTCAGACCAGAATGCTGGAAGGCCATGGTGAGTGAAGTATCACGCTGGAGGACCCTGGTCTTATTGCTAACCCGTACTAGCTTCTCAGCGGACCTCAGAACCATCAAAAGCTCGTCTTGTATCAGAGGGTATCTCTTCCTTGCTCTCGTTATACCAGAACGTTGTCATATCGCTTCTCGACCTGGATCAGTGCCCAGGTCTCTCCAGGGACGAGTTGGAACTCTTCAAAACCAATTTTCAGACTGCGGCCTTCACATGCCGATTAGGATCCTGCCCACGAGCTACCTTGGGCTTTGGGACTGAGAGTATGCGTTCAGAGCATGAGATGTCACATGTTAAGGTCTGGCCCTGTCCTTTTCCTGGCTGCCCGTATCCTCCTTTCGCCTCGGTGCAAGCCCTTAGAAACCACAAGAGCAAGCTTCACCATCTGGATCCAGCTAGAAAGGTGATTCGGAAGACTGGATCAGTCAGCAGCCGGCATGATCAGCCAAAGTCAGCCATTAAGACTCCTGGTTTTACATACGATCAGGATTCGCAGATGGCGAAAAGCACACATGTGTCCCATATCAACCCGCAGCTACTGAAACTCGATGACCCATTTCACTCCAAGAAGCCGCCGCAAAAAGGTGACGACGATCAGAAAGAGCTACCATCCGATTCTTCTCTCGAGCCCCAGATGCACTTCCCGCACGAACAATCCTTGAGCGAAGACGTGGCCGCTGGGCGCCAGCCAAAAACTGAGCCCCCAGCAGATTGAGTGTCAAGCATGGAAATAATATGTCACGAGATTCATGACTCGGGTATAATCTTGTAACCAGATAGTGTTGGTTGGGGATGTTCCACTCCATCCCACAAATGAGTACGAAAGAAACTCGAGGAAAGGGAAGAATAGAATTCTACTGATCGTTCGAACTAATGCCTGCTCCACCTCGGATCCTGACGTAAGGTACATGAGTTTTGGGGAAATATGCTGTGACAGGAGCCACTTTGCACTTGAAGTATGTCCTCCACGAGAACGACTTCTGAAGGCCACTCTTCTTGTACACCTTGGTCTCCTTCTTGGAGCATGGCATGTCCATAGAGATTGTCGTCCACCGGTTATACGCCGCCACCTTGGTCTCCATGGCAAATGACCCGTTGACCACTGAGAAGCCCCTGAGCTCGGCGTCCATTATGACCATGCCATTGCTGTATGCGAGAAGATGGCTTGAGAGGTACTTTGTCACTAGTTCGTCGACTGCGTTTAGTTCGTCAATCAGAGCGGCGTCTGCTTCGGGCGAGTCGGATGTGAGTTCCGTGTCTGGCCAGATAATGTTGGACCAGCTGAGGGACCATGTATTCCCCTGGGCTTCTCCGGATGGCTGCTTGTATTTTTTGATGATGTCTTGGAGTGGTGAAAGGTCCGTCTTGATCTGCTTGGCTAGCTCGGGTACGCGCTGCACGATGGGCATGAATAGGAAGATGTCGCTGATCTTTTTGAACTTGCCCTGCTTGATCATAGAGACTAGACTTGCCGCGTCCGGAAGCCTTTTGATGTCTTTTCTGAGTTGAATCGTGTCTGCCAGCCTCTTACCGAGCTGGTTAGAGGGGACGTCAAGTGGGCCTCGGACTGGCCAGAGTCTGTTGGCAGCTTCAATGACTTCATCAACTGCAACTCTTTGTCAGTACTTGTACACTCATCGCAACGTTATTATAGACTCACCCCGGTCCAGGAATTTTGGGACTCCCTGTCCTTCACACCTCTGAAGTTCCTCGCAAATCTTTTGCTTGCTTGAATCAAACTCAGCTCGCATAACATCGTAGTTTGATGCCAGAGAATTAGCCGCCTCGTTAATATCGTTGACTCTTTCCTGGATCCGAGTCAGGGCACCATCCCATTGAACAAGTACCGACTTGATCGGGGGTTCCATCAGTTGGAACGAAGGGGTTAGATAATTGTTGACGGCAGCGCTGATGGAATTCGCATTGCAGTTGCCGGCTTGGCAGGCGGCGACTACACGAGCGAGAGATTGGAAGACTGAAAGATCGATCTGCGAAGTTGGTTTAAGCATTAGTTCCACGATGTGTACTCGGGGCGAATGAGAGACTTACATCCTTGGCTTGGGCGATGACCCACGGGGCGATGGACTTGAGTACACTCGCAATATCAACTTTGTTGTTGAGAATCGGTAGACTAACTTTTCCGAAACACTTGAACAGATTAGTCGAGGACTCGAGAGAGGAATAGGAACACAGTACCTTTTCAATGCTAAGGGTGTCGTCCGCGACCTTTGCCGTAGCTGTTGTCATCTCACCCCGAATTGACATCGCCGTAAAGGAACCAGTCGTTGCGAAGTTTTGCAACCGGGTGAAGCAGCCGCAGATGGCCTCGGCTGACTTGATGAACTTGTCTCCCAGGCCTTTACCGAGCGCCCTACGAATCTCATCGCAGAGATCGACCTCCTTGGTGAGAATGGTCAAACTGGAAGGGACTTGTACCGATTTCTTCTCCCATCCTAAGTGAGTGTCAGCAAACCTCCTCTTCGTTATCTTGAGGGGCAGTCCTACCAGGGATGCAAGTCCATCCCTTACAAGTCCTGAGGGGTTTCTTCAAGGTCGGACATCTCCATACCGCCCATTGGCGGCTTTTGCACTTGTTCCACTACCTGAGATTAGCACGACGTTGTCGACGCGTGGGTATTCAGTTTGGCCTACCGTGGGGACCTTGCGTGTCTTCATGTTGACCTTGATACCGCTCGGCACGATGGTTTTGATCTTACATGTTGACACTTCTTTGACGCCGGCGCAGATGACGGGGAGCCTGTTGAGCGCACCATCCTGGGCGATCACCACTTGCGCTAGCAGCACAAAGGGTAACAGAAATTGTAGTGAGAGTCGCATCTTGATGGATGGGTTGAGAAGCTTTGACGAGTCGACGGCGCACAGGCCGGCGACTACTTTAATAGTTCTACCAGACTTGATGAGAACAAGGGGCTGTTGACCAGTTCAGCTGAGTCCCTAGGGCTGAGATGGCGCTTTTAGAACCAGACCGCGCCAACCGAAGGGTTAACATCGAAATGCAGCCCTACGAGAGACATCAGCCCGCAAGGAGACAATTCAAGCGAATCGCTAGGAGCTAGAATCGATAGTGTCTCTGATGATGGCAGCGCCAAGGAATCTAGATCCAGTCCAGGCGCGGCTGTTCGAGGGGGTCATCAGCCACAGCTCTCCATAGCCCTGAGACAAAACGCCATACTGATGCTAAAGGGCCGGAAATGGCCTTGGTCTAGGCTTGCCGGCTGGGTTCAAAAGCAACCAGTGGCTCGGGTTTCATCGTTTGGCTGAAGGCGTCTACCGGCATGAGATGGGCTGTAAGCATGGCGTTGTGCCTTGCAGGAAATTGATCATGCCAGCATGGTAGCGTGCAGACAGGTGCCACCATTCCTAGCCTCTGTAAATATGGTTAAAAACAAGCTATTACGCGAGAGAAACCGCCCCGGACGCCGCTCTATAAGCCCGTCAGCTGGATCAAGGCAGACTGCGATCAAGATGAAGAGGGACAGTGAAGTGCGGAATGTTCAAATATAATGATTGTGGAACCATCCATGCGTTTAATACCATGCGCTAACTGTCTAACCAATGATGCAATTCTATATGTAGGCGCTCAAATCAATCTATGTCATCTCACCACTGGAAGCTCTCTTCAAAGTACTCTATCCGTGAGACCCCATTGTGCAGCAGCTCCACGACTGTCTTCCTGGCCGTATCTGCCATCTGTGCAGGCCCACAAGCAACGACTGCGACGCTCTCGCTGCCTGCTTTTTCACTTGTGCCTCTCACCACTGATGCCGCATTTATGCGGCCGTGGTGGAGTGTTACTTGTGATGGCCAGTCGTTGAGCTCATCTTGGGGTGTATGTGTTGTGAGATGGATTTCTATGCTGAGATTTGAGCTTCCGAGAAGCTCGCCGATGTCGTTGTGGAGGACATCCAGTGCAAAACCGGGCTCTCTGACTGCCCAGTGGATCTTGACAGACCTAGGGGCGATGGGACCGGTGAGTGCTTGTAGGTAGGATAGCGGAACAACAATGCCACTGCCTCCAACAACGAACACGACGTTATCAAAGAGATGGAACGATTGTGTGTGTCCGTAAGGACCGTCGACGAGCACGGTTTGAGGGACTTTCCTGGGCCATGCCGCTTCAGCTGTGTCTCGGAGTCGGGATGTGAACCCATCGTAAGGTCTGATAAGGAACGTCATGTTACAGGTCTCTGGATACAGACTTTGGGTCTCGGCAGCATCTGAGCTTGTTCCAACATTGTCGGCTTCAAGTAGAGGAACCTGCTCGCCTAGAAGCTTCGCCGCTGGTTGGCCTTCATCTGAGACTGTGGCGACGGTGAAAGGGTGGCTCTCCCAGCAACGAGAGCCATTCAGTACGTGGATGTAATAGTAAGTTCCTGGCGATGGCTTGTAGAGGCTCGTCGACCAAGGGATGACCAGTCGGACAATGTTGGATGAAGGGTTGAAGATGGAAGTTGCCCGTGTGTCCCAGAACTTAGGGTTGAAGGCTGCGATTCGGAGGGCTCGGAGGACGCGATCACCAACCCAGATGAAGCAGGGGACCCAGAACAGACCGTCGAATTGGCCACCGAAGATGGAGACGTGGCTGTACTTTATCAGCATGAGTTCAAGGGAAAGGCAGAACTTCTCTTACCCGAGCATGGTGATCAAGACGATGATGGACATGACGATATGAACAACCAGGAACAACTCGTAATGTTGACGTCGGATCCAGTAGAAAGAAGCGCCAATAAGAAGAGACATGAAGATAGTAGCCTGCGTATGTTAGTAAATATGGACATGGACATGGACATGGATGATGGAGTTGAGGAACGTACCACTTCACCTGTCCACCAGAAGGTATACGACCACCAGTTAATGAAGGCTTCCATGCCACCCTCTAAGGTATGAGTCAGAATGAGGTTCATAAAGAGGGATGCGCAGGTCATATACCGTCAATAACAAGGAGTGTGTAGCCGATGGAATGGATGATAGCCTGGACTGTGGCAATGCGGGCCACCCAGCGGTGGAAGTTGTTGTAAGTTCCAAAGTCCCATCCAGTAAGCCACATGAGAATGTTGTTCCTCATGCCAAACAGCCAAATGAGTGGAAAGTTGGCAAATGAGATGATGCCTGTGCGATCAGAAGCATAGCGAAGAATTTGTCGTTTTTTTGTTTCGAAGCTAGAAGCCAGAGGTGAGCCTTGATCTTCCTGTACAACTGCAGTCGGTACCTACTAGAAGTTCTCGGGTGTAATTCTATATCCGTGAATGCTCAGTGCAATGTTGACCAAGAGAAAAGCGACCAGAGTCAGGGACTGTATCCTTGGGGGTACAGTTCCCCAGCCGATTTTCTGAGCGCATCGATCTCCGAACGTGGCAGGAGTAGTGATCGAACCCAAAGTCCGGGTGTAGAAATTGCTCAGCTTGGATCCAGGTCCTGACGGCTTGCTCCGGACCATGCGCAAGGCGGCAATGTGCTGTCCGACGTGGTTAAGGATTCCAATAGCCACGACAACGGCCCAGAAGACAACCATGGCAGCGCTGTTACCGGTCAGCCCATATCTTAGGCATTTAAGCAGCTTACTCACCCATAGATATAGTGGTACCAATACACATAGGCAACAGCATCCTAAATCCCAGTTAAATTCGCTCTTGACGATTGATTTGGCTGCCTACCAGCGTGTCCCACCAAACACGAAAGAAGTGTTCTGATGGAATAACCACTTCTCTAAAGGTGTGAGACTGGCCTGTCTCATTCAGCTCAAATCTCCGGACTTTCGTAATATCCTCGGCACTGTAGTTGGAAATCAAGCTGAACGGCGGCAGAACAGTATGGGCGCGTTCCTGGCATGTTTCGTTGAGGGGAACCAAGCCGGCGGTTCGAGCTCCAGGTTTGCAGTACACATCGATACAGAGATAAAGCGAAATGATGGCTCGTGGGCTGTAGCACGGCTTGAGCAAGCCCGTCTGGTTCCAGAGTGTCTCATCGAAATGCACCGGCTGCAGACACGCCTGGCAGGAATCGAAGCACACCTCATCGGGGGACCTGACCGCAGCGGCACGGACTGGCGAGCTCCATATCGTGATACACGACACGAAGACGGCCAGAGACGCTGCGAACTTCATGGCCGGCAGCTCGCAGAATGTCCTGTCCTGTGTCGAGGCAGTTTTGATGACGGGTGGGTGACAAGGACAAGGGGGCTCGTGCGAGGTTTTTTATCTGATCATCTGATAAAACGCGGCACGACATCGGCTTGAGGTCACGTGAACGATCCTACGGAATCCCTCAGGCCGAATGACCCGATGTCGCTGGGTGTGTTGTTCTCCACAGTTGGGCTGGTTGGTTAACTTGGCATCAGGCGCGTTATTCCTGACAGTCGTTCGTTGGAGAAATCACGCGCCATGTTTTGGGGGTCACCTCGATTGATCTTGAAAAGATTGATAACGATTCAAGGTGTCATCTGGGGTTTTCACTCTGTGAGATCTCACGCGTTGAGGCGAAGAGACCAGCATTAATGCTCACTAAGTGGGTAGGGAAGCCACCTGAGGACCCTGATGTTGGTTTGCTCGGTTGCAGAGCTATGAGCTAAACCTGATGGGTACGGTTCGAATGTCACGCCGATGCAGTCTGGTGATCGTGTGGACTTCAAGTGTGACAATAAGTGTCCTATAGTTGCATGCATTCAGTTTTATTTACTGATTGAGCTGAGCAGCCTCAGAAAAGTCTAAGAACAGGCTGCTCTCAATAGGTGGCAAGAATGTACAGAGGTCGGTTGTCCGTGGTATCTAGTATACAGAATCATGTTCATCATCGCATCTACGAGGTGTAGGTGCAGCTGTTGGGCTTCTCAACCTCAGTGGTGCGGGCAGAGAATCCCAGGCAGCCCTCGTTGCCAGCAGGGTTGGCAACACCGGCAGAGACCCAGATGCTCCAGGCGCCCTCGATGCTGTTGGGGCAGGCCAGGAGGCCAGCGCCGTCGAGAGACAGGTTGCCGTCCTTGTCAATGGCCCAGCCCTTGAGCTCGCCGTTCTTGGGGGGAGGCTGAGCGCCGGTGACATATCCGAGCTTGCCCTGACCTGTGCTAATGTTAGCGGCATTACTTTATTTCTTTGAGACAATGCTTACCCATGCCAGATCGGTCGGCATAGAGCTTCTGAGGAGGGTTGTCGGTAGAGTAGAGGTACAGCTCGCCGTCCTCGGTCAGGCTGAAGGTGGCAGCGCTATCAGACTTGACGTCGCAAGTAGCGTTGGAGTGAGCGAGGTTGAGGAAGAGGCTGCTCTTGGCGGCGTTGACGGTCGCAAAGTGGATTTCGCTGGCGGAGCGGAGAGCCAGGACCTGGAAGGGTCCGGGAGTCTTGGCAGCGGCGTCGGCAGCGGGAGCGGCAGCAGCAAGGCCGCTGAGGACGGGGAGAGCGAGAAGAGTCTTGAACTGCATTTTGAAGGATTTAAAGTAGTGGTAAAAGGTGAAGTGGTTGTTATGTGTTGTTGTGGATTATGTTGCTGTGTGTTGATGCTGTAGGATGACTTGTACAAACAGCCACCAGATTGGGTTCTTACAATGCCCTTTATATAGCAAACAAAACGAAGGCGACCAAAGATCTTCATGAAGATCTTCTCGTAAACGAGTCTATGCGTAGGGAGACGGCGGGCCCTTCTGACATCATTCCCCTCTGAGGAATACGAGAAAAAACGCGCCCCAGTTCCGGGGGCTTGGCTGGGGCCCGCATTGTCCACGTCTCCTGTAATGACGGCACTTCAGGGAGCTTTGGGCGGCTCTCCCAGTTGGCTGCACGCTGGACTCGGCCGATACTTAGAGGTCTGATGTTTATTACTCCGGTGGCGGCATTCACAGCTCATCCCCGACTCTCCACCAATTGGCCACACCCGCATCTTGGAATGCGCCCTTTCTCAGCCCCTATGTACGTCCCCACAGGCCAAGAGCCCATTTCAAGAGGCCATCACAGCTGGGGACTCGTCTGTTTCGTGCGTTTGCCGAGGATCAACTGTAACGTACCCTTGAGGCTTCCGGAAGATATTATTGCCACCCTTGCATTCCGCAGGTGCCGGGCTGGGCTATGCTGTTTTTAGCACCTGACACGCTGACGTATGCCATTTTATTGCCGGGCTCATCCTGGGGGAAGATGGGGACCCTTTGGGCTTGGGAAACACGAGGTCGATTGGGGGATGCCATTCGAGGGTGTCTGGATCGATGATTATCGGTCTGTCTTACGAGTGATGCATGGAACTTGTTTCATGAGGGGAAACACCTGATGTTGGTCTTCGATTGATGTCACTCTCAACAGCATCCTCAACAATATGGAGGCCTCAGTTATTAAGTCAATGCGTATACGCGGGAGACATATAATTGGCCAGGCCGTACAAGCGAATTCTCATGAAGCATACGGAATGCCATGTAGGGTAATGGGGTTGAGCCCAGTCTACTCCAGTCACGCTGCAACTTCATGAGCATTGCCTTGGGAAATTTGGGCACGGCTCCTTGTAATTGTTTAGAGTTTTCCTTCTTTGTTATTGTTCTATTAAAAGATTCGTCCCATCCGTTCCGTTGGCCACGTCACGAAAGGCTGGGGGTTCTCTTCACAGCTATTGATCGTCTTGTATCATCAAACCTATTGTGTAGCTCGAACCACGGGCCTCTTTCCACAATGCTCCAGTTTTACTCCATACTTTACATCTTGGCAGTGTCCTCCAGCCTCAGCAATGCCGTACCCTTCAGCTGTAGGACCGCATTCACCTGCTTGCTTAGGTTGCACTTCTCATCTCAATCACTGATAAGAGCTTGAAGAAGAATAAGCACTCGTCCCTTTCGATAAAATAATCATCTTAATTGCAATGAATAATACCGTCTAGTACTCGTTTTGACAAGCCATGGGTCCCGGTACTGAACCCTGCACCTCCAGCCGGCAGTTGAGGCAAACGGAACCACCCGGTGTCACTCTAGAACCCCGAGAATTTGCTAGAAGCCCATGCGTAGTCGGTGAACTTAGAATGGGCAATCTTCAATGAGCTAGTGTACCAGATCGTTGCGGTGTAGGCTTCTCCATCACGTATTCGCACTCACGGTGGACACTGCTACCCTGTCGCCCCTGCTGAATATTAAGTGGATGCAATTGAGATTACCATGAATAGAATACAACCCTCCAGCCCCTTGATATATTCGGGCTCTTTGCTATATCTACCACTGGCCATGCTACCTCTAGAGAAGAGAAGCAGCCCAAAAGGCTTCTATGTTGAGAAAATATTCGAAAGACAATGCATTCTGCCATGATCTTGTGTCCAAATATCTAGCTAATCTAGCATTTATCGGGTAAAGCATTAACAAAGGTAAGTAGACTTCGTCCAACATCTCAAATCTCCGAGCCCGTGTTTCGACCAGAGTCTACCCTCTGGCCATCCCTCTTCCAGCTGTGGAAACTTGGCTTCGTTCCAGCCGTCCTTAAACACAGATTCTGACCTTAACCCTCTGGTGGTCACTATTATCCCATCAACTATCTACTCCAAACTCTCAATCATCTCGCTATTGCGTTCAAGATGGTCGGGGACGCTCGTCAGGGGAATTCCCCTCTTCACATTGAAGCTCTCTTCTTTTACCCAAAAGACACCATGCCCAGTGGCAAACACTACCCTATACTTTTTCCAGAGATTGCCGGGATCCTTCTCGAGATCATCCTCGAGCTTCGGGATAGTCCACGACTCCCTCGTGAACTCAGCTTTGAAGTGCTCCTCGACTAGGTCGGCAAGCCTGCTGTATGTGATAGTATCCCCGCTCAGGTAGACCATGTGATCAGAACCATCCTTCGAAGGAGCATATACCACCTCGGCGACCATCTTGCCGATGTCTTCGGGTAGGGTGATTGTGGTTTTGTTCTCCCAGCTTCCCAAAGCCCTCACTACTCTCTTCTTGGCATCGACAACGCCGAACGACGGGAGAAACAAGTACGACATGAACAACCCGGTCGAAACCACGGTCATGCTGCTCCCGCAACAGCTTCCGAACAAGTTTGTTGTCGTCGAACATTCCGCCGTAGTTGGCTTCTGGGATTCGATCGAAATCAAGCCCGAACTGCCACGGGAAAAACCGCGGCACCTTGGCTTGAAGCGCTGCCTGGGTCACCTTGACCTGCGTGCCTTTGGGCATGCCGTACCCAGCGCACTGTATGACGATGTCAAAGGGCTTGAAGATGTTGGCGAGCTCAGAGATACTTGCTGCGATGAAGTCGCCGCTCTGAATCTCGACTCCCAGGGATTTTATCTCGTCGATGCTTTGTTTCTTTGCTGGAGTAGGGGAGGCAAGGGTTTCGGGTCGTAATAGAACCGTGATCTGGGTTGGTTGTGGGCGCTTGGGGGAGAGAGCCAGTGCCTGAAGGACAGAGGTACCGAGCTCTCCCGCTCCAACCACCAAGATTGACGACATGATATTTGTTGGATAAAGTTGGACGGTGATTTTTTAGGAGTTTGATGGGTGACACACGGGTTGGGGAACTGGGTGAGAGATGAACATATTGATTTGTGTTGAAAGGGGAAGTTACCTATTAAGTAGCCTGTTGGCTGATAATCTCTTTTGGATACGTCATTGAGAATACAGTGAAGGGAGTAGGCTGTTGTTTACATTGGCTGCACATCACGAAGACGGATTTGTCATGGAGATATGAGAGAAACCAGCATGTCGTTTGATCATTTGCAATCATCAGCAATTGTTTGTAATAAAGTCGAGGCTAAAGTCTCTGGCTCAAAAGATCAGACAGTCTTTCTACAAATTAGATTTGGACTCTGTGTTGTGATCGCCGTGGAGCGCCGTGGAAATCTCGGACGCCGTGGACGTTTCGGCCGATGGCGGGATACGAGCCAACAAACTTGTGGGATAGCGTCGTTATGGCTGAGATATCCACATGAGAGAAACTAACAAGCCATCAGTGAGATTTCTATAAAACTTGGCGTAGAGTAAACTCCATGGCTTAATTCCAGAGGCAGTCTCAGCAGTGTATTACCCTCAAAAGTTGTCTTGACATTTCTCTCTTTGGTTTTTTTTGACAAGCCACGTCCCGGCGCATTTCCAATGAAGATCCCGTCTTTCGTCTTCCAGTGGGCGACGACCCTGTCGTTGCTGGGAGAGGTTGTGGCTGATCCAAGAGTGAAACTTGGATACGCGACTTATGAAGGAACCTCACTCAACAACGGGGTGAACCAATTCCTGGGTATGCGTTACGCCGCACCTCCTCTCGGCGAGAACCGGTTCAGGCGCGCGAAGGAACCCAAGCGAGAGAAGAGCATCATTCACGCCAAAGAGGTTCGACCCAGTCCGCAACCTTCTTGTGTTTCTCACATGCTAACAACTCACGGAAACAGCACGGCCCCGTTTGCTATGGCGTCCAGGGACTTGCATTCGGCTCTGTCCCCGTCCCCCTGTCTGAGGATTGCCTGTTTATCGACGTCTACGCCCCCTCCGACGCCACCGACTCTGAACTTGGTGGACTTCCGGTAATGCTGTGGTTGCAGGGTGGTGCGTTCGTACAACTTTTCAACCCCAACTACAACGGAACTGGCCTCATCGAAGCGAGCGGTGGACGTGTAATCGTTGCCACCTTCAACTATCGTACCGGTCCCTTTGGCTTCCTCGCCAGCAAGGAGCTCCAAGATGAGGGCAACCTGAACATTGGACTTCAAGACCAGCGGGCGGCTATTGGTTGGGTTCAGAAGCACATTTCCAAGTTCGGTGGCGACCCTGAGAGAATCACGCTCTTCGGAACTTCTGTCGGTGGCGGTAGTGTCCTGCTGCAGACCTTGGCATACGGCGGCAACCCCCCTAAGGACGAGGATGTCAACTGGCGCGCAGGTATTGCGGCAGCCACTTACGTGCCCCCTTTTCGTCATGTCCAAGACGTCGAGTTTCAGTATCATCAACTGTTGAACGCCACCGGCTGCGACAACCTCGCCTGCCTACGCAGCCTCAACTCTAGCGATATGCAAGCTGCGAATCTTGGACGCACTACGCCTGGACAGGCCGATCTGCCGCTTTTCCCGTACGGTCCGATCATTGATGGCAAGCTGTTTACCGACACTCCATATGCCATGCTTAAAGCTGGCAACTTTTCCAAGCATAGGCCCCTTATTGTTGGCTCGTCTCACAGCGAAGGTACACTCTTTGCTCCCCAAGCAAACACAACCAAAGATATTGCTTCTTTCCTCGGCACTCAGTACCCGGACTTAACCAATGCCCAATTGAACAAAGCAGAGGATCTCTACTCGTGTGTACCAGAGACTTATCCGGGCGTCAACGTTTCCGTGTCACCACTACACTATCGTGCTGCTCAGATGTACGGGGATGCTGGCTACACTTGTCCTGCACTCAACTTCGCCTCAGGACTGAGCGCTGCAGGCGCTGACATTTTCCTGTTTCGTGACAACATCGTCGACGCCGCAGAGCTGGCCGCCGGCTACATTGTCCCTCACACCTGGGAGACTCAGGCAGTTTGGGGACCTGAGTATGCAACATCATACGTCGCTCTCCCTGGCGCCACCAGCTATAATGCAGGCGGTGCCAACCGACGTATTGTTGGCCAGGTGCAGAAGTACTGGACTGATTTCGCTCTGGCAAAGGGTTCTCTTGATTCGATCCGAGGTGATGGCCATCCAAGGTGGAAGAAGTATGGAAAGGGCAAGCGGTTGAGGCTGCAGACTAACACGACTGCTATGGAGCCTGTGGAAGCGTACGAGCATGCGAGATGTAACTTTTGGGAGGACATTTCTCCTAGTATGCATATGTAATTTTGGCTCGCATGTGTACAGTTTAGCCTATACTTTTCTTCCCCCTCCTGTACTGTTTGAAAATGAATATACTTGGTTGTCTTTTCTGAAAAGCTCAGTATATCCCTTAGACTGAGTTGAAGTTATCCGCGCAAGCCCATGCCTTCGGGCCTCCACTCTTCTTCTAAGAGCCAATGGTTGTGACAACCGAGCCATAGGTGCCGGCCTCTGCAGGCTCCAGTTATGATAGAGCCACATGCAGCTCATGAACTGGAATAACATTAACGTGCCTAGAAGCTTCCTTAATCTTACTAGTCATAGTCCTAGTGTTTCCAGGTCTATTAATCGGGGCTTGCGTTTATGTGGCCGCCTCCAATATGTTTTGTTTACATTACCTGCTCACTGGAAGCTTATCTTATCTTCATAACAGTCCACCTTCATTGCAAAACCCATCGAGATTCTTATTTCTAGATCAATCTAGCTATTACTATTATTTTTCCTTTTAAGAAAAATGCCGATAAATTTTGTCTATAGGGTTATCCCCATTTATAATTACTTCCCGAACACCCAGAGGTCAACCGATCAGTCTAGTAGTCTCACGTGACTAAATTATTTGGAATTGTGTCCGGTCATCGGGGGCCTGTTCTTCTTTATTACTCAGCTTCCAACGTGACTGGACCTTCCAGCAACCCTCGTCACCCCATCTGATCAACATCCGAGCCTCTCAACCAAACACAACATTAACGACGATGGCCACGGACAAATTCACTTCTGGGCGACAGGATTCTCGCGGCGTCACAGAGATTAAGGCGTACGGGCCTGTCCCTTTGGCTTGTGGCGCATGCCGTTCCCGCAAGTCAGGATGTGACAAGGCCCGACCAAGGTGTGGCCGATGTGTTAAATTTGGCATCAACTGCATCTATCCAAGGTCAAGAAAATCACCACTTCGAAAACAGACAAATATGCAAGAACTCGAGGAAAGATTAGGTATCACCCAGAGTTCATGTTGCTACTTGTGAACAAGCTGTTGCTAACAAAAGTTGGAAGCTCAGGTCGAGGATCGGGTCAACAAAGTCAGCCAGCCAATCACCCAAAGATGCGTTTCGAATGACTTGGGGAAAAGGGGGGCAATAACGGACTCTGTTGAGCCTGGTAACTTTGAAAACAATCCCCAGTCCATGATCTCTAAGAAGGATCGCACTCTACCCCTTCAAAGCGTCATAGATGCCTTGTAAGATTGCTAGCCAGGAGACGAGACAAAGTAAGAGACACCTGCTAAGCATAATAGGACCGAAGCTTTCTTCCGCCTACCTTATTCAGACATGTTAATCATACATCCCACGAGATACATGCGAGCTTTTCGAGGAGACGCCAATCAGAAGCCTCCCATGTACTTGCAGTATGCCATCTGCGCTTTGGCAGCTGTCGGAAACAAGGAGCATGATTATCATCACTCCTTTTACCAAAAGGCACGGCAGAGCCTCGAGGCGGAGGAGACAAAGGTGCGCAGTGCTAAAGTGCCTTGAGTCTGGATCAAAACTCATCCTTCCTACCAGGGTCATGATGAACAACACGTCTCCATCCAACACGCTCAAGCATGGCTCCTCGTCAGTATGTACGAAGACAAGGCTATGCTCTTTACACGGTCCATCATGAGCATCGCCCGCTCGCGGCAGGTTTGCCGTTTAATGGGTCTCGACCTTCTAGACGAAGAGCACAATTCGATTGATCATGAGCGATCGCCATTGAGCTGGGTCGAACTCGAGGAATGCAGGAGAGTATTCTGGTGCTCTTTTGTCTTGGATGCAATTACGAACATGTCGACCGGAATGCCTAGTCTAATGGACGGTAATGTGGGTTAATGTTTCCGCTACTGTCTCAATGGACCATCGACTGACTAACCACAGGTCGCTGTTCGCCTTCCTGCCTCTGACGATGCCTTTATTTCCGAGGTTCGAGAAGAGACGTCTTTCCTTCATACAGTACTTGAAGGTGCCCAGCCCGCCAGTTTTGCCGGGATTGTAATACTTTGTCAAGTATTCAAGGATATTCTGCGACATATGGTTCAAGCGAGCCGTGCCGGCGCAAAAGGCACAGTCGACAATTTGTTTTGGGCCCGGCATCATGACCTTGATGAGAGAATATTAAGGATCTCGACGATACTTATGGGAAGCCATTCCTTGCCTCCAGATCCTCGAAATGTGTCAGGCATTCGGATCAATCTTACCCTTCAGGCCTCTATTATCTGCCTCCATCATGCCGCAATCAAGGAGTGCGAACAGCATGACTTATCCCAGACTCTGGCGCAAACAAGTATTAATTGCTTGCAAAGCGCGGCCGAGAGGGCCATGCACATCATCAAGTCATTGTCTGACTCAGCGTCAATCTTGGTATAATCACTACCAAATTGTCGCCATGTTTCAAGCTGACCTTTTCTTGGGCAGGAAAACACACTCTGCGCCTTTTCGCTTTATGTCGTGACAACCGCGTTGGTCTTTATGGCCAGACAGCGTTCGGTACCCGCCATCCGGGACCTTGGAATCACGGTGTCCCTGATGGAAAAGATCTCACCAACACACAAGCTAACACGCGTATTTCTACATCAAGTCTCTTCTGACATCAACCTGAGTGGCACTGTCGCATGTATACCTATTCCGGCCTCGGGCAAGAGCACAGTTCGTACCAACCAAACAACATCCTCCGATTCTGTCAATTCGCACAACACAGCACCCCAGGATGTTCAGCCCAGCAGCATGAAACAGAGAGATCTTGCGGCCTGGGCTGTAGAGGAAGAGGCTGGCTCTCTCGCATGTGACTGCTTTTCGGCGCTTCTTGGTGCTGCTAAACACAACGCCTCGGCATCAAATAGGATGGTGGTGTTAAACCGCGACCAAGGCCAGGTTTCTTCCATCGGGCATGAACATATGATGGCGAATGATACGATAGACACTGTCTCAAGTCACGAGCCTGCTATGATGGGAAACCAGTTGATACATACCAACAGGATACCGCAAGATGACCCTTTTCTGAGTACGTTAATGACAGAGGGGATGGTGCTTGATGATCCACTCACCTGGGCAGGATCCTGGGATATCTGTGACAATGATTCTGAGTGGATATTTGATAGCGCTTCTTATTCTGGATGAGCGGGACTTGGCGGCATAGGTACTTTGGAGGGATGAGAGCCAATGTCAAACGCAGTATCAAGCTAGATGTTGCTCTCGAGATATACAAAGACATTTGACAAAGGATGCGCTCGTAGAATAAAATGAAAACTCGAGGCTTGCACATGGAACATTTACATATAGCGATGCCTAATACTGATGATCTCGCTTATTAATTTGTGTAGGAGGTAGGTGTATTGTGTTGGAGAGTTCATCTAAAAGGTAATAAAAGGTAACGTCTAAGTACTAAGCGGAGATAACTGTTGCTGTATAATACATTACTCCAACAAGTCCAATCAGATATTCAAATTGGGAACTGTGTTCTTGAACACGTTCTTCGGATCCAGCCTTTTCTTAGCAGCCAGCAAGACCTGATAGTTACTGCCGTAGACTCTGCTCAAATCCGCCTCATCATTGTCCAGAAATCCAATGTATGCAGACCGTAGAATGTTCTCTGCATCATTATCCAACAGGCTCTGTTTCAAGGCCTCAGCCCACTCATCCGCTTGCCTTCCCACGTCAGGATCGTGAGATGTACCTACAATCTCGAGCCAATAATAGTCGCCTCGTGGATAGAAAACGGAAGGAAGAGCTGATTCTGGTAGGCGAACGTGTTGTGCGGCGATGAGTGATCCAGGCGCAGGAATCAAAACACTGTACTCGGCGAGAATGCTAATAGTCTTTGGGGTGAGCTGTTTGAAGTTGAGTGTTCTAGCTCGACCGTAGACTTGGCTACCAGCAAGTTTCGTATTGTCGGTGCAGTAGACATGCCAAGTCATGGATTTGACTGACATCAGACAACCACCCCAATTGGCGACCTCTTGTATCCATCTGCGCCCCTCATTGTGATCTTCATCGGCCCAAGTTGCCGAAATTGATAAGACGGTTCCCGAGTTCGGAATGGCTACTGCGGCAGGCTGCAAAGAGAGGCAGCTTGGCATGTGGCCTGAGATTAGAAGCTTTTGGTAATTTTCCGCATAGGCAGACCATGCAGCTTGCTTGTCAAGCTGCTCGAATATGATGGTGCCTGTAAGAATCTGTTGGCCAAAATGGGGCGGTTAGCTTCATCGAGCGTAATCGGATGAAGCACACTGACCTCTCCTAGCTCATAGACTTTGATAGTCAACTCAGTGATGACTCCAAACGAGCCTCCTCCCCCTCGGATTGCTTTCAAGGTGTCTTGATCAGCGTCCACGAGCTCTCCATCGCCATTGACATACCGAGCTCCGATAACCTGGTCAACTCCTAGGCCATATTTCATCATCAAGGGGCTATATCCTCCAAGAGTAGCCCAACCGACGTATCCGACAGAGCCAAGCGGAGCGCTGAGTTCCCCTCGTCAGCTTAAATTTCATCAACATCGCGGTTGAAAACCCACGTGGGTGTGACAAGCCCTTGATCACCTAAGGCTTTGGTCAAATCTTGTATCAGAATACCACCGCCTACCATGGCAGTCTGCCTGTCCTCAGAGACGTGAACATGTTTGATATCACGCATGTCAATTGTTAAAGCGCCGTTGACTTGACTTCGGCCAGCGCAATCGTGTCCACCGGCCCGTACCACGAAATTGACATTGTATGATGCGCACAAGCGGACTAGATCTTGAATCTGCCTTGCATGCTGGGGCCTGGCGATGACACTGGGCCGCTCCGCGTAGCTGATGTAGAACTGTCGTTGAGCGTGGTCCCATTCGGGATCGGTGGGTGAAAGAACTTTGATGTCTGGATGCAACGTGAGGAAATTCTGAAAGAATCTGAGAGGGAACCCGGGAAGCGAGTTTGCCGGCATGTTGACTGTAGTCAAAGAGTTTACAGTGGTCTCCGGGCTGTGTAGCGAAACAACGCGAAATGAACCAGCAGTAGCAACTGGAGCGCCTCTCGATGATGAAGAATAGCACTAATAAGTATTAGTATAGGTCTCTTAGCATTCTATCATCTGATCAGCAAGGGAGACTTCCGCACCCAAGCCCACGTTTCGGAAATGCCAAGACTCCGAGAGGCGGGGAGCAGCCCTGATTGCAATCAGCTCACCATCGATCGCTTATATGGGCGCTAGTATATGAATATAAGATGAACAAAATAAAAAGAAAATAGAGTAAGGACAAGGCTAACCTACCCCTAGCTCAGAGGCCCCTCTACAGTACCATCCGATTGTATGACGCCTGCGTGAATAATGCTGTTCTATGGCCGATGCCTGCGCTACGTACTCTTTTGGGAATGGCACCACTCCTAGCTCGGTAGTCCGAAGTCGCGAAGAAGCGAGCACATATGCAGGTATGAGCAGGGAGCCGTGGTCGACATGGTATCTCGTTTTAGCATTCAGAGCCGGTAAGACCCGACGAGACTTAGGTATCTATTACTAGAAGGGTTTATCTACCTAAAAGCCAAGATGTAATTATATTGTATCGAGATATTAGCTTGTTGGGCGTTCCACACTCCTCATTGTGACCATAGAGCCCCCAGGCATTGCCGTGCGGGCCAGACTTCTGGATCTGCAATGAGTCAAAGCTTGGATTGTTTGTCATTCATGTGAATAATGGCGATTCTCGGAGTCGGCTTGTGTCCCAGCATCATCGATCTGGTGAGTTGAATTCCTGGCAGTGGGTAACTAATCACTGATTAATTACTTCATAGATCTACAAGTTCGAGTCTGGGGGTATCAATAGCCCCTTTGTCTGCTGAAGGATTTAATCAACGCGTGGTTGGACCCATCGTCTGCGTCACAGGTCACAGCAACACGGGCGTACGGATGGGATGCGAGTGAATCTAGAGCTAGTGCTGTAG
The DNA here is from genome assembly GCA_027569015.1 of Ascodesmis sphaerospora. NCBI lineage: Eukaryota > Fungi > Ascomycota > Pezizomycetes > Pezizales > Ascodesmidaceae > Ascodesmis > Ascodesmis sphaerospora. The sequence goes on along the minus strand of JAPPUR010000011.1, from coordinate 132,717 downwards.
GGAGGGAATAAAGAAACCAACCTTGCGTATCTAGAAGCTTGACACTATGAGAGTCACAGATGCCATCATGCCCATTGTTGTCTACTGATTGTTATAGGCAAAGCTCCAGTCTTCCTCAAGGTGTGTATTAAGTTTTGTTCAACTATCGGCATAATGACAGCAATGAAACCGGTCGAGGGTAGTAGGAGATCTCTTTATTGGATCCAGAGATAGAGCTCTTTCCGCGAAAAGTGTAATGATTGAGAGATTCTCACGGTTAGGTCGTATGACATCTAGTGCCGAGGCCCTTGATGAAACATCTACTACATCGCCAGCAAGAGAATGATACAAGACTGGAAGAAAACGTAGCAAATGGAGAGAATATGACCTGAAAGGAGTCATCAATATCTATTTCGTCTACTAAAGTCCTTCTATCTTCGTTGATAGCACGCTGTGGTGGATCGATTCGGCTACATATTTTACGTTGTCTGCGGTAAGACCACAGACGGAGAGTCGTCCCGTTTCCAGCATGTAGATGTGATATTTGGACCTCAACACAAACGCGTGGTTCTTTGTAAGTCCTGTGTAACAGAACATGCCCGTCTGCTTGACCAAATGAGTCCAATCGCCCGGCGTCCCCAGGTGAACAAGTTCGTTGTACAACGCAAGCCGCATGGCTCTTAGCCGGTCAGTCATGAGCTTGAGATCGCCCAGCCACATTTCAAAAAGATCACCACTAGAGAGCACCAGTTTTGCTACGTCGGATCCGAATCGGGGGGTTGTCGATATGTCAGGTCTCTGTAAGTTGATGAGTCGGCTGCGAACAGCCCGGCAGGCAGTTGAAGCCTCAGGATGTCGGCAGGTCACCATGTGCAGGACCCCAAGTCGCTCTCCATACAAACCGAAGTTCTTGGAGAAGGACTGGCACGTGGCAAACTCCAGGTTTGGGTACGCCGTGAGGAAGTGTCGGACAGCCCACGCATCCGTGTCGAGATTGCCAGATGCAAAGCCCTGATAAGCAACGTCGAAGATGACAAAGAGCTGCTTTTCTTCACAGAGTGCGGCAATCTCGCGCCACTGCTGCTGAGTAGGGTCTAGTCCCGTCGGGTTATGGGCGCAGGCGTGAAGAAGCACAGCATCTCCCGCCACAGCCTCACGCCTCAGCTTTTCCACCATGCCTTCCAAGTTGAACGAGAGAGTGTCGGGGTTGTAGTATGGGTACTGGCGCTGACGTACGTCAGGCGCGTTCTCGGACCATATCTTGAAGTGGTTCACCCATGTCGGATCCGGCAACCAAATTTGGCCGGGCTTGATATATCTGCCCGCGAAGCGAGCAGCCAAACTGTTTGCCCCTGTGCCTGAGACGGTCTGGATAGAGGTGATGGCGTTCTCGTCCAAGGAGCTCAGCGAGCTCCCGAAGAGCACCGCTTTGGCCAATTGGAGGAAGTCTTCGTCTCCCTGGGGAGGGAGATACTCGTGAAGCCAGTCAGAACTCGAAGCCAGTCTCTGTTTGGCCTACAACTCACTTTGATCAGCTTGGGCGGGCCATGGTAGACAGTGGGGCTTACTTCTTTCACCGCAGACAAAACCCAAGGTTGGCCCTGGCCATCTCGATATGCACCAATGCCAAGATTGACCTTCCTCTCATCTGTATCTTTTCTGTAAGCTCCATCGAGCGCAAAGGGGCCATCAAGAGGGGTGGGTCGGCTCAAGGCCCAGGAATCGAGAAGGCCGCACCGGAACTTTGGTAGTCGGCATGATTCGGGGTTGAATGGAGATAGTAATGGATGTGCTAAATTAGAAATAGCATGATCTCGGATGCAGGGTCATCTGTCCTCTATATGGCATCAATTATTCCCCAATTTCACCTGTCTTGCTCTGCTGCGAAAATCGGAATGTGGAATGACTCATCGGTTAATATTGATCCTGGGTTGGTTTATCTAACAGATAACTCGGATGAAATTGGGCCCACTCGATGCGGGTAGCCAGGGACTGTTTATCTTATCCAGAGTACAGGCCTCAGGGGTTTTAAATGTTAAAAGGTGATCTTCTCCATAATCCCGCAGCTATGCTTTTTATGGGCTTAAAAGGCGAAATGCTGTACTATGATTTGAGAGGCTATTCATAGGGAACTTGACGATTAGTGGCGAGAGAAGTTCAAATCTCATGGGGATATCTCTTTCCTAGGTCAATGTGGCTTGTTATAGACTTAGTCATCCCTAGATTCTAATCGTTCTTATACTACCTAGGCTCTTTGAGTAAATTCCTAGACATACTGAGCCTCTTGAACAATCCTTTCCAAAAGCTCATAAGTCTTCAGCGCAGATTCAAAGTCTGCATAACCCCCAGCGTGCTCTGCAAACCTTTTATACAGCCGAGCTGTATTGCTACCTAAATATGGCACGTTTGAAATATACTCAGGCTCAGGCTGATCAAAGCTGACGTTTTGCGACTCGTCGCCTCCGGACCGCAGCCGGAGAGTACGTCCAGGGTTGGCCATCTGCGCAGGACTGCCGATACCTGGAATAACGACCTCAATCTCGCCCTCCAAGCCAGTAATGAGCCAACGGATTCCTACGTCGTCAATGGAACTGCTGACCCTTCTGTAAACTATGCTGGCTGCAGCTCCGTTCTTCAGAGTGCCCTGGACGAGAATGTGATCCGGCGATGTCTTGGGGTGAGCCAGATCCACCAATTCGCCGGTGCCCAAGTTCAAAAGCGGCACTGTGGTTACTTGGCTTTGTAACTTTGCCTGTATGGTATCGAAATCGCCAACAATAGAGGTGAATCCGTCAAGGACTGAAGAACCCATTAGCTACCGCACATGTTTTCCCACCATCTGTCGCACTCACAGTGACCGAAATGGATGTAAAAGTCCTTGCCGCCGCTCTTCATATCCAAAAAGTATGCCGCATCAAGAGGAAAGCCCTTGTCGACCACCGCATTCGACGTCCCCCAAACGACCGAGCTTGTCACTTTACCAATGGTTCCACTCTGAAGGAGTTCTCTGACCTTGACAAGGAGGGGGTCGACACGGAATTGAAGACCGACAATGGTCTGAGCCGTGGTCTCTGGCCAGCTGTGCGAACTCCCGAGATTCTTGCAGAGAGGCACCAAGTGGCCACTCGACAAAGACGTCTTTGCCATGAAGCAGAGCCGGTTTCGCAAGCAGCCAATGCTTGGCGACACTGACAGATACCGAGATGAGGTCGACATTGGGGTCGTTGGCAAGACCCTCAGGATCGCCATAGGCCTTTACCGCGTCTGATAGCTCATGGAACTCGATCGCCTTTCGTGCCGAGCCTATCGTCTCGCCGCATATGGGTCTTTAGAGAGAGTGCACGTCGGTATGTTTCCCTAGCCTTGCTCCCTCAAATGACGTGCGGGAAGTCGCTGATGCTCCTGCGCCGAAGAACACTCTGTTTGATGTTTGTAATGGAACGAGCGTTTGACTTCATCATCGGTGGTCGACCTAATGACTGTAGGGGAGATGACAATATGCCTCTGCCGTGTGCACGAGGCTTGTGGGGGGTGAGCTGCACACATGAATGGATAAGGAGGTATCGTGATATAGAAAAAAGGAGAAAGAGTGATCGGGTCTTGACGGTTGGTGATATCAGGGATTCGATTGGGCGACTGGATGTGAAAGACTTGAACCAAGAACGGGAAATCGACCTTTTATCGTGGTGTAAGGACATAGATAATTATGGTATAATAGTTTGGACGGCGGCAACTTTGTAATAATTAAGAAATTATTCTCGGTCTTCAGACTCAGTTATCCCTCAAGGGCCGGACTTCAACAATACACTCCCAGAGCTTGAATGACTGACAGCCTTTGAAGCCTACTCAACATGAACATTGTCCCCATCCTGTTGATGCTGCTTGTCGTTGATGTTTCTTGCCATCTGAGACGTTTCATTGATCATGTAGCGGCTCATGTCTCTGCTTCCGACAAAGAGAGGGGCGTCCGAGAACAGACGGTTCATTTCCTCCAGCGGTAGCTTCCTGGTCTCTGGCAGCATGGCCCAGAAGAAGATGGCGTTACTCAAGTTTGTCACCTGTGAATGAGTCGTAAGTAAGGGCCATACAACCATGGCCAGTTTCTGACTTACGATGAAGAGGATGTAGAAGCGCCACCCCACATCCTCCATTCCAATAGGGGTCACCTGGCCGATCATTGTGCTAGAGTGTCTGTTAGCGTTGTGACTGGTGAAAGATGCTGGCGGATAGACCAACTTGAACGCGAAGGACGTCATGGTTGCCAGAGCCACACCCTTTGCTCTTGTAGCTGTATCAAAGATCTCGGCCGGCACAATCCAGGCTGTAGAACTCGTTAGCTTGCATCTAGTAGGCCGTGAAGGGCCTCGACATACAAAGAGATCCCATGCTGGCGAAACAAAAGTTAAACAGCCATGTCATGATGATGAATCCCCAGTGAGCTCCGGAATTATCCTCAGATGCAGGAAACTCGGCCATCAGGACAGTACTGACGATATACGTCACGCACATGGCAAGGTTTCCAACGATGATCATGATCCGACGACCAACCTTGTCGACAAAGGCCATGATGATAATCTCACCAACGAGTCCAATGACAGAGTTGATGGCTTGATATCGAAGGGTGTCCGTGCCGTTGATGCCGATTTGCTTCTAGAGTGTGCGTAAGCAAGATATAAGTTGAGAGGAGAACAGGTATCATACGAAGATGGTAACAGAATAATACTGGATGGCCGAGATGCCCGTCATCTGTGTGGCAGCCTGGATAGCGCAGGCAAGCATGACTCGACGAAAGTTGGCCCTGGTGCGGAACAGCTCAGACAAAGACTTGGCCTCGGCCTCAGCCTCGGTAGCCACCTGGAGTTGGATCTGCTGGAACTCAGCCATGACCCATGGGTCATTGGTATTGCCTTGAGAATGCAGCCTCGCAAGTGTAGCAAGACCTTGTTCGTCTTTGCCTTTCTGCAGCAACCAGCGAGGCGATTCAGGGAAAAAGAAAATGAGGGCTGAGAGTATTCCGGCTGGGGCAATTTGCAGACCAAATGGGATTTGCCATTGGCGGTCGTCGGTGAAGCTCACGTAGGTGCCGTAGCTGATCCAGGCACCGCAGACACCACCCACACCAAGCATGAACTGTTGCAGACCCGTGACAAGTCCACGAATATCTGGATGGGCCAACTCTGCTTGATACAGTGGAACAATCATTGTAAGGATACCGATTCTTCAGAGACAAGGCTTAGTCAATGCCTTGGACTTGGTCATGGATATCGACCTACCCGATTCCGCCGACGAATCGACCGCCGATAACATAGCTGTAGTGTGGAGCACCAGTCTGGAGGCCACCGCCAAGGCAGAAGACCAGACCACCGCTCAAGATTGTGCCGCGTCGACCGAAATAGTCGCTGATCGTTCCAGCGATTGCAGCTCCGACAAAGGCACCGGCCGTCAGAAGGGACGCGACGAGGCCAATCTCAGCAGTCGAGGGAGTGAACTTGTCCAGGAAGGACTGACTAGCGACGACTGGCATGGCAAACACATGTTAGTAAGGACAATAAAGGACAGACTCAGTGTAGGCCGTAAGTGTTCATACCTTCAGCGACAATCGTGAGATCATAGCCATACAGGAACGATCCCACGGCTGCAAAGACGCCCACCAGAAACTGATAGACTCGAGGTGGCAACGCCATGGTCTTGGTAGAGAAGACTTGACGATGAGTGAAATGTTGTTAATGCAATCTGGTATGCTTGGTAGGCAGATTAAAAACAACAAGTGATGCTTGCAGATCATGGTTCGTTTGGGCAGGGAGAGGCCGGTCTCGATATAGCTGGTCCATCGCCCCAATTTGTCCCGAAAACTGGTCCAACGTGACAATCCTCGGGTCGCTTTGATACCATGATCTGTTCTAGCTGTACTGAAAGAGTTAGTTGATGGATAGCATGCGCTCCAATCATGCTGACCTCTTGCAGGAGAAACCTGGGGTGGTGCAGATCCCCGCAAACGGCGATCAATTGTCTGGGGTTGTGTGGAGAGAAGATGGGGAGACGAATGCCACCATGAGCCGCGCTACTTAGCGAACCAGTTATATGTACTCAATCCCGAAAATCAGCCAGTAATATCTACTCAACGCCGAAGCTGAGCCTGTGTCTCTTGATCAAAGATCAGCTTGTGACCTGAGATGAGCCCATGGAGTTGGTACCTCGGACAAACAAACCACGAATGTTTCGGGCCAAATTTCGGGCCAAACGTGCCATTTGCCTCTGTTTCTCACCCAAAAACTCATTTCGTCTTTGGCTACAGCATGGATCGAGATGCCTGCATCTGGCAATCACTTCGGACAAGCAAACACCGACCCAGCGCGCACTTCGGGCGAGGAAACAACGAGGTAGCATTGAGAACAACTCTAATATATCTATATATATGACTCTTGAAGCATTATACACTTCCTAGACAAGAAGACCTTTTTCGGAACATCTTTGATCACTTGAATCCTGTCATGTTGTTTCTTGCATCGCTTTTCCCCCTTATTCAGGTCGCCACGGCCCTGAGTCTTACCGTCGGCTCGTCCGGCGGTAATGCTTCTAGCCAGCTGTTGTACGGCTTACTATATGAGGTTAGATTGCAGTCTGTCAAATAGAGCGAGGTTCAGCTACTGACAATCATCTAGGACATCTATCACTCTGGAGACGGCGGTCTCTACGGCGAAATGCTTCGCAACCGGGCTTTCCAGGGCTCCGGACGAAACAGAAGAGCAAGTTATGATCGAAACACGGATTTTTGGAATCCTGTTGGGGGAGTGAAGCTTTCCATCGATCAGTCCGAGCCTCAGCTTTCGTCCAGCCTTGAATACCACCTGCGAATGGACGTCCCAGAAGGCACGACAGGCACTGTTGGGTTCTACAACGACGGCTTTTGGGGCTTCAGTGTTGACGCGGCCAAACGCTACATCGCCAGTATGTACGTCAGAGGAGACTACAATGGCGAGGTTGAATGCTACTTCAAGAACACCATCTCTGGCCAAAAGCTCTCGTCCTCCAAGATGAAGCTGAACCAGAAGACCTCAGATGGATGGAAACAGAGCTGGACACCCACCTTCAACCCCACCACCACTGCTGGAAATGGAAACAATACCTTTTACTTCGCCTTCGACGGTCGTCAGCTCGCTGGCAAGAGCATCTACTTCAACCTCTTCAGTCTCTTCAAACAAACATACAAGAATCGTAACAACGGTCTTCGAGAAGATTTGATGGTCAGCCTCGACGGTCTCAACGCGAAATGGATCCGCCTCCCTGGTGGAAACAACATGGAAGGTCTTCGACTAGGCGAGCACTGGAAGTGGAACAAAACCATTGGGGATCTGAAGGATCGCCCCGGAATGCTGGGTGTCTGGGGGGACATCAACACGGATGGGTTCGGGCTCCTGGAGCAGATGCAGATGGCTCAGGACTTGGGTCTTACTGTCATTCTCGGAGTTCACGCTGGGCTGTATCTCAACAGCGACTTGATTCCCCAGAATCAAATGCAGCCATACATCGACATGGCGTTGAATGAGCTGGAGTTCCTCACTGTAGGTTCCCTATCCGTATCAGCATGCATCCTCACTAACGATGTCTACAGGGCGACAAGTCCACCACATATGGAGCCAAGAGGGCCGCCTTGGGATACCCGGCTCCGTTCAAAGTGGAATGGGTAGAGATCGGCAATGAAGACTACCTCAACAATGGCCGCTCATCCTACTATTCTTACCGCTTCATGGCCTTATACAATGCGATCCGGGGAAAATATCCAAAGATGAACGTCATTTCTAGCATCAACCCATCTCCATCGCCTGACAAAGGGAGCGGAGGTATGGTGGACCTCCACATCTACGACAATGAGCGTCACTTTGCGAGCCTCTACAACACGTTCGATCAGGCGAGCCGGGACTACCCTGTCTTTGTGGCCGAATACGCCGCCATCCGAGCGGGCACAGGAACCGGGGCCGAAATTGGAGCTCAGACATTTGGAATGGCCTGTGCCGAGGCCATCTTTTTGCTTGGATGCGAGCGAAACTCTGATATCATTGTCGGCTCAGCTTACGGCGCGTTGATCAAGCACTATGACGAAGAACCCAACACTGTCGCCGTCGTCAAGCACACTGCCACCGAAGTGTTGTACACCATGAGCTACTACGTGCAGAAGCTCTTTGCCGACTACATGGGCACGGAAACGCTTCCCGTGACAGCCACAGAGGGTAGTGTTGGGCCAACGTATTGGTCTGCCACGAAGGGTAGCGAGGGAACCGTTCTGAAGCTCGTCAACTACAACGGCCCAACGGGCGAAGCTGGTGCAGTCAAGGTGACTGTTAAGGGGTCAAGCGCCAGTACGGCAAAGCTTACACTCCTGTCCGCTCCTAGCTCTACCAGTGTCAACAACCTGCCTTCTCTTGGTGGAGAGGCCAGCCAGATTACCGTCAAGACCATCAGTGGTCAGAACGGCGTCTTTTCGGTGGCCTTCACCAAGGCTTACGAGATTGCTATCCTGACCGTGTAAAGGAAGGTTTTGGTAGGCAGGCCTTTCCGCTGCGCATCTTGTACATTTAGCATCCACAGAGTACATAGCTTAAGATACACGCAGCTAACTTGGAATCGAACTGCAATTTAAATGGAAACAGAGCTCTCATCAGATGAATTGGTGTAATCCGTATGGCCACTGTGTTAGTATTGGGCTCTGATGCTATGACGTATTGACAATGTTTTCTTTATTATATTTGAAGCCTGGCCGTTGATGGGTTAACTGAGACACAAGACCAAGTACCATTTCGACGTCGAGTCAATTTCCTAATTGGCCTTTACTAAATCCTCAATGGTCTTGTCAAAAGCTTCAGGTTCTCTTCCCAGGAGCTGCCCCAATGTCTCTGTCACCGCCTCTGTCTCTCCGGCTCGGATAGCCTCCCACGCAGTAGCCCAAGTTGTGGCGAGTTCCTTAGATCCAAATCTCCCAACAACCTGCGATTGCGCGGCATACTCGCCCACACTGACTTGTCTAATCTGGACTTTTTGGTTCAGAGCCTTGGACAAAACCTGAACGGTTTCGGCCAGTGACCATGACTGCGGTCCCGTGAGAGTGACGATTTTGTTTATATACTTGAATTCCGACGGCGACTCAGCATATGAAGCAATGAGCCGCGCAGTTGCTTCTCCCAGTTCATCTCGCTTCACCCAGCTTATGCCCGGCCCAGATCCGTCGTGCGGAATGAGAATCTCACTGGAAGGGTTCTTTATGTCGAAAAAGGCAGTATAGATTGGGTATGATTCGCTGTAGAGCCCTTCGCGGATGCTGGTCCACGAGAATCCAGGGTCTTTGCGAGCGAGTGCCTTGAGATGAGCCTCGCTGTCGAGATGCGCTCCCATCACTTCTGCTTCCGTAGTATCTTTGTCTAGAGATGCAAAGCCAAGGGACGAGTAGAATATGTGCTTAACCCCAGCCTTGTGAGCGGCATCAATTACTTTGGTTTGGACCTTGGTCCTGTATTGGTGAACGTGGCTCGGGTATGAAATGAGGAAGAGAATATCAAGTCCACCAAAACCGGCCTCGAGGTCCTCGGCGCTCGACTCGTATGAAGCTTGACGAGTGGTAACGCCATTGTCGATGTATCTTTGAGACACTTTCTCAGGGAATCGACTGATGAGGGTGACCCGATTATTTGGGAAGATTGATGAGAGGTGGGAATATGTGCTTGTCCCGAGCGCCCCGGACGCGGGGAAGATGCCGATCTGCGTCATTGCTGGAGATATTTATTGCGGTTTCTGCTGGGTTTTGAGGCTGCAAAGATTTGATCCGAGAAAGAGGGGAAGGGTTGATGTTTTGAGGTGCCAAGAAGTGAAATGCTGCAACTATTCTGACTAATGCCCCGAAAGATGACGTGATGTTAAGACCGATATCACCGTTGTCTATGAGGCAATGAAGACACCTTCACTGAAGTGTAGGGTGGCACATCATGGTGAGATTTGATGAATTTGTAAGCTGAGTGTTTATTTGTAGCTGAAATGTTAAAATAATGGTGTGCTTGGGTAAAATCTGAGCTACGAATTGAGTGTACCGTCAAGAGCAACAACGATTGACTGAAGCATGTTCAAGGCGAGGATTTCGACATGTATATTTGCTCATGTCGAATCATTGATGGTGAGTGAACTCAGACCATCAAGGCCCCGTACGGTTCCATGGGCCGGAACCAAGTGGCCGGGTGCCACTGACAGCTAAAGGTGACAATCAACTTCGACTCAAGGGCCCTGGTAATTATTTTGGCCAATTTGAACTGACCTCTACACTCTCATGGATACACTTCGCTCATGGTTGAAGCAATCGTCAAAGTTGATGCCGTCTGGCTGCACTCGGATCAGTCCCGACTCCAATGCCGTTAGTGCCATGCACCAGCCGATTAATTAAACCCCCAGACAAAGCAAGTCAGATGAAGGGAACGCGATGACGTTGCCCCTCGCTCCCATTGACGGATAAACCCAGCCACGGCTCAGAACTACCGACCTGCCAATCAAGGCTTAGACACTCGCGTCAACTTTATATGATCTGGTCGAACGGCCAAGATCTTGGCGAAACTTGAAAACTTCCAGAAGCCTTATCGTCTTCCACGACAGGGAAGACCATCAAGGTCCGGGGCTCCGGCGTGCTCGGACTTCATCGTTTGTCCGTAGGGCAGCGCAAGTGCCGGGTCGTTGGGAAATTAAAGGGGCCACTTGGTAAAGCTTAATGCTGAAACTCTATGTTGGTTATGCTGACCCGGCAATACCGGACAACAGGCTAATAAGGCACAAAAGTTTGTTAAATAAAGGATTAAAGGATCATCGCTGTCTAATCTCGGGTGCAGGGTGGGATAGAACTGTTGACAGGAGGCCAATTGCCCACGGGTTCTTGAGGTGCCAAGCTGGAGTGGTGTGTTTATTGGACAGGCATAACAAGCACAGCCATCTAAGACCGGAAAGAGCCGTCGGTTCAAAAGTCTGTTCTCTCTCCAGATTCTATCCCGCATGCCCGCGGACCCCTTCGATGTTGCCAAGCTCGCCGTGCAAGGGTCTCATCCTAGCTAGTTGCTTGAATGACACGCGCCACCATGAACTCTCTTGAACAAATCTAGCTCATACGGAAGTCAAATAATCATCTTTGATCACCGATCCTGGTCAGTGCCGGCCCGTCGGTGACTATATCTGCGGAGGACTTCCCCCTCATGGTAATGCTCCGTCCTCAGCATCAAGCATCGTCACTCATTCGCGCTTGCATAGTCACTCATTTGTTTGTGCATATTCACTCTTTTGATCTTTTGTTGTTATAATTGGTTACTTGATACTTTATCATCATGCGTTCTCCTCTCGTCCTTGGAACGGCGGCTTTGGCTACTGCTGCCGCTGCTGCGCCCAACTACATCGTTTACTTTGACCAGTGAGCTCTTCATTTTTCGTCGCCCAGTTTCACTATTCTAATATCCTCTCTAGGTGGCATACCGCCAACCTGCCTGACAAGTCTCAGACTGCTGGTGTCACCCACGTCATCACCGCCTTCGCCAACTCTTCGCTTTTTGCTGCCGAGCCCGCTGGAAAGTATGAGCCTTTCATGCCTCTCGATGAGATCCGTGCCCTCTTCGACGATGACACCAAGATCTGCATGGCTATTGGCGGTTGGGCCGACACTGCTGGCTTCAGCGCGGGATCCAAGACGGATAAGACGCGCAAGAGGTACGCCAGGAACATCGCGGACACCCTGGCCAGACTCGGATACGATTGCGTCGGTAAGTACTACTATATAAGTGATTGAGTAAATGGCTGACAGACCAAGATATCGACTGGGAGTATCCTGCCGGCAACGGCGAGGACTACAAGCGTATCCCCAACTCCAAGAAGGTTGACGAGATTAAGAGCTACCCCAAGCTCTTGAAGGAGATCAAGAACGCTATTGGCGACAAGGAGCTCTCCATTGCCGTTCCTGGTCTTGAGCGGGACATGATTGCCTACACCCATGAGCAGGTCCCCAAGATCAACGCTGTTGTCGATTTCGTCAACGTGAGTACTAGTAAAGCTGATAACCCGTTTCAAAGCAAGATTAACAGTTGGATAGATCATGTCTTATGATCTCATGAACCGCCGTGATACCGTCACCACCCACCACTCCTCTTACGAGGGAACTGCCCAGGCCGTCGATGCCTACATCTCCCGCGGTTTCCAACCCAGCAAGCTCAACATCGGATTCGCCTTTTACGCCAAGTGGTTCATCACCAAGGCGGGTGTCCAGTGCACCGAACCCACCGGATGCCCTACCGAGCTCCTTGAGGCTGCTGATGGAAGCGACACTGGCAAGTCTGGTGCCATTACCTTTGAAAGGGCCAACTTTGTCGGCGCGCCTAAGAACCTGACTGTTTCGCCTGATGCTTCTTGTGGAGCTGGTACCTTTTTCAAGTGTGGTGAGGTTACCTGCTGCAGTCAGTTTGGTTTCTGGTGAGTCGATTCCTATGCAACTACATCGATAGTTTCCTGACGTGATACAGCGGCAACTCTACTGCTCACTGCGGCACTGGCTGCCAGGCTCCTTATGGCCGATGCGAGGGCGCCGACATTTCGGGCTCGTTCCTCACTGCCATGGAGAACGGCAAGACTGATACCGCTGCCGGCGCTCAGTGGTACTGGGATGCTACCACCTCTCTGTACTGGACCTGGGATACCGCCGACCTGATCACCCAGAAGATCAACGGTCTGGTCCCCACTAAGGGTCTCGGAGGTATCTTTGCCTGGAGTCTTGCCGAGGACAGCCAGGACTGGAGCCGTCTTACCGCTATGCGCGAGGGATTCAACACGCTCTCTGGACAAAGCTCTGGACGCCCCAAGGTTTCTCACTTTAAGAAGCACCAGGGTCACTATGGCCACCCCAGCTATTAAGCGAAGTTTTTCAGGGAAGTCGGAGCATAGGTGGCATGAACCTCGGACGAAAGGATAGGCCTGCGAGGTATCATCCGTAGGGCCCTTTGGTCGGCTACTCTCAGTTCCTGACGAGCCAGCACTTAGACGAAACGTCTAAACCAAGACGATTCCTTAATAATAGAATAGACTATTCTGGCAACTCCTGCTATAATGCCCATCTTGATAACTTCCTTGCTCTGCTTGTTGAGGTTATGTGCCAGCCTAGTTGAGGAAAAGGCTCGTGATATTAGTTACTTGATGAGGGAGATAGTAAAGGTATGGGTATGATATATCGGTGCCATAATAGACGTAGTAATTGGGTTTATTGTTCTGTAAAACGTAGTTGTGCCTGCACCAAGTCCAGCGCCTCCTGCATAGGTTCCAACGAAGATGGTAAGCAGCCAGTGAGTGATAGCCGCTCTGGGGATTGTAATGAAAATCGTCACAGGCTGATCACTTAAGAAGCTTCCACGAGGCTGTCTCGGACCAGATCCGGGCATACCACTGGTGCAGCTCCTCCATCCAAGGGGGCATGGGACCCTTGATGCCAGGGATCTTGCCCTCGCTGGAGAAGAGGCAGCTCCTGAGTCTCAGCTCAACCTCTTCCCGCTGCTTGTCAATAGTGGCACTAATGGTGAAGAGACCGTCAGAGGGTCGCACAGCGTGATTGCGAGGCGAGTCACCGCAGCGGACGGTGATGGCTGTGGGTGTCTTTTCAACAACCTCAAAGTGGTCAGTGATTTTAGTTCCCTTGTCGTAGGTGCTCTCGGCGAGCTGCTCATTATCCCAAAGCTGCTCCTCAGTCTCGGGACCTCGCCACTTGTATTCAAGGTACTTGCGCTGAACAGCATAGCCTAATCAAGTCAATCAACAGTTATCTCAAGATGAGCGGGTTACTCACCCCAGCCACTCCACAGACCGCGGCAGAACTCGAGAGCTAGATCGCCATCCTTCTGGAGAAGCTCTGGACGGATCTTGCTAAAGGGAATACGCTTGATGCACACATCTTGAGTGGCGGGATTGCGGTTGGGGTTGTGGTTCTTGTAGATGCGGGCAGACCAGATGGGATCATTGGGCGGGAGCGGGGAGATGACGGGGTTCTTGGCGGCGAGATAAGCGGCGGCGGTGGAGGTGCCGAGGAGGGAAGTGAAGACGGCCTTGCGAATGATGCCCATGATGAAGATTATACACTTGATAGAAGGGGAGTATAGGGATGAGGTTATGAGCGAGATCTTGAAACTCAAAAGACGCGTCTCTCCCTCGGCCAAGTCCCCGAACTTGGTTTGGGCGGTTCAGCGGGATAAACGTCGGTCGGCACTCCCCACAAAAAAAGAGCGCAGACGAAAAAAGAGGCTGGAATAAATCGGGGCTGGGGAACAGCCACTTGGTCTTTGATACGACCATTGATACCTCGGCCATTGCCGATGCCACCTAACGAGGTTATCGCCGCTTTGTAATCTTGTCTTGATGCTTGGTATCTTATCGTAGTTGTCAGATCATTAGATTAATAGAACAGTTCTTCCCATGCTTCCAAAACATGATGCCATATCCCATGTCTCTCCGATTAGTCCCTCACGTTGTTCCCACACGCGTCTAATAATTCCCATTGCCTCTGAAATCGGTCCGATATTTTTCAACGGCTCAGTCGCTTCATAAATGTCGCAAACGACGCCTTCCTGCTCTTGCGTGACCAAACAGCCAGTCACGCAAAAAGGCCAAGCCAAAGCCAGCAGCCAGCTTGGAGAAGCCAGGTTTTTGAGTAGGTCAAGATTCTTTGAGACAATTTCTCGTATTTCACTGCTTCCCGGTTGCCAGCCTGAAAGAACCACAAGAAGGTAGAGTCTCGCAGCATTAGCCCAGATGCGAGTGACCATGTTGTCATCAATGGTTTGCCCTCGCTGTGGATTGAACATTGAAAATATGCCATCCTTGTTGCGTGCATTCTGATTGTCTGAGCTAGAAGAACTTGCAAGACCATTTTCCAGATCTTGAGTGATTCTGCTAGCACGCTGCATCAAGTCCATCAAGGAAAGTGCGCCGCTCTTCTTGGCTTTTTTCTTCCACAAGTCAAGCTCGATAATGTCCGCGATCGAAAGAAGAACCCAATTTTCGCAACCCACGATATGCTCGAGGTTCAGACGGGGCTTCTCTCGACTGCCCAGCACCCTCTCATGGTGCTCTCTAAGTCGAGGCAGCTGCCCCAGGACAGTGCTGGCGATGATGTCGGCGGTAATGACGGCCGCACTGAAGAACCGGAATGCTGTTTGTGAAGCTTCAAACCTGTGGGCTTCATGGGTCGAGAGCGCCGACCTCGATTGTGAGACCATCTCTTCCACGTCAGACGGTGGCTTCCACACATTGTCGTCAAGGTCTGGCGATGAGAGGAATTGCTCAAAGAGAACGGTCGCAGCATAGAGATGAACTTTCCAACTTGAAGAAGAGCCCGTCATGGTCTCAAACTTGAGAAGCAACATGATGTCACCCAACAGATGAGTGCTCTGCAAAAGATTGCCCGTAACGCCGCATCGGCTTATCGCTTCAACCCTCTGCTGCATGCCCTTGACTGCAAGATCAGATTGGCTCTCTGCCTGTTGCCAGGTATGCGATGAACACACTCTGTGGCCAGGGCCTGAAAAGATGGGCACAACTGAGACAAAGTATGTGGCCAGGCTGATGACTAGCTGGCACGATTCCGTGTTTCTCATGGCAAAGACCAGAAGCCAGCTACGGCCACCTTCAAGGAAGGTTGGGCGGTAGAAGGGATTGAGAAGAGGGAATATGTAGTCTGTGTAGGCTGTGACAAATCGTAAATCCTGCTCGTTCTGGATGACCAACGGTCCTGATCCCGAGCCGAAAAAAGCATGAGTTGGATCGTCCCTTTGTGAGGTGTCTCTCGAGCTCTCTGCTGTAGAGGGTGTATTAAATGGCAGGTTCCGAGTCGGAGTAGTAGTGTCTGTATCTGAGAGCTGATGGTCCGTTGTTTGGTCTACCGTGATTGACTCTTGAATACTGGCCGTAGAGTGTTCATCTCGGCTGGGGGATAAGGAATGCGGATTGCTCGGACTTGACGGACTGTGCCCCTCAATCTCTCGAGTGATCTTCTGGATCATCCGTCTGCCTCGACGTTCCTTTGCGTTGCGTTTGACCTGAGCTTTGAGGCGTTGGGCCATCTCGCGCTGCTTGTCCCCATTGTCCATCCATGCTGGCTTGTCATCACTGTAGAGACATGATAGCTCGAGGGCTTCGCAATTTTGGCATCTCGGTAGTGATTCATCGCACTTCTTATGTCGGATCCGACAGATCCAGCAACTGGCTGCTGTCTTTGCTGCGGGAGCCATTGTTGTTAAGGATGAAGGTTGTGTAGCCCCCTGGCCGAGTCTCCGCGCGGAGATGATTTTGGGCGGGAGGAATTCGTTAGAGAGCCACGTGAGCACGCCATTCCCGCCCAACTTGGCTCCCGCGCGGGATCACTTGCACGCGCAAGTCGAATCTTGGTGTTAATAAACAGATACATATAAATAGGTATTCAATCACCCTACTTTAGAATTGACCCATCTATTCCTTCACTCTTCTTCGGGACCCAGTCGCAATTCCAACAACCCGATCATGCCTGGATCAAAGGTCCTTGTCCTTGGGGGCACTGGCCCTGCAGGCATTTGCCTCTTGCGTGAGCTCATCTATCGCAATCATGAGGTTATAGCCTTTGCAAGAAATCCCATAAAGATCCCAGAAGATGTGTCTTCTAGCCCGCTAATCGAGGTTGGCCTCCCTAGCTATCCTAGCTTCAAGTGTATTCCCAAGCTAACCCCAGTCCCAGATAATCGAGGGACAACTCGATGACACCGAAGCCATTTCCACAGCAGTGTCCAAGAGCCACGTCGTAGTGTCCCTTCTTGGGCCTAACATCAGCCAGTGGAAGCAGGATCCAAGCCTCTTGGCCGACTTCTATAGACACTCACTTTTCCCCTCCATGCGCCAGCACGGCGTGAAACGTGTCTACGCAATGGGAACCCTTTCCATCGTTCGCCCAGAAGATTCCCGCAGTTTGCTTCGATACGGCATCGTCACGCTCGTGCGTCTTCTCGCCGGTGGAGCCTATCGCACCATCATCAACATCAGCCAAGCGTTCGAGGAGGACGCCAAGGACCTAGAATGGACGATATTCCGCATCGCCGGTATCCCCGGAGAATCTGATCATGAGAGCTGGAAGAGGGATAGAGAGGATGGCAAGGCTTTTGTGGGTTGGGTTGCCGAGACAGGTTGGACTATGTCTCATAAGCGAGGAGCACTTGCAAGGTGGCTTGTGGATGCTGTTGAGGGAGGATTGACAGACTGGGTCGGCAAGATGCCTGCAGTGAGTAAATTGGCTGGTAGCTGAGGCTTTTTAGACTTGCTTGACGCTATTCTGGCTTGGGACGACATCGTTTGGCAATCTTCACTTCCAAAGAAGTCTAGAGGTGTTGTCGATATTGATTTGCCTTATTCGTCACCTATAATTTCTCAGCTTCAATACTTCTTAATTCTTTAATACTCTCATCATTGACCATCGTCAACTCACTGTTCTGTTCGAAGATACGAATACCGTTAAGCGCACTAGTATATAACTGAATCGTTAAAAATAGGAGGCAATACAGTGTCAAAGAGAGGGTTAAGGTCAAGTTTATGCTTTCATGGATCGAAGCATCACCTATCTCCACAACAAGCGCTCTCTTTAAATCTTCATTGCAGTCTAACTAGGAATTGTAAGCAACCATATCTATCTGCATTCTTCTACAGGCGCTCTCCTTTCTCGTTAAACTTGACAACCTCTCCAGTCAGCAGGGCGTGCTGCAGCGCTCGACCAATGTTCATAACCATCATTCCACCCTCAATCGGCAAAGGCACGGGCTTGCCCTTCAGGACTGACTCGGTGAACTCGTTAGCCTCAATTGCAAAGGCGTCCTCGAACCTCTGCCAGTACTCAGGCTGAACCTCGTGTCGGATACCCAGACGGTCGGCCAGCACAACGTTGTTGGCCTTGGGAACCACATTTACAGACAGCTTTCCTGTCTTTCCGGTGATTTCGGTACACACATCATGGCCGTGAGCCTGGGTTCGCGAGCAGTAGAAGTAAGCGATCTTGCCACCCCAGAATTCAACAATACCAACAGCGTTGTCAACATCGGATAGCTCCTTCAGCTCAGGGTGGTGTTGAAGTGTGCCAGCAGCCCAGCATGCCTTGGGAAGTGGGTTGCCAAGGTACCAAAGCGACAGATCGATATCATGGATGACACAGTCGACAAAGATGCCTCCATTTCGAGCTGCGTATCGAACAAAGAATCCAGTCTCGTCGAGAAGATCGCAAGTGTTGGAACGGACCATGAAAGGCTCCCCAATGGCTTTGTCGTTGTAGATCTTGGCCGCAGCATCACGATATGAGGCATCAAAGCGCCGGGAGAAACCGGCCATGACCTTGAGATGAGGGTTTGCCTTGGCGGCGTCGACAACAGTTTGGGCCTGTCGAAACTGTTAGCTTGGGGACTTGCATTGATAATTTGCAAATCCTTACTTCTGCCATGTCGGTGCTTAGTGGCTTTTCGCAGAGAACGTGCAGACCCTTCGAGATAGCGGCAAGAGCCTGGCTCGCATGAACATCAGTGCTGGTAGAAACCCAGACGGCCTGGAGCTCAGCATGGTTGAGCATGTCGTCGTAGTCGCTGTAAACAGCGATACCAAACTCTTTGTACTCGGCGTTCGCATTTGCCCACTCTACCTCATGGGGAGTGGAGCTGCACACAGCAACCACTTTGGCATGAGGAACTCGGTACAAGAGCGTGTGGACATGTCGCTTGCCCTGTGGATGTGTCAGGACTGTTCTCTAAGCGGTTTCGAGTGAAAGAACGACTACTGACCATGCGACCAAGGCCGACAACAGCAATATTGAGTGGCTGAGACATGATTCTCTGAGTGAAGGTGTGTGAAGTCAAGGTTGAGTTCTCTTAAAGATGCCGATGACTGAGGAGGTGCTGATTGTCTCTGCTTGACTGGGAGTCTCTGCCTTCTTTATAGTTGTCTCTTCTCCTCATGTCCTTTGCTTATGCAAATATCATCGCGGATAGACTTGCCTTGTGAAATGTTTCCAGGGTTACTGAAGGACAATGAGATGTGCAACGCACGTCGTGTAAGTGGATGTGGAGGATGGGATATTACTTTATTTGGTAGGTATCGGCGATTAGGGATTTTTGGGACTTGCCTCTTTGGGTAATCGACCGGCCTCAAGTTCCATATCAAGTAATCTTGGAGGAATCACCAATAATTCTACACATCTCAGTCCCAAGATAATGGCCCAAATATGGCAATTCGCGCAAAATTTCTTAATTGGGATTGTCAAATACCTATTCGAAAAGGCTTTGGGACTTGTCATGAGTGAGGCAACATGGAACAGCTCAGGAGAACACATCTGTGGAGAAGATTGATCATGAGACCAGCTTGATGGTCGCAGAGTCAAGGACTGCTTGCTGAAATTGCCCAACTGCGCAAAGAGAGGAAAAAAGAGTCCTGAGGTGAGAGCTCGTGGGGCGCAGGGCTACAGCTCGGCCACAATAAAATACCATAGGTCAACCATGCTTACCGTTGCTTAGTAGTTACTGGCCCATGACACCCGAGAAACTCGTAAGGATCATCCAGACAGATTGTTGACCGATAGGCAGACTTATATAGTTCCAAAAAACGTAGTCACCTAACTTTGCATGCATTGATGGCTGTCTAGAAGATATATATGGGTCGCGAGCGGTGGCCTGGTCAGATTTGCACTGAATAAGGCCCCGACCATTTATCATAGCCCTGTCTCCTCGTACAGCCATTCACTCTGCCTACTTAGCTTTGTTACTCCATTGGAGACTCCAAGATCTTTGCTGAAAGCCAGGTTCTCACTAGCTAGGGGAAACTGACTCTTTTTGTGACACTACAAGTGATTGCATCCAAAACGACACTCAAAGCTGAGATCAATCACATTTTTCCCTACTTCATACAATATTTACCCCTAAAAAGTATTTTTGTATCTTTTCGTTTATTCCCAGGCACTCTTGGGCTCGCCAATCTCATGTGTGAAACCATCCCGAACCCGTCTCATGGGTGGCCCAACTCCCAAGAGGCCTGTTGAGTGAGGGTTTTCCAATTGAAAGAAAAAAAGAGATAAAATAGTGATATGGGTCAAGAAAGTTTTATCTAATTGTAAACCGATAGATCTCATTGGAGTCATTATCGCACGACTTTCTCCTGTGACGTTTTCCAAGGCTTGGCACCATGAGTCTGTTGCGTCATCATCGACCACCAAGAAAAATAAGATTGCAAAAGCCAAGCAACGCCGAGCTTTGCCTAGAAGCTTGTCCGAATGTCTCAAGCTTATCGGGTCCTCGTAATTGGTCCGTCTTGTTTCCAGCAGAGAGTCCAAGCGCGTGGAATCAGGGTTATCGATCCCGGCGTCTCTTGGGAGGGACTTGGTGCATTGCTTTTGGTCGTTTTCAAGAGTTTGGGGTCTTGGCGCGAGGAAATGTTGACGTACACGGGCTTGGTATGAGAGCATCTTTCGTTTTAGCTATGGCTGGCACCGGTTTTTATAATCGCTCTAACCCTCAACACTTCCCTTGGGCATTATCTCTTCCTCAAATCCATACCTGTTTATCGATTGCACTCTCAATGGCAGAAAGGAGGGACACTCCCAACTCCCTTGCGGGCCACCCAGTCCGCTCCTCAACCCATATCCAATCCCTCAACGACAAGGAGATTGACGAATTTCTCGATGACCTTGATCACAACGGCGATGGTTACATCAACTACGAAGAAGTCGAGAGGAAGCTCGACGAAACCCATCATGAACTCGTGCCTAAGCCGAGCTCCCACCACGTCATACGGCGCGACCACGATGGCGAAGACGACCGTGCTCGACATGCCTTTCTGAGGAGCATCATGGGCTCCGATGCTGAGCGCATTCCAAGGAACGATTTTGCCAAGCTGGTTCGCCAGTGGAGGATCCCGTCCCTACAACAGGCCAAGAAGGAGGAAGAGGATGAAAAGAGCTACATCAAGCGGCTGCCAGGTTGGCGGAGGATTCGCTCGTACTGGGCAGTCCACGGACCAGAGATTGTCTTTATCGGTCTCGTCATCTCTTTGCAATGCGCCTTTGGCGTATGGCAGCTGGTCAAGTACCAAACAACTCCACAATATCGGGCTGCTTTCGGCTGGGGCGTCGTCATGGCCAAGACATGCGCCGGAGCTCTATATCCGACCTTCTTCTTCCTCATCCTCAGCATGTCGCGTTACTTTTCCACATGGCTGCGCAGGTCTTATCATATCTCGCGCTTCCTGAACTGGGACCTTTCTCAGAAGTTCCACATTCGCATCTCCTGCGTTGCCATTCTTCTCGCAACGTTGCACGCACTTGGCCATCTGACAGGCTCCTTTGTGCACGGCAGTGACCGAGCGAACGAACAAGAGGTTGCCGATGTCCTTGGTCCTGACATGGTGCCCCGTCCTTACATCGAATATGTTCGATCACTGCCTGGGTTTACTGGAATCACAGCTCTTGGCCTGTTTTACCTGCTATCACTCTTGAGCATCCCTCAAGTCCGTAGGTGGAACTACGAGATCTTCCAACTCGGCCATTTGCTGATGTTCCCGATTATCGGCCTCATGATGGCACATGGAACTGCTGCATTACTTCAATGGCCCATGTTTGGCTACTTTCTCGCCTTCCCAACACTTCTGGTCATTGTTGAGCGAATCGTGCGAGTCTTCCTGGGATTCCATCGCATAAACGCCACCATGAAGGTTTTGGACAAGGAAACTGTTGAAATAACGGCTGTCATCCCAAGTGAGCGCCTCTGGAAGTACAAGGCGGGGCAGTATGTCTTCCTCCAAGTTCCACAGATCAGCTTCTTTCAGTGGCATCCCTTTACAGTTTCTTTCTGTCGTGGTCAGAAGATGATGCTGCATATCAAGACGGACGGTAACTGGACGGGGAGACTCCGTCAGCTGGGGGGTGAGTCGGGCGAATGCAACATTGAGATCGGGATCAATGGGCCATTTGGCGCTCCGGCACAGCGCTTCTATGACTTCAGCCATTCCATCATCATTGGTGCTGGTATTGGAGTAACTCCTTTCTCAGGTATTCTCGCAGATCTCCAATACAACGATGATCTGGACCACGGCGGCCCGGGTAATGATGCACCGCGTGGTCGTCATGACTCAGATGCTACTGTCAACGACACTTCAAGTCAGCCAGATCAACACACCCAACGACATGTGTTGAATGAAGGCAACAAGCCCCAGGCCGAAAAAGCGCACACGTTCTCAGAAGACTATCGTCGCGTGGACTTTCACTGGATGGTTCGCGAACGAAACTACCTCCGATGGTTCTCCGATCTACTCAATGACGTCTCGCGGAGCCAGGAGTGGCATCGTGAGCACGAGGTTCATCCGCACCTCGATATCCGCATCAACACCCATGTCACAGCAAAGCGCAAGGACATCTCTACTCATGTATACCGCTGGCTACTCGAGATGCATCGCACTGATGAACACCCTGCATCTCCTTTGACCGGCCTGCTGAATCCCACTCACTTTGGCCGTCCAGACTTTGAGAAGATTCTTGATGAGCACTATGAGGAGATGCTCAAGTTCCGGGGCAGCAAGCGGATGCAAGAAAGAGAAAAGGCTGGCGAATCGGATGAGGAAGACGAAGAGTTGAAGGTAGGCGTCTTCTACTGCGGTGCGCCGGTTGTTGGTGAGATCCTGGCAGACAAATGTCGTGAGCTCTCTACAAGAGGACGTCAAGACGGAAGCAGGCTAGAGTATTACTTTATGATCGAGGTATTTGGTTGAGTTGAGGATTAATACTATTATGCTACAAATTGCTTAATCTAATGCCCGTAGTGCCTTTGGTACGGGCCACGCCTGACAATCCTTGAACATCTGCACTATGCCTTTCAAAGCATCTCGTTCCCACGGGTCGGTAAAGTAGTTACCATAGAGCTGAATTGCCAGGGTCGCGTTCACTAGAGCTGGTGGTATTTCTGGGTGTTGGACGGCGGTACTGCAGACGTCAAGTACCAGAGACCTCACGTCACCTTCGGCTCTCCGGTAGGCCGCACGGGCATCTGCATCACCTCGTCTGCGATGGGTTAGTGGTGATTGAGAGTAGATCTGGGAAGAAGCCTTACCCAAGGAATGGCGATTCAGCAACCAATATCATCTTGGCCATCATCATGTGTTGCATACCCGTCAGGGCAATATTTGACGCGTACCATATCGTCGGGAACACCTCCCCTTTCGTCCTATCCGGAGGTCGGGAAAGGATAGGGGCAAATTGCCCCACAACATATTGTTCAAGATATCTCTCCTGCTCCTTCAGTCTCTCTATGAGGAGTCAGTATATCGAAGACGATTTGGTAGTTATACAACTTACGCCAACCGGTTTCAGACTTGTCCTCGAATAGCCACTTTGTAACCTGGCTGGTGTGGAAGATGAGTTTGTTTGCCGGTGATATGTCTGCCCACTCAGCTGGTGGCTCAACCATCTGTGGCGAGTACCCTCTGCGAAGGGCATAGTAGACCTCTTGTCTCAACGCTATCCAATACGAGGCATTCAAGAGCTCTCGATGATGCACTAAGTCATCCGAGGTCAGGCTTCGGAGGACAGCGTTAAGGATGGCCAGAAAGTTGACTCGTTCATCCATAGGTGCGTCCGCGGTGCTATCGTCATCCTCTTCATCGTCCATCTCTTCAAATTGGCGCAATACTACGGCCGTTGTCACAATCAACTCGCGTGCTTCTCCATCTCTAGTCGTGTGAAACTCTTTGAGCACGGGAATGCATTTTAGCATGTACTCTACGGCGGCTCCTGGGGTAAGGTTTGGCAAGTGTTGGCCACGGTAGACTATTCCCTGAGGTGTCTTGAAGGTGGCGACGCGACACATGCGGCGTGTTGAAACGGCAAAGATCGCGTTGAGAAGAGGGGGATATTTTCGGGCACGCTCGGGGACGAGAAGTTGGAAGAGTCTCTGAGGGTCAACCAGATCGAACTATAGTCTGGTCAGTTTGTGTTCCTATCTTCCAGTGTCGTTGTCAAGTTACCCAATGTGATAGCTCCTCAACAAAGTATCGGAGAAGGCAAGCCTCTTGCACACCATCCAACGGTCGATCCTGGTCTTGTGGTGGCTCAAGGCTGTGAAGTATTCCGCCCCAAGAAGGTCCTCGCTGTGATAATACTGGTAGATGCTTGGTAGGCACATATCGATAGTTTGATGAGTGTGAATGTGAAAGATGGTCAACACTAGACGGCGATGGTATCATACCATCCGAGCCTGCAGAATGGAGGATGGTAGAACTGCCAGGGGTTGTCGGTGAGGCTGCCGTGACAAGAGGTTCATGTGCCAATGCAGCCGGCACCTCCGCTTGAATGTGGGCTAGATCCGTCCTGTCATCGATAGAGAAGCTATCCCCGTGTATGGGGGGTGACGTCAAACGGACATTAGTATCTCTCTCTGCAGCGATCCTCCGGGCTGGACGTTTGGGTCCAGTATGAAGTCTGACTATGTATACATATATATCAGAGCTGAGCAACAAAAAGGTGGCAATCAGTCTCACATTCTTTTGCGCTGCTATTGACCCAATTTTGTGTCTCAGGAAATTGCGCGTCATACTTGGCAGAAGAGCCATGTCTGAAGGGCCGTTTTCGTCCTGGACGAATACACTGGAGTCCCTTTGTTCGGCATCGATTGCATTGAGGTATATCATCGTCACCTAGGTGGCACAACACGGTAAGACACGGTCAACCATCTCAAATGCCAAGAGGGCAGTCAGGAGATCAGCTGCATACAGGGGCATGCTTACATTTAAGGTGCTTTCCTATCTCAAACAGCCCGCATTAGTCAGCTGCCTACACTAGACAACAGCCTATCGGTCGTACCTTTGCATTCCGAACAGGGGTTCTTTAAAGAGGGCATGCCGTCACGCACCCGTTGCTCAGTTCTCGTTGTCGCAGTGTGTGATAGACAGAGGCTGAAGAATGTAGCAAGAGTCGGCGACCAAAAGTGGACCTTCCCCAGGCCCCACTCTGTGCGGGGTAATCGGCCAAAATTGCTAAAAATTGCCACGGAAGGAAGTAATCCCGAACTCGTGATCTGCTGTAGGGTAGGTCATGGGGTTGGGCAAGGAGAACAATGTGTGGTGAATTGGACAACGACATCGAGCTTAAAACGAAGATATTAATATCTGTTCAAGTTTGTATATAGTTCAAAGATTAATAGGTCTTTTTTATTTCGTTTTTCTGGTCGATTGAATGGTTTTGCTAGAAAAAGACTAAAACCATAGGTTCTTACTGCATGACCGAGGAAGATGTCAACGGTCAAAACCACCGCTCGACGGCAGTCCGGTCTCCAGCGTGGAACATCACGCTCAAATGACAATACATATAGGGCTCAGAAGTAAACATACTCTGAAGAACTCAACAGGTCAGTACGGAACATCTAATCAAGGTGAACAATAAATAAGCTGGACGGCTTGCACACGCCTGCGTCTACTGTACTTCCAACCTACATAGCGGCTAACCATTTACCCGGGGAGGATGAAGCAGACATATCAGAGAGACAATAAGGACGCAAGCAATGATAAGGATTAGTTGGATGACGTGCCTGTTGTGGTATCACTTAAGCAATCAATTCCTCAAACAGACACTACCAACGCGTTTTCAACATGCCGAGGGGACAAATTCACGACCATCCATGTTAACTACAATCAGGTTGAACATTCAAACGCCTCTCAGTGACAGCAAGCTAGACAAGGAGTAAATGAGATTACAAGAGGAGATGCATCGTGCAAAATATGAGATTCCCTCAATGATATACATGACCAGAATATTGAGTACAATGTCACTATAATCTCAACTCTGCACCAATAATCGATTTCAGCCCTCATTGAGAGAAAAAAGAGGTCTCGCTGTAGACAAGAGAATTCCACGGGTCGACGACGCGCTTCTGGCATCCCACTGCGTTGTCTTTCCAATGGATATCCAAGCACTGGCCCGAAGCCTCTCCCGATCTTGTTGCTTGATGATTCAATTTGTAAGTGGCAAAGCTGAACGGTTCAACAACCTATTACGCCGTCATGCACTGGAATTAAGGTTATTGGATCCATCTGTATGGGTCGAGCCATACAAGTCTCGACTGATCTAGCGAATGATGCAACCCGAGGATCCTCTGTTCGTCATTATTGTAGTGAACCTGGAATATCGGATAGAGTGGGATATGCCGCAATTGGGACCCTCATTTAGAAATCGATCGGAATAGCCGAAGTGATGGGAATGCGTGTCTTGAGTACCCTGGTCCCCCTTTTCGGTGAATGCAGCCTCGGCGGCCAAAGGATTCCTCGGCAAAGGCGCAATTCTGACAATCACACCGAGAACTTTAACCTGTCAGATCTTGGAGAGCAAGGTCAAGCATTACGAGATGATTGTAGTCAATTCAAGGCCTGCATGAAAGTGGAGGGACCGCGAACGATTGCGTTGTGCCAAGCTCATGATCTCCCACTCGGCCCCATTTGCCGCGACCGCTTTTCTCGGAATGTCTCTACGGCTGGGGCCACCCTTGGTTTAGATGCGCAATCCAATAGCGGGGACCCCGACTCCGCGCCGGGCGAGGGTATGGCGTCCCGGAGAGTGGGCTTTCTCCGGTGTCAGTTGGTGGCAAGCCTGGAGAGATGAGGTGCGAGTCAGGCAGGGATCTGAGCTGATCGCGTGGGATGAGACTCGCAACGGCCGCTGGGAGAGTTTGTCTTGCCACTGAGACGGTCTTTTGGTTGAACAGATGATCATTTCGGGTCTATCAAAACCTGGAGGATGGGGGCACGCGTCTGGTCGATTTGTGTGACCGAGAATTGCACATGCATCGACATCTTCCACCAGGCTCATCTGCGCTGTTTATTCTAGCTTCAAGCATGCCCCAGAATTCTATAAGAAGCCAAACGGAAATCCTATTTTCAGCCGGTGCCGAACTTCCACTTTTCGCCCTGCCATTAAACCCCATGTAGAAAAGCCTCGGGAAACGCGCCATCACCATCGCCACGAGGCCGTTCATCCCACCAAGCTTAAACCCAACGGGAGGCTTGCCGAGACATCTCAAGCCAATGGCCAAGACCACATTAGCCATTCAGCCAGTGCATTATTGCCGTTGAAAGGCCACTAGATGAGACGGTTTCGCTGTCGTCATCTTGCGGCTTGCCAACGCACGTCAGGACGCGCCACGGTCTGGAGGAACGCCCCCACTGGGACGATGGGAAGTCGAAGGATGCACGGCGAGATCTTGGCTCCCGAATAAGTTATTGCCAAGCTTACGACAACCCTGGCCATGCCCGGGTCTGCCCATCCCCCGTAGCCCCGGGTTCTCAAGCTGTACCCCTAGCCTAGCCCGCTTTGGGGGCTCTTAGCTCGGGGGCAGGGGAATCTAGACTCCCCATACGCTATCTCGACTTCAGATGTCGTTATCGGTCAATTTTTCGGGCATCCCACTAGCGAGCTTCAGATTTGCCCATGACCTCATCCCATCCTAGCTATGGCGAAAACGGGTCAGGGTGCGTTTTACTGGTTGTGGTTTCGTGCCAATGTTTCTGAACACGACGTAAACTGTCTCTTTTTGGAAGGAGCTTAACTTTACTCGCGTCCTTATCTGAAGGCGAAAAGGATTCAGGTAGGTGCGAGGTCTTGTGTATGGTTGGGGGTTATGAGATTGAGTTGGCAGTGTGACCGTGTGCTTCGTGTGGTGCAACACAACGACAATCCATGCCATTTACAGCTTCTGTGGAAGGCAGTGGCGGTATTTTCGCATTGTCTCTCCCCGTAGAGCCCACTGTAAAAGCCTAATCTATTGTCGCTGCATTGATACTATTCAAGTCCGAGCTTCCCAGATGAGACAAGCTGGCCCAGGCACGAAGGCTAAATGACCGACCCTTGAATAGATGGTGCCACTAGAAGCAGGCAAGTCAGATAGCCTGCATGGTCGGGATCCCACCTCGAACCGCCAGAGTTTGTGGGGTCATGTGTGTTGGTCGAGGGAGTACAGAGTAAGGTTGCCAGGGTCCATGGCAAAGTTTATGGCCTTGGGGAGGATTGTGTCATTCTCGGCGATATTGGCGTAAAGTGTATCTCAAAGTATCTAAAATTGAATATATACCTTGAACTCTGCTCCTACGTTTCATCGTCTCATCCCATCGCCACTTTTCAGCCTCAGCGCTTCAAAGCCAGCAACAACTTCACGCGAGATATCGCGCCCTGCCGGCACTTCTTCCTCTTGTTGTCTGTCACACACATTGTGCAGTAACCATGGGGTTCGCAGGCCTTTTTGACGGCTCCAAGAGCACGGCCCACGTTTCAACCGACCCCGAAGCCAGCGACTCTGAGCCCTCTGTCATTCACGATGGTGGTCTCGCATATACGCGTGTCAAGGGAGGTAACGGCTCCAAGCCGTCCTATCAGGAGGCTGTTGGTGCTCCGGTCGAGTCCAAGTCTCCTCTTGGGTATCATGTGGGATGGCTCACTGTCATCTTTCTCAACGTCAGTGAGTATTATCTCTCCTCGTCGTTGGAGGACCGACACTAACTATGTTGCAGACATGATGATTGGAACTGGTATCTTCTCTACACGTAAGACTACCCAACAACCAGCATTGAGTAATCTCATACTAAACAACCAATAGCTGCGAGTATCCTGAACCGATCTGGTTCCGTCGGTTTGGCCCTCTTCATCTGGGTCATCGGTTTCTTCATGGCTGCCGCTGGTTTCACCGTCTACCTGGAGTTGGCAAGCTACTTCCCCAACCGAAGTGGCTCCGAGGTGGTGTACCTTGAGCAGGCCTATCCCAGACCCAAGCACTTCTTCCCCGTCACCTTTGCCGTCCAGTCGGTCATCCTCTCTTTCAGCAGCAGTAACGCAGTCGGTACGTCATTACGGGTTTTGCATCGCCGTTCTCAAATTAACCATGTCTAGTTCTCTCTAGGTACCTATGGAGAATGACCGGCGATACACCTAGCGAGTGGCAGATGCGAGGCGTGGCCATTGCTGCTTACACCCTCGCCGTCATCTTTGTTGTTGTTAGCAACAAGTATTCGCTGTGGCTGGTCAACTTTATCGGCGTACTGAAGCTTCTCACTCTGGTCTTGTTCGTCAACCCGCTGCGTTTCATGCCTTTAGATACTAACAACATGGAACGAACAGCATCAGTATCGCTGGCTTTGTCGTCCTTGGTGGACACGTCGACCGAATTCCCGATCCCAAGGCCAACTTCCGCAACGCTTTCGAGGGTGAAACACCAAATGGTAATGATTTGGCTAGTGCATTCGTCAGCATTGTCTTCTCCTACGCCGGATACTGGAATGCCTTCAACGTCGTCAACGAGATCCAGAACCCCATCCCCACTCTCAAGCGAAACGGCACTGTTTCTCTGCTCACTGTGGCCATCCTTTACATGCTTTGCAACATTGCCTACTTCGCCGTCGTGCCCAAGGCGGAGTTTGCTGAGGCCAGCGAGATCGCCGCATCCGTTTTCTTCTCCAAGCTGTTCGGAGGAAGCAGGGCCGCCGCCAACGTGCTCAACTTCCTCGTTCTTCTGAGTGCATTTGGTAACCTTTTGGCTGTTTTGATTGGTTCTGGACGAATGATTCGTGAGATTGGAAGGTGAGTTGGCGGTCTGCGAGTTGACAAAGGGATATGCTAACCTCGATATCTAGGCAAGGCGTGTTGCCTTTTACCAACTTCTGGGTCTCTACGAAGCCCTTTGGAACGCCTTTGGGCCCATACTTTGTGAAATGGGTGCTTACATTCATTATGATTGTTGCTCCTTCAGCTGGTGATGCATTCACCTTCGGTACGTGAACTGTGTGGTGGCGTATCGAAATTTTTGGTCTAATATGCCTTCTAGTTGTGAGCTTGGGTACTTACCCCGATGCTATGTTCAAGTTTGCTATGGCTGCTGGAGTCTATGTTCTCCGAAAGAGACGCAAGCAGGCCGGCATCCACACCAATGACTTCCAGGCGTGGCATGTGGCTGTCATCTTCTATATCCTCATCCAGGTCTTCATTCTTGTTATGCCCTGGTGGCCTCCTAAGGGCGGCCCCTATGCTGGAGATGTCAGCTTCTGGTATGCCACTTACTGTGTCGTCGGCATTGCTATGTAAGTCACTTGCTCCCCAAATATCATAGTCTCTTGGTACTAACCCCAAGTCTAGTGTTATTATCTGTGGCCTCTACTACGTCTTCTGGATGCATCTTCTGCCCAAGTGGAAGGGTTACCAGATCCGCACTGAAATTACCAACGTCGACGACAACGGAGCCAACACGCATCGCCTGGTCAGAATCCCCAACGCCGAAGTCGCTAAGTGGGATGAGGAGCACGATGAGGCTGGTAACTTGCGCCAGAGACGTGTGCCAAGCTCGGAAGGCTCAGGCAAGGAGTAATTGGAGAAGAGTCCGGGGAGTAAGATGGGTGGTCAATGTGAAATTTGCAAACCAGTGCTTGAGGACGAACTTGTCCCTGCTATAGATATCCTGCAATTGAATTCATCCTTCATTCAACCATGTTAATGCAGCCTGGTGCTCTTGTGTTTTTGAAGAACATTTGACGTCGAGCAGTCCAAGATTATAGAGGGAAGAGAAAGCATGCTCGTTTTGTTTAGCCCTGCGTAGCTGAGGTTGGCTATTACCTGATTGTTAGAATCCAACATTAAACACTCTTGAGAAACCTGGTATGAGTCTAGATACACGTCAAGAGAGATATGCGACGGAGGGTAGTTGGCCTTATCTAGTAAACAAACAAGATGGAAGCAAAAAGAAAAACCTCACTGCTCAAGTGCCAGGACACGCAATGGCATGTCACAAAGACTAGATGATAAATCCACACAGACAGGTTTCTAATTATGTGCTCTCATAAGTGATTTCATTAGGAATGCATGCCTTCGTTGCCAAAAGAAGAAATTTGAACCAAATACCCCGTAATGCAGAATTATACACCGAATTTCATCCTACTCCTTCGCATTGCTTGCACAAGTCCATGGTTGTGTAGTCGTATCTGTGGCAATGGCCTCAATGGATGCCCACAAGCCAACAACGCAGATCAACAGACCGGTGACGAACAAGAGCACGTTGGAAACAAATCGACATGTCTGCTTCCAGTCCTTGAACCAGTTTCCGTGGTGCATCCAAAGCCAGAAGATTCCGGGGAGGCCATACGAGAACCAGCTGGCGAACAGGGCGCAAATGAGTCCTAGCAAATTGTTGAAGATGGGGATCGACTCGGCAATCACCATGGAGATGGCCCAGGTCGCGAAAGTGATGCCGAACCATGCAAAGTTGGAGAGTTTTGTTCGTCGGACCATGTGCTTGGTGTTGCGGAAGAGTCTGGAGAAGATGTAGGAGGAGGCGACATGGCCATAAATGACACCAGCAATCACAATGGCTAAGTCGATGTTAATACAGAATTTTTAATTTTGACCGAGGGTGGATAACTTACTGGGAATGGCGATACCCCAGATGGCCTTTCGCATTGTGCTCGAACCGGCGGCAGAGAGGGCAGGCGAGGGAACATCGGGGCCAACGAAAACGTAGATGACGATGGCGGCGAGGAGATAGAGAGTCGTGTCAACAATCTGGAGGAATGCCAGAGCCTTGGGCCAATCCTCAGGCTTCTTGAACTCGGCGATGACACTGAAGAAGCAAGAGTGACTCGCTAGAGAGATGTTAGAGACATATCAGAGAATGTGATAGGCGTGGGCGCTCATACAGAAAGAAATGGCGATGTTGGTGACAGCTAGGAATGCGCTTGTGAAACCAAGCTCTCGCGCAATGTGGAAGCTTCCGGAGCCAATGGGCCGCTCAGCTGCAACGTCTCCAACCGTGATGAGAACCGCTGTCGTGATGGACAGGCAGGCTAGAGATAAATGTCAGCTTGCATGTTAAGAATGCAGCGCCAGTGGAAAACTCACAGGCAATCGACATGTAGCTTGTGTACTTCAGAGTTCTGGGGAGATTCAGAACCCAGAATACCGCCAGACCAACAACCGCCCACACAATGGTGCATGTAGAGCTGCTAGTTAGGGTATTCAGGCAGATGGTCCAGGTCAAAAGGTGGCTACCCATGACAAAGACCTGGAAAATAACCTGTGCCCAGCCAAAGAACTCCTGGAAGACGCGCCCCATTCCAATCGACTTTCCAATAACCTCCACGGCATCCCCGAAATTTTGGACGAACGGGTACTGTTTTCTGAATTCGGCGAGGACGAGACCAGAGTAAGTCGATAGACAGCCCATCACGAGGATTAGGACGATGCCGGGAATGAGGCCAACGGTAGCGAGAACTGAGGGTAGCGAAAGAATTCCGAGGGACACGGTCTCCGCAATCAAGACGATTCCTCCTTGCCTGAATCTTGGTCAGCACCAATTGACACAGTCACAAAACTGTACCTACCACCACGTCAAAGTCTTGTAATCGATTAATTCACCATCCTCTCCATCCAACACCCTGCTACCACTATCCGCTGCGGTGTCGAAAGCAGGAGGAGCTCCATTGTTGATTGCCTTCTCCGCGTCTGGGACGGCATCGTGATGTTTCGGCGCTTGCGAGTCCGCCATGTTGTCTTGAGGAATGTGTGGTTCAACGGTACAGGTTGTAGAGGACACTTCCTTTATAAGACCTCGGCGAAATCCAAGTCGGCTGCGGGGTAAGTAAATAAGAAATTGGCTTTCTGGAGAAAGAGGAAATGCAGCCTCAAAGGTTTAAAGAAGGTTCCGGGGGCGAAGGCGGTCCGCCGGCACCGGTCATCAAGAGAAAAACCATCACATCCCGCCGAGTCAAGTCGACCCACAGAGGAGGAATTTTCGGGCCATGCCGATGATACCGCGCACCGAGTTCGGCCTTGATGTTTAGATGAAGCTATTTAGCAGATCTTGCTGGGCTAGGGACCTAGAACGAGATCGGCCAAGACATCGAATGACCCAACTGCCGGGGTTTATGATTGCAGGGGATTAATGCGGCTGCGCGATAGAAATTGAGTAATGGTTACGTTATGGTCCCACAAGTTGGTAAATCTTCAGAGACCGTTTGTCGTCTGATTGCCAGCAGCTCTCCACAGTCATGAGCCACAGGGCTCATCTCGAACGTCTCCCCAGGAAGAGCATGTTCTTCAACGATCTGAATCTTGCAGCTGTCATCAATGCGGTGTTGCTTGAGCAGCCTCAAACATGTCTGACATCATGACGCGCTTAACAGAGGTTGTTAAACTTTTCAGCCTCCTTTGTGACAAGTGCATGCAAGCTTTTTCTCCCCTGTCGGAGGCTCAAATGCCGCTGGTTCTAGCCGATTTCTGGAATCGTTAAAACCTTTCTAGCGTCTCTCTCCATCCAATGGTAGACGCTGACGCCTTCACTCGAGTCATAGTGGATCTTTTTCCCTTGCCACCATTCGCTCGCCGATCACGGTCCGAAGTGGTTCGTTCGGAGCTTGCGATGCTCGGCCAGGAACGCTGATGGAGACGCCGCGGCAGTGAGGAGCCGCAAGTTCAGACCGCTCCGGGGAGGGTCAGGCGTCTCCGAACAGTCAGCAACCAAGGCCTCGACAAGAGTGGATGTAATGTGACCCTTGCTTGGATCCTTAAGTAATGTGCTTGGCAGCCTGAGCCCAAGGTGCCACTCCGGGGTAGTACATACAGGTAGAAAGCTTGTCTCACATAAATCTCTCTGCTCTCGTTGGCGTAACCTTTCTCTCTGATTAACGGCCGTAACTGTTCCCCAGAATATTCATAAGCCGCGGATGCAGGCTGGTGCCGACGAGGTAACATCATTACCTGCCTGCATACATCGGTGGACTTGGAGCTTGCGAAACCCGACCTTCCCATTGGCCCACCTGGGACTCGGCTGCATATAAATGCTTGACTGTTCTCCTATCAAGTTGTCTAAACTATTTTTTGTATATATAATGAGATCACTTGTAATAACAAGGTCATCTTGCGCCGCGGATCTCCTCATAGATTTCTGACTTTGTGGGATCGGTGTAAATGCTACGAGAAACGGATCAACGCTACGAGGCTTGCAATATCATTTAGCTCATGAGTATGGAATTGACTACATTTGCGTGCTAATGAGCCAAGATACAGAGTAGCTCCCCATGAGCACCTTTTTGGATGCTGGCCACCCTACCCGACATGCCCACGTCTTTCACTTTGTCGCAAGCCAGAACGTTGTGATAGATTACTGAGTCTCTTCACGTTTAGCATAAGAGGAACATGTTGTTTATCATTGAGGAAGAGGGTGACAAGGCTTGCGGCCGTTGAAGCAGCTTAGAGCTGAAGGTCTTCGGGGGCCTTGCAGCAGGTCCAGCAAGGGTTGTTGGAAGTGCCCTATATTTTTGTCAGTATTTTCATCTACAGAAATTATGTTGCCAGGGAAGTAAGCTACCATGTTGTTTGAGTACTGTGTCATGTTAGTCAACGTCGAACCAAAGGAAGCATGGGACAATTGAGACTTACCCAGCCCTTAGGGCAAGTAGGCGTGCTGGGCCAGCAAACTGCAAGGCAAATCGGGGCGTCACTAATGTTGACAGTTCCCTTAGGCGCGGAAACTTGAGCGTGGTGGGAGGGTGATTGGGAGACTTGAATACGGAGACTGGAGGTAAGTTAGCAAGCTACTTCATACATACCGTGGCGATACCAAGTAAACAGCCCAATTCTCAGCATTGAAGCCAGGTTGCTATTGCAAAAGACTTACGTGATGTCTTCGTTGGCTTTGACGGAAGACCAGGGCATGGCGGCGATGCCATGGGCGAGGAAGAGGATGGAAGCAGCAGAGAACTTCATGTTGATTCTTTTGCAAGCAGCAAGGTATGTAAGATGTTTTTGGTGAGAGGATGTTTGAGTCTGAATGAGCTTGGTGGTAGATTTTCGTCGAGATGAACCGACACCTTTATAGCTTAGTAGGCACAAGCTCATCCCATACCGCGCAAAGATGAACGCTCAGTTCCCTCTTTCGTTCTCGTGCACATGTAACCTTTTCCCCTCACTAATTTCCTGAGGTAACCGCGATCAACTGTACAACATCGCGGGATCAACGTGTGGGTGGCTGAAGTGACGGCTTCCGATGTTGTGTGATACATTGTGCAACACTGATCAGCGTGCCTCGGGCAACCCTTCTGTGGTCGTTGTTGTAAGACCCTGCTCAAGCTACCAGGTATCCTCATTTATATCACTGGTAAATACATAAGAATATTGCCTATCTTGTGAAGATATCTATAACTTGACGTGAATTCGATCGGTCATGCGTGTTTCGAGCACTCTTGGATCAGGAGACAACCTATGTCTCTCAACCGAACCACTATCACATTGCCATGCTCATATATGTTTCATAAGTGAGGAGTTGTCTTACAAGACTGAGACCAAGACTTGCTCATGTCCTATCGACTCAGGCAGCAAAACACGGCATACAACACAGCAGGGAAATGACCCTGGTGGTACGGCTTGTCTCTGAAGATTTGTATCCTATGGCTGAATGCTAGTGCACTCGGCACTTGCGTCATTGATTTCAGTCAGGCTCATCGGGTCCTCGGCAGAGAGGTTCGGGTTCCTCGGGTTAGGGACTGTTGGTTACTTGTGTACAGGTGCTGTGAAACACGGGGCCTGTGATACAGCACACTGAGGGGAACACTCAATACGATACTGGCTCTAACGGGTGGAC
The DNA here is from genome assembly GCA_027569015.1 of Ascodesmis sphaerospora. Classification (NCBI taxonomy): domain Eukaryota; kingdom Fungi; phylum Ascomycota; class Pezizomycetes; order Pezizales; family Ascodesmidaceae; genus Ascodesmis; species Ascodesmis sphaerospora. The sequence continues at coordinate 97,057 of JAPPUR010000011.1, read as the reverse complement.
AAATTGATGATTTACGTCGACTGTTGTTGAGACCCATATTATGATAAAGGAAGTTGTGTAAACATTAAGAAAAACGTCCAAGGTTTTATGTTGTGCATAATTCATAACTGCCTCTTTGCTGTTACGACCAATGGCCTTCTGCACGGACATCAGAAACAACATAACGGTGACGTAGTCCCCGGAACCGTTCCGGTGGCTTTGGTGGTGTGTTGGGATTGGCGACGGAATGCCTCCGTACGTCGGTATCATTCCGACCCCTCGCGGCTATGGGTTAGGCTATGCGGGATCCAACCTATATGGGCTTAAAAGAGAGGAGTTCTTCTAAACAAATATGACACTGCCTAGGCCATTGTCGAAAGTATCTCTTAAACGAACTGGCTTGTTACACCGCGTCCCTATCGCCAAGTTTACACCATGATCGGTCAAGTCGGCCAGTATCTTCCTCGCTCCAGCGGCAAGACAAAGATCTTTACTTTCAGCCTGGCAATTACCTTACTGGTATTTTTAATAATTGTACTTGTTGCTCAGTACTTCAAGCCCACAGGCCAAAGGAACCTCAAAGATGGTCGCAAATCTCGTCTCCCTCCTGGCCCGCGCGGTCTTCCCATCCTTGGGAACCTACTCAGCTTGAAAGAGGGACGCCATGATCCGGACCACGCGTTTGTAAGTCTCTTGTGCCCGAGAATAAACATTGCTGAAAGTGAAATAAGCTCCAGCACATTGCCAGCTTCGGAGAAATGACAACGGTGCATCTCGGATCTAAAACTTGGATATTTCTCAATTCTCACCGTACCGTCTCCGAGATTATCGCCAAACGTGGCAGCGCAACAAGCACGAGATCTCCCATGCCAATCTCCAGTGGCCTAGTCAGCCGTGATGCTAGGTCATTGGTCCTTCCTCAAGAGACCTGGACAGAACGTCGACGAGTGATGCACAGTCTTCTAAGCGGCACCGCCCTGAAGCAATATGGGGAGTGGCAGGAGCTCGAAAGCACCCAGATGATGGCCGAGTACCTCTTCAAACCCGAAAAGTGGTACAAGCATCACTATCGCTATGCAAACTCGGTAGTTCATCGGATCGCTCTTGGAGAGCGTTTGGGCAAATCGACTCAAGAGCTCACCGACCTCCAAAACTGTGTTACCTTTTTTGTTGGAAGCATTGGATCCAGTATCATAGATTGGTTTCCAGATCTAGCCAAGTTGCCCAAGTTCATGCAGCCGTGGCGTCGTCACTGGAAAGCTCTGGGTGACTGGAACTTTGACGTGTACAACTCATGGTGGGCGCCTATCCGGAAACAAGTGGAAGAGGGGACCGCACCGCCGTCGTTTGTGCGCGATGTGCTCCTCAACAAAGATACGAGATACAAGGGAGATGACCAGGACTGCATGTATGTTGCAATGCAACTGATCGAGGCGGGGAGTGACACTACACGAGAGGCACTCAATATCATGGTCATGGCAATGTTGGAGTATCCCGAACCGTTCCGCAAGGCCAGAGACGAGATTGATCAACTATGTGGCATTGGAGAGCAAGCAAAGCTGCCAGTTCTTTCCGACATGGAAGATCTGCGCTTCATCTGTGCGATTGCGAAAGAAGTCTTGCGTTGGCGGCCCATCTTCGTCGTGACCCCAGATCATGTTGCTTCGCAGGACATTGAGTTTGAGGAATACAGGTTTCCAGCCGGCACGGGCTTTGTCATTAACGAAGTCGCAGTGGGAAACGAGTGCGAAAAGCCTGACATATTTTATCCAGAACGATGGATGAACGGTCATGAAACCGACATCAGCCATGGGCTCTGGCAATTTGGAGGAGGCAGGCGAATCTGTGTCGGATATCGTCTGGCCCAGAGAAGTTTGTTCATCAACATGGCGAGACTTATTCAATGTATCGACTTCAAGGCGGTTCGTTAAGCTCAACTCATAGTTTTGGAACTAGTTGCTAACCAGGCTTACAGGATGGCCCGTACAACGGGAGGATTCTTAACCTGGAATCGACAGATGAGCCTTTCCCAGTCAAGGCGACCGTACGCAGCAGAGACTACCGGAATTTGATTGTCGAGGAAGCGACCAAGGCTGGTGTTTTGGAGGATGCAATAGTGGATCGAGATTTGTAGTTGGATACGATGGAGGGCCAAGCACTCGTTTCTCGGATTGCCAATACCATGTTTCAAGTTTATGTCTGATATCTCTGCCCTTCAACCTTTCGGTGTCTTTCCCCTCCTGTAGTGTAACTATAAGCTAAGCTGGTGCTGTGAAGCCACCGCCAATATCATTGATAGTAGAAACTCTGCGTTACTTTGCTCCTCCCTCGACCCAGTGACCCTATTCAAAGCTCAAAGTCTGGCACCGGATCTTCCGGCTGCACAAGGGGCGATGCCACGGATTCAGATGATGTGTGCACCCAGAACGAATGGTGTTAGCCCTGTTCCCCTCTGCGATTTACATTTGCTGCAACGAGGTAAAGCTCGGAACAGACTGCATCTGGAGGAGACGGAACTCGGAGCCATCCCGACGTCCAAGGTGCCGCGCACTTTTGAAGCCAAAACCCTGGTTTTTAACCCCCCAGTAGGATTTTCCTGTTCAACATCAACTTCCTAGGAAACACCAAACGACTCACCCTTCAATTTTCAATTCGTATCATCTTCTTTTCACCATGGCGTCATTCCCTCGAGAAGGATTCACAGTCGACTTTGTGGCCAACTTGGCCCGAGTGACCGTCTTGAACCCTATGATCATTATTCCACTGGCGATAAGCACATTCTGTCTATCAATCCACGGTTCAACCGGTTCGGACTGGAGCAAATCACTGGAGGCCGCGCAACCTTACACCTACTCTCTCGCTGCCTTGAGCGCCCTGTTGTACGCTACCGACTTCCTGAACAGGCAGTTTAACAATAACTGGACTACTGACCCGGCCTGGGATTGGGATAACGAGATTGTCGTCATCACTGGGGGCAGCAGTGGCATTGGAGCTGATCTGGCCCAAAGTCTGTATGCTCGCAATCCCAAGACAAAGGTCGTCATCATCGACTACGTTCCGTTAGCCTGGGAGCCTCCACAAGGGACGAGTACCAAGTACTACCAATGCGACCTCAGCGACAGCTCCCAGATCCGTGCCACCTGTGAGAAAATCAGAACTGAAGTTGGTCACCCTACGGTTCTTGTTAATAATGCCGGTATTTCTCGAGGTGCCACGGTCTGTGAAGGTTCGTACGCGGATGTAGAGGTTACCATACGGACGAATCTCACCGCACCATTCTTACTGGTCAAAGAGTTTGGCCCAGACATGACACGTCGGAATCATGGCCATATCGTCAATGTCAGCTCAATGAGCGCGTTTCTTCCGCCGGCTCAGGTGGCAGACTATGCTGCAACTAAGGCTGGGCTGATTGCTCTACACGAGGTGAGTCTGCGCAAATTTACCTACTCCACAATGCCACTCAAGGTCTAACAACATCAGGCGCTACAACTAGAGCTGAAGAGATCACCCCGTGTCAGACTGTCACTTGTGGTGCTCAGCTTCACTCAAACGCCCTTGTTCAAAGGCAAGACGAATCAATCTGATTTCTTGTTCCCGCTTCTGCATGTTGAATCAGTGAGTGAGGCGATAGCAAAGACGCTGTGGAGTGGACACGGCAAGACAATCTTTATGCCTGGCATCATGCGCTACATTGCGATATTGGTAAGTTTACTGCTCTATAGTTGGATGAAGGAATTGTTAACATGGGGAATTAGAAAGGGGGGCCGGAATGGTTGTGGCGTTTGGCAAGAGAGGGAACTGGTAACACGCAGGTGGACTTTAGAGGACGACAGAAGTTGGATCCCAAGACAGGCACATTGCTTCAGATTTGAGCAAAAATAGGGGTCATACGACCGATCGATTATGGTTCTTGACATGGTGTTAAGAGACTGCAGTCTTTGGAAGATGAAATATTCTCCCGTACAGAGGTTAGAGCAGGTAATTAAGTAACCTATAAAAGGCTTAACCTTTTCTAATAATATGGCTAGGTATGACTCTTCTTCTATGGGCAGCAGAATTTAGAAAAAAGACATTGTATTAGCATTAGGTTATGCTGCTATAATGTTTTAATAATATGTTCTTCATTATAGTTAGAGCCTACACCTTGATAGGTTAAGCCAGAAGACTGAGCAAAGCTCGGATAGTCACTTTGTTATGGGCACAGCGATACAACTGCACAGTAACTCATTTAGTTTAATTTGTTGACAAGTTAAAGCTTTTGACCCAATTTCACTGAGTCAAGACGTCGTATCATCCAAATGTTGAGTGTGCCGGGATAAGCGCTTATGGAGAATACAACATGACTAGACTCCATCTGCATCGCAACCAGTATTAGCCACCTAAAGGACGACACACCCGACGATCGAGCATTCATCCATTTTCACATGCAGTGGTACTTGAAGAATTCGGTCAATGGTAGTTGATAGGTTCCTACCCCGCGGTGGCTTGCCTGGGCTGGCAAGTCGGGGATGGCGGAAGTGCTCCGGCCAGCCTTCGGAGGCATCCCGACCATAACGCCACGGCGAGATGGCTCTTGGCAGCTTCAGGTACATACGTAAAGCCCTCGGTAAATACGATCATGTGCGGGGAAGAAACTCGATCGATTAATTTATTTGATTGGTATCTCCAGCCGCAGTTCAAATGGTAATTCAAGATAAACCCAACGCTCCCTAGCCAACCAAGCTAACAGTGGACAAACACCACCTCTGCGACGATGGCACCAGAAAAGGCTAGCCGAAAAAACTACAGCCAGTTCGCTTGCATTGGCACAGGGTTCTCAGCCATCTGTCTTGGGGCGACTCTGAAACGATGGTATGGCATCAGCGACATTCAGTTCTTTGAACGACACACCGAGCTGGGTGGCACATGGTTCAAAAACACATACCCTGGTAACTATCACGTCCTTTGAGCGGGAGCATGGTGCTGATCAAGACAGGCTGCGCCTGTGACGTGCCAAGCGCTCTCTACAGTTACTCCTTCGAGCCAAATCCAAACTGGAGCCGCGTCTTGCCTTCGCATGATGAGCTTTGGAGATATCTAAAGCAAGTCGCCGATAAGTATCATTTGCCTCCCAAGATGTCCTTTGGCATGGAAGTCGAGAAGTGCGAATGGATTGATCAACTCAAACGCTGGCGCCTTCATGTTCGACATATCAACACGGATAACGTATTCATCCACGAGTGTCAGTTCCTCTTCGCCGGCACCGGCCAACTCGTTCAACCACGCGAACTCGACGTTCAAGGGGTCGAGAACTTTAAAGGCTCCATCTTTCACTCTGCCAAATGGCGTCATGACGTTGAGCTCGAGGGCAAAAATGTTGTAGTCTTTGGCAACGGCTGCACTGCGGCTCAGATTGTGCCATCCATCGTCGGCAAGACAAAGCACCTCACGCAGGTCATCCGGTCGAAGCATTGGATTCTTCCGCCCATTGACGGAGTCCAAACAGATGCTATGCGAAAGGCTTTTAAATATATACCTGGAAGCATGACGCTACAGCGCCTCCTCGTCTTCTTGGCGGCCGAGAATGAACTGAGAGGGTTTCCAATGACAAAGTCAGCCGCCAAGTTCCGTCAAAACCGTCGCAAGCAGGCTGAGCAGTACATGAGACGCACAGCCCCAGCCAAGTATCACGAGATGCTGATTCCTGATTTCGAGGTTGGCTGCAAGCGGAGAATCTTTGACTCTGGCTACCTCGAATCCCTGCATTCCAAGAACCTCACACTAACAGACACACCCGCTGTCGAGATCGTTGCCAACGGAGTCAAGACTGAGAATGGCTTCATTGAGGCAGACGTCATTGTCATGGCAAACGGATACATCACGAACAAGTTTCTCAATGGTATAGAGGTTATCGGGAGGAACGAAACAATGAACGAGCACTGGGATTCATTTGGCGGTGCGGAAGCTTACAATTGTTCTTCCATGAGCGGGTTCCCCAACTTCTTCATCTTGCTTGGTAAGTCCTTTTCTACCTCTCACCAAGGTTGAAACTGAACATGGCCACCTAGGACCCAATGCTGCAACAGGTCACACGTCTGCCATCATGGCGGCCGAGAACAGTGTCAATTTCGCGCTGCGTGTCATAAAGCCTGTGCTAACTGAGCAGATGGGTATCGTCGAACTCAAGCCAGAGGCCGAGAAGCTCTACGTCGACCGCATCCAGCATGATCTTTCCAACACGGTTTGGAATTCTGGGTGTCAGAGTTGGTACATCGAAGGAAGCCCGGAAAAGGGTCAAACATGGAACGCCATGAGCTATCCCTACTCGCAGGCCTATTTCTGGTACCGGAGTGTGTTTCCGACCTGGAGTGATTGGGCGATTTCTGTGAGTTTTGCATCACCAGTCTTCTTGGATTTGGCAACTAACTATCCTAGGGCTCCAAGATTTCCGTGTTTCGGCGACTTGTCAAGGCAATTCTTGTCATGGGTGGCTTGCTTTCGGTGCTGACATTTTGTTTCGTCAGCTGGAAGAGCAAGGGGGGTCTCGGCGAGAACTGGTACCGCTTTTTGATGCTGTTCAAGCATCTCCCTCAGTATTTGAACATCTCGCAGGAGGGCTAAGCGTTACCATGCATTCTGGCCCAGCGTGACTCCCTTTTCGAACCTCGGAATCTTGACCGTTCATATCGTCATTTATTGTTTGTATCATTAGTCAATTATACTCCTAGACGCTTATCAATAAAACAAGGAAATCTCCGCCTCTAGGATGAGTTTAGAGGTTACTGGCACTGCTAATGCCCGTGTGGAGGCCAAGGGGGCATTTTACAGGATGATCTATAGTCTCTGCAGTACCTAATGGAGCCAGCGCAATCTAGGAATACTTCAAATTCTTGTCTAGGGCGTCATAATCTCGCCACGATGTTCCGTGTGGTGGCACCGGCCGGAATGGCCTCGTCGGAACCGTCCCGACGGCCTACGCAGGTCTGCTCCACCTCATTTCCACAGCTGCTGACGAGTCTTCCCTATCCTCCTCCTTTCCCGTATTTTCTTAAAGTATTAAAGCAATGATAGACTGAAATATCTTCAGAGACCACATTGTCGATCGTGGTCCTTTGTTCACACATCCCTCGCCATGGCGTACGGCAACCTTTTATCCCACCTTGCTCCGACAACTTCAACCCAAGAGCCGCGTCGAGACAACACCCCACCACCCCGACAATTGGGAATCACTTGGAAGAATTTGACTGTTCAGGTGGCCTCTTCCGATGCAGCTGTTCACGAGAATGTCTTATCTCAGTTGAATCCCATCAAGACTCTTCACCGCTTGCGACGCAGACCAGCAAAGAGAACAATTCTCGACAACAGCCATGGCTGTGTCAAGCCTGGGGAAATGCTCCTCGTCTTGGGTCGTCCTGGATCTGGGTGCTCAACCCTCTTGAACGTATTGGCGAATCAACGGAATGGGTATGCTTCAGTGTCTGGTAACGTCCACTATGGCAGTATGGATCCCACAGAAGCAAAGCGCTATCGTGGCCAGATCATTCTTAGCTCAGAGGATGAGATATTCTTTCCATCCTTGACGGTTGGCCAAACAATGGACTTTGCGGCTCGTCTGAAATCTTCGGATCAACATGTGTCGACCAAATCATTCTCTTCTCACTCTCTTTTGCACGACCTTGGCATCGATCATACCTCCACCACCAGGATAGGGAACGAGTACATCCGTGGAGTGTCGGGTGGAGAGAGACGACGAGTATCGATTGCGGAATGTCTTACCACACAAGGGTCGATATACTGTTGGGACAATAGTACCAGGGGCCTGGATGCCAGCACGTAAGTTATGGAAATGCCCATGAGACTCATGACACAATCACGGAACCAAACAGTGAAGCTGATGGAGGTATTCATCAACAGGGCGCTCGAGTATGTCAAAACGATCCGAGCCCTGACCGACCGCTCCGGGCTCTCCTCTATCATGACCCTCTACCAAGCCGGCAACGACATTCATCACCTATTCGACAAAGTCCTCATACTTGAGCAAGGTCACCAAATCTTCTATGGCCCATCCAAGGAAGCACGCCCTTTCATGGAGGGTCTTGGATTCCAGTGCAGGGAGGGCACCAACGTCGCCGACTTCTTGACCGGAATTACCATTGAGACGGAGCGGATCATTCGTCCAGGATTCGAGCTGAGCTTCCCGCGAACCGCCGAGGCTATCCGTGACAAATACGAAGAATCCAAAATATGCTCAGGAGCAGCGGCTGAATACGATTATCCTTCCACGACCGAGGCAAGAATGTGGACAAGACAATTCCAAGCAACAATACAGGGAGAGAAAAATACCCACTTGCCAGAAAAAAGTCCTCTGACTGTGGGCTTCATCTCCCAAGTACGGGCCTGTACGGTCAGGCAATACCAGGTCATCTTCGGCGACAAGGTCACCTTTTGGACCAAGCAAGCCACAGTCTTGGTGCAAGCATTGGTTGCCGGGTCGCTCTTCTACAACGCCCCGAGCACGTCGGCCGGCATATCTCCAAGATCCAGCGCCGTCTTCTTTGCCATCATGTTCAACGCGTTGTTGGCCATGTCGGAAGTCACCGACTCCTTCTCAGGAAGACCCGTCCTTGCAAAGCATAGATCATTTGCCCTGCTTCATCCAGCCACGTTCTGTGTCGCGCAGATTGCGGCTGACGTGCCCATTGTCCTAGCCCAGATATCTGTCTTTTCCTTAGTGTTGTACTTCATGGTTGGCTTGACGTTATCAGCAAAGTCCTTTTTCATCTTTTGGGTGATTTTGGTGTCCACGACAATGGTACGTTAGCTCCTGTCTCTTTAGAGACTACATAAACGTTGTTAAGAGAAACTCAGTTGACTAACAAAAGGACTCTAGTGTATGACAGCCTTGTTTCGAGCCATTGGTGCTGCCTTCACAACATTCGACAAAGCAACCAAGGTGTCCGGATTAGCCATCATTGCAAGCGTGTTGTACACGGGCTTCATGATTCCAAAACCCGACATGAAACCTTGGTTTGTCTGGATCTACTGGATCAATCCCCTTGCATACGCATTTAACGCCCTGATATCCAACGAATTTAATGGAAAAACCATTCCATGCGTCGGAGCCAACTTGTTGCCCGTCGGTCCAGGTTACAACAACACCAGCATAGGTCATCAATCCTGCGCAGGGGTTCCCGGTGCAGTTCCAGGACAGACTTTCGTCACGGGAGATTCGTATCTTGAATCTTTCTCATACAGTCACTCTGATCTTTGGAGGAACTTTGGAATCATTTGGGCTTGGTGGGCGCTGTTCGTGGCCATCACTGTGATTTCAACTTCAAGGTGGAAGTTTTCTTCTCAGAGCACATCGAAGCTTCTTACGCCGAGGGAAAAGAAACAGGAGCGTCAGAAGGCAATTCCTCGATCCAGCGATGAAGAATCCCAGTACTCGGGTGAAGACACTGTCGGAAGTGAGCCTCGTCCATACCAGGCGACGGATGGCGCCCTCATCCGGAACACCTCGATTTTCACCTGGAAAGACATCTCTTATGTGGTCAAAACGGCAGAAGGCGATCGAAAGTTGCTCGACGACGTGTACGGTTGGGTCAAGCCAGGTATGCTAGGGGCGCTGATGGGTGCTTCTGGTGCTGGCAAAACGACGCTACTCGATGTCCTAGCGCAGCGGAAGACTGAAGGGTCTATCAAAGGATCCATCATGGTAGATGGCCGTCCTCTCCCCATCTCGTTTCAGCGCTCAGCTGGGTACTGCGAGCAATTTGACGCTCATGAGACGTACGCTACTGTCCGTGAGGCCCTCGAGCTTTCCGCGCTGCTGAGGCAAGGCCGCGATGTTTCCCGCGAGGACAAGCTGAAATATGTCAACGAGATTATCATCTTGCTCGAGCTGGAGGATCTTGCCGACACATTGATCGGCACAGTCGGTGACGGTCTGTCTGTGGAACAACGGAAACGTGTCACTATCGGCGTTGAGTTAGTATCCAAGCCGAGCATCCTTCTGTTTCTTGACGAACCAACTTCAGGCCTCGATGGCCAGTCGGCATTCAACATCGTTCGGTTTCTCCGAAGACTCGCGAACCTTGGCCAGGCAATACTGGTTACCATCCATCAGCCGTCTGCCCAGCTATTGACCCAATTCGACACACTGCTTCTCCTAGCCCGTGGTGGCAAGGTGGCATATTTTGGGGATATTGGTGACAATGCCGAGGTCGTCAAGGCATATTTCGGTCTAAATGGAGCACCCTGTCCCGAACAGGCAAACCCAGCCGAGCATATCATTGATGTTATCTCGGGCAAAGCATCCGAGCGAGACTGGAGTGAGGTTTGGTGTGAATCAGCAGAGCACCATGCGGCTGTAGAACATCTTGACCTGATGATATCAGAAGCAGCTTCGAAGCCGCCAGGTACGATTGATGACGGTCACGAGTTTGCTGAGCCTCTCTGGACCCAGGTCAAACTCGTCACGAAGCACATGAACATTGCCTTGTTCCGCAACACGGGATATATCAACAACAAGTTTATTCTGCATGTTTTCTGCGGTCTTTACAACGGCTTTTCGTTCTGGCAGATTGGTGACTCACTGGACGACTTGCAACTACGCATTTTCACCATCTTCAACTTCATTTTCGTTGCCCCAGGAGTCATCAATCAGTTGCAGCCACTCTTTATTGAGCGCCGGAATCTCTTCGAGGCACGCGAGAGCAAGTCCAAAGCCTATTCCTGGATCGCCTTTGTCACCGGGTTGATAATCTCAGAGACTCCGTACCTGATTCTCTGTGCAATCCTGTATTTTGCCTGTTGGTACTATACAGTTGGATTTCCCGTGGCTGCAGAGAGGGCCGGCTCGACCTTGTTTGTTATGCTCATGTACGAATTCCTCTATACCGGAATTGGACAGTTCATTGCTGCATACGCACCTAACCCGGTCTTTGCTTCGCTTATCAACCCCTTTGTCTTGGGCGTCTTGATCATGTTTTGCGGTGTGCTTGTTTCGTATGAGCAAATTACAGCTTTCTGGCGCTATTGGCTGTATTGGTCGAATCCCTTTAGCTATATCATGGGAAGTCTGATCACCTTCAGCAGCTGGGACCTTCCAATTCATTGTTCCGATGATGAATTTGCCGTCTTTAGCCCGCCGAATGGATCGTCCTGCGGCGAGTACCTGTCGTCGTACCTTTCGATGGGAGGAGTTGCTGGGAACCTTACCAACCCGGATGACACCGCTACCTGCCTCGTCTGTCCGTATCGTAACAGCAATGACTACTTCTGGGCTCTCAACTTGAAGGAGTACTATTACGGATGGCGTGATGCGGGCATTGTAGCACTCTTTGTCTTGAGCTCTTACTGTCTGGTTTTTGTCCTGATGAAGCTACGGACTAAGGCATCCAAGACCGCGAAATGAAGGAGTGGCGTTACAGCTTGTATTCTTCTAAGAGAGGACCGGAGAGGATCGAGGGAGGAGGAACTGGTCTCTGAAAACTTGCAATTTCCTTTGTCATTTTAGTGTTTTTCTTTTCACCATGCATTCGCATTCTGTTTTGATCTCGATATTCATAGATTAGAATAACTCCGTCATACCTAACAGAACACACACCAATGGGGTCCTGCAAATAACTGCAACGCAACTCGTGACCGACACGCCGCCTCCTTCGGATGGGCCAGAAAGTTTGCCTAGATACTCTCTTATCCGATGTGACTAATCTTCCCACTCTATTCCTGTATTCACTCCGAACCACTTTCAACCTCCTTTGCCAACACACCTTTCATCCAATCCTTCATTTCCAAGATGCATTCGCCGTCACGTTCCTCTTGAGCCTCCAACAAGATAAAGTCATGGGCCTGCCTGGTCTGCAGCGCAAACTGCACATTTAGCCCTGGGTTTGACTGTTGCACCTCATGGGCGAAAGCCGCCGCTTGGTCTCGGAAGACCTCGTGGCTTCCAACGGTGACGTACATTCGATCAAGAATAGACGTGATTCCCTTCATCCAAGACTTATCCCCGTCCAGAGGGCAGGCGAGGATGGCCAACTTGTCGTAATTCTCGTCGGTGTCTGGAGAGCCTAGTAGCTCTTTAGTACACTTATCTATAGTCGGACCCGAAAGCATATCGATCCAAGAGTTTTCCGCGAACGAAGCATCATTGGTATGTCGGGTCACCCATGGTGAGACAAGGAATGCACCCAGCAGTGGCTCGGACAAGGTAACTCTTGGGACTGTGGGATGTGGCTCAACAAGATGGCTCAGTAGCTGAGCCGTCAAGTTTCCTCCCGCAGAATCTCCTCCAATAATAACGTCTTGAGGGCGGACTCCTTGGCGTAGAAGATGGGCCAAGCCACTGACAGCCTGACGGAGTTGAACGGGATATCTTGCCTCGGGACAGAGCGTGTAATGGAGGACTGCCACGGCAACTTCGGTTTTCATATCGATGCCCGCAGCGACATAGGCTCTCCAACACCATTCCAGATGACCAGGCAACAATGCGGCGACATATCCGCCACCATGGAAGAACAGAACGATCTTCTTTGCTTTCCGTCGATTACCGACCCAAAGGAGTGATGAATGCCCGTCCTCTAGAGGTTCTAGATCGTAGGAAAGTCTTTCGATGGCTTCTGTATCCCCGGCCCTCTTTGCCTTGGCAGTTTTTCGCTCCATCCATGATTTGTATGCATCTTTCGTTGAGAGAGACAAGTACTGAATCTGCCGGGAAGAGAAAGTTCCGAGAAACACTTTGACGACTGCGCACGGGATAAACATGCGTATCGGGATGCCTCTGGTCCAGGCGATCGCGAGGGAGCGTACAACGGAGGCGAGTATCTGCCAGGGGGCTGTGAGAAAAGGCATGTCAGTGGATAATGCAAGAGTCTGATTGGTTGATAGGCCGAGTCGTACCGAGACATGTCAGACGGAAAGCTAGCCTAAGCTTCTCCCATATGGAAAATTGAACGGACATTTTGGCAGCAAAGGTTCATGATTGGCATTCAAACTTGATTGAATCAACGGCTGGCTATTAATATGTCGCTTTGCCGAGGTGACCTTGTTTAGTACCGTGGAGACACTGCGGGGACCCCAGAATCTAACCCGATCTCATCTGCCGAAAACGCAGTTCCGTCTCAAGCGTCTTGCCGTCTCGGACCCTTGTCTATCCCGTGGCCCCGAAGGGAGACGGGACTGTTCCGTTTCAGCCTGAGGGTTGCTCGCGGAACCATGCCGTCGACCATTGGGACGTGTGCCCCTGTTTCCATGTGCTATGGACAAAGCCTCGGCTCTGTGCTCATTCTAAGATTGTAGACACAGCTATGCGTTCCCTGGGCAAGTCAAGTTTAAAACAAGTGTGTTTACTTCCCACCTCTCCTTGCTCTGTAAGTCCCTCATCCTTACTTCACCAGAAAGCGAAGTATCAAAGCCTAAGCGACAGTCATGGCAGCCCCTCAAACTAAAAGCACCAAAGACCTTAATGGAAATTGGGTGATGGTGAGGAATAAAGTGCCTCTTTGCGTATCCTCCATACTAATGCCGATTCCCTGTTAGAACAAGAATTTGTCGGACAGTTCTGACCCAGTTCTCAAAATTCAAGGCATCGGATATCTCACTCGTAAAGGCGTTGGCCTAGCAACAATTCACCTGAACATCAAGCAGTATGAAGGCGTTCCCACGACACCGAGCTCAAGTACCGGCAAAGTCACTTGCATTGAGTTCACTCAGACAGCCTCCGGCTTAAAGAGCACCGAGGAGGCCCGGTATCTGGACAACGAATTCCGCGATCAAAATGACTGGCTTTTTGGTGCAGTCAAGGTGCAGGCCCGATGGGTGGCCCTGGAGGATATTGACGATGCATTTCTGAAGGAGGGTTTCCTAGTTGAGGGTGAGGATAAGAACCTTGTACTCAGTCATGCGGTGAGTCAAGGGAAAGGCTGGAATGCTACTCAGGTTTGGGGGTTCCAAGTAGTTGAGGGTGAGAGACGGTATTGCATGCGCGTGGTAGTCGTCTCTGAGGATGGCCAAAAGGCCCAGGCTCGGTTTGTGTATGATTATCAGTCGGAGTAGACTTCAGCAGCGATTTTCTGAGAAGCAGTATTTGTATAGACATGTGCTGTAGCCAGCCGAGATTCAGGCATTACACTATAACTCTTTGATGTTCTCAATGATGTTCTCAATGAAAGCGCTCTGCTATAATGATGGAGATTGTTCATGTGTCTTTGACATCCTGCCTCTAAGAACACCCTCCGCAGTCCGACTTGGCAATTACGCGAACAAAAGATCGTCGGACGCGATCCGGGCTCCGCGGACCCCCGACGGAACCGATCCGTGACACGAGCAACACGTTGATCATGATAGACACGAGATGGGCAGAATAATGCGGGGTAAATCCGGGGAACTGAACTAATCTCGGCATGTGATAATCTTCGGTTAACACCGAGTTTGATCGTTTTAAATCGACCGGTAATTGATCCATTTTCCGAGGTATTCTACTACCTCAACGCACATACATCCTCCCCGCGTCCGAGAAACACCATGGCAGAAATCCCAGCCGCGATTACCAGCCCCCGCTCAGTCGGCCTTCCAGAGGCCCCAAGCACAGATCCTCTACCAGAAGCACAATGGCATACCTTGATGGCAGTCATGGACACGGTCATGTCCTCCTGTCAGAAAAACGAACCTCGTGATGTGGATGCGACAGCTCTTAGCGATGCTGAATACGAAAAGACCACGACGCATCTCCGGCAAAATACTAGCCTTGATCTTTCCGACACGTCAACTTTCGATGCCTTCCTCGCCGAGAAACCTTCCGATATACCACTCTTTCAAGAGATCTTGAAGCGGATGCTAGCTGGTTTCCCTCATGATAAACTAGCTACGCTTCAGAGCGTACTCTCCCTTATGGAGTAAGTTTCTTCCTTTGTTATCGGATGTTCACTGACGTTGTCACGACAGTAACTGGACCACAACTCTCCCTCTTACCGGCCGTCTCACACCATTTTCCAAACTGTCCATCGCAGACCGGACGCATGTGCTGCACTCTTGGAGAACCAGCTCCTTGGCCAGTTTCCGCGTGTTATTTAAGCAGCTTACGCAAATCGCCAAGCATGTTTATGTTCGTGCGAGTCCTCTTTTCGACGAGGTCACTGGCTACCCATCAGCCCCGTCTGGATGGCAGCCCGTTGAGTCTTATCCCTTTGAATTTATGGACTTCAACACATCACGCGCTCCGATTCAACTGGAAACAGATGTCATCGTGGTTGGCTCGGGTTGCGGTGCCGGGGTTGTCGCGAGGACCATCGCCACGGCAGGTCATCGCGTTATGGTCGTGGACAAAAGCTACCATTTCGAAACTTCCTCGCTGCCTCTTGACCACAGCGAAGGCTTCTTTCATCTTTTCGAACAGAGCGGTATGCTAGCCTCGGAAGATGGGTCCATCACTGTTACAGCGGGATCGTGCTTTGGCGGTGGTGGAACAGTTAACTGGAGTGCGTGCCTACAGACCCAAAACACCGTGCGTGATGAGTGGGCGGACGAGCGAGGTCTCACCTTCTTCAAGTCATCCGAGTTCCAGACTCACCTCGATTCTGTCTGCGAGCGTATGGGCGTAAGCGATGAGTTCATCCGTCACAACCACGGCAACTCCACTCTGCTCGAAGGCGGACGAAAGCTGGGCTTCAGCGCAAAGCCTGTTCCCCAGAACACAGGTAATTGTGAGCATCACGATGGGCACTGCGCGATGGGTTGCGGGAGGGGAGAGAAGCAAGGTCCGGTGAACGGGTGGTTCCCAGACGCAGCTCAGTGTGGAGCCAAGTTTATCCAAGGCTTCAAAGTCGAGAGGGTGCTTTTCAAGAAGAAGCGTGGTAAACAGGTCGCTCGTGGCGTTGTAGGAATCTGGATACCGAGGGAGAGCAAGGATACGACACCCAGAGTGGTAACCATCAAGGCGAAGAGAGTTGTTGTTTCTGCAGGAAGCCTATGCAGCCCCATTATCTTGAAGAACAGCGGACTGAAGGTAAGCAATGAGCCCCATTTCACTTTTCGAGGTTGTGCTAATACTTGTACGCAGAACAAGCATATCGGACGCAATTTGCATCTGCATCCAACCACATTTGTGGGAGGCGTTTTTGAGGAAGAAACACGCCCATGGGAAGGCGAGTTTTAATCACCAAAGGTGACAACTCCCACGATCGCTAGCTAACATGCAGTAGGCGGAATTCTCACCTCTGTAGTGACAAGCCTTGATAACCTCGACGGAAAAGGCCATGGTGTCAAGCTAGAGCGTGTCTCAATGATAGTAAGTCACCCCATATCCTCTCCTTGGGTAGATATTAACCCCTCATTAGCCTTCCATGTCTCTTCCCTGGTTGAATTGGACCTCTGGACTTGACTACAAAGTTTTGTTGTCCAAATATCCTCACATGGAAATATTCATTGCTATCACACGAGATCGTGACAGTGGCCAAGTCCTCGTCGACCCAGCACGGGGCACGCCTCGCGTGGCTTATACACCCTCGAAATTCGATACCCGCTCAAATCTGACGGGCATGATAGCCTTGGCAAAGATCCTCTACGTCCAAGGCGCCCGGGAAATCCATCCCGCCCTCCCAGGCCTTGGACCGTTTATCCGTGCACAGGAAGGATCTGAGAATCCTGTTGACTCTGCGGGCATCACGGATGAGAGATTCCAATCTTGGCTCAAGGATATGGAAGCACATGGAAACAGGACGCCGGAAACGTCATTTTGCTCTGCTCACCAGATGAGTTCCTGCCGCATGAGCGCCAAGGAAAGCGAGGGTGTTGTTGATGAGTTTGGAAAGGTTTGGGGTTGTGAAGGGTTGTATGTCGCTGATGGGAGCGTTCTTCCCAGCGCCAGCGGTGTGAACCCTATGGTCACCATCATGGCCATCTCTGAACGGATCGGTTCGGCCATTGCCAAAGACTTGGCATTAGAGAGGCAGGAGACGGCTAGGATTTGAATGCACCTATACAGTTTGAGCTTGTCATATCAATAACCTGATCCTTACATGTCTACTCTAATCAATGACATAGTCAGACACTGGATCAAAGAGCACACTTTGAGGATCCTTACATGTCATTGGGTTTGTTTAATGATTGGCATCTTGATATGCACGCTATGGTGTTACTCTCGCGACAAAACAACACAATGAGAGACTTCTAAAATGATCAGGATTAAGTATACAGATTATACAAAGATGTACATCAAAACTGATAGCCGCATCTTCCCAAATCCCTCGGAAACCGCTCTTCAGTTCCCTGCTGCCATGCTCATCCCTTCCCAACCCGGAAAAACCATCGTATCAGCATCAAACGGAAACGATATCGTCAAAGCATCTTGCAGGGACAAGTCTCCCTCCAGGACTGAATCCAACATTTCATGGACGAGGTTCTGTTCCAAGTTTTCATTTGCGGTACAATCTTGAACCGCGACTCGTTAGTTGTTGTCAATGTTTGAGCTGTTCTTGAACTGACCTTGTTGCCTTGCCGTGATAGTCTGGTTTATCTTTAGGAGTAAATCGAAGGATTTGCGAATAGACAGGCTGAACGGGGAGATCGCCTCGAGGACTGCGTGACATTTCTCCCAGGATTGGACCACTGCCGCCTGGTCCAAAGTAACCCACAGCGAGGGACATAGGCGGCATGTCATGAGCACAAGGCTGGCGGTACAGGCATCTAGAGCATCGGTTAGTCGAGGCACACATGCGGACAAAGTGCGATTACATAGAGCGTTCCACCACCACGCTTCAGTTGTATCTGTACGAAATGTATCGTGAACCAAGTTGATGAGTCGGATCGCAGACCGCACGCATGCTCTGGCCCCATCTCGCTTGAAAGATGACTGTAAGTCATAATCAACATCGCCAGAGACATCGGAGGAGAGCAACTGAGTCAAGATGGGCCGGTACAGCATGAGACTAATGTAAGTGAAGCTGATTTGGTCATTAAACATGCTCAATCGAGGGCTCCGTCAAACTGGAGATTCATCTTACCGTGCGTGTAACACATTTCCTTGCATGGCGAGAATCCTGGCAACCTCTGGCGAGGGAGAATCTGTAGTCAAGGGTGCTTTCCACGAAAGAAAGCTTGTCACAGATAGCTCGAAGGCTTGAAGCCGCCCCTGAAGCTCAACAAAAGTATCCATACTCTGGCAGGCTGTATCTGCATGTGACGCGAGACTCTGCTCATCATGAAGGAGCCTGCATTGCCAGGGCTGGTAAACCTTTGAGAGTATGCTGTCCAGAATGATACTCAGCCGGACAGTTTCAAGCTGAAATTGGAGTTTCATCTGTTCGCTTCCCTCTGGGTTCTGGATATTGAAGTCCATACTTCCTGGCACAGCAAGCGTAGAGAGGTTGGTGATCATGGTCGGTCGTCCAAGTGTCATGCTCACAAGTCTGCAATCATTAGCACACCAGTATAAGAAGGCTTCCGGGTCCTTACGTATCCAACACAACACATCCGTGCCATGTACGGCGCCGGATCTGCCATACCCGCGATTCCTGGGCGTCGTACTTCGGCATGGTGTGCAATCCTAGGCCCTGGGCCATCCTGCATGCTACACCGACAGCATTCCAACATCGCTCTGGAAAGGGAGTGCCCTGTAGGACGAGGGCTACCAACAGTAGTGTTTGTACGGCGCTCAAGTCGTTCATATCGAGCAGATCAAGACCGATGTTTTGCTTAGAGCGGTTGAAGAAGACTTCGTAAGCTGTTGTTTTTGCCGCAGTTGAGAGGTCCGAGAAGATACATCCAAGGGCAAAGATGGCGTTGAGTGAAGAATAGAATGCAATCGTGGTAGCATCTTCTCCGAGGCCTAGATCTCGATACTCTTCTGGGTTCGAGGCTTGACCGCTTGGTAGCCATAGCGACTCATAGGCATGCTCGAAAGCTTCCTTGTCAAAGAGGGGATAGAGGTAGTAAACCTGTTGAAAGTATCTTTCTTTGAGGTGGTCTGCTAGAGACCGCGGTGGGAGGACGAGCTTTTCAATGCCGCTGTAAAGAGATGGGGGCTCTGAAGTCGCGGCTTGGGGATTTCTGGATGTCTGACAGGACAACGGAGGATTCACAGTCCCACAAGCCTCCTTCAAGAATGAAGCAGCAGAAGACGAACCGTAGAAAGATTGGGTTGTGTCATGAGAATGTCCAATTTCCTCCTCAGCTGTGGTTGTGCCCATGGCAGTGACTCGCCTTGAGTTGTTGGAACTCTCCATGCCCTCATTTGCAGCTGATGACAATGGAGTCAAGGTCTGGCCCTGTGAGGTTCCCATGACGATGGCGTCCAGTTCAGCTTGACTTTGTGTATTGACAGGCTGCTCATTGGGTGCATTGGGTGCATCAGGGAGGGCATCGGGGTCTATACCATGCAACGCGCAAGCCTGCTCCAGGTGACGGATACGCTCATGGAGAGCTTTTGTGTAGCTGCAGCAGTTGGTCAGTCAATCATGAAACGAGCACTGGACTTGGCTATCCAAATGCAGTTACTTACTCGTCGCTACAGGCTGTCCGCGCATTCCCCACCTTGTAGACGCACTGCTCAATGCCCAGCGCCCGACGCCGACACGTCGAGCAGAGCGGCTTGACTCCGTCGCAACGAGCCTTGCGTTCCCTGCAGGGTTCGCAGGCCAGCGTCACCTTGCGACGGCGTTGGCGCGGTTCCTGCTCCGGCATATTAGGATACCTAGATAAGAATTCATGCAATAACTGGCCGTGGCTTGACGGTTTTGGCCGTTGATTCACACGCGTTGAGGGACAGGGCGAGGGCCAAAAGGACAACTTGGTCGGGACTGTCCCGCGCTAGTTGGCGTCATCGTCGGAATGCTTCCGACCCCATCACGTGTCGTGGCCCAGGGAGGGACAGGGGTTATCAGTCGTTAAAGACCAAGAACGTTTTCGATATACTCGTTACGAATACTGTCGACTATTATCTAGTTCATACTGATACATATCCAATTACCCAAGGTCCTCCAACAGTAGTTGGAATCTCGAAACTTTGTAACCTCTACCTAACATTAGTCAACCTGATCCTGCCTGTTGCTCCTCGCTGCGGCATCATAGGCAGGAAGTTGGATATTGCCGGGCTGACAGTGGAATCTCAACGGTGTTCGCAGAGCTGTCCGATAGGAAGGTATTTGACTCAACTCCTCCATCTCAGCCGAGTCCAATTCGAGTGGCTCTGATGAGCTTGGTACCGTCATCTCTTGGCCTCCAAATTCTTGGTTCTGTCGAATTTCGCCAGCTGTGCTTGGAAGGCTGTCTGTCGACTGGACTTCTTCATAAGGTGAATCATCGAAGAGTTGGTCGAGAATGTGCTCTCCATAACGCGGGGGGCTCATGGTATCGGCCTCAAAGGATGGCCCAAGAGTGAGATGATTGCTTCCACTGCGCTGTTCATCAAAGGGTATGTTTGTGTTGATGGTGATGACAAGCGGGAGCCCAACGGCAAGCTTAAAAATGAGTGATAATTTCATTAGTGAAAGGGTCATGTTCGCTCACCTCAGAAATATGCCCGTGTGCGTTTCGGAGTGGAATCACCACCCTGACCCTGTGGCGAACCCGTATGCCATGGACGTCCATATCCTGAATACAGTCGGAAAGTCGACTCGGAATGTCAAGCTTCTGTGTTATCGACCAGACTTGCTGCCCCGCGTCATCAAGGATGCTTTGCCAGGTGTGGTCTCTGGAGACGTCGAAGTCCCACGTGGAGATGGTTCTCTGTGCTCGATGGTCGCTCGGATGAAATGGAGTTCGGTTCTGGACATGTAATTGTCGGAATTCCACCAGCTTAGCTGAAAAAGATCTCAAATCAAGACCTTTTACGACAGGCGAGAGCCTCATTTCGAGCATCACCGAGCCACCAAGCATGACGACGCCACTGGACAGATTGATAAAATAGTCGATCTTGTTCAGCCAGGTTCTTTCAATGGGGAGACACTGCATCAATTCCAAAGTGTCTGGCGACGGTCTTCGAAATACACGCAAGCATTTTCGGGTATATATATCGCGCAATAGCTTGGGCCGGGTTATTGTCGCTTCCATTCTATAGCTGATACGAGCTTCAGGTATGTCCTCAACGGTCTCTGCGGTGTTTCCAGGAACCATGAAATGGAACGGCCATTCGTAGTTACCGGCAGGTAGGACCGCACTTGTATCCTGCGACGTGATAAATGAGGGCCACTTGTGTTCAAGAAGGGTGGTTTTGGAGACCAATGATTCGTGTTCAGCCCATCTTTTAGACCGGTCATCAGCTATCGGTTTAGCTCTGGGGCAATTAAAGCACCAAATCAACAGGGAAACCCGAAGAAATACTTACGAGTGACATAGTGTCCCAACCAGTTCAAGACTAACTTCTTCAACTCTCAAGGGTGAGTGCAAGCAGAGCACAACAACTCCTTTCAGAAGGCAGCCATGGGCTTCATCCTGGCCACCTTGAAGAATAATAACATCTGGCTCTAATCTATGGGCAACGGTTAAAAGGTGGTAGACTATCGGTATTATCATGTATTTACCGGATCTCGAAAAGGGAGTATGGGGTTGCTAAGATGAAATCGAAGGGCAAGTGGGGGCGGTGGCAGACTGAAGGGTCTGAGTGGTGGAGAAAGGAGGGTGGCCGTAAAGAGCTCAAGACGTGGAGAGGGTGGGATAGCGGAGGCCGTGGAGATGGACTCATGTTGAGGGTGGTACAGTTGGAGCAAGCGAGAAACGGTCGATCTTCTAGCTCAAGGGCCGGGCTTCAACTATAATAAAGAACACAATGTCAACGCATCATAGCATCGTGACCCAATGCAAACACAGTGTGCGACATACGATCAAGTTGCTACAAGGAATGAAGATCTCCAAGGGCTGCAAGAAATGGGATGGGATTAGAAAGGTGGCTTTTGAGCTATTCCTCATGGCGATTAATAGGAGGTCGGTAGCATTCCGATGCCAAAGCTTGCTTACACGGGACGATCCCGACCAAGTCACTATGAACGCCTTGTATTTTGGTGGATCCAGCCCATGTGGATGAGACACCTGATCCGTGGAGAGATTGAGGACCGCAGAGAGAGATGACAACTTGAATAAATTTGATGGCCGGATCAACGCTGTTGAACACCAGGCAAGCTGCCAGTACTCACTCAGCCTCCTCTGCCTAAATTCTCGGCTCGATCGTAGGCCAGTCCTGCCCCCGTGAATATTTAAACCCGTTTGGCATTCTCCCCAGTAAACTTTACCAGACTGTCCAGCCAATCCTGATGTCCATTCAACATGGGGTTTGGCTTGGCTGTCGAAAGCTGCGCCGCCGGCTTTCCAATCTGAGACTCTTGAGTCAAAATTCTCACAGCGCCATAATCCAAGTCTTCGACAAGCCAAGCGTGATACACATCCAGCGCCATGTCCTCATCGCCCTCTTGCCATGCTCTCCAAGCCAGTCGACCAGCTGAAGAGGAAGTTGGCGCATCTGATTCCCACACCTCCGCCTGCAGAGGTGGGAAACCAAAAGTCGAAAAGCTGAATTTGTCGCCCTTTTGCAAAAGAGGTCCTGAAGATGGTGGCGTGATTTGGCTGCAATTGCCATAGTAGGATTCCCATTTCGTGATGTCGGATAGATATTGCCAGACTTCAGTCGCAGTTATGCCCCTCACGATGACTTCATTGGAGACGTAGTTGTCAGTCATCCCAGGGAGATACTTCTTTGGCCAGATAATAGCCGACTGCATGTTGGCGGGACAGTGTTGATGAAAGCTGATAGTTGAGTGTACAGAAGATCAAAGTTAAGTAGTAATATTGGATTGTTATCAGATCTTGTAGGTGAAGTATATTATAACTAGGTATATATACGGAGGGGGCCCTTTGGGATTGTGGAATTCGGTCCGCATTGGTTATTAGATCAGGTGTTTGATGACAAATTGTACAAGCAAGGAAGGGAAAGTTGGATTTGTACGCGTCATCTAGCCTTCTGTTTTTTCATCTGGCAGTTTATGTGGCATCTGGGCTTTGATTTGTCATCGAGTTTATTATCTACCTCGTCTTGGTATGATTTTGTCAGTTTGACGATGCTCGGGTCTGCCCCACTATCAATCATGGTAGTGAAGCACTGTGGGCCTCCTCGGTCGACGTTTGAATGCCTTATGCAGCCTTTTGACTAGGTAAGTTAAGGAATGAGGAGCCTCTCTAACGCGGACAGTACCAAACAGGGGCAAGTCAAGTGTCTCTTTCGCCTCGATTGTCACCCTGCGTGGCCATGTCAGTACAACGTTGTATCGACCCTCGATTATGTATCGACCCTCGATTGTGCAAATCCTGTCCTCCCTCACTTCTTCGACGCCCGGACTTTTGTGCCCGTCTCTGCATCCCATACCCAGCCTTCTTTCAGCCACCTCCAACGTATGTATGCCCGCAAATCCTTATCCAATGGCGCCACCCTCTTCCACTCAGGCTCAAACCCTGGCCCCGCCCCCTTGCCGTTCCAGTCCTGGGCTAAGCCTCTGAGTATGTCCCGATGGAAGATTCGAAAACTGTCAAGGGCGTAAGGGCCCAGAGAGGGCAAATGCGCCACCTCCCATCCCTCTCGCCCATCATCTTCTGTCAAGACCTCGTTCTTGCCAACATCAAGGCCATCCCCGTGAGAGGGGTAATGTAACTTCCGGTAACGCCTTGACTTTGAGGGTGGATTCTGCATCCACGCCTTGGCGAACGCCACAAGCCGCCTGGCCCGGGAATTGTGTAAACCTAATGGGTGAAGAAGATCTGAAAGGTGCGAAATGGGTGCTTCGGCCAACAGATCTGGTGATGGGTAGTCGGATACCAGCTTAAGGAGAACCGGTCGTGCCTGGACGCCCCGAGTACGGTTCCAGAGCACAGCGGCAACGAGTAACTTGTACAAATCTGTGCCGACACTTTCTTGTACGAGTCCAAAGTGTTCATTGTGGATTGGGGCTGTGCGAGGGGCCGGGAGTACTCTGCCTGCTGATAGCTTTCCAATGTTTGTCTTGTGCTCTATCACAGTGGCCGTGGAATTGGTGTTCCTTTCGGTTTCTCGTCTAGACATGGACCGAGTTACACGGCGGGGCATCTCTGAAACGCTGACAAGACTTTTGAAGGCCATTTTCGTGTAACTTTTATCCCGTGAGGAGGAGACAAAGGTAAGATGTGTCGCCGGTTGGTCTCTTTATCCATGAGTCCATGACGCAATGCATCAAGACACGGGCGATCGCCCGATTCACCTATCTAAGCTTGATTGGGCAGCACCAATTTGCGACTCTCGCCCACGAAGTACATCCCGTCCTCGTTCCAACTCTGCCCCATTGTGACCAGCAATTATCTTGGATGGTCTAACAGAGTTCTGCAACGGTGACTACTGATAATCCTAACAGGGGAGGCGTATTTTATCTTCGATTTGGTCAATCCGTCGGTCAAGATTGAGCGTCTACTCTACGACGTCACTTCATACATACGGTGTAGTAGTCCAATAGCTAATAAAGGACATGAAATGAATATTTGAAACGAAAATGGCAGTTACTTTGTCTCGGGAGAGAAAGAGGAACAAACCTGTCCATTTCATCACGTTAAGACAACAGAGGTTGCTTAGCAAATTAAGTGATTCAAACCCGGGGCTTTCTCCTAGGCCTTGGTTACATTGTCACCAACCTACCACTATTTCATAGATATACCAATCTTTAGACAGTAATTAAGTAGTTCTGATATTTTATTAGAAATATTCGTTTGCGAGGAATAGCGTAAAATTGATGAAGCAAATCACGACATTCGAAAGTGATTTGCGTGATACCCTGGAGCAAGTATGCACTGTGTGGATACTTCCCACCACCAATGTCTTTGCACTATACCGAGCCTCCTTCACCAGTTCTACATATCTAAAATTGCAGTAGTAGAAAGAATCCTCTGATAAATGACATAATTGAACTTGTATGCAATTGATTGCGAAGTCTCGCGACGTCCGTATCAGCTGATGATTCGTATTTGAACCTCAGGTGGGTCTGTTACACTGTCAGCGTCTTCGCACGGTGTGGTTACCAATCAAGAGGGGCAATAAATTTGACCCGACCTCACCCGTGACCTGAGAATTGGATATAACCTCGTCTTGACTCACATTCACGGCTTCTCCCTCCTTTCCTATCCTCCAATCGGATACCGCAGCTCATACTCACCAATTGTTCTTGATCCCAGGCCACTCGCTACCTTGCCCACTCAGCAAAAATGCCTCTCATCGACGCCGATATTCCCCCCACCACCAACGACCTTCACTACGTCGTCTATTTCGCCTCTGGCGAGCCACCCTGGTGCCCAGATTGCCGCGATGCCCTTCCCGCTCTGAACAGTGTCTTTGGAGCCGATTCGGCTCCGACTGCGTACATCGTCCGCGTGGGCTCGTTCGCCGAGTGGAAGGGCAACCCCAAGAACAAGTACCGCAATGAGCCGTACAATATTCAGGGAGTTCCTACGGTTGTTCGGTATCAATATGTAACATCTTTAGCCTCTCAAAGTGTTGATTTCATATAGCTAATAGTTTGACAGGGCAACGAGGTCGCTCGGTTGGGTGATATTGAGAGCCAGAACGAATCGGATCTGCGAAAGTTGATTGCTTAGGTCGGCGATCATCATATCCTGCCGTAAATATAAAACTTTTCCGGCATGGGAATGACTATTTCTAGTAGTCCCAGTTACGCAACCAAAGCAATAAAACATAAAATAGACGTGATTTAACCCATTCATAAAACCCAACCATCTGACTAAGGATTCATGGTTGTATATCTTATCTCGTTCTTTCAAGACTTCAAACGGAATTTCCGCGAGTTTTGTTCCTAAAGTTCGCTTCTGTCTTCTTGTCCTCTATAAAACCGCCATCTAGAAGAAAACGGTTGCTTGGAAGGGGAGGGGGCGGCAAGAAGAGGATCGCTCTGGGTTTACCAATGACTTGACTGTTCTTCGTATCAAAGGCCTTCATTGTTAAAGAATCAATGCAGATCCCGATGATGCTTGGGTCTTCTGGCTCAGTTATCCCATCGAGGGCCGAGCTTCAACTATAACAAAGAACACATTATCAACGACCATAGCCTTCACATTGGTTCCCGACATCGATCCATCTGCCCAGCGCCCGCATGATTAATGCGTAAATCGTTAGGTGATCTGTACAGTTGATAACGTTATTTGACTGGTCAACGCCAGCACGATGTGGCCGGCTAACAAGCTTGGCATCACAGCTGAACAACGACATGCATTTCAGCCCCCTCTTCAAAGCACCACCCAAGGAAAGAAGCCCCACAACACGCATTTCGGTGAATCACTGTCAGGCTTGGCTGCTGCCTCCCTCTCACCGGTCAGCAGGTACTCTTGGGCCTCCTCTCAATGCAGCTCCACGGGCCGTTCATACAGAGCTACAATCTCCTGGAGGCCTGAGACGTACCATCAGACCTCTCTCAGAGTCAGTGATCTGTTCATACGTCGGCTGTAATCCATCTGTACACTTCGTCCACTGCTTTGTAATGCCTGTGAGCAGGTCAACGACGACCGTATCTGACGAAACTTCCCCGGAGACATGGCAGTAGGAGCATCTATGTGACGTGGGAGTTGCAGGGGTATGGTTAGTCAAGGCACCAGCGAGCGGGGAGAGTCGCAAGCGGTGGAATTTCTGCCGATCTGGCAGAGGTAGCGACTCAACTCACATCAGTTAACTGTGCAGTTGAATATCTCTCTTATTAATTACGCACCTCAGCATAGGCATAGCTCTTCATACCATTCCTCTCCCACCTCCCTTTCTCCTTTTTACCATCCTTTAACCAGCAATTAACCCCATATTGAGTCACATAATCCTTAAGACGCGCTCCAAACTGTACACTCTCGCAGCTTCTGACACCATGCCCAGATTCGTTGAAGTTCCGCATCTGAATACAAGCTTGGAGGCAGTCATCGAGAGTATAAGCAATCAGACCAGCGATATCCGAAATCACGCCTCCATCCTGGCTCCGTGTGTGGTACGGAGCATCGATGCCGCACCACATGTCGAACTTGTAGCCATCGGTGGCACCCACCTCTCTGGACTTGCCTGCTTCGGGACACTCAAGTGTGAGGTTGTTGACTTGGTCGGGCTGTCGGGGAGTGTAGACAATGGTGCCGTCGTCGGCCGTCGAGGTTTCCGTGCTCTCAGGCAATGGGCATTCGCTGGTCTCGGCGGTAGAGGCCGACTTCGCTGGCCTATCGGAACTGTATCACAACATTTGTTTAGCAATATGTTGACCAGAAAATAATCGTAGACTCACTGGCAATTGGAGAGTGCGGCACCAAGACCTCCTCCGACAGCGCCGCCGACAACGATCGCAGTTATGACGGCGACGAGGACGGCAAATGCCCACAAGCCTAGGCCAAATGGACCTTTTTGTTGATGTTTTGCCACTGGAGCATGATGATCGACGTTTGGATCGTAGTTGGAAGCGACGTCGGGCTGCTTCGGATAGTTGGAGTGGTCCACCTGGAGTCCCTCGCTTTCTGGGACACCAGACATTTTAGGCGAGGCAGCCCAGAAAGATGGGTAAACAGTACGCAACAAACGCCTGAACCACTTCTTAGAAGACAAATATGCAACTGGGAAGAGTCAAGAATAACGAGAAAGAGGGGGCGGACACAGTTTATCCCTCAGCGTCAGGAAATCAGGCTGCGGAGGGAGATCGACCTAGCTTGGCAGACCTGCATACTGTACGCCCCCTTACAGCTCATTCGCGGCCTGCTTCGCACGCCGAGACACTGAAGCCCAAAACAGTTCAAGCAATCTCTTAATCATTTCATCGATTCTATGGTGGCGACTGGCCAAAGCTTTTGAAATTGAAGAGCTAGACTGGCGAAAACATGACATCAACCTCGGCATCAACACTTGTTCCTTTTTCGCTTTAATTACTGCCTGTTTGTTGGCCACTAAGCCGTGTACAGTCCCCGACAATACGCAGACGTGCAAGGCATGGGATTCTCTCACAGATGTTAATTTGTACTCCAGTGGCAGCCGGGTCGTGCTGTATCACTGGACTGGCCAGCATAGGATTGCAAGGCCGAAGATAGTAAGACTCTGTGAGTTGTGCAGATGATGAGGGTTACAGTTTTTCTTTTCTTTAGGTATGAAAAGTTTGAATCAATACAATGTGCCCTAATCCGGCAAAGACAAGGGTGTCCAATAGTCCAGGAACACTCCAGTTATTGACGGTCAAAGGGGATTACGCGATGGGCCAACTCATGACCCCAGCCGGAAGTTGGCCATGGAATACAAGCACCAGTCGGAGATGCTGCACGCTAGGAACAAGTCTGGAGTGGACAAGCTAGATTTTTGAGATATTACTGGACGAATCTGATGCGCAAAACAGCGAAGAGAGTGAGGACGGTCCGAGAAAAGGCGCAGGGTGCAAATATCCCAATTTAACCAGTTTGCCCTCCACGATGCTAAAAATGAGCCCTTCAACGGGGATCAAAGATTCAAAGCATCCATCATCGACAATTATGCAGATCGCACTCGGTCCAAGTTCTACCACATGATTGCCAGCGGTCAACCGTGCGTCACTTCCGATCCCCTGGGCTCCAATAAGTCGCTTCCATGATGGATAGCGCTTGATCTTCATGAAATGCAAATGGAGTCTATAATAGACCAGGCGATCGGTATTTCTATCTGTTCTCAGCCCAAGTCGGCAAGGGCCATAATTATATCCAGCCAACCAAGGTGGCCGGCCTAGGCGAGTAAACTCAAAGTCGATGTAATCTCAATTGACTGGACACTCGAACGGAAGGATAAAGAACTCGAGGATGAGGTCCACGAAGTTGCTATAGCTCGAACGCTTATCCTCTGTTCGACTCCCTATAAAGGGGCGTTTCATAATAATGTCTGATTCTTTTTTTAACTACATCGTTATTTGTGAGAGTGGCAAGTGCATATAGTTAGAACTTGACGACATGCGCGTAAGGATCAGTATGTGAATAATATGCTAGACATTTTATGTGCTAAAACGAAAACAGCGGACGCTTTACCCTCGGCCTATCGTCTGGTGTCACCAAGTCCGCTCTGAACATCTGCCACTTCCATAGGTCCAACCCAGGTATCTCTCGCCAAGCATTAAACCACCCACTACACAGCCTATGCCGACTAGTTGAATCCCTCGGGCCAGAACTCGGACAGCCACTCATAGGGGTCCTCGGGCTCGTACTGGTTGGTGACCTTGCCCTCAAAGTCGGTGATGTGGTCCCTCGTCTCGTTGTACAGAGCATACTTCTCATCAGGTCCGTTGCCGATGTAGTAGGGGACTGTTTGGACATTGTTTCCAATCTCCTTGTCGACAATACTTGTGACATTGTCGATCTGAGAGTTCTTGAGGCGGAACTCGTCACCATAGTTGGGGTTGATCTGAAGCAGGCTGTCAGCATACGGCAAGTCAGATGCCAGAAGCTTAGAGGCACTTACGATGCCCATTCGCAAGCCATTCACTGCAACCACGTTCTGGATGGTGGCATTGCGCTTGGCCTGGTTGAGGCAGTTGCCGCAGGACTGGTAGAAGGTACCAAAGTTCTCGGCATAGAAGCCTGTAATGTTGTACTTGCCACCAAGGGAGTTATCTTGGAAGATCTGTGACCGCAATTGTTAGCTTAATGGGTCCTAACATATCAGACCCCAACTGACCTTGTCTGTGGCACTTCGAGCTCCACCACCAATGACTCTGAGTTGTGTGTTGAGTCCCTTGGAGGTCAATGCATCTTCGCAGACATCCTCCCACCAAACTTGAATATGTTAGTCGTTGGTCTAATATGGTTAATAATGACAACATACCATTCTCCACCCAAGCATCACCCAGAGCATGGATGCCCTCCGCCTGGTTCTTTCCGATGATGACGTTTCGGATGGTGGATCCTGGCAGCAGGTTGAAGACAGCATCTGCGTCAGTGCCCTCGGCCTGCTCATTGCAGCTGCCTTCGGGACGCTCGTAACGCTTCATTCCGCCATCAAAGACCTCTCCAGGCATGATGTACTTGGCATTCTCGAAGACCACTGTCTCCTTTGCTACAGGGAACTTTGTGATGGGGAAAGGGAAGCGAGGAGGTGGCCGCTCGCCAAGGTCTCCCTGAGTAGCGTCACTGTCACCTTGACTACCATCACCGGTCTGGGACTGACGAGGTCGGATGACGGCAGACTGCGCAAGGGCAGGGAGGAGAAACAAAAGCACGGAAGCCTTCATTGTGTGGATGGGCAGGAGGCTAGTAATGTGGTGACGACACAGTAAAGAGTTGAAGGAAGAACAGTGAGTCAATGTACAGTCTCTGGAAGCTCTAAAGAGTCAATATGCCTTCCACGAGGTCACTTATATACTTGCTTGCCCCCAACATCGGTTAGAGCAATCCCCGGTGCCCCCAACATGTTTGCAGCTCACGAGTCCCTTGTCACCATCCTCCCGGGTGGTTGAATGTCAACAACTCTGCCATGCCAACAGATGCGATGGCCCGATGGCATGGGTTCTCTGCTTGATGGCTTGCCTCTCGTCTATCGAATTCAGTCAAGTGCAAGTGCACGATGGATGACAGGTCGTCCAACCCCAGCCTACGGAAGAATTTAGCTTCAAGATTCCGTGAATCACTGGCTTAAGCTTAAAGTGAGATTTTCCCCGATCCTTGACAGACCGAAAATCTCGTCTGGGGTCGACCAGGCTTTACTGGCTTCTCTCCGCAGCCAAGAATGTGCTACGCCTTAAGGTGAGCAGCTTGCGGGGTTGGGGGAAGGCGGGGTTAGCTCGAGATCTTTGATGGGAAGCGATGTTATTTGCGGGAAATTTGTGACAATATTTCCGTCCAACCACCACTCTTCTTTCTCCATAGAACAAACATGACGTCGGATTGGATCCTAAATGTACACGGCCACCGTGATGAAGGATTACGGTCTGTTACTGTGTGTGAGGACCAGAGCTGTTATTTTTTCACCGTCAAGGCATCGACGAGGGTGGTCACGTGGGATCGGCTAATCTTCGGTCATTTGGAGAGACGTGACCAGGCGGGGCCCCAAATGTATCGCCTAAAAGGGAAGGTCGTGATAACTTCAGAAGTTGAGATAGCATAACCTAACATTCTAACTTTTTGGCTATTAGAATTCATGAAATAAGAATAGTTGGCACCTCAAAAACCTGCTGGGTCTTATATTCCAACAAGAACATGCTTATCACCCCCCAAGCTGTAAAAGGATGACTGCATTGTTGCGTTAGAAAATGTGATTTGTGTCAAAAAAACTCAAGCCGAGAAAGTTCATCCACTGGTTGAGACTTGCACCTGGAAAGGCTTTGTCAGCGGACAGAATTCCTAGTTCTAGACGTCTAGCAGGCATTGGCGCCATCCATCATGACGTTGCCAGTGTGGCTTTGCTTTGAATTGAATGGGGCGATAACGACCTGCAATACAATCATGCGGCTCCGCCACGTGCCGACGGGCTTTGGGTATCTTCCGAAAAACTCGCTTCTGGCGCTATTGTGAGATTTAGCTTTTACCAAGTGTTATTAGATCTTGCCGTTTTATCCGAAAAACGCATCATGGCATGACACTGGCCAAAATTACGCTGCCTCATGTTGTACTTTCTCTAGTTTTATAATACCCTCAAGGATGACTTATCGCATAGATTATCAGCTCTGGTGTCTAATCCGTGAGACTCACCATGGTGATGTGTATCGAAGCGTAGTCCTGTTCTTAACTGTGAGTCTTACTTCTCATGATCAACCAGCAATTAAGACCAAAACTGTACTGGATCTTAGCAAATATGAATGCAAAATCATTAAATGCGCATACAAGAATTCAAGATTCAAGACCTTTTTATTTCTCATGGCTTCACCACTCAATCCTCCGCTGACATAACAAATAAGGTACTATCTGTCAAACAACTTTTTTATACCCATGCCTGATCAAATTTTATCAGCCGGGCTCTTGCAAACTCCGTCAGATGCGCTGAGTCAGCTAAAAATTGTTAAACACAGCGCCAAGTACAGGCTGTGTCGGTACCCTGAGCAAGAGCAACTTGGTAAACTCTGCCGAACGAATTATCTAGTTAGCGTGCACAGGGACCGCTGTTGCTCCGTATGTGCTTTAATTTCACCTGATTATAAGATGTGGCAATGAACTAGGAATTCTCAGAGTATAAGAGGGAGCTCGTTTCCATCAAATGTTGGGACTAAAACACTCTTCATATATCACGATTCCACAAATTCAATCAATCCATTCTTCACCTTCAACATGAGCCTTCTAACCTCCCTTCTCGTTCTGGGAAGGCTGGCGTCTGCTTTCGTTGGATCCAAAACACATGTCATCCCCAGCGGCCAGTTCAACGGCACGGTTGCTTCGGACAGACGAGTTGGCTCAACACCTTTTGATGGCCCTCACGTATCCGTCAATGACGGATCGGCTTACCAGTGGTGGTACTTTGATGCCGTTTCGTCCGATTCTGGCTCTGCCGTGGTCGCCCAGTTTTACCCTGGCTGGTTCCCTGACGCAAACGGCGTCCTGTTGAATATTGCCTTCCCCAATGGAACTCAGTACGCCGAATTCATACCTGTTGGCTCCCTAGAGCTCAGTACTGTAGGCGATGGGTCTCAAGGCTATGTCGAAGATGGCGCAATGACCTGGTTTGGAGCGTCCGATTTGAGTGCCTACCATCTCACGCTCAATCTCCCGAAAGTTGGGGTTTCGGGCAAGATTACGATGCGCTCACGAGCAACTCCGCATGTGGCGTGCGGGGTGAAGGAGGATGGTGCTTCTTTCGAATATGCTCCCTACTTGTCCTGGGCCAATGCAGTGCCTGACTCATACGCCGACGTGGATCTGGTTGTGAACGGAACTGAGTTGTCTTTCACAGGCTCTGGCTATCATGATCAGGTATGTCGACTTCTCCTGTTGCAAGTTGATCACATTACCTAACGTCGATCCGTTACAGAACTGGGGTCCCAAGGCTTTTGACAACGCGCTCACGCAATGGTATTGGGGCCATTCCAACGTTGGAAGTTACTCTCTTGTTTTTTTCTATCACTTGGATCTGAATCTCAAAGTGACATCCAGCATTTACCTAAGTGAGAACAGAAAACCCATCATCTCTGGCTGCTCAATTAGTACAGTCACACCTCAAGGCCCTGGCACATCTGTCCCCCTGAAGAAAGAGACAGATGTCGAAAGCTGGGCTATAGCCATTGATGACCCGGTCCGAGGCAAATATGCCTTCACGGTCAAGAACACTGCCGTCATAGCTGGGAATATTGCATACACACGCTGGACTGGACTCACGACTGGAGGTCGGGTTGGGGGAAAGAACTCTACAGGAGCCGGTATCATTGAGTGGATGAACAACCCCGCACTTTGAATCACCTAAATGGTCATTGCAGGGGATGTATCAGGCCAGATGGGAGTTGGTGGATTTATGAGTGCTTCAGGCTTCCTTGCTTGAGCAGTGACTTTTAGGGTTTTTCATCATGTAGCTTCATTCACTTCTAATCTTCAGGGCAGGTATGGATTCATCTGCCCTTTTCAGAGTTAGCTCTTAGTTCAATGGCTTAAAGTTAGGGCCCAAGATACCTTCAGAAGCCTTCCTACAGGTGACACCCTAACCTCCAATGGCCACAGTTTCATGAAGATACAATTCATGTATATTCTAGAGAGGGGTACTTACAAGACGATGCCCGTTCTGTGAGTAGTGTTGCCCGTATGTAGGATCAAGAGCGTGCTAGTATCAGGGCAAATATTAATGATATTTGGATTAAAGTGAGCAAGACCCGTCTTCTCAGCCTCTGCTTCCGGTCTCTGTTATTTCCCAATCCTGATCTCGGTCTCCAGTGGCCCGAAACTAATTGGACTTTCCCAGAGCAGCCAGCTACAGCGGCTTTGGGGTGCAGAGCATAGAAGCGCTCCTATTCGTGGAACATCTGTGTCAATATTTCCGTCCAATTACCGTTGTTGTTCTGTATTGGAAGAAACATGAACCTCTTGATCACCCAAATATGGTGATGACGATGATTCCCGTGACCCTCCGATTTTGAGATGACTAGCGGTTTAGTATTGGATTTCATTCGGCGTTGTATCAAGGGTCGCGGCAGTCTCTTGTGTCTAGCAGCATATTGAACGGCCCTGCTCCCACCAGAGAACTCTGACTAAACAAAATAACCAGAAAAGGCAAAGATAACTAATTCCATGAGGTGAACTTAGATATATGAGTTCATGCCAACTCTTCAAAGTTTGTTCTTTATTCCTACTTTCTTCACTCGCGAGTTCTTATATCTACGACGTTCCGATGCTAGTGCCTCGGCTCCCTGCACCACCAGCAAGGAGATCTCCAGCTAATGAACTATGCATAGTGTCATTAGTACTGGAGCTTAATCAAGGTAGCTAATAGGAAGCCGTCGTTAGCGGCAGCGGTCATAGTCAAAACCTAAATATGGCACAGACGTAATCCCATTTTCCAAATTGCATCACCTACCTACCTAACCTATAGCTAAATATTTTCTTAGACAGTTAAACACAGGTGGGAGAAAGAAGAGTAGAGTCATAGTTTCGCGAGTCATGTGAAATTCCATTAATACTAGCTATCTAGTAAACGTGATTAAGAACGGGGGAAATTCGCGTGCGGATGTGAAAACGTCCAGTCCTATGCCCCATTCACTGTTCGGCCATGAGATGAAGGCATTACCAATCCAAAAGACTAGACTCTCCATCACTTTCTCCCAAGAAAAACTTGTGATAGGCCATGAATCACGAAAACGCACTGTCGACATGTACACCACCACTTGGTTAGCGCGCCAACCTTTGCTCACTTGTGGCTCGCTGTTTTGAGAGAACAAGGAAATATTACAAGGGTTTGGATCTTGCCAAAGGCATGACCTCTCACCTGACCTGACTACTTGACTTGCTGGTCTAGACTTTGGTGAAGCAATGCTGTTCGTCAAAGATTTCAAGACCTACCACGCCACATTCCCAGAGCTAATTGACCCTGATTCCTGTTTGAAGCGTCATGTCTCATTGGACGAGGGCCACGCTGCTTACCCCAATGCCCAGAGCTCTCCCCACGTCTCAAGGAAAGCAAACTACTTGAAATTGGAACGCCCATAGCTAGTGCGCCAAGCTGGACCTGTGACGCCTAATTCATCACGCATGTCATCCTGTAATGTTCATCCAGAGTGAAGTGGCTCGTATTTGAAGTAAATGACGGGCCTAGATAAGTGCCCGAGCTCCGTGTCTATACCATGTCCATGCCTGGTGAGCAAGTTTCCATATGCCACTTTCAGTCACCCTTGAAACACAAACAAGCGGGAAGCCCGGAGTATATAAGCTCGTACGAGGGAAAACTTAATTCCTCGTGTCAACACAAAGCCCTCCTAGGATCGGATAACATCGTCGTATTCGACGCAGATTACACCATCGCGTAGCCATTGTACGTAAGAATGTCACTGGTGGACCCCTGGCCGGGCCCAAGCGGTATGCTTGAATTCCGAGGGGGACCGTGATCCTTTTCCGTAGTACGGTAATATAGATCTTCACTCCGGAGTCGCACCTGAGAAACCGACGGGTCCAAAATCCATCTATCACGGCCTCAGCTGGGTCGCTCGCTAGATTTTCCACCAACCGTTCGGTGGGCGACATGCAAAACCCACCAATGACGGCACTTCCCAGCTCCCAAAACGTCACATCCACATACCCTTGATCGTTTCTGTTTCACGTTCTTGGGAGAACCACTCTTTGCAACTTAGCATCCCCCTTTCTTTGTAGAAGTCAAAAAAACGTGAGCGAGGCTCCCGATGCGGCAGGTCTAGGCAATGCTCCGGGCTCCGTGGGCACGAATATGGATTAAATTATTCATCTGGATTTGTATTCTCTGTGTGTTCTGCTGTCTATAAGAGTCGAGCTCGTCCGCCTCTTGATGGAATGTTTTCTTCACTTCGGTAACCAACATTAAGCTTATTTCTTCCTTCCCCGGCTGGTCCACACTTGGCAACCCCTTATTTTCAACCTTATCTTCTTACTCCAACTATCTGTCACTCAAGCCTTCCCATTTGTTCCCTCCTTCTCTCCCATCATGAAGCTGTCTTCTGTTTTCGCTACCCTTTTGGCGACTGTCGCCGTCGCCTCTCCCATTGAGTCGCGTGACGAGCTGATTAAGCGCCAGTCCAAGGAGGCCTGCAGCGTTGGTTACTGCACTCAGAACGGCGGCACTACTGGTGGTGCCGCCGGTGAGACCGTCACTGTCACCTCTGTTGCCGCTCTTATTGAGGCTGCCAAGCGTGATGGCCCCCTTACCATCGTTGTCTCTGGCAAGCTGTCGGGCTCTGACCGCGTCCGCCCTACGTCTGACAAGACCATCATCGGTGCTGCTGGAAGCTGTAAGTTCAAACAGAGTTCCCTCATACTTTGCGATTTCTAATTTTAAATAGCCCTCACCGGTGTCGGCATCTACGTCCGTCGCCAGAAGAACGTCATCCTGCGCAACCTGAAGATTGGTAAGGTTGATGCCAGCAACGGTGATGCTATTGGCATCGATGAGTCCACCAACGTCTGGGTCGACCACTGCGACCTTTCTGGCGACCTCAGCGGCGGAAAGGACGATCTCGATGGTCTTCTTGACATCTCCCACGGTGCTGACTGGGTGACTGTCTCCAACACCTACTTCCACGACCACGTAAGTCAACAAACATCTCGCATTAGCCAGGAACTATATACTAACGTACTTCACTACAGTGGAAGGGCTCTCTGATTGGCCACTCTGACAGCAACGCCTCGCAGGACCGAGGCAAGCTCCACATCACCTACGCCAACAACTACTGGAAGAACGTCAACAGCCGTCAGCCCCTCATCCGCTTTGCCACTGTCCACATTGTCAACAACTACTGGGACGGCGTCATCCTCTCCGGTGTCAACACCCGCATGGGCGCCCAGGTCCTCGTCCAGAGCTCCGCCTTTGCCAACTCTGCCGAGCGCGCCATCTTCTTCGCCGACTCCAAGGAGACTGGTTACGCCGTTGTTGAGGATGTCAACCTTGGCGGCTCTGTCAACTCTGCCCCCAAGGGTACCCTGACCTCTGCTTCGCTTCCCTACAAGGTCAGCGCTCTCGGCTCCGCCAAGGTTGCTTCCACCATCCCTGGCACCGCTGGCCAGAAGCTGTAAGCATGTCTCTGAAGACACCTTGTGGTTCGACGGGTGGATGTTAGGTGTGGTTTGTTATTCTCCAGTGGATATTCAGATGTAGCAGAACATAGTTTTTACAATATCAGTACATAGTTGGTTTCTCATGAAAATACGGGCGTTCCCAAGACTCATGACCAGTAATGCCCCTACAGTGTTCTATCTGCTTCTCCATCCAATAGCTACCATGGCTTAAACCCCGCATGGTGTCTTCTTCCCCAGCTCGGGTTATTTAGCCACGTGTGGACGACTGTATAGCCTCGGCTCTCTCACCTACCATTCGAGCGCTTCTTCTTGCCTCGTGGCCCCTTGAGTCTGGGCGCGACTCGTAGACAGGGATTGGCTGGCTTAAACATTAGGTTCTGCCCAATGTTCTACTGCCCCAAACGATACGAACCCGATTTTGCGCACCAATGGCATTCAATTGCCGATCAGAGAAACTGCGGATCATGCAGCCTATGGAGGCATTTCCTGGGGTCTGTCATCGCGTGATCAAGGCAATGAGTGGGCAGGTCGGTGGCAGGGATCGGCGCTGCTACCCCAGAACAGCGTCATTTGCGGCGATCCGGTACGACCCTCGGAGGAAACCCCAGACTAGAGGTGCGCATGTTGGAATAGCTTCCATGCCAAGCTCGCAGACAGGAAGGTGTAACCTTAATGGTTGTAATAGTTGCAGTAGTGGTCAGTGTTAATGCAACGGCGCCTTTTGTTACAGTCTGGGGTAAGAAGTTACTATACCCAAACTCTTATATAATGCTACGCTCTCTGCCGCTATAGATCTCGTTGGGTCTGCTTTGTGCTTCCTTTCCTCACTTCACCCTTGGGCCAAGAGACATCTCCTGCTGCACATGCACTTCGCCATGCAGTTCCTTCAACTTCTGCCACTGGCATTCATCAGTTCGGTCTTGGCTGACGAGAGCAGCCTTGCCCAACTTCAAAGTGCCCTGTCTGCCCTTTCTGTGACAAATGTTGAAGATGTCCGCGGCAATATCCACCTCCCAACAGATTCAGATGGTTTCACTGTCACTTGGAACAGCAGCAACACAGCAGTCATCAGCAATGACGGTGTGGTCAGCCGTCAAGGAAGCGACACTTCAGTGACTCTTGTTGCTACAATCGAGTCTGATGATGAAGTTCTCGAGCGAGAGTTCAAGGCATCTGTTCGACAGAAGACTAGCATCGGAGCTTTCGAAGCTTATGCCTTTTCATACTTCACAGGAAACTCCCTTCAAGGCGAGAATATCTTCTTCGCTTCAACCAACGGGAACAATGCCCTTGACTGGAAGGAACTCAACGGCGGCCAACCAGTCCTCAAGTCCACACTCGGCACTAAAGGTCTACGAGATCCTTTCATCATTCGCTCTCCCGAGGGAGATACCTTCTATCTGATTGCCACCGACCTCTCTATCGGCAGTGGCACCTCATGGGGAGCGGCAGTCCGACAAGGTAGCCTTTACCTAGAAGTGTGGGAGTCTCATGACTTGGTCAACTGGTCCGCACAACGCCACGTCAAGGTCTCGCCCGATAATGCTGGCAACACATGGGCACCTGAAGCGTTTTGGGATTCTGAACAACAAGCCTACGTCGTCTTCTGGGCGTCGTCACTGTACGCTGATAACGATCCCAAGCATGAGGGGAGCTCCTATCACCGCATGCTGTACTCTCTCACTCGCGACTTCGTTACCTTTTCGAAGCCGGAGATCTGGCAGGATACTGGCGATTCTCGGATTGACACCACTGTCATCAAGTCCGGAAATACTCTCTACCGCTTCACCAAGGATGAAGGTGCTGTTACTGGATGCACGGATATTATCCAAGAAAAGTCCAACTCCCTTCTTGCACCTGATGATCAATGGACGACCCAGGCCAGTTGCATTGGAGCTAAGGCTGGACTCAGAGCCATTGAGGGACCTACGGCATTCCGATCAAACCCAGGCGATGCCCACGGCGAAAAGTTCTACCTTTTCGTTGACGAGTACGGTGGCCGTGGTTATATCCCTCTTGAGACTAATGATATCGACAATCCGAACTGGAAGGTTTCGGGCAGCTACAAGCTCCCAACAAGCCCTCGACATGGCACGGTTATTCCCATCACCGCGAAGGAGCGCGAAGCGCTCGAAAGTGCCCTGGGCGCATAATTGGGTTGGACTACTGATGTTGGCTTATAGTGAGCTTCAGCTTTGATATGATGCACATGCCAATGACATGGTATGATGAGTATGACGGTCAGACTAGAGTAAGTAGTCTAGTAAGCTATGTTAGTGGAGTATATAAAATAAGAGACTTTTCGTTCCAAGTACTATTTTCACTTTTCTCCTCTCTTTAGCATTATCATTGTTGGTCAGTGATAGTGCATGTGATATGATGCCTTTCCCGTGGGCCTTGGGACTAGATACAAAACAGCCCATGAAAAGTATGTCCGGAGCGTGTCTGTTGACCTTTTGATCGTAGGACGCATGTGATCACTCATTGCCGGCAGACAGGCTATTCTAAGGGCCGGTTGACAGGGCTCAACGGGGTTAAAACCTCAATATGGCTGATCCCGTCATAACAGCCCCATTCACAGTGTCACGATGTTACCAACCCCGCATATCCCTCATGAATTCGACTTACCCCGGGACTGGCTAAATGAATCTTTGCGGCTATACTGTATGGCATGATCGGCATATTCGGAATTTTATTCTATCCACCAATACCGGTTGCATTACGTTGAACTCCGTCGGCGCGTTCGGGTACCTTTCCGAAGTAATTGGATATTAAGTTTTGCCTCTGGTTCCATGTGTTGTTGCTATATAACCGGCAGTTCCATATGAGCCTCAACCTCAAGGTTTGAATATCGCTATCCCCCTTTACGGCTATGTGGCCACAATGAAACTCCTCAATACACTTTTAACAGCATTGGGCGCGAGCCTATGCTGCGCTCGTACCCTCCAAATTCGTGGCGGACGACCATTCGACGTCATCCAGAGCCCTCATGAGAGAGATGTGCTCC
Organism: Ascodesmis sphaerospora; assembly: GCA_027569015.1. Taxonomy (NCBI): domain Eukaryota; kingdom Fungi; phylum Ascomycota; class Pezizomycetes; order Pezizales; family Ascodesmidaceae; genus Ascodesmis; species Ascodesmis sphaerospora. Next base: position 56,946 of record JAPPUR010000011.1, on the reverse strand, counting down.
AGGATATCGTGACGTGGGATGAACACTCGCTGTTCATCAACGGAGAGCGAGTCACGATATTTTCCGCAGAGATCCACCCATTCCGACTTCCCGTGCCCAGCTTGTATCTGGATCTATTCCAGAAAGTCAAGGCGGCGGGCTTCAATATGGTTTCATTTTATGTTGATTGGGCTTTGCTTGAGGGAAAGCCGGGTGAGTTTAGGTCTGAAGGTGTTTTGGCCATTGAGCCATTCATCGATGCTGCAAAGGAGGCTGGCATCTTTCTCTTGGCTCGGCCTGGGCCGTACATCAATGCAGAAGCCTCTGGAGGTGGTTTCCCAGGCTGGTTGCAGAGGGTCAAGGGAACGCTCAGAACGAATGCTTCGGATTACCTGAGTGCTACCGATAAGTAAGTGATGCATTCACTCAACAAAGCTCTGGCTAACGCTACTCAGCTACATGGAACACATTTGCTCCATTATTGCAAAAGCCCAAATCACAAATGGTGGGCCGGTCATTCTGTTTCAGCCTGAGAACGAGTATAGTGCCGGTGATGGTGTCCCGTTCCCCAGCCAAGAGTACCTCAAATATGTCAACGACCAAGCTAGGAATGCCGGTATTGTGGTGCCTCTCATCAACAACGACGCATGGCAAGGTGGCACTGGCGCACCCGGATCGGGAATTGGAGCAGTAGACATCTACGTGAGTTATTGACTGACCATTATATTCGCCTCTCTAACCTCCATAGGGACATGATGGTTATCCCGCAGGATTTGACTGTGTAAGTCATCAAGGACATGACTTTCTGCCCATTGCTAACCTTCTAGGCCAAACCTCATACCTGGCCTAAGGACGGCCTCCCAACAACATGGCACGCAGAGCATATGCAAAAGAGCCCCAATACCCCATACTCTATCATCGAGGTACGATTGATGAGCCTTCATCAGCGCTTTTCTCACTGTGAATAGTTTCAAGGAGGCGCGTTCGACCCTCCGGGAGGCGGAGGTTTCGAAAACTGCTACATCCTCACCAACCACGAATTTGCTCGCGTATTCTACAAGAACAACCTTGCAGCGGGCGTCACAATCTTCAACATATACATGGCAAGTCTTCCTCTAAGACTTTGAGATGATAGCTAATAGTACAGACCTTTGGTGGTACCAATTGGGGAAACCTTGGCCATTGCGACGGCTACACATCTTACGACTACGGCGCGGTAAGTTTGCAAGCACCAAGCTGGTTGAAATGAGTTCTAACTTCCTCAAGGCAATCAAGGAGGACCGATCCATCGACCGGGAAAAGTACTCCGAGATCAAGCTCCAGGGCCAATTCTTGCGAGTCTCCCCGAGCTACGCGACCGCAACGCCAGGCAACCTCTCCACGTCTAGATACACCGACAATGAGGATATTGCCGTTACTCCCCTTACTACAGAAAAGGAAGGATCTTTCTTTGTTGTGAGACATGCGGACTTTACGAGCACGCAGTCATCCTCCTACAAGCTCAAGGTGCCAACTTCAGCCGGAACTCTTACGGTTCCGCAGTTGGGCGACTCCCTCTCGTTAAACGGTAGAGATTCCAAGATCCATGTCGTCGATTATGCTGTTGGAGAGCACACAGTACTCTACTCAACAGCTGAGGTCTTGACTTGGAAGAAGTTTGGCGACAAAACGGTCCTCGTACTCTATGGTGGCCCTGATGAGCTTCATGAGGTTGCTATCAAAGGAAAGTCAGGCTTCAAGATCATTGAGGGCAGTGGCGTCAAGTCAGACTTCAAGAAAAATGCTGGCGTCCTTCAATGGAAGACGTCTTCATCTCGACGGGTGGCCCAGCGGGATTCACTCTACATCTACCTCCTCGGTACGTTAACTTTCCTAGGAGAATTTAGTCAAGGCTAACTCTTAATAGACCGAAACTCGGCATACAAGTATTGGGTACCGGATTTGCCCGGCAAAGGCGACCGGGCTGCGTACGGAACTTCTGTCATGAATCCTGACTCAGTCATCGTCAACGGACCACAGCTGGTTCGATCGATCTCCGTTCAGGGCTCCAAACTGTCTGTCCAGGCAGACTTCAATATCTCTTCCACGCCTCTGGAGATTATCGGTGCTCCGAAGGGTGTTTCAAAGTTGGTTCTGAATGGTAAAGAGCAACGATACCAGAAGTCGAAGCTAGGAAACTGGGTCGCCCAACGAGATGTCCAACTCCCCACCACCAAGGAATTGGATCTATCTTCGCTGGATTGGAACTACGTTGATTCTCTCCCTGAGATCAAGAAAGACTACAACGATGGAGAATGGCCTGTGGCCGATCATACTACCACCAACAACACACGGGTTCCCCTGCAGAACACGGTATCACTGTATGGTTCTGATTACGGATTCCACGCCGGCGCCCTCATATACAGAGGTCACTTTACTGCCGACGGCTCTGAAACACAGCTCAAGCTATGGACTCAAGGCGGGCGTGCTTTTGCCAACGCAGTGTGGCTCGATGACAAGTTCCTCGGCTCATTCACTGGCAACGGTGCTACCGGAGACTTCAACTCTACATATGAGCTACCGAAACTTCAAAAAGGAAAGCGTTATGTCGTAACGGTGGTCGTTGACAACACGGGACTTAACGGAAACTGGACACCTGGCTATGATGAGCAGAAGAGTCCGCGTGGTATTCTGGACTGGGCTCTCGTTACCAAGAGCGGTCGTGAAACTCCAGTCACGAGGTGGAAGCTTACGGGCAACTTGGGGGGCGAAGACTACGTGGACAAATTCCGCGGTCCTCTCAACGAGGGAGGTTTCTACTTTGAGCGGCAAGGTTATCACCTCCCATCACCGCCGCTTAAACGCTTCAAGAAAGGTTCACCATTCAAGGGCATCGACAAAGCTGGAGTGGGCTTTTACACAGCAAAACTTGGCCTGGATTACCCATCCAGCCAATTCGACATTCCACTGTCGTTCACGTTCAAGAACACGACAGATAGCGGCCCGTATCGCGCTCTCCTCTTTGTCAACGGCTTCCAGTTTGGACACTATGTGAGCAGCATTGGTCCGCAGACAGTGTTCCCTGTCCCAGAAGGAGTTCTCAACTATCAAGGTGACAACTGGATTGGAGTGTCTATTTGGGCGCTCCAAGACAAGGGTGCCAAGTTACCTGGGCTCTCGCTAACTGCTGGTGCCCCCGTGCAGAGTGGTCGACAGCCTGTCAAGGTAGTCCAAGGGCCAAAGTATAGTCAACGGTCTAGGGCATACTGATCTTATACATGATGGAGTACGCTTGCTTTTCTTGCTTTCGCGACGGCAGGTAAGGAGGTTATATCTGCTAGTTCTGCCTACCTGTCTGTCTACCATAGTTCAATCGACACCAACCCCCTGCTGCCCAAGTCATTAACGCACCGGAGAAACCCGGCACTTCTCGTCCCCCACCTTATCATGCATGTATACCCAACTCACAGCAACGCTTTGCCCAGCCACGCAACCACCTGTTGGACCACTCAATCCTATCGTGGATCATAGGGATTGGGTGAATCGACATGCGCATGTCTCAGCTGAGAGTAACATGATTCACGTCGCTATGCTTAGTTTTCGCTCTGCATCTCGTTTTATTTATATACCGCCGATAACAGACTTCTTCTCGCCTTCCTATCGCAGTTTCAACACAAGGCGTCTCTAGCTCTACACGAAACCTCAAGGACAGTTACCAATACAATCTTCCGGCTCATCACTACCCCGCTCACTTCCAACTGGTCATCGCGCCATGAGGAACGAATTCTCACATGAGGCAGATGCTTCACTAAGCTCGCCAAGGGGCTGCTCTTGTGACGAAAAATGTCCGGGTAGTCTCTGTTCTTATGTCCGCATGCCATTATTTAAAACGAAAAAGGCATACAGGGCGGACTTTATGTTCCACGAGCCTTGTGATACCTGTTCTTCCTTCAATGACCCAGAACCCCTCTGCAACTTCTGCAGCCACCTCCGACTTCGCCATCTGACGATTTGCCTTCGCGACGAGCTTCTGGGTGTCATGGTTGACCTGGGTGATTATTACAAACACAGAGACAGTAGGGTCTCGAGCGTCATGACAACCAAAGGCTGTGCATTTTGCGAGTTAACTGCCAAGGCTATAGGGTCATATCTTGACATTTCTGGCAAGAATGATGAGGTCAGACAGGCTCAGACCTCGGCAATCATACGATTACATCAGACTCACAGCCAATGCAAGCTTACATTGCGTTTTGGCCTCCCGGGCGAGGGATCAGCCGAAATCGAACTGGTTGATACTGGAACACCAACTCCCTCGGAATCCACCATTCAAAGTTTGGTCAACTGGGACCGAACACAAGGATGGCTCAGCCACTGCATCCAGAAACACCGTTGCAAAAGATCTCAGCACGCCACTGTGCCGGAAGGATTCCGACTCATTGACGTCGAGAATCGATGCGTTACATCTGAATTCGGACAGGACCTAGAATTCGGAGTCGATATCAAGTTTGTTGCCTTCAGTTACGTTTGGGGGGAAAGCAGCGTTTCAAAAGATAATGCACTACTGAAGTCCAACAAGTCTGGATTTGAAGCAACCGGTGGCCTGAAGGAAGGGAAGGTGCCGCAAGCTATTGAGGATGCAATGACGATATGCAAAAGGTTGAAGCAGCGCTACCTGTGGGTAGACCGATTTTGCATCATCCAGGAAAACGAGGATGGAGGAGAGAAACAGCGGCAGATCGATGCGATGGGCGACATCTACTCTTCAGCCGAATTTACCATTATTCATGCAAGCGGGGAGAGCATGCATTGTCCGATCCCAGGCGTTTTTAAGGAACGCAAAGTCCTTCAATCCAAGTCAGTAATTGCAGGCCTGGAGTTTACGATCCCTTATCCCCCCCTTGGAGCTTTCTTGAAAAACCGCAAATGGAATACACGGGGCTGGACATACCAGGAAGCCATCCTCTCCACAAGGAAACTAGTCTTCACGTCTTTCGAAGTGTGGTTCGAATGCAATGATCTGGACGACCCATGTCGACGAGAGGACCAGTATTCAGCTCGGAAGGAGAACCCGTATAGCAGATTTAAAGGAAGAATAGCACAGTTTCGTGTGAACCCCTTCTCTCGTGGGGAGACATTTCCTTTCACGATCTTTGTCCGTCACCTAGACTCCTACACAGCACGATCTCTCACAAACCAATCGGATATCTTGAACGCCTTTAAGGGCATCCTAGCGTCAGTCTATGAAGGCAAAAGGAGTTTTCATGGACTGCCAGAGCCCGATTTCGACCAAGCCCTGCTTTGGTACTGCGGAAACAATGACAGACCGACGCGATGGGGCGAAGGCTACCCCTCATGGTCATGGATCTCAGTTAGTGAGAGAGTCACTACTCCAGTAAACCTGTCCTATCGCGGATTCATAGGAACGCTCGTCTGGTGGGCTTATCGGGATCCGGGGACAGGCCTTGGGGCTATCAGGGCATGCAACAGTCTCCAACCAAGACCCGAACCAATCGATAGGTCGATTCCTTCACGGGATTTGCGGTTCGGAGAAGATGAGACGGTGCAGACGCCCGACTATAGCCCACAACTCCACCTCCTTCTTGCATGGTGGAAAGGTTGCATTGAGGCCCCCATTCCGGATGATCTGGATCGACAGCTTGAGAATCACTCTGAAGAGTATTATTCAGGCATTGCAGGCCGGTGGCCAACTCTCGAGAAAGTCTGGGACGATATCAGAAGTGCCCGAAATGCCGGGCCAGACGCGTTCATAGATCTCAGCATTGGTCTCAGAAAAGAAGACCAACCGCTGATTGACCAGCTACCGAGCCGTGCCCTGTTGACTCGCGCACAGACGGCTCTGTTCGCGGTTTCAAGGTGCCATCGCGACTCTGCTAATCAGGGTCTATGCATCGTGGATGCAGATGGCAAGCGTATAGGAATGATTAAGGGTTGTGATGTGAGCGTGACTGGTCCCACGCTCACCGAGTCAAAAGAATCACAGGACCTATGTGAGTTCATGGCCATCTCTTTGTCCCAGAACCGCGCCAAGCCTGACAGCCGCTGGGTGTTTGCGAGGCATGATGAGGAAAGCAAGTTATCTTTTATACGTAATCGGCTGTTTCATGGCATCAACAAGAACAAGGATGAACAGCCGATGGTGAATGTCCTGCTTATCGGTCGCACGGAGGAGTCATGGCTTGCACACCGAATTAGTGTTGGTTGGGTCTATCTTGCAGATTGGTGCAAGGCGCAGCGTGTGTTTAAAACGATTGCTTTAGAGTAATGGAATAAGAGTGGCTGTTTGGTTCATTTGTAAACATTAACATTGTTAATATTAAACCATGGACCGGTATTACATTATTATTGACTAACTCTTCTTAGGAACCTAATCCAGAATTTGGATACTATAGACGCGTGAAGCTGCCACCGGCTACCCTCTCCTTCAAAGCTGTTCCAAAACTGGTCTACAGCCCATCAAGGTAGGTCGGGGGCTGAAGTATAGTAAACGGTCTCGGGCATACTGATGTTATATCATAGATAATGGCTGGCGGTCATCTTTACGCTCTGACGAATAAAGAGTTTCTGTTTGTCAGTCCCGTCTCCCATACGCAAGAAAGAGCTCGGCCAACGTGTTGAATCATGTAAACTCAAAAGCCAAGCCAATCGGGATCACCGGTGATAATCACCATGTATAAACCTCAACAAGGAAATGCCAATACCGCCATCGGCTGAAAGTTGCCGTGATGATCCACATTGCGTAAGCTCGTCGGCTTGGCGGTTGCCCCTGGCTCGGTATGTCACTGAGGCGAAAAACAGGTTCAACGGCGGATTTAAAACGTCGAAAGAACATGGAAAGACCCGAGAGTCACCCCTAGCTCGAACTTGAATCTAAATAAAGCATCATCGTGAGTTGAGGCTGTCTTTGTTTGGTTGGCTCGTCTCGCTCGGTTGTGACGGCTCACCGGGGTGTGGGGTTGGTCCACGACGCTGTCTCCCAGTCAGCACGAGGCGATCAGCAGACATTCATATGCAGACAATTTCTTGCATTCGTCTCCTTTTCGTCTCTTCTTTTGTGACCTTGTCCATTTCTCTACGCCGGTGAAGCTTTTCGACGCGTGTCCCCACGCTCGCTAGAACATATGCCCCAGTCCAGGTGACGAAAGAGGTGTCAGGCAGGTTTACCCTCGACTTCTTCGCCAAGAGAGATCCATACTAACTCTAGACCTCAGGCCGTTTACCCTGCAGGGCCATCATGGAGATGGTGAAAGAATCCATCGACGCTGCCGATCCAAGCATCGCGCAACCACCGGATGAATCGGACCCCGAGTTCAGTCTTACTGGGCCCAAAAGCCTTGTCGCTGTCAAGAAAGGGACGCGCTGGACACAATCCGACAGCCCTCGACTCAGGAACAATTTGCTTGGGGCTGTAGGATTCCTCGAGCTCGCCAACGCGGGCGACTTTGCTGCCAACGTTTGGAACGATACCCCGGTGCCCGTCCATGCCGTGGTACTCATGGCCATAGGAGGGTTTACGGCCCTGGTGTTCTCGGTCTTTGCATTTATAGACTCGAGACGAGCCTGGGCCAACATCACGTTCCTTCGCAGCCAACGAAAGTTGCTCGAAGATGAAAAGGCTCGCCGAACTACGGATTCACGACCCACTCAAGAGATTGACGTGCTACTCGAAATCACCATCCGCGAGCTTCGAATCGAGATCATCAACCGATGGGCAATGGACGTCTTGTTGGGAGGGGGTGCAGTGCTCATAGGGACAGGCACCTTCATGGCCATCGGCGGTGCTAATCGTCGCGTCTGGCTGGCCAGCAACATCCTCTCCGGATATCTCGGAAACGCGCCAATCGCTGCGTTCGGCTTGATCAGTGCGACGTGGGCTGTCATTGTATGGAAAAAGATGAGGCATCATCGTCTGGCCGCTGAGAAAGCATTGAAAGGTGCACCCGCGCTGCCCCTCATTAAGCGACGGTGCTTCAACCTCCAACTCTTCTATTTTATCAACGGCATTGCTACTATTCTCGGAGGTGTTGGATCCATGTTGACGGCGGAGCGATGGTGGGGCTATGTGATTCTCATCCCCGTCATCATGTCTTCGCTGTTCTGCAACTTCTGGTGGCGGAAGAGAGTTGGCTATGATCGTCCATGGATTGCCGACCCTGCACCCATGAACACCAACGGCCTCGTTCATGCACTGGAATCCACGGCGCAAATCCGACGAGCTTTCCAGAATGGCCCCGGCACGATTCTTCCTCGGATTGTTGGAGGGCTGCCTAGTCCTGCTTTCCCCGAAGTCTTGGATTTTATGGTGAAGCACGATCTTTTTGAGAAGTTCTGTCTTTACATCATCAATAATGTGCATGTGGCACGCGCACTAGACCTTCGAAAGTCTAACCGAGTAGAACTCGACGTATCTCGCATCCTAGAGATACCGGAAATCCACCATCCTCAGCTGGTAGGACTGGCGGAGGAGTTTCTTCAGAATGAGGGGGCGAGGCATTTTCAAACGCGGGAAAGGTTCATGATAGAGATCTTGGGGACACATTTGATCTTGACCGAGAAAGATCAAGAGACTCGGACAGAAAAATAGATAGCAAGCGATTTGTATTTTAATAATGAGAAGCCAAGTGCCATTGCCAGCAACGAAGATGCTCATGTGATTATTGTGTGTCCCTAACCTACAGCATCCCGCTGCCAGTGCCGAACTGGTTCCAGCCAATCGGAACGAGAATGACGTCACTTAATGGGTCTCGAAAGGAGAGCCGAGTTGAGAGGGACAGAGAGTGGAAGAGTCATGATGGCCCTGGATGTGTTCAACCATGACTTGGTAGGACTGCAAATGAGATGCGGCGTTTTTGCAATTGCCCTAACGACCGTTAACTCCATTTACGTCTCTTCCGAAAAGCGAAACCACGGAGCAGCTTGTTGTCAACGCCGACATTGACTAACCAATCACAGTCTCCCTATTGTGACATGCTCAAATGCCGATGGCTCGAGCCGCTTCCGTTCCGTTAGTGTGGGGTTCCTCGGAGTGGCGTTCGGGGTCCCCATGTCCGCTCCTCCGTGGATGCAGGTAAATCTGGGGTACTTGCTCACAAGATGCGGGCATATATATACGATCTGGAATGTTCAATCTTTCTACTCTCTAATCCCAGTTACGAACAGAGTCAGTGTCACGAAAAAGCAAGCAACACGGGACAATGGCTTTGATCAACCTCCTCATTTCGCCTTGGGCGCCTGTCGCCCTCATAGTCTTATTCGTTGGCTGCTACCTTGTTCCTTACTTTGGGACGAATCGAGGTCTTCGAGGAATTCCTTCTCCGTTCCCTGCACAGTTCAGCAACCTCTGGTTAATGTCAACATGCCGCCGTGGTAAACGATTCGAGGTCGTCGACAAGGTTCACCAAAAATTGGGTCCTGTCGTTCGCATTGCCCCCAACCATGTCAGCATTGCGGATGCGGATGCCATCAACGTCATCTATGGTCACGGAAATGGTTTCCTCAAGTCGTGAGTACCCAAACATGGATTTTCTCTTGGTCCATACACTGACTTTTCAGGGACTTCTATGACCCATTCGTCTCCATTCGTCGTGGGCTCTTCAACACACGAAGCAGGGCTGAGCACTCTCGAAAGAGAAAGATCGTGTCTCACACCTTTGCCCCAAAGTCTGTCCTGGAGTTTGAGCCCTATATCCACCAGAACCTCGACCTCTTTGTCAAGCAGTGGGACCGTGCCTCCAGCAACCCCGAAGCCGATGGCGCTGGACGGCTGGATTGTCTCTCCTGGTGTGAGTTAAAAAGCCTGGAAGGATATTGTATTTTCTTTTTGCTGACAAGTTCTAGTCAACTATCTCGCTTTCGACGTCATTGCTGATCTCGCATTTGGCAAGCCATTCGGTAAGTGTGTTAGGACTAGCATCCTAGGTACTAGGCTAACAAAACCCAGGCATGCTCGCCTCTGGAGCTGATATTGCCGAGGTCAAGGCAAGCCCTACAAGCCCAGCAATCTACGCCCCCGCTGTGGAAATCATGAACCGACGAGGAGAGGTCTCTGCCACCCTAGGCTGCATGCCCTGGCTCAAGCCGTACGCCAAGTGGCTCCCCGATCCATTCTTCAGCCAGGGACTCCAGGCCGTCGAGAATCTTGCTGGTATCGCAATTGCCCGTGTTAGCGAGAGACTGGAGCGAGGCGCAAACACGAACCGAAAGGACCTGCTGGCACGACTTATGCAAGGCCGCGATGAGAAGGGAGAGCCGCTCGGACGAGACGAACTGACGGCCGAAGCGCTTACTCAACTTATTGCCGGAAGCGATACGACGTCCAACTCCTCTTGCGCCCTTCTCTATCACGTTTTGAAGACACCCGGAGTCTTGCAGAAGCTGCAACAGGAGATTGACGAGGCCACTTCCGATGAAGGAGTTATCCCGAGTTACGAGTCTGTCAAGCACCTGCCCTATCTCGGCATGTGCATCAACGAGACCCTGCGACATCACTCACCATCTGGAATCGGCCTACCCCGGGAGATTCCCGCCAAATCCAAGGGTGTTACTCTCCACGGTCGCTACTTTGGCCCAGGAACAGTTCTCAGTGTCCCCACCTACACGGTTCACCACTCAACAGAGATCTGGGGGCCTGATGCAGAGGAGTTTAAGCCTGAGAGATGGGAGAACATCACCGAGAAGCAGAAGATTGCCTTTATCCCCTTCAGCCATGGTCCTCGCTCTTGTGTGGGAAGGAACCTGGCTGAGATGCAGATGCGATTGATTGCTGCCACGTGGATCAAGAGATACAACATCTTCCTGCGACAAGAAAAGATGGAGACACGTGAGGGTTTCTTGCGGAAGCCTCTGGGAGTTGAGATCGGAGTGTCTCGACGATAGAGAGCCTTCTGTGGTCTCAAAGAATTTATGAGAATGCCTATTTCATCGTGAGGGAAATGGCACATTGGTGTACTGATTGAGGATGGAACAAGCTCAATCATCGGCGGGGTGTGGATCATGCATAGGATGATATCGCAGAGGCCAGTCATTGGCGACCAGGCGAGACGTGTATCTAAATAGTTTAAGATTTTATGAAATGTTCGATAAATATTTTGAGCACGCGCAGCATTGCGCGGTTAGAACATATGTCCCAAGTCTTCATATCACCTAGAACACTGCGACCTCAAGGAAGCCGACCAAGTGAACCGAACAGTGAATCTAAGTGTCTAGGAGATTGCACGTCAATAAGTACCGTAGGGTGGGATGGAGTTAAAAGGAATACCAGAAAAAGTGAGGTTGTTGAACGAAAGCGAAAAGTACTGGGTTTGTTCGCTAGTAAACTCGTAGGAAAATACATGGACACATGGACTTGAGATCTCCTTTAGTCGGCACAACGAAGCTTTCAGTGAAGCAGACTTCCTTTACTTTGTAAGGCGAGTTTGTAATAGCACTTGTACAAAATATTGTAATACTACTAGCTGGACCTTGAGCCAGCACGGGCTATGTGAGCCCAATGGTCTAGGATATCCTCACTACGACTCTTCCAGTTATATCTTGCCGCTTGAGGCCCTCCAAAACCGTCCCCACCTCATCGAAACCAACCACAGTAACCTTTGGCAAGATCTTCTTGTCAGACGCGTGTTTGAGAAGCTCCATCATTTGATCCTCCGTCCCTACCGCCACCCCGGTGACGGTAAGTCCTTCATGCATTGTTAGCAAACGAGCTGAATCTGGGGTTTGTGCTGAAGGATTGAATGTACATACCACGAGCCGACAGTAAAGAAGCACCGATAGGAATGTGAAAGTCGTTCCGTGGGAGGCCAATGGTAACGATGAGTCCCATGTTTCGCACCAAACTAGGAGCCATGGTAAAGGCTTGTTCAGAACCTGAGACCACGACGACAGCTGCTGCTCCCTCTCCAGTAAGCTCCTTGACTCTCTCCTCCACATTCTCCTCAACAAAGTCAATAAACTCATGAGCACCGCTTTCGAGGCTCACTTCGCGCTTCGATGTGCCGGAATCGACTGCGATGACTCGGAATGCCCTCAATCTGCTCGCGATCTGAACACCTAGATGGCCAAGTCCACCTCCCGAGCCAGATATGACCACCCAATCGTTCTCGTCCAGGGACGCATCAAGCTTTGACACAGCCCCAGCCATGGTGAGGCCTGCACAGAGAAGCGGTGCCGCGACCTCTCCTGGTACGTCGTCGGGAATCTCCGTAACATACCTGGCATCAGCTATCGTGTATTCCTGCAATGTTCCCGGAACATGACGACCCGTGTTGACCTGCTTCGGGCAGTTGTTTGGGAAGCCTCTCTTACAGGCATTACAAAGCCCGCAGGCACTGTAAAGCCATTTTATTCCCACCCTTTTATTCAACATGGCGGTGTCAACTCCGTCGCCGACCTTGACGACGGTTCCCACTCCCTCGTGTCCTACAACAGGATTGTAGGATCCCCACCCAGACAAGGCTCGAATCTCGGATCCACTGTCATATGTGTTAACCACCATTTCTAGTAGAGGGCTGTATGGGCCAGTAATTGTTACCAGACGCCTGTAAATGAGAGTTTAACAAGAATTTCGTGGCGACCGGGAACTCCGACCGGTACATCCGACCGGATACGGATTCGCGCATTCTCTCCAGGATTCTCAATCAACGCCGCCTTTTGAACCTGGGGAATGGGCGAATCCATTTTGACAGAATATTGCACTGGACAAAGTAGACAGGGTCGAGATCCAGGTTGGAGAAAGATTCAAGAGAGTTCGCTAGCAGTCTGGAGGCTGCTGACGGCTGTTCAGTGCTCACTCTCTTGAATAGGCTTAAGTTCCGAGGGTCGTGCGGATCGACTTGCCGAGTCATCTACCGACCGAGATGCGGCGCACGTACCGAAATAGCAGACTTGTGAAGCCAAAAACTACTGAATGCTATGGGGTGAACATATTTAAAGTGACTGTAACCCCCCTTTGCGACGTCACGCGTGATAATTTAGATACGAGCGAGTTTTGGAAAAGCATCTTGTCAAATTGTGCATGCACGTCATGATTCCTCGACACAAAAGTCTCACCGCTTTCGGGATAAACTCAGTGACTGTTTTCAATGCAGACGGATAGAAGCGAATGTTTTCGCCTGTGTGTTGTCTCCTTCTCTTGGAGCCCTCATTTCACGTCAACATATCGTCCTTCAAGTTGTTGAAGCTTGGGGTGACTGCCATTCTCCGTCTCCATTTCTACTTTTGGTGTCCCCACAGAGCCTAGGCATGACCACTGATCTGTTTGGGCTGGTACAGCTCCTCAAGATAAGTCACTTCTTCAGGACTTAACTCCTTCCCTCTTGCACCAATGGCCTGCTCAATCCGCTCAACGCTGCTGAAACCAATGATGGGGCTGGTCACCCGCTTGCTGATCCAAGCAAGAGCCACATGCGCCATTGCCCAGTCATGCTTCTCGGCCAGTTCGACGACGCGCCCAACAATCTTTTGGTCTACTTCAGAGAGCTCGCCTGAGCTTTTCTTCTCGCCCTTGCTTCTCTCGGTGGTGCCAAATTGTGCAGGTGGCCGGGCTAGATGGCCCCTGCAAAGAGGTGCCCAAGGAATGATGCCCACACCAGTGTCGTTGCAGAAGCGGTTCATCTCACGTTCCTCTTCGCGATAAAGCAGGTTGTAATGGTTTTGCATGCTGACAAACTGGGTCCAGCCGTTCTTCTCGGCCACGAACTGCATCCTCGCAAACTGGGTGGCCCACATGCTGCTCGCGCCGATATAACGCACCTTTCCGGACTGGACGAGATCATGCAGGGCTTTCATCGTCTCCTCAATTGGGGTCCTCTCATCGAAACGGTGGATCTGGAGGAGATCGATGTACTCGGTGTCGAGTCGTTTCAAGGAGGCCTCGACTTGGTTGAAGATGGCAGCCCTGGACAAGCCAAACTGGTTCTGGTAGTCTTTGGAAGCATCAAACTCGGATCTATACACAAAGTTGCGCGCCTCTGCCATGATATCAGTATCAGGTGCTGAATACAGGGAATTGTTGGGTCAGAAATGGTACCTGGCTCCTCTCCGACGGCCCAACGACATTTGGTCAGGATGATGACCTTGGATCGTGGTATCTGGAACTTCTTTAAAGCTTTCCCGACAATTTCCTCCGATACACCGTTGCTATAGACATTGGCAGTGTCCCATGTGTTGAGTCCACGATCATACGCGGCTTTGAGAAGAGCCAAGGCCTGCGATGGATATGGTCAGCCACAGTGTGTGACGGGAGGTATTGAACAGCTCACCTCATCCTCCCCAATCACCCAAGGGAGGGTCCTCTTATCACCAAAACTCATGCACCCAAAGATGGGGACCGAGATCCGGAGGCCGGATTTACCGAGCGAACGGTACTCGCATTTGGACGCCTCAAGGGACTCCTTGAGTCGAGGGGGAAGATTCTGGGAGGACATTTTGAGGATGAAAGTGAATTGCCGGTTATAACAAGAGGCACTGAATAAGATGAGAAATCACTCTTGGAGGAGAAATGACCGCAGAAAGCATGATATCATCTCGATACCCTCATTCTCGGTTGCATCAGCCGCGGGGAACATGACGCGACTGGTGGAATCGGATTCCGCCAAACAGAGGGTATCTTCGATCAAACGCCACAACAGAACATGTCAATTGCAGCACTCAAGAGGCACAGCAACTGAGCCACATGTAGCGACCAAGTCAAGTCCATCTCCCCGCGGTCTAGCCCCCCATCGCCTCCGCGACACCGGCCCAGCCGACCGAGCACACCCACCAAGCCAAGAATCTCGCTAGAACCATTGTATTTGCGGGGATTTGTGGGGGAGGGTCCATCGGCAGTTGATCTCGGATCCTTCGCGGGCGGTGGACACCTGATCTGCTTCTCAATCAAGGCCCGGGCATTGGATCAGTTTCCTCCCTGTCTCTGTCTTTGAACCCATTCTTGTCAGAACGGCGCATGCACAACCCCGTCTCTGCTATTATCGATATCATCTTACCGAAAGACTGGGAACCCTCGCGACAATGCAACCGCAACCTGTCAAGGCTACGAGGAAACGGGTCCCGAGAGCTTGCGACCTGTGCCGGTTCCGAAAAGTCCGGTGCATCCTCGAAGCTCCGGCCAAACCCTGCGTCAACTGCAAACACAACGGGAAGCAATGCACCTTTAATCGACGACATGGAATGGCGTAAGTTAGCTCCAAAGCTCCCCTTGAACCAAGACTCGTCGCTTACGAAGCTTCTATAGGTCGCGCAATCCACGAAATGGCCCCCCGACTCCGAAATCCATCACGAACCCGACCGCCGGAAGCCCAAGCCTCGGAGAGCCCTCGGAACCTGATCAATTCCTGATGGGATGCACTTCCCCTTTGACGAACAAGCCTTCGGCACAATCCGATTACGCTCAGCCTGCCAATCAACGTGATCCGATCCCGGCCGTGAATAACCCGGATGTCTTCTCGATGACTGTTGGTGTTGATGCCAATCAGTACTCTGCGGGGGTAGCCAGAAGACCCGGAACGACCTGCCACCCTGATTATTCTTTCCTACAAGCCCCCGATACCAAGAGCCTACTACCTCAAGACCTCGCCTTTCTCACTAGCCAGGGATGCTTCATTGTCCCTCATAGAGCTGCTCTCGATGAGTTCATGCAGCAATACTTCCTGCATGTGCATCCCATGCTGCCAATCCTGAATGAGAAGGACCACTGGCAAGCCTACAACTCACAAGACTCACAAGGCCAAGGTGGCATGTCTATCCTGGTATTACAGGGACTCTTGTTTGTTTCGTCTGGGGTAAGATCTCCGTTCTTCCCTCGTGAGACTCATCATCTGACACAACTGTAGTTCATGTCATTGGAAACCATCAAGTCACTGGGGTTTCGCACCGTTCATCAAGCAAAGCTCGCATTCTACCGACGAGCCAAGGTATTTTTTGCTTGGTCATTTGTCTGGTCATGATAACTGACAATCTTAGCTTCTTTACGACTTCAATTGCGAAAAGTCGTCCATCTCCATCGCCCAAGCCGCGTTGCTTCTGGCACAAACCCATTTAATCCCACACTGCCTAGCTGGAAACAAGCCTCTGGGTTCAATTTGGCTCGGAGTTGCCATCGCCTACGCTCGTGATGCCAAAGCCCATTGCTACTTCTCATTAAAGACCAAGAGCCTTGCCGAGCTTCCCAAGTTCCAGAAGCTACACAACACCCTCAAACGACTTTGGTGGTGTTGCATCATCTGCGACAGACTACTGCCACTCACATCGCGCCAAAACATCAAGATCACCAAGTCAAACTTCAGCTTCTCAGGATGCCCGCCTCTTGGAAGCGCAGACCTTGCCGACGAGTCATACGGCTCTGACGTTTACGATCCAACCACCAAGCTCGTTCATGCCGAGATCCTCTCAAAACTTGTCGACCTCTGTCTCATTCTCACTGATGTTCTCACCGTCACATCTGTGTTTCATAACAATCCATCTTGGATCTTATCTAGGAGGCTAGCAGGCTTGAACGATGCGGGTCTTTGCCAAATGGCACTTTCCCGATGGTACAGTTCATGGGCCGATGTTAAATCGACAATCCTGGAACGAACAAGCGAAAGCGATTTCACAGGCGCTTCCAACTCATCTATAACCGTCTTTATCAACCTGGTCGAGATGTACTATCAGTAAGTTCTACCTTGTTGAGGTAACACATATGAAGGGCGATGAGCTAACAGAACAAGGTCGGCGAGACTTTCTCTCTGCCACTATGATATACTCCGCTGCAGGATCATTTCAACACCCGAATCACATAACAAGTTAATCACGCAAAGAGAAGAACTCCAGGGTGCAGCAGCAAGCGTGACAGACTGTCTTCTGGAACTGGGACGACTAGGGCTCACACGCTGGTTACCCATGACTGCGTAAGTTACATGCCATCCTTTGTTGATCTGTACTGACCAAAGTCTAGTATCGGATGCACTGCATTCCCGCTAGCCCTACACATGATCGACGTTGAGCTTCTTGGCCCCGGGCACGACAATACTCGCTCACAGACGGCTGTACAAGTTCTTGATCGGAAGCAGCAACAAGTCAAAGTCCTCCTCGAAACAATGAGCAGTTATCGGCCACGCTACTACATTGCAGACTGGGTCATGAGCACCATCTGCCATGTCGTCAAACTTGCCAGCCAGCAATTCCCAGGGCTGTCGTCAAGTAAAGGCATCACCGACTCTTCTCGTGCATGCTGGTCGGATATCCTTCTCACCCAGCCTAGCTATTACCTACGACTTGCCATGACTGTGGATCTCAGCATCAGCCATGGAAAACTTCCAGATGATTCAGATTTCCCTCCCTCCTTGCGACAATTCTCACATGTGGACAAGCCCTTGAATCTTCACCCAGATGCTGTGCCGAACTTCATGCCAACAACCGCCGTTGAGGATCGAGTGGTGGACCTGTCGGAAATGGAAGGACTGGAAACGACTGGAGACATTGCCGAATCCATTGAGGAAAACCAGGCGAAAGACGCAACAGCCTCACAACCGCAGATCTCAACAGAACTCTCAGATCTCCCTGTCAGCGCACCCGACGAGAATGGGCTGACGTCTGACGATTTCACTGCCGCACTGGATCTTGAGATGCCCCAGATTCCTCTCATGTCTCTGGAAGACTTGCACATCGTGGTTTCAGGCACCGCAGATAACTCTTGGCCGTATAAACTCTTGGGCTCGTCGTCAGGTGGCCCTACGGCGTGGGACTGCTTTACATGGACGGGAAACGGCATGGGTGGGTCAGAAGCACAAGGAGGGTTCCCCGAGGAGTTTGATACGTATCTTGGCGCGGATGATTTTAGAGAAGGAAGTTTATCTGCTGGTCTAGCTATTTGAAGCAAGAAAATAGTTTCAATAACGAAGCACATTATCTCTTGATACATGAATTCACTGTGTAATCCCCAATATCCCATTCTCGTCGCTTGGCAAAACGTCTCTAATTATCTGAACCACGAGTTGCACCTCAGTCGTTGACCAAGCCTCCTCCAAGACTCGTTTCTGTTCAAGCACTTGATCCTTAAACTTGGCCCATTGATTATCGTTGTGACCCTTTGATATCGCTTGCACGACGACACATTCAAGCCTTGGAAACACGTAGAGACTATGCGCCAACTCGGCCAAATCACCCCATATGTGTGATTCTGTACCTCGAAATACCCGAAGAGTGAATTTTCGGATGCCACAAGGAAGCATTTCTGTTAAGCAAGCGGTCGCTGAGCGAGACATGCTCATATTGATGGGCGAGTCCCAGCAGCGGCAGATGGCGTTTTCATCTAGCTTGAGTGTTTGTATTGCCGAGAAGCCTTCTAGATCAGCCGTGGAGATAAGGTTTCCTCGGTTAGGCCACTTGCAACGAGCAAACGCACCAAGATGGATATCTAGAAACTTGATGTTGAGGTTGGCATCGTGGGTGCGGAGTGCTCGTAGCATATGTGGTACAGAAAGATGTCTCGCCACGGGGTTAGGATAACGATAGTTCTCGGATGCGTATCTGAAATGCTCAAGATTGGGTGCCATGGCCACCAACTGGGATAGAAACATTTCACCCCAGTCACGAGTTTCCAGGGCACATTCTTGAAGCTCAATATGTCGGAGACTGTCTAGAGTTGGGTGCATGCGGCCGAACTCTTCCTGCCCAAACAGCGAGTCGTGCAAATTTGTGACTCCCCGTATCAGTAGTTGCCGCAGGTTGGACGTGGCGTTGAGCAGCAGGGCAGTGTCGATGCTGGGGCGAGTGAATGGCATCTCGATTGTGTCCTTTCTCCCTAGCTCAAGATGGTGAAGCTTCAAAAGCTTGCTGACTCTCCGGAATCGTGTATAGAGAAGAGGGTATTGGTTGCCGTGATCAGTCCCCTTCTTTGGACTGTAGAGTCTCAACGTCTTGAGGTTTGGCGACATGGCGATGACGAGTTCCACGCAGACATCCTCAAGTACCACATCTTGGTCACGGCCTCTCCCGAACCTGAGAATATCCTCTCCCTGGTGGAACATGTGCAGCTCATGGGCAACTGCGCTCAGAACCTTCAACTCTTGGGCAGTCCCGTCGCAGAAACCCGCCACAGGTTGGCGGAACTCTCTGACTTGTGCGGCGAGATCTGGTCGTCTGGAAAGAGTTTTGATAAGTTTTGCCAAACTAATCGATTCGTGCGTAAGAGTGCGATATGCCAGAGGCTGCGCTATTTCTCGAAAGATCCTTGACGCGCCACTAAGGCTGAGGAGGGCCTTCGGACCGTCATTACTTGAGTCATGAGACTCTGATGGGAGCAAATCATGGCAGATGAGCTGTAAAAGTTCGAACGGGAATGTTCCTAACCCAGCTTTAGGCGAAACATCTGCGCATAGGCTCATGGTTTAGCGGATCGGAGAGGTGGCGGTTGGCATGTTTATCAGATCTTGGTTATCAGATCTTGGGAGTTGTGGATATGAGGGGAGAAGTGGGGATCGGCATTCTCTCCGGGACACCACAACTAGGTAGGTAGGTATCTTGTAATCATTTATGCTATTACCATGACTTAGCGCTGACAAGAGGACTGATGAGGGTGGAAAAACAGTAAATCGGTGACTCTCAACAGTTCACAGCGAGCCAACGAGAACAGCTGCGGTTCAGAACAGCTCTGCATCCACAGGCCTTGAATGAGCATGGAGTTCCCAAACGCATTGGCTCAGTGAGTGAGCGCACTAGTCAGCTATGCAACCCCAGAAGACACGGAAAAGGTTCCTATCGTAGGTATAGTACAGGATCGGGTTGAGGCACCCGATAGATCCAAGATCGGGTTGGTCGGTCCGATCGCGGGTACATCCCCTGCCGAGCTAATCTACCCTATTCCGCACCAGGTGAGGAGAAGTGAAGGCTATTAAATTGACTTGTTAGCTATCAAGATAACACAACCGAGGCCCCTTCATAACTCTTTGAAATATCGGGGAGCTGAAACCGATCTCCTAACCCTCATCTGGAGTACCCCGACCAACTCAAGTTATGGGTGATTATAGTTCAAGGATGATAAAGACGGTCGACTGTGTGATATAAACCCCTCCAAGGGCGGCATCATCAGATGGGCAAATCAGCTCAGTTTAACATCATCATGAAATCCTCCGCCATCTTCCTCGCCTCTTTTGCAGGCCTCGCTCAAGCTTCTCCTCATGGCCCTCCTCCCCGGGAATGTTCAGCAGAGAGTATCGACATCCCACCCATCTTTGGGCTCGAGGTTGTTTCTATTCAAGTAACTACTATGTTAGACGAAACCGTTCTTGCCCCCGACGGAACTATGAGCAATGTATTCCCTGTGGACCGCAACCTCACTGGCTTGTCCTATTGCAATGTCACGGTCACCACTCGCCACCCCGGCTACGTCGAGGGAGGCATCAGCACCGGCGTGTACCTCCCCCTCAAGGGATGGAACGAGCGCATGCTGGGCATTGGCGGCAGTGGTTTCGTCGCGGGGAACATACGCGCTAACGTACTCGCGCCTATCGCGTCTGGCTGGGCTACTGTGTCTTCATCGGCAGGAGTTTCGGTGGGCGTAATGGCCAACCGGACAACTGAGGTTCAAAACTCGGATACCTGGGCTTTGCGTAGTACAGGCAACGTCGACATTGAAGCTCTCGCAGACTTTGGGTACCGTGCTCTCGGCGATGCCGCCGCCATCGGCAAAGCGGTCGTCGAAAGCTTCTATGGACAACCTCCCCGCTACCGTTACTGGAACGGTTGTTCGACTGGCGGTCGGCAGGCTTTGATGCTGGCGCAACGGTACCCAGATGCATATCATGGCCTTCTTGGCGGCTGCCCGGCAATCAACTGGGCCAGGTTTCTGTCCACCGACATCGTGCCGCAGCTCGTTATGCGGGACGTGGCTGGGGGGCACATCCCAGCTCCATGCGAGTTCAAAGCCATTACCGCTGCGGCGCTAGGGGAATGTGATGGATTGGATGGCGTCGTAGACGGGTATGTCACGGACCCGAAAGAATGCAAGTTCAACGCTTCGTGCGTCCTGGGCAAGACAATCGACTGCCCCGACCTCCCGAGCGGTACAACCACCATCTCGAAAGCTGCTGTGGCAGCCGCTGAGGCCGCCTGGGCAGGTTATCACACCGTCGACGGCGAGTGGCGCTATTATGGTGTGAGCCGGACCACCAACATCACTGGAGGTGGTAGTCTTGCCAGCACCACCTGCCAAGCGAATGGTACCTGCAATCTGGCACCCTTTGGCATTGCCAATAACTGGGTCAAGAATTTCCTCATCAAAGAACTCGAGGCCGATCCCATGACCTTGGCTCTTGCAGAGTTCGACCGCCTCTGGCAGCTCTCAGTTCAAGAGTGGTCTTCGTTCATGTCCACAGACGACCCGGATCTGCGCCCCTTTCACAAGACCGGCGGCAAACTCCTCGTATGGCACGGCCTGGACGACATCCAGATCCATGCGGGCGGAACAGAGGAGTACTACAACCGAGTTCTGGCCGTCGATCAAAATGCGACTGACTACATCCGATTTTTCGAAGCTCCTGGGGTTGGCCATTGCTCTGGAGGAGCTGGCGCGTATCCTGGCGAGTCTTTGCAATCTCTCATGGACTGGGTTGAGAGAGACGCGGCACCCAGTACACTGTATGGTCGTACTGCAAGTGGCAAGGAACGCCCGCTCTGTTTGTACCCCAAGAAGGTCATCTATAATGGTGGGATAAACACGGATGATGCTAGCTCTTACAACTGTGTTTAAGGCTATGTAGGTTGGATATAGTTGGGCGGTGCTAAGGCTAGGAAGAGCTTCAAGTACTTTTTAGAAATTCTTCTTATCGTTACTCATACCTCCACAAAGGACCACCAGTTACAAAAGCAATAGACCAACCTCAAAACCTGACAACGTGAAATACAGTGACGTTAAGATCTCAAGTTAGTTAGAATGATGGGTTCCTTTCTGCGAAGGACCGCGGGCGCCGTACTTGTTGCAACAGTTTCCATACCAAGCCGCGAGGATGACCCTGAAGACAGGGTAATCCTGCAGGCGAGTTAGGGTATTACATGCTGGCTGACCAGCAAAGGTGCTGGGTACATATTGTAGGCACCATGATTGGCACCAACGCAGCAAGCCTCAGTTGCAGATTAGCCCAACCCCGCCTCTTATCCGGCTGCCTTTTCTTGTTGCCTTTTCTTTCTGCCTCACCGTGTCTCAGCTGTTCTCTCTTGCCCCAGCAAGCAAACGAAAGTAGCCAAGATGAGGCTTACTTTGAAGAGAGGCGGAGGCCTCTGTATAGTCCCGCCCTGTTACTTACCGTGACCAGGCTCCCAAGCTGCGGGACGTCGCCTTCTCATTGAGGGGCTTTTATCTTCTTCCCTTTGGCCAGAGGAGACTTTTCTCTTACCTCACCTAACCTGAGCCTTCTTGAGCCTTCAGTCACTGCATCATGGACCATCTAGAGAACGCCATTTTGGAGGCTAGAAAGGCCGTTGAGACTGTGTCGGATGATGATCCAGACTGGGGCAACCTACTAGCAACGCTTGCAGTCCGACTCGGAGACAAATTCACAGCCACCAAAGACAGAGTCGACATCGAGGAAGCCATTCGCGTTTGTCGAGAAGCTGTCGATGCAACAGAGCACCATCATGCAGATCGCATAAACGGAATGATTTTTCTCACCTATTTACTCAACGACAAGTTCATTTTGGTTGGTGAAGAGGATGATCTGGATGAGGCTATCTCGGTAGCTCAGCAGGTCATTGATGAGACGCCAGAAGACCATCCACAGTTCTTGATGGGCTTGACAACGCTCAGTCACCGTCTCAGAGACAAGTTTGCGAGAACAGGAACCACCCCCGATCTCGAAAAGGCCATCGCTGCTTCAAGTCGAGCCACGCAGGTTATGCCAGCCAATCATCAGGACCGGCCGAAACAGTTGGGAGAAATTTCGACTTTGCTCGCGAGCAGATACTCAATGACGGGTGGCATGGAGGACCTTGAGAGAGCCATTCAGATGGCGCAAGAGAGCGTCGATTTGATCACTAACGACAATGAGTCTCAGAAGCCCTTGTTTCTACAACATCTTGGAGCCTTGCTTGGGCTCAAATCTTTGAGAACTGGCTCCCTGGCTGACCTTGAGGAAGGCATTCGGGTTGTCAGAGAGGCAGCAGGGATGCCCTTGGGCGGCGATGAGGATAGAGGGGTTATCTTAACCGCCCTCGGCCATCTGCTAGCAAGTAGATATGCTGTTACTGGAGCATTAGCAGACCTCAACGAGGCCATCTCCATGACGAGGCTAGCAGTTGAGACACCAAGCGACAACAAGACAGTCTTGTCTCAGAGACTGGGAAACCTCGCAGTGCAGCTTCAGCAGAGGTTCCTAAGGACAAAAGGGGCATCCGATCTCGAGGAGTCGAGTCGGCTCTCCAAGAGGGCCATGGATATGCTCCCAGACGACCACCCAGATCAGTCAAGGCATCAACATGATCTTGGGATCAAGCTTGCCCGCAAATTCACTATCACAAAGAACATGGCCGATCTTGAGGCTGGTATTCAATGCATCAGGCTTGCACTTGAGAGGATGCCTCAAGATCATTCCAACAGAGCAGTCTACTTGCACAGTCTGGCCAACGGACTAATCCAGAAGGGTTCAGAGACCTTCGAGCCCACAGATGTCGATGAGTGGATTGCTGTGACAAAAGAGGCACTTTCTCTCACCCCAGACAACCATGCGGACCGAGGAGAACTGTTGTATAGTCTTGGGGTAGGGCACCTCACCGCCCGTGCAGTGAGCCAAACAGGAGACGGGATCACAGAGGCCATCGCCTGCTTCAACTCGGCTCTACGCCAACCCAATGCACCCATTCTTTGCCGTATCCAGGCTTGCATGTCTCTACTGCCAATCAACCCAGATTGGAAAGAAAGCCTAGAAGCGGCCAAGCTCGTCATGAGCCTTCTTCCTCGTCTTACACCGCGATCTCTCGACAATGAGGATAAGCAGAATTCACTGGGCGAAATTGCTGGCCTGGCCTCCGATGCAGCAGCAGTGGCAATTCAGTGTCAAGATGTCGGTGCTGCCCTGGATCTACTTGAACAGGCCCAAGGTTTGCTTGGGGCTTCCCTCGAAGAGATACGGACGGATGTCTTGGATTTACGAGAGGAGCACCCAGAACTGGCACAGAACTTCGAACAGCTGAGAGATGAGCTCGCGAGAGTGGCCAGCATCAATCAACTTACTGATGAATTAGCATCCCGCGAGAGTCAGGCACTGAGGCGCTACGATGCTGGAAAGGAGTTTGATGAGATTGTCGAGCATATCCGCCAACTTCCCAATTTCAAGGCTTTCCTACGAGCACCAGGACTAGCAGCGATGCAGGACGCCACAGACCGGGGTCCCATTGCGATCATCAACGCCAGCCTAATCCACTGCGATGCTATTCTCATCCGGGAGGACCGCATCCAGAGCATATCCTTGACCGGGCTATCTCTACTTACTATCCAAGAAAAGGTATTGATTGGTGACCGCGGAAGTCCCCAGGTTCTCGAATGGCTATGGGACACCGTCGCGGCCCCGGTCCTGGACGCCCTCGGCTTCGCACAACCTCTTTCGGAAGATGATGCATGGCCTCACATGTGGTGGATTCCTACTGGCCTTCTAAGACAATTTCCTTTGCACGCGGCTGGATATCACAGAAAACAAGGCGTGGTAACAGTGATGGACAGAGTCATGTCCTCGTATGCCTCGTCTGTCAAAGCAATCTTACGTGGCCGCGAGCGTCGCGTATCACCCGAGAAATCAACCAATGCGGTGCTTGTCGCGATGGAACGGACCCCAGCACGTTCAGACCTTCCCTTTGTTGGGACAGAAATAAAGGTCGTCAAAACTCTTTGTGCATCAATCGGACTCAAGGTTGTTGAGCCTGATCGGCGGAAGCAAGAGGTGATGATGGAGTTGCAAAGCAGCAGGGTCTTTCACTTTGCTGGCCATGGCTCCACAAACCAAGACAACCCGTTGGAGAGCTTCTTGTGCTTGGAGGATGTTAGATCAGATCCCCTGAGAGTGGCCGATCTTCTTAATCTAAACCTTAAGAAGAACCCCCCTTTTCTCGCATACCTCTCAGCATGCGGGACCGGTCGTATTCAACAACAACGGTACATGGATGAGAGCATGCACTTGGTCAGCGCATGTCAGCTGGCAGGATTCCGTCATGTTATTGGCACCTTGTGGGAGGTCAATGATGAAATCTGTGTCGAGATGGCCCGGATCATATATGAGGGAATCAGAGACGGGAAGATGACAGACGAGTCCGTATGCCGCGGCCTTCATGTGGCAATTCGGAGGCTCCGAGACCGTTGGCTAGAGGAACTACAGCGAGGGGAGAGTAGCGGAGCGGCTAGAAACAGGAGCGGGATTGCGAAGAAGCCTGTGAGCTATGGCAGCAGGTGGGTGAGGAAGAGGACCCGCGTTGAGGCGAGAGGGAAGAAGCCCACTTTTGGAACGAAGTGGATGAGGGTTTCAGGGAAGCCGGGAATAAAGGGGATGGGAACAGCCACCGCAAGTCAGAGATTGGCAATGAGAGGCAGCATGGAAGAGATGATTGATATGTTGGGCAGGGACGCTTCCTTGGCTATCATCCACAAGTTCAGGAAGGAACCTTCGCCGACCTGGGTTCCCTTTGTACATTATGGGGTGTAGTGGCTTGGAAGACTGAACATATAGGGGTAGGATACGATGGTTTACAGTTTCGGGTTTTGATGCTGTCGAGTTTGGTAACTGTATCATTTCCTACTATGGTTGATGGTCACTTTTAGAGAGGTCATCGACAACAATACCTGAGTACAGATAACAGTGTTTGTGACAGAAGCATACCAACTCACAGCAGACTGTCGAAGATTGCCGGGCGCGATTGTCGATGGTCGCTTCCTAGCCGACGCTGCAAGCGATACCTGCAGGTGGTCAGTTGGAGTCATTGTGTGATACCCGAGCCAATGAGAGATGAGTTGTTCAAAATGAGGCCTCCGGTTTCAAGTGTTGCCCTTAACTAACGCTCTCTATCTCTTTTGCCCATTGCCCATCTCAACTTAAAGGATTTAGCCGTTCGACCAAACACTCTTTATGCATGTTCTCATGGCTTCAGGGGATCCTCACCCTAAGCGATGGGCCATTCTGATTGGGGTCGGCTTGACTTTGCCAAAACCCGGTGCCCAGTCTACCAACCCCGCCAACGACATGTCTCTACCGGGCGCGGTTGAGGACATCAAAGCTACCGCTGAATATCTCAAAACAGGACCGTCTGCCATTTACATGTCCGTTTTCACTGCTACCAAGTCGCCACATGATGTCAGAAAGACGATAGAGGCCAAAGAATGCTTGCCCAGCCGCGACAATATCATCTCCAGTATGCAAAGAGTCCTTAAGCTCTCCTCGCCCGGCGACCACGTTTACATCCATTACTCTGGCCATGGAACTGTTCGAAACATGGACAAAGCAGTAGCATTAGAACTAATCAACCCTGCCAGCTTGGAGACCGAGTATCTGTATGGCACTGTACTACGGAACGCTATCAACAAGATGATACAAAATGGACTTACTGTCACGCTTATCCTTGACTGCTGCTTCTCTGGGGGTGTTCTCCGGGATGATCAAGTACACACCCGGAAAGTTCGATATCTGGAATACGATAGTGACACCGACCTACAATCCGACCATCGAGATCCGTTCCACACCGGTACTTCGCGTGACGGCACGCTCAGTCTACCTAGGCTTTTGGACCCCGAGGGTCACACAATCATTGCCGCGTGTGGACCTAATGAGGTTGCTTCGGAGCTGGAATTCGACGGAGGTATCACCAGAGGAGCACTCAGCTACTTCCTGATTGACTCGCTCACCAAGCTTAGGAGGCGCGGTATCAAAGTCTCTAATGAGATGCTTCACCAGAATCTTCGAGCACAGTTCCATGCTCATGTTCCCGAGCAGACCCCAATGCTGTATGGAAACCGGGGATTCGCCTTTTTTGGAGATTTCATCGACTTCAGCATCGACGCCCATCTTCCCACATTTTCGCTGCATAGAAGCATGGAGCATGGTGGTCTTGTTCTCCACGCTGGACAGGCTCATGGAGTACACAGGGATGACGAATATGCCTTGAGTCCATTTGAGCAGCAAGACGAGGCCCGGCAACTGACAATCAGGGGACGAATTGATACCGTCGACTGCCTTACGTCCACGATGAACACTGTGGATCCAAAAGACGCGGAAAGCATCAAGAGAGGCTCGACCTGGAAGGCTAGCTTGGTGACTTCCTTCTCTCCTAAAAAGGTCCACATCCACCTCGACTGCGACGTACCGGACAGCAACAGCATTATCCAAGCGGCCGGCTCGAACAGTTACCTGGTTATATCACAAGAATTATGTGCAGAGAAGGCAGAGAATTCAGTTTTCCGGGTCTCCATGGATGATCAGAATGCATACCAAGTCCGACATCTCACGCCTACTGGTGTGAAGGATGTAGCAACTATTCCGTCGAGTCAAAATTCAAGTCATAGAAACTTGCTGGATACACTGAACCACATCGCAAAGTACAAGTACTTCGAAGGAATAGACAATTGTCTGTCCAGTCCGTCACTCGAAAGGGCATTCTCTTTGAGCACGGCAGACACGCCAGGTCCAGACGGGTACTACCTTGTCGAGCACGGCAAGGAATTGTTGATAACCTTTGTCAACCTGACACGCCATCCACTGTTCTTGGGGATATTTCTCTTCACTCAGTTGTGGGAGGTTCGCAGCCTGGTATCGGAGAGGGGGGAAGATGCGTATCTTACTGTCCTCCCCCGGACCCCAACCGAAATTGGGAAGATGGAGCTTCCTCTGACCATGACCGTCCCGGACGAGCTTCGCAATGGGGCAGATAAACAGACTGAGGATAAAATCAAGATTTTCATCACGAGCCAGCCATTCGTCTTCCCTGGACTCATGCTCCCACGACTTGGCCATGTGCCCGGACATCGCGGAGAACTTGATCCTTTCTCAAGACTGCTTCAAGACTTGCAAGGCGATCAGTTTGGTGATAGGGAGGACAAGAAATGCGAATGGACGACTCGCAGCTATCTAGTTCGTACGAATATCTAGTTATACCCGCTCATGCGAAAGGGTCATACAGCTCTAGTTGGTGCTCGTGATACGCTTGACCATTCTTGACTGTCACTCCCGAAGCGTTGCATAGTGTGTACTTTCCATCATTTGCACCCTCAACCTTGTATGGTCCTTCCCTCCGACCGGATATGATGAGATACACCATGTCGCCTGGCGAGTAGATGTAGTTGTTGCCATAGTCATCAACCCCTGGCCTCTTGCCTTTGGCGATGACGAAGTTGGGGTCATCGACGCTGTTACGAGGGTTAGACCAGATTTCATGGATCAAGGTTGCGATTGCCTACCGATTCTCGTCACTCATTGTGGAGTTGAGTGTGATTGGTATTGTTGCAAGGAGCGAAAGAACATTTGTGGAGGGTTGAAAGGGATGGTGCCATTTTATAGGATGGCATGAACGAGGCGTCCAATACCCGCCTCGTTGCTTGCCAAGCTGCATAACGACTTCGCCCGACTGCCATGTCCATCATTAGGCAGCAATCTAAGCCTCCAAGGCAACTTCAGGTTGGTATACTTATTTCGGATTTCTTCCGTGCTTAATATGAAGATGGAGGGTGATATGGCAGCCACCAGGGCAGACACTCATACCGACATGGCTGACATTGAGCTTGGCACCCCAGCATCCACGTTATCGCAAGCAACCGCGTTATCGCAGGTAACCGCCGGTTTCTTTTCGCGATGTCGTTTCCCTTGGAGGGTTTTGCGCGCTTTCAGGCCCAGGTTCAAACATCATGGAAGCTGCCATGAGAGCAGTGGGAGCACCCCCCATACTCAGAGTGAGTTCGGACCAGGTCAAAATGGCTCCAGAGAAATATTGACTTAGAAAGTCGAGAGTCATCGGCAGGGATACCCTCGATTCTCGGCCTTGATGGCTGCACATGATGCCTTTCATATCTTCAGACGCTTCTCGGGCCTTCGCGCACGCCTTCTACTTCTTGCTCAGGACGAAATTGTCGATCTCGAAGAGCAGTTAAATCTAGTTGACCACACAGAAAAGTCGCCTCTATTTCTGGCTTCGCGGCGCGAGGACAGGAACGAAGAGCGAAAAACCATCATCTCGAAACTACGCACCAGTCTGGCCGCATATGGTTGGCTTGTCAATAACTGCTCCTGGGAACTAGATGCTGACTCTGTTGAACGTAGATGAGTTGCTAGAAGGGAGCCAGCGGGCTCTTGCGTACGAAAGACCACATGAAAAGTATACTTCAAGTCTTCGGCATTGGCTCGCGGGAAACGCTTGCATTGCGAGAAAGGAGACGGCCTTTCTGAAAAACGACGACGACCTGTTGACACTATCGTCTACGGAGGACGGGGTAGTGAAATGGCTAGAAAGGACAGTCTGTGACAAGATTGTGTACCATTTAGGAAAGGGGAGTATTTCATAGGTCTTCAATAGGACTACTGCTAACAAACTGATAGGGTTCTGAGCCAAAGTCAAGAGACCCTCGTGTGCACATCTTTCCACGATCCTCGACAGTGACAGTAGCAAGAGCTATTCTCAGTCCCTTGATCGCGTTTCTTCTGCTGGCTCCAGTGGTGATATGTAACTTGATCGAGAACATGGCAGCCAGGTTGGTGGTCATGGTCGGCGCAACAGTTACTTTTGTTCTTTGTGTTTGTCTCTTGACAAATGCGAGGACGGTTGACCTGGCGGTTGCCGGCGCAACGTAAGTGACATCTCCTAACTTCCTTACCATGTGTCGTCGTTGACATAGTGGTCTGTTATTAGGTATACAACCATCATGGTAGTATTTATTGAGGGGAAAACACAGTAGCAGCCCAAAATAATCAGCAAGGCATAGTACTCAGGCTCTGGGTTGGCTTCGAATTATGATGTGAGTGTTGGTTTATGGTAGCGGTTGATCCTTCGTAAACAAGCTGCGAAATAGGGAGACGGAGTATACATCATTGCGTTAACGCTACCAAAATTGACAAGCTCATAATTTCTCAACAAAAGAGTAATAGTAAGAATCTAATAAGTTCGTACACAAGATTCTGTTTATTCACGTCGCCTATTATTTGCTCCTTTTTTTTTTTCTTCCATTAGTGAGATGCTCGTGAGTATTACTCCAGGGCCCTACCCCTTGACAACAAACAAACAGGGTATCAATTTTACAATGATTAGTACCAACCCAGTCAGCCTCACTTACACATACAACCCCGCCTCCCGTTTACTGTCTGCCGTGGCCCCATTTAATCGCGCCATCAGGCCACTGTGTTAGCATTGACATGTGATGCTATCATGTGTTGATAATGTCTTCCTTATTATAGTTGAAGCCAGGCCCTCAAGGGATAACGCATCTCCCCTGTACCCCTTCCCCCGGAAACCCATTCTTCTCTGAATAGCGTCATTCCTGGTATGGCCTTCAAATCGGCCATTGGAAAGGCTGCTGGGATGGAAGACGACTTCGTCTCAGCACACAGCTCGACTATGCCAAACACTCCAGGCGAGCTTCTTTCGGACACTGAACCGAAATCCGAGACCAAAGCTCTACCTTCATCCATTAATACTTTCCCCCTCGTGTTGGAAGAATTTCAAGCATCGGACAAGATCCAAGTCCCAGTTCAACTGAGGCATGAGTGCGACCCCAACATCCCTAATGCGGATATATCCGATTCCTCTTGGAAGTCGATAGACGAATACACAGCAGAACAAGCGGTAGGCAATGAGAGAACATCTAAAAAGGCGATCAAAGATCATGAGATACCTGAGGGAGCTACTGGGGACGAGAATGCATTTAACTCCAAGCATTCTAAATCGATCTGGGACGGTAACGACAACCTGGTATTCTTTGTCTCGAGAATCATGAACACTAACAGTACCATTCCAGTGCAAGACATACAAGCCATGGGTAAAATGTACCAAAAGCAAGGTAAATTCGAAATGGCTGAGCCACTCTTGCGGATGGCCCTGCACGAACTCGACCGCATAGCCGGAGGGCTCCATGAGTACACACTCGGCACGATTTTCTCGCTTGCAGCTGTGCTCTGTCACTTAGGGAGGCTTGGTGAGGCTGGAAAACTGGCTCGCAGGGCTGTTCGAGGCTACTTGAAAGTAAAAGGCCCAAGGAATGTTGCTACCATGCATGGCCTGAGAGAGATGTCTTGTGCCTACTCTGCCTTATGCTGTCAACTATTACAGCACGATCCACCAGCCGACTCGGAAGAAAGACACCAAGTCTCACGCCACACCGATACGTACATTTCTATGTGCCAAGAACTTCCTTTATCAGAAGTGTCAGTCATGCTTGGTGGCCTAGGCGCGGTGCTTGCCTGGGCTGGACACACTTCATGTGCCAACTTGGCATTTCAATGGAAGTACGCGTCTCCCCTTTCCGGGCCACGCCACTGGCATGTATGCAGCGTGTGTGGGCAAGAAATATCGTCGTTGCCTCTGCACGTTTGCTTGACTTGTGTGGACGTTAAACTCTGTTCGCCCTGCTACCGGTCGCTTGCCTTGTTAAACGTCAAAGGAGAGTCTGAGAGCAGCAGTTCTCTTGGCTGCCTTTCTCATTGTATTACCCATGAGTTCTTCGAAGTTGAGACGGATGGCGTGGGACAACTCTCGGCTAGCGATAAGTTGGAAACGGCCGCTGCATTCCACGCTTGGCTTCAAGATGTGGCGAAAGAAATTCGACGACAAAATACGGGGCTGCGATCGGACACATTACTCATTGGATCCAAGGAAACTCCGACCGAGGCCCTCTCATCATATCTCATGCGACGTCTTACGATCGAGACGGCTCTAGAATTCATCAAAACCCAGGTCTCGACAGGTAATGAGCCCTCCGAAGGGGATACCTCAGAAACTGTCAATCAATTCCAGGCCTGGTTCCAAGATGCTCTAAACAGTATTCCATCTTCAGAGCCATTCTTCGGAGTCAAGAGTTCAAGCGCCCAAACCGTCCCGGCTTCCGTCATGAGACACGCAATAGCCATGGTATTTAAAGATGAAGATATGTGGAAATCTTTGGAAAGGCGTTGGAAGTACAGTTAGTCGGCCATGCAATCACCTCACCGTCAAGTTCCAGTTATTGATACATGAAAAGATCCGAATTATCCTCCCAATCAACAAGAGATGCCATCAATTGCGAAATTGGCTGGAATTATCATGGACGGCGCCCGGAGTGCCAAGCAAGCGATATCCAAACAGACGAGCTCTCTAGTAACGAGTCGAATGGTTCCCTCCTACTCCATCTATGACTTGCTGCCACTAAATGAGGGTGGAACACTCATACGACTCCTGGAGCTGCTTCCCGGGGATGCGACCGAACCCCTCGTATGCCGTCTTGTTGTTGAAGACATACTCGCATCCCCGGCATATGAAGCCGTGTCATACACTTGGGGAATCGACGCCAGCCCAACGCATGAGACTGAAGTACAGGTGAACAACGTCAAGTCGCAGGTCACACCGAACCTCCACGCGTGCTTGCTCGCTCTCCGACACCGCGATGCCTCGCGGGTGCTATGGGTGGATGCGATCTGTATTAACCAGAAGAATGATCAGGAGAAGAGCGAACAGGTGGCCAGGATGACTGGCATATACAACTCGGCGTCCAATGTGCTGGTGTACCTCGGGGATGGCGGTGAGCCCGAGGAGGCTCTCTTCAGGTACTTCAACAGAGACAGAAAGAAGGGAGAATCATTTGAAGATAGTCTTGACAGACTAGGACTGGTGAAGCTGGATATAGTCAAGACGTTCGCTGCTCTCTGCCGCAGGCAATGGTGGACTCGAATATGGATCCAGCAAGAGTTTGCTCTACCGCCGACAGACCCAACATTCTGCCTCGGTCACCTCCGGGCTCAAGCTACACCTCTTATTTCTGATGTCTTCAAGACGCTCTGCGAAGAAGCTATCACATTTGAAATGGTCACTGCTGGTAGCCGCTCGATCTTGGCTTCAAAACGAGAGCACCACATAGATCAAGCGGTCGCAACACTAAACATGCGACCATGGTTCCAGGACGGCCCCCAAAACCTCAAGACCATCCTTTCCTTATCACCGCAATCGAAATGCTCTGATCCAAGAGACTTCATCTTTGGTCGCTACGTCTTTATGAACCCAAGACTCCGCGCAGTGTTCAAGCCGGATTATTCACTCACTACTGAATCCCTCTTCGAGATGGTGGCTATTTGGCTTCTCAAAGTTGAGATTGGAATGGAATTGTTCCGGTTCTATCCCAGCAGGCTATCATCCAAGTCGCCCTCTTGGATACCTGACTTCACAAAACGTGCCCCCGAGATTAAGTCTCTGTTCCAGATGGAGAAAGACGGCAAATGGCAGGCAGAAGGCCAGAAAGACGACCCTCTAGACATCGAGCACGGACTTCTCAAAGTCTATGGCCGCCCTCTGGACACCATAAGTAACGTTTTCAGGGTGGGAAACGCATCTCTACCTGAGTTCATAAGGCAAATTATGTTCCTAGAACGGAGCCTGTTTGTCATTGCGGAAGAGGACACTGCCCAGCGCCACCACCCTCTCTCGGAAGTATTGCCTGATTTGAAGGCTAAGATTTATTCGCAGGAGTGGAGTCTCGACATTGACCACTTCATTTACAAGTTATTTCCACGCAAGCAAGTCTCCTCGGCGATAACTGATGCGGCCAAATTTGTTAATTCCCAGTTTTTGGAGAGTTTTGAGCGTTTCCTCTGTGGCTTCGGAGCTGAAGAGCAAATCAGCGAGCTCGCCGACGTATGCTCGAGGCTTGTCACAAGGTTTACAGATTTCAACATCTTAGTCTATGAAAAACACCTCACCGAGCTTTTCTGGGCGTCCTTGTGTGACCTGGAAAGTTTGATTGGACAGATCAAAGACCTCAGAATTCCAACACGACCACCATCACTTCCCTCCCAGGCGAGACAGACCGTGACGGATTTGATGAATCAGATGATAAAGGAGATACACGTCTCTGACGTCACTTCCCCAGTGACCGCCGAAGATGACAACAAGGTGGGGATTCCCTCTTCTTCAGGCCCCATTTATGAAGAGCTCCAGGCCGCTATTGCAGATTGTGAGCTTGAAGGGGAGGTTCAGTTACGAGCGAGGTACATAGTGCACCTCGCCAAGCTAATCAAATCGTCGGTTGATGCGGACGGGGAATGGATCGACCTTAGTGGACACTTGCAAGAACAAGTCCCGGATAGACAAGAAGGACAAGTACCCAATCCGGAGGGAGGAGTCAAAAGGAAATCGCATGAGCAGCTCAGACAACCAGCTGGGGAATTCCCCCATCGAACCATCTTCATCACGGAGCAAAGGCTAGTGGGCATTGGGAAGAAAGGCGTCACTGACATCAGAGTTGGGGATCAACTTATGATGTTGGAGAATATGATGTTTCCAATGGTGATCAGGCCGCAGGATCTTGGGTTTTATGAGATTGTGGGATATGCTGATATACAGGGATTGGATGGCCAGGCTTTTCACAATCTTGGCCAAGAACAGAAGCCACGAAGGAGGGTATTCAGATTTAAATAATTGGGTTCTTTTTCTCCTTTCCTAAATACATCTTTTTCATGTAAATTAGACCTCTCCGTAGACTGTGCTAGCATGGAGATATGAGGCTATGATATGTGGATAATGTGTTCTTCCTTATAGGCATTCAAAACCCGGCCTTTGATGGGTTAACTGAGCCAGAAGATGCGCGTCTTATACTGACTTACGTCTGCGGGGCAAATGTCCCTCTTATTGCTACCGCTTTGCAAGTCTCCCGCTTCGTAACTTACCAGGTTAATGTTGTTATGAGATGGTTTAGGCAGGTGATTCCGCCGTCTCTCGCCCTAATAAACGTAACTTTCAGATAATGGGGCATTAGTAAAGTTGGCAACCACTTCCAGAGATCTCATTTTTGGGGCAGTCCAATGCGGTTCGTTTGCCCTGTCAACATTTCTCCTTCTTGCCATGCGCAAAATGAGGAATCAACGTTCCCCGGCTGTCAGAAGCGCAAAGAATCAGCGCCGACGTGGTAATTACTCCCTTGGCGGATGTGAGACCTGCAGGGTCCGTCACGTGAAGTGTGACTGCGTAGAGGGTCTGTCATACGACATAGAACGCTGGAAACATCCGCTGACCGTCCGAACCAACATCTTGGCGCCGAGGATGATGCACCTCTAATGACCCAAGATGGGAGAAAGGGCGCCGTTGTAGATCCAAACCTGAATGACTTCTTCCGTTTCCCACTACGTACGCCTGTACGCAACAAAAATGAACACCAGGACATCCCCCTTTTAGGGAGCGGCACGGACAACGACGGCCTATACATGCAAATATACGGGATCCCTGAGACGTGGTTACGCCTGCTGTCACAAACAACGAGGTTGACCAACGAGATGGATATGCTAAATCAGCCCGACAACCAGGCCGGCATAGGGACATTCATGGTCATGCAACGTCGCGCAAGCCAACTGGAGGAGTCGGTATGCGCCTTCAGGCCCAAATGCCTGGAATTCGAAACCAGCAACAGCATGAGCCATTCACGCATGCTACGCGCCCTGTGTTCGGCCCTGCTCATCTACTTCTATCAACGCATTCGGCATGTCAACCCGATGATCCTTCAGACTATCATAGACAAAATCTTAAAATTATTAGATAGTCCTATACTATTCCTGTCGTCGTTTCTCAATCGCCCACAACTCGTTGAACCAGCTTCCATCGGTGTTGGCGAGCTTCTGGGGAGAGCCTGTCTCCACGACCCGGCCTCGATCTAGGACCACCACGGAGTCGAAAGATTCCACAACCATGTCCAGCCTGTGCGATACCATTACAATAGTATACTCAGAAAACTCTTCCTTAATAATTTCTTGGATAAGGCTGTCTGTTGCACTGTCCAAGCTAGAACTGACCTCGTCCAGCAGGAGGACACCCCCAGCATTCGAACCAAGACGCTGTTTAACCCTACGGCGTAGAATGGCGCGGCCGAGACTAAAGAGCTGTTTCTGCCCAGCGCTCAGATCGTTAGCTCTAATACCCGCGTGAATTGTGCCGTGATCGTGGACGAATTTGGTCAAATGAACGTCCTCGAGCGCTGCAAGACATTCAATATCCGAAGCCACATTGAAAGGGTCCAGGTTGTCCTTGATACTACTGCCATCGGGTAGGAAGACAGAGTCTTGAGGCACGGCGATGATGCGGCGGCGAAGGGTTGAACGGTCAACGCGGTCGTAGGGTACCCCATCTATCACAATGTTCTGTGACTGGTTGGACAGGGGGTTCAGAAGACGGAGCAGAAGAAGAATTATGGACGATTTGCCACTCGAATACTTTTAGCATTTCATCTGTTTACTCCAGAAGGTGATAGAGAAACATACCTGCCGGTTCGGCCACATAGAGCGACCTTCTCCCCGGGCTTAATGGAGATGGTGATGTCTTCCAATGCTAGGTGCGGTGAAGCGCTCTCGTCGTCTGAGGAAGCAGTGTCATACTCGCTCCTTCATGAAGTTAGTCAGTATTTGCCGCGGAAGGTACTGATCGATCTGCACCCACTTGTATGAAGCTGAGACGCCCTTGATCTCGATGCTGCCCCGAGTCGGCCACTCCTCGGGCGGCTCGAGATCCTCGCCATCCATGTTTTCGGAAACCACGTTCTCGGCAAACGCCTTTAGACGCGACACTGCACCAATAGAGGTTTCGACCTGTGTGTAGTACTGGATAAGGGTGGAAAGTGCCTCTCCCCAGGTCATTAATGTCACCAGTGAGGCGCCGGCAAAGGCCGAGTTGGTTCTCAGCTGTGTCGCCAGGGTTACAACTGCCACGGCTAGAGCCATTATAATGAGGTTCAAGGATGAGACTAGCCATCTTTGGACCATGGCCAGAAGATAAGCCGGCCTCTGTGAGGTATTCAGGATATGCTGGTTGTGAGAGATTTCCTTGTCAGCCCATCCGAGGGCGCGGATAGTGGCGATACCCCTAATGGTATCGAGAAAGTGCGCGCTTTGTGATGTTAGAACTAGAGATATTTGTCGCACTTACGAAAGGAAACTTACTATAGAGGGCTCTTAGCCTCAAGATCCAGTAGACGGAGTTGCTTAGAGGTTCGGAGGTAAAACATCTGCAGCATATAGAGGAGGACGAACATGAACGGGTAACTGATCGCCAGCCACGGCGTGCCGACGGCAACCACAACTGCCATAGTCAAGACGTCAAAGATTTGTATTACCGCGTTGAGCAGAGCCATAGGGAGCTCTCCATCTATGAGTGTCATGTCCTGGGAAAAGAGGTTTGTCACGGCACCAAAATCGGTGGTGGTGAAGAAACTGAGCGGTGCGTTAACAACCGTGTCAAGGGCGGCACGGTGCAGATGGCCGCCAGACTGCGTGGTCATGAAGATGACTACGGCAGTGCAGCACCCAAAAAGCGCGACAACCTGGAGACCCCTGAACAAGCCCATGATGCCGACGTAGAATGATGGAGCCATGTTGAAGGAGTCAGACGCCCAGAAGCTCATCCAAATCGAAGGAAAGTTACGACCGACGGCGTAGAGAATACCGGTAAGTAAACACGTGAACGTAACCCAGGGATTGATGTTGCGAAAGTAGTGGCGATAGACCTTGGAGTCACCTGTTGCCCGCGACTTGGCCTCAAGGTCCGCGGTGGGGGACGCGGGACGAGCGGCCCTAGGCACCATCGCTGCAACAGGCTCCTCGACGAGAGCAGAGGCTCCGGTTCCGAAGCCCTCGGTGGTAGATACACCGAGGCTCTGAACGTAGTTTCCAGTCTGTAAGAGTTCTCCAAATGTGCCCTGCTCGCTGACTGTACCATCCGCCTGAAGCGCAATGATGTGGTCCGCAAGTGGAAGATATCGCACGGCATGCGTGCACAAGATGGCTGTCGCGCCCCGACGGCGAATAAGCCCATCGGGGCCAAAAACACTTTGGAAGACGTCGCTGCCTGTAGAGTTGTCCAATCCGCTCAGGATGTCATCGACGAGGAGGAAGTCAGTCTCAAGGTACAGGGCCCTGGCCAACGATACGCGTTGCTTCTGGCCACCACTGAGCATGATGCCGTTGCTGCCAATGGTTGTTGCGTCTCCCTCGGGTAGTCCGTCAA
Organism: Ascodesmis sphaerospora; assembly: GCA_027569015.1. Classification (NCBI taxonomy): domain Eukaryota; kingdom Fungi; phylum Ascomycota; class Pezizomycetes; order Pezizales; family Ascodesmidaceae; genus Ascodesmis; species Ascodesmis sphaerospora. The sequence continues at coordinate 18,819 of JAPPUR010000011.1, read as the reverse complement.
GATCGGCCCGGAGCAAACACGCGTCCAGAACCTGGTCATATCTTTTCTGGCTGTACTCAGAGTGCCCAATGATAATTTCTCGGATGGAACCGTTTTGCAAGAACGGGATCTGCTCGCAGTAGCCGATAGCGGCTTGGACCGAAGGCAAGATGACATGTCCGCTGCTGAATGGAACCTCGCCCAGTAATGCCTTACAGAAGGTGGATTTGCCAGATGCCACTGGGCCGATGACGAGGGTAAGCTTCCCGGCTGGGACGGCCACCGAGATATTTTTGAGGGTCATATTCTCAGAGGTCCACCCAAAACTACCTTCGATGACTGAAATCCGGGGCTTCAAAGCGGTTTGGTATTGGTCTCGGCCCGAACCGAAATCCATTGACGCCTTTTCATCATGCCCAAGTAGACCGGGGTTTCCGAGAGGCAGAGAAGTTTCAGAAGAAGACTTTCGGAAGTCGACACGAGGCTCCATTTCGAGGAATTTCTGAATCCGCTCTAAACACACAAAAGCAGCAATCACTGCCGGCACAGACTGGAACATTTGGCCCAGCGGGTTTGTGAGTAGTAGGATGAAGGAGAAGGATACAAAAATCTTGACAGTATCCAGGTGCTCGTTGGTGAAGGCAAATGCGACGACGGGAGAGATGGCATTCGGGACGTAAGCGGTTGTCGCAGTGAGAATCAGCAGCCAGCGGAACTGGTTACCGATCTTCAGCTCTTCCTCTCGCATCTTTTGGATGAGGTCACGAACAGGGGCCGCGATGCCGGAGATGCGGAGGTACTTGATGTTCGAGATGGTGCTGGCAGTAAGTCCCACGCGGCTCTCAATCCGGGCCATCCAACGTGATTGCCTCTCTCCAATCAGACGGGCGATTAGATAGGTGACCAAAACGCAGAGGAGGATGACTACAATAGGGGAGATGAAGGCGATGCCGAGTTCTCGTTCGAGAAGGAAACACCCAAGGGCGATCTCGATGATATTGGCCCAAAACTCATGGAGACCATGGAAACCATGGAGGATGCGCTCAACGTCGGTGCTCATAAACGTCAAGACGGCTGCATCGCTAATGTCCGTCATCTTGCCCTCCGTGGTCGATCTGTAGGCGTGGGCGGCTAGGCAGCCGCGAGCCATGTATAGTGCCCGCTGGTGAAAATACCAGTAGAGGGCATCCGACACGGCAATGCCTCCGTAAATCATTGCAGCGGCGCCAATTAGACCATACCCGTGGCTCTTGGGTGCATCATTGTCTATGAGATTTTCGAGGAGGGCATGGATGAAGAAAGGCTGGCCATATGTGAAACCAATCATAGCAAGGCGCGGGACCACTGGCAAGAGCAGAGGCACAGCCAGAGTTTTAGCCAACGCTTTTGCGAGCCGGAATCGCTTTCCGAGGTCTGGCGAGTTGGCAAGCTGGGTTGTCAGCTTGTCCAGGAGGATCTTTGACTGCATCTCCTGGTCTAGAAGGTACAGATCCTCATTGATCGACAACACTTTCTTATATCCCCTGAGGAAGATGCCGCTCAGCCACAAGTAGATGCCGAGGTTGAATATACTGCTTGTTTCTTCGGGGCTGTGCTCCTCTCTTGTCCAGCTGATCCACCGTGCTTTGCTCTGCAACTCAAGAAGCAGGACGATGACCTTCAAAGGGAGCGCGGCTGTGAAGAGGCCAGCATATCTCGTGTGCCCGAAAGAACTTGCCATGAGCCAGTAGGAGCGGGACTGAGCTACGCCGAACAAGATCTGCAGCAGCAAGTAGGACGTCAGGATAAAGGACGGCCTTACTGCTCTCGAGTGTTCGGCAAAGGAGAGGGCGAGTATGAGCATCCATTCTACAAATCCCAATGCGGAAGCCGCCACAGCAAATACATCCATGCTGTCATCATTGGATGTTGCGGATAGGATGAGGAGGACAAGCTGGAGAGTCGCAGTAACCGTGATTAAAGACTAATACATCGCCAGTCAGCCATACAGCAAAAAGATTACCGAAAAAGACAAGGACCTTCCTACCAGTTTAGTAAACTGCTGTAATTTGCCACCCACGATACGAGGCTTGAAGACCAGAGAAGCCACGCGAAGGAGTGCTATCGAGATGAAGATGGCCGCCGGAACGATATTCAGGAAGATTCTCTGGAAGCGGAAGGTGAAGTCGAAGTCACCACGACAACCCTCGGCCACAGGGCCTAAAGAGTTGTCGTTGGTACAGTCCGACACAACCATTGTTCAAGTATAGTAGTTACAGTCGACAGGAGGAGTTGACCGTGGAGGAGTCGCTGCTGTGACTGTTTGGAGTCGAATAAAGGCCCTTTTAGAGGCGGGAACAGGGCAAATACTTACCACTTATCCATGAATAGTCGGCATATCCGGACAGCAGTTGGGAGACAAGAGGCGGGCCCCACCAGCGCTGTCAGACGCGTGTCCGACACAAGCTCTCAGTCACAAAAGGGCACATACAGGGAAGGAAAATGGCGCAATGGGAAGTCCATTTGCCAGTTATCGGTCAGCTGCAGCGGGTGGGGAAACTAACTTGACAACGATCCGCTCTGCTACATCGTCGAAGGCCGGACAGGTAGGCTCAATCCCTGAATGATGCTGGCTCCCACTGACAAGGGGATCCCTCAGGTACACAAAAAAATTGCAAGCCCGATTACTAAGTATGACAGCTCTTATTCATATTGCGACCTTAGGGGGGTCCGATTAAAATATGGCAAAGTCTATTGAATATACCCATTGTGGAGGAAAACAACCCGAACAAGAAGGCAGAAACTCTCTGACGAATGCAAAACCACCGTCTATTGAAAAGACCATGGGCAATTGTTACGTAACGCCCCATTCCCCGATTGGCCGAGCACATGTTCCTTTATGGGCCAAGCGGTGGTATCCGTAGATAAAGCCGCTTGCCTTTGGGGGAAAATAAGGCTCTTTTTTATCCTCTTTTGTATGCCAAGTTGGTGCCAAATAGCTGTTAGTCGCTGCAATTCTTCCGGGATTGAAATGTAAAAGTCTCAGGCGTTAAGCCTCTGTCGCATATTTTCAGACATAGCCAGCTGACGCGTGTACTTGAAACCCGGTAGGTCCACAGGCTCGAGTTAACAAAGATGTGCATAGTCACCTACCTCATGGAGCGTTGCAAGGGACCGAAGCAGGCCCAGGGCCATGTACAATCCAGCGGTCTGCCGCTTGAGGAAGCTGCAGCGCCCTACACGGTAGGTCGCTCGTTGGCAATGCCTGCTGAAGCTGCCGGCGAGCGGGAGTAGTCGCGAGCGTGCAACTGTGTATAAAGGGGACCGGTTGATTAGTAGGTCATTGAGTCAGGGGCCGGCATCGCCGCATCGGAGGACTGGGTTCAGGCTGTACTCGGACTATTGGTTCGCATGATACGAGTGATATGTATGATTCTTGTAAAGTCCAAGACTTCGTGGGGCAGCTTGACGTTGTCTCGAATCAAATACTTAAATGTATAACTCAATGCAAATGCGACGACTCCCCTTGATTTTATTCACGACCCTCACTATCTATACAGGTAAACAAACATGGACTCGTTATTCGAATCAATGATCGATCCTGCTGAACGCAGAAGGACACAAAACCGCCTTGCCAAACGAAAGTCACGTACTCACGCGCGTAAACCGGGTACGGAAGCACCCGAGCTCCTCGCCATGTCACAGCCAGTTGAAGCGCCAAAAAGTGAAGAACCAGGGGCTAGGGAAACGGGAAATGCGGCTGTTGGTCATCATACTACATCATCATTCGCGTCTTCCTCCTCGACGCAGCTACCGACAATGGTCAGCCCAAGCGTGGTTAGTGGTCACCTCACAGCCAACCGATCTACCGGTAACAAAAACATTGTTCTTAATCATATTTATTCTATAGGATATTGTGTACACGCGTGGCTTCGTCGACCCCCCTGGGGCTGTACAGGCCGTACCGACTCCGCCGCTGGAGGATGGGGCTGAGGATTACAGCCACACAACGTCACCATTCTCAGCATCGGAAGGAAGGTCACAAATATGGCACAGCCCGTTGCCATCAGAGGATATTCAATATGCTGGCAATCAGTTGGATTTATACCCGTCCACGCTCTTCCACAACTTGACGCCCAGCAGCTCAAGAAACCTTGCCATGCCGGACTCAAATGCAATCGTCGGGTCGACGTCGACATCACTCGCCATGCTGGAAGGCCTGAAAGATAATCCCTCGATGGTGAGTTCAGCTACTTAGCTACCATACTTTACGCCATTCTTCTCTTCTCTTGGGGAACCTGTGATCCGATCCTTTAGGTCTAAAGGGCCCGGGCCGTGCGGAACTCCGAACTACGGCATGGTCGAAGCCTATGTGTGAACAGCCAGACATCCGAACTGACGAAATCTAGCCCGGTGCAAAGCCGGGATCACCATTGCACATAGCGTCGGCAATGGGCCACGTCAAAGTCGCCAAGACGCTCATTACCTACGGCGCCAACGTTAACGAGGTGGATGCGGCGGGATTCAGTCCCATACACTACGCCACCCGCAACAACCATACTACCATGGTCCTCTTGCTCCTGGAACATGGCGCGGACATCTACTCCCTGGATCCGGAAGGTTGTACACCACTATACAGAGCATCGCAGAGCGGGAACAATGACCTTGTGGAGCGGCTGTTGAAGCATGGCGCGCAAGTATGCTGACACGGGAGGGAATCGTGACGAACTGACTGGGAAGCATTCGGCACATCGGGTTCCATCCGTATGCAAGGGTTAAGAAAGTAGGGTAGGAAAAGCGAAGATTTTCCTCTCGTCATAAGATCGTGCGGTGGGGCCACAGTGCAGATTCAAAATCTACAGCATCGACGCCAGCCAGTTGAGGCATCACCTTTCGCTTATGTCTCGTCACTACAATTGGCTGTCAGCCTCGCCACAGCGGGTGGCCTACAGTATCTTTGCTAGAAGGTTGCCAGTGAAGATGCCTTTTCTTAGGTAGCTCTGCTCTGGCAAAGCGAAGTATCCTGTTTAACGTTTAAACTCCCTGCAACCTGTTGGCAGTACTGCAGCAGCTGTGGACTCTTTGCACCGTCATGGTCGTCTTGGACCGGACCAGGCCGGGAAACGATCGCCTTCACAGTGTTAACTTAATGGAAATAACGAGCAGATAAGGACAGGGCTAAAAAAGCTCCCGTCGCCGGAGAATTTTGCGAGTGAAAAACACCGCCGCCGGCCTTGCACATGTGAAGCGGAAAGGCCCTGCGTTCGGTGAATCGGGAATTTTCTTCGATCCGACCCCGCGTTTCCGGGTCCCGAGACCGCCTAATTTGAAGCATATCATGACAGGGGCGTCAAAGGGCTTCCCCGGTTTCCCCGGAAGGTATTCTTAGCAAGAGATAAACTTTCTTGATGCATATCCTCTGCACTAATGCGGCACCGGGTCGGTCCGTTTGATCCGTTTGGGCTCACTCCTGGTTAGCTCCAGTTGTTAACCTGGTCTCTGGCAGATCAGTGTTTGGCTTTCCGAGGGGTGGCTAACGGGAAGTCCACTTTTTCTGACAATTCCCTGCTCAATGGGCTTGAAAGAAAGGTGGATAGGTTGGCCTTCTCTAACGGGCCTTTAACCCCTGCTAGGTCACAAAAGTTCGGGGGTTGTACGTCACGCCCACCCCCGACTTTTGATCGGCCGGAGACATGGATGGGAGATGGATCTAGCTGCAAGGTCAGCAAATCCCAGTTACCTAGTGTTACAGCTTGGTCCCCTGTAACAGGGCTATAAGAGCTCTGCATAATAGCTCTGAGGGTAGTTACGTGGCTTTAACGGTTAGCTAGGTAATTAAATTAAAGAAGTAATATATATAATACTTATATAATTAGTTATTATAAGAAAAGATATTATTATATAATATATAAAATAGTAAAAATAATATTATATATTTATTATAAAATAAGTAAATTTAATATTTTATTTTTATTTATATAAATTAAAAATTTAAAAAATTTAAGAATAAAAATTAATTATTATTATTATATAGCTTTATTATATTTAAAATAAGAATTTAAATATTTTAATTAATTCTTAATAATATTAATAATAAAAACTTTATATCTAAAGCCCAAGGTCTTAATAAGCTTAAATTAATAAGGTTTATTTATATAATTATTAATAGCTTTAATAACACGCTAAAATTAGCTTTATTTATAATAAATAAATTATTTTTTAATTATTTAAAAAGGTTAAAATCCCCTTTATATAATAGCTCTCTTATTTAATATTAACCTTTTAATTATTTTTATAATTCTTAATTACTTAAAGAGGCTAAAATTACTTTAATTATTCTTATTAAAAGAGATTTAAATAATAATTATATTATAATTTACCTAGATTATATAATAGTATATCCCCTATAAAAAGCAGCTTATAAAATTATATATATAATATTAAACCTATAATTAAGTAAATTACTTAATTAATTATATCTAATTAAATCTTACCCCTTTTTTAGGCTAATACTTTATATTATTCTTATTTAAGAATTACTTATATTATATAATATTACCTCTATTAGTTCTAAGGTATATTTTAGTAAAATATATTGCGAAATGCTATATATATACTTATATATATATAATAGCTTTAGTTTAATATACCCCCCTAGAGTAAAAACCTTTAATACTTTAAATAATACCTCTTATTCTTTATAATATATTTTATATCTTTAAAGTTATTTTCCTTTATATAATTTTATTTATTAAGTATTTATAATTATTATATTATAAGTAATTATTATAATTATAAATAAAATAAGAATTATTATTTAAATAAATAAGAAATTAATTTTTTTATTTAGTAATTATAAATTATAAATAATAAGTAATTTACTTAATTACTTTTTATAATTTACTTTTAAGACTTATAAATAAATAATATCTTTTATTATAAGTTTTTTTTTTTTTTTTTTAATATTATTATATCTTTTAATATATAGCTTTTTAAATTATTTTATATTTTATTTTATAAGCTTACTTTAAGGCTTTTATATTTTTTTTATTAATTATTATATATAATTATATTTTTCTTAATTCCTTACTTTTTTTATTATTACTATAATATTATAAATTACCTTATATCTTATAATCTTTTACCTTTAAAGCTTAATTAATTAATATAAGTAATAATAAGTTTAATTTAAGTAATTTTTTTATTTTTCCCTTTTTTACCCCTAAGCTTAAAAAGTAATAAAATATTTTAAGTCTTAAATATATAAAATAAAATATTAATTTTATTTTTAGCTATATTAATTATTTTTTAATGCCTTATCTTAGTGAGTTAGGCTTTATAGGCTTTATTACTTATATTACTTAGTGCTAAGCTAATTATACTTAGGATATTATTATTATTATTATTATTATTATTACTATATAAGTTATATCTTATTTTTATATTTTATAACTTATATTAATTTTTTATATAGCTAAAGTTAAAGATATAACTCTTTATACTATTATAAACTAGACCTATATAGTATAATAAAGGGTAGTCTTATAATTAGCTATCTAAGACTAAGGGAAAAAAAAGAGTTTTCCTTAGTAGGTCCCTTATATATAAAGTCTTATATAAGCTTATATTACCTAGGTTATTATTAGCCTAGGCTTATAGCTAAGCTTAGGCTATTAAATAGTAATACTTATAATATTACCTCTCCTCTCTTAAAATAACTTACCTTTACTATTAAGCCTTAATAATTATATAGCTACCCTATAGTATTATCTTTATTATTAATAAGCTTATAGAAGCTATTTATATATAAGCTATTATTAACTTAAAGAATAATAAGTCTAAATAATAATAAAGGAAAATAACCTAATTAGGCCTTATAATTTAAGGCATAAATACCCTTCCTCGCTTAGCTTTTTTTTTTTTTTCTTTTTTTCTTTCTTTTAACCCTTCTAACTTATAAATACCTTACCTTAATAGGCCTTTCTTTTATATATTTCCTTATAATATATTAATAACTAACCCGCTAATAATCTCTTATATAATCTCTTATATTATTTTCTTTTAGCTTTTCTCTTATGCGCTAATTTACCTTTTATTATATATACTTATATTTACTTTATTTAGTGCTATTAACTTATATAGGGTTAATTATAAGAAATACTTTAATAATATTATTAAATAAAAGCCTAGCTAAAAGGTTAAGATTAAAGGTAAGTTAATTTCTTATACCCTTATTATCTCTTATATATTATATACTAATAATAAATCCGCTACTTATCCTTTTTATAATTACTTATTAATTCCCTATATAGCTAACTTTATTAAATATTATAATTATATTAATAATAATAAGCCTTATAAGCCTATAGGTCTTTTTATTCCTTTCTTATTTTATTTACTATTAATTCCCCGCGTCTTTATAGCTCCCTTATTTTATAATTCTTACTCTCTATATACTTATTACCTTCTAGAAAGTAACTTATTCCTCTCGCTTTACCTATATTAATAATAATATATATATTTCTTATTTATTCTTTATAATTTCTTTATTAACTCGCTATAAAGGTAATAAAGCTTATTTATATTATTAATTATTATATATTATATAAGATTTATTAAGGTAATCCTAGGTAGCGCGCCTATATTGCTATTATTATTATTCTTATAACTAAGTAGTATAAAAGTAATAATACCGCCTATTAAGTATAGCTTTTTACTCGCGCTAATTTATAGCTATAAATTAATATTTTTAATAGCCTTTAATTTATTATTACTAAGTTATTTATAATTAAGCTATTACCTCGCGTTAGGCTTATTATAATACTTAATAAGTTAATAGACTTAATAATTAATATTTTTAATATAAGTAATAATAAGGTAAAGAAGCTAATTAATATTAATTTTAATTTATAATTATAATAGGCTTTTTATTAATTAAATTAATAATAAGTAAATTATAATATCTTAGTATTTAATAAGTAAATAAGTAATAAATTCTTCGCGGCTTTAATATTACCTCTCTACTCTTATATCCCTTTCTTTTATACTTATTATATATATTTATAACTCTTAACTTATTTACCTCCCTAGCTAGAGGCTACTCTTTAGTTATTATCCTTATAATAATTATATTATAGCTTTATTATAATCTCTTATTAATTTATATTATTATTTATAATAATCTAATACTTTTATTTTTATTATTTTTTTAATTAATTCCTAAGTAGGTTTATAATAACCTTATTACTTAACTTATACTTAGTAAAATTACTTATAGCCTCGCTACTTTTATTTAGCCTAAAAGATCTCTTTTATAACTTATTCTTAGTAATTCTTATATTATATTAATAATAGCTAAAAGTTATTATTTTCTTATATTAATAGGGGATTTTATAATAACCTTCTAAGTAAATTAATATAAAATTATAAATAAATAGCCTAAGGGATATCTAGCTTAATAATATATAAATTAATTACTTATATAATTATATATTTAAAATATAGCTAATTAAGCTTTTTATATAATTAAGGTAAATTAATATTTATAAAGTTAAGTTATATCTTATTTTTTACTTAGTAATATTCCGCGGGGTATTACCTTTTATTAGTTATATCCTCTTAGCGCTATTATATTATAGCTAAGTTAGCTTATATAAATTTAATTATTTCTTAAAGCTTTTTTATAAATACTTTTACTTTAGCCTCCTCGGGGTATTTTAATTTAAAGGCTTTAAGCTCCTTAGTTAAAAATAAATATATATAATACTTATATTTTATAAAAAAAAGGCTTATTTTAATAGTAATATAATTATAATTATTTAATATAAGTTAAATAATAAATAAGAGCTTATTTTAATTATTTTAGGTATATAATATATATACTTATAGGTATATTTAAATCTCTTAATTTATTTTTTTAGGTTTTTTATTTATCTAGGGGTAATATATAATACTTAGTTATTACTTAATATTAATTAATTTATAAAGGGTTTATTAAAATTAGCTTACTTAATTACCCCTTTTATTACTTATAATTAACTTAGGTAATCTATAAAAATAAAAATAATAATTAAGAAATTACTATATATATACTTTTATTTTTATAATTAATATTACCTTAAAGATAATAGCTCTTATTAATTTATTATAAATAACTTATAAATACTTTAACCCTAAGTCCCTAATTAATAGTAAATTAATTATAAAATCTATTATTAAGTTATAATATATTTACTTTAATATAAAGAGGGGTTTTAAAAGTCCTTTTTTTATTTATCTCTATATAATACTTTAGCTATAAATATTATAATTCCTTATAAAATAATAAATTAGTTTTATTATACTTAGCTAAAAAAAATATCTTTATACTAAGGTAATAATTCCCTTTTATTTTAAATACCTTTTAATTATTAAGTTATACTCTAATTAAATAATATATATTTAAAGCTTATTTTTAATATTTTTATTTTTTTCTTTATTATTATTTCTTTTTAGGATTTAAATCTTATTTTTATATAGAATTTTTTTTTTTTAGTTTAGGTAATACTTAGTAATTTAGACTAAGAATTATAGCTTAGGTAAAAAACTTTAATTTCCCTATTTAATCGCTTTAAGGATACTTTAATAAGTCTTATCCTTCTCTATTATTTATCCCTATAATTCTTTAAGTTATAGCCTCTCTAGGAATATATTATAGAAAAGTAATATCTTAATTATTAGAGCTTATTATAAATAGCTACTTAATTTATTACTTATAGTCTTATTATTAATTATTTTATTTTTTAAATTATTTTTTTATTTTAAATTACTTAATAGCTAAGTTATATCGCATTTATTATAATTAACTTATAATAATAACTTTTTTAGTAATAGCTAAAAATACTTCCCTTAGTTTTTCTTATTTTATAAGTCCTTAGGCTTATTTTATTCTTAATAGCTAAGAGTATTAGGCGCTATAGCCTTATTATTAAATTAAAACTTAAAATAAAAGTTATATAAAAATAATATCTCTAATTATTACTTAATTTACTTTTTATTAAGAGTTTTTTTTATTATAAAGTATTTTAAGTTTTAATAACTTAATATAATTATTATAAAGTTATAGCTATATAGCTTTACTCTTTATATTATTATATAATTAATAATAACTAATATCTTTTTATTATAAATAAGGTAATTATATTTTATTAGGGTTAATTACTATAAATAATATATAATTAAATATTATATTCCTTATTTATTTTCTTAGAAAAAAACTTTATTAAATATAAACCCTAAGTAATTTACCTTAATAAAGGTTTTTTTACCTAAGTTATTATAGCTATAACTTCTTAAGTTATAGAAAGCTAAGTAAGTAAAATAATTATATTAAATTAAAGCTTATTAGATCTAAGATAATAGAAGCTATAGCGAAAGATAAAGGGTTTCTTTATAAAGCCCCTTTAAAAGGCTAAGGGCATATAAGTTAATTATTATACTAATTTATATAAAATAGCGTAATAATTATCCCCCCCTCTTAGGCTAGATATCTTAGCTAGAAGTAGGTCTATACTAAAACTCTATTAATATTACTAAATAGCTAGCGATTATTAATAAAGATAGCTTCTTTTTTTATTAATAATAAAGCCTACTTTTACTTTATTTTTTATAATAATAAGATAGGGATTTATTGCTATTTTTATAGTAATTTATTTTATTTCTTAAATAATAATAATAAAATTTTCCTTAGTTATATCCTTTTTTTTTTATTTAATTTTATCTCTATAATATTTATCTAAGTATTTTTTTATTAATATCCCCTTAATTTCTTATTATTTTCCTTTTAATATACCGCTTATTTATAAGAAAACTAATTATATTAGTTATATAGCTCTTATTAATATTAATTCTTAGTATATAAAGTATTTTTATTTTATTATAAAGTAAGAGGCTAAATTTATTAATTTTAGAAACCCTTATATATACTCCTTTAAATATATTTTAATTATATATAAATATTAGGATATTACCTCTTCTTATTATATTAAGTATAATAAAAATAGCAATAGCTATATTAAGTAAATTCTATCCTTAGTTTTTAATATATTTTTTTTATATAAATCTTAATTAATTTTTAATAAAGCCTTATTATAATTTTTAAAAGAGATATTTATAAGCTTTATTATATATTTATATATATTAATAAGGTTTATACTAAGCTTATTACGCTAGGTATTAATAATAATATTATTAATTCTTATTTTTATAATATTATTACTTTTTATTATTTTATAATAACTTTAAATTATTTTTATTAGGCTTTTAGCGCTCTTAAGATTACTTATTATTCTAAGTTTAGCCTTACTAAGATAAAAAAATCCTTATATATAAGTTATATTTTCCTTAGTATTTTATTATAATATATTTATTATTTCCTAATTATAGGAATTTTTTGCTATATATAAATCTATTATTATTACTTATTATACTTTATTTATTACTTTTATTAAACCGAAGCTATTATATATAAATAAGCTTACGCATAGTATTTCGCAATATATTTTACTTAAATATACCTTAGAATTAATAGAGGTAATATTATATAATATAGGCAACTCTTAAATAAGAATAGCATAAAGTATTAGCCTAAAAGAAAGATAAGATTTAATTAAAGATAATTAATTAAGTAATTTACTTAATTATAAGTTTAATAATTAAGAGTCTTAAAGTTATTTTTCTTTAAGGTAGCTATAACTATTAATATAAATATTAAATTAATTAAATTAACCTTAATATTAATATCTAAGCTATAATAAGATATCCTCTATCATAAATATAAAGACCTACCTCCTAAATAGACTAAATAACTAAGATTCCTTTAAATAATCCTATATTATAAAGATAATAATAAAATAAATATATAAGCTAAGTTAACTTAAAGACCTAAGCTAATTTATTATTCTTTGCGAAAAAAAACTAAAGAGACCCGAGATAAGAGATTACTAAGTAAGGAAAAAAACTAAGACTAGGATATATAATTTAAGGCTTACCTAAGGTAAATGCCTTATAATATTATATGCTAAAATACTTCTAGAAGACTAAGAGGTATATAAGATAAAGCTAATACTTTATTAGATTAATCTTAAATAATATAATAAATAAGTAAATAATATCTAAAATATACTTAATTAATTAATTAAAAAGGTTAATTTATATTATATTAAGATATACTTATTAATTATAAATAAATTAATTAAATATAATAATATTTTAAGCTTTTTTCTTAGCCTAAAAGTAATATATAATATTAATAATAACTAAAGAAAAAAATAAGCTTAGAAATAATATTTTAAGGTATTAAAAGTAGCCTTAAATAATAAAATAAACTAAAAAAAATAAATTATAAGTTAAAAAAAGGCTATATAGATTATAAAGCTTAAATAAGTAATTAAAATATAATACTTTAATACCTAATTTAATAATTTAAAAGAAATTTTAAAATATTACTTTAAAATCTTCTTTTAGATTAAATAAGGTTAAAATAAAAAGAAAATTAAAAATAAAACCTATTTATTATTAACCTTTTTTATATAATTCTAATAAGAAATTTAAGATAAAAAAAAAAAAAGTAATAAAGTAATAATAAAGTAAATAATAAAAAAGAGCTTTAAACTAATATTTTAAGCCTTATTTTCCTAAGATATAAAGCGAAGTTAATTTTTTACCTAGGACTTAAGAGAAAATTCTATAAAGTACTTTTATTAATCTCTAAAAATACTAAAGAAATATATACTTTATAATAAAAGATATAAGCGGCTAAACTCCTCTTTATATTAAGTAATATTCCTAAAAAAAGCCCTAAAGAAATACCTTATATCCTAAAGATAATTAAACCTTTTAAAATAATATCTTAAATAAAATAAAGAGATTTAAGAATTTTATAAGAGGTTATATAATAAAAATAAAGATTTATTAAAGAAATTAAATTAATTATTTAATTTAAGATATTTTATCTTAAAAGAAATAATTACCTTTTTAGCTTTAAGTACTAAATACTTATTATATAACTTATTTATCTTAGACTTAGGGATTATTATTTATATCTTTAATAAGGCTAAGAGATTTATTTTATTAAAGAATATATAATATAAAGAAGGTATTTTTATTAGCTTAAAGTAGCTTTTTATTTATAGATATAAAAATATAAATATTTAAGTATAAAATCTATAAAATAAATTATAAATTATTAATTTAAAATATATTATATATTATCTAGAGATAAAAATAAACCTTATATCTTTTTATTAATTATATTAACTTAGATATTAATAAGATTAATAAAATAATAAAGATATTATTAGATATCTTAATAATTAAGCCTTATATAAGTTATAATAAAAATATAATTAATATATACTAAAATATATCCTAAAATAATAAAACGTATTATATTTCTTATAAGGCACCTTTATTATAATTCCTAGACTATAAGGAAGCCTAACTAAGCTTAAATAATAATTTAATATCGCCGCCTAAGATATCTAAGACTAAAAAACCTAAAATACCTAATAAATTATACCTTTAAAATTAAAATTAAGAGACTAATTATAATAAAATGCGATATATATAGATTAATAAAAATAAAATACTAAGAGCACCGCGAACTAAGAGAATAAGCTTTAAAACCTAGGGAGAAAATCTTATTAGACTTTTATAATTATCTAAAAGGGATAAATAATTATATATCTTATAAAATTATTATAAACTAAGAATTAGGTTTATATTAAGATTATTACTTTATTAATTATTAAAAAAAAAGCTTACTTATAATACTTAAATATTTTATATAAATATTTAATATAATATATAATATTAAACTCTAAATTATTAAGATAAATAATAAGTTATAAAAGGCTAATATAATCTATGGATAACTTATTAAAAAGGGGATTAAAATAAATAAAAGTATATTATATATTTAATAATAAAATAGCTCTAAGGAATATTCTAGGGGGGTAATAAAAGAGAAAATAAGGTTATTAATTATTAATAATAACCTCTCCTTAGAGCTCTAGCTAAAAATAATAAAAATAGTTATATATTTACTTAATTAGACTTTAAAATAAGGCTTATATTAGAAAATACTATATAAGAGCTTTTTTTTAGGTATTTTAAATATATAAAAATAAAACTAGCCTTAGATTAAATATATAAAAATAATTAGCTTTAAAGCCTTTATTTTTATAGATTTAGCTTAATAAAAAAATAAGAGGCTTTTATTAAGGATAAATCTAAAGGCTTAGATAAGATTCCTAGTTAGATATAATTCTTAGAATATCTTTTAAATATAAAATCTAGTTATTAATAAGATTTATATTATTAGAGATATTATATTTAATAAATAAGAGTTTTTTAATACTAATAAAGTATAGATAAAAAAAAGCCTTAGGGAATAGACCTTAGAAGAGATTTAATAGTATTTATAATTTTTTCTAAGTACCTAATAGGTTAATTAAGTTATAAACCCTATATAAAGCCTTAATAAGTAAGAAATATTAAAATTAAGCCTTAAAAGCCTTATTAAAGACTTATTAATTATTAATATAGAGTTAATAGAGGATATATAAATTAATAATTTAAAGTATACTTAGGTAAGATTTAAGATCCTCTTAATATTATTAGAAAGCCTATTTTTAAGCTTTTTTATATAAATAAGGTTATATATAAGCTAAAATTAAGATAAAATAATAAGATTAAAGAAAGATTTATTTCCCTTAAACTAAGTATTTTATATAAGAATTATAATAATACTTATAGTAAAAAAAGAAAATATATTAATTTTAAAGGTAATAAGAAATAAATATATTTATAATAAACTTAAGCCTAAGTATAAGATATAAATAATTTAAATATACCTTAAAACTAATAGATAAGTATATTATAAAAAAAATCTACTTTTAGCTCTAAGTTCTTATAATAGTTTAATTAGATATAAGTTTAAAATAGAGTTTAAATAAGTATAAAGAAATTACTTAGAGAGCTATTAATAGATATTATCTTAGATAAAGATTATAAGGTATAATCTATAGATTTATAACTTATAAATATTAGACTATATATAGGTATTTACCTATAAGTTTAATAAGTATAAATACTTATAGAAGTATAAAGTAAGACTTATTATTTAAGGAGATTAATAATAAAAATTAAGCGCTAAGGATATTTATATTATAACCCTTATTAAAAAGTTATTTTAGATAATATTAGTTATTATAGCGAAATTTAATTTTAAATTATTATAATATAATATTATAAATATATTTATTAATATAAAGCTATAAAGTAATATCTTTATAAAATTACTTTTAGGCTTTAAGGGAAGCTAAAAGGGAGAGTAAATATTACTTTTATATAAAATATTATATAGATTATAAGCTATATTACTTTTATAGTAAATAAAACTTAGAGATATTCTTTAAAGCTTAGGGTATAAAGCTATATTAAATAAGCTATATTATTATTAAAAAGATAAAATCTTTATATTCTTTTATATAAATAATATAATTATTATATTTAAGAAAGGAGATAAGGATATTATATCCCGAATTATTAAATCCCTAAAGAAAAAATATAAATTAATTAAAAGAAATAAGCTTTAATAGTTCCTTAGAATAGAGATAATTAGGGATTATACCTTAAAATAGATTTAGGTTATATAAATTATATATCTAAAAAAGATATATAAGCTATAAGCTATAAATACCTTAAATAGCTTTTTAATAACTAAAGAGGAGCTTATTTTAAATAAAAGAGAAATAATAAAATATATAATTAATTAATATAAAAGAGTAATTAGCTTAATATTTTATATAAGTATTATTAATAAACTAGATATTATATTTATTATCTCTTAATTAACCTAATTTATAAATAATCTAGGGGAAAAATATATTAAAATAGCTAATTAAGTCTTATATTACCTATATATAATATATTTCTATGCTTTATAATTTAAACCTAGAAAAAGCTTTATAATTTATAGCGATATATTATTTATAAATAATACTATTAATTAGAAGAGCTTATAAGGATTTATAATAATACTCTTTAGAAGCCTAATTAGATAGCGAGTTAATAAATAAGATATTATTATAACCTTAATAATAGAGGTAAAATTACTTAGATTTTCCTAAGTAATAAAAGAGGGGCTATTTTAATAAAGGCTACTTTAAAGCCTAGGACTTAAAGGGTAAAATACTAATTTATACCTTATTTTAAATAATAAAAATATAATCTAGCTATTAAAGAATCCCTTAGGTAAGGTAAAGATAAAATTAAGGTATATAGATATTTATAACTATTAGTTATAAAAATATATCTAAAATAAAAAGATCTCCCTTAATTATAAAGAAAGCTTAAAGCTAATTACTAATAGTTTAATAAAGGCTCTATAAGGCAATAAATAAAAAGAGAATTATAAATAATATAGGCTTATTAATATCTAAGAATATATTATAAAATATTAAAATAAAATACTTAAAGAGAAATTAATAAAAGAAATCTTAAATAAGTTATAGCTATAAAGAATAAAGCTTATATTAATAAATTAAAGCTTAAAAGTTATAAAGTTATATTAAGGTAAAGAGATAAAAAGTAAAAATAAATATTTTTTTTATTACTTAAAGGTAATTATATTAATATAAATTATAATACCTAAATAAGACTTAAATAAAAGAAATAACTCTTATTTAAGCTAGATAAAAGTTATTAGCTAAAAGAAAGTCTTTTTTTATAATCCCCTTTAATATTACCTTTACTACTATATAGCGCTTATTTTTTTTTATAAAATAAAGATTAATAATAAGGTCTAAATAAATAAAATAAATTATAAATTATATTTATATTCTTAATAATCTAGGTAAGATCTTATTAGATATAATCTAAGAAAAATAATATTATAAGAAAGGTAATAATAAGACTATAAGGTTTAAATTAATAAAATAAATTATAAAAGGTTAAAAAGAGTATATTTATATTAGGTAATATAAGCTATTAGGATTATACCGCTTATAGTAATATATACTTAGCTAGGCTTAATACTTATTAGTATTTTAGCTAATTAGAGCGCTATTAAGATATATTAAGCATAGAGGGTTATATCTTTAATTTTAGCTATATAAAAGATTAAAATAAGTTATAAAATATAAAAATAAGGTATAATTTATATAATAATAGTAATAATAATAATAATAATAATATCCTAAGTATAATTAACTTAGCGCTAAGTAGCATAAATAATAAGGCCTATAAAGCCTAATTCGCTAAGATAAGGCACTAAAAAATAATTAATATAGCTAAAAATAAAAATTAATACTTTATTTTATATATTTAAGACTTAAAATATTTTATTATTTCTTAGGCTTAGGGGTAAAAAAGGGAAAAATAAAAAGATTACTTAAATTAAACTTATTATTACTTATATTAATTAATTAAGCTCTAAAGGTAAAAAGACTATAAGATATAAAATAATTTATAATATTACGGCGGTAATAAAAAAAGTAAGGAATTAAGAGAAATATAATTATATATAATAATTAGTAAAAATAACTTAAAAGCCTTAAAGTAAGCTTATAAAGTAAAATATAAGGCGATCTAAAAAGCTATATATTAAAAGATATAATAATATTAAAAAAAAAAAAAAAAAAAAAAAAAAAATTAAAAAAATAATTATTATTTATTATTAATAATAAAAATAAATTAATAAAAATAAATTAATAAAATAAATAATTATTTATAATTTATAATTAATAAATAAAAAAATTAACATATTATTTATTTAAATATAAATTATTATTTTTTTTATAATTATAATAAATAGTATTA